>OZ014559.1:7376587-8673087 GCA_963966155.1 Clivina fossor | reverse complement strand
GATCGGTTAACCGAGTAATGGGATTGTTTGTGCACGCCCATTTAGGTGTACAAACACAGGTAACGTTTTGGTGATCGCCACCTCTGAATGGATGGTAAATTATTATCTTGATGGGAAAAAATTTGGCGTGAAATTTTCCACGTAGAAATATGACAACTAAAAGTAATACGAGATACAAATTTTTTGTTTTAATTTATTTATAATTTAATTTTTAGTAATTTTAGTAATGAAATTTATTACAAGAGTTATCAAACAATTGAATTATTACCTGATATTTTACTTACTTTAACTTTTTACTATTTGATTACCTGTTTCTTAATTTAATTATTCTTGATTATTGTTACCTATTAAAATATCTGAAACATAAAGGAATTGTATTCAATATTTTGTCAGTTCTACTGTGACGAAAAGTTAATAAAATAAAATAAATTACCTTAATCCACAAACAAATTTTTTAAAAAGCTATATACGTATTTCGAAGTCTTCAGGATAAAACTGCTATTACAGAACTTTAGTTAGAAAATCTTCATGATGTAAAATTTGAAGATACTGTAATAATTGCAGGACTAATCAATATTAACAGAAGATTGATAAGAGAAGCAATAGAATTATAAAGAAAAAGATAACAGCAATCACTCTAACTAGTAACTCATTTAAATAAAATTTGGTTTTCTTTAATTAAAAATTTATAAATTTTATGATTTAGTTACTTATTTTGTTACCTGGTTACTTGTTTCCATGTTGTGTTTATTTACTGTAAATGTTATTTCTTATTAATAAATTTTAATAAAGAACTAGAACCTAAAACCGTTTTACATTAACTTAAAAAAAATTTTGTGGTATAAGGAAAATTATTTTATTTTATTAGTTCACTATTTAAAAGTTAATATTTTATATTTTGTTTTGATATATGTGTGTGTCAACAGTTGCACGCATAAATAGAGGTATACATAAAATAGTAGAAAAACAGTTGGAGTTTATAAATCATGTTTTATTTATTTCCGGCAACATATACTATTAATTATATTTTAACTTAGTCATTTTAATTCTATTAAACTTTGATTTATGACTTCTCCGATTTCAAAATATTTTTAGATGTATAAGGGAAGTATACCTGCCACTGGCACCATTCATATAAAAATTAATAATTCTAATGCGACATTAATAAATACATGTTTCTATGTTTTATTTTGCTCTACGATTATTCCTGTATAATATATTAATATTTAAAATAAAGCTTTAGGATTAAGTTCTGTATATATTTTATTTTAAAACCGACGTATCGGTATACACGCATATATATATATATATATATATATATATATATATATATATATATATATATATATATATATATACAGAAAAATATATGCAAACAACATAAATAATAAACAAACAAAACATAGAAATAAGTTACTAGGTAACAAAATAAAAGTAACTAGATTATAAAATTTGTACAGTGTTTATTGCAGATCTAAATTTCGGAGGGGGGCGATATAAGTAAAACAGGTACAAAATTACGTATAATTATGAATTTTTATGTATAATAATAAAGGATAATCTTTAATTATACGCTTATTTTGCGGCAATCTTTGAAATTACTGCATTGATTTTTATTAGCTTAACATGCTCTGGAAGTAGTTCGGCATGTTCTGGCGGGGGATGAGTTTAACTCCCCGGGCACCCCCTGAAAGAAACACTAATTTAGTCGTCAATATCCTGGTGGAATGATGACTTTTGCGCCATCTTGTACAACCGTGAACCCAATATTAATTTTTCTTGTTACAAACCGCACATTTTTATTAAATCAGAACGGCGCAATAAAACCGCTCAACTAACCAACAAAAATCAACAAACAATCCAAATAAACAGGGTGGCACAAAAACAATAACAACAAAGTAGTCGTACGGTAGCAATCACCGCTGAACATAACCTCTCTCTTTTTTTTACAACCGTCTATAAAATTTAGATCCCGCCAACCGCTAACCTCCTCCACCTGATACGCCTGTTGTGATGGTGTCTGATGCTATTGTGTGTGTGTGTGTGTGTCTTATTCGCAAAGTAATCGTACGATCGTAACCAGGCATTTTTCTCATTCCGACTTTTCGGCACACCAGTTCGCGCGCGATTTCGGCTTAAAAAGATATACAGACACTAAATGAAAGCAGATACCAGGGCGGGCGGGCATATGTGGACGGCAACCGCGGTGATGCCCTGATGTCACCCAGGGGTGCTGTTACAATGGACCCTGGCAGTTACTCGGCGGCGGACCCCCGATTGCTTTGCGTTTTACGCCAAGAGCTGGTTTTTCTAAGGGCAGGAATAAATACAGAGGCGTACGTGAATTTTAAAGGGGGTTAACATAGTAAAAAAATCTTTGAGAACTCATTATGTTAAATAAAAACTGCTTTAGGTTAAAGTTCTGTCGATTATAAATAAATATACAGAACTTTACCCTAAAGCAGTTTTATTTAATTTAAAAGGGTTGCTCGCGAAATTAATATGTTTTAATGATTATTAAGAAACAGACTAGTGCATGTGAAGTGTAAAATTGAAAAAAAAATGATGTTGGTTAGTTAAGATGATTTGGTCATCTTGAGCGAATGTTTAATGAAAGAATATATATGAGTAATATTGGGCTAGTTTTTCTAAGGGCAGGAATAAATACAGAGGTGTACGTGAATTTTAAGGGGGTTAACATAGTAAACTTATTATATTAAATATACATAACTGCTTTAGGTTAAATTTCTGTTTTAATATTTATTTATAATTGTCGTTTCGACGAACTCAACGTCGCTTATAAATAAATATTAATACAGAACTTTAACCTAAAGCAGTTTTATTTAATTTAAAAGAGTTGCTTGCAAAATTAATAATTTTTAATGATTTTAAAAAACAGACTGGAGCATGTAGAGCGTAAAATTGGAAAAATGGTGTTGGTTACTTAAGATGGTTTGGTCATCTTCAGCGAATGTCTAATGAAAGTTTGGTTAAAAGAATATATAATTATATATGGATAATATTGGGCTGGTTTCTCTAAGGGCAAGAGTAAATGTAAATAAAAAAAACAAATTTTTATATGTAGTAATTGTTCTTATTCTAAAAAAAGGTTTGTTTAATTTTTTAACTATTTTTTTACTGCAACATAATACTGTACCATTACCTAATAAAATTAATCATTATAATTATCATTTTATCACATTTCATACTAATAAAAATATATATTTTTTTTTCATAACAGTCTTACGTATTTAGTCTCAAATGTCCACAGATTGTAACATATTTTTTTTTTCGCAATCACCGCGATCTAATCAAACTCTGAAACAACTACTACAAACAACCTTTCTTTTTTTGCAAACGTTTGCGGTAACTTTGTCAGATCGCCTGATCTTGATACTGATACAAAATCAGACGCAAAACAAGCCAGAAGGGCCCTGGTTAAAGCGCTGCGCTGCGTCACACAGCACAAGTTAATTTGTTGTGTTGCGGTTTTTATCACACTACGGCCATAAGGAGGAACACACATACACATCCGTTCAGTTACGTTACATTACGTTCGTGTACGTAACACATAGTTTGTTCCTTTTTTTTTGGCTAGCACGTGCTACTGAGCTTATTTAGAAATTCGTGCAGTGGCGTACTATACTAATACCTATTGTGTTAAATGGTGATTTTTATTCAGCATCGATTACTTACGGTTGCTCGGTTACTATTACTTTTTCTTTTTAATATACAGAATAGAAAGAGAGAGAGAGAGAGCAATAGTAACTACTAGAGTAACTGTAAGTTACCATCGCTAAATAAAAATCGCCTGTACAAATTTACATCATTTAAAAAAATATTATTGGCCTCGAACCTCTAAAGTCTCTGGTTCGCGCAGCGCTCACAACAGAATTTAAATTAAATATTATTACCTGATATTAAAAACCTTATACCACTGAACTGATATTGACTGGATCTGAGTCGTTTAGAACCCACTATAAGCTGTAGGTCTTTTGCTTGATTGTGGACTAACGATCCACACCATTGACAATGCAAGTAAAAATTGTTAAGAAACTATTAGTTCAGCTTCTCCAGCATGTAGCCCATATGTCCTATTTGTCCAAAATAATATATTCAATCAATGTATTTCATAATTTTTTTTATATTTATTTACTACATTATAAATTACATAAGTATATGAGTATTGAGTATGTACATCAAATATAACTGTTATGAAATTAATTACAACTTTTATTATAAAAACCTAAACTTTCAACAAACATTGCTAAATATTTGTACCATCTAGCAATTTTAATATATTCTATACTGTAACAAAAAATCGGTTATTTTACATAAGAACCTGGTCAATTGATTTACAGACGTCACAGAATTTTTTTTACATTATGTACATATAAAATACGTATATTTTATGTAAATTTACTTACTTTTTCGATAATAAAACATATATAATATGGTAAATTACTTATTTCATTTTAAATCACCAAATTATATTATTTTTACAGAAAATGTATCGTTTCGTTAAAGTGATATGTAATTTTTGTACTATGATTTTTATGTAAAATGGCAACTTTTTTTACAGTGTAACCACGTCACTTTCAAATTTCAAAATACTTCATACATCTCGGAACAAAACAAACACATTACACACCGAATTATTGCTTGTTCAAATCTCATCATTGTACACGATGTACCCAATATCCCAAGCCATAACGACTGAATTTTCTTTCTTGGCGTAATTTCCTTGCGTTGGGGAAAACAATTTGTTTTCATTTGGGAAACGTTGCCGACTGCAATCAGATACCCGTTCGGTCTAAGCTGAGAGTTAGGATGGCCGGACGCCATCATTGTGCCAACATGCGTCCAGGGAATTGGAGAGCGTCGCGGTGCCAATGACGATGGAATAGCCTGAAAGAATGAATCTGACTGCTTAGCTGGATAAGGAAGATGGTCAATGCGGAAAAGTGATTGAGTTTTTGGCAGGTTTCTTACGGCAGTTGTTTAGATCGTATGCAGATACAAGAATAATGAAAAGGATATTTTTTAAGTGATCTTCAGGCTTTTACAGTCGGTATCTATTAAATTTATAGAATTTTATATGCTGGCATATCGTGGTGGATCTATCGCCATCACAGACGATTTTCCATGCATTGTAAATGGCATTCAGCAATTGTATTAATATTTAATAAATAGCTGTTACCACTTTGATACAAAGTTATTATATTTTCCTAAATTAATTATATTTAATATAAAATTCATGTCAGATAAAAAATATTATAAAAAAAAATCAATTAAGTAGAAATAATAGGTACATATTTATTTAAACTTCATTCTGTAATATTACAAATATTGCATGCGTAATTAGAATTAACCATAAATAATTAGACAAGCTTCTTAATGAAATTAATTCTTTAAAAAGTATTTTCCACCGAGATTTGAACTCGGATCGCTGGATTCAAAGTCCAGAGTGCTAACCATTACACCATGGAACCGATATATTCTTTAATTGATTTTCGTTTTTAATTTATATATTATTTAAAAATAATTATTAATTTGAATTTTAACAAAATTTTCCGATACCGGGAATCGAACCCGAGCCTTCTGGGTGAAAGCCAGATATCCTAGCCACTAGACCATATCGGATTATATGTATTACATATATAAATAATTATCATTAAAAGTTTAAAAGTTAAAAAAAATCATAAAATATTATGGCCACGTAGTTCCATCCGGGATTGAAACGGAAACCTTCTGTAAAGCTACATGTTAACTAGTGTTAACTGCTACACTATGAAACCTTGTAATTTGTATTTTCTTAATATATTTACTATGGTAATTGAAGATGTGTAAAAAGTCTCCCCGACGGGGAATCGAACCCCGGTCTCCCGCGTGACAGGCGGGGATACTGACCACTATACCTCGCACTATACTATCGAGGACATATTTTTCAAATAATATTATTTACAAACAAATCAAATTATAATAAATTATAATATTAATTAAAAAGTACAAATTGCCGAAACCCGGGATTGAACCGGGGACCTTTAGATCTTCAGTCTAACGCTCTCCCAACTGAGCTATTTCGGCTTACATATACAATAGATATAAATTTTTGCTGCACTTTTGTTTTTAACAAGTTCGATGGGAAGTAAGAAAAAATGCCCGGGATCGAACCGGGGTGATAACCACTACACCACCAACCATTATTATATTTAATAAAAATAGTAACCGCCCGAACAGGGACTTGAACCCTGGACCCTTGGATTAAAAGTCCAATGCTCTACCGACTGAGCTATCCGGGCTACATGCCTATCAATTAAAATAATGTTTTGCATTACGTAAAATTAATTTTTTATATTTTAATATTTTTAGATTTACACTCTTAATCTAATCTTTATTTACATATTTGTCCTACTAGAAGTCATAGTTTACTATTTAAAACTATAAACTATATATAATATTATTTGATATAATTTTTATAATAAAAGAACATAATTAATTATTGTTAGTTTATATTTTTACTTATATTTGATCCTAATAATATGCAATTTTAAACGATGTATGTAGTTTGGTTTTCCTAATGAGTCATAATTTTTATTTTAAAAATTAATTTTTATTTATTCTTGTCTTGTCCTTTATCGGTTGTAGTCTTCTTCAATATAATTTAAAAATTTTAAAAAACTATGGAAGAAAAATTTATTACTTATTGTAAAAAAAAAATTCTTTGATGAATTGGTCAATTTGTTTTATGTCGTTAAGAGTTGCGAATAGCACTGATAGACTGTTTGGTAAATGGATACTTTCCACACAATGCAAAATCTACAAATGAATGAATTAACAATGTACTATCTGACCAGTATGAATTTTTTACGAAGACAAAATGAAAGACATACCATTTCGCCATTTCTGAGATATAAAATTGTGCATACCCTATATTATAATAACAGATGAAATTGAAATCATTAAAGAAAATCAGTCTAAAAGCATTGAATTAAATCAAATCAGGTTTTCTTTGATTAATAACTTACAATATTTTATAATATCTAGTTACTGGTTTCTCAGGTATGTTTGTTTATTTGTATTTATTTTCCTAATAAAGATTCATGTACAATATAGCTAAAAATTTGTTAGTTATATTTAAGTGCAATTTAAAAAGTAATTTCACCTTTGTAGCTTAAACATCTGTCTATACAATCTATTCAACGTAAAACAAATTTTATAGAATCATTTCCACCGCAAAAATAAACGAAAGATTAAATCTATGCAACCAAGAATTAATTAATTATCACATTATCAAACCGTATCTATAAATCACTGCTTCTTATACCTAAATTAAGTGATCAAGTAGGCTGAATGTCAACCCGATTCTATTTGCTCATTCTGGCGCATGATCAAATTTAAATATTTATCCAAAATAGAACGCGTGATCATAAATTAAAACATAAAAAGCTGGTTCGGGTTCTTTAGTTTGAAGTGTTTGTGCGTTTTGGTGTGTGCATGCTGTTTTTTGATGATGCTCTGAGCGGAGGCTCGGCCGAGGGGTGACCCCCATTATACTAGGGGGAAAAGATCTGCCACCAGTTTCCTGGCGAACGGGTCTACGAGGACTGACATATGGTGTAACATGCGTGTACAGAGTTGGGGGTTTGGTAGACATGTATGTAGACACAAATATAAATGAGGAAATGTGTGTATGTATATAGAGGGTAAGAATTTATTTTGTTCTTAAATTTTTAAAGAAATTTTGGTTATATTGAATAATTTATTTACAATATTTTTTCAAAAATTCGACTAAGCCATTAATTAATTTATATAGATAAAACACTGATTAATATATGATTAATAATTTTCTAAAATTTATGTTATAAATTAGTCAAAAAATATTCCGCTTTGTGTCTGAAATTTTAACGCGAAGTAAGTAAATATATAGGATATTTTTATTTTCCGTTTGTACAATAATTATACCTGATTTTATGATATTTTTCATAATTTGAGCAGAAATAATGTAATTCAAACATAAATATCTTTAAAATTAAAAGACTTTAGGATTAAGTTTTGTACAATTTTTAATTAAAAGAAATCAACGTTTTCATATACTTTACGTATATTATCATTAAGAAAACTTATACAATTATTATTTGTATAATTTTTCTTGATGATGATATACATAGAGTTTATCGAAACGTTGATTTTTAATTAAAATTTATACAAAACTTAATTTTAAAGCTTTTTTGAAATATTTTTTACTACATAAATATCCCTTTTTGCAAATTATACATTTTTTACGTAAAAAAGTCGTAAATTTGTTTTGTAAAAAAATAGCTTTTACGCGTAAAAAAATTATGTAAGATATATGACTTATTATAACATAGTAAAAAATCTTTCAGAGCTTATTATATTAAAATTAAAAAGTTTAAAACTCTGTCCTAAAATTATTAAATAAAAAGCTTAAAAAGTGAATATTGTTTCTAGAAAACTTAATTAGAAAAAAGTTTTAGTTTATGCGAATATTTTTAAAATTAAAATAAAACGGCTTTAGCTTGTAGTTCTGTATTAATATTTATTAATAATCGACATTTCGACGAACTCAACGTAAGTTTTCATCAGGAAAAAACATACAGAACTACAACCTGAAGTCATTTTATTGTAATATAATGAATTTTGAAAGATTTCTTATTATGTTATATTTATATTTAATTTATAATTACATTATTATATATTTACGATTTAGGCATGACAATATCATAAGAATAGTATATGTTGCATTGTTCCATTAATAAAACATTTTTCTCTATTTTTTAAAAAATATGTGCTCACACAGAACAATATATAAATAAAAAATATAAAACCACCAGCCTTCCAACAGTGCATCATTCAAAACAAACCAACCCTTAAAACTAAGTGGCCAAGTGCTACCCAATATCCATTACATCTCAAATCTGGGACATATGCGCCCCCAATCTGAAAAAAAAACTAACAAAATCACCGCACAGGTGGACGTCCGCATTGTGCAAAAAAAAATACCCTACAGCCTACATACACTATATATATGTATCACAGTATACTGACACAACAATTCAAGTACTCCGATATGTATGACCTCCCTTAATACGCATCTCTCATCACAGCAGGCGATGGAACAATCGGGACACAACCAGCCACATTGTAAACATCTGTGACAGGTTCGTGCCATCGAAGTGGTGCGTTTGTTTATTAGCGAGGCGAAGCGTTTTTTTTTGCGCACCGTATGCGCTAATATTTCAGGACAATAGGCCAATCAAAGCACTGAGGAGAGGGCCGTAAATGATAGTTGGCCAGTTAGTGAGGTTAGGAGTGTGTCGGACACGTGACAAGGTTTTTCGTGCTGTAGAAATTGACATGAATTATTGCAGGAAAGCTAATTGTAAAAATGATAATCTATAAAGTGTGTAGAATGTATTAGAGATGAAATCGAAACCGAATATTTATTCGGTATTTGGCCTATTTGGTTATGTTTTTACTATTCGGTATTCGGTCAAATATTTTTTATGAAATTTTGTCAAATATTCGCTATTCAGCTATTTCACTGAACCACTATTCATTACATCACTAATAATCACTATACACGATATTTTTCTATACAAAAAATATATATAGTTTTCTGTAAAAGAAATATTGTATATTATACGATTCAATATTTGATTCTACATAGAAATCTTTACGGAATATTTTATACTCACGTATATTCAATTTATCCGTGACAGTTTATATAAAAAAATGAATAAATTAGAACACGTCCTATTTTTCATGCATTTTCGACGCGAAACTGAATGTGCATTGGTATTAGAAAAATTAAACTTTCATTTAGGTTATGTATTATTATCAATTTATTTATGTGTGCAGTTTTAAAAATATCTAATTTAGTTGAAGCAATATACATTATTAGTGATGAACATGGAATTTTCGAATTAGATATAAATTAGATTAAATTATATAAAATGAAACACAATTTTAAATCTAGTTTAAAATTTGATTATTTCTTGAAAGTTTTCCTAGTACAAATAACTTTTGTTAATAAATACAATATTTATATTAATGTCAAAAGATAAACTTTTGTTCTTGGGACCGGAACCTGCGTTATGATTAATAATAATGTTATTAAATTCCCTATCAGGTTCGTTATTGTTTTTAGCAATGAAAACAATAACGAACCCGATAGGGAATTTAATAACATTATAACTACAATATTTATATTTATTGAGTAAATCTTATAGAATTATAAATCCAGATCTAATTTATATTATATAAATAAATGTATTTATTCCATTTAAAATCTGCGTCAATAGATTGTGTTGAAAAATCTTATTTTGATAAACTGGACTGTTTGCACAAGTCATTGACGAGCTGTCGTTCCGACAGTGATCCCGTACGCAAGCGCGCGTAAATAAAGCGAACAATTTGTCTGGACAGATCCAAGGCAGCTTTGTGTGGGGGCTCCAAAACTTCAGCCTAATGCTAATTCATCTGGTATTAGGTTACAATGGTAATACAATTTTAACCCACCTTGTACATTTGTGCACATAATAGGATTATGCACCGTCGAATGCACACACATATGTGTGCATGGTCTGTGATGTTGTTTGGTTGATGCTCTCTGTGCAAGGGGTGCACTAGATTATATGTCGCGTTGTAAACAGTTCATATTTTTGCTGTTTGGGTAGAATTTTGATAAGTTTATTACTACGGGGAAAATCTAGTAGTTGCTGAGTTAGTAAATGAAACATCTATTGAAACATATTTATTGAAAAGAATCATTCTTAACCGATTTAAAATTTTGGTAATTTTAAAATTATATTTGGTTAAGTTATCTTAAAAACGTTTTCATTTGATTTTATATAATCAATCACCTATATTAGAAATATGTAAAAATATAATTATTTATTTATTTAAATAATAGTATCCAAACGGCATATTTGCTTATTTGAAGGATTCATAATATAAAGATATATATAAATTAAAAAAAAAAAATTTGACAATACAAGTTTAATTTGATATCTTTCGATGTACAGTGGAAGATATTAATGCTGTCCTTCACAGTCTAATATACATCCACCATCTTATACATCGGTTTATGTTTATAGAATGCACTTTTTTTACGAGAACCCCTCGTGGAATCTTAAGCTGAAGCAGGCTGACAATGAGTATTAAACTGCAATCGATCTTGTAATTTAATAATTTATTTAGGTAAATTACGAATTGATAAGATCTTCTATTTTCAAGCGAGAATAGCGAAAAATATATTTCTATAAAGTATTTATTTTTATATACTACTTATAAAAATATATAAATTGTTAGTATTGTATTATGAGAAAACAATTTTTAATTAAATTTAATTTGTTAAAGAATGTTACCTTATTTACATAAATATTTTTTAATTATGCTTGAACCTGTCAGATAACAAAAGGCGCGAATATATTTTATAATTGAAAATAATAAAAGAAATATAAACATTGTAACCTGTGAAATGTGTTTACGAGTTTCTTAGAAAATCTTGTGTTGTCGTAGATGTCACTACCAACCTATGTATATTTAGCATGAAAACATAAAAATCTGTAAAAACGATTATTTCATTATAGAAAAAAATTCTATACCTAATAATTTCATAAAATTATATCCTTTATATAAAAATTTCGAATTTTTGCTTTTGTAGTTTGACCATAAATAAAATTTATTTCCATTTAATTTTAAATTATTTCCTTATTCATGTCATAATTTTTATTTGGTTTAAAATTAATGTAACAATATAAGATAAAAATCACCTTAGTAGCTTAACACACGTTCTTTAAACCTTAAAAATACCATTGAAATTTTTCAATCTTGTAACATCAAACACCAATCGAACAAATACAACACATTCAAGCCCTTGAAGAGTGCAACCTGTACAGAAAAAAGGGGACGCATTTCAACCCCTGCACACACACACACAACCAGCAGCATCAGCCACCAAACCAGTGACACTTTCAACTGTCAAGGTTCGTTGCCGACGCACACTATAAAGACGACGATATCCTAAAACCAGCTCAAACGTACGGAGGGGAAGGCGAATTGATAAATCTGTTTTGCGGTGGTGACCATCTATGAGGGTGGCCAGCGGAGGGTTGAAGCGTTCTGGACGAGATGTATGCAGGAATAAGGGGTATGGTGGTTAAGTTTTTCGTTTTACGGTAAAATGCGATTCGGTTTGTTTGCATTTTTCTTTCTAAATGGACGCATTAGTTAGGCGCGTGAGGGTTTTTTTTTGTTTGTTGCCTGATGTATTTTTGCTGTATTATAACCGTACTGAACAAGGTTGAGTCTTGTAATGGAGCTGGGGAATTTTGTACAAGAAAAATGCTGACAAATTTGCTTTATTTTTAACAATTAAATGAACAACATGCTATGTAAAACGGTTTAATTGTAAATATTAAAAATAAAATTTAATAGGCAACACAAATACGAAAATTAGAAATATGTCTTTATTTTACTGTTTTGTTTTTCATTAAAGCCCAGATTTTTAAATGTTGGGGAAAATGTATTTATCTTAAAAATAAATAAAATTAAAAATACTGGCCTTAAATAATATAAAAATAATTTTTTTTTTTTTTTTAATTTTAGTACGTATATAATTAATTCGTAAAAAAATCTTTATAAAGCATAAGTTTGAGGTTAAATGTACACAGTTTGATAACAACAACGTTTCTTGAAACTATAGTTACTATAATTATTATTAAAATATAATTTCAAAGTGTTTTATTTTAATTCAGTATAAAGTATTCATGAAGTAACGATCAACAGTATTAATTTTATTTAAATATCGTATATCGAAATGTCAATATTAAAATAAAATATATGCAAAACTTATTTCTAAAGATTTTTTTATTGTAATGAGTTCTGAAAGATTTTTGACTATGTTCTTTAGTATATTCAATAATATCATTCCTCCAAAAAGCACCGTTTATTTCCTAACCTCCAAACCAGTACTTCCTCTTCGAAAATCTGTCATAGTCCGAGATCAGCAGCCAGCGATCAATCATCGTGCACCTTGCCAGATTTCGCGGCCAGCGTGAACTTTCGCCATCGGTCAATTAGGTGCGCGGCACGGCGGCCCTAAACTTTACCTCCTCATATCTGCCATACCGTCGCATTAACTTTCTCTCGTCCTCATCATACGGGTGCGGTACGGTGGTGTTTTGGGCAAAAGGGGGGAGGCCTTCGTGTCTTTAGCCGAATGGCCTTAGATGACGGTTAGACAAAATGTATAACTGATGGTTATTACTGATCGTTGTAAACAATGATAGATGTGATTGGGATTCGGGTGGCAGTTGCGAAATTAATGGGGGTTGCTGCTTTTCCTGGGTTAAACTAAAGATGGCCGCACTAATAAGACTGCTGTGATTATTTTCGTAGAGCGATTAGAAAAATTATAATAGATTATATTTTATTTAGGGTCGGTATTTTGTGTTCTGGTTAAACACATGAATAACTAACCAAGATTTCAAATTAAGCAAATTTTAAATTTATAGTTAAATTTGATAAACAATGACCATTAAAAAAAATACAAAAAATATGTAAGTATTTAATTTAAGTAACTACCGAATAATTTTAACCGAGATTTAAAATACCGGTCCTTAGTGAAATTTGATAGAAATAATATTACTTTTGTGTAATTTATAAAGATTTTTAGAATTAAATAATTAAATTGAAGGTTAGTAATGTTTGACGGATAATAATTTTTGTTTAAATGGAAAAAGTTTGTGCCATATCAACATGAGTACATGGCATGATTGTGTACGTCTTTTAATATTAACAAGTTCTCTTGATCGTTAGAAATTTATTTTTTTTTGCTATACATCCGGTCGTTAGTTCTTGTTATTACAAAATAAATATAAAAAATTAAAACAATTTAAATTAATTATAGGGTGGTGAACGCAACTCTTAAACATAGAAATTTAACAAATAAAATAAAAATTTTGTAATTTTATACTTCTTTAACTATATTTTTTTTTGTATTTATATATTGTATTGTATTTTGTATTTTTTTTCCATTTATATTATTATTTAATAATAAATAATACGTAAATATCTACCCACATGTTTTATTTTTACATACAAAATAACAAACATTTGTTCATTTTTCAATTAATCCATATAATTACTAATTAGGCATTATTATTAGTTTCTTAATAATTAAATAAATGTGTGAGTTCTATGGCTATTGTAATTTTTATGCTGGCTTTACACGATAATTTTTATACAAAAAACTTCGAAATTTTCTACGAATCACGTAACAAATATAAATAATATATACATCTACAACTGTTAGTAACTTGTTAAGATTATTTGCATGTATCTTCATTTATCTTCAGTTTAGTTTCATTTAGAATGCTTGAAAAAAAATCGTATATGTCACTCGGAATAGAAAGCTTTTTTCGGCCACAAGTATCTGGGCTCATCACAATAATCATCGCTTTCGTAACATAATACACTACTATTATATTTTTCATACATGTACTATATTTTAAAGCAGCATTTTTATTAAACTTCTTCAAGTATTAGCCTCGCTTGCCACTTAATACTTGTCACCAAATACACCACTCAACTTCTAACATTCCTTAGACACAAATTAATAAACAATTACAACCCCCTAAGACCTCGTTCGCAGATAAAAACAAGACAAGATAAGCTTAATTGTCTCCGGGTTGATCTGATACAACATTCAAGCACAAAGTTCTGCAGTAGCATACCCCCCTCCCCTTCCCCGATTATTCTTCCATCGCTGTCAACTGTTCATCAGGAGCCAGGACAAGAGTATCTGATGTCAGAACCGCAGAAGTTACCACCCCTTCGGTTCGTGCTCGATCATCGTCAAGCCCAGCGTTGTGTTTGGATGGAGTGAAAAGAAAGGAGAGTAGATTTTATTATAAAAATGAATACGATGAGACAATATGCACAACTGTTCACTTTTAGATTCAGCTGAATTGATGAGCAGCATAATAGAATAGTAATTTACTGTCTATCTATCTATCTTTGATGTCTATAGATACTATACTGTTTAGGGTGGGTCGTAAATATTTAATTTGGCAGGTTTGTTTATAATGTATGGATGAAAGAAATATAAAGATATATTATTAATTACATTAATTTTTATGTTGCTTGCATAGATACATAAATTTTTTAATTCTTGAAAAAATGTACGTTAAATTTCTAGTGATTTAAATAAAATTTAGCTTCTAATAATTAAAAATTCATAAATTTTATGATTTAGTTATTTATTTTGTTACCTAGTAACTTGTATCTATGTTCTTGATGAAGATGAACGTTGAGTTGGTCGAAACGTCGATTATTAATAAATATCAATACAGAACTATAACCTAAAGCCATTTGATTTTAAATATTAGTTATATTTTAAAAATAATGGCCCGTATTCTCACGTCACTTTTTCGTGAAATAGCGCTTTTATCATTAATTTCAAAATAACTTTTAGCTTCTGTTTTTCATCAAATGTAAATCTTTTTTCTATTTTTACCATTTTTAAAGTATTTGGTATTATTAAATGTATATAAACTATTATAAAGTACTTAATAAATAACTTGTAAGTAAATGTTAAATGTACTTTTGGCAAAAATCACTTTTATAAATGAGGTGAGAATACGGGCCATTGTTTTTAAAATTTGAGAAAAATAAAAACACTTTTATCCTTATTTCTTTTTGTAAAATTGTCTAAAAAATTTGGAACGCAATTTTGAGATTTAAGGTGCTAAAATTTGTTGGCACGTTTCTGCATGCACTTTTGAACTTGTTTTATTAATTATTTTATTACTATATGACAGTTATATATAAACAAGTACAAATTCGAATACTTAATTTTTTTACCACTAGATATCGTGTCAATTTACGTCAATTCTCAATAATTTTACTAAAATCAAAAATATTCTTTGGCATCTGAAACATATTTTTTTAATTCTAAACGTATTTATATACAATCTTTATTTCAACAACTCTATTATAACATCGAATATAGAAAATCATTTTGCGTTTCGCTTAGTTATTTTCAATTTATTTCGATCACATAAACTTTCGATTATAGAATGTCGATTGATAAGTATTCGGAAACAGACGGAATAACAATAAATGTATGTTTCGGAACATTAAATCTGCATGAGCACCAGCTGATCGAATGCAAGGGGTTGCACTAGGGCTGACCACAGTGTTCTTTTGACATACACACCCTTTCACAAAATCAGATGTTGAATGCATTAGTGCGAAGCAAAGGGTAAATATGTTTGATTCAACTGATAATATTAATATTTTTTATTTTTAATTGACACTTTTTTATCGGAAAAATTATGTAAATTTTTTTTGTCAAATCATAAGATTTAGTTACAAAATGTTTAAAAGTTGTAAAAACTTTATTGATATATTGTTAAGTTTCAGTAGAATTGATTATGTTCAAAATACATATATACTTTTATTTCTTTAATATTTTTTTATTCAAATTTTTACGTTTTAGAAAGTAAACATTCTTTTGATTTGTAAATTTGGCTTTTTATATAAGAAAACTATGTTTTTTTAATAAAAATAAATAATAGTAAGTCATAGTACAATTATTTTTAAAGTTTTGCATGAATTTATTTACTATATGGATCAAAAACAAAGTGGAAAAAATTGAAATAAAAATTATTTTTATTAAATACACTTGAAGTAGTTTTGTTTGGTGCTGTCATCAGTAATGTATAATTAATTGCTGTACAATAATACCATTATTGTACTAGTAACATAATGATCTCTTTCTACAAATGCAATGTGGTAACGTAATATTAATATTATGATACGCTTGAAGAAAAAATTGATTTTTATTATAAAAACATAATTTTACAGATCAAAAGTATGATTACTTTTGAATTAATAGTCAAAACGTTGGTTTTAAAGTAATATTTTTTCAGTGTATATAGTTAAATAATAAATAATTTTGAAATATTATTTTTAATTTATTTTTTTATGATAATCAATTTTCGTCAAAACAAGACACCTCATCAAGTGTTCTTTTCACAAAATCAACCATAAACTTTTAGTGCAAAATTATACCCTTACACCAAACAAGTCACCAAGTGCGGATTCACCGAGGCGTGACAGTGGCAGATGTAGGTACTACACACCCAACACATATGATCACGTATTTCATTCATTCATAGTTCATACGTTCTGAGGCCCCCCGAAAAAAAAAAGGTCCCATTTCTGAACTCGGTGCCGTACCGATTAATTTTAATAGTTCCGTCCAATGATTTGATTTACGAGGCGACACATGTATAGCGCGAGCACACAAATACCCTTTCACAATTCGGAAACAAGTGACTGTCGCTTGTGCCCTCACTCTGGCCTAGCTATAGCATTGACATAACCAGCACGATTGCCGATTGTCTGCTGTTACGATGATTGTGTTTTGTTTGGTAAATCGTGTGCGCGGTTTTAGTAATTAGTCGGTGTTTGTTTGTTTAAGTGGAAAATTGTTGTTGAATCAGTTTTTACGCACCGTTTAACTGGACTTGAATTAAACAAAAAACAAACGACAGATGACTCTTTTTAAACTTGAAATAATAATGATTTTTATATATTTGTTTAAAAACGATCTACACAAATTAATAAAACAAAACGGCTTTGGGTTGTTGTTCTGTATTCATTTCGACGTACTCAACATACATCAACATCAGGAAAAATGATACAAATTACATTTACAGTAAATAAACAGAACATAAAAAAAAGTTACTAGGTAACAAAATAAGTAACTAGATCATAAAAAAGATAACACTGATGGCATTGACTTAAATGAAATTTGGCCTCTAATAATTAAAAATTAATAAAATTTTATAATCTATGTTCTGTTTATTTACTGTAAATGTTATTTGTATACTTTTTCCTGATAAAGATGTATGTTGAGTACTTTAAAACGTCGATTATTAATAAATATTAATACAGAACTACAATTTAAAGCCGTTATATTTTAATATAATGAATCCTGAAAGATTTTTACTATATTACAATCTAAACATATTGTATAAAACACAATGTAAATATGTATGTATGTTTATCCGGTTTTAAATGTAACTTGGAAGTAAGTTATAAAGTTGAAATTTGGCACAAAGCTGTGTAATACTACTACAATTATAGAAAAAGTCCGAAAGTGGGGTTAAGTCATTGTGAGTCGCAGGCAAACGCTGTAAACGAAAAAACTTTATTCGATTACAATTTGGCATTCACTGAGTAAATTTTTGTGGGAGTTTTATTAATAATTGAGGCGTTTTCCAAGGAAAGTTTTACTATAAGACAATGAAGAAATGATAAAAATTGATTAAAAACTCTGTTTGCTTAAAACTTGATATTAGCGAAAAAGATTTTGATGGAAGTTTTATTGATAGTTGAGTCGTTTTTCAATAAAGGTTTTACTATGGAATAAAACGATAAATACTGAACAGATATTCATTTAACAATTATGTATTATTTCACACAGAATCAATTCATAACGTGTTATTAATTAATATCGTTTTATCTGACGTCCGATATGAAACCGGACTGAATTGAAGAGAGAATCGTGTAAGTGTGTTAGTGCCGTGTGGCCTGATGGTGTTTCTCCCTGATGAGCTAGCAATTAGACACAATACGCGCTTGTTAAGCTTCCCAGGTAAATGCAATTATCGATGACTACCTGAACACTGAGCAGTGAACAACGTAACACGACAAACCATCAAACCAATTCTATGTTCTACGTCGTCTCTCCCTCTGTTCGTGATCGGAAACATGTCATGCGTTTATACATGCCACATCAGTTACTACTATTATTAACAAAGGTGTAATGTTTGATCTAAATTATCATTAATAAATTGATTATATTATTTTTATTAATTCTTCTAATTAGTAAAATTTTAACATGGTAAAAAATCTTTCAGAACTTATTGTATTAAAATAAAACTGCTTTAGATTTAGATTTATTAATAATTGACGTTTCGACCTGCTCAACGTACATATTTATCAGTCGAATTTTATTTATATCTATAGGAATATAAAATAGCATACGTAATTGATTTATAAAATATAAATTTTTTTCACACAATATAATTTCGCTGTGACGTGTTATGAACATCAGAAAATAAAAACTGTGTATACCAAAAGTGGCACAGACAGCTAAGATTTGTATAATTGTATATACAGTTTTCTTTCTACAGAATATAAAAAAAATTCTACACGACATCTAGATTGTGTTTTTCAGACATTGTTTTTATAGATTGTTTTTGTTACTTATGTAACATTTATTATTAAAATACATACATACACAATCACGCCATGTACCCAAAAGGGTGTGGCACAAACTCTTTTCATCATTCCGAAATCAGTCGCCTCCAAACATTCCTATCCAAACAAGCAACTTTCGCTTCATCCACATTCATAATTCCTCCCAAACATGCTCTTCTATTCCTACTACTTGGAAACTTAAAATAATTTCTTGATATGTTTTTTATGTAACAGTGATATTTTATATTTTTAAATTAACTCATTAAAAAATGTATTTTTGTGTTACATGTAAACTCAACTAAAATATTATTTTTTTTAAGTGTTTTTTGTTCTGTTGTTATATTTATTATTATACGTATATTTGTATGTATTATATTAAATTTATGCATATCTGTATTCATTATAAAGCCCTGAAGAAGGCCGAAACATTGGCTTAATAGTTAATAAAAATTTATAAAAAACTGAATTCCGTCAATTACTAATTATTTATTAAATATTTTTCCAATTTTATAACAATATAGTATCAAATTGAATTTTATATTAATTATAAAATAGTTATTTTTTAATACACCTAATAAAATGCGTTATTATTTCAAATCTTCATATTACTGACCACATCAATGTCAGGTCTAACGCAGACCAAGCAGTTCATAGGTAGAGAGCCCCAGGGTGCGTCTATGGGGAATAGCCGATCCCGGTAAGCTAGAGCCCGGGTAACGCGGTAACGATCACAATTATTTAGCATTATGCACGCATGCTAATCGCATTTAACGCGCGGTCCGAACCGTTTGCCACACAATTATCGGAAGCGTCTACTCAACGATAACCGAATTTGTGCGCCGCAGACGTCACTGTCCAAGTCAAAATAGCGATTCGAATATTATTGTCACAGTTGAATACATACACGAGTACTGTCAGGGCATATCAAGTTTATTTTGTCTTTCTTTTAACTGTTTTAAATATATTTTTATTACCATAGTAAAAAAAATCTTTCTGAACTCATTATATTAACATAGAAAAGCTTTAGGATTAAGTTCAGTATATATTTTATTTAAATATTGATATTTCAATATAGGTATTCTATGTACCTATATCTTCATCAGGAAAGAATAATACAAATTTGAATATTCATATTTTTATTAACGTAGTAAAAAATCTTTCAGAACTCATTGTATTAAAATACGAAAGCTTTGTGATTAAATTCTGTATATATTTTATTTAAATATCGATATTTCGATGTACTCTACGTATATCTTCATCAGGAAAAGATAATGCAAATTTGAATATATTTTTATTAACATAATAAAAATAACTCAGTATATTAAGTAATATTTTATTATATTTACAAACAAATAAGTACTAACACAGTAAAAAAATCTTTCAAAACTAATTTAATTAATTATTAATTATATAATTAATTTATTAATAAATAATAATACAGAGCTATAACTTAAAGCCGTTTTATTTTAAATAAATACTAATTATAAATTGTATGTTTACATTAAAAAACAAAAAGCAATCATTTGTTTTTGTATTGTCAATTTTGCTTGACATTTGCAAAAAATAAATTTTTGTTTTTCCTCTTAATATATTTTTAAAAATCAGCCTTTTTTAAGACTAATTTGATAATTATTTAATAGTTCAACCCTTATTTTATTTAACATGTATTATTAAAAGTAAAAAAAAAAAAGAATAAAACTATAATATTTTTCGGCAACTTGCATATAATTTTGAAAAGATATTTATTGTAACAATTTGCTATCTTTGTGCAACTTAAGATGACAAATTTTCTTTCAGAATATATCGAAAATGCTGACAGTAGCTCAAAGTTCGATGTATTAAAAATGATTTTACCTTTGTTACGTTATTATGAGCGCATACAAACGTATTCAGTGATGATGTCACAAATATAGTTACTTTTTTTTTTATATAAATCGGACCTTACAATAATCGGACTATAGTAAATCTCTTAAAAGTTCTTTTAACACACATTCAACTCATCTCATTTCAAACTGCTCAATCCAATCTCAGTCAGCATCAAATGTGACAGCCATCTTGATGGTGCGTCGACACAAGAGCACGCGGAGACCCTTGGAGCGGTCCCAATTGGGTCATCGGTCCGCCACGTGACCATTACCAAACGGTGTTTACCGTTCACAGGTCCCCGGTACGGGCACACGACTGCTTCGTTCATAATCGGCCACGATAATTGCGATTAGCAGCATGTTTGCACCGCACCGACCATGGGACATTCGGAACCGGGACGCGTTTATAGACGAACACGTGGCTCCGTACTAGGGGCTGTTGTAACGGAAGTCACGGCCGATAAGCCGTTTGGTTTTTATTACGGTGATTGTGGGTGGTAAATTGCGGATTGGAATTGCTTGTGAAATAGATAATGTTTGGGATTAAATGTTATTTGGTCGGTTTGTTTAGGTGTGAATGATTGTTATTATGAACGAAATGTAATTGTTTGTTTATTTTGTAGAATTTATATGGTTTATGTGAAATAATTGAAAGATATTTGATTTATTTCGTAACTATATTGGCTGGTATTACGAACTAGATTTTAAAATTCGTTTTAACTAGTACCGGTTTTAAAAGTGTAAAACTGTCATAAGAGCAGGACTAAATAAATGAAATAAATTACCTAAAAAATCATCTTGTAATACCAGTAAGTAATTGATTTTAATGGAATAACTACAAATTTTGTTTTCCAATTTTATTGCACATAGCAACAAGTATTTTTCTTATAAAATCCCAAAATTATGTATAATTTATGCATTTAGAAAACAAATTTGACCTGTGGGTTGGTCAAATATGTAAATAGAAAATTAGATTAGAGTATCTAAAATTAAAAATATTAAAATATAAAAAATAAATTTTACGCAATGCAACAAATAATTTTAATTGATTAGTATGTAGCCCGGGTAGCTCAGTCCGCGTTAGACTGAAGATCTAAAGGTCCGCGGTGCAATTCCGGGTTTCCGCAAGTCGTACTTTTTAATTAGTAATATAATTTATTATGATTTGATTTGTTTGTAAACAATATTATTTAAAAAATATATCCTCGATAGTATAGTGGTCAGTATCCCCGCCTGTCACGCGGGAGACCGGGGTTCGATTCCCCGTCGGGGAGGTTTTTTTTACACATCTTTAATACTAATAGTGATAGACAATAAAGAAAGAAAATAAAAATCACATTCCAATAGTGACAAGGTTCCATAGTGTAGCGGTTATCACGTCTGCTTTACACGCAGAAGGTCTCCGGTTCGATCCCGGATGGAACCACGTTGCCATCATATTTTGTGATTTTTTTGTAACTGTCATAATCTAGTATAAGTGTTATATGTAAAATATATATATAATCCGATATGGTCTAGTGGCTAGGATATCTGGCTTTCACCCAGAAGGCTCGGGTTCGATTCCCGGTATCGGAAAATTTTGTTGAAATTTAGTTCAAATCAACACTACAATAAAAAGTCTCCCCGACGGGGAATCGAACCCCGGTCTCCCGCGTGACAGGCGGGGATACTGACCACTATACTATCGAGGACATATTTTTCAAATAACATTATTTACAAACAAATCAAATCATAATAAATTATAATATTAATTAAAAAGTACGAATTGCCGAAACCCGGGATTGAACCGGGGACCTTTAGATCTTCAGTCTAACGCTCTCCCAACTGAGCTATTTCGGCTTATACACACATTACTTATGCAGTATTGTTGCGCTTTCTTTATTCTAATTACTTTTAATGGGAAATAAAACAATTGTTTTCGCCCGGAATTGAACCTTCCGCGTGTTAGGCGGATGTGAATTAAACTACCGATGCCTGCGTGCATTCCCATTTTGTTCTATAATTGCTACTTGATATTTGAACAAAAATAACATTCATGCGCTACTAGATTAAAATGTTAGTTTGAATTTTGATAAGGAAAGAAATGAGTTTTTAAGAAAAACGAAATAATATCGTAAAAAGAATGTTTTTAAGATCTCAATAAAAAAAAAATATGGCATCCCATTTAAAAAAAAAAGTTGAAAGTCGCCAATTTAAATAATTCGTCCAATTGAAAATCTGATGTCCTGAAACATATTACTGCCAAATATTTTGAAAGTAGTACCATAGTGTGCTTCATGCTTCTTAATCAATTGATTATTTAATTAATTTGCTGGACTTTATATATTATAGGTACTAATCGGGTACTAATTAATGTAATTTAAATATTTAAATTATATTATTAACTAGCGCTTAAAATTACAACTATTTTACTATATTTAAAAAAAAATAACCGCCCGAACAGGGACTTGAACCCTGGACCCTTGGATTAAAAGTCCAATGCTCTACCGACTGAGCTATCCGGGCTACAAGGCTACAAGTTTATCAATTAAATTATTTTATACATTATCGGTTATTTTCAATATTTTTAATCTTTCCCATATTAATCTAATCTTTTACGCTTGAAGAAAAAAAAACTATAAACAGTAAATTCTTTTTGTGTTTTGCCCTGATTGCCTGGCTTCGACTTTACTTCGGTCACAAATATCTGGGCTCGACACAACAATCATCGCTTTTTACTCCTTGTAACATAATATATTATTTTCTATAATATTATATGAACAATTTTTAACTATTTAAGCAAGCCTGTTTCCCTTTTAAGAAAGCGCATCTTTATATTTCTAATAATATTAAAATAAAAGAGCTATCTTATTTTTGTGTGTTTAAAAAAATATAATAAAATTAAAACAATATATAAATAACATTTACACAACTTCTAAACCACAATCAGTTTAATGTTACAAATTAAGATAACCATCGACAATATTAATAAAATTATTTTTTATTACAATGCACAAAAGTATAAAAGTTAGATCTTACAAGTACTATCACTATTGCCTCAAATGATCTCCCATATGATACTAATAATCAAACCAGTGTATTTGCAGTAACTAGGCAAAATTTCACTAGCACACACCGTTGTTACGATGTGGGTGCCTAATCAGGGACTTTTAATCTAAACAGGGGCATTACAAGCAGCATTGCCATCATAATGGAATATAATCAATGTTGCCAACTTGAGGTGTGAATGACCGGTGCAAATGGACCACAGAGTGTCGTCGGAGGACTCATGTCTGGCAACATATTAAAACCGACAAACTGGAATAGCTGAGGATGTCTGAAGGTGGTTCTAGAACTTTTCGTACAAATTTGTTAAAAACGAGGGCCCTGTATTCCCACCTCTTTTGTTTATAAAAACAGTGCTTTTATTTTTTGCTTTAAAATAAATTTTTATTTCTACCTCTCATCAAATATGAGTATAGTATTTCTATTTTTGATTAGTTTTTTTGTATCTAATATTATAAAGTTCAAACCAACTAATTAAAATTGCTTAATAAGTAATTTTATGTAAAAGTCAAAAGTAATTTTGACAAAAATCACTTTTAAAACTGAGGTGAGAATATGGGCTGAGGTGTTTGTATTTGTATTTTTAATATATTATAAAAGAAAATATAAATATAATATAGTAAAATATCTTGTGAAACTCATTATATTAAAATAAAAAAGCTTTAGGATTTAGTTCTGTATTAATTTTATTTAAAATTAATAAAAAATAATGTAAATTTTGATGTAGTTTTCATTACTTTTTAATCATAAAATTTAAATAAAAATAAATTAAACTAAGAAAACATTTAAAATTTTAAATATAAAATGTTATTAGTTTAACATGTAAAAGTGTGTTTAAATATTTTATCAATAATAGTTCAAATAAAAAACTTAAAAATAATCTAAAAATAAACTACGATAACATTTTATGTTGTAAAAAATAAAAACTATTTGTACAGTTAGATTTAAAAAGAAATATCATTTAGAGTGATTATGATTTCTGTTTTTCTTAAAGTTGTTTTCGTCTACGTCCAATAATCTTATTTGCATGCATTTTTTGTTAACTCAAATGGTTGTAAAGGAGAAGGTCCCAGGTTTGAACCCCGGAAAAGTCAATACATTTTTCTTTATTTAAATATTAACTAATGATTTAAATAGTTTATCAAAATAAATTAATGACGATTTCTGCAAGTACATATTACTTTAACCTACTTTAATACTCCTTATAAAATTAATAGTTAATTTTTAGCTTACTCTACTTTTTGTATAATTAATTAATGAAAATTTATAGGTCCTGAAGCAGGTAGAAAATACCACTGAAAGCTTGACATAGAATCTTAAATAAAAGTTTGATTCGAACATCTAACCCTTTTTGACAACCTTCCCATTAAATTCAATCCATTTTATTACATTCTAGTCACAATTTATATATATATATATATATATATATATATATATATATATATATATATATATATATATAACATTTAACATTTTGGGAACTTCTATTCTATTTCTCAGCATTCACCGTTCGTATGCAATGTGTCCAGTGTAATAGCAGTGTAGCAGCAAACACTAATGATACGAGCGTCTCGCTGGCATATCGACGCCCGAATATCCAACCAAACTACCGCACACCATCACCCCCCTATACAACCGTCGTTATGCCATCGTCCGGTATCATATTTACCGGGCGGGCGTCCACACAACTACCCGGAATATTATTAAAGTTCGTAATGTGTTAAGTATATACTATGAATATGGATGGGAATCGTAACGGGAACGAGATCGGCCTGCAAATGTCCAAAACTATACGCAAATCATTTCAATTTCGGAACGGTGATATGCCGAGGATACAGATACCTTTATTAGGTGCGATATGCGGACTTGAATATTTAAATGGCTATTTTGCTGCCCGTTCCGATGATGGGAGATTGCAGATTAGCAGGCTGTGCGGACTTTTAAATTAGGGTTAGATGACTATTTATACATTTCAAAATACCTATTATTATTTTTATTATTATTACATTATTACAGATATTTTAGTTTAAAAATATACTGTACTTGCTTTTTTATTTATATCTCAAATTATATTATAATTTAACATAATAAAAAATGTTTCAGAACTCATTATATTAAAATAAAAAGACTTTAAGATTAAGTTCTATATATATTTTAATAAAAAATCAATATTTCAACGTACTCTACATACATTATCAGATAAAATTATACAAATGGCATATATAATAAATAAACAATAGAAACAAGTTACTAGGTAACAAAATAAGTAACTACGAATACATTATAAAATTAATAAATGATTAATATAAAATAATAAAACACAATTACGTACAACTAACAACTAATACAATATAAATAATAAAAAACAAGCATAATATATTTTTAAACTAATTACGAGTACATATATCAAATATGCAATTTTTAACAAATCTGGTTGTAATTGCATTTCTTGCACTTTTTCTCACATTTTCAATAATCAAATTGTCAAATTAAAATAAAAAGTTTGTAGGATTAAGTTCTGTGTATATTTTAATAAAAAATCGACGTTTTAATGTACTCTACAAATCATCAATATGAAAAATGATAAAAATGACAGCATTTTTAGTCGTCATTCAAAGTTCGATTGCATTTGATTTTTGTTTAAGCTTCATTTTTATAACTAATCATTTTAATTTAATTACATCTAATTTAAATTATGTCAATTATTAGCATTAGTCTAATAATAACTTACAATACCAAATAAGATATGACAGATATTGCAACAATGTGAACACAAACTAGCATTAATTAAGAACACTGGAAGTAAACTTAACAACAAGTCCGTAACGCGACGAAATAAGACCAACCCTTGTCGCGCGCAGTCCTTTCTCAATTTATCAAAGTTTTAATAGGTCCACCCTTGGCGATTTCCATTTCTTCAGCGCATCCGCGCACCATCGCCGCGCCATTATAGAAACTTTGAAATCACCGAGCGCGTCAGAAATCTCAACAGCGCACCAGCATTAAGACTAGCATTCGGGGTCTTCCATAGTCTTTGTCCCTGGCTAATGGCACTACTATAATGTGTATGTCCAGACGCCGGGCGCGCAACTTCTCTAATTGTCCGTAATTTTGTTTATCTAAGTTATATACTACATATAATTATCTTGTGTGGCAATGGAGAGACGGCGTCGCGCAATGGAACTGTCCAGGGACGTCTCGTACGAAATGGCTGAAACGTGTAGCGATGCCTTGAGAATGTGACAAATTGTCACCTGGTGACCGGAATGAAAACGCCTTCCGGTCAAAGGTCACGGCTTTATTGTTATACTAAGTTGGGTTACTTTGTTTATGGTTTTCTAAAAGTTATTCGTTATGTGTGTTTTTATCGATCGTCACATATAGTAAAGAGGGTATTGTAATCACACCAATTTTAACATAAAAATTAATAACTGCAACCTATCAATATTTACAGTAGATTGATAAGAGAAGCAATAGAAATTTATAAAGATAACAACAATCAATGTGAGGACACTGATATAAATAAAATTTAGCTTCATTCGATTAAAAATTAATAAATTTTAACATCTACTTACTTATTTTTTTACTTACTAACTTGTTTTTATGTTCTGTTTATTTACTGTAAATGTCATTTTTATCATTTTTTTTAATGAAAACGTATGCTGAATTCGTCGAAACGTCGATTATTAATAAATATTAATATAGAACTAGAACGTAAAGCCGTTTTATTTTAACACCAATTTTAATTTTACAAATATGTAGTTGGTGTTTTGTAATATAAATTAACTGTTATTAATGTATTTGTTAGTTTGTTTGTGGTCACGTGTAGAGTAAATATGGTTGAATAGATCTTTAAGAAATTAATATTTTTCTAAATTATTTTCAATAATCAAACATGTAAACACAAATAATACATAAATATACATAGAGAGTGAGAGAGACATTTATCCATGAGATAGCAATTAAACAACATGCTTTGAATTCAACTAACGGAGCCATCAAAACTCCGTCATCCAATACATTAATTTAAACGGTCTTCTGTCCGTCCGTCCGTTACTGTAAGCGTCGCGACGCTGCCTGGCACCAAATTAAGTGCAAACCTCAAGGAGATTGTGCAAACCATGATAATTGGGTTCGAAACATCAGTTGATAACTCAATTAGGCTTTCCAACTATTCGGCCATCTCGCTCCGAATATGTGGTCGTTTCGTCTCTCTCTCTCTCTCTCTCTCTCTCTCTCTCTCGCTTTCTGTCTTAGTTTGACGCTCGCAAGATGAATCCTGTGTATGCGGCGGAGACTCATGCTAACTAGTTAGTGACCACGAAGTAACCGGGAGTTAAGTTAGTGCCAAGTCGAGAGAAACTTAATCCGAACTGCTTGCCGAAACGGAAACTTTAATAACCAAGGAATGAACGTATGCTAATTTAGATTTTCTCAACATTTTAGTTAGTGTAAGTTCTTGGTGCAAGATGCTGGAAAATGACGATTGCTTTGTGATGTTCGGTTAGTAAACAGTATGTGTAATTTATTCTGGAATACTTTCTTACATATAATACTTCTAGTAGTATTAAAATGAAAACTTGTAATGCATTAAAGTTCTGCAGAAAGCGTTAATATAAAAACATGCAATTGTTTTACGATTAATAATCATAAAACTAATTGAAATTGTTTAATAAGTAATTTTACGTAAACTTTTATAAATGGGGTGAAAATAGAATAGTGTTTCTGGAAAAAAATTAAGTGAAAAATTATTAATAATTTTCAATTCATATATATATATATATATATATATATATATATATATATATATATATATATATATATATTTTCCCTCAAATTGAATATAGCAAGCAAAAATAGTTATACTATAACTTACTATTATTTATTTTTATTAAAATATTTATTTCTATTATAAAAACCTAATTTTTACATATTATAAGTATGTTTACTTTTGAATTAATAGTAAAAATATTGGCTCGTATTCCCAGCTCGTTTGTTTATAAAAAAGTGTTTTTATTTTTCATTTAAAATTAATTTTTATTCATTATGAATAATATTCCTATTTTTGATATATTTTATTATATCTAATATTATAAAATTCAAATAAACTAATTAAAATTGCTTAATAAGTAATTTTAAGTAAACATCAAAAGTGTTTTTGTTAAAAATTGCTTTTAAAAGTGAGGTGATTAAACTAATATTTTTTTCAATGTAGTATATAAATACTTGATTAACATTTCACACTTCTATTTAACTTTAATAAATAAATGAAAAATAAAATAAAACCTAAATTACATTAACCTAAAAATCTAATTAAAGCGAGCAACCTCAAAACAAGATTCCAGCTAAGAGCCTTTAGTAATAACTCTTTCCAATCCCGTGTCTCCCGCGTTTAAAATTTTTCGCCGAATTCGTCGGTACAGACGGCCATCCCAGTTTCATCCTGCATTAATAACGACCGCAATCCATTTGCATGTGACCGCAAATCGGGGCGCCTAGGTGGAGTATATTCCGTGATAATATAAGCAATGACCAGGCCGTCGCGTCCATCCGTTGGATGAGCGTCGTCCCGTCGCCGCGGCCGTCGAGTAATGGATCCATTACCAGTGACACGAAGGAGGTTAGCCCCGTTTTGGCCGATGAGAGAATTGGCGACCGGACACACTCTGACGTTTCCATTTACATATACACGTGAAGTGTATTAAATCTTGACTGCTATATGTATAACGTAATGCGAATATAGTCGGCTGGGTGAGAGTCTCTTTAGGGGGTTTGAGGTAAGAGGGTTGCAGTGATAAAGTTTGTGTAAGGGAAAATTAGTTTTTGTGCTGTTATTAACCAGTGGTTGGTTTGGAAAGCAGCAATAAAAAAATTTGTTTTTATTTATTTCGTTTATTATTATTAATCAGTTATTTTTATTTAAAAAAAAACCTAGATTCGGGTCCAAAAAGCATTGTTAAATGTTTCGTATGATGGTAAAAAAATCTTTCAGAACACATTATATTAAAATAAAACTACTTTAGGATGTAGTTCTTTATTAATAATTGACATTTTGACGTACTCTACGTACATCTTTATCAGAAAAAATGATACAAATAATCTATATAGTAAATAAACAGATTATAGAAACAAGTTACTAGGTAACAAAATAAGTAACTAGATTATAAAATTTATAAGTTACTAATTAAATTAAAGGAAATTAAAAGAATATTGGAATAAATTTATTTTTGTAATAATTTTGAAATTAACCAATGACATGTTATCATTTATTTTGAGCATACATTTTTAGCCAATCACAAATGATTTTGTACTTATCTTAAATATAAATGAAATTGGTAATACTGGTCCAAAGTTAACAATGTTTTATACAATCGAGCCTGAGTCTTGATATTCATATTAAACTGCATGTACTGTATTATTATAGAATCATTACACATTTTTTCATATTTTAAATCGGAAGATTTTGTGTGTTAATAGATAAAAACTTTTTTTTGTTATAAAAATTTATATTTCATATTCAACTCTCAATCATGGTATATATATTTTTTATATATTGCGTGTTTGTTTTGTAACATTCAGTATAGTAAATATCTTTTCATTTATTTATTTTTATTATAATGTATATTATTATATTATTATATTATATTTTTATTACCAGTAAAAATCGACCTTTTTCAATCATTAAATATAGACAAATATTGGATTGTTAATAAATATTAATAAACAATTACAACCTAGAGCCGTTATATTTAATATATATTATATATAACATTGTATTCTCAACTTACACATTTAATTCTTAAAATTTACAAAACGCACTCAAACTTCAACGTATCACATCTATTTTAAAACTAACTGCAAAACCCAACAAACAAACAGATTGTTTAGTCGGGGACAGTCGGCAAAATAAACAAAATGTAAATTGTTCGTTCTGGTAAGACATAGTCTCATCTCGAGATGAGAGGGTGCCCAGTTTCTGCGTTCGCGTTGAGCTTACAGCTCCCATGAATCAGCAGACTCTCGCAACATATCAATTATTCAGTATCGCATCTGTTCCGGCGAATATGTGCGTATATACACGACGAATATACATGGTCCCTTCACTATGTCCACACATGAGGAGTGTACTTGTATTTGTAGTGAAGGTTAATAGCTAAACTGTATTTCAGTTGTGAAATTTAGTTTCGGGTGAATGGTAATTTATTACAATAATTAATATTTTTATACAGAGTAGTGACTGAGCTCTGTTTTAACTAATATCGGTTTTAAGACAACGCAACTGTCATAAGAGCTGTACTAAACAGATGAACTAAAACACCCGAAAACCGAGCTTGTAACACCAGCCATAATGTTATTCTTTAGTAAATTTCTGCGTCCCTAATTAATTTACACTAAAAAGCTTTAAATATAAGTTTTAGAGCATAAAAGTATGCATATTATATTACTTTTCAAAATAACTAAATTTAAAAACAAATAAAAATTAAATTTTACATAAAAAGTTATATTTTATATAACTTACCTGATTTATAAACTTGCCATTCACACCTAACAAAATAAATAACAAATAAGATAATATTATTTAAATAATTATCTATACTTATATCATTTTATTTGTCAAATAAAACTTGGTTATATTGCTAAATAATATTTATATAATTAATACGTATTAATAGTGAATAATAATTATAAAATTATAAATTTCAATTTTTAAATAACCGAATTATATTTTACCGTATGTTACCTATGTTAAAATAATGGTACTAACTATATATATAAAAATTATATAAAAGTTAGTATAAAAATATTTTTCTGAAAATTATTTTCAAGTAATCAGTAATATACATCTTTTTTAATTTCGTTTCATCACAGAGAAAAAATATATTAAAAATTATCAACAAATTCAAATTACATAGGTATTATTTGTATTAAAATAGAAAGAAAATACATTAAAGATATATATAAAACTGTTTTGTTTTATATCTGTATTTCTCGATAGAAGAACATTTTCTTTTTATATTGTAAAAGAATTCTTCAAATAATTTACCCTGAAATAATATCTATGACTACCATATTTTGTAAGTTATGAATATGTAATACATGCAAATGTCAAACAATTATAAATGACGTCTTAATATCAATAGAATGATGACGTGTACAAAGTTTTTTAATAATTAATATTTATTTAAAAAAAAGTGTTTTATAATAATTTTTGTCTTTAGAATATTTTTGAAACTAAATCATCGTTTTTGCAGTTAAATTTCATACATAAATTATAAATATTTTGCATTTAACCTTGTCTCAAAATATTTTTAAACCAACATTATTATAATATATAGTTTTTTTATGTAAAACTTAATATGTATTTACTAAATATAAAATAAAAACGGAATACCTTTTAGCAACCATTGATATCATGTCAGAATGCTACATACATTGAGCATTCCTGTTTCTGTATCAAGTCCCCTTTGGAATTGTTAACTTTGCGTTGCAGTTGCGTTTACGTACTCTAACCTATACTGCATCACCCCCTCTTTATAATGTATATAATTCTTTAGGATATTTCGAAAAATTCTATTTTCTATATATTTTTTGTCCACCCGTAATTCGTGCCGCGCAATATGGTTCCTAAATCATTCTGGTGGCAATTTTTCGATTTAGATATTTTGTAGCCTGTTCTAGGATGTATAATATCTGTATTGTTACGGAGATTACCATGACAACAAGCTTAGTTTTACTGCTCGTATTGTTAACATGGTAGGTGGATATTATATCGTTTGATACGGATAATTTTTATGTCGATTGAAATGGTGTAAATGGCAGGATTTTGAAAATAATTTGACACATGTTTGCTCATTTGTCAGTTTGTATAATTGATTGATAATATTGACTGTCTAAACAATCAAACTAATAATGACTGATAATTGTTACATTAAAATATAATTGTGTAATATATTTTCATACTCTTTAAACGAAAATTAAAATTTATATCAAAAAACCTCAAATATTTACCGTACAAGTTTAAATTTAAATGCAAAATATACGAAAACAATAGATCGGTATTAATAAATAGATTAACGAGAGAAAAAGTAACATTTCCAACAAACATAGAAACACTATTAAGAAGCCGAAACATTCAAATACAATTTATATTAGCAATGTACATAAACCAAATAGACCTCCAAATATAAAACGATAATAAATAAATAAATAAAAAATAGCTCAGGACCAATAGACAAAAGTCTAAGGCCCATAAATAAAAAAAAAAGTTTAAATTTTAATATTATGCAATATTATTTTAAATTAATAGATTAAAAATTTTAAAAAGCAATCAAAGATTTTAGTGCAGTGAAGTGCAATGTATTTTCTTTTAATTTTAAGTTGAGCAACATATTTCAATTTGTTTTTGTATACATATATAAATATATTATTAAATTTTTGTTATTTGTAAACTGCTACAAAAATGGGATTTTATTTTAGCAAAAAATCTAAGAAAGTCAATTAAAACGATGTGGATCAAAATTTTTAGATTATTTTATTAAACGCAACCTACATTTTTATGTACTACTAAAGTAATAACTTTCAGCAGTTTTTAAAATATATAATATAGTATATATATATATATATATATATATATATATATATATATATATATACATATATATATATAGATATATATATATATATATATATATATATATATATATATATAGATATATATATATATATATATATATATATATATATACATATAACATAAATTCTATGTACAATTATTATAATTACAATAATAGTATAATATGTTACGAGAAGTAGAAAGCTATGATTATTGTGTCGAGATCAGATATATGTTGCCGAGGCCAAGCAATCTGAGCGAAACACAAAAAAGGCTTTATATTCCAAGTGACATGTACAAGTTGAGTTTTATTATTTGTAACACCTAATTTTATACCATTGTATTTTTTGAAAATTGAATTCAAAAAAGTATTTTTATTTTTTGTTATTTATTGAAACAGCAAATATATTATATATTTTATATTTAGATGGAGGTAAATCTTTTTCTTTTATCTCAGTATACCAGTCAAAATCCGTATCATAACTTAAGTTACAAATTTTTGTAATTTTTTTACATGTACATACTATTCGTCTGTGAGCAGCGCAATAACAATCAGCACTTTTTAGTTCTAATTTGCATTTATATTTATATAGATCAGTAATTGAATATTTAGAAAATACTTGTATTATACAAATTGAATTAATAAATATACAACGACAAAATTTTTCAGAAGATAAATAAATATTTTTAATACCATTATTATTTATATCTAAATATATTGAATTATGATTATTATTATGTAATGGTTTTTGGTCGTCATTAGGAGTTATACAACGTAAACAAAAGTTACACCAAGTACTATATTGACAAAAATAAGTTTTGTGTATTTCACATTTTTCTTTGGTATCTTTGAAAGTACATCCCTTCGCTTCGTAAACACAAGGTACTAAAACTGGAATACATTTTTTACATAACCATCCTTTATCAGTACGAAACACACAATTCTTATAATTAATAATATATTCTTCTGCACATTTTGCACAAACATTCATATTCTCTTCATCATTATCATCATCTTCATCATTAAAAACTTGATCCATAGTTATATTAAAAACAGTTCCCGAAAAGCTCCCAACCATATCAAGCCAACTATCGATTTGTGTTACAACTAATCCTTCATCTTCATCGTTTCCCTTTGGAATAACGCAACCAGATTTTGAAATTTTACAATCATTTTTCTTCATTTCCAATTTATAATTAAAATTTCTCGCCTTTTTCGGATTACCCATAAACATAATCGAATGGTAAATTTTTTTGGTAGTTGTGCATACTTTTGCATGGATTAAAAATAACAATTCAAACGCCAAGAGAAGAAATTTCTTTTCATTCGATTTAGCAATGTTGTAATTTATATTGCATGGATTCTTTAAAACATTTTCTGAATGATTGAAACGACAATGTTGCAATAAACAAAATTGTGAGCCATTCCAAGTACAAGAAATATCCAATGGACAGGTAATGGATTTGTACTTACAGGTAAATTCGTGTGATTGGTTTTCTTCTGGTGAAAATTTCATTAAAGCATTGCAACCATTTTCCTTGTATTTGCAGGGAAATACAAATAATTTAGCTAATTTTTCGTAGTGAACTTCTTGATTAGTTCCACTACAATTGATTGGAATAGCACACCTGCCACATACTGTATCATTGGATTGAGTTATCAAAACTGGACCACATGACAAATAATTTTGACAGAAATCACATTTCAAAGTTGACAAAATATCACTTGGAACTTCCATATTTTTGTATATTATACAAACACAGTTTTCTAAAGTAGTGTAATATTTATTATTTTGCTAATATATAATCGATGTTTATCTAATCTAATCACATTTTTTAGAAAATATAAATAGTTGAAAGATAAGTTCAGTTATTATACTATTATACTATGTAATATATAAAATTTTGTATGATTCGAAAGTGTAGTTTACTGAAAAAAATTTAGAAATAATATTATAACGAAAAAAGAATAAAATACGTACTAAAAATCCTAACAATAAAATAAATAAATCTCTATTTTACACCCCCTATACGAAACTGTCAATTATTTGTACTACCGCTACAAATGTGCATTTTATTATTCTATTTCTATGTATGTTAAGTTCGATATGCACAATTCACTATTCGCTAATTTATTCTTTTGTATGAGAAATAGTCAGTGCATTTTTGTTTGATTGTGTATATTTTATGAAGAGGCGTGCTGGATTGTATTGTAATAAGGGGATAGAAAAAACTACAGTAAGGTATATATATATATATATATATATATATATATATATATATATATATATATATATATATATATATTCCTTCATAGTTACAAAAACAAAACTGTTTACATGTTACAAAATGTTTGATGTGTAAACATTGTGTATAATCTTTTAAATCGAATGTCTTAATCAAATGATAATTTTATTATCTCTAAAACTATAAAAGTTACTCAATTGTTATGTTAAAATTCTTTTTTTATAATTGTTACCTTTTAAAATGTTTTGTTCATTACAGTTTCTACTGTCTCTACTAGTTGTAAAAAGAATATATTAATTACATGTATGCTATTGTAGCTTCCTGATAATTATGATATAATACATATCAAAAGCTTGAATAGTATTTAAATTGAATTTTATTTATCGAAAGCTCCAACAGACTGCTTTTAACCGACGAAAATTTTTATCTTTAACAATTTTTATTGTTGTTAACAAATTATCTGCAAATTAAATTAAACCAACCAATATATCATATATTACATTAAAATAAAATAAATTTAGGATATAATTCTGTGTTAATTTTTAACAATAATCGACATCAGGAAATACAAATGACATTATAATATATTTCATTTATTAATGAAAAATCACATATTTTTATTTACAATAAAATCTATTAAATTTTAAAAGATATATAAAAAGTTGTAGTAATAACCACTTGAATTTTACTCAAATTAAAACTGAATTACCGACACTGTAAATTTTTTTAATAATTTTACATAAAAACCTAAGGCAACCGATTTACAAAAGTCACAGAAAAAATTTTATATTATATAAATATAAATTACGTACATTTTATGTAAATAATTACTTACTTTTTTGATTAAAAAAAAAACATATATATAATATGGTACATTAATTATTTTACATAAAATTACAAAATTATATTATTTTTATTAAAAATTTATGTAAATTATCGTTTTGCTGAAATAATATGTATTTCTTTACTACGGTTTTAATGTAAAATGGCAACAGTGCAGATACAATGCCATCTGCATATTTGAATATTCTACACATCTCTCTCTCTCAATATATCCAAGTTATATTAACACAACCATCAGCTGAAATATTCAAACTAGTCCAGGCATTAATTCAACCACAAAACGGCTAACCACCCGAACGACATTTCAACTATTCCGCTACTGAAACAAACAATCGACAATCGTCAACCGTCAACTGTTTCCGTGCAAAATGCATTTACGGAAAGATGACACAAACGCACAAATCAGGTGGTTGAACAGGCAAAACATAGTTGGCTGACAGGACAAGTGACAATTTGTACCTCGTTTATATTCGGTGCTATGCTCAATATGTACCATATATGCCTTTAAATGACGGATGTATAGATGAAAATTTGAGGGGGGAGGGAAAATGGAAAGATAGGTTATGGTGTAACAAGCTATGCTATCGGAATATTACATATGAATGCGCTCATTACAGTATTATTGTTGAATTTGACCGAATGTTACTAGTAGTTTGCTGTTTAAGTAAGTGCTTTATTCTTTGGAAATAGAATTCGGATGCATTAATGCAGTGACGTACATCTAAATTTTATAATAATTAAAATTTAATGAAGTATTTTCAAAAGAGACACCTTGTTGCATAAAGACGTAAGGAATATTGATATTTAAAATTAAAATGCTTTAGGATAAAATTCAATATATATTTTATTTAAATAAGAAATATCGTAAAAACTGTTTTCTGAAAAAATTCTGTTTAATTATTTTATAAAAACGACGTTTCGAGGAAACTTGTCTTCATCAGGTTAAAATTTACTAATGATATTTAAGTAAATAACAGTATATATTGATCTCGCCATAAAAATCTATTCTTTCAGAAAACTAAGTGTATGATTTTGTTAGACATACGTAGCGATTATCTTCTTCTTCTCACTACTGATATGACAGATTAATTTGTATTATGATGTAGATCTTAGCTTAGTTCGGAAAATTTCTATTGCGTATACATAATTATGTAGAATAATTATGACGAAAAAACAGATAAGTAACATATAAGTAACTAGATCATAAAAATTATAAATTTTTTTAATTAATGAAGCAAAATTTTATGTAACTTAGTGTCGTCACAATGATTCATGTAATTATTTTCTTTATAAATCTTTATTGCTTCTCTTATTAATTTGCTGCTAATATTGATTGGTCTAGCAATTATTACTGTATCTTCAAATTTACATCATAAAGATATTCTAAAGCATGTTCAGCAATAGCAGATTCATTTGGATGATTTAGATTTGAGGGTAGATGACCCCCATAACACAATAAATAATTTAAAAAATTAAAAACATGTCAATTTTGTTTTTATTTGAGATATTTTAATGTAAAACAAAATTTTGAAAAAAAAAATTACACAATTAAATATCGAGTCAAATATATGTCAGAAGTGCAAAAGGTAACTTTACAAATCGTATAAAAAAAAACTAATACCATCAGTGGAAAGATCTTGAAAAAAATATATATTCGTACATTTACACTTTTGTTCTAAGCTGCACAGTTTCAAAGAAATTAAATAAAAATCAATTTAACTTTAACTTTTGTAATGATTTTTACCCTCTAAATCTTGACGGTTCCCGATAAAAAAAATACGTGTCGCTTAGTTTTTAGCGTTCTACTTGAATACCAAAGCTCATTTAAATCGGTGATGAACACTTCAATATAGAAATATTTTAATTATGTAATTTAACTTGCAAAACAAAAATATCCGAACAACATTGCAATATTTGTACGCCACTGTGTACCAGCCCCCCTGCCCCCCCAACTACTACCAAAAGAATCCCTTGTAGCGGGGGCGGTGTAGTTGTGTCGTTAAACTCATGGAAATTTAATGGTAACACAATTGCGCGGCGGTCCACACAGTAAACGCACAACGCCAAACAAAAAGTGTCCGACGAATGATCATTTTATGCCGCCCATTCATAAATGTCATACGGTCACAGTGACACGCTTGGCTCTTGCTAAATATGAACTAACTGCCCTAACACTGTATATAACAGTTTTTATTCAATTGACGATCGTTTTAGTTCAATTGTTTGATGAAAAATTACATTTGCATCACAGTTTTCGTTGATATAAAAGAAATTAATGCGAATATTTCTTGTTTGATTCGAAATCAAAAAGTTTTTCAAATAATACAAAATTAAACAATTGATAAAATTAAGATTAGAGAATATTGGTAGTATTTTTTCGTTTGTCTGTTTTAATAAATTGAAAAGTCCATATTTAAAAAAAAAAACAAAAAACAAAGAACTCTGCAGTACTATAAAGTTTATAGAACAATACAGAGTGCTAGCATAAGTTTGTTAATCTGAAATTTGAGATTAGCAGGTTAATAATTTTTAAAGTAAGGCCAGTTTTTACGGCTAAATACCTTCTCGGTTTGCAATATATGCAACCATACATACGTATTTAAGTTGCTAAATTAATTTAAAGGTCAACGACCAAAATTATGATTTCTTTTTATTAGTAAACAGTAATCAGTTTGATGTAAAGGCACAAAAAATTCGATTCACCTTTCTCATTTTTTTTATATGTACTTCAAAACTAAATATATTACAGTATTTGTGTAAATTTCTTGAACAGAATGTTTTTCTATTAATATTAAAATTTTGTCTTGTGGATTTGACATTTTTTAAGAAAAATTAACTGTTGCAAACTGATTTTCACTATTTTTTCAACCGATTTCGAATTAGTTTACCAAATTTTATTTTAGTATAGACATTTAATAAAATATTATCAAACTATTTTTAAAAAACTTACGTTATTTCTTATTCGTTAAAAACAAGGCATTGTAACACGAGCATATATTGACATAATGTAGTATTATATCCGTTATTTAGAAGCGTGTTTTTGTTTTATCAGCACACGACATATAACACAAAACAAGCTCTAGAGATTATGTAACTTTATACACTTGAGACTGCCATTATTATTTCCGTGTTGCATTAAGCCTTTCCGGATATTAAAAACTTTCTTTCTAATTATTTTTCTTTTGTCAAAATATTAACAAATGACAAACATTGTGATAAATTAATCATTATAAGAGTAATATTAGTTTTAAAAATATTATGGTGTGAGTATTTCATATAGTTTATATTATAAAAAAGGCATCATTATATGAGAAAAATATTACCTATAATTTAAAAATAAAACGGCTTTAGATTTAAGATCTGTATTAATTAATAATCGACGTTTCGACGAACTTAACGTCCGTCTTTATCAGGAAAATGGATTCAAATAACATTTACAGTAAAAATAACAGAATATAGAAACAAGTTAATAGATAATTTTTATTTTTTAATTAATAGAAGCCAAATTTTATTTAAATCAGCGCTTCACAGAGGTTGATGTTATCCTTTTCATTATAAATTTCTATTGCTTCTTTTATCAATCAATTAATCAATACCAATCAATATTAACAGAAGATTGATAAGAAAAGCAATAGAAATTTATGAAGAAAAAGATGACATCAATCACTGTTAAGGCACTGATATAAATAAAATTTGGCTTACATAATTTTTATAGTAAATATAATAATTTTTAATAGCATTTAACTGTTTAATAAATTTTAAGTAACAGTATGCTTAAATTAATTATCAATAACAAATATTTTTTTTAAGATCAAATTACAATTAAAAAAAAAGTATATTTTTGACTTATATATAGGAGAATAAAATATTATTCTAAAACTTTCGTTCAAATTAATTTTATCAAAATTTTCACAAGGATAGTAAGTTAATCTAAATTATTTTTTATATTCGTTTATTTTGACATACCGGAAATAATATCAGTATTTCCGATTAGTGCATTTTTAGTATTTAGACATTAAAAAATTGTATAATAATATTTTTTTAAAAACAAATAATTAATTTTTTTCTCTAAATATACAAACTTTCTAACAATAAATAAAACAAACACTTTAGTAATTAAACCAGAAAATTACCAGGTTATTGCTTAAAATCTGTCGAAAAAAATACAGAAAATCGTAAATTATTGAACGTGACGTATATATATAAAGATGTCAACGTTGCTATGTATTCAATTGCATTAATGAACATAGAAACAATTTCAATTATTTCATTACAGATGGAGTTTTAATTACCGCGTAATTTATCAAAGATAATCTAATTACACGTTGGACAAGGATAATTAGTTCAGTTGCATACGTAATATAAACGAATATTTTAACTCATTTATGGGCACTAATTTTCTACTGTGTATGTGCGATGGCTATTTTACCCATATAGATATATTTTTTAACATAAATCTTATTAATTTATTGTTTGAATATATTTATTCGGGCGTGTCTTATTTCTGTTGGTTTTTTTTTTCTTTTTCTAATTAATTAGAATTTTAATTATAGGTAAATGACAGTAATTTGTAATAGCAGAAAATATATGTGAAACATGGGGAACATTTTTGTACATGTGATAAAATATTTTTGTATTGAGTCAGGAATATATTATGAGGCGACTGGACAGAAGGGAGATACTGATAAAACACATGTGCTAATTTTTTATCGTGTCAAATAGTAAAAATTTGTAATTAGTTTAAATTTTGGGAGTTCAAATTTAATTAAATTTAATACAAATTTAATTATAGAAATTAGCTACGTTACATTTTTTTTTTTAATATGATTTAGACTGTTTTGCGTGAGCAAATGTTCCTAGGTAATAATAATAAAAAATATCACGTATGAGAGAAATTATAAATGTGGATTAAACAAATATTACTTGTCTAGATAAAATTTTTTGACGAAAACTAATTTCTACTTGAATAAAAAAATGGCCACATGGCATTATTTTATGTATGTATAATTTAATTTCAAATAAATACATTATTTGAAACCTCTAAAATTAATACCACCAACCACCTATGCAAAACCAAATTTACGCCCGAACATAAATCACTAATTTTAAACTAAAAATCTTTTACCTATCCATAACAATCCGTCCCCAAACACTAATTTCCAAACCACACCTGCTGCCCCCCCCCCCCCTCACACCCCTCACAATTCCAACGCATCAACCTAACCAGTGTCCCATTCTATTGAATCTAGTCAATGGGTGGGATGGATGCAACTGTACACACGCATACATCGGTAATAAAATATTCAGCGTCAGGTCACGCGGGCAACTCTAACTAACTGCAACCAGGGGAACGACCGTGCTTGGATGGGTTGCAATGCGACAGACGCAACTCCTGCCCCGTCGCCCTGCACTCGGGATATGGTTAACTAAAGCGATTGGCAGGTAATTACGCGCTATGATGCATCTGCATGGGACTAATCACGTGATTAAGTGTGGTCGATGCATGGAATAAATTTCTTCTGGCGGCAGTTGGGATGAATATGATTGGCAGTACTGGGAACCGATCAGGACAAATAAGTTTTCGAATATCCGGATTTCGGATTCTGATCTCAAATTCGAATATCCGGATTTCAGATCCGCATCTTAATTTTTGCATGGTTAGATCTGGTTTTTGAATACGAATTAGTAATATATTTTAAATAAATAAAATATGTTATGACTTTGTTTCAATATTTCGTGAAAATATTTCATTTTTTCGTCATTATTTTGATAAAATTAGATTTTTTTCTATTTAATTACTTATTTTTTACTTGAAAAAATAAATATGAACAATCTTTATTACATTAAACAACACATGTATTTTTGTCGAAACCAGAATTACAAGATAAAGAAAAATATTAATAATTAAATACCTATCTAATTAATTCTTATTATATGTAAATTCTGTATTATGTGTAAATTATATTTGTCAATGTTTATCGAGCAGCGTTGCATATGTTATTTTGAAATTTAAATTAAGATGAACATTATGATTTGTGAATATTGTTTTATACCGATTATTATTATATATTATAATTACGCGTTATGAGAACGGATATAAATATTCAAATAAAACACGTGGTTTTGATTTTGATATAATAGATAGAGGCAACACTGTTTTGTTTTGTACTGCAAGAGGCGCTAAATATTTGCTGATACACTAATACGTCACAAATTAAAATTAATTTTCCTATTTATTATAAATAATTGTGCTTTGAAACAAAAATTTACGTAGTATTTTTAATGTATATTTTTCATTAAAAAAATAATAAAAAAAAAAGTGCAGCAGCCCTATTATCGAAGTAATTATTTTCAATTCCCAAACAATTAACTAGCCAATAAATCTATACTAATTATCAATAACTCACTATAGAGTTTTTATTAGCATTTGAAGATGACAATAGCCGATAGCAATTGACAAACGTATTGAGTGTTATAATTCGTGATGTTTACAAATTGCAGTAACACGCATACAACGCCACCTGGGATCATGGTGACCCAACCAACTTTGGCGATCTGGGAATACCTCAGTTCAGACCAACAAAAGTGCTTATTATAATAGTTTGTTATTTGACCTATATTTAACTTCTGTTACGCGATATTTTATTCGTAATTAAATGCTATTACATGTTAGTTGTACGTATAATGGTTCGCATATTTTTATTTAATTTATTAATTCCAATGATGAATATTAAAAGATATGTAGGTAGGTTACTTATACATGATGATAATTTTATTATTTAATTAAAACAATGGATAAATTGAAAAAAATTATTAGATTTTATCTGGTATATTTCAATTTTAATAATGTAAAATTTCTACTTAATTGTGATATTTATAAATTAAATATCTACTTCTAAACTTGTACAAAGAAAATATAGTAAAATGTGAATTTCAAATATAATTACTATACTTGGAATGAACAACTTGAAAAAGTAACAGTGATAAAAGAGTTGAGTGACTTATTTCAAAGTACCTTTAAATTTCACCTACATTATAAAAACATTTGACTAAATCTTTCAAAACTATAACTTTTTTTAAGAATTGAATAAAAAATTTCAGTGTAAATACCTTACTAACATTATTCAATTTTCTTGTAAGATCAGTATTAGGATATGGAAGTATTATGGTTTGTGAATATATGTGATAACCGCTACACTATGGAAACTTATTACAGTAATACCTCGGTTAACGTTACCTCCGTTAACAATACCTCGCTATAACGTCATTGATGGGCGACGCGGTAATTCCCATATTTATATATACCGGGTGTCTACTTTTTTTTTGTTACATAGGGAATACAATGCTAAAATTTTCATTTGGTGATAAATTTTCCCCTAATTATTATAGAACAAAAGTACAAATACAAAAGTTGTTTAGAATTCAAAAATGCATCAAATGATGCCAAATTTATCAATATAGGATGTTCCGATCAAGAATTAGAAGCAAATTAAAATTTCCATTTTTGCGCTCTTTACATCAAAGTGCCATGGAAATTAAACAAATAATTTCATTTCTTCTGGAGTTTGAGTTTGACAGATCGTATTTATTTTATTGTTACGTTCTGTATTATTATCATTATTATTGAAAATAATGAATAAACTTAAGGTAAATGAAAAAGTTCAGTGCGTAAAATGGTATTTTACTGGAAATTCGATACGACGAGTAAGAGATTTATTCAGCGCTTTCTTTGAAAACCGTCCCATACCTTCCGCTATGACTATTCGTAGGATAATTAAACAATTCGAAGAAACTGGAAGTGTGTTAAAACGTTGTAAAAATTGTAGAAAAATCAACGCAGAAGATCAGGAGGAGAATTTAAATCAAAATGCAATTAAAGAAAATACATTGAATATACTTTTGTGTGTAACGGAAAACCCAAATGTTAGTGTGCGTCAACTTGGTGCTGAATTAAATTTGCATCCTTCAACAATACATAAGGTACTAAAAAATGAAAAATATCATTCTTATAAATATTCCACGCACCAAGAGATATTTGAAGCGGATAAAATGGCTAGAAGCGAATTTAGTAACATTATTATGGAAAAATCCAATTTAGACAGAAACTTCTTGAAATCTATTTGTTTTACTGACGAGTCTAGGTTTACTTTACACGGCGAACCTAATACACAAAACTTTAGAATATGGAGCCAAACAAATCCTCATTTAATGGTAGCAACACGTACCCAATATCCAGAAAAAGTTAATGTATGGGCTGGAATTTTTGGCAGGTGTATAATTGGGCCATTTTTTATTGAAAATAATTTAAACAACGAAAAATATTTGGATATGTTGCAAAATCATATTGGTCCGCAGTTAGAAGAGTGTGCAACTCAAGATAATGTTGTCTGGTATCAACAAGACGGATGTCCGGCACATTACAGCTGCAACATTAAATTATATTTGGATCAATGTTTTCCAAATTCATGGATTGGTAGAGGTGGTCCAATTAATTGGCCAGCTAGATCGCCCGATTTAGCACCGTGCGATTTCTTTTTATGGCCATATTTGAAGGAGAAAATTTATAAACGACATATCAAAAATCTTGTTGATTTGAAAAATGCCATTGTTGAAGAGTGCAATAATATAACACAAACACAATTAAGCTCTGTACGTCACGAATTTTATAACAGATTAGGTTATTGTTTGGCAGTTAATGGCGATTTATTTGAACATTTAATTTAAATTGTTAGTTTCGTTTTTGTTCTCCTATATCTTGTATTCATGAATTTTTCTGTTTTATAGGTATATTGAATATTGTAATAAATAAAGAAAGTTTTACGGAGTTCAGCTATTTACTATTTATTAAACTCTTATCCGACGTTTCACTGCACAACTTACAGCATCCTCAGGGATAAGTTTAAATTATTATAATAAATATATTAGGCATAATGCCAGTCATCTAATTCAAATGTATTGTTTTTATAACTTGAAGTTAATAAATAAATTAAACAATTACTTAAAATTATAATGGAGACATTCACAATTTAAAACCACAGCTAGTACGTAGTGTACAGCCGAGTAAAATACCCTTTCATTGTAATAAATAATAAATACTTAATACTTTTTATACTTAATAGCTTTTCATTTACATTAAGTTTATTCATTATTTTCAATAATAATAATAATAATAATAATAATAATAATAATAATACAGAACGTAACAATAAAATAAATACGATCTGTCAAACTCAAACTCCAGAAGAAATGAAATTATTTGTTTAATTTCCATGGCACTTTGATGTAAAGAGCGCAAAAATGGAAATTTTAATTTGCTTCTAATTCTTGATCGGAACATCCTATATTGATAAATTTGGCATCATTTGATGCATTTTTGAATTCTAAACAACTTTTGTATTTGTACTTTTGTTCTATAATAATTAGGGGAAAATTTATCACCAAATGAAAATTTTAGCATTGTATTCCCTATGTAACAAAAAAAAAGTAGACACCCGGTATATATATATATATATATATATATATATATATATATATATATATATATATATATATATATATATATATATTGTGCACTATGTTCCATATGTTCTGTGCATACATACATATGTGTTTTTACTACAACCTTCACAGCAGTCGTTATACAAAATTTACATAAATAGTTTTAACAACAAAAATATTGTCCGATTACCTGAGTCAGAGGTGTCTCATTTAATAGATATTTTGTCAAAAAATGATCCAAGTTATGCGCGAAGTTGTGCTGTAAAAAGAAATTTTACATTTTAAATTTTGTCAAGAAAAGCTGTTTTCAGTTGTTCCTATCTATTTATTAAAAAATAAAAAATAAAAAATGTATTTTTTTTAAATTTAGTAACTTATCCCTATCCTTCGCATGTTATTTTTTCCTCCGTTAACGTTAATTCGGTTAACGTAATATTCTTGAGAAACGCATCCCTAACGTAAAACGAGGTATTACTGTACTTTAATATGTAAGTACTTGGAACATATACTAAGGCAACACATGTAAAATGTACTATAAAAGTTTGTAAATATGTATACGAACCGCCACTGTTCTATTGCAAACTCAAAAGAAGCTTAGAGAAGCGGTCCCAAAACCCCAAAACATACATTGGCGTCAAGAGACACGCAAAAAAAAAAACAGAAGCACTTGATTAAAAAACTTTATCAGCAGCCCACTCATAACTGAGATTTATTCTTTTCGCTTTTTTTTTTAATATAAGAATATTATCAAGATTAATGCATTGCTCTGTTTCACTGTAATTGTTTAACAATTTTTAATAATTATTAACAGCTTAAAATGTTACCAAATTACACATTTTTAAATATAGATATATATCATAATTTTTTTTTTTGCTAGTTATCGAAAATAAATTTTAGTATTAAATGTATCATTTTTTCTGATCATGATATAGAATGTACGTAGATTACGTGGAAACGTTGATTTTTAATTAAAATTAATACAGAATTGATGCCGGTTTCATAATGAACACACTAGACTTCATGCTGACTAAACAGAATTCTTTTATTGACAATAACAAATAATTTTACTATTAGAAGATTGAAAAGTTGACAAAGAAGCATAGTTTTATTGACAACAATAATAATTATGCTGGTAGAATTTAAAAACGATGTTTATTTGTCGGCTTAAAGTGGACTTTAATTAAAGTGTTTAAAATTATTTTATTTTAATATAATAAGATCTGAATGATTTTTTCACCATGCTAATTATCTATTATTTAGATAAACGTTCGTTCTAATATCTATTATCTATTATCTCATCTAGATAATAGAAAATACTGTAAATTTATCTTTATTTAGAATAATTTGTTCTTTATCTGTTTCATCATTGGTCACAGTAAAATTTTAACATTTCTTTACCGTCTTCTTCAAATAATCTCAAATCAAAAACAAACAAAACACTATTATTTTTTTCACCACCTTCTATCATTTTACAAAACCTGCAAGAAGTGTAAATTCGAAAGGTAAAACAGACGCACCAGTCTGTAGCCGGGGGTGTGAGTAGCCATTTGTCTAATGACACCAAGAGTAATCAGCGTTAGCGTGCAAATAATTTTTCCAGGAGACATCTCGGCTATTTTCTCTCCCGGCTATTTGCATTTCTAATAATCAACGACATTGCTACCTCCGACTCAAAAGCAAAGAAGCGGGTTTTTATTTTAATTTTTTATTTCGCGTTCTTTACGAGAGCGGCGAGAGGGGAATGGTCTCATGTGAACTGCCATCGAATGGAATTGTTTAATTATGTGTCGTCTCGTGGGGGGGCAGCAACGCTTCTCATTAGTTTAATATGGACGCCGCCGATGCTAGTGTTTAATTAAATAACTCGGCGACGGAGGTATTAATGACTTATGTAAATAATTATGTCGTCTGAATATGACGTGATGCATGAGTATGTTGTTTAGTTTTTTCTTTTTTTAAATATGACAATAATTTGATGTGTCATTTTTTATATTTGAGAATTTGTTTGTTTCGTGTTTTCATTAGGATAATATATTTATGAAACTGATGTTATCTCGATTTTAAAATTATATGTAATTTATGTATTTGTTCACACTATTAGCCAGGAGCAATGTACGATAACAAAAAAAGAATTTTTATTTTTGTTTTATACAGAAATATGCATACAAATATGCGTAAAATTTTACTAATATTACAATACCAGGTTAGTAAATACGCTCTAATATAATTGAGTAAGAAATTCTCAAAAATTTTAACAACCATTTAGTAATATATTTAGTTTATTTCTATGTAAATGTAAATTTTTAATTAAATCACTCACTTAACTTTTTCTATACATTTATATAATTATTAGCAGGTTACATATATATATATATATATATATATATATATATATATATATATATATTTACTGAAAATGTTATTTGTATCATGAAGACGTACATCGAGTACATCGTACGTCAATTATTAATTAATATTTATACAGAACTAGAACTTAGAGACGTTTTATTTTAAATATCATTATTTTAAACAGCTAATTATTTCAATTGAAAACAAATAATTTTTATTTGCCTTATTCATATGTGAGGAATCTCAAATATTTTTACCTTACAATTATTGATATATCAATAATTTTTATTTTTAATATCAATTATCGCTATATCGAGATTTTTTTCCCAGCCCTAGTTTCAAATGACATTGAAACACAAATGATCAATAGAGACAATAAAGTTTGTAATTATTATTTAATAAATAAAGCCACGATACACAAACTACTAAATTAAAAATGATTGTTTGATAATTGTTAAATATTTTCGATATTCAAGGCATAACATTTTGATACAAATTTTATAGTAATTTTTGGTAAAAACTTTCAGTATACAACTTTGATTAACAGAACATTTTTTTGCATAAAAATCTTGTATTTTACATTCTCTGAAACAACAACCGCAAACCATGCATAGCCTACTAGAACATTCTTATTTTCAAACAAAAACAATTGCGCTCGCACTTTTCGTATTTATTTCAAAACGGCCAAAGAATGCATTTGTTTCCCGACCACCCGATTTCAGTTCTTTTCCATCCGCCTAACCCCCACACCGTACTCCTCAACCGGGGTGAGGGGGGGGCTGCCATCATTGGTAGCAGAGATAAGCAATTTTCTCGCATCGTGATTGGGGATTTTCTCCAGGGGATAAAAACTCCATCCACAAATGAACAGCCGTGACAAGAGCTATAATTCGTAGTGCGGATGAGAGGCGAGCGCGCGCCCGAACGCTAGAAGAAAGAGTGGTTACCGAGACCGGGACCAGCGCTCTCCTGCTAAGAGCGTTTTCCTGCAATGGCAATAGACTTTACGCGCCACGCCGTTGTACTGTGTGTTGCGGACGCAAAATAGAGGTTTTTTTTGGTGACTAGGGTGAATCAAAATAATTGTAGGGTTGTGAATTGTTTGTACTTTAGTTGAGGTATTTTTGTAATTTTGAATTATAGTTTGTTGTTAGTGGTACATTAGGTTTCTAGAAGTACAAAACGATATTTTTTTAGTTTAGATACTTGCGATCGAAGTATAGCTGAGGCCAAGCAATTTGGTCAATTTTTCAGTCAAAACATCGATTTTAATAAAAATTAATACAGAACTAAATCCTAAAACCTTTTTATTTTAATAATTTTTTTATTTATGTAACAATTAATATATTTAATAAATTATTTAAAGATTTTTTTTCTGTTTATAGTTTAAAACAATTTTTACATATTCGTAAATTACATTTTCGAACATTTACCACCAAATTCTACTTTACCAGAACTTATAATAATTTTAATTAAAAACAAACAAAGTTATTGTCAGTAATACAAGATGTTTTGCGTTATATTTTATCATTTACGAATCTTGACATAACACCACACTGAATTTCACAAAACCAGTCTCAACATTAAACATCAAAGAATAAAAACCCAGACGAAAAAATCTACAGCAAGAAAAAGACAGATATAGTCACGAGTCGCGTAGGAAAAAAAAAACAAACAAAACAAACTGGAATTGTTGCGTCTTGCTAGCGTTAGAACCGGGCGTGCGACGCAATCACTCTCCGAAATGAAAAATGTCGACGCTACCGTAATTTTACCTGTGCTGTTTATCACTCAAGCTGCCGCGAACAATTGTCAGACACCCTCGGACTGTATACATAGTACGTAAAAAAAAAAACAAAAGTGAAACTGCTTTATGAACACAACCACTGCAATACTGAGTAGAAGCGTGTGAAGCTAGGTTACAAAAAGATAAAATGTCAAGATAAATAATTGTACTAAAAAATTCTAATTGTTACAACATTTTTATGATAATAAAATAATTCAATGTCCGCCAAAAATCCTGCATCAAATTGGAAAATTCTTTATTAATTGTTTTTTGAAAATTATTATAACAGTACTATTTAGTGCTTGTCTATAAACTAAAAAATGTACTAAAATAAAACGATTCTGTATAAATATTTATTAACCTGCATCTTCATCAGAAAAAATTAAACAAATGACATTTACAAAACATAGAAACAAGTTACTAGATAACAAAATAAGTAACTAGATTATAAAATTTATAAATTTTTAATTAAAGGAAGCCAAATTGTATTTAAATCGATGTCTTTACACTAATTGATGTTATTTTTCTTTGAAATAATTAGTAATTTATAAATTTTATGATCTAGTTATTTGTTTTGTTACCTAGTAACTTATATCTATGTTCTGTTTATTTACTGTAAATGCCATTTATAATATTTTTCCTCGTACAGACCTACGTAGAGTACGTCGAAACGTTGATTTATAATTAAAATATATAAAACTAAATCTTAAAACCTTTTTATTATAACATAATAAGTTCTGAAAGATTTTTTGACTATGTTATACGAATATTATTTGGAAAATTTATTTTAAATGTCATTTGTATTATTTTTCCTGATGAAGATGTACGTTGAGTACGTCGAAATGTCAATTATTAATAAATATGTATAACTGTTTTTAGTTGCAATTCTGCTTAATATTTACTAATAATCGATATTTCGACGAACACAACATACGCAACATACAAAAAAAATACAAATAACATTTTCAGTAAATACACAGAACATAGTTACAAGTCGATTATTAATAAATATGAATACAGAATTACAATCTAAAGCCGTTTATTTTAATATAATGAGATTTGAAAGATTTTTTTATTATTTTACACAAATATACTATAAATAAATTTAAATTACATATTTGTCAAAAGAAATAAAACAAAAGTAAATGACACAAATAACGAAAAAATAATCAAACTAATAAAAAACAAATTCCACAACCAACACAACAAACAAACAAAATAACGAAATATATGAGTTTATTTGTTTGTACAATTGTGGGCAGGAGCATTTGGCGGTCGCGTTGGACTATGGCTCCGGAATCTATTATTCACCAAATTGTTGTTTATATTTTTGCTTTGTTTGACGTTATTTTTCTTTGAGGCCATATGAGATTTCCCCGCGGACGGCGCGTACTGACCGCAAGGTGGAAAATATTACGTTTTTATTTCGCCGTAATCGCGTCCTCGTCGCGCCGCGCCGCCGCTGCCGCCGGAGCGAAACTAGGTTGCGTCGGCCAGCCTCCTGGCTTTGGTCCCAAAGCCACGGCGACAGCGACATGGCCTAGCCCGGCCCCGTGTCATATTAGGTCCCTAGCGCGCTATGCAAACCCGCAACGCGCTGCTGCTAATATAGCTTGCTTGTCTGCATGCTCAAGAACAGATAAAGACAAAATTTATCTAGATAAAGGTACAGTATTTTTTTTTGTATTATCTCGATGAGATAATAGATTATACAACAAAAATTTATCTAGATAATAGATAATTAGATAATTTGTATTGGTTTAAAATATTTTATTTTTTTATTTTCAAAATAGAAACACATATTATTAAGTATAACATTAAATTTTGCAAAAAGGAATTCGTTATTGATATTTAAAAAAAAGTTTTATATTAAATTTCGATTTATATTCGAATTAAAATTACATCTTTTAAAGTTAGTCGAATTTTAAATGGGCCATCCAGTAGATTATGAGAAAAATCAATCTAGATTAAATAATAGATATAAAATTTTAAATTTATCTAAATAAGATAAAAAGAAACTTTTTTCTAGAAGAATTATCTAGATAAATGTTAAGACTTACAAACAAATATAGCAATAGTATCGTATAGCGAGCTTTACATGATCAATCAGGAACGAAAGTCTGCCTGGAAAATCAAACTGTTATTATTAACTTTAATCACAAAGCCTCTACACTTATCAGTCAAACTGACAGTCTGATTGAAGTAATTTTAGCTTTAGATGACTATAAAAATTACTACCGTATGGACGAAAATCATTTAAACACATTGATCACAATGTTGTGTAAGTATGTTTTTGAAAATTGAAATTAAAATGTGCTACCTACTTATATTTCACCTAATAAATTAAGTCAACCAGTACCGTAATTAGTTTTCAAATAACCGAAAACCGCAAACCACACAGCCAGACACACACAACAAAATCCCGAACAAGTTAACTTAAACCGTTCCCCAGTCCCAGTTCGGCGTTTGCAACGAGAGACTCTGCGGAATCGCGCGCGTCAAGTGTCTGGGTTCCGTAGCACCGGTGGGGCCCTGCGGCTGCACTACATCAATGGCGGGGCCCCACCGGGACAAACAACCTCCCTGGCCACGGCGCACCGTTCTCTTACTGTTTATTTCGGGGGCTAATGTTTGGGTGTTTTTTTACGTTGCACTTGTCTTTTTTCCGAAATGCGAAATGTCTAAACGTTTGGATGGTTAGACGTTGAGGTAGAATTATTGCGTGTGTTTTACAATGAGCAGGTTAAAAGTAAGGTTAGAATTGGGTTGGGGAGTTTTTGTTGGTTTACAGGTGATTTATATGGATGTTTAAATGTTTGTGTACAGATTCGTATATCGTACGTTTAACCCTATAATTATGTATTTTAAGTTTGTAGATTCTTCAATAAAACATAGAAACAAGTTAGTAGGTAACGGAATAAGTAACTAGATCATAAAATATTATAGATTTTTATTTAATAAAAGCCAAATTTTATTTAACTCAGTGCCTTCATAATGATTGATGTTATCTAGTTCTATATAAATTTCTATTGCTTCTCTTATCAATTTGCTGTTAATATTGATTGGTCTTGTAATTATTACAGTATCTTCGAATTTTACATTAAGAAGATACTCTAAAGCATGTTGGCTTTTTGTATAAAAATGTTTACCAAGAAAGTGTTTTGTTTTAATTTATGTTAAAAATTTGCATATGGGAGTAAAATTGTATCGCGGACATTGTAATATATATTTTTAAACAATATTAAATTAGACTTATTTTTTACTTACCAATATCGGTTACTTCTCCACCCACTATACGGTTATATGGTGAATCACCGCAAGTAGCTGTATTTTGAAACGTTGCCCGATCAACTTTTGCAAATACTAAAAAAAAAAAAATAACATTCAGTACAAAGTAAATATTAACACACCCAGAGATTGATGAAGAATTAACAAAAGAAAAATTTAAATTATTATATTCATGGTAAATATCTGTTATTAAATGGTGAAAACTGAAGCTAGTTTATTAGTGTGTGTGAAACATAATTCTTGTTCTAAATATACATATACATATTAAATTAATTATTAAAGTAATTTAAAAAAAAAAATTCAGTAAAAAAAGGTATTATTAAATTTTATTACTAAATTGTAGTTAAATTGTGCTTATTGAAAAGACATTAAGTAACTTAATAATAACGACTTATTAAAGTAATTGTTTTTTAAAAAAATAACAAAATATCTATAAAAATATTACAGGTTTCTAAGTTAAAATTACTTTTAATTTAAGATAATGTCAATTTAAGCTAAGTGTCAAATAGCTATGTGTCGAATAAATGTATGTATTTCAATTTAATATCCGACAAATAAATGTATTTGATACTTTATTTGTTGGTGAAAAAATTCAACCCTTAAAATATTTCGCCCAGATTGCTTGGCCTCGGCCACAAATATCTGGGCTCAACACAATAATCATCGCATTCTATACTCTTTGTAACATAATATACTAATACTTATACAGTTCATCGATTTAAATAAAATTTTTAAGATAAATTCTATTAATAGTCACAAAAATATATATTTTGGGCTTTCTAAATAAGCTTATTATTTATTTTTTTTTGTAGTAGAAAATATGATAATATCAAAGTGGGTTTACTCATATGCTTCTAATATTTTTTAAACCTTTTTTATTTCTTGTTTAAATTATTTATTGTTTTTTAATAAAAATATTAATGTTTTTTAAATGACCAAAATATGAAAAAAATTGCAGCAAAAACGTGCTTAGCTGGTAATTGGGAATAATAAAAAATATTTTATTTCGTGTTCAAAAACATATAATAGTTGATATAATAATAGCAACTTATACTGGTATTTTTTAAACTAGAAAATTAAATGAAATTAAAATTGTTTCACATTAGAAATTTTCAGTAAGGTTTTAGGAAAACTTATTATAGTACCCACAAAAATATTAAAATTTTTATTTGTACAGTGTCGACATAATGCCAGGCAAAATGGTGTTGAAATTATATTTGTATGCATTATATTAACACGTTTTGTTTGCTTGTTCGGTACAAATTTTGCAATCGATTTTAAACTAACTTCCCGATGAGCTAGAGACTTGAAACTTTAAACATAGCTCAGCACTGGATGACAATGCCATATTAACTATTTAATTAATAATATTAAAAATATTAAATTAAAGTTACTTAATTAACTTCCTTAATTATAATTATATAATTATTAAATTAATTAATTAAGTTAAAATTAAAGTTAAACAAAACTAGAAAACAAAAAATAATTATTTAAATAAAAAAATTTAATATACCTACCACGTTTTTAACACGGACTAAAAAGTATAAAATAATTTCTCATTATAACTCCATACAGAAAAACGTGGGACGCATGCAATAGATAATAGTAAGGAGTGTAGGGAGTAGCTGTCGTTGCCCCACATTTTTCTGTATGGAGTTATAAATCTGCATGAGGCTACGAGAAATTATATTATATTTTTTAGTCCGTGTTAAAAAAGTGATATATTAAATTTTTGTATTTAAATAATTATTTTATGATCTAGTTACTTGTATTTTGTTATCTAGTAAGTTGTTTTTATGTCCTGTTTTTGTACTGTATATATATCATTTTCATAATTTTTTCTGATGATTATGTACGTGGAATACATCCTCAATTATCGATAAAAATTAATACAGAACTAAATCCTAAAGCCGTAACATATTTATTTTTGAATCTATCGACAAAATATCTAAATTCAAATTGAAAATAAAAATCATTTCCGACAATATCATCTGCTATCTTATATCTTTGATCGTTTTTATATCAGATTGCAAACGTATGGTCGTTCCGCGTGAACCCTGTCACTAAACCGAAAGGCAAGGCGGGAACAGTCAACACGATGCTTTCCGGTTATGATGTGTGCGTGCCAACGAACGCTCGCTCGGCTCAAACTAGCCACGAATTCGCAAACGGAATTCGTGTCGAGTGTAACTGAATTTCTACGCTGAATTGAGCACACCCGACGGACTCGTCAAATTCATCATATTGGCTTTTCATTGCGGATCGAGTGATAGTCTGTTGGATTGTAGATGTAAAAGGCATTTTTTTTTTAACTTTTTCTACGAGTAATAAAGTGTGGAGAAATATTGAACTAAAGAAATTGATTTAAAATTGAAATAGAAAATGGATAAAGAATAATATCGCTTTATCGACCGTCATATATAGTAGAGTACACTCTAAAAAGAATTATTTAATTTTATCTGCAAAATATGAGATACTATGATGCCCAGTATTTCTAGGTTTAATTACTCAACTGGTGTAATTTTTACATAATTGTTTAAAAATACATAATATCAGAACCATTACAAACCTTATGTAATATAATATTACTAACGGGATGGAAAAGTACATACATATGTAATATTACAGTTTTTTTTTTAGTATAAAGTCTCTTTTAGTAAATTTACAGCGCTTTAGTAGAATTGCTGACAGGAAATTTCCATAAATAGGTAAAATTTGTTTAGTTCTGTAATATTATTGTTGGTATAATTACATACATTTCTAAATTTATATAAAGTATGTAATTTGGAATGAATGAACTACACTTTGTTACACAAAATATGTACCTACCAAGTCTCATTAATTTGATGAATTATTACAGATATTAATATATGCAAGCTGTAATTTTACATAATTTATAAAGTTATATCAACAATATGTAATTCTACATTAAGTATGTGATGCAATTTGCAAAAATAATCAATTTTACATACTTTTTAGATTATTTTTACTTTCTTTATGTGATTATTATAAATTATGTAAAAATTAAATAATTTTGAAGTAGAAATACAGAATATTAACGGTAAAATAAAATTACAGATTTTTTATACTAAAATTTTACTATTATTTATCTGTAATTACGCTATTACCTTTTTCACAGTGTAGTGTTGTATTCATAAATTCCTACTTTAACTTATTGTACTTTTTACAGATAAGCACGAACTAAATTCGCTGGAAAATATTGAATTGAAATTTATTTAAAATTGAAATAAAAAATATTTTTTACTGCTTATCTAATTTATTTAAATGTATAAATTTCATAAAATTTCTCAATATTTTTATTATTGTATTTTTTTATCATATGTACTTGGCCTGAAGACGGTTTATAATTGTAACTAGTCGCCAGAACTCAATAAATAATCAATTATAAATTGAATAATAAATATTTTTAACACCATTATTTTATTACAAATTATTATATAAATTTCCACTAATGTGTCATGGATACTTTTACAAATAAATTTTAATATGTAAATTTAAGTTAGTTTCTTCCACAAAATATCAATTAACATAATTTGATCTACAAGCCTAAACACATGTCGGGAAAAAAACTGCGACAAGCTGTCATTAGTAGAAAGCAATGTAAACCTTCAATTAATTCGCACCTCCATCGAGTATGTTACAATAATAATACGGGCCGAAGTGGTTTCGTATGTCCTGTCACGTGTCTTCTGTCATCACTTTACCACACAAACCATTCCTACGTAATACACCTATGGGGATACACCATTCCACAGTCGGTTACAATCGTCCATTTACCCGGGGAAACCTTTGCTGTCTTCTCACAAACACACACACACACATAGATTGCAGGACGTTTAAAAGCAAGATCAGGCAAAATCCATCGCACACTAAGTGTCAATGTATTTTACTCGGATGGCTATCCACTGTTTGCCAATTGCTGAAATATTCACCTGTCGGCAATTGTTTATTCATTGGCCGAAAACTGACGTATTAACCGCATTATTTGTTTATAAATTCGGATTCGATATTCGTTTAATTCGTGCTTTATTTATGAGGGGAGATATAGTATATACCGGGTGCAACGTGGCTGTAATTTATTAATGATAATGTGTTTTAAATCAAATATTGTTTGGCGCACACGACCGGAATTATCGGGTTAAATTCGGCTAAATTTACGCTGCTATTTTAATGGAATCTGTATATTCGGTAATTACATATCGGTTTGGAGTTTAATTCAATTTTTGTTCGAAACGCTGCAACGCATTTTTTATATTTTGTAATTATAATTATATTGAATGTAATTTGTTTGGTTTACAGTATTTAGTTTTGTGTAGTTTGAATGGTTTTGTGGTTTTTGTGGTGTTGTATCGTATCGAATGAGAATTATTGATTTGACCTTTAATATAGTTGAGTTATTGATGCAATTGTATTATTATCGTTGTCATAATTAATATTTATTTTTGTAAAATAAAATTTTTCTTCAATATTATAACAACTTAAATATTTTTGTGCAATTAAGATAATGAATTTTTTTCTGCACTGTAAAAAATGTATCTTAAATTTATGTAATTTTACATAGATTTTAACAGTCAAAATAACATTATTTTTTTAATTTTACTGTAATAAATTTACTGTGAGTAAATTTAGCATTTATTTAAAATGAATCCTATAGCTAATTAGATAAAGTTACACTTGAATCTTTGTTTCTCAACACTTTGGAAGGTGCATATCACATTTTTTGCACTTCTTGACACATTTTCAATAGCCAAATTCAAATTCAAGCAAAAATAAACAATGCAATTATCAATTAACTTAACTTGACTTAATAATTTTTATACAGCCGTCGAAAATGTCAAAGATATTATAAAAAATACACTTGACTGTGTTTCTTTGACCAATTACACAGTTTCTAACCATCTTGGACGGTACACATTGCATTTATTGCACTTTTTCACAAAATTTCAGTAAAAATATGGCCATCGAAAATGTTGGATTAAATATACTTGACGTAGTAGTTATGTTTAGTGCTGCCACCAGTGGTATTTATAATAATGTATATTATTATACTAGTATTATAATAATCTCCTTCTATATAGGCAATATATAATAACTTAATATCAATATTTCAATACGCTTGACGAAAAAATAATATTTGCATTATTCAAGTACTTACCCAACCAAAATTCTTCAATACCATAGCATCAAATTTCACATCCCCATCTACTTCAGTATTAATCCCAGTTTGTTAATGCATCCTAGGCATGGCGTTCCCATGGGATCCGAATTCTACAACTGCTAACCTACTCCCCATTCCCCTCGTCTATATAATACGCGGTCGCGTCCAGCTTGCGTCAGCCGTCATCTAAAGTCGACGGCGCGGCGTCGTTTTGGGCGATGTTAGTTTATTTGAATGCCGCCGAGGCGCTCTCAGAGTGGACGCCGCGCCGTTGTGCCCTGCGAATACCCCCGGCCAGATGTTGATGGTTTTTAATTATTAATAACGGTTTTAATTAAGGCGAAGGTTTATTGTGTTGATGGTGTTTTGTTCTGGTGTTTTGCCCGTGATTCGATTATGAGTTTTGGGACAGGAGTCGACTCGAGGTTGTGTTAAGGTCGTGGAATTGGTTTAAATTGTGATTAAGGTTTACTGCATGAGTTTGTATATACTGGTTTTAATTTATAATAACCTACTATGTTATTCTTCATTTATTGTATGATGTAAGATGTAATTATAATAAGAATAATTAAATTTCAAACAAAAATTTTTATTAACATAACTCTGTTTATATTTTAATAAGAAATTGACGTTTTGACTTACATTATCATCACGAAAAATGATACAAATGACATATAAGTACAGTTAATAAACAGAACATAGAAACAAGTTACAATAAATAACTAGACTAAAAAATTTATAAATTATGATTTAAAGAAAGTTAAATTTTATTTAAATATTTGGCTTTCTTTAATTAATAATTTATAAATTTTATAATCTAGTTACTTATTTTGTTACCTAGAAACTTGTTTCTATATTTATTTGTATAATTTTGCTGATGATATTGTAAGTTGAGTACAGTAAAGCTTTTTTATTTTAATATAATGAGTTTTGAAAGATTTTTTACTATATTAGGAATTTTCAAAGTACAATATTCATATAATATATTAAATTGTTGCAATTTATTTTTATTTATTTATAAAATTTCATATCATATTCAAACAACTTGTCTGTCTCTAGCAACCAAAGTTAAGCAACTTTTTTGATGGCTAACTATAATGTCGCGCGTATAAATGTTGTATATGATATTTATATTTAATTTTAAATTTGAGCTGCATATTGATAATTTAATAAACTTATTATATAACTCTAAGTATTTATAACATTGATTTAAATATTAATTATATTTATTATTTATTTAATGTTAATTAATAATATTTTTATTAACGAGAAAAAGAATTGTATCAGTTTAAGCTTTAAAAGCGTATAAAAATTTTCGTCAACCGGTTTTAAAAGCTCAAATGCAAATTACCAGTCCAACATCAGAAATAATGCATCCATTTGCTTAGTTGGGCAAAAAATCAACCCTAATGCTTTCAAAAACATACAAAGCAGTAAAGCATTATAACCAATCTGTGATTAACTCTGTACCTTTCCAAATACGTCAGCCTCAAACATCGGAAAAAATCACTTTACTAAATAATGCCACGCTCTGCTACCTTTCTCCAGCAACCCCCTTTCATCTTAAATTTCCGATTTGCCTTGATTAAAAAAAAAAAAAAAAGAAAAGAAGCAAAACAAACCCTCTGAAACCGAGAAAAAAATGATTCTTTATTCCAGCTGGATTCCCAGTGGAGGAACAGCCCGGCGCGTCGAATTCGACTTTGCGCCCACCAAGTGCCGAATTAAGAAGGGGGTGTGGTGTGTCGCGCGCACCCCCGCAGGGCGGAGTTCGAAGCCTTTGAGACCACGCCCGCGCTGTTAGTGCGCCCGGTCTGGGCGCTCAAGACGCGTGCTCGGCGTCGCGACGCTCACAGTACGGCTTAACCGGAATCGAGGGACTGCCGGTCTGGGCAATGCGGGACGAGTTAGGTCTCTGTAGGTTTTGGATTTTTACGCCTTTTTTCGGGGGAGAACTGAATGGTAATGTTTTTCGAATGAGTTAGAGTTGTGAAAACTGACGAGTATACTCGGATATAGTTGTAAATCTATAATTTTTGTGTTGGTTAAACTTAATGTAAATTTTAATATTTGAATGTAATAAGTAGTATGTGTTTAGAAAAAATATTTATTAAATATATTAGTAAAAAACATACGTAATAGTTTTTTTAATTTTTGTTTCATAATAGTATATTTTGATATCAGGAGTAGAAAGTGATGATTATTGTGCTGAGATAAATATTTTCTCTACACTTAATAAATCTATAATAGAAAATAATATCAAAGAAATTTCCAGAAAATTGTAAATTGTTTCAGATTGCTGAAATATTTTTAACAAAATTACTAAAATGTAATTTTGAGTACAGTGGTATTTCAGTTGGGTTTTAAGTAAATTACGCAAGACGGCATGGCATGGTATATCTACATACGATTTGATTAGATATTTAAATTTAATGCAATTAAGCGAGTGATTAATCTAAGCAAATATACATTTAATTTAAATACAAATTAGATCATTAATTTTCTTAACATACACGTACATGAAAATGTCTTATTTTGTTTTCCAGTCATTTGAGATTTGATCGTAATTACTAAATGTTTTTAAAAAAAATTAAAGAGATAAATTATTTATTCTTTTAAACTTTGGTATAGATAATAAAATTAAAAAATTACTCAAAGTATAAAATCTGTAATGTAGTTTCAATTTTATGTATAAATTTTAATCATTTTGTATAGTTTTATTATTGTTTTTCACATTAATGAAAAACAGAGTTCATTTAGAAGAAAAGTATATAACTTTATTTTTGTAGTAACTGTACTATAAACACTTAGTAAATTTATTAGCTGAATAAATTAACCGAGTAAATTATTGATCAAATATCACGGTAGCAAATTTTACTCCAGAAGTAAATAACAACTTACCAATTTTATTTCAGTGTTATGTCCAATATATCATTAATATCTAATAAATTCTCTTTGTCAAATTATGTGTAGTTTGTCAGAATTATTATCCATTTTTTAATGCTTTTAAATAATTTGAAAATGTTGTTAAACATATTGAAAGTTATTTTCACAAACGTCAAAATTCTCAATCGGTAAATCAGCTGTTGTTCACTATACTGGTTCAACTAATATTTAGATGAAATGTATTTTCTTCAAACTTTACAGACTGCTATATTAGTATATTTTATGAATATAAAACACGAAATTTTAGTGCGGAAATGATATTTACAATATTAAAACTGATTTTGAAATTTTGTTTTCAACATGTTGAATGTTGACAAATTGCTGCCATATTTTTTCATATTCACATAATTACTAGCAGATACTATGTTTCAATGTATACTCTATATACATTATTATCAGAAAAAAATAAAATTATATTTTTTCTGAAGACGATGATGTAGGTAAATAGAGTACGTCAAAACGTCAATTATTAATAAAAATTAATACAGAACTATATCCTAAAACCATTCAATTTTAATTTGTATTTTATTAACAAAATATCCAGAACTTTTGTGCAAAAAGTTTCATTTTATTTACGTTCACATATACTACTTTTTACAATAAAAAATTATGATTAAAATATCTATAAAAACTAGGCAGAACAATCATTCAAATAATTCCTTTTTCCCAATAAAACATTTAGTATCCTACTATGAAGAAAAAAAAAACACTTTCACGAAAATACATTATATTTCATCTCATTTTCAGGCATGCAATGACTCAGTTCACTTTACCATCTCATCCATTCGAACCAGCACACGAAGCAAATCACCAACCCCATCTCTCTCGCCAACACTAGGGTGGTGTTCACGTGGCCGGTAGAAGAAGAGGGGTAGCGCGCGCGCGTTGACTCAATACCCCCGGGAGTCATGCCCGCTATGATGGAACTCTCCGAGTCAATCCGGGTAACGTGGCTTTTCAATCTAGGGATCCAAGGGTGCATTCGCCTTGAATCGGACGATAGGTAGTGTATGCCCGTATGTATGTATATGTGCATGATTATATTTATACAGTGTTCGCCAAAAGGTCTACATTATTAGGTTTAAGTTTTGTATTAAAATTTATTTATAATCGACGTTTCGACGAAGCTCAACGGTCGTCTTTATCAGGAAAAACTACTAGTTTTTCCTGATGAAAACTAGTGTTGAATTTCGTCAAATATAAATAAATTTTAATATAGAACTTGAACCTGAAGCAGTTTTATTTTAATATAATGAGTTCTAAAAGTTCTGAAAAAATTTTTTGGTAATTTTATATAAAAACGTAGGACAACTGATTTACACCAGTTTAAAATGTAAATATACGGACGACATAGAAAAATACACAAATAATTATACACTTAAAAATAGTTGCAATTTCACATAACAATTATAGTAAGAAAATACATATTATTTCAGCAAAACGATGTTTTACATAAATTTTTTATCAAAATAATAAAATTTTGTAATTTTAAATAAAATAATTAATTTAATAGTATATATGTTTTTTTTATCGAAAAAGTAAGTAAACTTACATAAAATATATTTTATATTTATATTATATAAAAAATTTGTTGTAACGTCTGTAAATTTACATACTGGTATAAATTAGTTGCTCCGGGTTTTTATGTAAAATTACCGAATTTTTTTACAGTGCATAAATATAAAATACTTACGTATATTTTATGTAAGTAATTACCTACTTTTTCGGTATAAAAAAAACTTATTTAATATGATAAATTAATTATTTTACTTAAAATTACAAAATTATATTATTTTTGCAGAAAATTTATGTAAAGCATTGTATTCGTGAAATAATATGTAATTTTTTTTACTATAGAATTTAAGGCAAATGGCAACTTCTTTTTACAATATGCAATAATAATTTTCAAAAAAGGAATAATAGAAATTTTCCCCAATATGATGCAAACTTTTTGGCGTACACTGTTTACAATATTATCATTCTTTTGCTAGGACGGGTGTGAATTAATATCTAGGTGACTGTGTAGTACTAAGGGATGATTGTGACCTATGACAATGTTTGATTAGCTGGGGTTGTACGAATTGGATTTTGGGCAACACCCTTCTTGTTTGTTTTGATTTATGACGGGTAGTTTGTTTTTGTAGTGTTGTAAATTATTTACGGAAAATATCAAGGGTATAATATGATACTACAGCGAAATTAACAAAACTATTACTTGTTTATAGAATGTATAAGTTAGTTTATCTTCAAGCAATTCAAAATATTCATATTATACTAAACATGACTGACAAAGGTCATATTAGGCTATAATTGACAGTTATATTTTTACAATCGTATCAAATTATATATTAGAGAAGGCACTGAGTTAAATAAAATATAGCTTCCATTAAATAAAAATCTATAATATTTTCTGATCTAGTTACTTATTCGTTACCTAGTAACATGTTCCTATGTTCTGTTATTTACTGTAATGTCATTTGCATCAGTTTTCTTGATGAAGACGGACGTTGAGTTTGTCGAAACGTCAATTAATAATAAATATTAATACAGAACTTCAACCGAAAGCAGTTTTATTTTATTATAATGATTTAAATTTTTTTTTACTATGTTATGTATTAAAGGTTAAATATTAAAGTAATATCAATATAAACTTAGTTATTTTAGTACCAACTAAAGCAAAAAGTTACTAAAAAATGATCTGTATAAATAACTTGTTTATTTGGTACTTATATTTAGTTTTGTTTCGTTAGGAATGTTTGAAGAAAAAGTAGTATAAAGATATACCTACTATTTATATACTGATACTGATATATAGTGATTATTATAGTGAATCTCTAGTCAGGTTAATAGTTTTTCATATTTTCGTTTAAGTTTTGGTTCAATCAAACAGTTAACACAATATGTAATATGTATTAAAATATGTATTATTATAATAGCATTAAAAAAATATGTTATAATACTATGTAGAATGAAAATGGAAATTTATATGAAATGCTTTTAAAAATATTAAAAATATATATATTTTTTTTTTAAATAACAAGAAAAAAATTGATTTCTTTCAATTATTATTCCTAATAAAATGTGCATATATTTTGAAAATTAAAATTAAAAACTTTTAAATTAATTATCTAGATCTAGATAAACTTTTGTTTAATATTTATTATCTCATCTAGATAATAAAAACTACTGTATATTTTATCTAGATTAATTTTATTTTTGCCTAATACATTTTACTTCAATTCATGACATACACAAATTCACCTTCGAGATACATTTTCCCTTATTTAATTTCCCTTCTCTCTCTCTCTCTCTCGTGCTTCTATCTTCATCAACAATTGTCTCAAACAACAGTTCCCATGTTATGCGTCACATGTCGTACAGCAGCCGCGCGTTACCTTCTACGAGCTTCGGCGTCGTCGTTTATTAGCGCCGTCTCGTTGTCAATCAGCCGGAGCGACGCATGAGCGTCTCTCTCTCTGTCTCTCTCTCTCAGTTCTTGTCACGGTAAATTGCATAATTAGATTGTTCCTGTTCTGTTTTGCGCCGTAACAGCAACAGCAGCCGCCCCGACAATCGTGTCTACCCGTGATAGACGCAATTGCCGAGGTATTAGAAATATCTCGGCGGAATTGTCGAACGGAAACTATGCACATATGCAGATCAAGAGAGTGGTGCGTGTAAGTTGTTCGTCTAGTTCCGGTTCGGTTCTTTGGGAGATGTATGAGACGTGTTACATGGTGAGAATGTAATGTAAATGGAATGGTGGGTTTGGGTAAGATGTGGATAGATTGTGGTGGAGTAAACTGGAGTAAAAATTGAAAATAAAGACAGTTACCAGATCTGGTTAAATAATAGTTCAAAACAAGTTTAAATATTTCAAAATATATGTATTGAAATTAAAACTTATTAGAATTATTATTAAAATAAAATTTTTACTCTGTTTGAAATTATTATTGTTAAATATTCAATTAATTTTTTTAAGTTCATAGTAATTTGCAATTAATAAAATATCAAATTTTAATCTATATTACATTGTTCGAAATATTTTATTTAATGCCGATATGGTCAAATTTATCTAAATGGTTTAGGATGTATTGATCTCTAAGATCCATATAAATCTGCTATTGCTCAACAAGCGTTAGAATATCTTCATGATATAAATATCGAAGATACTGTAATAATTGCAAAACCCATCATTTGATAAAAGAAGAATACAAATTTATAAAGAAAAAGATAATATCAATCAGTGTCAAAGCACTGATTTAAATAAAATTTGGCTTACTTTAATTAAAAAATTATAAATTTTACATTCTAATTACTTATTTTGTTACCTAGTAACTTGTTTATATCTGTTAATTTACTATAAATATTAAATACCATTTTTATCTTTTTTTCTTGATGAATACGTAAATTGAGAAACGTTGAATATTAATAAATATTAATACAGAACTATAACCTAAACCGTTTTATTTAATATAATGAGTTTTGAAAGATTTCTTACTATGTTAATAAATATATGTAATATTTAGGAAAAGTAACTGTGAGTATATTATTTTAATATATTTTTAGTTACGCCGTCAGTTTTTAAATCTATTATATTTTTTTTATATATAAATTCACATTTTATTTAAAATGCTACTCAGTTTTATTCTATCGCAACCCAAAATCCACTTACATCGCCCTTCAACACGGAAATTCTTTAACACTAACCTCTTCACTTGCGCATAAACAGATCACCAGTTCCACGCCGCGCGCGCGCTGACAACCCCCGACACTCCGTCGTGACGCCTTTTCTAGCGTCGTCCCATATACCATCGGGCGGAAGCAAAGTAGGCACTCAACCGATGGTGTCAGTCGCTCGGAGGTTGTCCCCCGGGACGCGCAGATCGGATGTGTTACGGTATGCCGGAGACGCTGATGGGAACATGGCTTTCTCTCGGCTGCTGATGTGATCGAAGCAAGTAAAGGCGATGGTTTGTTGTTTTTTTGGTGAGCGAAAACTGTTTTTGAATCGGAGTGAAATTGGTAAAAATTTGGTTGCAAAGATTAGTGTTTGTTGCTTAAAATGGTTCGGCCATCTTAAACGAATGTCTAATGAATGTTTTGTTAAACGAATATGTGTGAGTGGTATTGAAGGTATATATATATATATATATATATATATATATATATATATATATATATATATATATATATATATATATATATATATATATATCTGCCCGTAGACATCCGTTGAGCAGATAGGTTTCAAGTGAAAATAAATGTGGATAAAGCAAAAGTTGCTTGTCTGAAACGGAATGTTTTACAAAAACTAATTGCTTCATAAATAGAAAGAGTTTGTGCCGCACCCTTATGAGTATGTAGCGTGATTGTATATGTATGTACATGAATGAGTAGAGAATGTAGGATAAATATTTTAATTGGATGATGTTTAGATAATGACAGAACATATTATTATTAGATTATTTATTACATTTACTATATTTTTTTTATTAAATATTGACATATCTTAACAACTAAAGTGAGATAAAATGAGTTGAAATGTTTTAAAAAAGCTCCAGATTTTGAAATGCAGTAACAAAAAGCGATATAATTTGACAGCTATTTTGTTTGAGATTTGGAATTGTAATCGTACAACGACAATAACTTTTATGAAATTAAATAAATTGTTACATAACACATTCTCAGATTCTGTGCAATGTTTGGCAACTTTTATAATATATAGTCAATTTACAAAGTCACATAACATTCGATTTATTGATAATATTTAACAAGTTTAATAAATATAATACTTACATTTTGATTTGGTAATTTAAAATTTAGTTACTGAAGGTATTTTTAACATCAATTGTATGATAGAAATCGCCCGGCTAGCTCAGTCGGTAGAGCATGAGACTCTTAATCTCAGGGTCGTGGGTTCGAGCCCCACGTTGGGCGAATACATTTTTTTAAATATTATAATTAAAATCGTCAACATTTTATGTGAGAAAAAATATACAAGTCAACTGAGGCCCCGGAGAGATTCGAACTCTCGATCTCCTGTTTACTAGACAGGCGCTTTAACCAACTAAGCCACGGCGCCGATATATATTAGTTACATTGTTTTATTACTTGTTTTTATTAAGCATTCGTAAATTAGTGTAAAAGTGTCATGCATCGGCCGGGAATCGAATCCGGGCCGCCCGCGTGGCAGGCGAGCATTCTACCACTGAACCACCGATGCTTAATTATACTAATTAATGATTAGCATCGTTGCATCAATTTTCATCTTTACTTTATGTTTAAATTAATATATTTTATTTTTAAATTAATATATTATCTAATAATATCTCTATATGTATAAAGAGATAATTTGAGTAACTTAAAGTATATAACTTATTTATGCATATTTATTTATATGCATTTATTATAAAATAATGCCGCCCGAGCAGGGACTTGAACCCTGGACCCTTGGATTAAAAGTCCAATGCTCTACCGACTGAGCTACCCGGGCTATACAGAGTGTCCAAGATAACTTCTTATGCATGGGGATCTCCGGAACTGTTAGAGATACGACCTCGGTTAAATTAGATGAAAGTTGCCTCATTAGTAGGCGAGTTTAGTCATCTTTTGTTTTTTCCAAAAAATTCCTTAGGTTACTAGATATAGGCAAAAATGCAAATTTTGCTTTTTTATATTTTCGCTTATAACTCTCGAATGCAAAACGATAAATTATTTTGGTTTGCACTTTCTGAAGACACTTTTTTACACAGAATTTCCAGGAGTAACCAAAAATTTTTTATCATGTACCGTTTTCGAGATTTATGATGCAACTTTCATTTTTCTTATGTAACTAGTATTTCAATGTAGTGTCATTAAAAAGATTTTTTTTTTCTCTTTCCAGTGATATAACATTGTCCTATTTTATTTTGAATAATAACATGGAAAATTGAAAAAAATCTATTTTGCAAAGTTATAATTTATTTTTTTAGTTGAAAACCGAGTATGCCATATCAAAACAAATGAAACATGAGAAATAGGCTTTGTTTTCGTTATTATTAGATTTTTGGTTTTGCTTTTCTTCTGATTATTGTCTTAGTTAGTTAGTTAGTTTTATTAGAGTGCTTATTGAAAGAATTTTAATTCATGGAGCAGTTTGAAAATTTAGAGAAGTTTGAAATGCTTTATTGTTACATTCGTTGTCAAAGTAACACAGTATTAGCCGCGGAAATGTATTTAAATTTATATCCTTAAAGAAGGCAACCCAGTGTAGGAATGTATAACATATTAAACATGAATTTGATTGAGTACGGTATTAAATACCTAAAACTAACCTAACACAAGCTATGCATAAGAGAACACGTATGTTCATTCTAGAAAACGATGGTTTGTTTCAACACTTAATGTAATTTTACTGTTATAGTTATTAGTTATTACGAATGTAAAATATAGCATTAGTATTTTATAAATTGTTTTTTTTTAGATTATAAGTCTATATTATTGTTTAAACTAAAGTAGGGCTCATGTTTCATTTGTTTTAACATGGCCTACTTAGTTTTTAACTAAAAAAATGAATTATTACTTTGCAAAATAGATTTTTTTCAATTTTCCATGTTATTATTTAAAATAAAGTAGGACTATGTTATATCACTGGAAAGAAAAAAAAAAGATATTTTTAATGACACTACATTGAAATACTAGTTACATAAGAAAAATGAAAGTTGCATCATAAATCTCGAAAACGGTACATGATAAAAAAAATTTGGTTACTCCTGGAAATTCTGTGTAAAAAAGTGTCTTAAGAAAGTGCAAACCGAAATAATGTATCATTTTTCATACGAGAGTTATAAGCGAAAATATAAAACAGCAAAATTTGCATTTTTGTCTATATCTAGTAACCTAAGGAATTTTTTGGAAAAAACTAAAGATGACTAAACTCGCCTACTAATAAGGCAACTTTCATCTAATTTAACCGATGTCGTATCTCTAACAGTTTCGGAGATCCCCATGCATAAGAAGTTATCTTGGACACTCTGTATACAAAAATAACTTATACATTTTCTAAACAAAATTCTATTAATAACTTTAGATTCGTTTAGTAGAACACATTAAGTTTAGAACTACATAAATATAACATTTAACATTTCAAATAACAGAAGTTTTAATTTATATAGTTTTTAATATAATAAAATTTATGTTTAGAATTCTACAAATAGATTATTTTTTAATAAAAATTATTAATAGATTTCGATCACATTTTGTTCTAAAACTTGTAACGTTAGATAAGCATATCATATTGTTTAGTATAGATTTAAAATAAAAAAATCTGTGTATTCTTTATAGTGTTATAGATTTTACAGACATGATTAAAATTTATCTATTGACTAATTCATTAAGTCCTCGATAGTATAGTGGTCAGTATCCCCGCCTGTCACGCGGGAGACCGGGGTTCGATTCCCCGTCGGGGAGACTTTTTACATGTCTTCGACTAGGTACCTTAGAGTAGAAAAAGTATATTGAGAAAATGAAAAATCATATTCTAATAGAAACAAGATTCTAATAGTGTAGCGGTTATTACGTCTGCTTTACAAATAGAAGGTCTTTGCGGGTCTTTGGTTCGATTTCGGATGGTATCATCACATGGCAATAATATTTTGTAATTTTTTTAAACTATCATATAATTCTAATGTGAATGTTATATGAGTATGTGTAGTACATATAATCCGATATGGTCTAGTGGCTAGGATATTTGGCTTTTACCCAGAAGGCTCGGGTTTGATTCCTGGTATCGGAAAGTTTTAGTTTATTTAACAGTTAAAAAATAAACAAAAATAATATTGTCAGAAACGATTACAATATTTGCTTGGATATTTATAATTAAAGTTCAATTACTTCAAATGTCATAATCTTATAAGTCAAATTTTTAATTACTTAAAAATTGATATATTTTATTAATTAATTATCGTGTGTTATTAAACAATATAGTTTCCGTGGTGTAGTGGTTATCACATCCGCCTAACACGCGGAAGGTCCCCGGTTCGATCCCGGGCGGAAACATTTTTATGTTTTGGAAAAGTTGGTATCGAAAGTTGTAAGTCTGACATGAATAAAGAGCTGATTTAGACTAAAGGTCGACAAAAGGACAACGTAGAAGGATTTTGAAAAAAGAAGCACAGATCAAAACATACAATTAATTTTAAAAATCTATAAAAATAACAAATAAATATTTCGCTTGCAGTTGACAATTTGCAATTCCAATTAAAATAAAACAAATAAACCTTTTTACCCGACCTATCTAGCAATAATTCAAACCAATATTTAGGCGTATTGTGACCTCTATTTTATTTACTTTATCTGGCAATGAATCCGACCAAAATTTTGATGTGTATTTACTTTTTTTAAAACAAATACAATAAACTTTCATACTCAACTTATTTAGCATGGGTCTTTAGATGTATTGACCTTCTCTGAATAAAAAACAAACAAACCTTTATATCTGACCTGTTTAACAGTAAGTCCAACCAAAATCTTCAGAATGACTTTTTATCTCTCGGCTAGACTCAAATGGTGACAAATACGAGTAGAAATAAAATATTTGATTACTAAAATAATTTTCAATCTTTTGTTAATTTTTACTATAAAAAGTATTATAAATTTGTTTCCGCCCGGGATCGAACCGGAGACCTTGTGCGTGTGAAGCACACGTGATAACCACTACACTACGGAAACTTGCAAATTCATAAAATAATTCTTAATAAAATGCAAGTTTTTTATTTAATTACTATTAACAACCTTTTCAAAACAAAAAAATGTTTCCGCCCGGGATCGAACCGGGGACCTTCCGCGTGTTAGGCGGATGTGATAACCACTACACCACGGAAACTATATTATTTAATAGCACACAATAAATAATTAATAAAATATATCAATTTTAAGTAATTAAAATTTTTATTTATCATAATAATACAACCCACTTGAGATAATTGAATTTTACCTAGAAAATTCGAGCAGATAACTAAATCGTTTATGATAAATAATTGTTACAATGTTTTTCTTTTTTTTTGGTTTTTTTTTAAATGTCAAATAAACTAAAACTTTCCGATACCGGGAATCGAACCCGAGCCTTCTGGGTGAAAGCCAGATATCCTAGCCACTAGACCATATCGGATTATAAGTACTACACATACACATATAACATTCACATTAGAATTATATGATAGTTTAAAAAAATTACAAAATATTATTGCCATGTGATGATACCGTCTGAAATCGAACCAAAGACTTTCTATTTGCAAAGCAGACGTAATAACCGCTACACTATTAGAATCTTGTTTCTATTAGAATATGATTTTCATTTTTTCAATTTACTTTTCCTACTCTAAGGTACCTAGTCGAAGACATGTAAAAAGTCTCCCCGACGGGGAATCGAACCCCGGTCTCCCGCGTGACAGGCGGGGATACTGACCACTATACTATCGAGGACTTAATGAATTAGTCAATAGATAAATTTTAATCATCCCTGTAAAATCTTTAACACTATAAAGAATACACAGATTTTTTTATTTTAAACCTATACGAAACAATATAATATGCTTATGTAACGTTACAAGTTTTAGAACAAAGTGTGATCAAAATCTATTAATAATTTTTATTAAGAAATAATCTAGTTGTAAAATTGTAAACATAAATTTTATTATATTAAAAATTATATAAATTAAAACTTCTCTTATTTGAAATGTTAAATGTTATATTTGTGTAGTTCTAAACTTAATGGTCCGTATTACAAGCTCTGTTTTAAAATTGGTTTTAACTAATACCGATTTTAAGACAACGCAACTGTCATAAGAGCTGGACTAATCAAATGAACTAAAACACCCGAAAATCGAGCTTGTAATATCAGCTAATGTGTTCTACTAAACGAATCTAAAGTTATTAATAGAATTTTGTTTAGAAAATGTATGTGTTTTTTATATATAGCCCGGGTGGAGGCCCGGGTAGCTCAGTCGGTAGAGCATTGGACTTTTAAGCCAAGGGTCCAGGGTGCAAGTCCCTGCTCGGGCGGCATTATTTTATAATAAATGCATATAAAAAATATGCATAAATAAGTTATAGTTACGCAAATTATCTCTTATACACATATACGTAGAGATATTATTAGATAATATATTAATTTAAAAATAAAGTAAAGATGAAAATTGACGTAACGATGCTAATCATTAATTAGTATAATTAAGCATCGGTGGTTCAGTGGTAGAATGCTCGCCTGCCACGCGGGCGGCCCGGGTTCGATTCCCGGCCGATGCATGACACTTTTACACTAATTTACGAATGCTTAATGAAAACAAGTAATAAAACAATGTAACTAATATATATCGGCGCCGTGGCTTAGTTGGTTAAAGCGCCTGTCTAGTAAACAGGAGATCGAGGGTTCGAATCCCTCCGGGGCCTCAGTTGACTTGTATCTTTTTTCTCACATAAAATGTTGACGATTTTAATTATAATATTTAAAAAATGTATTCGCCCAACGTGGGGCTCGAACCCACGACCCTGAGATTAAGAGTCTCATGCTCTACCGACTGAGCTAGCCGGGCGATTTCTATCATACAATTGATGTTAAAAATATCTTCAGTAACTAAATTTTAAATTATCAAATCAAAAATGTAAGTATTAGATTTATTAACCTTGTTAAATATTATCATTAAATCGAATGTTATGTGACTTTGTAAATTGACTATATATTATAAAAGTTGCCAAACATTGCACAGAATCTCAGAATGTGTTATGTAACAATTCATTTAATTTCATAAAAGTTATTTTCGTTGTACGATTACAAAAACAAATCTCAAAATATAACTATAAAAGTATATAGCTTTTTGTCAATTATTCATGCTTCCTTTTTACACTACAAAATCTGATGCTTTTATAAAACATTTCAACTCACTTATGTAATGTTAAAAATATCCAAAGTAACTAAATTTTATAGAATACTAGATCATAATGTAAGCGCACTGTATCATACCAAATAAAACAGTTTTCCAAATTTTCTGATATCCGTGATTTTCTGATAATCTTTGTAGAATTACCAACATTCCAAATCACCACCTATTTATTTCTTATTCTACGAAAAATACCACAACCAACGTGTTAAAGTAATCAATCATACAGTAGTCATAAGTTTGTTCCACGTACCGAATCCGAAATCGTAAATATGTAAACTTTTTCGAATGTCGAGTGACAAAAACTTTTTCTTCGCTTCGTGGAAGAATTGTTAAGGATTGAATTTGTGCCTGTAAGGTGTTTACGAGTATGTGTGTTTGTGTGTGTGTGCGCATGTAGAAGTTGGTGTCCATTGGGATTGCATTTGTTCAGCAAACATCGATAAACAGTGTCGCATCGCTTGCTTTGTGCTGAGATGTTTTGTTGTTCTTCTTCTGCGGTGCGACGGTGTTGGTTCTTTGGGACTAAGATATTGACAAGTTTGCGCCTTTTTTTTCATGTTCAAAGATAAAGTCCTTTTGTTATAATATTTCTGTTGTGTGCATATAACCAAAAAAATACAATATTTGTGAAAAAATGTTGTGTTGTGTTTGTAAACTTGTCACAAATATGTATAATAAACCAATTAAAAAATATATTTATGTTTTCAATATTCTTTTCAGTATTAAGTAAATGGTATTATTAGAATTTGAAACATTTAAATTAATTTTTATAAAACTGCATTAGATTGTAGTTCTGTATTAATATTTATTAATAATCGGCGTTTCGACATACTCTTGTTTCTATGGTCTGTTATTATCATTAATGTAATATCATTTGTATCAGTTTTCCTGATGAAGATTTAGTTTGTCGAAACGTCGATTATTAATAAATATTATTATAAAACTACAACTTAAAAACGTTTTATTTTAATAAAGTGAGTTCTGAAATATTTTTTACTATGCATGTTATTTAAATTACTTATACATATTAAAAAATTGTTCTAATAATTTACAAAAATGTAAGAATATTACAATTTTTATATAAATTTTCGTGATATATGAAATAATTAACATATTTATGTCTAGGTAAAAATGTATGCAGCAGTTTTGTATTTATTTGTGCAAAGTTATATCATAAAGTTTGTTTAATTATAGTATGCTTCCCAAACTAAATTAATGACGTCATATACATGGTTAACTGTAGTTAGTAAAAGCCATTACCTGTGTCTGAAGTTAGTTTTAAATAAATTAATGTTGTCGTCCTTTTAGTTTATGTTAGAAAATTTTAGAAAAATATTATGCATTTATATTTTCTCATAAAAATTGAATTATTTCGTAAAGAAAAATGTATATTTATAAAAATGTTTTTATTTAATAAACTCTGATGAAGACGAACGTTGAGTTCGTCAAAATGTCGATTATTAATAAATATTAATACAGTACTTAAATCAAAAGCTGTTTTATTTTAAACTCTTAAACTTTTAAGTAATATTAATTAATTTATTTGTATTATTAATTTATTAAATTAGAATATAATGTAATAATCAATAAGTTTTATTAAAATCGATTTCGGAAAGTCCGAGCGGAAATATAGATTGCAACAAATGTTGTTAATTGCTTAAAGTTTTAACAAAAAGAACAAAAGCAATTTAAAAAAAATTTTTTTTCTTTAAGACGTTTCTTTAATAATAACGTAATATTAATATTACGTTATTATTAATTTGAATCTTCTGCAACACTAGTTCTTACAGCAGCAATATTTATTTGACTTCTCTAGCTTTACAATATTTAGCATCCGTGAAGAAGTAAAACATAAAAATGTTTCCGCCCGGGATCGAACCGGGGACCTTCCGCGTGTTAGGCGGATGTGATAACCACTACACCACGGAAACTATATTATTTAATAACACACGATAATTAATTAATAAAATATATTAATTTTAAGTAATTAAAAATTTGACTTATACGATTATATTATGATATTTGAGGTAATTGCGGGTAATTGGACCTTAATTACAAATATCCAAAGCAAATATCTTAATCGTTTCTGACAAATATTGTTACGATGTAATTTTTTGTTCTTGTTTTTTAAATGTTAAATAAACTAAAAATTTCCGATACCGGGAATCGAACCCGAGCCTTCTGGGTGAAAGCCAGATATCCTAGCCACTAAGACCATATCGGATTATATGTACCACACATACACATATAACATTCATAATAAAATTATAAAATAGTTTTTAGGAAGAATAAAATCTTCTTCAAATTTTGCAATAAATTAATTTCAAATCAATTCTTTTCTATTATCACTGAGATGAAACGCGTAACGAAATATATTGTAAACATTAAAACAATGTCATAATATCATAGTGTGATTAAACTAGACGTACATGGCTGAAAATCATCGCACAAATAATATATGTTCTGTCGGTTTCTTCGTACGAAAGTAAACTTGTTCAACCGCGACTCAAACGTAATAAAGCCTGGGGGGAGGGTGTATCGCATACAAGAAAAGAGAAGAACCAGCATTCTGAGTGTTCTGAATGCCATCGATCGGGCCAGAACAGGCAAGGCAGGATGGTAAGCATATGACGTTTGGGCATCAGGAGACTGTATGATCGTTTGAAATGAAAGCTGCAGGTACAAGTACCCGCTTCCAACACGGGAATTATGGTTAAACAGAATACATGATTAAGCTGCCCGCGCTTTTACTGGTAACAATTGCTAGTACGGCAACCGGTAAACCGCTACAATACGTATGTAGTATTACTGCAAAATTCTTGGACTGATTTTAACATAATGTTGAAGAATTTTTTTCCAAAACTTCAATATAATTGAAATGCTTTCAAACATAAAAAAGTAAAAATGTAATAAATTTGAAATAAATATCTTAAACCACAAAATTTAATTAAAATGAGAACGCTAAATACGTATTATAATAATAAAATTTATTTAATGAAAAAGCAAATATACATTGAAAAATATAAAATATAAGATAGTTAATATAAGATATATTTAATCTAACTACTCTAATTCCTAATCATGCTACACTTATCTAATCTAAACTTAATTTTAATACTACTATTTACGTATAAAAATATTTTAATTAGACAATAAAACGAATTAGTGATATTTGACCGCTTGAAACAATGTGTATTTGTGTAATCTTAGATCACTGATTAGGACTTCAGCTTTAATTTTACTACTAATTATAGAAGCTTAGCTTTCAAAATACATACGTACCTATATTATATATTATTTTTATATATGTATATATTATTTTAAATTTAATTTTTGCAGTTTAAAGGTAGTTATTTTATTTCATTTATTAACATATTAAAATAAGAAACTTTAAAAAACATTTTTATTTGAATATATTGAGTTCAGAAATATTTTTTACTATATTAATATAACAAATATTATGTATTTCAATCATTCCATATATTTTTGAACGCATCCTCTGTATACTGTCACCAAGGCAATAGCAGAGCACTAGCAGGTAACAAGAAAAGAATGAAGTTTTAATTTTTAATTGACCTCCGACCGACGGAGACACACTCTGGAGAATTTACACATCATAATGAAGGCCCGGAGTTGGAAGCGAGACGCAGCACAGCGAACGTACTGGCGCACGGACAATATACACGTTGTCGTTGTTATTTCAGTTCTTTCCATTTCTGTTTGTATGCAGATGTGATGTATGCATGGAAAACCCGGGCCCGGTTGCGCGCCATAGCAAAACGTAAATAAGAAACATAGAACATGGACTTGGGAATTAAACATCGACGCAAAAGGAATTAAAGGATTCTTGTTACGTTATGGTTCGGTGCAGGCGAGTGACAGAGTGGTGTATATGCGTTGGTATATTGCATTGAATTGGAGTATAAGAATTATAAAATACAAGAAACAAAGTAGGGTTAGGTTATAATTTACAAGTTAAATTGTTTAAATATATTTTTTGCATTTTAAAATATATTAAATACTCTAATAGGGTACTTGCACATGTTTTCCACTAAAAAATGAAGAAAATTGATTCACTTAGTGCTTGTTTCATGTCCAAAAGCTGTATAGTTTTTGGAGCACATTCTTTTAAAAATTAATCAAATTTTGAATGTCGTAAAAAAGATAATACTTATTGATTTACATTATTCATAACATATGTATTACACTACGTTTTTTTTTTTATCTATTTCATAGCTAAAATACAATTATTTATTAGATAATTGTTCTTTTTATTTAACTGTCAATACTTGCAGACTAGTTGGAAAATTCACGCATTACCTTCTACTTTATATGTCTGATATCTCGTTTATCGTATGCAATACATATTACATGACATCGGATTCGAGAAGTTGCGCTTCAATTTTCTCTCACCGAGCACGTTCTTCTGACTTCGACACCCGACACCAGCAACGAGCCGGCGAGTGTCGGCATTCTGCTACTGAATTATCTCGCAATTCGCAGCTATTCTCCGGTGCTGTCTCTCGCTACCGCGCACCGATCAATTTATTCAAACAGGCTTGAGTGTGTATGTATAAGCAGTGAACGGGACGCAAACGCAAGCCCTACCTTGTTGAATTATAAAGATTTGGCGCGCTATGTCTTTCTAGTTTACGAGTTTCACATACAACGAGTGAACGAAAGAGTGTACGAGAAATTTTGTTTTTTACATATATCGAAAATTTTGTAACAATTTATGGTTTCTATGAAGAGATTACACGAACGTTTGGAATTTTACATAGTTTTCCACAGTAAAATAGAAGTATTTTGTAATTTTTATTGTTTTTATTTACGTAATATTAAATTTTAATGTAAAAATTACATTAATAGAATATGTAAATTCAAATTAATTTTTGACAGTGTAGATTATCGAAATCGTTGTTGTTTACTTGACGATTGTAATAAAAATATGAATTAAAACTACAGGTTAGCCCAAAAGTCGCTAGATTATTTAAAAGATTAAATAAGATTTATTTCCAAGAAGTGTGTTTCCTATTTATTCAAGAAAAAATGTAAATTATCAATAAATAAAAAAATTATTTTAGTTAATTCTCAGAAATCACGTAACAAATATAAATAATATATATATATATATATATATATATATATATATATATATATATATATATATAGAATGGCACAAAATCGCCAAACCATTTAAAGGATGCAATTTTCAAAACTAAATAAAATTTGTTTTCAAGAAGTGTGTTTTCTGTTTGTAAAAAATAAATGTGAATTATAGGTACATATATACATTTCTAATATCCCGAAATCAATTTCCTCCAAACATTTCTATCCAGACAAGAAACTTTAGCTTCATCCGCATTCGTAATTCCTCTCATACAAACTCTTCTATTCTTACTACTTGTCAACTTTTGCTCACGCAAAACACTCTCAATCATACCGCTCCAACTACATATCGGACGTCCATGCAAACTTATAGCTTGGAAATCATTCATATACATTCTTTTAATGAACGTTTCAAGATGTCGCTCAAGATGTCCGAACCATTTTAACTGATTAACACCATTTTTGCAACAACATTTTTTTCAATTTCACTCTTATCATACACTAATCTATTTCGTAACCGATTTCTCCTAGTTAACATTAATAAATAAATTAAATACAATATTCGTTCAATCGCTTAACTGGACGGCAGTGTCTCTCCACGCTAGAAAAAAACCTTGCTGCTCCCGGTATCCCGCCAATCATATTGCCATTTGTACATACGTCACTTCCGTTGCAGACGTCCCAGAGCGTCTCGAAGCAGCAACACAAGTGATAATAATTCATTCCATGTACATTTCTGCTTCGCTCCACGCTCCACGCTCCGTCCTCTGCCCAACTTTGGCCCGGGACCCACCTCGGCCGATGATTTATGGAAAATATTACGTTGTACGCGGGCCACGCGACGTAAGAAACGTAACAAATAACAAATTTTTCGTTTTGGTCCCCAAAGGCGCTGAGGGCCTGCGGCCACAATCCACCCGGGAATCGAAGAGAGTTTTATATTTTTGAAGTGTCCGAACTGAGCTGGGAAGTTGAAGCTGTCTTTTCGGACCAGGATCGGTCGCTGCCGTTAAGAATAAAACATTGTCGGGTTTTCGAAATATATATATATATAACGCGGATGTCACGCCACAGATGGCCGAACCGGTCAAGATGCTAGAGGGGGCTGCTTTGTAGTCAAAAGCGCGTGCTGGTTGGTGTCCGTTGGGGCACGGTCGAAGAAGCGGTGTGCGGAATAATTTTTTGTAGTTTTTAGATTGATTGCCGAAGTGGGCGGTGATAGAAAACTAATCTAACTTAAAGTAAGGTTACATGTTTTCTTTCTTGTTTTATACAGGGCATTCGAGTTTCAATAAAATCATACCTATGAACTGTTATTATAGTTAGCAGTGTTGCACTGTTAAAAAAGTTGCCATTTTACATAAAAAACACAGTAAAAAAATCACATATTATTGCAGTAAAACGATAAATTTTCTGTAAAAATAATATAATTTTGTAATATTACGTAAAATAATTAATGTGTGCACTGTAAAAAAAGGGTGCTATTTTACATATTATTACAAATTATTCAGGTATTTATACAAATTTTGAGACAAATCGAATGATGTGGTCAGATTTTCATATGTTGTTTCATCAGTTGTTCTAAATATTTTATAAGCGGACGTTCGAATTTTAAATTTCCATATCGTGACACGACATATGACATACGAAAGACATGATACGATAGTTTCAGCTGGAGTAAAGAAATATTGAAAAATTTAAGAACACGCATGAATTCTTACACATATACGATGGTAGCATGTATTAACTTAGTCGGTTACATACTATCACCATATTGGTTTGATATTTTAAATGTAAGTTTTATATTTGCTTTGTAAATTGGTCACATTCATAAGCTTCGTATTCTACATTACTAGAAAAGAATATTTTTTACATTGATTATGACTTATATTTTGTTCAATTTTGAAACGATTTTATTATCAATCTTTAGAAAATAAAAAAAATATGTTATATTATTTTTTTAACAAAAGGAATTGTTTTAGTTATAAATTAAATAAAACGTACAATAGTAAATATAAAATATAAACAATCAAAAAATTATATTATCTTTATTGAAATAAAATTTTGCATTTACAATTTTATATTGTATTTTTAAATAAATTTTTAATAAATACAAAACAAATATTGATACATGTTATACAAAATTATTTTCTTGTGTGTAACTTATAACATGATTACAAAATTTGTTATCAGTATTATTTGTACAGAAATATTTGATTTTGTAACTATTAACCATTAGTAAATCATAGAATAAATTGAATAATATTTAACATAGTAAAACTTATTATTATTAGAATAAAACGGATTTAGGTTGTAGTTCTGTATTAAAATTTACTAATACTCGACGGTTCGATCTACGCAACGTACATCTTCATCAGGAAAATGATACAAATAATATTTACAGTAAATAAACAGAACATAGAAAAAAGTTACTAGGTAACAAAATAAGTAACTAGATCATAAAACTTATAAAGTTTTAATTGATTAAGTCAGTGCCTTTAGATTGATATTATCTTTTTCTTTATAAATTTCTATTGCTTCTCTTATCAATCTACATATATATTTTTTAATACCCGTCACGTACATGAAATAAAAATTATTACAATTCATCAATACGACATTAAACCACCTTGCAGAAAAAAAAACACAAATTTCAATATTGCATTACCGTCGTAAGGGCATCCCTTACAAGCCACGTTACCATGTGACCCTCCAGTACATTAAAAATTGACACTCGCTGTTCCCGTATACTAGTAGACGCAGTAGCCCAGAGGTATCCTACATCGATATTTATAATTCGTGTCACGGAAAGTCATCGCGCAGTCAAAACAAATCGCAGACCACATCCATTTCCAATGTTATCGATATTGTGGACACGTCACGGCGCGGAGTCCCTGTGAACCAAGAGGGTTGTAGAATTGCGTAAGTTAGGTTCGAAGATGGTATTATCGACAAGGTAGGACGGTTTTGGAGATGTCGAATATAATTGAAGCTAAGTGAAAATGATATTTGAATATTATGGTAAAAAAATCCATAATAACATTTTTTTTAATCGTATCATAATATTAATATTACGTTACCGTATTGCCTATGTAGAAAGAGGTCCTTATGTTACTAGTACAATAATAATATTATTATTGTTCAGTAGTTAGTTACTATACACCACTGGTGGCAAGATCAAACATAACTAAAATACAATATCAAGTGTATTTAATCTGACATCTTTGACGGCGGCTACATCGAAAACTATTACATTTAGTTAATTGACAATTGCATTGTTTATTTTCAATTGAATTTTAATGAAATTGTGTAAAAAAGTGCAACAAATAGGCAATGTGCACCGTACAGGTGGTCAGAAACTGTATATTCGACTAAAGAAACACGGATAAATGTATTTAATTTGACATCTCTGACGGCTATATTAAAAATTATTAAATCAAGTTAATATATATATATATATATATATATATATATATATATATATATATATAACCACGGTAATAAGATCTTTTAGAATTGAATGCATGTCGGTTTGCTTGTGCTAAAATATTTGTAATGTTACATTTAAAAAAAGTTGGTCCTTAACAAACTAAGTTTAGATTCGTCATCTAAAGGCTATAAGAAATTTTTTATTCAATTTTTTTTTAACAATGTTATAGACAGCATATCAGTTGCTATACTACTTTATTACTTTACCTCCGTATGCATAAACATTTATGTAAAATAAAACAGTTCGTTAAAATGAAAATTCTTAAATCTCAAAAAAATTTCGTTGCAATATACATAGAAAGATTTCTTACTTAATCGAAAAATTTTACATTTTAATGAACTAGTATATTTAACGAATACGGGCGTAAGTGCTTTAAATGTAATGTTAATATCAGTATTTTATGCAAATATGATAATTCCAGTACAACGCATAAAAAATATAGTACGTTCCTTGAATATTAAAAAATAAATTTTATTTTTAAAACAGTCATAAATTTTACACTTTACAACTCATTTCATTTTATATTCTGTAAAAAAAAATTAATTTAAACTTATTTATTAATAACAAATGTATCACATATACAACATAAATTATTCATTTTGTTTTCTAGTCTGTTAGAAAACGTGTTCCGCAATTGTTTTCTCAGAGACATTTCAGCCAAGGTAAATGGACGGAAAAACCTTCATTGTAATAACTTGAACAAGTGACTCAATAACCAAGGCATACAGTAAAAAGGGACATCTCGGGTTTTGCATCTTTTATGTAAACAACTTGCAATGTAATCTAACATCAAAAGGATATGTGAGACGAAGATTTTTGTTTTGTTTTCTTTGTGTACGCTTGTAGTTTACATGTAAGTCATATATTTTTTACTAAATGAAGATGCTAATAACATTCGTATAAGGGATGGGCATGTATAATACTTCATATATTTTTACTCGTAAAAACTATTTTTTTCCATTGAACAAATTTACTACTTCTTTACGTAAAAAATGTAGAATATGTAAAAAAAAGGATATTTATGTTTGATTATTAATCGAACTAGTGGTTAATTACAATAAATATCTGTATATTATATTTGTGTTTAGTAAAATAATAATGTTAATAAAAATAATAACATTTTATAAATAGTTTATTTATAGTTTTAGATTTTTATGCGTTACTAATTTGATGTTAGCAAGAAATGGCATATTTTCAGATTACTCAGATATCTCAGTTGTGATTATTAATCTTATTAAGATAACATAACATTATGTTTCGTTTTACATCTATATTATGGTTCATCTGATGCGAAAACTTATTTTAGCTTGAAAAATATTTTGTTTATGATTTTTCTAGTTTATTGCATAATTAATTTATTGTTTTATTTTCACTTATTGTCAATAAATGTCAATCAGCTATTGTTATTAAAAATCGTATATCTCGATTATATTAAACGATGTACAACTGTTTTTATTTGTACAAATGTATATATACCGATATTATAAAAATTTATATTTGCTTTTAAAAATTTCTCTAACAGCAAAAATACATTTATAATAATACTGTTATCTAGAGAGATATAAATAAACTTAATAGCGCTTTTACATAAAAAACGCGCTCGAAACACATATATTTCCGTTTGCGTTATCAGATGAAATAAATATATAGAGAGAGGATTCAGAATTTATTCAGTGTTACTTGGTTATGACAGAACGTTAGGTGGCTATTTTGATGTTTATCAAAAAGGCGTGTAACTGCACTACTACTCGTATACTGGCGAGGGGGTGGTTACAAAATTACTATTACTTCAATTAATAAATGTGTGGCGAGGAATTGTGCTTGTAATTACCAATGAAGGGGTGACTGGTTAATATGCCGCAATAATGCAAGTGTGTGTGTGTACTGTGCGTGAATACTTTGCTAATAATTTCGCAGTAGATGATATGCAAATGAAAGCAGAATTATCACTCCGCATATTATTTTTTTTCTGTTGTCCTGTTTTGTTTTATAAAAAAAATTATGGCTACGAATAAATTATGTGCTTTTCTTCTAGTCCCCTATGTCTAATATTGACGGGTTAGTCATATTAGTACGAACATGCAAAAGAATGCTATTATATTATCTGTTTCAAAACAAAACTCAAATATTATTACAATATGCTCTCAATAAAAATAATATATTAGAGTAAAGAATCTTTCAGAACTCATTATATTAAAATAAGAAAGTTTCAGGATTAAGTTTAACTTTTATAATCTAGTTATTTAATATTTTGTTATCTACTAACTTGTTTCTAATATTTTGTTTGTTTATTAATTTATGTTATTTGACTAATAAATGTTTGGTTAAAAAATATATATGTGAATGATTTTTGACGGTATATGTTTGTGTGAACGTCCACTGAGTAGTTGAAGTAGTATGATTGAGATTGTTTTGGTTGAACGAAAGTTTCCAAATAGTAGAAACAGAAAAGCATATATGAGAGGTTCCAAAAATGTGGATGAAGCTAGAATTGCTTGTCCGGAAAGGAATGTTTGGATACAATTAATTTTGGGATAGTGGAAAAAGTTGCCTCACTTTTTTGGGTACATGGCGTGATTGTGTGATTTTGGTTTTATATATATATTTTGTTTATAATTCACTGATTATTTTATAATAAAATGTAGTATATATAAGTTTTTATTATTTAAATGAATTACTCATTACTTACACATAACGCTCAAAATTAAAACTTTATTGTTAAAAACAATTCTATTATGTATGTGTTTATTATAGTAACTAATAATTTAAACATCTTTGTATTTTGTAACATAACTAATTTTTAACCATTTACTTAAAAAAATTTATGATACAAACTTAAAAAACACAAATTTTTGATTTTTACTATGAATAATTTAAATAGCATTACCTTATCAATAAATTTTGTTTCGATATTATCAAACTGGTCAAAAAAATTTAGTTCAGTTTTATATACACTGTTATACAAGAATTTTTCATTTATTGAAAAAGTGTCACTTTTGAAACATGAGTGCAGTATGTATGTTTAATTTTTATTGTTTTTATTTTTTAAGTTTATCTAAAATAATCATTTTATTGTTTTTTGTTTAAAATAAAACAATATTAATTTAAAAAATAAACAGTAAATAATTATTTGAAACTATAAAAATATGTTTATTATAAATCTTTCAGAACTCATTATATTAAAATAAAAAAGGCTTTAGAATTTAATTCTGTATTAATTTTAATTAAACATAGATGTTTCGACGTACTCTACGTACATCATCTGGAAAAATAGTACAAATAACATAAACAATTTGATTCTGTATCATTTTTAATTAAAATTAATGCAGAACTAAATCTTAAATTATTTTTTATGTTTATTATTATTGCAAATATTTTGTATTTATGTCATTTGCAGAAGACAAAACTCGCTATTGAAATTAAATTCGAGCAACAGGTAATTATACGAATATTAATACATAACACATAATTTTTATTTTTTAGAGAAAAACATGTAATTTTTTATGTTTACTAATACTAATATAAATAAATTAGAAGTAAATGCAATTATTATATAGATTTTCATATTAAAAAGAGTTTGTGTCCATGCAAACGTATTTTAAATAAAATTTAGGAAAGTTTACATTTCAAAAACTAACGATAACTAACCGCATTGAAAAAACTAAATTAAGTAAACAAATATATATATCTGGATAGACTGAAACCATACAAAAAGAAATATTTTTAATGTATTTCTAAAATAATTATCTATTAACATGACATGATATAACATTTTCTTAACTAAAAATTATTAAAACTATTTTTAAATATTATTTAAATTTATAATATTTCAGAGAAATCAATTTGGAACAAATTAAATTATAGTTTGTATTGTAAATTTTTATTTATGTTTGTTTTAAGTATTCTTTAAAACCAATAAAAATATTACAATGGATTAGGATTTTTAGTACAATACCGTGAATATTTTTAATAAGTTCAAGAAATTTTTATTCAAAAAATAATTTAATAAAACTATACCAGTTTTATAACAATGAAATAAATAATCTTCCTATTCATTTATTAAAATATATATATATGCAATTTAAGATAAGAAAATTGTATTCAACATTTTTAAAACTACTAGCTGAAAAAACCTTTCCTATAATTTAACCGATATCAAATAAAAAAAAAGTCGAACTAGTGATTAATTACAATAAATATCTTATATTATATATATATTATATTTGTGTTTAGTAAAATAATAATGTTAATAAAAATAATAACATTTTATAAATAGTTTATTTATAGTTTTAGATTTTTATGCGTTACTAATTTGATGTAAACAAGAAATGGCATATTTTCAGATTACTCAGATATCTCAGTTGTGATTTTTTCCGAACTCGATACAACTACGTAATTGCGGCAAAATATTACAGATAGAAATAAATATAGGTTATCGCCTAATCGAATAGTGTTCAAAATTCATTGCAGCGTTTATCAAAAACTTATTGAATATTGTTCAACGTTTAGTAACAATGAAATACATTGGTTTTCTTTTGTTTTGTACTATTATCGTTCATGTTATGATCGGTAATAGTGTGACTATTGCACAAGGTAATTTTTTTTTATATATTTCTTACATATTTTATAGTATAATATATTACATTTTCATAAATTAATATTTATATATATATATATATTACGTAATACGTAAAAACTAATATTATATAAACAGGGAACGCTTGAAATTAAAATTATTATTAGACATTTCGTTTGGTAGAAAGTAGTGAATTTTAACATACCTAACAAAAAATCTTTTAGAACTCAATTATATAGAATAAAATTGCTTTATGTTCCAGTTCTGTATTAAAATTAATTTATAATCAACGTTTCGACGAAACTCAACGCTCGTTTTCATAAAAAAAAACTGATACAAAAAAAACTGATTTGTATTAGTTTTTCCTAATGAAGACGAGCGTTGAATTTCGTCGAAACGTTGATTATAAATAAATTTTAATACGGAACTTGAACCTAAAGCAATTAGTTGGCGCACACTAAACTTAATGCCTTCACACAGGACTTAATCCTAAATCCTTAATCCTTTTTATTTCAAATATAATGAGTTCTGAAAGATTTTTATTAAAGATATTATTAATATTATCTTTCTAGTATTTAGTGATGGAATTAAAAGTCCTGCAAATGTCTGCCGTCAACCTATAACTATAGGGACTTGTCGTGCACTTATTCCCAGATGGTCGTATGTTCCGAAAGCGGGACAATGTTGCGAATTTGATTTTGGCGGTTGTGGTGGCAACGATAATAATTTTGGAACTAAAGAGGAATGTGAAAGTTTTTGCCAGGGTACGTATTACGCTTTTATTTTTTATATTTTGTGTTCTGGTTAAGCGCATGAATAACTAATTAGATAGGTTTTAAATTTATAGTTAAATTTGTTAGACAGAACATATAAATTTAACTATTTGATAATATAGCCAGTATAAGAAATGTATTATTTTAATCAAGTTTTTAATTTAAGCAACTACCAAATAATTTTAACCAAAATACTGGCCCCAAAAAAATCTGAAAAGTTTGTTAAATATAAAATATAATATTCGATTTTAAGATAATATTAATAATAAAATGTACGTATTATATATTTTTAATTTTGTTGCAGGAATCAAGTAATAAATAGTTACATATTTCGAGTTCAACGATTGCAATTCTTTGTAGTAAATTGTAATCTATAATATATCTAATAAAATATTATGTCTGACTATAAAATTATATAATATACTTTTTTAATGCGTTTATCTTTGAACAGTTGAACAGTAGTATTATTTCAGTAATAAAGTAATTTTGTTTGCAAGTTTATTGTTATTTTATGTATATTGTCTATAATGTTTGTACATAATTTTATGAAGTTTTTAACACTTTATACTTCGTGACTACTTTTTTGGCGTATATAACATGATTTTAAATCAAGAAAGTTAATTTTCTTCAATTTACTTAAAATACAATGAAACATTTTGCTTATTATTTCTCATTCAATAAAATTTTTGTTCTATTACAACACCTATCCAAGAACAGATAATGTTATCATCTAGTTACTTATTTTATTACCTATATACTAACTTGTTTCTATGTTCTGTTATTTACTGTAAATATTACTTGTATCAGTTGAGTTCGTCTAAACGTCGATTATTAGTAAATATTAATACAGAACTATAACCTAAAATTGTTTTATGATAAAATTATTATTTATAAATACTTGCAACGAACTACCAACATCAATAATACAAAACAGAAATATTTGAAAACAATATAACTAAATACACAATTCTTTTAGCTATTCCCTTCTCTAGTTGGAAAATATCCATCTTGGAAAAGTATTCGTGAATTCCTGGTGTCGTCTCTCAGGGGCGCAATGATTCTTTTCTTCTTTCCTGCAAACGAACATATGTTCGGCTCGAAATACTCGCGATAGCTAGGCGGGTAAGCTAAGACGGAGGCGACTGCAGTAACTTGTGCAGCCGTTCAAATATTTAGCAAGCGTGGTGGTCGGTTTTGTTTATTTGTTTCGCTTAAGAAACAATAAGTATTGGACCGATATGTGGCGCGTTGGAGAATTGAAAACGTCTTTATTTATTTATGATTACCACGGAGAAATTTTGCTAAAAGAACGAATTTTAGCTAAGGTTGTTGCTCATAATTTATAGGTTAGTTGTGGGGGTAAAATGGAATTGGGTTTTGATGTCAAGTTAATGTATGTTTGGAAATGTTTATACATTAAGTATTGATATTTTTATAATCATAAAAATATATACTGATAATACAGAAAAAAATTATAATATTATAATCGATTTTAAGATGTAGTATTTTAAATATTAGACGAATATATAACAAGTCAGTGTTGAACAATGTGGTTATTGTAACCTGAAACATATTTCTGTAATTAATTGTAAGTAATTTTTGTATCTGTTAGAATTGGCCTAGTGACAGATTTATGTATCAGGGTTAGCGGCCACCACTTGCCATTTCAAAAGTTTTTTTGGATGTATTTTGAAATATTTATCCATAATTAGTTCAGATATTTATTCATAAATTATTAACAAATTATCATTACACTAGTAAAATTAATGGGGAAAAAGTCGATCGTAACTCAAAACCTTTCAAAAAATAATTAACAAACATTACGTTTGTTATTTTCTTAAACACCCGCATATTGAATAAATTTAGAAAAATGTTTAAGTAAAAGTAATTTGAAAGTTGGTGGTGGAAAGAGGGGAGGGCGGGGTGCTATTGGTTGTGGTTGGTTGGGAATTTATTCGTTTTATATCGACTTCGATTACGGCGAGCGGACGTTGAATACAAAATAACATCTTGCGTCGATGCGAGGCGCGCCTAAAATTTACTGTTTGAATGCAATAAAACTGCGATTTGGCCATCAAGATGTACGCCGTGTTTAAGGCTACAGCACCCCAGAGTCAGATTCCTTGTGTTCGCACGCACCGGAACGGGAAACACATGGATGGCGACGGATATCGAAAACATTGACTCAACACTACGCAGGAACGCTCCCTTATCGCATCACATTTGACGCCAGAAAGAAAAAATTCTTAAACATAAATAAAAAATCTATCAGAACTTATTACATTAAAATAAAACTGCTTTAGATTAATGTTTTGTATTAATTAACGTCCGTCTTCATCAGGATAAATGATACAAATGACATTTACAGTAAATAACAGAACAAAGAAACAAGTTACCATGTAACAAAATAAGTAACTACATCATTAAATTTATAATTATTTTTATTAATCATTTACACATTGTACACACTTAATATTTTTAATATTTTAAAGTTTATGTTTGTATCATTTGCGTCATTTAATTGGACTGTTGCCTATTCGGTGTAATTAATTAAATATATTTTACTTTGGAAAATAATTTCAGACATGTAGAACTGTTTCTACTAGATGAAAGAATTTATAAATAGTTACAACAACAAATTATAAACATTCAAAAGCAAAACAAAAGTAAAGCATTAAAAAAGCAAAAAAAAAACTTTTAAAATCGCTAACATCCGTTATCATTAAAACGGTATGGGCTCTTAGTGGTGCTTACATATACATATAATACCGTTATGTTAAACTCCCAAAAGTCGCAAAAAGCGTGGCGCACATTTTTCCGTTCAGTTCAGCGGGAGAGGAAATTGATATAAAGTGAAAAATCGTATAACATTGTTTTAGGAAATGGATCTCTGTCTATATTTATTTTTCTCTGTACCCATGGGAACACGAAAACGCGTACACGATATACACACACGTTCTGACACGATGTCGTGTTTATATGAGTGTGTGTGTATGCACAGATCCGGCACCCCTAAAAGGAATACTTTATTATTTATGCGAGAGTGTTTTGTTTATATGTAGATATACGGTAAGCGAACATTGCAATTGTGATCCGGTGAGATCTACTAGTGATTTTGATAGCGGCAATTGGTTTCACGGTATAATTTCGCTCAGAATTAACTATAATTTTTAAAAGGAAATGGAAATTCAGATAGACTGAATATGTTTTAGAAAAAAGATGTACAGCAAGACTCGAAAACAAAATTTTTTTCAATTAAAATATACACTGTAAATTTTGTTATATAATTTTACTATAAAAAGGCAAGGGTAACAAAAATGCTTTGTAATATTGCGTAATTTTACAATTCCACTGAATATTATAAATATAATTTTAGTACTATACAAGTAATATGAAAAAAATACATAATATTATCTGTTGCAGCACAAATTTACATAAACTTTTGTGAAAATATACAAAAAAATATGTAAATCTGTTATTTTATTTTATGTAATATTTTAATTCCATAATAGTTTTATGAAATTTACAGAATAAATATAATAAATTTGCATTACAGAGAAAATTATAAAAAAATCTCAATACATCGATAATTTATCGATATATCGATAATTGCTGAATAATATCATTATTATACTAGTAACATAACGACCTCTTTCTAAATAGGCAATATGGTAACATAATATTATATTATGATAGGCTTGAAGAAAAAGTTTATTCTTATTTAAAAACATTTTAAATAAATGTATGTACACTAAAAAATTAATTGTAATTGTATTCGAAAAATCAATATTTCATTGACAAAAATAATTATCATTTTTTTTTTAAATCAATTTTTAATTATATATGTTACTCATATTTTTGTATCACTATTACTCCACATATAATTCAACGTCAGTTGTGTAACAAATACAATCATACGAAAACAAAACTAAAATAATAATTTTTTGAAAATTCATTTTTAAAATCTGTTCGGTACATCAATATCAGTAAACACAACCGACCAGCAGGACCTAACACCACATAACCAACAAATTGTAACAGCGCTCATTCAATGTTTAACATGCAAATAAAAAACTAAAATTCATTTCATTGCGCCCGGCCAGCTTACATATTCAGCAATTCATCCGATACGTATATTAAAAAACAAACAACCACAAACATGGCAAGCTAGGATGATTTACAACACACACACTAATACTGTCCGGTGCATGACAAGTGACAAAACACGATCGAAACTTTGGTGTTAAAATGTGTTGTTTGTTGACCGCATCGTAATAACGACAATAATTCCATACGCCTCCCCTAATTAATTTGAGTGAAATAATAAAAAAATCTAGCAACGGTTGATGCATTCATATGTGTATGTGTGTCGTGGTTTATCGTGGTGCATTATGGGTCTACTCCAGGGTGCAGTAAAATGCAAATATTGCCCGCAAAAGGGGAACACACCGTAGCCCGTAGCTGTAAAGTTACATAGATGATATATCTCTGTATTGGAACAGTAATGACAATTGACGAACGACAATTGTATGGATCTATAGTTACAGTGATGCGTGTTTGTTTTTGTGGTTTGGTGTTTGTTTGTTTTTTAAGGTAGTGAATAAGTATTTAAACTTGTATTTGATTTACTATTGCCTGGTTTCATAAACAAGAATTAATTCGACAGTTATCTAACATTAAATTAAATTTAACTTAAGTTAAAATTTATTATAATAATAATAATAATATTTTCCAACAGAGAGACACCCAATTACAAGAAAAATATAAAACTGTATTTGAATCAGAATATCGATATTTTTTGTTGTACTAAAAATAATTTAAAAAAGCAATTTGTAAAGACAATATTACTGTAATTATGTAATTGAAAGTTTTCTGTATACTTGCAGTATTAATAAAGTATTATTATTATTATTATAAAATTATTAAAAATTAAAATATTATACATAGAAAAATGTTATAGAGCAAAAATTAAGTACATATAACCTATAATATTTTATTTATATTATTAAAGAAGAATATTAGGTAATATTAATTAATTAATTAGATACTGTAATTACGCATTTCTTAATAACTTGGAAACAATCATTATAAATATCACAAGCATGACAAATTATCATAAATTCAAAATATCGGAGAATTTAATAATGTGTTTGTTCCACTAAAATAAAATAAAATATATGTGCTTTATAATATATATTTTGAAATTTTAAGTCTGAGTTTGTAGTAATTTGACATTCATTTTATTTTCATGTCAAATTTAAATGTTTAACATAGTGAAATATAAAATAAAGTGACATTTCAGATAAAAATTACAAAAATATACTGAGAAAATATTTCAAAAACTCAAAATAATATTGATTCTCTGCAATTTTCTCAATAAAACAGCAGAAATGTCGTTTTATCTCAAGCTTAAATTTTAACTTCAGCTTAAATAATTTAAGTAATTTAAGTATTTAACTCGGGGTTAAATTTAGCTTTCTTTTGCAAAACACATTTTCAAATTTAATCACGAGTTAAATTTTAACTGAAACCGGACATTAAATAAATCTAAGTTCTTTCTATATTTTCGTTATAGAAACTCTAGTAGAGCAATGCAATCAAAATATATCTTCCGCGCCACAAAACAACCAATTTCCTTCTCATCTCATCGGTCCACCTTCTAAACCTTTCCATCTTTGATATAAACGAACCTACTATCTCCGTGCACAACCAATGCATCTCACCAAACGTACATCACTCAGAGATCCCATTCGCAAAAAGCAAGTCCAGGCCCCGAAAGCGAAATTAAAATATCGTCAATTACCATTCGAGGTCTCCTTTGGACTTCCAATATTCCTACGAAGCATATGTCTGCTGCGGCTATTCTGTATATATATATATACGGAATGGAATATAATATTGAGATAACCTCAAAGTCAATTTGATTTTGCTGTCGTACGAGTCGGCCATCCCCGTGGGGAATCTAATCTGGAACGCAGTCGTCGGCCAGTCCACCTAGCAGAAAGTGGATGTTGGATATTATGGAAGGCTTCTCCCTGTATGTATATGATGGACGTTACATGAATGTCGTAGATGGTTGTCCTGTCTGTGTGTGTGTGTGTGTGTGTGTGTGCGAGAAGGTAGTTAGCCGAAGTAAAACTCAATATTCAGCCGGATGGAAACCTTATTAAGTACATCACTGAGATGTGACCATCTGAAATGACTCCGGCTTGTTGACGATTTGATGTGATATTGGATTGCGTTTGCTGAGGTTTAAGTTTTATAAACTGCAAACTAATAATAAAAAAATTTTTGTTTTTAAATATAAAAATATTTCTTAATATTTTTTTACATTTTTCTAAATAATAATAAATAATATTACTAGTATTTTTAATTTCTTTTAATAAATATATAATCTAACTAGGATAGTAAAAAAAATTTCAGAACTCATTATATTAAAATAAAATGGCTTTAGGTTGTAGTTCTGTATTAATATTTATTAATAATCGACGTTTCGACGAACTCAACGTACGTCTTCGTCAGGAAAAATGGTACTAATAACATTTACATAGAAACAAGTTACTAGGTAATAAAGTAAGTAAGCACTAATTTACATAAAATTTAGTTTTTTAAAAATTAATAAACACAACATAGAAACAAGTTACTAGGTAATAAAGTAAGTAAGCACTGATTTACATAAAATTTGGTTTTCTAAAAATTAATACAAAATTTAATTTAAATAATATTCTAAATATATATCGGCGCCGTGGCTTAGTTGGTTAAAGCGCCTGTCTAGTAAACAGGAGATCGAGGGTTCGAATCCCTCCGGGGCCTTTGTTGACTTGTATCTTTTTTTCTCATATAAAATGTTGGCATTTTAATTATAATATACAAAAATATATTCGCCCAACGTGGGGCTCGAACCCACGACCCTGAGATTAAGAGTCTCATGCTCTACCGACTGAGCTAGCCGGGCGATTCCTGCTAAATATATATTCCTGCTATTAATATAATTTATAATATTAGATCAAAGTGCAAGTATTATCGCGTTGTATAAAAATGAGACTACAAAAATTAGCAAGTCTTCTGTTAGCCGTGATCGTCTAGTGGTTAGGACCCTACGTTGTGGCCGTAGTAACCCAGGTTCGAATCCTGGTCACGGCAATGTGCAAACATTGTCACGGTAGAGGATATTTTTTAAAAAAATTATTACGCATTAAAACAAAAATAATAATGAATTGAAAACTATTAAAATGCTATTTATAATGCTACATAAAATATTTCCTTAATATCATATTTATTATAATACTATTTGTTATTTGTTAATATTTTTTTCTTTACTTTTTAATAAAGTACTATGTAAACATACAAGAATGTTTATTTCAATAAGTAAAAATTAGTACCTAAATAATTATTTACAAAGTAAAATAATTTTAATTTTTTTAATTATATAGTTTGCAAAATATTTTATATTATTAAATCAGCAAAAAAATATATCATATAAATTTTCATTTTTTTGTCACATTGTCTTACAATAAGACTACAAAAATATCAAGTCCTCTCTTTGCCATGGTTAGTGCACTTAGTGATTAAGACCCTACGTTGTGGCCATAATATTCCAAGTTCGAATCCTGGTCAAGCAATTTATTTAATATTATATCAATGGCAATAATTAAAAAGTACTGTTTTGCCGAAACCCGAGACTAAGCCGGGAACCTTTGGATCTTCAATCTAACGCTCTTCCAACCGAGCTTCCAACTGACCTATTTCTTATCCTATTCCGTCCTATTTTTATCCTGAGAATAATTTATTTAAAAATGTTTTTGCCCGGGATCGAACCTGGGACCTTCCGCGTGTTAGGCGGATGTGATAATCACTACACCTCGCACTACACAACGGAAACTGCATCGGCCGGGAATCAAACCCGGGCCGCCCGCATGGCAGGCAAGCATTCTACCGACATTCTACCACTGAACCACCGATGCTTATTAACTAAATTAATTGTTTATTATTACAAACAATTGACTTAAACTTTATATATTATTTGAAAAATATTTCAGGTTCCACCGAGATTTGAACTCGGATCGCTGGATTCAAAGTCCAGAGTGCTAACCATTACACCATGGAACCGATATGGTAATAACGAGTTATAATATTTAATTTATAGTATTATGTAATATTAGTATAATAATAAAATAGTATAGTAATATGTAATAGTAATGTGCTTGCGATTTTGCAATACATTTTCAATATTGCGTAACTTCGAAATCTCATGGTTAGTTTTCTAATATTTTGATTTTCTAATTTTAACGACTGAAAAGAAATTCAAAAATTTTATTATTTTGAGTTCATTTTATAAAAAATAACATAATTCGATCAAAAATCTTTTTTTTTCAAATTCGACCAGAAAATTCTTAAATAAGAGCCACTAATTTAACAATAAAATTGATTTCAGGTGAAAATTTGAAACACCAAGCAGTCAACGCTTTAAAAAATAAAAAAATATAGAGTACCTATATAAAGTACAAAAATAACTAGTAATATAGTAAAATATTTTTCAGAACTCATTCTATTAAATAAAAACTGTTTTAGGATTAGATTCTGTTTAATTATTTTATAAAAACGATGTTTCGACCAAACTAACACTCGTCTTTATTAGGTCAAAATTTAATATAATATATTAATAATAATTATTAATCTAAAACAAAGTGAAAATAGCTTTCTTTGACCTTTCAGAATGTTACCTCCCCTCTTAAATACAAAGAAATTAAAACAAATTAGCTTGAAGTAACAGCGTGAATCACAATAATAAATATACTTTTTTTTTGTGGGACAATATGCGTGCATTTATTATATGTCCAAAAGGGTTTATCGTATCTTGACATTTTTGGTGGAGTAATTAGGAGAGGCAAATTAAGAGGGGACGACACATATTGTCAAAACAAACATATATTTGTCATATTTTACTCACCGTGAGCATATGCGTGTGTACATATATGAAGCCAAAATTTAACATGACCGGTTTTTGTTTTAATTCATTTTATCTTTAAACCAGATAAGAAGAGTACGGTGTTACTTGTCACACACGGTTCGTAGTTTTTTTTTAAGTTTACTGAACAATATCTAATGGGCTTGGCTAATGATAAATATCAGGAGGATCCAGCTTGACTTGTTTAAGGAATGAATTACTTAGATCCAGTTTTATCAATTTTATTTATTTTATTAATTGTCATATTTAAATGAGATAAAAATATAAATTTTATTTTTCAATTTAGTAAATTACGTCATTTTAATAATAAAAAAAATAATATAATTAATCTTTATATATTACAGTTTTATTTTCCTTTAATTAATTTGACATTAGCATTATAAGGTTATCAATATTATGGTAATCTATCATATCAGAATATTAGTATTACTGTATATATTTGATTCAAATTAATTTGTATATATTATATATAAAAAGTAAAAAAACGTATCCAAATTACATATTTTCTAGTTTACTAAAAAAAATTCTATCAACTGTCAATATAGAACATAAGCTAACAATAATTTTTGAAGTAAAATTCATTAAAGTATTAAAAAATTGAGATTTTCATTTAAAAAAAAAATGAGAATTTAATACATTATAATAAATCTAAAAGTTTTTATTTTAATATAATGAATTCTGTAAGAAATTAAACGGCTTTAGTATGTAGTTCTGTATTAATTTTTATTAATAATCGACATTTCGACGTACTCAGAGTACATCATCATCAGAAAAAAATTATTATTTAATTTTTTTTTTGTATAATTTTTTTCCTGCGTTTAATGCGTTAAAACGTCGATTATTATTAAATATTAATACAGCGCTACAACCTAAAACCGTTTTATTTTAATAATAATAAATTCTGAAACATTTTTCACTATGTTAATTCTGTAAAAAACTTTTGTTACGTTAAACTAATTATTCGCATTAAGAAATAGTTTCAGTTAATATTATTATCAAGCAAACTTCACTTTTTGTCTCATTTCAGAAACAATCAACTCGCGTGTGAATTGTACGTATAGGTAAACCGTCAAACCGTCCACCCTGTATCACCTATAAAAACGGCTAAAACGTCCGACACACCTTGATGTCATTCGGTATTAACCACTCTCGACTACCCTGTCTGAATGATAACCGCTAAACACGAGCATTCGTTTCCAAATAAATTTACAAAAACGTAAATTATCCAAACGCGTTACTTATTTAATCTCGTGACCGATACTGTTAGGTGTGAACCAATGTTTCTTTAATGAAGAAAATTTAGAATGCAAGATGGATGCGTTTTTCCAAAGGGGGTGGAGAGTGATTGTGGTTTGTTTTAATGATAGTCTGATGGACGTACGGTGTGTTTTTGTGGTTTTCAATGTGAATAATTAATTTCAATTAAATAATTAATTAATAATGACATCAAAATAATTGATGCTGTTTTTCTTTTGTTTTTCTTTAATTTGAATTAATAAGAATTTGAATAGTATTTTCAAAAATGTATAATAAAAATAAAAATATTATTTATACAATTAAGTAATAAACAAGTTTAATATTTAATTCAATAAAAATTTAAAAAAATATGATCTAATTTCTTGTTTTGTTACCTAGTAAGTTTAGCTTTAGGTTTAAGTTATGTATAAATATTTATTAATAATCGACGTTTCGACAAACACAACGTCCGTCTTCATCCGAAAAACTGATATAAATTACATTTATAGTAAATAAATGTACAGAATATAAAAACAAGTTACTAGGTAACAAATAAGTAACTATGTAGATCATAAAAACTTTATCAATTTTTTAAATACTGTAAAGGTACTGAAATAAAATTTGGCTTCCATTAATTAAAAATTGATAAAAAAATTTTGATCTAGTTACTTATTTTGTTACCTAGTAACTTGTTTATATGTTCAGTTATTAACTGTAAATGTCATTTGTATTATTTTTCCTGATGAAGACGGACGTTGATTTCGTCGAAATGTCGATTATTAATAAAAAATTAAAGTCGTTTTATTTTATTACAATAGATATATCAATAAATTAAATTTCATTAAAAAATAAATTTTCAAAATTATGATTTCAAATCTTGAAAGTCAATTAACTAGGAATACATTCCACATTCGTATTAATATTCCAAAATTGAACAAAAATTCATTAACGGCTCACACGTGAATTAATAAATAACCCAACAACCAATAATAATCGATTCGTTAAAACTTTATCAGTCACATAAAAGGTAAAAACAATCGCATCACGCACATTCTGCAAATCTTCCTTTTTGGAAACCCCCTTGGCCCGCTTCCTTCCATCAAAAACCCTTTATTGAACCACAGCCAAGTGCGATAGCTACGTTTTAATTATGCGTCCCGAGTTAATAACAGTTAATAGAAGGCACATTCATATCCTGACATGTGTATACAATGGCGACGCGTAACTTTAAAATTAAAAAAAAAGGCAATAGAAACTATTGGAGGAGATAAGCTAGATATTAAGTACTAATTTTTATATACTAGTTTATAATATAATAATGATAATTTAATATAAACAATTTGTGAATGTTTTTTCCTGATGATGATATACGTTTAGTATATCAAAACGTCATATTTTAATATAAAATTAAACAGAATTTTAACTTTAAGTGTTTTATTTCTTCTATTTTAATTAAAAGTGGCAAATTTATCAACTATTTTATTGTAATCTTCTATATTTAAAGTACGATGGTAGTCCCAGAAATACCCGATTTGACGTATAGAAAGCGATTTGAAGAAGAAAGTACCAACCTTATAAAGCTTAAGTTTGAAGTTTGACGACGCTACGTAGTTTAGTATTTGTTTGGTAGCCATCAATAGAGCCATCAATAGTGCTCTCAGTAAATTTGTAAACATAGAAAAAATTGGTCATCGTTATGTGATACTCGTTTAACGTTAGGGATGCGTTTCTCAAGAACATTACGTTAACCGAATTAACGTTAACGGAGGAAAAAATAACACGCGAAGGATAGATATACGTTATTAAATTAAATTTTTTTTATATAGGATAGGATCAACGGAAAACAACTTTTCTTGACAAAATTTAAAGTTTAAAATTAGTATGCATGTATGTATTACAAAATTAGCGGTTATATGCAAATAAACTGACAAGCTGTGACGTTCTTATTTTTTTGACAAGAACGAATCAAGGGTCGATTACGTTGCTTGTCTCTTGTTTTCGCATAATAGCTCATTTTAACAAAGCATTTACAGCACAACTTCGAGCAAAATCTGGATCATTTTCGGAAAAAATAGCTATCGACACCTGACTCAGGTAATCAGACAATATTTTTGTTGTTAAAACTATTTATGTAACTTGCGTATAACGACTGCTGTGAAGGTAATAGTAAAAACACATATATATGCATAGAACATATGGAACATAGTGCACTATATATATATATATATATATATATATATATATATATATATATATATATATATAAATAAATATGGGAATTACCGCGTCCGTCGCCCAGCAATGACGATAAAGCGAGATAACGTTAAGCGAGGTATTACTGTACAATACTTTCATTTGCGGAGCTAGATTCTACTCTAGGGGTGTCTATTAGTATCTACATAGTTCTTCTTTTGCAACAGTAAAATATTGGGTGGCACAATTTAAACTTAGATTAATTTTCGAGTCATCTGTATATTACTCAAAATTAAATTGAATCAATATTTTTATTCGTAATTTGTCTAAATTTTGACAGATTGGACAAAATTATCTACACAGGTTCTTCAATTATTTGATTGTATATAGAATATATTAGAAGGGGGGGCATGGCCCTTCAGAACTGTCCTGCTAGCGCCGCCACTGTATATGTGTGTATGTATGTGTGTATGTGTTTGTACAATACGAGGTTTAACAGTTTCGTGAGACAGTTTTTCCTATCAGTTAGTGATCGGGACCGCGCCCTATTTAGCTAGTTATTATTCACTTGTTTTAGTGGGAAAGATATTGTTGGATTGTAATTAGCAAAGGTGAGTAAGTGAATGGTTTTAGGCGAGGGGTGTGGCTGATTTGTTTTTGTATTTCATATGAAAATTGATTGTAACTGCACGGCGCGGCGCGGCGGTAGCACATCGTAAATTTTGACTGGGCTGTATTTTTAGTTTAATTTGCTTTTAAACAACTGTGAAAAGGGTCATTAAGCATCAGCATAAATCTAATATGTAAATATTATATTTACTAATTAATTACTAGTTTAATAATATAGGTCCGTATTCTTGCTTTAGTTTTAAAAGTGATTTTTTGTCAAAATTACTTTGTCGTTTAGTTAAAAATTACTTATTAAGCAATTTTAATTAGTTTATTTTAATTCTATAATATTAGATATAAAAAATATATATATATCAAAAATAGAAATATTACTTATAATTGATAAAAGGTATATACAAGTAAAATTTTAAATACAAAAATAAAAGAACTTTTTTCATAAATAAAAGAGGTGAGAATACGGGCCATCGTCTTTATTTAAAACTGCTAAAAAATATATTAACACTAGAACTACCAACCGGTCAAAATGACCGGTTGCATCAGTTCATCAACACTTTTTGTTCATAATTACAAAAAATATTGTTTTTAGAATACTATGTATTTTTCTAAATTTATCAAATCTTTAATTTTACAAAATGTTAGATTCGTGCGATTTCATTTTACAGAGATAAATATGTGGTATACCTAAATATACCAACCGGTCATTCTGACCGTCATATAAAAACATTACCAGAGTTTAGGATTACTTGTGCAAATGCAAAAAAATTAAAACACGCGTTAGCAACACACTCTGTCAACATTGTAGCATACACAAAACATATTTTTTACTCTAAATACGGGGAGTCCCACGAATAAAAAGATTCTGTTCTGGTTCACATTTCTGCGGCTAAGTAGTTTCATTTTCTTGTTGGTGATTCTGGTGCGAGGTGAAATAAATATAAAAAGTGAACAATATTTTGGAAAATATTTTACCATTGTTGCTAATATTGTAAAAGTTAGTTGTGAACAAATATTTTTATCTTATACATAATATTCCATATATTTATTCAGTAATTACATATGCAACTACACATCAAACCGGTCATTTTGACCGGTTGGTAGAAATAGATATAGAACAAATCCTGGTAGTTCTAGTGTTAATTTTTGATAATATTGTAACTTTTAGTTTTGAAAAAAATCATGTGTATTTGTATTTATTTTTAAATAAATTACTAAAACTAAACAAAAATTGTTATTTTAATTTTATATTATACATGGTATTTTAACTTAAAACTTACATCGTTAATAACTCAAAATATAAATCAAATATTAAAATTTTATAAAAAGCAAAAAACAGATAATGAATTATTTGAGAAAAGTAAAATTACAGAAATAAATTTATTAAATTGTTTATTAGGAAATGCTCAATAAAAAAATTAAGAAATTTTTTTTGTCGCAAGTTGAAAATAAAAGTTATGTATCTTATTATGTATTTACCTCAGTTCAATCTCGGGTTTCGGTAATTCATAATTTTTAATTAATATAATTATTTAATATGATTTGATTTGTGAATATTATTTGAAAAATATATCCTCGATAGTATAGTGGTCAGTATCCCTCCCCGCCTGTCACGCGGGAGACCGGGGTTCGATTCCCCGTCGGGGAGACTTTTTATTGTAGTATATTATTTGAATTAAATTTCAGCAAAACTTTCCGATACCGGGAATCGAACCCGAGCCTTCTGGGTGAAAGCCAGATATCCTAGCCACTAGACCATACCGGATTATATGTATTATACATATACATATAACATTTATACTAAATTATGACAGTTAAAAAAAAATCACAAAATATTATGACAACGTGGTTCCATCCGGGATCGAACCGGAGACCTTCTGCGTGTAAAGCAGACGTGATAACCGCTACACTATGGAACCTTGTTACCTTGTTACTATTCGAATGTAATTTTTATTTTCTTTCTTTACTTTCGATCTACTATATGGTAGTTAAAGCTGTGTAAAAAGATCTTTCCGACGAGAAATCAAACTCCGGTCTACCGCGGGACAGGCGGGGATACTGACCACTATACTATCGAGGACATATTTTTCAAATAATATTATTGTCAAGACAAACAAATCAAATTATTATAAATTATAAATATTTATTAAAAAGTGCAAATTGCCGAAACCCGGGATTGAACCGGGGACCTTTAGATCTTCAGTCTAACGCTCTCCCAACTGAGCTATTTCGGCTTACATGCACAAAACATATGAAGTTTTGCTGCACTATTATTTTTTAACTAGTTCGATGGAAAGTAAAAAAAAAGTGTTTCCGCCCGGGATTGAACCGGAGACCTTCCGGATGTGATAACCACTACACCACGGAAACTGCATCGGCCGGGAGTCAAACCCGGGCCCACGTGGCAGGCAAGCATTCTACCACTGAACCACCGATGCTTATATCCAATTTATTATGTTTTATAATTACCATAAAATTTAATTAATGGTTTGTTTTTGCAAGTTTTATTTTCAACTCTAATAAAAATTTCCGATACCGGGAATCAAACCTGATCCTCCTGGCTAGGTATTCTAGTCACTAGACCATATCAGAGCACATATGTTTCACACGAAGCATTTTAATCGTAAGTAGAATTCTATAATAATAAAAAAAAATAATCACAAAATGATACTGACATAGAAAATACTGAATTTTTTGCAAAATCTTCTGATCGAATACCAAATTTGAGAATCTCATTTCAACATATTAGGACTTGTAAGGTTAGTACGATTAATTATTTAAATAATAACACATTTTTTTTATATTCAACCTGAGTAGCTCAGTTAGCAAAATTTGCATTTTTAATTTCTTAGGGAAAGAACAAATTCTGCGCACAAAACCATAAGTTAACAGTAACATTTTAATGTTTATATATTACTTTATTTTGGCATATTTATTTAAAATACTAACAAAAAAAATCTAATCCTTTTGTGATACTTTTGCAGAAACTTGTAACAAGTTTTAAGAATACTATTTTAAAAATGTTACTTCAAGATAAGTATTTCGGTGATGCTAAAAATTGTATATAAAAATGTAATGCATTTAAAAATGTTTGAATCAAAAACATTTAATACTGACAATTTTATGAATAGAAACGTAAAAAATAGATTTCGCCCCCGGGTGGGCTCGAACCACCAACCTTTCGGTTAACAGCCGAACGCGCTAGCCATTGCGCCACGGAGGCTTATATTTACTCAAAATTAATTTCCATAGAGGTTTGCAATTACTAGATCGTACAATTAATTTCTAACACACTAACATCCCGAAATCAGTTTCGTCTAAGCCAACGTTGGCAAATAGTATATTCTTCAACGAGCCAATTTAAATTAAATAAATAATAATGCTTAGACTCTAAGCATTTCTATTCAGACATGCAATTTTTAGCTTTATTCCTACTATTTGGCAATTGTCTTTCACGCAATATCTCTCAATCATACCACTCCAACTAGTTATACAGACTATAATCTAATTTTTCAGTGACTATGTGTGACTTTTTTTGTGAATTTTCGCAAATTTATACACTGACATTCTTCCTTTGTTCATATACTTTTAAAAAAATCATATATTCAAATACCACCGTCATTTGATTTAAAAATCTTATTATCTCTTATTTTCCATGGCTGTTCTTCTCCATAATGCAATTGCAATGCAGAACAGAACTATTCCGCCCACCTATCCTCTTTTTTCGGTCGTGCTGTCCCGAAGACGTGCGAATCCTTTGAGGTTTTTTTGAATCAATTTATGAGAACCCGTTGGGAATGGTGTCGTCCATAGCCGGCCGACCGAATGCTACGTGTTGTTTACATAATGCTGGATTTCGTATTCGCATTTTACTCTGCTTCCAGCCTGAATCAAAATACGAAATGTGTTTGTCGCTTTGACTGGATTGAAGCTGCGCATTCGAGGTGGAGTTGAAAGAAGAAGGAAAAAATAGTTTTATTTTACTTTAAAAATAGAAAAATAGAAAAATTTCCAATTGAGATATTCTGAAACGTATCTTGAATCTTACTGGCGGGCCAGTAATGCCTAAATTTGAAACGTAATTTTAAGGTTTTGAATTATTATTATATATTATTTTTAATAATTTACATTAACGTGCATTTATTAAAATAATTCTTTTTTATAAAATTTATCATTAAATATTACAAAACATATTAACATAAACATATTTAACATGGTAAAAAATCTTTCAGAACTTATTATATTAAAATAAAACAGCTTTAGGTTTAAGTGCTGTATTAATATTCATTAATAACCGACATTTCGACGAACTCAATGTCCATCTTCATTAGGAAAACTGATACAAATGACATTTACAGTAAATAACAGAACATAGAAACAAGTTACTAGGTAACAAATAAATAACTAGATCAAATTTTTTTTTATGATCTAATTGTGATCTATAAAAATTCTATTATGTCATTAAAATAGTATATTGTACAACGAGCAGAGAATGATACTAATATAAAAATTTGCAGCACGAGCTTTAGTGAATATTTTCATGTGTCAAGACTATTTAAATTATCTTATTTCAATAATTTTTTGTTAGTGAAAGAAAAAATCAACCCTATGTTGGCTAATTTTATGTAGTAGTTTCCTTATGTTGTTAGAAATTAGTGACAGTACGTTGCACTAGTGATGAAACTACACACCATGCGTTGTCATAGCAACTTGTTACAACACATAAATAAACAAAAGTACAAAGAAAAAATCTGTACAGATTTTTGGGCAGAATTGTATAATGTACCAAATATACTATACCAATGACAGATTCATAAGTAACAAATTTCAGTATTTTTATAGTACTTGTAATTTAAGTAGTAAGTACTTAAATATTAAAAGTTTTTAAGTATTAAATACTAAGTACAAAAATGTACCTACTTCAAAAAGTAATTAAATATCAAAATACTTTAGCAGTGTTTATCTCTGTTTATTTAATTTTCTATGTATTTTGTAACAAATAGATATAAATGCACAAAACTCAATTTCTACGTACATTTTACTATATTTTTGCCATTGTACACCATTAAAAACATCATCTTCTGCACTGTCAGTATAAAAACATCCATAGAAGCACCATTATGCAAACGATAACGTCTTTACAAGGAGCGCACAACAGTAAAAGCAACCTCTAAAAGCGAATGCATTTCTCGCCCATCGAAAACGACTTCGTCTACCATTCGCACCCGAATACCGAGTGCGCCGAGTGCGGTGAAGAAAGGTCCCCGCCCGTCTCGCTGAAAACATATTCGCCATCAATATTGCATTATCTTGTCGTCTTGCTTGTCGGCAACGTAACGGGAAGAAGCCTTCATGCAGTGGATCTTGGATCGGTTTCACTTCGCTTGTGCTGCTGAAAGTGGAAGATGGAAGAAGGGAGTAGGAGGGGGGATGAAAGGAATGTGTTGCCGGGTTGAAAGGGTCAGATCAGGTTTAGATTAAGTTTCAGAGGTGAAAGAAGTGGTTTTATATCTAGTATTTTGGTTTAGTTTTTAAAATATTTGTAAAAATTTGAAATTTTGTTGTTTATATCAATGTTGAGAGAGATAAAGAAAAGAAAAATCTAGATTAAGGCACAGTATTTTTTAAATATCAGATAATAGATGCCAAAACAATTTTTTTTAGATAATATATTATATATAGTTAGATAATTGACATTAATAAAAAAAAAAAAAAATAATTTTTTTTAATTTTCAAAATACTTACGAATATTATTAGAGATAACAAAAAAATTATAAAATCATTATTATTTATAAAGAATTGTTATTAATATTTTTAAATGCCATCATAATTAGTACTCTGGTATAATGGTTTTGTAAGTACGCAAAATTTAAGTAAATCACAAATTCAATTAATTATTACATATGTATGTATAAATTAAAGATAAGCATGTATAATACGTCACGTGTAAAAAATCATTTTTTATTTTAAACAAATTTACGACTTTTTTACGTGAAAAAATGTATAATACGTAAAAATAGACAATTATGTTTCAATCACAATTATTTCTGCTCAAATTATAAAAAAAATCATAAAATCAGGCACAATTATAATAAAATAAAAACTGTTTTAGAATAAAATTATTAATTATTTTATAAAAACGACGTTTCGACGAAACTGAACGCTCGTTTTCATCAGGTCAAAATAATTATAAAATAATTAAACACAATTTTATCCTAAAACAGTTTTTATTTTAATGCAATGAGTTATGAGTTCTAAAAAATATTAACTATATCCTATATTAATATTCATAATATCTACTTACCTCGCGTTTACATTTCAGACACAAAGCGGAATATTTTTTATTATTAATTTATTACAATTTTAATTTGTAATTGTTTCCTCGTGATATACTGGAAGTAATATTTATTTTTTATATTAAAATAAACCTTTCAGCAAGCACCAACAATTACCTTAAAATATTCTATTTAGTTATCTATCATCTAGATAAACTTTTGTTCTGATATTTATTATCTCATCTAAATAATAATAAAAAACCGTAATATTTAACTCTAATTTAGAATATTTTTTCTTTATCTGTCCCAACACTGTATACAAATTTTAAAAATTCGATAAAACTTACACATTCATAATAAATTTTGTCAGGTTAAAAAATTTCTTTTTGAAACTGCTTATAGCCTACTAACTTCAATAAATTTCAATAATTTATTTTACATCGAAAAATCGAAAAAAAAAGTCACATATGTCTACGAAGATCTCATTTTCCATGTGGGATAACGCATGCGTGTGTTAGAAAAGTGCAAATGTTTTATTTAGGGAAAGAGTGCAGCAGTTTTCTCGTTACGAAAGCAATAGAGTCACCGTCGTCGGATGTTAAATATAGTTCTTCTATATAACACCTTAGCGCTGCTCGCCAATTCCCACAACTCGTGAACTTTCATCTGCTGACGCTATTCGCTACCGCAGCAAACGGAAATTCAAACGCTTTCTTTTTTCCCTTTTGCTGGCTCGCGCTGGATCATGGATTTTAGGTTAGGGTTTTAAGCAAATATGTTTTGCTAAGAATGTTGAATTTATAAGAATATCTCTACGTTATACACGTTATTAAAGTTTACAAATATTAAGAAAAATGGTATATTATGTTACCAGAAGTAGAAAGAAATAAAAGATGCTTGCGGCCGAGACATAGTCGAGCCCATAAAAAATAAAAACATAAAAAGAGCATTCTACTCCGAGTAACAACTAAAAACTATTTTAGTTTATTTTTTAAATAATAGATAGTTTTTACACCTTTTGGATTAAGTTCTGTATTAATATTTATTAATATCAGAACAAATAAGTAAATAGATCATAATTTTTTTATGATTTAAATATTTTTGTTATTTATATTTATTATTTATTATTTTTATTATTACATTTAAATATTTTAGCAAAGATTTAAGTACTTTATCAATTCCTAAGTATTTTAAGTGAAAATGTGTTCTTAAAAAATGCAAAATTTTATCATACATTTTCTCAAAACACACTTTTACAAACTAGCAAATTCAAATATCGGTATTTTAAACTAATTTGTAGTAAAAGTAATCTTCAGACTTTTACGGCGGGTATCCATTGAATTTATAGAATTTACTAAACTGGTATACCGTGGTCGATCTATATTTCCGAAACTATATTAAAATTATAACATTCACGATTGTTAAAATAGTTAGAAAACAAACAAAAGTTGCTAAGTTTTACCAACGTTGCTAACAACTATAACTAATAGAAACAAATATAACAGTTCTCATTTTAATTTTTTATTTAGTGTCAGCTAACATTATTGGCTAATGTTGCTAGAATTTAACAACTTCGTTAGAGAATCAGACCGATTGTCAAAAATAAGCAATAACTCAATTTGACCAAAAATGGTGTATGGAACAAACAAGAAATCAACTAATGAAATAATAACATACAGTAATATCTTGAAAATTTATCCGTTCTCAAACCTAAACATTTCTCCGATGAAAATTTCATCGAATGTTATATTCGAAGTTTTCGTTCCGCAAATAAATAACCCCCGGAACAAATTACCGATTAAAATGCCGCAGACACCCGCAACTAAACAAGAAGAAAATATCACCGAAAGTTAGCTGAAGCGAACGGAGCACCGCACCGTGGGGAACCCGTAGCCAAGTCGGGGCTGCTCGGGACCAAGTGCCCCGTGCGCGCGGCGGCCCACCACGCAATTTTATGAAAGTTTAGTGTGACAGCGCCGAGTAAAACTGGCGGAATTGTTAGCGGCCGGAAGTGGTATCGACCACTGCTCCCACAGGACTCGCATGCCAACAGTTCCAATACACCAACCAATAAGAAATACCTGAACTATAGGCGAATTTTTGGCCGTCTCTCGCTTGACCGCAACCGAATGGAAAAAAATTGGTGGAATGATTGGAAAGAAATGAAATGAGAAATGGAGTTTCGCTTTAAGTGGTTTGTATAGCAAAATTTATTATATAATCGAATTATAAAGAAAAGTCTCCATCATATGAAAGAAATTATTTTGTATTAAGTATTTGTTTTTTGAAAATTATACACGACATGTACCCAAAAAGATGTGGCATAAACTCTTTCCACTATCCGAAAATTAAATTTCTCTAAACATTCCTATCTAGACAAGCAACTCTATAGTTATAGTTTCTCAAATTTATCATATTTAATACAAACTTCATGTAAGATGGAAAGATAACATTTAATTGAATAGAAATAATAAATACACTGTAAAAAAGTTGCTATTTTACATAAAAAAACGTAGTAAAAATAATATATACTATTTCAGCAAAATCGATTGTTTACATAAATTTTCTGTAAAAATAATATAATTTTGTAATTTAAGTAAAATAATTAATTTACTGTATTTTTTACCGAAAAAGTAAGTAAACTTACATAAAATATATGTATATATGTATATCTATACTCTCAAGTCGAGGACTACACTGTAAAATATATATATATTAAATTTATGTAATTTTATATAGGTTTTAACAGTAAAAATATCATTTTATAATTTTACTGTTATAATTTACGTAATATTATATTTTTATGAAAAATACATAAATTACATGTAAAATTACATAAATTTTTCACAGTGTACCTGTACTTCATAAGCATTAAATTATTTTGCGACCGTACTGCGGTAGCAATTTTCTAAAATATAACTAGATTCCCGGAACATACAAGTATATAATAAAATTCAATAAATTTTTATCATCTTAACAGGCATAACCTAATTTCTCAATAACCAATTACCGTCATCTGTCATAATTTAAAATAACCAACGACACGATCACTTTATCCGCGCCAAAGAAAAAGCCGACAAGAACAAAATTATTACTAGGTCTCAAGATCAAGTCGTCTCTGGTTTCAATTATAATGATAGAGACGTGCATCGGATCCAATGTCACCCTTTTTTTTCAATCTCTCCACCCACAGAACCCCCCAACCCCTCTGTTCTACAACACGTTCTTCTCTCTGTCAATGATGATTGATAACCATGCGACGGAATTTTTTTTTTTTAAAGGATACACGAAGATAACGGTATGATCCGCATTTAATTTGATACATCGCTGATCAGTTTTAGAATCGAACGGAAAATTTCGTTACGTTAAAATATTACGCTAGACGTTCGGAAGGCTATATATGGTAGAAGATGGTAAAGTAATATGAGACCATCTGCAGGATGGATGATGCTGATCGAATGCTTTTGAAACGCAATTGAAACTTGTCGTATTTATTTTGCAATTTACGTGACGGTATATTGGTAAAATGTTATTAGATGATATGAAATTATTATATAGTATGATGTAAAATTGTATAGACGTTGGCCCGTATTACAAGCTAGGTTTTAAAATTGGTTTTAACTAATAAACTTTATAAAATTGGGAGTAAACAAATGAACTAACACACCCGAAAACTAAACTCGATTTTTTTATTTGTTCCATATCACAAAACATTACTTTCAAGAAAATGATGTTTAAAGTTTCTGAACTAAATTGTTTATAGTAAGGTTATGGAACAAATGAAAATTTATATTTCCGAAACTATTCAAATTATAACATCTACGATTCTTAAAATAGATAAAAGAAAAATAAATATTGTTAAAATTAGCAATAACTTAATTTGACCAAAAATGGCGTATGAAACGATATAAAAAAAATAATAATAAAATTAATATGGCAAAAAACCTTTTAAAAATTATTATATTGAAATAAAAAGATTTAGGTAAAGTTATTTTACATAATTATGAAGTTTTCACGTGAATAATAAACAAACCAAACATTGAAACAAGTAACTACACTGCAAAAAAATTCAGAAATTTTATGTACAAATCTGGTCCAACTGATTTACACGTCAGTATTTTTACAAAATGTTTATAATATTATTTACAAATATTTTAAAGAAAAATTTTATATTATATACTTAAATATAAAATACGTATATTTTATGTAAGTAATTACTTACATTTTTTCAATTTTCCAAGCAAATTTCCAATATATTTTTTTTAAAAATAACGTATCATATTACCTTGATACGTATTTATAATTTAACATAATATCTATCTATAAACAGACATTTTGCTAAAAATAGTTGATTTATGTTACAAAAAGCTTGAGCAAAAATATCAAAAAAAGTATTATATAATGGTCAGATAAAATTGCAAATATTATAACTTTTTCACACTTTATAAACTAAAACCTCATTCCAAATTGAACCAGCTACTCTTTAAAGAAAGGAAGAAAAAAAAAACCATAGTAACAGAAAACAAAACACTATCAAGAAAAGCATGTCACAGCTAACGCCCAACATTCCCATGAGTCCCACCAAAACAACCATCATTGTCGCCGGGATAGAGTCCAACATTTCAAATGCACTTTATGCATCAGCACGCCAATTCTGCATCGGGTTTATACTAGAAAACCTTATTTATTCTAGCTCCCTGATGAAGTGATCTGGCTCTGGTCGCTCCCCCATCAATTCAATGGGGCAGGGGGGCAGAGGGTACACGGTTATAATTAGATACTTGCCCCCGCGTTGCAATGGTGCACAATTTAAATTAATGCCATGCATAATGCAGAGGATATGTATAGAGTTTTGCATGCAATGGTTTTTGTTGGAATGAAGTGAAGTGCGACAGAAGAGGAGGTACGGGGGGTATTTGAATTGTTTTGTTTCTGTTTTTAACGAGAGTGGAGTTTATGTTAGTTTAGTTCTTTTATTGGAGATATTAAACGTTGTAGTAAGTTGAGTTATTGTTTTGTTAAATAGTTTGGGAAAGCATGTGTTTATGGAAAATAGTTACGAAAGAGTTTTTAAGTAGATTTTATGTGAAAAGTTATATTTCCATAAAATCTGTAAACAGAGAACAACATTCTAGAAATGGTACTTCTCTAGGATTTAAATTTATCAGACAATATTACAAGATTTTTTTTTTTTGCTGCATATTTTCATTTTATTTATTTAAAAGTATATTTACCAAAACTAAATTGTTAAGTAATACAAATCTACAAAAAAAACACTAATAAATTAAAATATGATATTACTGTGGCGAAAAGTTAATAAAATAAAATAAATTTCCTTAAGAAAAAGTTAAGGAAATTATTTTATTTTATTACATAAAACAAATTATAAAAGTGAAATTTTAACTACACAAATATTTATTTAGTTTTCTCTATACATTTTGTGTTCAATTGCACTTTGCGATAATAATAATATTTATTTGACTATAATAGCAAATACATTAGCAAAAATAATATTTTTAAATATTATCTTCAGCTATATCGTAATAATATTTTTGAATAAAATTCATTCGTAAACAGTGAGCTTTTAAATTTTTTGAAATTATCAATATATTAAATTAATTAAGTTAATAAATAAAAAAATTAAAATACAAAACACAAGGCCCATATTAGAAGCTTGGTTTTATAATTTGGCACCATTTTGACTGCAAGAAAAAAGTGGTATAGTGATCGGTACGGTGTCTGTAACATTTAATTTTTGTGTCTGTAACATAAATTTTTTTTTATAATTACTTTAATGTTGCCAATCATTTATTGTATGAGAATGTATTCTTATTAGAAATAAAATATACTTCATTATTATTATATATTACAGATTAAAAATATATGCCAATCAAACGTGATTTAAGGTCTCATTTTTATTTTTCTGTAACTGAACAAATCCCCTAAGCGACCGAAAAAAAAAAAAAAATCCAGCATCTTCGACAAATAATTTCTCGGCAGACTGGCCACGGTTACAGCCCCCATTATATGTACGTATGTTCAATCGTCGGTAGGTTTTTTTTTTCCACCTTATGGTGTTTATTCAGGCTTCCGGACGAAAGATTAAATTGCAACGAAGCAGAAGATATTGATGTACAACAAACGGTTTGTGCAAATAACACAAGCACCACCATTCAACCGACGCGACGGTCAACTACAATGTAATTACAAAGTAGGCCATGGGTTTGGCTTCGCCCGAATGTATATGAAAGTTTTGATTAAAAAAGGATGGAGTTTGAATTGGAGCAATTGTGTAGGTGACAAATTGTTTGAAAAATAAATTATTTATTGATTGTGTTAGAATTTGTAAATATGCTTACTATAAGTAATTATTTATTATTAATTATGGAAAATGGAAACAATTCTAGATTTTATATAACTAAGATTTAAAAAAATATTAATGACTTGTATTTTTTCACGGCTGAAGCACCGATGCTTGTTCACTCGAGTGTTCACTGAAGAAAGTCATCTACATTTCCAGTAACTACTTTTAATCTAGATTGAAGATGTATATAAGCAAAAAACTGTGAATCGAACCCGGGTCACCTGCGTGGCAGGCGAGCATTCTATCACTGAACCACCGATGCCTGCTTACTGAAGAAAGTCATTTACATTTCCGATGACAATTTGTTATCTAGATTGAAGATGTATACAAGCAAAACACTGTGCATCGGCCGGGAATCGAACCCGGGCCGCCCGCGTGGCAGGCGAGCATTCTACCACTGAACCACCGATACTTGCTTCCTGATGAAAGTCATCAAACGTAATCACAATTAAAGAAAATAATAAATCATAGTAATATTTGAGTACAGTTGATAATCTCGTCTAATTTAGCCAAAGACGTATTTCTTATAGATTTTGATATCTGTATACACAGAAACTATAATAGAATATTCAGTTCATGTTTTGTTTAATCGCAGTAATTAATCGAGCATTCACATTAAGCATTTTTCAAATTCATGTTTAAATTTGAGGCGTAAAAGTAAAATTTTTTAATTATATGCAAATTGACAATGTATCTTGCATAATTTTTTAACGTAATAATTATAGTAATAATTATTTTAAAAATGTGCATTTAGTTTTATCTAAATTTAATTAATAATTACGCAATATTTTAGTTTCTACTTGAAGGTAAAACAAAATATATGCGTGCCGCAATGTCATGAATAATAACACCATTATTACATCGATGACAGGTGAGCGTTAATTCACTATAACCTCAACTAAATGTTTCATAAACGAGTTAAGGGAAATCGAGTGTTTGGATGATGTGACGTCAGTAGGCGTCGAGACGTCGTGTAGTCGTCGGCGCTGCCACTACAGGCATATTAATTATCCGGTACGTTGACGGTGCTATGTTGCTGTTTCACATTTGCTAAGATTTTGCTAACGTAATTCGCTTGATTAAACTGACGATAAAGTTTGTTTGACAATAGTGTTGGTGTGAAAGGCTGAGGCACATAATATAGTTTTAATTAAATTTTAGAATTGTATTTAAATTTATAGTTGCTATCTTTGTATATAGAGTAAGATAGTAGAAAAAGAAACCCACATATTTCTAAAACTAACCTGCAAAGCTACACAATATAATTCATAGTCCCAGCTACTACCTACACTGTAAAAAGTTGGCATTTTACATAGAAACCATAATACAAAATTGAAATTTTAAGTAAAATAATTATTTTACCATATTATAAATGTTTTTTTACCGAAAAAGTAAGTAACTAACAAAATATATATAATTTATATTTACACTGTAAAAAAAATAGCGAAATTATAGTAAAATTTTACTATAAAAAATCTGTAATTTTATTTTACTATAAATATTCTGTATTTCTAACTCAAAATTCATAACAATCTCATAAAATAAGAAAAAAAAAATGACCTAATAAGTATGTAAAATTGTTTACTTCCTGCAAATTGCATCACATACTTAATGTAGAATTATGTATTGGTGGTATAACTTCTTAAATTATATAAAATTACAGCTTGTATATTAATATCTGTAATAATTCATCAAAATAAACAGATTTAGTACATTATTTTGTGTAATAATACTATAATAAAATATTTTAAGTGTAATTCATTCATTTCAAAATACATCCTTTATGTAAATGTCAAAAATGTGATTATACCAACAATAATATTACAGAACTAAACAAATTTTAGCTATTTATGGAAAATTTCTGACAGCAAATTTACTGAAGTTCTGTAAATTTACTAAAAGAGACTTTTTTAAAAAAAAAAAAAAAAACTGTAATATTCCATCCCTTTGGTAATATCATATTACATAATATTTGTAATAGTTCTGATATTATGTATTTTTAAACAATTATGTTAAAATTACAGCAGTTGAGTAATTAAACCTAGAAATACTGGGCATCATAGTGCCTCACGATTTGTAGATAAAATTATATAATTTTTTCTAGAATGCATATAATATAAAAAAAATTTTATGACGTCTATAAATTTACATATTAAACTCTTGTAAATCAGTTGTCCCTAGGTTTTTATGTAAAATAATCGATTTTTGTTTTACCGTGTACACGTAAATAAATTTAAAAACAAACTGTTTATACTTCAATTATAATATAATACTTCAATGTGGCCGTAATGATACATACAGGACCATATGCAAAACTGTATCGCGGCGGACGTGCATGTTCGCCGTTGGTCAAACTCGTTCAACTGGCGCAATTTACAGTTTGTCTCCGAGGGCCCACACATCACGATCAATTAATAACGATGATAATCTTATTTAACGAGGCCCAATTGTACCGGCACATTTTGTGTCATTCAGCGTTAATATTGCGCGCGACACATATGTATGGGACACCGTTGTTTTGGGGGCAAATGGTGTTGGGTGTTTGTATCGCGTACGCTTCTGCGTTTTGCCATTGCAGTACATAGTGACGTGAACACGTTTAGCGGGAAATATATTTTAGGTTATGATGCATTGCGCTATATATTTGTATGGTTAGGTTGGAATTTTGTTTGAAGTCTGAAGGAATTTATTGGTTCTGTAATTAATTGTCGTTTTATAATAATCAATTGCTTTTTCATACTAAAGTCAATTTTAAGCCGATCAAAAAACATCAAAAATTTGTAAATAATTTAATTCTAATAAAGATTTTTTGATAATTAGAGTTTCAACTAAATATTTTTCAGTTGTGGCAAATAACTATATATTTGATAATAAAATATTTAACATAGTAAAAAATCCTTCAGAACTTATTATATTAAAATAAAACTGCTTTAGGTTAAAGTTCTGTATTAATGTTTAGTTATAATCGATGTTTCAACGAACTCAACAGCCTTCTTCATCAAGTAAACTGATACAAATGACATTTACAGTAAATAAACAGAAAAGTTACTAGATAACAAAATAAATAATTATCTCATAAAATTTTATAGATTTTTATTTATGGTAGTCAAATTTTATTTAAATCAATGTTTGTTGTTACCTTTTTCTTCATAAATTTCTATTTCTTTTCTTATCAGTCTGCTGTTAATATTGATGGGTCTTGCAATTATTACAGTATCTTCGAATTTTACATCATGAAGATATTCTAACGTATGTTGAGCAATAGCAGATTTATCATCTAGTTAAGCCATATAATTACTATAAATAAATTTACTAAAAATAAATAAAACTTTTTGTTATTAATATCGAAAATATCTGCTGTGGCCACTACAGAACCGATCGTCATCGAAATTTCACAACAAGCGACAAAATAATAAAAAATATCAAACTAAAATTAATTATCATCTGGTACCAATTAATTTTATTATAAAAATTATAAAACTTCTCTACCAAAAATTACAAATACCCAATACGTATCTCACCCTATTTGAAAAACACTTTTCAGGCACCAATATGAAAACATCGACAGATCAATTTAGCTTCATCTACACACCGCCAACGAGTTAATGGTTGTCAGATTCACATCGAGCCTAACGGTTGTTCCTACCTCACTTTCAAAATAACTGGAAACACAAAACAATCATCGGTGCGGGGGGTGGGGGGGCAAAGGGTACGTAACTGTAATTGCCTTGCACCGAGATACGAATTTGCGCTGATTCCAAAAGCTGTCAAATTCGGGGGCTGAACGTTATCGGTTTTGCGAGAGATCGCTTAATACGCTTTAAATAACTGCCGTTTTGTTACGGGAAAAGCGGGTACGTAGTGCGCCTGTAAATAATTTGATCGGAAATGTAAACTGTCATGATCGGGACTTCGAATGCGAAATATATATTCGTGCAATGGGAGACGACTGAATAGTAGTTGGGCTATATGCACAGAGGTGCAGTGAATTTAGTGATTTTTATAAATTTAGAAAGGATAAATTATTTCGTTTGGTTAGAGGCAATATTCGGTTTACCTTTTTACTACTTTGACTGCAAGGAAAAGTAGTAAAGCGTTTGGTACGGTGTCTGTAACATTTTCAAAAAAAAAAAAAAATTGTATAGAAATCCTTCATATAGCCTGTAGATGACGAATCTGAACTTAGTTTATGAGGGTGTATGTGTGTGCGTCGTCAGCTCGCTCGCTCGCTCGCTCGCTCGCTCGCTCGCTCGGTCGTAAGTCAAAATTTTGTGGCCGCAACTCCTCCTAGACGGTTCAACCGATTTTAATGAAATTTTCAGGATAAATTTGTCTAGTACCCAAGATGGTCATGTGGTTTTGTTTTTTTCCAGTGATGCCAACTTTCCGAGAAAAAAATTACTAAAGTTTTTAAAAATTCATATTGGCTACGTTATTTATCCGATTTTGATCAAATTTTCAGAAAAGATTTCCCCAATGCTCCCATTAATTACATAATTTTATTAATTTTCAGTGTTGCCAACTTTCCGAGAAAAAAATTACTAAAGTTTTAAAAATTTTATTATGGCTATGTTATTCAACCGATTTTACTCAAATTTTCACAAAAGATTCTCCTAGTATTCATGTAATTTATGTAATTTTAACAAAATACAGTGTTGCCAACTTTCCGAAAAAAAAATTAGTAAAATTTAAAAAAATTTATTTTGACCATTTTATTTAACCGATTTTAATCAAATATTTATAAAAGTTTTTCCTAGTGCCTAAATAAATTATGCAATTTTAACAAAATACAGTGTTGCCAACTTATCGAGAAAAAAAATCACAAAATTTTTAAAAAATTCATTGTGGCTACATTATTTATTCGATTTTGATCAAATTTTCAGAAAAGTATCTCCTATTGCCCACATAAATTATAATATTATTAAAATACAGTGTTGCCAACTTTCCGAGAAATGTCAAAGTAGTCTATATATGGGTTTACCCATATACTTCTAATCTTGTTTTTGTTGTGATTAGTGTAAGGTTTACTCTTTGATTTTATAATGTAAAATAAAAGCGTGTAATTAATTTACACATATAAGAGTAATAATAACATTGGACAAAGATTCTTAATTGTATCTGTGAAATTAATAAAATAATATTGTAATATTGAGATCTTTCCTAAAAATTTCACAAGTTACTCAATCATTGAATCGGATTGTTTAGCTATGCATTAATAACTTAAAATACTATGCTTATATTCTAAATTACTTAAATACATATCTTTCTGTAAGATTTATGTAACATGTTATGAAAAATTTAAGATATTATTAAATAAGTAAATAAAAAAAACTGGACTGTGTACCCAGCGATCCGAGTTCAAATTTCGATGGAACTTAATATTATTTTCTTTTTACTTTTGTTAAATAATAAATTCATAGAATCATTATTCTACAACTTTTGACCAATTAAAATTAAAAAGTTCATTATTCAACAATAACAATTTATTATTTTAATTTGGCATTATAATATTTATAATTAGTAAATTTATAACCATAATTGTTTCATTATCGGCGCCGTGGCTTAGTTGGTTAAAGCGCCTGTCTAGTAAACAGGAGATCGAGGGTTCGAATCCCTCCGGGGCCTCAGTTGACTTGTATCTTTTTTTCTTATATAAAATGTTGATATTTTTAATTATAATATTTAAAAATATATATTCGCCCAACGTGGGGCTCGAACCCACGACCCTGAGATTAAGAGTCTCATGCTCTACCGACTGAGCTAGCCGGGCGATTCCTGCTAAATAGATTCCTGCTAAATATATGCTATTACATAATACAATTTATAATATTAAATCAAAGTGCAAGTATTATCGCATTGTATTAAAATAAAACTAAAAAAATTAGCAATTCCTCTGTTAGCCGTGATCGTCTAGTGGTTAGGACCCTACGTTGTGGCCGTAGTAACCCAGGTTCGAATCCTGGTCACGGCAATGTGCAAACATTGTCACGGTAGAGGTCATTTTTGTTAAATTTTAATAAATAACAAATTAAATTTACTTCTTGACAACTAGAAATCCGTTAATCGTTAAGTATTTTTAATTTAAAATATTGTTTGCCAAAACCCGGGATTGAACCGGGGACCTTTAGATTTTCAGTCTAACGCTCTCCCAACTGAGCTATTTCGGCTTACGTACAAATAAAATTCTGCTGCACTTAAATATATCTTTATTTATTTTCTTAAATTAGTTTAATGGGTAGTAAAAAATGTTTCCGCCCGGGATCGAACCGGGGACCTTCCGCGTGTTAGGCGGATGTGATAACCACTACACCACGGAAACTGTAAAATAATCGTGAAAATTCATTACTCACTAATTATCTGCTTAAGATAAATTAAAAATCTTAAAACTCGGACTCGAGCCGCACGCGCAGCAGGCGAGCATTCTACAACTGAGATCCACCGACGCTTTGGTGTAGTACTATGTAGATTTATAAGTACATACTGAAAAATTTGATTAACAATTTATTTTAAAAGTTTTTAATTTTCATTAGATATTTGATATGAAGGTTTAGCAACAATGAAAGTTTAGCACCATTTTTCTTCTAGAACTTTTCTACATTTTATATAAATTCTCATAAATTCATGTACATAATTATAGAACGTAATAATATTAATATAATATTTATTTCAATAATAATAATAATAATAATAATATTTGTCATTACAATATTTATCCATTACGCGGATACAGTTTCCACCATTGTTTTTTTGATAATTTCCCCGAAGTTTTCGTCACAATCATCGCCAGTCGATGACGTCACACCATTGATAGTGTTATCGTCAAGGTTGAGCGTCTCAAATTTATCAATCTCTTGAGAGATGACAGCGGATTGCGATGCACCCGATACGTTATCAGTACTATCGGTTACTGGAGCAGCACCGCCACCACCATACGTATCGTCGTAGTTACCATAACTGTATCGGCCATGTAGCAGATCACTGAATGATTCCAGTTTCGAAGCACCACCTAAAGGATGCAAATTGGTATAGTGTTGTTGTTGTTGCTGTTGTGACTGAACTGTATCTTTGACGAAAAGATCAAATGCATGAGCCCCAAATTCGGTTCTATAGGCATATGTCGTTGTGAATACATTGTGCTGCTGTTGAGACTGTTGAAAATCAGAAAATCCACCAGTGTATGGTTGTGGATACTGATTGGGTCCGGGAGGATATAGACCTACGTCGGGCGGAAATCTAGGATCAGCAAAATGGAATCCCGTTCCTGTTGTTTGAAATGGTAGCTTGCCTGATTGACTGGATCGTTCCGAAGATTGTTGTTCGATTAAGGAATCGGGGCCACTAGTACTTGTCTCTTCCGAGTAGCAATCCTCTCGGAATGTGTACAAATCGAGCGAATCTTCTCGCGCTGGTAAATTGGTGAATGTTGGTTGATTTGTAGAGGGATGATGAGCATGTTGATTTGAATGAGATAGACCTGGTCCTTCACCTGGAGCGCCATAGTGTAAATTTGTAAAGCTTCCGGAATGTACACAAGATTCCACTTCAACGTGCGAGTTTAAACTTACATCTCGCAGTAATGTTCCAGTATATTTTTCTTGTTGATGTTGATTCACATCAGGATGCTGCTGGTGATAGGGATTATTTGCTACTACGCGTTCATTTTCTGACCAATGGCTAGTACCTCCACCACCTCGATCGCCACTTCTCAAATCGGCCTTGTTTTCTTCTTCTTCTAATTGTTGCTTCTTTTCTAATTCTAAACGCATTAATGTATGTATAAAATGTGTTCGCACTCGCACGGGGTTAAATTCGATTCGACCACTGGAATTCGCGCAATTATCTCTAGTACAGCCGCAAGGAAAATTGAGTCGATCAACTTGACACTTAATTCCTGCCTGGCTACACAAACACGTATCAGGATCACAGTAACCTTTGCAACCACAGCCGCAAAATTCTCTAGATGATCTAATGTCCCTACATTCGTCTTTCTCAATTGCGTCGATTTTTCTAACACCAGCCGCCCGAAGTAGAGCACGTCGTTGCCTAGTGGGAACAAGTTGTAGAAAATAATCACTATCCAAGTCTAATTCTGATTCAGACGCATCACTTGGTTCCTCTTCACTATCGCTGTCATCGCTGGACGAGCCATTGCCGCTCGCTACTTGCCGTTCCGATCGCAACTGCTGTAAGATTTGCCGATGAAGACGACGTTGCTCAACTGCATGTTCCGTCAAAGAGAAACGTTGCATGTGACTATGTTGTGCACCCATTCCAAGTGTAGAGCCACCTTGAGATGGGACGCATGTAAATCCTTGCGCCCTTGGGAAATAGTAAACCGTCACTGATTCAAAAGATATGCCTTTCTTCTTTTTCGATAGAGGTTGAGTTTCGTCGTCGTCGACTAATTTACGTTTTAGATTACTTTTCCTTTGTTCTGGATGCTTTTGAGCTTCAGCTAAAATCGCTCCAATATCGTGTTCAATATTATCCGTAGTTGTTCCAAGCTTTGAATGATCATTTTCTTTCTTTAAATTTTCCGTCCGATTATAATTACTAGTGGATGGTAGCTCAAAATCCGATTGTACCTTACTTTGATCAAAATCATCAAATACGGCCGGAGAGAGTGGTATATTAGCAGTATCGATAGTTTTCGTTAAACGATCTGGATCTAGAAAACATGTTTCACTATCGCTTTCGGCTAAATGCGTCGTTGTTATACCAAGTGGTCGATCTTCTGCTAGTTCTGAACCGAGGCCGGAATCAGATCCATCAAATCGATCGTGCGTTTCTTGTTCGGGTTCTTCTGGGGGTGGTAAACTTTCTGTGGCCGAATCTTCGCCATCTCCTGTTTCATCTTTCTCTAAAATCATTCTATTAGCACCAGGTTCAACAAGATTTTCCAGTTGTATATCGGAAACGTTTTGCGCGGTAATTACAGCTACATCTACAAGTTTAGAATGTTTGAATTCCATATCAGAATTAACATTGTCATTTGTACTGGTCGGCGGCTGATCAATAACAGTAGATGGAGAGGAATCTGTGTTATTGCAAGTTGATTCTTCTTCATTTGGTAATAAAATCAAATTATTGGATTCGTGATTACCCATTGCGGAATTATGGTTAATTGTGTTTTCACAGAGATTTGACACTGGAAATGTAGATTCCCCTTGCATATTTTCGGGCGAGAAAACACCCTCTGTTGACATTTTTATCTGAAACAAAATACAAATACATTAGGTACTACATTTTGTATAGAATTTGTTAAATAAATTAATATCTGCATGTAGTACAAAGAGATTACATTTTTAAAATTTTATTATTTAATTTTTAAATTTGTTAATATTTTACAGAAAAAACAAAATATAGCAGTCAATTTATTATTCTTTCTTGGTGCCTATTACTTGATTATAGTATAGATTTTTTTTCAATTTTACTATTTATTTAATTTTCATAAAAAATAATTAAAATTCTCATGATAGTCATGCAAAATATAAATTTGTGGAAATTTACGAATTTATTCATTTTTATTTTGACATATACATATAAGCATTAACATAGAAAAAAAATCTTACAGAACTCATTATATTAAATAAAACTGCTTTAGGTTGCAGTTCTGTATTAATATTTATTTATAATCGATGTTTCAACGAACTCAAGATTAGTCTTCATCTGGGAAACTGATACGCCGATTATAAATAAATATTAATACAGAACTTCAACCTAAAGTAGTTTTATTTAGAAGCATTAAATAATCTTACACGAATGAAAATATCTTTTTATTTTGCAAAAAATATTCGTGGTATCGAATAGAAATAATAATAATAAAATTATTGTGACAGATAAAACAACTAATATTTGTTCATTTTTCTGTATTAATTTTCCGTAGCTATGGTTATGTTCTAGGCAATTTTCGATATTTTTATATTTAATTTCTAATATTACTAGCATTTCGTATTTTTTTTATTATTATTCTACTAAGAATTTTTAGTATAAACCGTATGTAGTCCGACATAATCTAGTGGCAAGGATATTTAGCTTTCACCCGGGAGGCTCAGGTTCGATTCTCGATATTGGAAACTTTTTAATAAAAGTTTCCAATATCCAACAAATTTCCAACAAATTTTTTATCACTAATAGTAGTAGCTGCAAAATCTTATGAACAATTTATTTTGAACTATAATTAGTTCAAAATAAATCTTTCAAAATAAATTGTTCATGAGGTTTTGCAGCTACTACTATTAGTGACGAAAAATTTGTTGAAGACAAAATATAAATATCATAACATTAATTTCAATTAATTGAAGAATTTGATTAAAAATTGGAATTAATTTTGAGTGTAAACATAAGCCTCCGTGGCGCAATGGCTAGCGCGTTCGGCTGTTAACCGAAAGGTTGGTGGTTCGAGCCCACCCGGGGGCGCAATCTATTTTTTACGTTTCTGCTACTAAAATTATAAAGAAAAAAATAACTTCAAAACACCGAGTTAAATAAAATTTGGTTTTCTTTATTTAATAATTTATAAAAATTCCATAATCTAGTTACTTATTTTGTTACCTTAATAACTTGTTTCTATATTCTGTTTATTTGTTGTATCATCTGTATCATCTGTATCTTTTTTTTTTTTTTTGACGTAGAGTATGTCAAAACATCAATTTTGAATTAAAATTAATAATAATAATATTTTATTAGCATATAAAAAACATGTCAACGAATAATATAAAATAATATTAAATTCAAATATACAAACAATACTCATAATTAACAAATTCGGATACAAAATAAATGCAGTAAGTAATTAATATATTTTTCAACAATTTGTCAAATTTTTTGATTCAAGTTGCTTTACGTCATTTGGTAGCTTATTTTACAAAGCGACACCCCCAGTAATTAATGGAGAACTAAATCCTAAATCTCTTTATTTTAATCTAATGAGTTCTAAAAGATTTGTTACTATGTTAAAATTATCCAAATTAAAACAATCGAAATAATTACAAATTTAAATAATTTTATTGCATTTTCTACTCATCCTCCCCAGTACCAATACGTCAATCAACATCTATCGGTACAAAATATAAAACATTTATCTAGCAATACACTAAACATTACAGGATACTAAAGGGGGTAAACTTTGTACGAGTACCGCCCCACCAATATGCATGTATTACCCCCCATCGAGATATATATATATATATATATATATATATATATATATATATATATATATATATATATATATATATATATAATCCGACGCATCGTATAAATTATGCACCGCGAATTGCATATTGTTTGCATCTGGCATTGGTTGGGTTAGAAATGAGGCGATAAACAAGAACAGAGTTTCTTAAAATGTTTTTCTTTGTATAATAATTTGGTACTTTTGCCGCCATTGCAACAATTTGGTATCTTTGATGACAAATTTTCTTCTAAGTAAAAGCATTCATTTAAAATGGATTCTTTACCTGACTAGATAAAGTTGCACTTGGATCGTAGTTATTGAATAATTACGATAATAAAATAAATATAGAATTAAATAAATGCTTTAGAAAAATTATATATAAATTTAGCGACAAAAATATGAATCCAAGATGTAATTTAAAATTGAATTCTTGTTCGTATCTTACATAATATTTGACTGTATTTTGCTAATGATCGTACATACATACATACATAATTACGTCATGTACCTAAAAGAATGTGGCACAAACTCTTTCCACTATCTTGAAATAAATAATATAAAAACAAGCTACATATAATAATGTTAATTTATATTTTCGAAATGTGGCAACTACGTATATAAATAAATGAAGTATACTTTGTATTTAAAAAAAGTTTTAGCAGAGCATGGTTTCGATCCACGGACCTCTGGGTTATGGGCCCAGCACGCTTCCACTGCGCCACTCTGCTTATAACCCTATAAAATATTCAAAAAGGGTAGTTTGAAAATATTTTTGTATTATTTTTATTTGTTATCTATAATATTTACATCACAAGTAAAACTAATTGAGTAACGAAAAACCCTTTTTGATAATTAAGTAAGTAATTTAAATTACCAAATATTTATGTTTTCAACCAACAACCAATTTCTTACAAAACTATAAACAAACACACTAAAATATTTTATAATACTGATATTTATTATTTAATTACTATTAATAACAAGAACAAATTAAAAAAATCTTTCAGAACTCATTATATTAAAATAAAACGACCTAATTTGCTACCTAGTAACTTATTTCTATATTCTGTTATTTACTGTAAATGTCATTTGTATCATTTTTCCTGATAAAAACGGACGTTGCGTTTGTCGAAACGTCGATTATTATTAAATGTTATAACCTATCTTTTATCTTTAACAATAACAAAATTATAAAGCTGATATTTAATTTATGTTACCTACATCAGTGTAATAATTACACTGCAAGACATATATCTTAAATTTATGTAATTTTACTGTGATAATTAACATAATATTAAATTTTTTTTTTTACGAAAAATTATATTTACAAAACATGTAAAATTTGTTATATAAAAAAGTATGAAAATAAATTTTATATATTTTATATAAAAATTTGTCTAATAGGTACGAAAATTACATTAATTTTATTTTTTTGTATCAATTCGACAAACATTTCAAAAAGTAAAATATGCTGATAAAGTTAGAGCAAACAAACCTTTACAAATGCAAAATAAAATTGCTCTAACAAAATTTCACTGACCACTGAAAAAAAAAAATGAATTTAAAAAGAACAGAAAAAGGTCAATTCTCCCCCTCTATATATAAAAAAAAAACAGCAAACCATTTTACATGAATCAAGCAACGACATACCTTACCAACCACAGCGTGTGCATATCTTCTTTTTTTTTGAACCGCTAACGATGCATTCTAACTAACACAATTTATATTATCGTTACGAGGTGAAATTACGTTAAACTGGCTAAAAGCCACTGATTTAATTTTCGGTAAAAATTATCTTCTTCGCTTAAATTACCCCCCGCCCCTGCTTGTCTTAATGTAATTTGCCTAACGAACCCCGGCTAAAACCTAAATTCCCTCGCTAGGTGGGTAGCAGTAGTGAAAGAGCTGACGTGTCGCCTACGAAAATAAGAAGACGAAGATATACAGCGTTAAGTTTCCGTGGTAAAACTGGTTGACTTAATATTGCATGTTTGGTTTTTAGATGCCGTTAGTGCTTAAACTTTATAACATCTTCTTGATACGGTAAAATTGGGGAATTGTCGCGAGTTTGTTTTGTTATTTTGTCACTAGGGGGGTGACACTTGCCACTTTGCTGACTAATTAAGGTAACTAAAATATTACGTAGTATGTTTCTACTCTCTAAATTTAGATAAATATATAGTAAAGAATCTTTCAAAACTCATTATATAATAAAATGAAATAATTTCTCTTAAAACACAAATAATAATTTAAAAAAGCTATACACATATTACGAAAGCTATAAGCTTTTATCATCAGTAGCAAAAAAAACAGCTAAAGTTCTCATCAGTGGTCAAAGATCGTATATAATTGCCGTCGCATATTTATTTTGCATTTCGATGAAATAATACAGCTTATAAAATGTTATTTCTTTTAACAAACATTTAAAAATGTATCATTTCTTTAAATGCATGATATTTTAAACAGAAAGTAGATCTCTCCGCACACTTATTTCAATAATACAGGTTGCTAATCTATATTTATATATTTTATAAAACATGCATTGTTTGCATAATGTGTGAAAAATCTATTTAAAATTATAGAAACACATAGATTCGGATACTTGAATCTGAAATACGGATTCAAGACTCGGATCCGAGATCTCGATATCTGAATTTGAGATCCGGATATCCAGATAATTTTTAATCCAAATTTAAAATTATCCGGATTCGATTTCCAGACTAATAATAAAACAATATCAGGAAGACAAAGCGTCGCTCGTTTAAGAGGGACGTCGTGTAAAGTAATTTTTTTGTTATTTTTGAAAAATTTAATACTTGACACACAAAAAATACAAATAAAATTACATATTATTAAATGCATGTAATTAATTGTCATTATAAATAATTAACTATCCGAATAATCTGTAATAAATTTAACTAATAATTATTACACGTTTTAGATAAATCATTTTAAATGATTGCACATTTCTGTCAATGTTTACAACAAAATTTAATGATAGAGTTATTGCGAAACAATAATCATAAATTGGTGCAAAATTTTGCGAAAATTGAATTAATATATTGCAAAATTAACGTCAATTATTTATTGATATTATATATTGTAAAATAATTAACTTTTAAAAAATTGTTATTATATAACTCCATATTATAAATTACATACATACAAAATCGCACCATACACCTATAAGGGTGTAGCACAAACTCTTTCCATTTGTTCAGAAATTTATTTCATATCTGAAAAAACTTTTATTTTGCAAAGTCTTTTCTAATTTTAATATACGGTGTTATTTTTTTGGAGTTATGCATTTTTTGCATTATTTTATGTATATATTTTTTGTTGACCTTTTTTTATACAATTGGTATTAGTTGAAACCAATAATTATTAATTAAATGTAGGAATATTCTGATAATAAAATTTAATATTCTAATTAATAAAACTTTCGAAAACAATAGCCTTTTATTTCCTGACACAATACAGGAGTCAAACACATTGACTTTATCATACGAATATCATGTATATCTTAAAACACGTTAGAAACAAGAGAATAGCGAAGTAATAACCGAAGCTAAGCTAGGTAAATTTGCTCATGAAATGACATGTTAAAATTTGATCGTTCGAGCAAGTGACGGCGTGACGGGCGCCTCCGCCATGAAATTGATTTGTACGCATGTAGCACACACATGCATAAGTAATATGAGGGTGGAAGTGCAGGGGGGTGGAGTGGGGGGTAAAGTCGAGTACGGTAATACGTAATAGGGAGACGGGACCACGGCTATGCGGTCCATTAATCATGTATGTGCGCCTGTTTAGGAGCAGTCCCGCAGGAATGAGCGTCGCGTATACGGAAACTGACTTACGTTCAAGAAAACTGGGCAGAATTTTGTCCCGTTTTCAACGTAATTTCTTATTTTTCTCATATATCACACGCGATTGTTCTGACACTTGTCAAGTTTTTAAGTTGGCTTTGGACGCGATGTAAGAGAAGCAGGAAGCAGGATGAAATAGAAGTATTATATAAAAATTTTCACTGTTTATTTGCATTAATATTTGTTTATATTTTATTCATATCTTTTAAGCGGGCGTTACAATCACGGAGCCCCTACACTTATCTGATTGAAGTAATTTTAGCTTTAGATGATTATAAAAAATATTTTAGGGTCATAGTTGGTGCTTGTTAAAAAATTTATTTTAGTAGAAAGAAAATATTAGATGCAATATTTTTTTAGAAAATTGCCACATTCTATACTAGATATATTCTCTTTGGTAAAACTAAATAATAATGTGCAATTTTTTTAAATTTTGTAATATAAGATATTTAAAGCACGCTACATGTAATTATGTTTATTTATATTTTTATAATGAGACAACTAAATATATGCATATATATATATATATATATAAATAAATAAAGTTATATTTTGTATTTAAAAAAAGTTTTAGCAGAGCATGGTTTCGATCCACGGACCTCTGGGTTATGGGCCCAGCACGCTTCCACTGCGCCACTCTGCTTATAACCCTATAAAATACCCAATATTATTTCTTTCAAAAAAGGGTAGTTTAAAAATATTTTTATTTGTTATCTATAATATTTACAGTACATGTAAAACTAAAATAGTAACGAAAAAAGTTTTTTGATAAGTAAATCATTCTGATCTTTTCTTATATTTAGTAACGTACGAATAATTATAAGTACAATAATATTAAACTAATTAATAAATGTTTTTAGTTTATACAATTTTAATTGAAATTAAAGATAACCTTAAACTTTTTCTAAGGTTTTTTTCGCTACAGCAAAGTATTGAAAGATCTCTGTCTAAGTGTTGGAATAAATTTATCATTAAAATAATTTTAAATTCAGCCTGTTAATTGTTGTCATTTATTCTGAGGATATATTGTTCGCCAATCACAAATGCTTTTTTTACTTATCCTAAAAATAAATAAAATAATAAATAAATTTTAAATTAAAAATAAAATAAAATTAATTCAGTAAAAAAATATATTATAAACGAAAGAAAAAAGTTTATTTCCAAATTTATTTACATCTTTCTTTTGTCAAAACAAACATATCTAAGTTACTATCATTCTTCAAACAATCTCGCATCGAAAACAATATCAACTCGGGGGCGAGACAGACAGCTGAATGCAATTCTGTCGTAAAATCGGACCCAATTATGCATTCCCAACACAGAAGCAATTCCCGACGAGCCGAGAAATATGAAGCATTTGAAATTCTCTGTCACTCAGAGAACATGACATGCGACCGTGCCCCGTGTCTCAATGAGATTCATAACAGTCGTGCATATAAGCGTGACTTTACACCTTGTTATTCCTGAATATTTTTCAAATATAGACGACTCGTGACTAGGAAAATTAATGATTGATACGTACAAATCAAAACCAACCCGGACAGATAAAGAAAAAAGTATATCTAGATAAAGATATTATTATTATCTAGTTAAGATAATATGTAGATATCAAAACGAAAGTTTATTTAGATAAAAGGTAATTAGTAATAATTCTATTTTTGCTGTTATAAAGTGAATATCAATAGCTGATATTGATTTTCAAGCATCGGTGGTTCAGTGGTAGAATGCTCGCCTGCCACGCGGGCGGCCCGGGTTCGATTCCCGGCCGATGCAGTTTTGTTTCCGTGGTGTAGTGGTTATCACATCCGCCTAACACGCGGAAGGTCCCCGGTTCGATCCCGGGCGGAAACACTTTTTAAATAAATTATTCTCAGAATAAATTATATATTAATTCCATACATTGAATAATAAGTAATAATTATTGTATGTCAAAATAGCTTAGATGGGAGTGCGTTAGACTGAAGATCTAAAGATGCCCCGTTAAATCTCGGGTTTCGGCAGTTAATATTTTTATTACAACTTTATTTAAAAAAAATAACCTCTACCGTGACAATGTTTTGCACATTGCCGTGACCAGGATTCGAACCTGGGTTACTACGGCCACAACGTAGGGTCCTAACCACTAGACGATCACGGCTAACAGAGGAATTGCTAATTTTTCTAGTTTTATTTTTGTACAATGCGATAAAAAAAAAAAAAATAAATAAGTCTTTATTTAGCTATTGCTATTACATTTTTTCTAATTAGTTTACAATTACACAGATAATATTATACATATGTACTATACTTATATGACATAATATATCGTATTACAAAACATTGGATCGCATGGATGACTTTAATTTCTTTTTAAATGCAATGACATTTTTAGAATTTTTTATTTCAGAATTTAATTTATTGAACATGGTTATGCCTTTATCAAAAATAACATTTTGGCCAAAAGTTGTATATTTTCTTTTTTTGCATATATTGTTACAATTTCTGGTATCATATGAGTGACTACTGAGACAAATTTTGTTGCATAAATACTCCGGCATTAAATTATTTAAAATTTTGTAAATAAATGTCATTGCATTTATATAAATAAAATCTTCAATGTTGAACCAATTTAAAGTTTGTAACATTGTACTTACTTTTGTGTATCTGTTACATCTTAAAATGATTCTCATTGCTCTATTCTGTAGTTTCTGCAATTTTTCTAAACATTCTTTGCTCACTAAAAGTAATATACTACAACAATAGTTAAAATGTGGTAAAACAATTGTGTTATATACTAGTAATTTTGAAGCTACACTCATGTTTTTGGTTATTCTCGCAAGAAAACTAATTTTTTTTGCAATTTTTTTACATAAATAATTTACGTGCTCTTTAAATTTCAATTTACTGTCCATAATTATACCAAGATATTTAATTTCATTTACGTATTCAATAGTAGAATTACCTATTTTTATAACTAATCCTTCATTTAAAATTTTATTTGAAATTCCTTGCTTGCCTATAATAATACTTTTTGTTTTTAGTTCGTTTAATTTTAATTTATTTACTGCAAGCCAGTTGTAAATTATTTTTAATTCTAAATTAATTATTTCTATTATCTTATTGTGATCTTTGTGATTAAAATAAATTAATGTATCGTCAGCAAATAATTGAATATTACAGTTTTTTAATATTTTTGGCATTTCATTGATATATATTATGAACAATATTGGTCCTAAAACACTACCTTGAGGCACACCAACGTTACAATCCAGTACATTTGATACGTAATCGCCATATCTTGTTACCTGTTTTCTGTTAGTTAAGTAATTTTGAAACCATTTGTAAACTGTACCTGTTATTCCATAATTATTTAATTTTTTTAACAAAATATCGCGATCAATTGTTTCAAATGCTCTTTTTAAATCTAGAAAAACACCTACAACTGTTTCTCCATTATCCACTGCTTCTTTCCATTCTGTTATTATAAATTGAATAACAGTTTCACAGTTGTGTTTAGTTCTAAATCCAGATTGTTCCGTTGAAAATAAGCTATATTTATTAAAATATTCTAATAATTGATTTTTTACTACTATTTCTAAAATTTTATCAATCGCAGGTAACATATTTATTGGCCTAAACTCATTTGCTTTTTTGGTACCAGTAATTTTTGGTATCGGACAAACTGTCGAAATTTTTAAGTTATCAGGTACAATACCCTTTTCCAACGACAAATTAATAAAATTTAACAGCGGATAACCAATGACGTCAAATGAATTTCGCAAAAATATCCAGTTTAGTTCATCGACATTACTTTTATGCTGCGCTTGACTAAAAATAACATTTTTTAATTGCATTAAATTTATTTTAGTAAATTCATCAAAATTTTCTGTTGTATACCTTTGCATATCAAATTGTGCATTGGTAAAGGGTATTGAACTTATAATATCTTGTACACTTGATATAAAATAATTGTTAAAATTTTCTGCTATGGTGGAATTACTATTTAATATTTTATTTTCAAAAATAATTTCTTTTTCTAGACACTTTACTTTTGTTGATATAATTTCTTTCATTGTTTTCCACATTACTATTGAATTACCTCTACATTTATCTAATTTATTATGTAAATAATTATTTTTTTCTATTCTTACTAATGATATGTATTTGTTTCTAAATATTTTATGTTCATTCCAATCTTTGTTACTTTTAGTGATCAAATACTTTTTATAAGAATTGTCTCTATTTTTTCTTGCTTCTTTTATAGAATTTACATAAAACCAAGATTTATTAATATTTTATCTTTTCTATATTCTATCTTTAAGCTTTACAGTAACTGCAGAATGCAATGAATTTAAAGCATTATTTACAAAGTTATTATATAATATATTTACGTCACAGCAATTATATAACCAATTTTTACCTAATAATTTATTTTCTAATACATTGTAATTTATGTTTTTAATCTTAATTTTTTTATTAGAATCTAATTTTATATTGTCAAGTTCAATTTTTAAAATGTCATGATCGGTAATTTTTGGAGTTCTTAATACATTTACATTTAAATAAAAATCATTACTTATTACTAAATCTATAAGAGTTCTGGAAGTTGCAGTTATACGTGTTTCTTCAGTCACTAGTTGTTTCATACCCGATTGATTTACAACAGTTTTCAACTTTTTTTCATACGTAGAGCTACTTTTCCAGTCTATATTAAAATCACCAATAATAATTATTTTATTATTTAAATCACAATTGTCCAACCAATCTTCAATATGGTTTATAAATTCCACTTGAGATGAACTTGGAGATCTATATAATGTGCACAACATGATTTGTTCATTCTTCACGTATATTTTTAAGTTTAAATACCACAAATCCAAATTTAAAGCATAATTTTCTATTACTTCATATTTCACATAATTTTTAATAAGCACTAAAACACCACCTGTTTGTCTCGAAATAGAATTACAACGCACGGCACTGTAATTACATATTTTTATTTCACTGTCTTCAATTTCATTTGTTATTCTGCTTTCACTCAAACAAATTATTAAAGGATTATGGTCCACTATCAATTCCTGTATTTCATCTTTATGTGCTAGAAAACTTTGAATATTTAAGTACAATATTTCATTGCATTTATTATTTGTTACCCGGCTTTCCTGTGGTTGCTATTCATTTACAACGTAATTCACTCTTTTTTTACATTCTTCTATCTTTCTTTTATGAGCGCTACAATTTTCACTCCAGGCTTCATGAGATGTGTTCAATTTTAGCTTTAATTTTTCATTAATTACTGAACAATTAACACAATTCGGGACGGTATTTTGACATTCAGATCTCTTGTGATCACCTCCGCATTTAGAACATGCTATTTTATTTTTACAATTTTCTGCCTTGTGATTGTAACCAGAGCAATTATAACATCTGAATAAATGTAAATCTTCTTTAACAAAACATTTTTTCCAACCAATATTTACTTTTTCAAGTTTTATCATAATTTCAAAAGATTTCTCATCTGTTTCCACAATAGCTATATTAGTTCTTAAATTTTTTGGCCGGATTAAATGTAATAGTTTTATTTCAGCATTTACTAATTTTTTATTTTGACTTTTCAATTTTAATATTATTTCCTCAAGTTGCTCGTCTCTTTCAATTCCCATTATTTTCACTCTTGGTTTGCTTTTTGTTGCTATTGTTACCTCATATTTATCACCAAATTTTTCTTCAACCGACTTTTTTAAATTTTCTGATGATGCATCATCGTGGCATCCTACTAAAATTCCACTCTTTTTTATATTTTTCACACTAACTATTTCCGCTTTTACTGCAGCAGGATCAATTCTTTTTTTCACTTCGTTTTTTGTTTCCCTCGATGTTTGTTCTATCGTTTTTGGCTTAATTATAACATTTCGTTGCGTTACCACTGCACTAGCATACGATTTTTTTTCTTCTACATGAACATCTTGAATATTTTTTTTAATTTCTTCATTTATCGCTGTCAATTTATCTAACTGTTTCTGCATGTTTTTAACATTCTTTTCCTGCTGTACATATTTTTCTTCCTGCTTCTTCATCCAGACTTTAGCACTAAAATTTACACTATTTATACAGCCACTACAAAACCATTTCATTTGTTTGTAGTTTAACAAAATATGCATTACATCTGCTGGCAATCTGACACACGTAGTATGGAATACCTCCGAACACAAACCATTAAACCCTATACAACTTTCTGTTCTTTTGCATACATTAGTACATATAGGACATTTTTCCTCACTCATTTTGCTCGATTGCAGAATGCACTGACACGTCCGTGCGGTTCTGCAGTCAGCAACTGACTGATAATACCTTAACACTTTGATTTAATATAAATTGAATTATTAGCATATAATTAGTAGGAATCTATTTAGCAGGAATTGCCCGACTAACTCAGTCGGTAGAGCATAAGACTCTTAATCTCAGGGTCGTGGGTTCGAGCCCCACGTTGAACGAATACATATTTTTAAATATTATAATTAAAAATATTAATGGCGATTTAAGCAAAAAAAAAAACAAAAATACTAATAACCTAAAATAATACGCCATATGTAATTTAGAATATAAAACATCCATTCTTTTACCTGTTCAACCACTTCAATCCATCGTCGAACCACATATACCCAAATCCATCGCTTTGCCTCATTATATTATTCATGGTCGTGCACCAAGCAGCACAGCGCATATAAAGATTTGTTTTAGGGCCTTAGACGTCAGGAGAGCAGCCAAATTGCGATTTTTAAGTGCTCAATGGGTACATATTGTACAACACATATACCTTCGCCCCCCACCCCCGCGGCCAGATAAGGTCACTTTGTAAAACCGTAAACTCGGTGTGCTGGGGATCAATTATTTAGCGGAGGTCTCAGTGCCGTTACTGAGATTTTGCTCGTTCCGGGATTTTTACGGTTCCGGTTATTGGTTAGACCACCCCCGGAAATGGTTATTTGAATTTGGATGCGAGTGGTGTTTTATGGCGCTTGAATTGGTTTGGATGGTTTTTTCATAATTTTACTGGTTTTCTTAGTGGAAATAAAAAATTTACTACACGAAGAGAAAAAAAGGATTCTTCCGAGTAAGGAGCTATTTGAGTTTAAGATATTTATTTATTACAAACAATTTTTTTTTTCTTTAATAAAGAGCTGTATATTTCTTTAAATTTATTAAAATTTATTTTTTTAATATAAAAAACAAAAGCCCGTATTCTCACCTCATTTATAAAAGTAATTTTTGCCAAAAGTACTTTTCACGTTTACTTAAAATTATTTATTAAGCAATTTATAATAGTTTATATAAATTTTATAATACCAAATATAATGAAAATGATCATAAATAGAAAAACTATTTATATTTGATCAGAAATAGAAGCAAAAATTTATTTTGAAGTTAATGATAAAAGCACTTTTTCACGAAAAAGTGAGGTGAGAATACGAGCCAAAGTTTTTCTCCGTGTATATTTTTAAAATATTATGTACAGAAGTATTTTTAAGAAATAGTATATTATGTTACGTGGAAAAGAAAACGATGATTATTGTGATATTTGTGGCATTGGCTTTGCCTCTAAACGAAACAAAACTAAAAGTAAATAAAAAATATATTATTTACACTTGTTATGTGATTTATGAGAATTAATCTTTCTTTAGTCGAATATACAAATTCTGACTAGCCTCGGCGGTATACATTGCTTTTCTCGCACTTTTCACACATATTCAATAATCAAAGTTAAATTAAAGCGAAAATTAACTTCATTAAATTTAATCATTTTTTAATATAGCCGTCGAAAATATCAAATTAAATACATTTGACCGTATGTTTTTGGTTGAATATGCAATTTCTGACCACCCTTGGACGGTGCACATTGTATTTGTTGCACTTCTTCACACATCTTCAATAATAAAATTAAAATGCACGCGAAAATAAACAATGCAATTGTCAATTAACTTGACTTGAAGTAATATGGCTGCCGAAGATGTCAGATTAAATACACTTGACGTTGTAGTTATGTTTGGCGCTGCCACCAATTGTGTATAAAGTAACTAACTACTGTACAATGTTTTGTACTAGTACCATAATGAATCTTTTTACATAAGCAATATGATAACGTAATATTAATATTATGATACAATTGAAGAAAAATAATTTTGCTTTGAAACATGTATTTATGTAGCTGTTGATTAAAGAAATTTAAAAAATATAATGACCCCCATTGTCTTTATAAGCATAAAATCAATTTTCGTTTAAAGTAAATCTATATAGCCCCGTGTTGAATACATCTTTAACCTAACTTTAAATTCAATATGCGCAACATTTATCTCCATTTTGAAAACTACCATCACATTTATTCATACATTACGTCAAAGTTGCATATCCGAGTTTAAGAGAAGGAAGTCCCGTGCAAAAACAACGTCAAGCATTTCCCGTCATTTCACTCGTCCCCAAACTGCAATAAAACTTTTCGCCAAGAAGCCCAACAAACTCTGTGACAGTGGCCGGGAAACTCTTGGCTCCGCGCGCGACAACTCAGGCTTCACCAAGGCGGGTAACAATGTGTTGCATTGTCGGTCAGGGACCATCTGTATTATAATATTTATTATTTGTGCGTCCCGCGGGCCAACGGCTCGGCGCGCTCGCTCGCACGGAAAAGCGTTATTTTATTTAACTGGGAACAGTGTCCCATGTCGGATCTTTCTCAAACTCTGTGAACCCGGGGCTAGATATGAAGGCGGCCGAGATGCAGCATCTTTCCCCGGCTATGACAACAGCGAAGTGTTTAAAATTACCTCCCGTGAGGCGGTTCGTATCATTTAATTTTCATGGCAGTTCGCGAACCGACGCGCGATAAAGGTCGCCTTTTTATTCGCTGCTTCTTTAGTTATGGTACGTTCGTTAAGTTTTTGTATTGCGAGGCCTTGTTACGAATTAAAATGTAATGTGTCATAAATGCGATTAAGGAAGATGGCGTCGCGGCTTGGGTTTAATATTACAAAAATTCAAGTTTTAAACATTATGTTACCGAAGCAGCGTTTTCGAAAGCTTCAAAAATTACAGAAATACCGACGTAGAATGACCAAACGTCCTGTTTTATCAGGATATATCCCAGTAACGTAAAGCCTAAATTACAAAAATTTAGTTTGTAGTTCTGTATTAATTTTTATTAATAACGGAAGTTTTGTCAAACTCAACGTACGTCTTCAGCAGGTAAATAAATAGAACATAAAAACAAGTTATTAATGTTCAAAATTAGTTTTAATATTGTAAATATCATTTCTGCAATAAAATTTTGTGATTTGTGCTAAAGTAACAATCTATAAAGTTTGAAGTACATACATTTGGTGACTGTAAAGTAAAGTTTTACCTATAATATAATTACAAAACAAAAAATCTATCGACATTTTAAAATATTCATTGTTATCACATTGGCAGTAGCATTTAGAATATATGCTCTAAGCGTCTAAGCATTAAGCGACCAAAAGTTGCTCAAAAATTACTCAGTTCTGATTCAATAAGCAAGTCGTTGTCGTTTTACCTTCTATTCTGTCTCCCCCTTACTTCATTTCATTTTTGTCTTTTCCTAACAACTTGATTTAACTGTCTATAACCTCCCTGAAGACCGCGAAAACTGGCAAAAGTTTTTTTTTTTCTTCTCCTTTTTCTTTCGTTTATACGTACTTTGTCCGACGCAGGGGCTACGTCTAATATGAGAGAAAATTAAGTTTGGCTAAACGTTAAACTCATGAAGAGTTGAAATAAAACGAAATGAAAATTTTTGTGTGTCGTACAACGGGAAAAATCTCACAGTCGGGGTACGATTGTGTTTATATAAGGAACAAAGAATTTTGCAGGAAAATCCATTAGGCTTTCTACTTTCTGAGATGGAAAATAAAAGAAAATTTAGTTAATTTAATTTTTTTCTTTTTGTTTTATAATGTTTTACCGGAATTACCTGTTACCTGAATAAAGAATTAAGATATCTAAAGAAAATGAAATAAAAATACTTTTTTTACTGTATATATATATATATATATAATACAATATAATATTCAAGTATGAATAGTAAAATAAAATTTACGACACTATCTTATTAACAGCAGATTGATAAGAGAAGCAATAGAAATTTGTAAAAAAAAAAATAAATTAATCAATTTGAAGGCACTGATTTAAATAAAATTTGGCTGCCATTAATACAAAAATTTATAAATTTCATCTTCCAGTTATTTATTTTTTACCTAGCATCTTGTTTTTATGTTCTGTTTATTTACTATATGTCGATTATTAATAAAAATTAATACAGAACTATATCCTAAAGCCGTTTTATTTTAATATAATGACTTCTAAAACATTTTTTCTATGATAAAATATGATATATTTTTTTCGAAAAAATATACATTCAGTTACGTGATTGGTTGGATTCTCATATCAGTGCTTAAATTTGTAAATTTTGTATATAAATTTTATTGTTGTAAATTAAATTCATCGGGCTTTAAAGTTCGTCACAATAAATCAAGAGTTTATATAAAATTAACTAATCTTATATACTGTACTTATTCTACTATAGTTTGGTAAATTTAGATTTCCAATTTAATATTGGGTTTAGCTTTGAAATACTATTAGAAAATTCCTTGTAGGCCTAAGCGATTTGAAAATTTAATTACTCGGATTTATCGGTAAATGTCTTGTTAAATTTATTCATAAATATGCATTACCTGTTTAGTTAGTATTCATTGGAACACAGCAAAGTTTATTTACAGAAACGGAGAATATAAAGTTTAACTTTTAGGATACTGTTAAATTATTGAATTTAATAAAATCTGATTTGGTATAATATATTTAAATTATTTGAAAAAATTATCAAATAGATTTTAATAAAGAATTATATTAATAAACCTTGAACAAATAAATGTTCATATTGTCAACAAACCGATTCAGTGACTGAGTAACTTGTGAAATTTTGGGAAAAATATAAAATCTCAATATTTTGAGTATTATTAAAGAATTATATTTAATTTGTACGTGTCATTTTTACAATTTATATTTATTTTTCTGTAATTCATTTTCATGTTTATCAGAATAAAAATATATAACAACATAATGTATTTTAACAATTTTGCAATGTATCCCGCAACTTTTTCTGGACCTAATTTTTTATCCAGTCCAATTCTGAATTAATATATACATTACAATTTACTAAATTGCAAATTATTTTAGTTTTATTATTAAATTCAAAGGCAAATAGTGTACGAGTTGTTCAAAAAATTTACTCTTTTTGTGATTTTTTTAATTTATCTAATAATAAATGTATAATATAATTTATTAGAGAATTTAAAAGGAATATTCAAAAACTTTGAAAAACATATTTAAAAACTTAACTTTAATTTTAAATAGTTTTTATATTTCAAAAAAACTGCTGTAGTACTTTAAGAAACAATATCAAAAAAGACATTTTTTATAAAAATTAATAAAAAAGTTATCAGTCATCAAAGACTATTTTATAAGAATTGTTATTTATTTATTAATGTTAATTAAATATAATGTAAAAATGTTCGACAATCTTTTTTCTAAGAAGCTTAATAATATTATAATATATTTTAAATTTACTTACACTAATATATATTGTGGAATGTCAGTGCACTATCAGGAATCATACAAATTCACTCATTTTTACATACTTAACATAATATAGTTAATTAGTTTACTAATTAAAATGTTTACAGTTTAAAAACAACAAAAAATATCACACATAAACTTGTCAAATTTATCTGTAAATAATAGTTTTGTATTATATTAAACAATATTCAAACAAAAACATTTAATTTTAAACAACAACTGTCACTTGAAGTATAACCATGATCCACTGCATATTATTATAGTTTTTATTGTAATTGTTATACAGTTGGTTATGGAAGTTAATTCAAATAAGCACCACCAGATGTAGCATTGTGCATTGTTTTAAAAGTGACAGTTTCCGTGATTTGTTCCTTGTTGTAATTATTTTAGTAAATTTTGTGCATATTTCAGTATTTTTCATATACTTTTAGATTTTAAACAGTTTTGTTTTGTAATTGAGGACTAAATCTTGTATTGTGAACAATATGAACGTGTAAAAGTTGGTGATAAGTTTATAATTTGGATACTAAGGTGAGTGGTAACATAACATATTAAATTTTATTACTAAAATAATTTTACTTGGGTATTATTTATTACGTTGATTGCCAGCTAAATTTCATTGAAAATGGACAGAAAATAATTCTTTGTTTTTAAGTTTGGCTTGTTAGGTTATGGAAAGATATATTTTTTTAATTTCGATGCACAAAATTAGTATTGTCTATCACGGTGGCAATAGATAATTATCCATTTTCATACTAGTTACTTTAAATAATAATATAACTAATCCATGAATAAAATGTAGATGGTGAACTCAAAACAATGTTTTATTTTATTAATACGTTGAAAATTTCATTTTAGACATATAGGGCTGTCCTTTTTTTGATGTATATAACAAAACAATCCTTGTATTAGGTATAGGCGTTACGTATTTGTATTTACGTTTGATCTGATACAGGGTTGGACTGGTTTACCGAGTCAAAAAATTAAAACTGGTCTCTGAGTTTTGCAAAAATTTAAGAATTGATTATCCTAAAAATATCAATTTGTGGAAAAAGTAATTTATTAAATCGTCTTTTAGATTTAAATCTCGATTTAAATAAAGAATTATATTTAATTTTATATGTGTAATTTTTATAATTCATCTTTATTTTTCTGTAATGTCACTTCCATGTAAATTAGAATAAAAAAATTATAAATATATATATTTTATTTGAACATTTTTTGGATGTAAAGTGGTCCTATCCTGCAACTTTCCCCGGGCTTAATTTTTTATTTAGTTCAACTCTGTATAAATTGGCGGATAATGGAAGACAATTGAAATTATACAATCCAAACGTGAAATATATTTAAAAATGTGTACATTTTTTATACTTTTCTATTCGAATATTAAATAGAACATGAAATTATATTTTCAATTTTCTAAATATAAATTTAAATATTTTAAGTCTATGCTTAATAAATGTTTCTCAAACTTTGTTAAAATGAAACGTTTCACAAATCTTAAAATTTTATTAGACCACTTTGTTTATTTTATAATGTGTGTAGTGTGTAAAATATATCATAATTTTTATTATTTGTTCTTTAATATGTAGTAAGTGATGGCCAAGAAATAAAACACTAGACATAAGATATTAGTTGATTTATTGTTGTAGTGAAATTTAACATGTCGCGCCATTAAACGCACACCTCGCCAGCTTGCTTCACTCTCTGACACACACACTGTATTACCGACCAGGAACCACCATCATGCCACCTAGCACGCAACTATAACATCGCGGTAAATTCAAATTTAAATGTTTAGCGCTATAGTTCGGCCTTCCTGACACAATGATTGCCCCTAATCATCTGTAGGTTAACAACAAAATTCGTATATCATTGGAACACTTAACATAAATGGTTCACACATAACTAATACACGAATTCGGTTGTTAAGACATAAGTACATAAATGATTCATAAAATCTTAAAATACATAAGGTTGGTCATAATTTTTTTTCTTAACCATAAGTTATACATAAGATTGGTTGACATAATTTTCTTAACCATAAGTTATACATAAGATAATAAGTAACATAACTAAAGTAAAATATATTCATAACAATTTGAATTCGATTAAATATGTTCCTTCCAAAGTTTCATGTTTTCCGGAGAACATATTCCTTCGAATGGTTTTTGAGTCAACTGATGTTCTTCAGGATCCGTAATTACATAACGATCATTGTCTAGAACTTTTCTAATTACATAAGGACCACGGTATTTCGGCAATAATTTTTTATTCACTCCTGGAGTAACATCGACATTTTTGATCATAACATAATCTCCAATTTTATATTCATACGGCTGTTTGTGATGTTGATCATAATAATTTTTATTACGATTAGCAGTATATTGTATTTGTTTAGAAGCATCATCCCGCATTTGAATTAAATCACGATCAACGTCTTGTTGGTCTAATAAAGCTTGGCTTAAATCATCTTTAATTTTACCGATCTGGTTTATTCCGAATAAGAGTTGTGCGGGGGTTGTTCCAATCGAACGGTTTATAGTGTTATTTAACGCGTACTCTATATCGCTTAAAGTGGTATTCCATGTGGATAAACTGTTAGATAATTTACTTAACATTGGCGTCAGACTTCGATTTATTCTTTCGATTTGACCATTAGCATGTGGGGTTGCACTAGCAATAGCAATATGCTGAATATTTTCATTGTTTAAGAATTCTTTAAATTTGTCGGACATAAACGAACTACCTCTATCCGAAATAATTTTCCTCGGTTTACTATAATGGTTAAAATAACTTTTTAAATGCGTAATTACTTCATCGACTTTAGTACTAGTTGTGGCATAAAGTTTAACAAATTTAGTAAAAGAATCTATAACCTCAAAAATGTATTTATAACGATGATTCGTTTTTTCTAAGGGACCATAATGATCTACATGAAGACAATAAAATGGTTGTTTTCCTTTATCATGACAATGTAATCTACCTTCACCTTTATTAGCTATTGTAGAATAAGTAATGCATTTCAAACATTGAGAAATATAATTTTGCACTTTTCTCTTAATATCAGGGAACCAATAAACACGCATGAGATATTCTACGGTTTTATTTGTTCCTTGATGAGCGATCTCGTCATGGGCAACATTAATAACATTATTTATCATTGATTTCGGTACATAAAATAATAATTTGTTTTTTGTTTTCCGATAAACTAATCCGTTTTGCAATTCAAAATTTTTATCCTCTCGATGTTCTAAATCGTTCTTAATTTTGACAATATCAAGATCTAAATTTTGTAAGATAGCTAAATTTCGCTCAAAGCTATTTTCCGTAATAACAAGTACTGCAAATTGTCTACTTAACGCATCCGCATGCTGCATACGTTCCGCCGATCTATGTTCCAAAGTATAATTGTAATTCCTCAAAATTAACGACCAACGTAAAATTCGCGGATTGATTTCCTTGCGTTCTAACGTTAGTTTAAGGCTATTACAATCAGTTACGATTTTAAATGGAATTCCTTGTAGATAAATTCTAAAACGTTCTAAAGAATAAATTATTGCTAAAGTTTCTAGCTCAAAACTATGATAGTTTGCTTCAGCTTTTGAAGTACGTTTACTGAAATAACAAACAGGATGAAATTTACCATCGGTTTGTTTTTGCATCAGAACAGATCCATAACCGTGCTTACTCGCGTCACAATGTAACTCGGTATCGGTCGTATGAGAATAAACAGCTAAAACTGGCTCATTAATCAAAATGCGTTTTAGATATTCAAAGCAATTTGAACATTCATTATTCCACTGAAAGTCGGTTTTAGAGTTTAATAAATCATATAACGGTTTGGCTAAAGTTGCGAAATTTTTTATAAATTTACGGAAATACGATATTAATCCTAAAAAACTATGCAATTCGCGAAAACTTCTAGGAATTGAATACTGTGTCACGGCTTCAATGTTTTCTGGATTTGGACGAATTCCACTGGCATCAATACGATACCCCAAATAATCAACTTGCGTTAACAGAAATGCACATTTAACCCATTTTAGTTCTAAATGATTTCGCGTCAAAGTTAATAATACTTCTTTTAAAATGTTTAAATTATCATCTATAGTTTCAGTCGCTATTAAAATGTCATCTAAATAAATTAATATTTTTTCTTCGTCTAATAATTTACGAAATGCAGCATAAATATAGCGAGTGAAGAATGAAGGACCGTTAGACAATCCGAAAGGTAATCTTACGTATTCATATTGTCCTAAATGCGTGGAGAAAGAAGTAAAAGGTATTGAATTCTCTTTTATTCGAACGTGATAAAACGCGTCTTTTAAATCTAAACGAGTGTAGTATATTTTATCTTTTAATCTATCTATATGATCATCGATTCTTGGCAACGGAAATATGTCGCGTTGTGTCATTTTATTTAGTTCTCGGTAATCGACTGCCATTCTATATTCACCTGATTTCTTAGAAACCAACACAATCGGACTAGCAAACTGTGATTTACTCGGTCGAATTATTTTCCTAGCTAAAAGATCATTTATAATTTCTTTAAGAGCTTCCTTTTCTTGATATGACAAGCGTCTAGGATTGAAATAAAAAGGTTTGAAGTTATTTTTTAAAATTAATTCCATTTCTAAACTCGTTTGTGGTTCGTTTGGTCTTTCAACATCAAAATAATATTTTTTAACTATCTCACAAACCTTACCACCTGATTGAACATCAATTTTCTCATTAATGTTTAAATTTACTGTGTTATTATTTTCTGTCGCAATATGTAGAATCTCATTATCCCACGAATTATCAATAATGTTAACAACAGGTTTTTTGATTATTTCAACAGTATTACTAAAATTTATTTGAATGTCGTTTCGGATAATAAAATCTCTACCTAATAGACAGGAACAACTCATAGTACAATCTGGTACAACATAGAAATTTACTAATAATTCTATATCATTAATCATTACAGTTAACTTTAATTGACCTAATATAATAATTTTGCTACTGTTGACACCTTCAAAATTATGAGATTTTACATTTGTATTCAAATTCACATTTTTGGGCACCTTACTTTCTAATAAAAGGGATATGGGGCTACCTGTATCTAGCGTTGCACATATCTCACTTTGTTCCAGTTGAAGTAACACCGTATAACTCGGAACTGGTAACACAACAGTTGGAGCAGATTCTATAAGATGGAAGGCATTACTTGTTTCACCGGTTTGACGACCATCATTGTCAGCAGGTGCGGAGCCACGTGCTTCTCTGCCATTTTGTTTACAGTCTCTTTTCAAATGTGCGGTGGATCCACAACCATAACAGGATCCTCTGGGCCTTCGTGGTCGGGGACAAGAAGCTGCAACATGACCTAAATTATTACAGTTAAAACATCTTACATGGTTAGTGTCGGTCTTCGATTTTTCTTCGGCAGGCATCTGCTTCTTACTTGTTTCATTTCGATCAATTCCTTGCGATCGACTAATGCTTGGAACGGACGAAGTTCGTTTCCATGAAGAATGGAATGATGCGCGAATCTTTGTATAGATTTCTAACTTGTCCTTAAATTCTCTGAAGTTACGTGCACCATACAAAATACTTTTTCGATTCGGGTCGTCGGTTATACCGTCAATAACATATTGTATAACAGCATCCGTTTCAATACTTCCCCTTGAAGCTAATTCTCGCATATGTAAGAAATATTCTTGCACCGACTCATCGCGTTTCATTTTTCTATCTTGTAACATTTTATGTAATTGTGCGCTAGTTGTTTTTGACGAGAATTCTTCAATAAGTTTTTGTTGTAAGAGTTTCCACGATCGGATGTCCCGTTCACTCTGAATAAATAGTTTAGCTAATCCACTTAGGCGTTTCTTTGCAAAAATAAATTTCTGTAGCTCATTCCAGCCCATCAAAATTGCATTATCCTCAAATTCGGTCACCCATAATTTAACAGGATAGTTATTACCATCGAACAATCGAATTGTGTCTTCAATATCTCTAAAACTTATAGTGGCATTAGTATTGACAAGTTGTTGACTTACGGAACTTCGTATTTCATCTTGATCCTCGTCGATTTCGTCATCGGGGTCTTCAGTGTCGACGTCTTCGTCACTGGGGCGACCTTGTAATAAATCTAAATTGGTCAGATGTTCACACAATCTTTGCGCGATTTCCTTAGGAGTACCCGTATAGTCTATTCGTAAAAGATTACAACTGGCTGTTAAATCACCGACAGAGCAATTTTGAACTGTCCACTCAACCTTCTGTGTGAATTCTTCAGAATCCGAAGCGAATTCAAATCCCGAAAACTTACGTAACCGGCTTCGATTTAAACGATCGCCAGTCACTCCGAATATAAACTTATGTAATGCTTTAATTACCGATGCTGGAGAAGTTTTAATATTATTCGCGATCTCGGGTATATCGATCAATGTTACTGTATTCTGTTCATCCCCCATAATAAATAATCAGAAATAAAACTTATAAAATCGTTGGCAAAACAGCGCGTCACTATCGTGCTCTCTCGCACTCACTAGTATTTATATCTCACTATCCTTTTCTACCACGTGTTTAATCCACAGTTCTAAGGTTCGAGTTAATTTCACTATTTCCCCTAATACACACAAATAAACGTGGTGATTGAATTCTTATAATCCCACTTCTGAAGCTGTAGTAAGTGATGGCCAAGAAATAAAACACTAGACATAAGATATTAGTTGATTTATTGTTGTAGTGAAATTTAACATGTCGCGCCATTAAACGCACACCTCGCCAGCTTGCTTCACTCTCTGACACACACACTGTATTACCGACCAGGAACCACCATCATGCCACCTAGCACGCAACTATAACATCGCGGTAAATTCAAATTTAAATGTTTAGCGCTATAAATAATCACCTATTATTACACGATATTTTGATGCTTATCAAAATATTGTTGCAAAAGTTAATGAATTTTTTCTAATTAGGGGTCGAAATAACATTTCAGAAAATACACATTTATTAAAAAAATAAAACACATTTACTAAAAACCTATAATTTATCGTCATTTTTTTAAAAAAATTAAATACATTTCTTTTATTATTGCTAATACATTTTTACATAGAAGTCGCAAGTGCTTTTTTGTTTGTTTTGTTTTGGAGTTATAAAGCTAAAATATTGATGTAATGTAATCTAACCTAACCTATATAATAAAACTTGAAAATATTTTAAGTAAAGAAAAAACTACATAAAAGTATAAATTACAATTTAAATATGGAAATAAAAAAGTTAAAATCTTAAATGAAGATATGCCGCCTTAACACTTATCCAAAGTTGTTCTTTTATCGTCAGTTAAGTAACATCGTGTTTTAGTCTCCCCTCTTTTTTTCCCTTAGTTTATTTCAGCTACATCGTAGTTGGGTTCTTGTTCGTTCTTTGTCCGTAAAAATACGACTAATTAAACAAACAAGTGGAACAGCGAACTCAAATAGGAATAAAAAAAAAACGTTGATGATAAAGAATGAAATGAAAAAAACATATACTTTTTCGTGCAACGTATACTGAACATTATGTTTTATTTTTGTCGAGTTTGGAAATACAAATAACTGAAATTGTTTTAATATATGTGAATTCATAAAGGTAATAAGTAGTATATTATGTTACGAAGTGTAGAAAGCGATGATTATTGTATTGAGTTTAGATATTTGTGGCTGAGGCAAAGCCGAGGTCAAACAATCTGAGCGAAACACGAAAAGAGCAATCTACTAACAGTTGTAAAATAATATGTTAATTAAAATTGTTACGTAATTTGTAAGAAATAATCATTCTTTGGTCGAATATAAAATTTCTGACTACCCTAGGCGGTATATATTGCATTTCTTGCACTTCTTCATACATTTTTAATAATCAAAGTTAAATTAAAGCGAAAATAAACAATGCAATTGTCAATTAACTTAACTTGACTTAATAATTTTTAATATAGTCATTAGAGGTGTTTAATTATATGCACTTACCCGTGTTTCTTTAGTCAAATATGCAGTTTCTGACAAATCTGACGGTGCGTATTGTATTTCTTGCACTTCTTCAAACATTTTTAATAGTCAAGAAGCAATAGGAATTTTATAGAGAAAAAAATAGCATCAATCAGTATGAAAGCACTAATTTAAATAAATATTTGTCATTCTTTAATTAAAAATTTATAAATTGTATAATTTAGATACCTAGTATCTTGTTTCTATGTTCTGTTTATTTATTGTAGATGTCATTTATATCAAATCTGTATTAATATTTATTAATAATCGACGTTTCAACGAACTTAACGTCCGTCTTAATTCACATATTGCCAACAAATTGATATTACAAATCTAATGTTGCTAAAAATTCCAAAATTTGTATAGTTTTACGGATGGTTTTAAAGAATTTTTATTTTGGAATCACATGTAATTTCCTGATGATGAAGTAAGTAGAATACATCGAAACATCGATTTTTAATTAAAACTAATACAGAACTAAATCCTCTAAGAGTTTTTGATTTTAATAATTTTAATTATTTTTTTTTATAAAAAACTAAAAAAATCAATATCACTGCCTCATTTTTCCTTAACCAGTATATCACTAAAAAACAACAAATTTTTTTCACCACCGACCGTATCTAATTCATTTACCCCCGCATCCCTTTCGTGGCATATTGTAACCCTTGGAAAATTAGTCCAAGCTCTCGGAACCGGTGCGTAAAAGGGGGCCGGTGGCGCGTACAGCAGGCGTCGTTACGCCTCAAGGGACGCAACTTGGCGTCGTTGACAATTTGAAACTTATTTTAACATTCATATAGGTGGCGGTTGCACGCTTTTCCGCTGGTCCGCTAGATGGTCGCTAGCTTACGTTAGAAACAGGACTGCTCGCTAGTTTATATGTATATTTATTACAATCTGCATATTCTCTCTACCTCCAACGATGAAGGTTTGGAGAGTTGGTAATGAACATTACGGCGTTTTAACGCCTCTCGTTGTGTCTCCTCAGCCCGTTCGGTTGGTTGGGTCTTTAATGCAGGGGCGACTCGTTTGTAGAAATTATTGAAAATGATTAAATATTTGAAGATATTTAGAAGATTTAGACCTTGTTTCATAAATAATAATAGTGTATTATGTTACGAGGAGAAGAATGCGATAATTATTGTCTTGAGCCTAGATATTTGTGATTGAGGTTAAGCAATCTGAACGAAACACAAAAAAGAGCTTTCTATTCCGAGTCAAACATAAATGATTTTTTCTTGAAGTGTTCTAAACGAAACTAATCTGAAAATAAATAAAAATACATGCCAAGCAAACTTAACCAGTTACTAAGAGTTGTATATATATATATATATATATATATTTAGGTTTAAGTTCTGTATTAATATTTATTAATAATCGACGTTTCGACGAACTCAACGTCCGTCTTCATCCACATATTGCCAACAATTCTAATGTTGCTAAAAATTCTAAAATTTGTATAATTTTACATAAGATTTTGTAGAATTTTTATTTTGTAATCACATGTAATTCGTTTGAAAACTATTCAAGAAAGTAAAACAAATGAATAGGGTATTTTATTTTAGATAAGAAATGAGACGCCACTGTCTGCGACCAACTTTTCTCCGTCCGAGAGAGTGCGCCACGCAACAGCGGCGTCTGATTTATTAATGCCTCTTGGAGGGCCATATCTGTATGAATACTTGACCTCCTCCCCCTCCACTCCGTGGACTTGATGACAAAAATTCCCTCACTGCACAAAAATATAATTAAAATCTGTTTTAGAATGAAGCCATACGTTACAGTTAAGTTTCAAATTGAGTCCGGTATGGTAGGATACGTTTTCAGCTTCAGCAAAACGAATTTCATATGCTGAATGTCTTCAGGTCCTTTGGGGATAACTGCCGACGTGTTTGTTTATTATTGACTACAAGTCCAAGTCCTCTGATGCGATGGTTACCACCGCGACAAAAAATATCACCTTTGAATTCGCAACTCATAACATAAATATACAATTTTATTTGGTATTTCGTAGCTATATATTTATATTACGATGTATTTTGCAATAATATTTACAAAATAAGGTATTGGAAAAATTTATATTGCATAAATTAAAGACAAAAATTGTATTTGCAATTATTTAAAATATAAATAGAACACATAAAAAAATAACAGTTGTATGTCTGGATAGAAATATGTAGCAGAAACTAATTGCTGCTTAAATAAAAAGAATTTGTGACATATTCTTTTAAGGGAAATTATTTTATTTTATTAATGCTCTTTTATTTTAATATAATGAATTCTGAAAGTTTTTTATTATATTAAAGCTTTTAAATTTAATTTTATCTTTTCAATTTGCAAATAAATGTCAACCTAAAATTTCAAATAGTTTTCAAACAACTTAAAATCCATTCACGTTCACTTTAACACAATAACCGTATTACAAATTCAAATTCCACTTAATCAATAGCAGCTTTCAACGCAATTAGTCATGTATAAAATGTATATACAAACCGTGCGGCATTAAGTCTCCAATTCCTACAGGATATCAAAATCATAGTGGTTGCCTGTGCAAGCAAAACTTTAACGTCGCACACTAATAAATACATTATTCTAATTATAAACAAGAAACGCTTCCAAGTAAGCTGGTTTTCATCTATCGTCAAACCGATTTATGAGTGTGGTGGTAGAGCATTAAGGTGACGAAATGATGAAGAAGAACCAGCGCCTGTGTGTGTGTGTGTGTGTGTGTGCGTGTGCTGGCAATCACGTTTCGTAAACCGGTTAAACGGAAACCTGGTAAGGTACGAGAATTTGGTTTCGACGACAGTTGAGTAGTTGCCTTTTGCATAACTTATATCTAGATTATCACAAATTTAAATGATACGGCTGTCTTGAGACATGACGACGAATATGAAACGTTAATTTCTCTCGTACGAATAAATGTTGATGAAGGAAAATGTAAAATGAAGAAAGAATGAAAAGGTAATAGATGAGATTTTTGTTTATTTTCGATTTTAATAATTTTATTATTATCCGATTTATTGATTTAATATATTTTCAATTTTATTTATTCTTAAGATAAGCAAAATATTATTTCTGATTGGTTGAACATGGTATTCTCAGAATAAATGACAACATTGTATTGCCTAACTTTGAAAATAACTGCCAAATTAACAATAAAAACTTTTCTACTTTTTAAATTTTTTTGTTATTTGTAGTTTTAGTAATTTTAATTTTTATCATAGTAAAAAAATCTTTCAGAACTCATTATGTACCTACATGAAAATAAAACTGCTTTAGATCGAATATGCACTGATTTAAATAAAATTTGACTTCTTTTAATTAAAAATTTATAAATTTTATGATCTAGTTACTTATTTTATTACCTAGTAACTTGTTTTCTATATTATGTTTATTTGCTGTAAATATAATTTTTCTCATTTTTTTCCTGATGAAGACATACGTTGAGTATTAATACAGAATTATAACCTAGAGCCATTTAAACTAATATAAAATATTTTCTATAAAAATTTTCAAATTTATCACGTAAAAAATAATAACTTTATGTTATCGCATATTTCTTTATTGGTATATATTGCTTTAATTTCTGTCACGCTTAGAACAAAAGTTATAAATCAAAAAAATTAATTTACCTTTGAAATTACATTCCCAGTCGACCTAGAACGTTAATCAATTAAAAATAAAAACAAAACAGAGAAGAAGAAAAAATACTGTCGCATTGAAGACAAAACCACGAATTACGGTACACAGCGGAAATCAAAAAGTCGCGACAGTAAATATTAATAAAGAACATAAAACTTAGACGAAAATCAGATAACAAATCAAAAACAACGGATAAACTTTGTTCCACGCGGAATACCTTTGCTGTTTACTAAAAAATATCACAAAAATTGTATTTACCGTACAATATGAGTGTAAAGTAATTACATATTTTTTATTAAATTTTGTAGAAAAACTTCATTAATCTATTTAATATAAATAGCTAAATTAAAAACTCGGCATCGTATAAAAAAGTTTTAATAAATTTTGAATAATATTTTTCGAACTAACCTAAAATTGAATAATAAATTAAAATATGTTCTTACTGTGGCGAAAAGTTAATAAAATGAAATAAGTTTTTTTAAACCATAAACAATAATTTAAAAAAGCTGTATACGTAATTTGTAAGCTAAGCTTTTACCATCAGTAGCAAAAGATAAAGCTAAAGTTCTAATCAGTGATCAGTGAGCTACGTACATATTTCTGTAAAAGTCTGAAAATTTGTAACTTATTGTAAAAAATTTTTTCTATGAATAAATTAGTTTTGTTTTATAAGTTTCTTAAATTATACTGAAGAGGACCACAACAGATTGGTTAAAAATTCTAAATAAAAATTTATTTTTAAAATAAAAATATGACTCATTAGATAAAGTAAACTACATCGTTTATATAATATGATACACAATTTTACTGTTAAATAAAATAATAATAATAATAATCACAAATATTTATTTTGGTTTTATTTTACAAAATTTGTTATCAAAATAATTTACAAAAACATTGATAATAAAATATTAAAGCTCTTCATTTTACAGCTCCTTGAATATCAGCAACTTGTCCAATCAGTGGAATAGTATCAATAACTCTCATAAGCTGACTTACTTCGCAACAATATAATAAGCCTTTTTCTTTCTTGTCCCAATCGGGCGTTCCCCATCTATGACTTGGACAAATATTTGGACAAAGTTGATCTTCTTTTGTAATTGTATCTACAAATGGATTATTCAAAACAACAAAAGCGATTCCTTTCTTAGTTTCAGGATCGTACACTATCTTCCAGATAAATTTCGGTACAGGAACTGTTTTTACTGCATCTAGATAAATATCTACATTAACCCCCTTGACATTCTTCATTTGAAGTGTTCCATATGTTCCGGTAATAATTTGGAGAGGTTTCTTCAATGCTACAGCTGATGCTCTAATGGCAGTTTCCAAAGATTTCCAGTTTCCATTGTTGATAGTTTGCCATTGGGGTACTGCGTTTATGTAGAAGTAAGATGTGTATTTTGAAGAACCATAGAGAAAGTCTGCAGCTGGTGACAAATGAGCTCGTGCTAAATAAGAATTAGTATTGATATATTTTTGAGCTAAATCCTTGGATTGTAACAACTTCTCGAACAAAACTTTTTGATTTGCTATTTTAAAGTCTTCTTCAACTGCTGGTCTAAAGTCCAAACCTGCTACTTTGTAATCGTAAGTTGGTTTTTCTTCCTTAGCATCTAAAAAGTAATACAAAAATTTTAAAAAAAATTGTACTTTGAAAATTTCACTTTAATACACAAATGTAGTGGCTGCAGTTTCGACAAACATTGTCATTATCAAACTGACAATGATAATGACAAGGTTTGTCGAAACTGCAGTCACAACATTTTTGTATTAAAGTGACATTTTCAAAGTTACAAAAGTTTTTTTTTTCTTATTTCAATATGAAGTTTTACAAAGTAACGTCCAAAAGTGTTAATTTTTTAATACAAAAATTATTTAATTTGCTATTTATTATTTTTTATATGCGAAGATCTTTGACTTTATCTATAACTTTTTCTACTGATGATAAAAGCTTTGCTTTCGAAATAGGTATATAACTTTTTTTAAATTATTGTTTGTGGTTTAAGGGAAACTATTTTATTTTATTGGTAGAGAAAATATAATTAAATTCTACGTTATCGAATTTGTTCTAAACTCGGTTCCAAGTTACCATATACATACTTGCAATAGCAGATCCATGTAAAATATGTTCAGTATAGAGTGGCTCTCCTTGTTTATGATCATAACAAACATCAATCAACGAAACGAAAGATTTATCACTGACTTTATGTCCCAATTTCTTCAATAATCCCTGCCCAGCGCATTCAGTATTTACAATTTTATATTCACCATTCGCTCGTTGATTACAGCTTAAATCTTTGATATTGTAATTTTTGCCATCAATTTTTAGATTTTTATCAGAAGCACATGTTGCAGTGACAAAGTTTTTATTAACTAAAATTTCAATTCATAATTATTAACTGGTTAAATAAAATATTTGTTTTCGCTAAATCATTACGTTTTCCTATTTTGTTGCCAGATCCAGAACAGAATAATGAAATTTCCTGTTGTGGATTCAAATACAGGGCATCGTTTTCCGGTGTTAATTGTTCGTAATTTTCACCAACTTTTTTCAGTAGAACAGGTTCTTTTTCGGGAAAATCAGTCTTGTAGTTCAATGTACATCCTTAAATTCCAAATTACATAAATAAAAGTAGTAATATTTTATATTTAAATGCACACTATCAAAGCATTGTTATATGTGATAATTAAATATAATGAAATATAATTAAAAATACAAATTTTACTGATTAAAAAAAATAGTTAATTATTTACTTAAATTAATAACTAATCTTACCTCCAGTTGGTCTTTTAGGAGCAGGTACAGGTTTGTTATCTAAAAAAATTATAATTAATTCAGTTACATTTTTTTAAAAATTTTCCGAAACAATAATGTAAATAGATTAGTGTATAATGAGTGTGAAATTGAAAAAAAAATGTTGCAAAAGTTGATGTAATAATTATTTTAAAATTATTTAATTTCGTTAATTAAATTAATTTAATTATTTTATTTTAGTTTTTATAAAATAATTAAACATAATCTAATCCTAAAACAGCATTTATTTTAATACAGTGAGTTCTGAAAAATATTTTACTATGTTAGATAATATATTACCTGCAGCAAACTTAGCATCCAAAACCCCAGAAATTTCTCCAAAACTAGGTACTAACTTTACTTTTTCTATTAATTGTTTGACGTCACAACAGAAAATTGCACCTTTCGTTAGATCTTTCCACATTGTATTTTTCCATCCATATTTATCACAAATATCATTACATACGTTATCACTTAGTCCTAGGGTTTTCAAAAACGGATTATTTAAATTAACAAAAGCGATAGCTTTCTTCGTCTTCAAAGAGTACATAATCTTCCAAATGTATTTAGGTACTGGCATTGTATTCATTTCATCCAAATATAATTTAACATCATTATTGTTTTTGTTTTTAACAGTAAGAACATCATAAACTCCTGTGATTATTTTGAATTCTTCTTTGAGATTAGTTGCTGTTTTACGAATGGCGTCTTCCAATGTTTTCCAGTTTCCATTATTAATGATTTGCCATTGTGGAACAGTGTTTATGTAGAAGAATGGTACGTTAGCTGAAGAAGTGAATATAAAATCGGATTTTGGTGATAATTGTAGACGAACTAAATTGGATTGGGAGTTAATAAATTGGTCAGCTGCTTGTGGTGATTCCAAGAGTTTAACAAAAACAGTTTTTTGATTAGCTTGCGTGTAGAATCTATCTGGTTTTGTTCGGAATTCAAGACCTCCTATTTTGAAATTAGCATCGGTTTTTCCAAGTCCATCATCTAAAACAATTTTATAATTTATAATTAATTTATTTTCAAACAATATTAAAGTATAATTTATATAAAAATTTCAAAACTTATCTATTATGTATTAAATTGATATTTTTGTCTTATTTATTATAAATTCTAAGAAATAGCAAAAATAATTTTTATTTAATTTTTTAATTCTGATTAAAGGTCAATTTGTATTATCTATTTATTCAGTTTAATATCGTCAAACATGTAACGCTTTATACATTTGACTATAATTAAAATAAAATGGGTTTAGGTTGTAGTTCTGTATTAATAAATATTAATACAGAACTACAACATAAAGCCGTTTTTCTATTTTATTATAATGAGTTTTGAAAAAAAATTTTACTATGTTATAATAATTTTTCTTCAGAAAATTTTACATGAAGCTTTTGGGAAATATATAAAGCTGTCAGATGTCTGTCAACTAAAACTTATGTTGAATTTAAATGTTAAAAATTGAAAAATGTACTAGCATTTTATATAACACATACTACATGTTTCAGCAATTTTTAATTTGTATGCGTTTCAGAGGTTTATTTATTAATGAAAAATTACAATATTTTTAATATAAAGAAAAGTATGAAAGTATTATATTTATAAACTTATAAACTTTAATTTAAAATATTTTAAAATTTGTTAACCAGTTATTCAGTTAGCTTTGGTTTAGTTTAGTACGGGGTATTCGACTTTCGATTAAATTATATATAACTTTTATATTTTTATTTTTTCAGTGGCGTAAAAATTGAGACATAATTACGACACTGTATTTTCGTTACGATACATTACTCTTTCAAAATAGCTTTACCTGCATTTTTAGTTCTATGATTCTACCATTTTAATTTTTCTCTAATTATGCACTTTTAACGTGATTTTGAACTTTTATCGCTGCACTAATGTAATTTGTAAAATAAAAAAATGAAACACTTACTGTCAACAGCAGATCCTTGCAACACATGTTTAGTATAAATAGTTTCCGCTTTCTTCTGATCATAGCAGATCTCAATTAACTTATAAAATTTATTAGCAACTGTATGCCCTAAATATTTTTTCACACCCCTTTTGCCGCAAACTTCCGTCGTATCTTTATATTCACCGGACGTACGTTTTTCACAGCTAATTGTATTGAATTGCAGTTGTTTGCCTTCGATACTGACCGTTTTGCCTTGGACGCATTTTGCTGTTGCTACATCTTTGTTTACTGCAAGAAATTGATTCATTTCAAGGTTACTAAACACTGTCAATAAAATAATCAATTGATTTAGTTTACTTTCCACAATGTAATTTAATTAAGATCAATTGCTACCAGGAAGCATCGAATAAGTAGTTAATTTAAAAAGTTTATATTTGTACAGGATGATTCAGTAGTTCTATGATAAACTTTGGAAGATTTTTAAAAAAAATATAAACAAATGTTATATGAACGTAAGTTTGTTTCGAATTCGTTAAGGAGTTATAAGAATTTAAAATTTTAACACTGTTTAAAAATATAGTGAAAAAGTGTTTTTATTTTTTCCTTTAAAATAAATATTTACTTTGGAAATTTATATTCAAACAAAAGTTTCATATTGTTTTCTTACAATATTTATTCTATCAATCATTGTCAGTCGATCTTCAAATCTTTCAAAAATAATTGATTATAAATTTTTTTTTCTAAATTCGACGATAGGATATATTTTTTAAACAGTAATATTTGTGCATTAATCGTCATAAATTTTATTACGAAGAAGAACTAATTAAACATTAGTAATTTAAATAAAGAAAAATGTATTGACTCTGTCGAGATTCGAACTCGAGACCTTTTACCGGCAGAGTCAATACATTTTTCTTTATTTAAATTACTAATGTTTAATTAGTTCTTCTTCGTAATAAAATTTATGACGATTAATGCGCAAATATTACTGTTTAAAAAATAATTGATATTAATTTTTGATTTTTTTTCAAGTTTTTTCGTTTTGACTTATTATTATATTAGTTACTTACATCCAACGATTTTATTGGTGCCTCCTGGACAAGAAATCAATATTTCATCTCGTGGTTTTAAATTTACACCGGTATCGTCTGGTATTAATAGTTCATTATCTGGTTTAGAAAGTTTTAGTAGCACTGGTTCTTTATCGGCAAAGTCAGTTTTTAATGAAAACGAACATCCTAGAAAATAATTATTTGTTATTAACCTTAAACGTTAATTGTTCTTTTTTGTGTTAAAAAAATATATACTTAAATTGTATTTCTTTTATATAATTATTAACAAAAAACTAATTGTATACGAATTATTTTTTTATGTATTTAATTTAATTATTTTTGCTGATATTTTAAATGAAAAACATAAAATAATAATAGTTGTTTACATGATTAAAAATAAAACTGATAACATGTTTGATATATAAACATGTTATTTTCATTAACGGTATCTAGGATTTACCAATAAAATAATTAATGTAATTATAATCATACAATATTATGGCGTTTATATAAAAAGGTTTTTTACTTATATTTTAATATTTGAAGCATTTTTTTAGTTTAATAAAACTTCCAAAAAAAGCTTATTAAGAAATTAAATGAAAAGATCAAAAAACATTTCAGAACGAAATACAAATTATTACACTACTGACAATATAAATATATTTAAAAAGTTGGTACTCAAAATCTTTTTTAAAATCATATTTGCAATGGTAACTGTAAAGTAAAGTTTATCCTAAAAAAATATATATTTTTATATATAATATATATATATATATATATATATATCTTAAATTTTGTATTTAAAAAATAGGGTATAAATATAATTCAGCTTACAAACTTTTATTTCAAAATATTGCATATATATATATATATATATATATATATATATATATATATATATATATATATGCAATATTTTGAAATAAAAGTTTGTAAGCTGAATTATATTTATACCCTATTTTTTAAATACAAAATTTAAGAAAATTAATCATTTTATCAATAATTAGTTCCAAATTCTTATTTGTCAAAAAATGTGAGGCTCCCAATTTTTAAGTTGTTGCTATGCAAGAAATTTCAAAATAAAATTCTTAAATCAGCAACATTTTTATAAGACACGTTTGGCTCAATCAATTTTGGTTCCTAATTTATCCAGTTCTTTTTTTTTTAATTTATAATAAAATATAAACAAAAATAATAAAACATAAATAACATTTTAATAAAATAATAAACAATAATTCAATTACAAAAAGTAAACTAATAAAATGTAAATTTAAAAATATGTTTCACGTTTACTAGAATATATTAAAAATATATTTAGTAATTTGTATAATTTTAAATTGTGAACATGGTGATAACCACATATTATACCGGCAAATAATTATATAACAACATATGAATAATATTTAATTGCAAAACACTTTCTTTATAGAAAAAAAAATCCAGCAATATTTTCATGAATAATATTTTATTTACCGAAATCGTACAAACAACTTAATATATTAGTCATAAAAAACAAATATTATTTAGTCATATTATTTACGAAACTATTTATACCATCATACATACCCGGTTGTCCTTGACACAACACAACTAGTTCAAATATGACAATTGTTATTAGTATGTTTTTAAAGTAACAATACATTTTATCACAGTATTAATCACACTTTTAACTATAACCTAACCTAAAGTTTTTTGTTACTATATTAAACAATATTTCGTGTTATTCAAATATCGAATAAAAATAATCTTATAAGCACAAAAAAAAGTTACAAAAGAGTTGCTAACAGACTGAATGTATTAACAACACTGAGCAATGCACTAAGAGAGATTAACAAATATTATAATTTGTTATCGAGCGAAAGTGATTTTAGAAATCCCCCTACTACATCTCTTCAGTATGTGATTTGAATTTCATTATCGTAAAAAACTAAAACTTGTTTATGTCTAGTTCTCGTGACAGTGAAATAGATGTTGAATACAGAAAAAGTAAATTAATTCTTAAAAAAATGTTTGAGAAAAAAATCTCATCGCGTGATTTGGATAGATCAAGGTCGTTCATATAGAATTATTGTGATGTTGATAAAATTGGTTAAATTAGTTTTATAATATTTTTTAATTAAAAGTTACATTTACAGATTTATGGATGTCAAAAGTTTTGTGATTAACAAGTATTTTTTGATAAGAACATTGTTTATTAAATAAAGTAATTTTATAATTTTTATTAAGGTTACCTTACAATATAGTTACACTATTTAACAAACGAGAAAAAAAAGAGGCTATAACATTAGCATACGCAGTTCAACACTCAACGCATAATTTTTGCGTAAATGCAAAATAAAATTGGGAAAAATAATAAAATAAAAATTTCAATGTGAATTACACATTCAACAAACCATTAAGGTCTGGTTTCATAAACACCAACGTAAATTATAAAGTTATTACTTTACAAGTAAATTTAATAAACAAGTAAATTTACTCTACACTTTACAATTTTTTATGTAATTTTACTATAAAAAGCCAAGGGTAACAAAAATGCCTTGTCATATTGTGTAATTTTATATAAAATGTAATTCTACAGAAGTTGTAATATTATCTGTAATATTTCTTAAATTATTCTTTAAAAATGCTATTATAATATAATTATAATTTTAGTGTTACACAAGTAATATGGAAAAATGCATAATATTATCTGTTGCAACACAAATTTACGTAAACTTTCGTGAAAATATACAAAAAATATGTAAATCTGCTATTTTATTTTATATAATATTTTAATTCCATAATAGTTTTATGAAATTTACAGAATAAATGTAATAAATTTGCATTACAGAGAAAACTATATAATGTTTATTATAAAAAAATATCTAAATTCACAGATGTTTTTTTACAGTGTATGCTACTACTATGCTTGAACTTTTAATATTAGGGAGTGAGAGTTGCTTCTTGTACTCCAGTTATAGATAATTGCGGAATACTTGTTATTTTCTTTCTGAGTTCATCCACATCACAACAATAAATTAGTCCTTTTCCGACAACATTCCAAGATTTAGAACCCCATCCGTATTTCGGACAAATATCCGTACACAAATAATCATTTTTAGTAACAGTTGTAAAAGGATCATTCAAACTAACAAACGCAATTGCTTTCTTTGTTTTCAAAGCATATATTACTTTCCAAACGAATTTCGGAATCGGTAATTTCTTATTTGCTAAATACATTTTAACTAAGTTGTTTTTATCATCAGCCATTTCTAATACATTATATCCACCGGTTATAACTTGGACATCGTCCTTTAGTTGTCCTGCTACATCGCGTATTGCAGTTTCTAATCCACCCCAATTACCTCCGTTTATAATTTGCCATTGAGGCACTACGTTTATTAAGAAAAAGGTATTTGCTGCTCCTGATACATAAACCATATCGCCGTTTGGTGATAGATGTCCACGTGATAAAAATGATTTGTCCGATATATATTTATTTGCCAGTATCTTTGAGTTGAGAAGATCTTCAAATGTTGTCAGTTGATTAGAAATCTTGAAATCTGTATCTGAAATACCTTTTGCTAAACCAGCTGATTTAAAACTACTTGGTCTTGCACCTCCTTTTGATTTTCCGTCTATAAATAATAATAATATTTTATTTATATAGTTATCAAAGGTATCATGAATGTGGATGGAGAAAAAATTACTTTTCTAGATAGGAATGTTTGGAAGAAACTAATTTCAGTATAGTGGAAAGAGTTTGTGCCACATCCACATAGCTTGATTGTGTATGTATACATATTTATATACAATGTGTTCCCCGATAGGTATTTCATAAGGACAAATTAACAAAAAATTGTATTGGATCTTAAACAAATCTTGTCAATTAGTCTTGATTTAAAAATAAATTGCACCAAAATTTAGTTTGATATCATGTAGTGTGTTCAAAGTTTAAAAAATGGAAAAAAGTGAAGTACTTTATATTCTTAAATTTTCAAAAATATTATTATCATTTTTTCTGATGATGATGATTGTAGAATACGTGGAAATGTCGATTATTAATAAAAATTAATACACAACTAAATCCTAAATCCGTTTTATTTTAATATAATGAGTTCTGAAAGATATATTACTATATTAAAAATATATTATATAAAGCAAAAATGTGGCTTTATATTTTACACTATAATATAAACAAATTTTGAAAATATTAAGAATTTACACTAGTTTATTTTTGTTAAATATTTTATGAAGTTATATATGATATCAATTTTTAAAATTCAATAAAAATTTTAATACATTTATCCTCTTTGAATAGTTACTCTGAGACATACTATATATAAAGTAATATGATTACAATTGTTATTATTTTTAAATTATATGTAAGTTGTAATTAAGCCTAATAATTCATACTACCGTTTTAATTTTACGCACAGACATAAGAAATCGACCAATTCAAACACTTTGTGTTAAAACTAAAAGTGTTTGGATTGATTAAATTCTTATGCTTGTGCAAAATTTTTAAATTAAAACGACAGTCACAGTACTTACAAAGTATAGCTGATCCGTAAACAACATTATCCGAATAAATCGCTTCGCCTTCAATATCATCGTAGCAAACTTCATATAGCTTTAAAAATTTATTATTAATATTATAACCGATTTGTTTAATAATGCCTCTTGTTGCACATTTTGTTGTTGTTGTTACAACATTGCCAACAACCGATCCTTTACAACCTAAGACATTAAATTCATGTGATGTTCCATCGTCCAATTCGAATGTTTGATTTATTAAACATTTGGCTGTTATATGCTGTTGTTTCGGAACTGTAAACATTATTAAAAATAAACTTTAAATATAAATAATACTATGACCGATAAGGCCACTTTAAGACGGTAATAATTTGTTAATAACTATTTGAAATAAGTCATGACTAAAGATTGTACTTTTTCATCAAAGTTTATTTTAATGTATATTTTGTTTATTTATTTATTTTTTTAATGTGCAACGACTCCATTGTGTATAATATTATTTTCTGTTTATTATTTATATTGTTTTATATTTAATATTTTAAGTTTTTGTCATATTCAAAAACTATGATACATTTAATAATATGACTTAAAACTATTTATTTATGAAAAAGTTCTCGATAAATATTGATATATTACCTTTTAATAGTTCGTTTTGATTTCCTAAGCAATTTATTTCAATTTTATCACCTGTATTGAAATAAAACCCATCATTTGTTGGTACGATTAAATTTTGTCCAACCGTATAAACAGGTTCTTTATTAGGAAAATCAGTTTTAAATTTTAGTTCACAATCTAAAATTTTCAGTTAAAAAATAAGATATATATATATTTAAATAAATAAATCTTTGTAATATTGTCTAATATTTTCTATTTACATAAAAAAAGTATAATAACTTACCTGCACTATAAACAATATGCAAACTTAACTGCATATAAATAATTGTTAATAATAATTTTATATTTTTGTCTTGATAAATCATTTTCATCTGATTTTTCTGTTTGTAACACGGACACTGACTCTGCATCCAATTTTGTTCTTAATTTTATATTAATTCGTTTTAAATGATATTCTGTTAAGAAACATGTTTAACGGACTCATTAGTGAACCGTAATGACATGAAAACAAAATATATAGGTATAATAATAATAATAACACTATAAATATAGATAAAAATTCTTGATTTGAAGACTTGTAATAGTAGCTTATAAATATATCCGTTATTTGCTTCTTATAGTTTTTATTTTCACACATAAAAATTAATGTAAATATACTAAACTGTAAAAAAGTTTTTTTTTTATTACAATAAATTTAGTAAAATATAATGTTTTATGTTATTTATTTGTAGGTAAATACTAATAATAAATAAATGGAAAAATGATACATTTATATATAAAATATTTATCTTAAATTAGGTAATAAAAATATTTTACGGGAATTACTGTTATACAATTTACGTAACATACATATTTTTTTTAGATATTTAGACATATATGGTTTTCCTTTTTAGTCATAATGTAAGTTGTAATTCTTTGAATGTTTGAATTATAATTAATTGAAAAATTTGACCACAAATTTTCAATCTTTTCCGTAAATTCATAAAAAAAAAAATTATTAAAATCACAAAATTAACATTATTAATACAGAACTACAACCTAGAACCGTTTTATTTTTATATAATAGGTTCTGAAAGACTTTTTTACTATGTTGAAATTTCTCAATAATTTTAAATATTTTTAGAATACCAACTTAAAAACTGACAAATTCATGTTTTTTGTCAAGAAAAATAAGAATTTTTAATATTTTTAATGATATTCGTAAAAGGTACTATTTATTGGACAAAATGTATAGAAAATATGAAAGAAGACATGCAAATTTTATCAAAAATTTCGAAATATAGAACATACATATGATTTATATGTAAACATATAAAATAACAATATTGACTAAAGCTTGTGCACTTTTTTTTACTTTAATAATAATAATTTAAATACTTTGTTAAACAAACAATATTTTTATTTTGACAAAATTAAAATGGAAAAAAAATTTAAATATATTTTGTTTATTGTTTTTTATGAACCATTTTTTATATTATATAATGCTGTAAAAAAATCTTTCAAAGAATCCTTATTTATTTAGCAATTAAAGTTAAAACACGAACATATTTTTATTACTTTATTAAAATACATTTCAAAACATATCGTTATAATTACAAAGTAGCATCAAAATCTTGAGTACCAGAAATACTCAACTTTGGAATTGAAGTAACAGTTTTCCTAAGATCATCAACTTCACAACAATAAACCAAACCTTTGGCAGCATTATTCCAATTGGTTGTACCCCAACCATATTTCCCACAAACATTATTACAAAGATACTCATCATCTGTAGCATCCTCTATAAACGGATTATTCAAACTAACAAATGCAATCGCTTTTTTCGTACTCAACGAATACATAACTTTCCAGACAAATTTCGGCACTGGTAATTTTCCGTCAGACAAATAAATCGCGGCTAAATTATTATTGACATCGGGTAGTTCTAGTACTTCAAATCCTCCCGTATAAACTTCAATGTCTTCTTGTAAGTTCGAGGCGACTTTTCGAATTGCAGCTTCCAATGACTTCCAGTTACCATTATTGATGGCCTGCCATTGTGGTACAGTGTTAATGTAGAAATACGTGGTGTAGGATGACGAAACGTAGACCATATCTGCATCTGGAGAAAGATGGCCACGTGCTAAATAGGAATTAGTATAAATGTATTGTGCAGCTAGATCTGTCGAACCGAGGATTTCGGCAAAAGCTAGTTTTTGATTAGCTTGTTGGTATGCTTTGGCCGCATTTACTCCTGCAGCTAAACCACCAACTTTGAAAGATGGACGAGAACTGCCAGTTTTTCCATCTGAAAATTTACAATTTTATTATTGATTACGAATTATTATTTGTTCGATTGGTATGATTGAGGGTGTTTTGCGTAAGCGGAAGTTTCCAAGTAGTAGGAACAGTAGAGCATGTATGTAAGTTGCTTGTCTGAGTAGGGATGTTTGAAGGAGGCTGATTTCGGGATAGTGGAAAGAGTTTGTGTCACACCCTTTTGAGTACATGGCGTAATTGTGTATGTTTGTATGTATGTTGATTATCAATTATTATTTGTGACTTTAAAAATTGTGGTTAAATAAATTAATAGTCGATTATTGAGTTAATTAAATTTATTAAAAAATTCTTTAAATTTTCGGCTGTTACTTTGCAGTTTAACTTTTAGTTAATTACACATTAATATAAAGTAGGCAGAATTTTATTAAGGAATTTTATAGGAACCTAAAACAATATTTTAAAATTTAGAAAAAAAAATATAGTAACGTAATATTAATATTTTGATACGTTTGAAGAAAATAGTGTTTGCAATAAATGCTGAAAATGTCAGATTAAACACACTTGATGTTGTAGTTATATTTGTTGCTGCCACTAGTAATGTATGTAGTAACTAACTACTGTATAATAATGACATTATTGTACTAATAACATAATGTCCTCTTTCTACATAGGCAATATGGTAACGTAATATTAATATTATGATACGCTTAAAGTAAAAATAAAACTATTTGTAAATAAAATACTTACGATCAATAGCGGATCCATAAACCACATGTTTAGAATAAAGTGCTGCGCCTTCATCATTATCATAACAAATATTAATAAGCGATAAAAACTGACTTTCCAAATTATAACCGAGATTTTTAATGACACCGCTTGATGCGCATTTTGTTACTGTCGCTTCAAATTCGCCCGTCACAATGGTACTGCAGCCCAATTGATCAAAAGTGTACCGTACTCCATTTATATTTAAAGTTTTATCGTTTACACATTTTGCAGATGCATACTGAACATCAACTAGAAATTAAATTCACAAAATATTTTAGTTATATTCAGTAAGTACATATAACAAATTTACTAATGTAAATTAATATTTTAATAATTTTAAAGATTAAAATAAGTTTAAATATTATTATTAAAAGATAAAGTCCCGTAATCTCACCTCACTTTCAAAAGTGATTTTTATCAACAGTATTTTTGACGTTTACTTAAAATTACTTATTGAGCAATTTTAATTATTTTATTTGAATTTTATAATATTAGGTATAAAAAAAGTATGAATACTATTCATATTTGATAAGAGGCAGAAGTAAAAATTTATTTTAAATCAAAAAAAATAAATAATAAAAGCACTTTTTCTCAAACAAAAGAGATGGGAATATGGGTTTAAAATACTAACGTATATCAATTTTATTTCTACTTCCAGCGCAGAAAATGCTAATTTCTTCACCGACATCTAAATAAATGCCTTCAAATGTTGGTTCGATTAATGTACTACCGTATAGTAAGACTGGTTCTTTATCAGGAAAATCAGTAGCGTATTGCAGTACACAACCTAAAAAGTACACACGTGGAATAAGTAAAGATTAGTTGTAAATTATCTGATAACATTTTTATATCAGCAGGTTTTTCTTGACGTCAGTTTATTGAAGATTTTTTATCTTAAAAACAATTTCAACTACAATAGAATTATTATCTGTGGTTTAATGATATCTGAACTGGATTTTTATCGTATCATTTGCTACTTTATAAACAATAAACATACATATATATTTTTTTTATTTTTTTAAATTTTTTTATCTTTGATTCTATAAACGATACGAAATATTCTAAATTAGCAAAAATTAATGTGACATAATTTTTGTAGAATTATTAATGTAGAATAAATATGTAATTAATAAAAATTTAAATTATTTTACTCTGTAAATAATTATTAATTAATGTTTACTTATTTAATTAAAAATTTGTATGTTTACATTGTACTTTACTAAAAAGAAAAGAATTTTTTTTAACAAATATCAAATACTCTAATAAAATTTACTCTAACTTATATTTTTTAATTTATGTAAAACTTATTAATATTTTTAAAATATTTTCGTCATAAACAAAAAAAATTATACAAACGTCGCAATCATTTTTTTTTTTTGAAGTTTCAATTCAAATTCAGTAAATAAAAATATGTACTGGAATAATTTTTTGATTTGTTTTAAAAAAAAATGTAAACAAATATGAACGAAATAAAATGGCTTTAGGTTTAAGTTCTAATAATTTTTAGGTTTAAGTTTAAGTATTAATATTTATTAATAATCGACGATATTTACAGTAAATAACAGAACATAGAAACAAGTTATTAGGTAACAAATTTTGACCAGATTATAAAATTTAAATTATTTATTCTTGATTAAAAAAAGAGTAGTATAAAGTGTTTTACCTGCACCATACACAACATTTAGTTGCAGTACAAATATTGTAAATAATACAATTATTAATTTCATTTTCAATAAAACTATAAATACACTTTTGCAATCAAATGTTTATTAAACGACACCTGATTGTACACTGACTTAAAATAAGTCATTTGTTACTATTATCACTACAAGCTAATTGTATTTGATATTAAAATATGATTAACTATTATCAACTAATTATTGACAAAGTTTTAATATTTTTAATACAAATATTGTAGTTTTATAAAAAGAAAAATAGTTTGTAAATCTCATTTGCGGTGTGATAACCACATCCGACATATAAAATAATTTCTATAGCCTACTAAAATTTGCAATTTCACAAAATATCACTTACTCTGCCATATTACAAAATAAATGAATAATTGTTGTTTTATGTAAATATGAAGAAAATATAAAATATTGTTTAAAATCGTTTGATTTATCCAATAAACACATTAACCTTGAAAAATTATTATTGATTAAAATCAGCAATTAAACAATACAAATTCGCGCAATAACAAAATACGTCAATGTTAATTTACATAATTAAATGTTTGAGGATTTAGCCTTAATTATACTTACTCCAATGGGGCAGGATTAAAGCTGGTGTGTCTTACAATTAGTTGGGTTTCGACCTTGCTGTTAAATTTCGGATTTAACCTAACTTAACCTAACCATTAATATTAACAGAAATTTAATTAATATACAATTTCTGTCAAATTTGGCGGTGCACATTGTATTTCTTGCGCTTCTTCACACATTTTCTGTAATCAAATACGAATTCAAGCGAAAATAAGCAATGCAATAGTCAATTAACTTAACTTGACTTAGTAATTTTCAATGTAGCCGTCGGAGATGTCAAATTAAATACACTTGACCGTGTTTTTTTAATCGAATAGACAGTTTATGACAAATCTGATGGTGCACATTGTATTTCTTCACACATTTTCAATAATTAAATTAAAGCCAAAGATGTCAGATTAAATACACTTGATGTTGAAGTTATATTCGGTGTTGCCACCAGTAATGTATATAGTAACTAACTGCTATATAACCCTTCGTACCCACACTGGGGTGTGACATACCCCAACAAAAATGTTTTCTACTGTTTCTTTTTTATCTTTCGATAAAAATGTATGGCACAAAGGTGTAAATAAAGTTAATAGTCCTTACTACTTACAGCCGTTTTTTCGAGCTCAGTGCATACATGGTACCCAATTTACGAGCCTGACAAAATACACTGGGGTATATTACACCCCAGTGTGTGCTTTGCGTTGTATATTTTATTCTAGTGTTTTTTTCTGACAATTATTTTTCACACAGGTTAGTTGTATTAATATGTATTACTAAATTTTAAAATTCTAATTTTACTTATTATAGTTATTTGCGCGCACAGTTAACAGACTCATTGTATTTCCAAAATATTTTGTACATATAAAGAATAAAGTATTAAATTTTACAATAATATAATTTGCAGGAACAAGTAATTATAAGATATTTATTTTCATGTTTGTGCATACAGCAGACCAAAGACAGAAAGACCAAAAATGTGTGTAAAATTTGCCATTTATCTATGTGTGACGAACACAGAGCAATGATTTGTACCGATTGCGCTGACTAAAAATTCAACAAGTTTCGTTGTTTGGCTAACGTCACTAAATGTTCATATTAATAAAAATTTTATATAATTAGAATTTACAATTATTTTTTATATTATTGTACCCATTAGTTTGGTTTTATGTTTGTTTTTAATTGCTATTACATGTAATACTTTGAGAACCTGTTTTTATTTGTTTTGTTTTAAGATGATATAAATAAAACCTTTTGAACATCTTGTATATTTATTTATTTTATTAAATATAAATTACACTTGTTAAAAACAAGTCTACTGAATAAAAACATATGGTTATTCTGAAATTTTATCTAATTTCTAATATCGTGTGGCCTGATATTTGTGTGGGGTGTAGTACACCCCTGTGTGTGTTGCGAGTAACAAAAATATAAGTGTGGGTACGAAGGGATAATAATATCATTATTGTACTAGTAACATAATGATTTTTTCCTACATAAGCAATATGGCAATATTAATATTATGAAACAAATTTATTTCTACACCGACATTCTTCTAAATAATTTAAAGCTTGATTTTTTTACACGGCCATACATTATACTTTTTCTCGGCTAATTCAAAACTCATTTCGCGAAAGCCGGCAAGTTGAAAAACTTTTCACATATAGCTAGAAAATCGCTTTTTAAACAAGACGCTAAAAACAAAACAAAATATGCATCCCGCTATTGCCACGTCGTCGACTACAACTTGCTCAAACTGTATTGTATCTTTCTCGTGTTGGAGGGCTGCTTCAACCACCCCTGTCTCATTGCAACACGAACCGGGTCATAAACCCATAAAACACGATTTATGAGTTTATTGCGGGACCGACGCTTCATTTACCGCTACCCGTTTACAAAATGTAAGCGGTTTTATCAGAGATGGATTCAGGTTATTGTGTGATTCTATACTTGAAGTACACTGTAAAAAAGTATGTGAATTTACATATTTTTTTTTAGTAAAAATTATATAACTTTCTTTTTAGTGCAAATTTACTATATTTATTCTGTAAATATCATAAAACTATTATGGAATTAAAATATTACATAAAATAAAATAGCAGATTTACATATTTTTACAGAAGTGTATGTAAATTTGTGCTGCAACAGATAATATTATGTATTTTTTTATATTATTTGTTTAGCACTGTTATAATTATAATATTAAAACTTCTGTAGAATTACATTTTATGTGAAATTACACAAAAGACAAGGCATTTTTGTTACTCTTGGCTTTATATATATATATATATATATATATATATATATATATATATATATATATATATATATATAGTTAAATGACATAAAAAAATTTACAGTGTACTAAAATACATGTAACATAATTTTACCTAATGTTGGTATATTTAGGTATTCGTAAAACAGTTTTCTCTATACATTCCTATCCAGACAAGCAACTTTTACTTCATCCGTATTCATGATACTTCTTGTACATGCTTTTCTATTCCTACTACTTGGAAACTTTCTCTCACGCAAACCACTCTCTCAATCATACTATCTTCAACTACTCATCGAACGTCTAGGCAAACATATACCTTCAAAATCATTCATATAAATTCTTTTAACCAAACGTTCATTAGACATTCGCTCAAGATGACCGAATCATTTTTTTTAACACCAACTTTTGAAACAACAGTTTTTTTTTTAATTTTACAATCATCATATTATAATAATAAAAACAATAACTATATTTCCACAATATTTAATAGATAGTACAGTCCTGTTTTTTATACACTCCATACCTTACCTCATAAAGCAAACATGCAGCGGCAAACCGCGCCGTTTATTCCGATTGCGGGGGCAACTCACATTGCAGGCGTGCCAAACTGTTTTACGCCGCGTAAAGAAAATGAGAAAAACGATTCACGGGCAATAACCACAAATCTTTGGGACGGATGCCACGGTTTTTAAAAGAGAGTCTTATACGATTATTTTTTTGGTTTTTTTGCCGCGCTTTCAATGATACGACAGAGTAAATCTCGGTCACTTGTACATCGCAATTGGATTAATTTATAACTGAAGTTTTTAATCGAACGTAGATAATTCTTAGTGAAGTAATTGGAGATTTGGTTGACTTGAGTCTCAGATGTGTGATTTGAATCTTTGGAAATGAAGAGATTTATTAGTTTTTTGTAATTAAAAAAAAAAAAACTGTTGGAAAGTTTATATACAGAACACATTTTCAAAATACGATTTTATATTTAGGACCTCATCCGCAAATATAAATTTATTAAAATATATTTTTAAAACATTTATTAAAAATTATTTATAACATTTTTTTTCAAATTTATTTTAAAAAAAACTGCATTATTAATATAATGAGATAAATTATTACAACTGATAAAGTCAAATAAGTAAATATCTAACATTAAATTAAATTTAAAAATTGCAAATCTTTTGAAGTCATTAGTGCCTTTTATTTCAAAAAGTAGAAATAATTTTGATTATTAATTTAAAAATGAGTATAATATATATATATATATATATATATATATATATATATATATATATATATATACATTTGCAAGTCGAGTAAAAGTAAAACTGTTTGACAAAGTAAAAAAATATTTTTTGTTAACACTTCGATTAATACTTACAGGTAATTTTTTTTTTTGGTTAGGTAAACTTAAAGACAAATGTTTATCTGGTTCTATTTAACTATTTAGGCTGTATGAAATATTTTAAAGCATTCGATGCAAAGACCTACGTTGAACTTGCAGCACTTTGTCCTTCCAACTGAAGAGCACCCTTCACCAGCTCAACGTCTTCTTTTTGAATTTGGTACTGGCTCAACTAATTGTTTATGAGACATTTCATCCAACATAACAACCAACGGTGCAAATGATTTTCCAAATTTCATAATCTGTATTGGATTTTTGCTTTGGTAAATTTCAAAATTGATGAGATAAACATTTTCTGCATTCAAACACCACACTTTGTAGCCAAAGCGAATAGGCTTTTCTCGGATACACTGTTTGCACCCATGCCTTCCATGATATCTCACCATACTTTCATCAAAATTTATATTTTCAACAGGTCTAAAATATTTAAGAAAATTTTGTTTTAGTTTTTCTTCGAGCGGTCTGATTTTCCAAATTTTATCCTCCCTGTTTATTTCTGTTATTTGCGCAGTTCATGAATCTCATTATTTGAATAAATCTATTTCTTCGCATCTTCACACACCATTTCGTGTCACATATCTAGACAGGAATCCCAATATTTTCGTTTGCCTGGAAGTTCATTGCGGTTCATTGTAACTACTAAGAACTTAATGGGTTAATTATTTATATCTGCAATACATATAATCCGATATGGTCTAGTGGCTAGGATATCTGGCTTTCACCCAGAAGGCTCGGGTTCGATTCCCGGTATCGGAAAGTTTTGCTGAAATTTAATTCAAATAATATTATACTACAATAAAAAGTCTCCCCGACGGGGAATCGAACCCCGGTCTCCCGCGTGACAGGCGGGGATACTGACCACTATACTATCGAGGACATATTTTTCAAATAATATTTTCGCAAACAAATCAAATAATATTAAATATTTATATTAATTAAAAGATAACAATTGCCGAAACCCGGAATTGAACCGAGGACTCGGGGACTTTTAGTTCTTCAGTCTAACGCTCTCCCAACTGAGTTATTTCGGTCGAGATTTCGGCTTACATACATATTACGTATGAAGTATTTGCTGCGCTCTCTTTATTCTAGTTACTTTTAATCTAGATTCAAGATGTATAATTGTATATAAGCAAAAAACAGTGCATCGGCCGGGAATCGAACCCGGGCCGCCCGCGTGGCAGGCGAGCATTCTACCACTGAACCACCGATGCTTATATTAGTAAATAACTTTCTAAAACTAAACACAGTTTTTCTAGAAAGTATCAATTAATACATTACTTAGGCGAATATACAGGGTGTTCGTTCGCTTGGTTGATATAGGGCAATAACATGGGATTTCGATAATATGCAGAGTACTACTTTCTGAAGTAAAATTCGGAGAAATACTTAGAATACTTTTCGATAGGGAATAAAAAGTTCTATAATTTGGTTCTACTTTTAACTTGCTAGCATGTGTCGTTTGGGCGCTAGAATTTTTTAAAAATGTTTTTTAGAATTTTCAATAATTTTTCTTGCTAAATCAGTATACGTTAAAAAAAAAAGTTACTTAGTTATTATGTAGCTATTTTTTTTTTCTATTTTACTGATTTTTTTCAGATTTTTTTTGAGGAAATTTTGAAAAAAGTCTTATTTTGACTTTTTTTAAAATATAACTTTTTTTCAAATTTGCTCAAAAAAATCTGAAAAAATTCAGTAAAATAGAGAAAAAAATTAGCTACATAATAGCTAAGTAACTTTTTTCTCTTACTCGTACCGATTTAGCAGGAAACATTATTGAAAATTCTAAAAAACATTTTTAAAAAATTCTAGCGCCCAAACGGCACATGCTAGCAAGTTAAAAGTAGAACCAAATTATAGAACTTTTTATTCCCTATCGAAAAGTATTCTAAGTATTTCTCCGAATTTTACTTCAGAAAGTAGTACTCTGCATATTATCGAAATCCCATGTTATTGCCCTATATCAACCAAGCGAACGAACACCCTGTATGTATGCGTCTGCATCGAATTATAGAAAAACTACAAAACTTAAACTAAATTTTTATATTCTCCGATATGGTCTAGTGGCTAGGATATCTGGCTTTCACCCAGAAGGCTCGGGTTCGATTCCCGGTATCGGAAACTTTTATGCTAATTTTAAGATTTATAATTTATCGTAGGCAGAAAATTAGTGAGTAATGAATTTCCACGATTATTTCACAGTTTCCGTGGTGTAGTGGTTATCACATCCGCCTAACACGCGGAAGGTCCCCGGTTCGATCCCGGGCGGAAACATTTTTTTCCTCAAATTTTTTTCAAGGTAAGACTTTAACTTATATACCGTATATGGAATAATAAGCAATGTTATATATGCCGAAATAGCTCAGTTGGGAGAGCGTTAGACTGAAGATCTAAAGGTCCCCGGTTCAATCCCGGGTTTCGGCAGTTATATTTTTTGTTACAATGTGTAATAATTTTTTTAAAAAACTAATCTCCACCCTGACAATGTTTGCACAATGCACATCGCTGTGACCAGGATTCGAACCTGGGTTATTACGATGCCGGATGTGCAGACCGAGGCACATCTATTCGTGAAATTATGATGAAACCATTCGAAGTTAACAATTGTAAAAGTAATTTGCATCGGCCGGGAATCGAACCCGGGCCGCCCGCGTGGCAGGCGAGCATTCTACCACTGAACCACCGATGCTTATGTTACTATTTTTTAAACATTATTTTGCAGATTTATTGATATTACGAACAACAATATTATTACAAAAAATAATCGCCCGAGCAGGGACTTGAACCCTGGACCAATGGATTTTTCAAAATATATACTAAATAAGTAAATAATACATTTTGATAATATAAAAAATAAATTTGCAAATTTTGTACTACTTAGTAATTTTATGCAACAAGTCCGCAATAGTATAATAGATGCCTGTCACGCGGGAGATCGGGGTTCAATTTCCCATCGGCGAGATATTTTTTTTTATTAATAATATTATAAAAATATTCTATAAAATTTCCAGGTAAATTGATGCTAGATTTGATATCCAAATAACGACAAAAATGTTTTTATGCAAATCAACATTTAACTTTGTTTAGGTTAATTACTTATAAAAACTTAGTAAAAAAAATATAGAACAGTATCACTATAATAAGATTATAAAAATAAATCTTTCCGACGGGGAAAATCTCGGTCTCCCGCGTGACGGGCGGGGAGACCACTATACTATCGAGGACTTGCTAAAAAAGTTACTAGTACAAAATTTTTGAATTTATTTTTCATATTACCAAAATTGAAAAAAATAGTTTTAATACTAAATCTTGTCAACAAATAGCCCGGATAGCTCAGTCGGTAGAGCATTGGACTTTTAATCCAAGGGTCCAGGGTTCAAGTCCCTGTTCGGGCGGTTATTTTTTTTTAAACATCTGTTTTATTAGATATTGTTCGTGATACATAAATATAATTGAAAATTATAAAATAAATCTGCAAAATAATGTTTAAAAAATTAAAACATAAGTACCGGTGGTTCAGTGGTAGAATGCTCGCCTGCCACGCGGGCGGCCCGGGTTTCAAAAATAGATCATAATATAAAATATACTATGTACATCGGCGCCGTGGCTTAGTTGGTTAAAGCGCCTGTCTAGTAAACAGGAGATCGAGGGTTCGAATCCCTCCGGGGCCTCAGTTGACTTCGTATCTTTTTTACTACATAAAATGTTGAAATTTATTAATATATAAAAAATATATTCGCCCAACGTGGGGCTCGAACCCACGACCCTGAGATTAAGAGTCTCATGCTCTACCGACTGAGCTAGCCGGGCGATTCCTGCTAAACATATGCTCCTGCTAAATACTAGATCACATTGTTCTACAATAAGACTACAAAATTAGCAATTCCTCTTTTCGTTGTGATCGTCTAGTGGCCGTAGTAACTCAGGTTCGACTCCTGGTCACGGCAATGTGCAAACATTGTCACGGTGAAGGTTATTTTTGTTAAATTTATTACGCATTATATAAAATTGTAACAAAAATAATAACTGCCGAAACCCGGGATTGAACCGGTGACCTTTAGATCTTCAGTCTAACGCTCTCCCAACTGAGCTATTTCGGCATATATAACATTACCTATTATTGCATATACGGAATATATAATAAATTCTTAGCCTGATAAAAATTTATTTATAAGGTAAGGAATAAAAATGTTTCCGCCCGGGATCGAACCGGGGACCTTCCGCGTGTTAGGCGGATGTGATAACCACTACACCACGGAAACTGTGAAGTAATTGTGGAAATTCATTACTCACTAATTTTTTATCGGAGCACATAAAAGTCACGTTTAAGTTTTGTAGTTTTTTATATAATTCGATGCAGACGCATACATATAACTTTACCTAAGTAATCTATCAGTTGTTACTTTCTAGAAAAATTTTATTTAGTTTTAGAAAGTTACTTGCTAATATAAGCATCGGTGGTTCAGTGGTAGAATGCTCGCCTGCCACGCGGGCGGCCCGGGTTCGATTCCCGGCCGATGCACACTTTTTTAACACCAGATTTTAAAAAGCTTGTAACCAAAAATAATAATATTCCAACGTGGTTCCATCCGGGATCGAACCGGAGACCTTCTGCGTGTAAAGCAGACGTGATAACCGCTACACTATGGAACCTGATGAACAATTTACTTTTAAACTTACTAAACAAACAAAATCAATAAATAGTCCAGCATATTTTCCTACTTAATGTTTTGTAAAAGAAATTAATTTTTGTTAAGTAATTTTATTCAAAATATTCTTTTGTTATGAAATATTTGTAAGACATAAACGTGAAATCAATAAATTACCATTTTCAGTAAATGGATCACTACCAAAAGTTAATATAATCGAGATATTAACGTTCAAAGCTTTTTTAAATGCAAATTAGTTAGCTGTTTCCAGAAACGTAACAAATTTTTAGTTAGAAATAGAGTTTAACAAATTTAACCGTTTGATTGCCAAACAGCGATTTTACGCTTCTTCTGTTTTGCTCAAAAAGTTCCTAGGTAGGTGTACAAATTTTTGTTCTTATAAACTACTATTACTATAATAATACAAAGAACTAAATAATGTAATGTATGTGTACACCTTTTTATTCTTATAAACAACGATTACTAAATAATATAATAAACTAAATAATGTAGAAAAGATTTTTGGAGAAGAAATAAGACAAGCGCAAAAGCACTCCTTGGCACTTTTGAACGAGGAAACAGCAAAGACGCATGGCACTCAAACGGTTAAACACCTTCTTTCTAGAGAAATAAATTGAACATTTTAAACAGTTAACTATATTCTCAGGATGGCGACCAATATTATGTTACAACAACTTTAAAAGAAACTAATGCTTTATATAAAAAAAAGTAAAATATATTCCGGTACCGGGAATCGAACCCGAGCCTCCTGGGTGAGAGCCAGGTATCCTAGCCACTAGACCATACCGGATTTGAAAAAGAATAACTTTTCATCTCGAAAAACAGTTTTGTATTTGGAACAAAAAAAAACATACATATAAACAATTAAGCCCTGTACCCATAAAGATGTGGCATAAACTATTAAATAAAAATTAATTTCCATCAAACATTCATTAAAGCAAGTAACTTTTGCTATATTTATATGTACAATACGTCTTATATTTTACAAAATATTGGGAAATTTTCCACCCTACAATAAATAATTCTGTAACAGACATGTAAATTAATTTAAATTTATAATAATAAATTAAATAGAGACAGAGAGGAAGAGAGAACTAAATAATCATTATAATTTGAAGTAATTTAATAATGGAATATCCAAAAAACTATTTTATTGCTAATTAGATTCGCTAATTAAATTTACGAAAACCGCAGGAAAAAATTCGGCAGGTTCCACCGAGATTTGAACTCGGATCGCTGGATTCAAAGTCCAGAGTGCTAACCATTACACCATGGAACCGTCTGATGGGATCATACCTATCATCTTCACTATCACCATTTTAATTTCTTAAACTATTTAATTATGCCATTATAATTATTTTGAAATAAAAATATAACAAAGACGCATAACATTTATGTTGGTAAATTAAATAGCATTCACATTTATAATAAAAATCTATTCTTCCGAAAAATTTAAAATAAAAAATAAAAACCAATTTCCGATACCGGGAATCGAACCCGAGCCTCCTGGGTGAAAGCCAGGTATCCTAGCCACTAGACCATATCGGATGGCAAAACAGATAGAACATAGAAGTAACTTAAATATAACGTTAAATATGAAAATTTGTAATTAAAGCAAAATCATATCAATTAATTAATAATAAATAAAAATTATCTATTAAGTCTTCTGATAGCCGTGATCGTCTAGTGGTTAGGACCCTACGTTGTGGCCGTAGTAACCCAGGTTCGAATCCTGGTCACGGCAATGTGCAAACATTGTCACGGTGGAGGTTATTTTTTATTCAATATTAGATAACATCCCAATGTAAATCTGATATTTTAAGTTCGATTATCGTTTCGTAATCAACAGTATTACGTTTTCACTTTAGTCGTTCGAAGATTTTTCGCTTTAAGTTTTAACTCAGCACCTTTTTATGTGCAAACATTGTCACGGTGGAGGTCCTTTTTTTAAAATTATATAAAATATAAAAACATTAACTTCTTTCGTATTTTGCTTTTTAATTAAATTAAAATATAAAAAAAAAATATAACTGCCGAAACCCGGGATTGAACCGGGGACCTTTAGATCTTCAGTCTAACGCTCTCCCAACTGAGCTATTTCGGCGTATGAAATAGTTTTCCTTTACGAAAAACAAAATAAGGTACTATTTTTAAAATGAATTACGACTAAGGGGGGAAAATTGATTCAGATTATTCGACAACCAATTAAAGTGATGAAACAAACGTCAAAAGAATTTTTTACGAGAGTAAAAACGCTTAAAAACTAATCGATTCGAAACGCAACCGACTACTACAACAAAGACACAAAATTTAAATATAGGAGGCTGCTCAGTTTACTCGCCTCAAATAGCGCGTATCCATTTTTGCTGGCAAATTGAACTAATTACAATTAAATTAACGCTTTAATTACTAAATTTTTAAACGCCCTAGGTTGTTTAGAACAGAGATTCTTAATGTGGCCAATATTCCCCCTGCGAAAAAGCGATAGTTTTCCGGTGAGGGAAAAACTGTGAATTTTTTTTTGAAAAATAGGGCAGTAAGGCTTAATAAGTTTGGAGAACCGTAGTTTAGAAATACTAAATCCAACACAAAATATATTTAATTCCAAATGAAACAAAATAATAATTAATTAAAAACTCGCACTAAATTTTTTGTCATTATTGTGATTCTTATAGATTTATGTTTGTATAGCTGCAATGTGACATAATAAACGATTAAAAAAATTAAATAATTTATCTTGGAAATCCGCTCCTTTAAGAAAAAAAAATGTTTCCGCCCGGGATCGAACCGGGGACCTTCCGCGTGTTAGGCGGATGTGATAACCACTACACCACGGAAACTATACTACAATTACTAACACAAGATAATAATTATTAAAATATATCAATTTTAAGTAATTAAAATTTTGATTTATAAGGCCCATAATAATAAAACCCTCAATAAAACCCACTTGAGATAACTGAATATCGGGACAAATTAACTCAATCACGAGCTCAATCATTTCTGTTCGTAAGTTATGTGATGTTTTATTTTTTGCTTTTTTTGTTAAACGTTAAATAAACTAAAAATTTCCGATACCGGGAATCGAACCCGAGCCTCCTGGGTGAAAGCCAGGTATCCTAGCCACTAGACCATATCGGACTTGCATATATATTTTATCAAACGATAATTTTAAATTAAATTAAATAGTTATAAATAGAGTTAAACTGGAAACAATATTTCAACTAGAAATATTTTTTTATGTAAAAAGCAAAATGTAGTCGCCCAACGTGGGGCTCGAACCCACGACCCTGAGATTAAGAGTCTCATGCTCTACCGACTGAGCTAGCCGGGCGATTCTGGGTACAGAAATAGTGTTAAAAGTATTTAAAGAAACTAATAAATTTACAATACTGTATCTCTTGATTAAAGTGAAAGTATTTGACTAAATAATATTGTCTCAAGTCTTCTGATAGCCGTGATCGTCTAGTGGTTAGGACCCTACGTTGTGGCCGTAGTAACCCAGGTTCGAATCCTGGTCACGGCAATGTGCAAACATTGTCACGGTAGAGGTTATTTTTTATTCAATATTAGATAACATCCCAATGTAAATCTGATATTTTAAGTTCGATTATCGTTTCGTAATCTAAAGTATTACGTTTTCACTTAAGTCGTGCGAAGATTTTTCGCTTTCAGTTTTAAATCAGCACCTTTTTATTTCACTCTTATCCGAAACTCATCTTTATCGTTCATATGGTTTTTATACTCGATTTTTCCTCTTGATTCTGATATCAGAACCGAACTCAAATATTTTCCAAATATAAATTATATATCTTCAGTTGAATTAATGAATTATTTTTTAATTAAATCCGTTTTTGTAAGCAACGGATCTATTTGATACTTATATACCCTTTTGGGTACATGGTGTGTATTATGTATGATTTTAATATAATGTACAACTTAATATCCTAAAAAAATACTATATGTTAAAGAAATAAGAACAATTTAGATGTATACAAAAAATATGAATTACAATTACAATTAATCTTACCTTCAGAATAATACAAAATTGAAAAACTTTACTCATTCACGCCAATATATATATATATATATATATATATATATATATATATATATATGTCGGAGTAAATAAATATTAACAATAACCAATATTTCAAATATTACAATATTTTAACTATAACAAAAATACAACGGACACGTGGCAATCCCGACATCCAGCTCGATCGCACATATACAACCTAATGATCTCATACCCCCTTGCGGTATTTCGGGTTCGTTGTTTAGTCTTAATTCGTTATCGCTTAGAATAACATAACTTTGTTTATATCCACTTCTTCGATCGAGTGATGTCGGTTCTGCCAGCAAAAGGTGCTATCAGCACGTATCCTTATTTGTTATGACAAATTCATAAACACAATATACGGACTGATCCATACATATTAACATACGATACGATTCACATATATAGATAAATTTAGTATTAAATAAAACAAATTTGCATTAAATTACAAACAAAATAATGCCATATAATTATTTTACTTACCTACAATAGTAAATTTATAATACGTGAAGTTTCGACTTCAAACACAAAACACAAAAACACTATTTCACCACCAATTGCATACAAAGATAGAAACTACAACAAACTTATACTTTCTATCAACAATAACGTTTTTATGACAATCATATGTCAATATTTTATACGGAAAACAATATTTCTTAGTACTTGGATTGCGTAAAGTCAGCGACTTATTGCCAGATACATAACCACACATTCATAATAGCCTCTCTTACACGGCAATAACAAAGATGTTTATAAAAATAAAATAAAATATTTACGTAAAATAAGTAATAAATAAATATTTTTTTTATAAAAAAATAACTTAATTTTAAAAGCTTGCTTTCTTTGTTTATAATTACAAATATACAATATGTTCCCGGATAGATGTTACAAGATAACAAATAGATCGAAATTTGAATTGGATTTTAATCAAATTTTAGAAACTAGTTTCGCTTAATTTAAAACTAAGCTGCAAAACTTCAAATAATAATTTCTGTTTGGATAGGAATGTTTGGAGGCGACTGATTTCGGGATGATGAAAAGAGTTTGTGCCACACCCCTTTGGGTACATGGCGTGATTATGTATGTATGTTGAAAAGTATTTTGTATCATCGATTTTATACTGGCCATAGCAGAGTTTTATTTTTTGTTATAAATATCTAAATATATCTTAGAATTTATTTTGTAACCTGCTACATTTTTTTTTTAATTTCACCGCCAAAAAGACTGTTAACCAGTCCTGTATCCGTTTCCCCAAAAACTTCCGGTCATCTAGAATTGTGCAGTCCTCGTCCGATTCTCGCCTATGATTTACCCCCTCCCCCACCTCGAACGAACGAAATGATTTTTGCTGCGAAAATGGCTACGGAGATGATTTTTGCCGGGTCGCTTCCCTCGAGACTTTCACCCTTCCTCCCGCAACCAGCTTCTGGTGCCCACCCCTTAACACTGACCAGGAGAACCCTTCTGTCCTTTTCTCCGCCGCGCGCTCGTACTCTCGTGTGCACGCGCGCGCCTAGCGCAGCCGAGAAGGTGATCTAGTGCACTCTGGCTCTCATAACTTCATCTGACCCGATCATGGCACGCTGGGGACCTTATGACAAATGTATCCTTCCGCCAACTTCAAATTAGTTCGCCGGTTTCGGCGCGCGTAGAAAGAGAAGCGGAAAGCGGTCGGAACATCGGGCAAAAGAAAGGGAAACCATATTGCAAACGTAATATAACAAATAACGTCAACACACACTGAGAAGAGGTGTCTTTTACATTGGATGATCGGACGAGATGTAATGAATGAGCAATGTTTCTGATAGCTGTAAATATTATTATATAATTTTTATTCTCTCATAGAATACGGAAGTTTAAAGTACATGTAAAAACAATATGAAGAATATGATTCTTATATATTACAACTATTATAGGTATATATAAAATTATATTTGATTAAAAAAAGTTAAACAAAAACCCAATTGTAAAAAAAACTAATGGTGAATTAAGCTTGCATTATAAAAAAGTTGTTATTTTACATACAAAATTTCATATTTTTTCAGCAAAACGAATTTTAACATAAATTTTCTGTATAAATAATATAATTTTAAATAAAATAATTAATTTACTATATTATATATGTTTTTTACTGAAAAAGTAAGTAATTACTTAAATAAAAAAATATACGTATTTTATATTTATATAAGTAATGTAAAAAAAAAATTGTGACGTTTGTAAATTTACATATTAAATTAGTGTAAATCAGTTGCCACAGGTTTTTATGTAAAATTACCGAATATTTTTACAATGTACAAAAAGTTTTTGCATCATGTTTTCTAATAAACACGTACGGTGTGGGGGTCTTTATAACCTTTAAATAAATTAGGCAACTTATAATACTTCTATGCATTTAATTTCATACATTTCATTTTTACTTTATTTCTGTAAACAGATAATTGATTGTTGATACGCCACATGGTTTTAGTGTTAAGTCACTGTCACACCAGAATTTAAATAATAATATGATTATTAAATAAGTTTACTTTATTATATTACAGTATTAATAAATATTTTTTCCATAAACTATTATTTTATGTAGTATAAATAAAATCTAGAAGCCTTAAAATACAGAATTGAAATAAGGAATATTTTTGTTTATATAGAAATATAAAATTATTCATATATTATCGGATTAAGTATAATAAATAATTTAAAACGAGTGTAAAATGTTGCCAAAGTCATTGTTTTCCATATAATTATGTATATAGTTTTGAAATTTAATAAAATCAAAGATTTTCAAAAAGTACACGTAGAAGGTCTTTATTTAAAATCTCTGTTATAATCTTATTTTATTAAAAGAAATTTTGTACATTTATTTTATATTTTGTTCTTGCTGTATAATTAGATTTTTATTATATTTGACATTTTAAAATCAAATTTAAGCGAAACGTTTCTTTCGAATAATAATACATAATTTAAAATAAACATAAATTAATTTTTTCTAAAAATACTAGCGAATTTCAACAAAATATTTTAATTTCAGTTTCAATCTAAAGTGTTTTTCAATTTTTAATTTAAAGACATTAACATGAAATGTTACTGTTTTGAAATATAATACTGTAAATATTTTGCACACTATTTGCTAATATAAAAACATTGGCTCATATTCCCATCTCTTTTGCTTATGTTAATATCTAATATACTCGATATTGCTATTAAATTTCTCAATTAAGGAATTAATGACAGTTTTTTGACTGCTTCAACTGTCAAAAATCAATTTTTGACATCAGATTTGAGTTCAGCGGCCCCTAAAACATAAAGATACAAATTTTCAGATTTTTCACCTCAAAATACTAAAAACTACGCTCCATAGTATGTAAAAGTTAAAAACGCCATTTAAAACGCTTGCTAAACTTTAACCCCAATTAGAATCGGATTAATACAACTGAAAAAATCTGAAAAAATTCACAAATTTTTTTATTTTAATATTCTATACAAGATTTTGGGGTGACATCGATAAAATTAAAACTTTTTTAAAATAGCGGCCACCCTAATATATATATATATATATATATATATATATATATATATATATATATATATATATATATATATATATATATATATATATAAATATATAAATTAAATTTTTATTACATTATTAAAGTTTTAATACAAAAATTAGGAACTTTTCAAAAAAAAAAAATATTTAAAATATAATATAATTAGTTTTTTTTAACTTTAAGCACATATTAAATAATAATTTAAAAAATCTAAATAATAAATAAATATTGTTTGTTTTGTATTGAAATATATATCAGACATGTGGTGATATCTAGTGATGCAAGGCTCTACTATGATAAATGTTTTTATATTACAGTATTGTAAAATATTTTAATATTGAAACGATAAATATGAATTAAGTTTTACTAATTATTAAACATGCATCACTTATAAATTAAATTTAAAAATACATAATCTTTCTTAATGTAAAGTTAAAGTGTTACTATTGCCCAGTAGATGACACAAGTAGTAGGTTTTGCATGTTTTGCATGAAAAATTAATATAAACAATTTTTTCAACTATTTTTTATTGAAACAAAAACAATAACAATTGTTACATTATGATGATTGTAAATTTTTAGTAAAAATATTGGATATAACCTATAATAATTACGTATTTAATATATGGACATGAAAAAAATAAATGAATTGATTTTTTGGACATAATTTTCTACGTTACAAAAAGCATTTAAACATTTATTCACAAAATACAAGCAAATTATTCTAAATCCTACATTAATTTATATATAACATATTTTAATTTTGTGCACAAAAATTGAATATGTTGATACTTTTGAAATATAGTTATTTCAGTAACAATAATTAATTTCTGTTAATTTTACAATAATCTAATTTTTATTTTATTTTAAATTTAGTTTTGTATTATATTTATTCTTAAAATATTACTAATAATTTAGGTCAATTTTACAATAATAATTACTTTTACATAAAATATTTTAAAAGTCGAAAGAAAAATTTCTAAATTATTGTCAATGAAAATTATGTTTTTAATTAGTATATCAGTCAGTGTATGTTATATTCTTTAATAATCTTTTATTTATGTATGCATGTATTTTCTATATTTAAAATCATATAGCATTATTTTGAAATTTTATGATTAAAAAGCCGACTTTGATGTTTGTTTTTACATAAAAACAATTACAATGAATTTGAATACATTTATCTAGGCAACATATCAATGTATTTCATAATTTCAAAAGAAACGGAAATTATAAATACAAATCAGGTACAAGCAAATGTTATTTTCACCTATAACGCTTTTCCTGATTTTTCTTTATGATGTAATTTCCCTAAACACTAAATCGCACATTTATGTCCATCGTAAAATCGTACTAAAACATTCAACTTAAGGCTAGCAATGGTTCATATAAATCCGTTGATGAAGATGTAGTCGTAGCACTCTTCTTATTCTTTATCTTTTTTTCTGGCGACAATAAAGCCAGTTTTCGCTTCGCTGCCGATAACTTTTTCGCTGGGACGGTTTCTTTCGGTTTCTTAACTTCCAAATCCAACATTGCTAATCTTTCGATGATGTTTTTCGGTTCTGCAATCTTTTTCTTTATTTCTTCCACGGTGCTGCCATTTTTATTAATATAAACTACAACATATTGAGAATACGCAGCGTTCGGTGTATTTATATCAGCAAAATCTCGAAAATTTGCAAACTGTTCGTGCTGTTGGGGTCTGGGATTTGTTGCACCAAAATGAAACTGTGGTCTTCCATGTCCATTGTTATGGAAGTACGGCGAATAATTATTATTGTATCTACCATTATTGTAATCATCTCCATCATTTTCATTGTAGAAAGTTCCACCACGAATTACGCCAAAGTTACCTGATCCAAGAAGACTTTGTGTTGCTTCTGTAGCAATTTGATAATTCTCTCTCCGGTACGGATTATTATATTTTAAATTATCGTAAGTGAGTTGTTGTCTATAGGCTCCGCCAGGTCGTTGACTATAAGCTGCTTCTTGTTGGGGATATAAAAAGGGTCTTGAATGACCTAATGGCGGATTATCGTAGATAGAAAATGAAGGGTAGAAGGTTTGACTGCCACCAACTGGTTCGGAAGGCGTAAATATTTTATCGGTTTGGGTTTGAGATGTATCTGGATCATGTTCTGGTTCCAAGTACATGTCACTGTCGTCGGCAATTGTTTTTTGAGGCATTTTAATTGCGGTGATTTGAGGAGAACTTTCCATATAAATGGAGTCAACAAGTTTGGTGGCTGCTGCATCTGATGCATTAGTTACATCTGAAAATAAAGTTAAATATTAATATTATAATAAATGTAAAAATAATTATTATTGCCGAAATTAAACGGCTTTAAGTTGCAATTCTGTAATAATATGACAATAATATGACACAAATGGCATTTATAGTAAATAAACAGAACATAGTCAAATATACAAATAACTTTTCACTGATGTTGTAAACGGTGGAAAATCAAATGAGTAAGTATAAATTTTGCAATTAAGAAATAATTTAATACAAATCTATAATTAGTGTCGCCGTATCGGATATTTATTTGTGACAATGCAGTAAAGCAGTAGTAAGTAACGACAGATAAATGAACTATTAACAGTAATAAATCGTTTGATGCAAAATCGAAGCGACTGATTGGAAAGCTAAAAACATTGTATATATATATATATCGTGTGTTTACCAAATTAAGACCACTTTAAATAACTGTTTTATTTATAAATATAATGTTATAAAATTTTGCAGGGAGTAAACTAGGCACAGGAGACGACATAATAATGTAAATTCAACTTTTGAATTTTAAATAAAATATCCTATTTATTTTTATATATTTGAATTGTACTATAAATTTGGAATTTTGATGTCTACTTTTGCCGTTAATTTTTCTATACAAATTTAAAATTATATATGATTTGTACTTATTATGAGTAATAAAATCAACTCAATTGAAATATTATCCAAGCTATCGGTATATATATATATATATATATATATATATATATATATATATATATATTAGGGTGTCCGTAAAAAAAAAAAATTTCTAGTAAGGCTAAAATCGATAATTTTACATCGAAAAAACATCAGAAATAATATTTTTTGCTTGTTTTTACAAAATTATCAAGTTCATATATCGTTTATATCGTATATGTATTAACACGCGTTTTTCGAAAATTTCAGTTGTGTAGAGGAACCTACAGGTTCCTTTCGTAAAAACAAGCAAAAAATATTATATCTGATGTTTTTTCGATGTAAAATTATAGATTTTAGCCTTACTGGAAAAATATATTTTTTATGGATACCCTAATTATGTATATATATATATTTATGTCACCATCAAGGTGCTACGATAGCATACATGTGTAATTAATATAACATTCTTTTAGATAGGTTAGCATAAAAGCACATATTAAACTTACAATTCGCAGAGATGGTAAAAAAAAATCATATGTATATATTTATATATATATATATATATATATATATATATATATATATTTGCTAAATTTTATAATATTATGTTTATAAATTCAAAACAAATTATTTATAATGGTCCTAATTTTGCGGACACCCGATATATGGTCTGATAGTTTGTTGTTATAGATAGTGTAACACGTAAGTAAAGAGTAATTGATCAAAATTGATCTAAAACGTCTTTCTGCATGATAATATTCTACAATATATATGTATAGGCATGTGTAATTGTATATTCTGCTATACGACTAGTATTTGGCTGATAGCTTTCTCTTTATTGGCAATTGCAGAAAAATGTCATTTCCGTAAATGATTGTAAAATGGTATCGAAGTGGATATCTTTGCACTATTTACGGTTATTGTTTTATTTCTTATTGTCTATAACCAGTTCTTAAAGTAAAACTTGACTTTGACATTAAATGATACTGTAACAAATTTTATTTTCCTATAGAGTTTTTTTTTGGAAAATCTACAGTTGCTAATATATTAATTTAATTAAAATTAAAGAAAAAAGACTGCTATGGAAATAAGACTTTTGCGTGGAGTATATGGTGTAACTATAGGGGATCGTTGTTAAAATTGTGACAAAATCCATCTCGGTATATTCTGAATAATTTAATAGAAGAGGGACAAAACAAAGCTGGCTTGTTACTTTTAAAATAATGTATTCTACATTAATAAAATATGTTTTTACAAAAAAAGACTATTAAAAAAAATAAATCAATATAGGAACTACTTATCGTAAGAATTAAAAAAAAAACGAAATAAAACTAATTGCAATTTTTAACATAGCATAGCAAATTTGTTTCCAATAGAAAGTGAACGGTAATCTATATATTTCTTTTTTTAAATAAAAAATTGCATACATCATTCTTGCAACAAAAATCCATTTATAATAGTAAACTATAATTAATTTATGACCATCTTAGCGAATTCAATCATTAAAAAGATTACTCCAGTTTTTTTCATTTCAAGAGTTTCCGTGAGCGAAAGTTAAAAAAAATCTAACTAATTGAAATTGGTTTACAATTTAGTTTTAATTTCTAAACGTAGTCAGTAGCGGACCATAATTGATGCTAATGGAGCTACAGCACCAGGGCCCCGTACATGTTCAGGGCCCCACAATTACATTTGTGTTTTCTATTAACATAAATTTTAGATGGTAATGATAAGTTTATTTCATATTACCACCAAACAACTTTGAAACTGTCTTATAATTTATACAACTGCTAAATGATTTTCTGCACAATCATTATTGTCAAATGAGCTAGCCTGCTCCTAAATTTATCGGTCTGCCACTGCCTACAACAAACTATTTGATGTGCCATTAAGTTGGCTACTGAAATATAAACAAATTATCGAAAAAACTTTCAGTTTTTCATAATATGTGATTAATATTGGTTGATAAATTTTTGCTTTTCGAATTTCACTTGATTTATTGTACAAAGACGTTCTAATGAAGTTAATTATGGTCTGATGTCATCTTAAAATAGATTTAATTCTTTCAGATAAAACGCAACATGTTTCCTTATAGAGATATTCTATTTATTACTGTAATATATTTTGCTTCTTACTTTTTTTATAATGTATAGATTTGCTTTAACGATTTGTTATATAATAAGTATTCTTAGAAAAATAATAGTGGAATATATGTATGTATATTTGGCAGAGATTAGTTTTAGAATTGCATTCTGTTGCAATTGATGTTTCTTTGAAAAAAACGTTTGTTTATATAATGAATCTATTGAATGAATATATATTTACAAAATAATATTATTTTGTTTAATAGTACATTATATTATGAGGGAGGCCCAAACATTTGCAGCCGAGGTATAACCGAACATAGAAACTTGTTTCTATAAATGTCATTTCTATCTTTTTTTCCTGATGAAGACGGACATTCAGTTCGTCGAAACGTCGATAATTAATAAATATTTATACAGAACTATAACCTAAAGCTGTTTTATTTTATTATTATAAATGTTATTTGTATAATTATTTAATATCAATACATTTCCAATGTATATATTTTTAAAAAAATTACATTAAAATATTATTGAATCTACTATTTTACATTAATTTGAAAATTTTCCGGAAAAAATATATATATATATATATTTTCATAATGCTAATTATTACAAACGTTTGATTACAAAAAGTATGAATTATTTAAAAATACGACTTATCGCCTGAAACAATATTTTTAATTATAAAACAAATTTTATTAACTTTTTGCGTAAAATTTCACGTTTGTAATTTGAAATTTCTAAATTTATAGTGCATGAGTTTAATCGAATTTTTGTTCTAATTCCAGCAAACTAAAGCTGTAAAGTATTTTGTAATCTTTTACTTTTCAATCATATTAAATAATTTGTATCATATTTGTGTATGTAATATGGTTAATAGAGTGATGAAATTAGTTATTTTATGATTTAATTACCGTAATTATTTTGATATATGATAATTAATAAGTTAATTAGATTATTTTATTAAGTAATATTGTTTGTTTTATTAATGTAATTATGTCATGATGACTTGTTTAAGATGATGTTTCTATTTTAAAAATATTAATTATTGTTGAAATTTAATAGAGTTGTTATTTACTTTATATGTTTGATTCTAAGAATTGTAATATAAAATGTTTTTGTCTACAATAATTAATTTTAATATCACAAACAGTTATTAAAATACAATGGCTTTAAGATTTAGTTCTGTATTAATTTTTATTAATAATTGATGTTTCGACGTGCTCTACGTACATCATCATCAGGAGAAATGATGAAAATGATATTTAGAGTAAATAAATAGAACATATAAACAAGTTACTAGGTAACAAAATAAGAAACTAGTTTATAAAATTTATATATTATTAAATAACATAAATTTCTATTGCTTCTCTTATCAATCTATTGTTAATATTGATTGGTCCTTGCAATTATTCTAGTATCTTCGAATTTTACTCATAAATGTAAATCACAAACAGTAATTTTTTCTTAAAAGTTTCCTTATTATACACTCATACATACCTCAATTTAAATTACAGTTTCTTGCAATTAATTGCACAAACATTATTATTTACAATTACTTCCAGTAGGAAATACTTAACAATCTACAAATTACACAAGTCAATCAAATCGCAAAGTAATTAACAACATTAGAACAAATTAATTTCTGTCATTTTTTTTATCAACTTCCTTTGACATTTTCGATAAATATCTCACAGTGAAGGTTTACATGAATCATATTTCCAACACCTCATTGTCATTGTCAAATATTAGTTTAATTAATACAAAATAATTTTTTTATTTAAAGTTATTATATTAAAATAAAACGGCTTTAGATTGTAGTTTTATATTAATATTTATTAATAATCGACGTTTCGATGAACACAGTGTACATCTTCATCAGGAAAAAATGATACAAATGACATTTACAGTAAATAAACAAAACATAGAAACAAGTTATTAGGTAACAAAATAAGTAACTAGATCATACAAATTTCATAAATTTTTAATTAAATGAAGCTAAATTTAATTTAAATCAATATTTTCTCGCCGATTCATGTTATCTGTTTCTTTACAATTTTCTGTTGATTCTCTTATAAATCTACTGTTAATATTGTATTATTATATTAACAGTAGATTGATAAGAGAAGCAATAGAAATTTATAAAGGAAAAGATAACATCAATCAGTATAAAGGCACTGATTTAAATAAAATTTGGCTTTATTTAATTAATAATTTATGAATTTTATGATGTAGTTACTTATTTTGTTACCTAGTAACTTGTTTCTATGTTCTGTTTATTTACTGTAAATATCATTTGTATCTATTTTCCTGATAAAGATGTACGTTGAGTACGTCGAAACGTCGATTATTTATAAATATTAATACAGAACTACAACCTAAAGCCATTTTATTTTAATTAATATAAAAAAAAAATTTGTTTTGCTTCTGAATTTTTATATGTTCGCGTGATAAATATAAAAGTGTAAGTTAATATCTTACTTCTAAATTAATGAATGTTTCGTTTCTGTGAATGTGATAGCGAAAGTGTCATATTTGACAACAGAAAGTTGTTTGAACTTTTATTTAACCTTGTTGATTGTTCGCGATTTTTACGTGTTATATGAAAATTTTATTGTTATTGGGAAAATCGGGAAATTGTTTATCTAATTTTACTTTTCTAATCTAAACATAGTAAAGAAAGTAATATAACATTTAGAGATTGCATGGAGTTATTGTAGAAAATTTTAAACTCAAAATTTTACGTTTTTTTGTTACAACTCTTACACATTTGCCACCGAAAAGGAAGTCGTTGCCAAGACTGTTACGAGCTTATGAAGCAGTTATTGAATCTAGTAGTGAGTTTTTCATCTTATTATATATTTCTTATTATATTTTTTTTAATGCTTTTATGAAAAAATGTTAAATAATTTGAAAAGATAAGGATAAATAAATTGTATAATTGTTAAAAGATTTATTAATAATGAATACAGCAAAATAAGCATATGAAAATGAAATTTAGATTTTATGTATGCATTGCGGTTTGAAAAATATAAACAGTGTTTTAAAATATAAAAAAATCTGCTGTGGCCACCACAGAACTGACCAACTATAACAACAACTATAGTTATTCTAACTAAAAACAAAACTGTCTTGACATAAATATGCCACCTATTTACAGAAATATAAAAGATAAAAATTTTTGTAGGTTAAAAGCAGTCTGTTTTTGCTTTTGATAAATAAAACTCAATTGAAATATTGTCCAAGTTTTCGATATATATTATATCGGCATCAGGAAGCTACAATAGCATATATGTAATTAATATATCAATCTTTTTAACATATGTTTAACTTACAATTCGCAGATACAGTAAAAAAATCTGCTGTGGCCACCACAGAACTGACCAACTATAACAACAACTATAGTTATTCTAACTAAAAACAAAACTGTCTTGACATAAATATGCCACCTATTTACAGAAATATAAAAGATAAACAATTTCGTAGGTTAAAAGCAGTCTGCTTGGGCTTTTGATAAATAAAACTCAATTGAAATATTGTCCAAGCTTTCGATATATATTATATCGGCATCAGGAAGCTACAATACCATACATGTAATTAATATATCAATCTTTTTTAACATATGTTTAACTTACAATTCGCAGAGACAGTAAAAATTGAATTCGTAACCATTATACGAATACGAAATAATTATAACATAAAAACTAAGAAATCTATATATTTTATTTATAATCTATTATTATTAACTAATTTAGGGGTTAAGGCTATTTGGCATGTATTTTTATTTATTTTTAATTTAGTTTCGTTTAGAATGCTTGAAGAACAAATCATATATGTCGTGTAGAATGGAAAGCTCTCTTTGTGTTTCGCCCAGGCTGCTCGACCTCGGCTTTGTCTCAGTCACAAATATCTGGGCTCAACACAATAATCATCGCTTTCTACTTCTATTAACATAATATACTATTATTGATTACTGCATTTTTATTTATTAAAATGACTGTTTAAAAAAGATAAAAAAATATTAGCAAATAATGTCATATAATACAATAATAATCCAGTATTGACAAAAACTTTAAGTAGGCATACAATAGAACATTTTATTTAATGTTTGCTGTCCAAATAAAACAATAAGAAAAACTATTTGCGTGGGCGTTGTAAGAGAAAGGTGTTATATCGTTTAATGAAGATGTTTGTAAGGAAGTTGGATTTTGAAATCAAAGTGGGCTTATTTCGTTTTTTAATATTTTTTATTACATTTCGTAATTGCAAGTATGTACTTTATTTTTAAAAGTCAAATATTTTATATTTATCTCAGCTATATTAATACAGAATTTCACAAACAGTGGGATTCTCTCTACACCAACAATTTTTATAAGTAGTTAATTTATATTTTGTAAAAATAATTAAATTTTAATGCATATAACTTACTTAAATGTTTTTAAATTCATTCAAGCCGAAAAGTCATTAATTTATTTTATGCAGAATGACATAAAATAAAATTAAAACATTTTTATCATATATATATATATATATATATATATATATATACCAGGTGTTTGTTCATTAAGTTCGTATGGGCCTTTAATAAGCATTTCCGATAATTTGCGGTATACTTCTTTCTCGTGTTAAATTCGGAGAAATACTTAGAAAAGTTACTTAGCTATTATGTAGCTAATTTTTTTTTCTTTTTACTGAATTTTCTGTTTTTTTTTGAGAAAATTTTGAACAAAAAATATTTTGAAAAAATCCCAAGGGTACCACCTTGAAAACGATGCATCCTAAAATAATGGTTTACTCAATTATAGTACTCAATATTCCACATTTTTTCATACCATGCTTATTTTCCTACACCTCATCATAGCTTTTGAGAAAAAAAAATAAAAACCAAAAATTCTAGCGCCCAAACAGCACATGCCAGCAAATTAAAGCTAAAACCAAATTATAGAACTTTTTATTCCCTATCGAAAAGTATTCTAAGTATTTCTTCAAATTTAACTCGAGAAAGAAGTATACTGCAAATTGTCGAAATTGCATGTTAAACTCTCATACGAACTTGACGAACGAACACCCGGTATATAATGTTAAATACATTATGTTTTATAAATATTAAAATGTTAGAAACTACTGATTTTCGTTCAATATGCCATATGCCAATTAGAAGACTTGAAACATCTAAAAGTACATAAGTAAATTATAGCCTTCAATTAAATTTCAAATCACTTCTCAGCATCCGAATTGAAAAGGTGAAATCTACTTTAATAGCATTTTAAAGCAGTTTAAATATTTTCATAATCATGAATAGTTCATCTTCATTCTCGTGAAAAGAATTAGTAATAATAATATTAATTATAATTTGCATGTGTTACTTTTAATAAAGATTTATATCTCGAAAGAATTATTGTTTAAATGAAAAAATTGTTTAATTTTTTTCTAACAATTAGTATTGTTTTTACTATTGTTTATTTGTGTTATTGTTATGTTATTTATTACAAATTAGTTTTTCTGTGTATGAGTTATTAGAAAATATAAAGATTTTTTCAAATATTTTAACTATGTGTATCTATTACAGACAAAAGGATCTTAAGCCTCATTCAAACTGCCAAAATAGTTTAAGATTTAGTTTTAGTTTCATTTTAAAGCTAATTAAAGCTTTAGAATTTGTGGAAAAACTCAACACAATTTTTTTTTCGAAATTTATCTTATTAAATGAGTATTACCTTTGTAATTATTACTGTATCGTATTAAAAAAAAAACAATTATTTGTTATGTAATTTTCTTATAATCTATACATACAATACATACATACATACATACATACACAATCACGCCATATACCCAAAAGGGTGTGGCACAAACTCTTTTCGTACAATCTTCACTAAATTATGGTTGTTTAATTAAGGGGTAAAATAATTAATAAACAAAAACAATTGAACATAAATTTATATTTGCAAATATTATTTCTCAATTACATGGTTCATTGATTTTTACCCTTGACATAAATATGAAACTTTATTTATAAAAATTACTAATTTAATAAGAAGTATTTAAAAACATTAAATTTTGCAAACAATATAAAATTATTGCACCATCACATAATATTAATATATGTATCTGAAGACTATAACACATAGTTTATAAGGACAATTAACTAATTAGCTATTATTATTATTTTTTTGTTTTTTAATCCTTTAAATACACTTGTTAGCCACACCTTTTTAAGGACACAAACAGTGAGAAATATAAATATTGTGTTATAGATTTAGTTTAGATAATATAATTGTTATATTATTAATATTAAAATTGTAATAATGATAAATAAATATACACATAACAATAATTTTGTTTTGTAATTTATTTATTTTAAATTTTTATTTTAATGATCTAATTGAAATTCTAGAAATTCATCAATTTAAAGAGAATAATTTAATGACAATATAATTAATAATATAAAAATAAATTATTAGTCTTGAAGATCATTCACATCTACATATCTAAAAAAATATGTAAATTATTTTTTTTTGTTCAATTTTAAAATATTTTTTTTAAAATAAATAAATCTTGGCAAATTATTTAAAAACAAACAAACAATTAAAAAATACATGAACTGTAGGCTAAAAGGAAACTATTCTAGAATAATCTCATAATAATTTATCTTTTATGTGAAACAAAGAGTATGCACATTGTTTTCTGCAACATTAACCTAATTTCTGTTCTGTACTTGTACACTGTACTGTAGTATATTAGAGCGATTTCAACGCACGATTAGAGAGCAGAATATATATGAGAATTCTTAGTGGAACAGTGACTAATATGCCATTTCGATCTAAATTGAGATTTTACTGGTTTTTCACTAGTATAAATTGTGTCCAACCACATACTGCAGTCTATTTAAATATTTGTCAAATATTATATACTTATAGCAATAGTCTGATTTTTTATATGAAGAAAGTTGCGTCACTACTCATGTCATCAAAATTATTATAATATTTTTATCATGTAAAATTCGAAGATTCTATAACAAATGTAAGACTTATCAATATTAACAGTAGATTGATAAGAGAAGCAATAGAAATTTATAAAGAAATAGATAACATCAATCAGTGTGAAGGAGCACTGATTTAAATAAAATTAGATTTTTTTTAATTAATAATTTATAATCTAGTTACTTATTTTGTTACCTAGTAACTTGTTTCTATGTTCTCTTTATTTATTATATATACAGGGTGTAACAGAATAACTATTCCTAATTTTAACTGGAGTATCTTGGGCTCAGAATATGAAGATTTAATGCAAATCACTTAGATAAAATATGGCTCCTTACTGAGCTACAGGGTGTTTTATATAAAAATTTAAAAACGATTTTTGCCCAGTACTTTAAAACTATTTGACGTATCCTCATCATACTTGGCAGGAAATGTAGGTACCGTACACCATACTAAATTATGTTAAATAAAAGTTTCTGGCTACTGCCAGTGGCGTACAACAGGGGCAAGTGAGAGGTTGATCCTTCCTAAATTCTACGCCACTGGCCACTGTCATTTTAGCACAATTTTTCGATTCTCCAATACTTGCTGTGTAAAAAACATACTCTTCCTTTGTAACGATAAAGTCACTGTTTTTCGAGATATTTAAAGTTAAACATAAGCTGCACCCTTGGGATTTTTTCAAAATTTGCTCAAAAAAATCTCAAAAAATTTAGTAAAATATAGAAAAAAATTAGCTACATAATATCTAAGTAACTTTTTCTCTAACTCATTCTGGTTTGGATGGAAAAATTATTGAAAATTAATATTTTTTGCATTTTATTTTTTTTATTTTCAATAATTTTTACAGCCAAATCAGAATGAGTTAGAGAAAAAAGTTACTTATTTATTATGTAGCTAATTTTTTTCTCTATTTTACTGAATTATTTCAGATTTTTTTGAGCAAATTTTGAAAAAATTCCAAGGGTGCAGCTTATGTTTAACTTTAAATATCTCGAAAAACAGTGACTTAATCGTTACAAAGAAAGAGTATGTTTTTTACACAGCAAGTATTGGAAAATCGAAAAATTGTGCTAAAATGACAATTCCGACAGTGGCGTAGAATTTAGGAAGGATCAACCTCTTACTTGCCCCTGTTGTACGCCACTGGCAGTAGCCAGAAACTTTTATTTAACATAATTTAGTATGGTGTACGGTACCTACATTTCCTGCCAAGTATAATGAGGATACGTCAAATAGTTTTAAAGTACTGGGCAAAAATCGTTTTTAAATTTTTATATAAAACACCCTGTAGCTCAGTAAGGAGCCATATTTTATCTAAGTGATTTGCATTAAATCTTCATATTCTGAGCCCAAGATACTCCAGTTAAAATTAGGAATAGTTATTCTGTTACACCCTGTATATATATATATATATATATATATATATATATATATATATATCATTTGTATCATTTTTCCTGATGATGATGTAAATAGAGTACGTCGAAACGTCAATTATTAATAAAAATTAATACAGAACTAAATCCTAAAGCCTTTTTATTTTAATATAATGAGTTTTAAAATATTTTTTTACTGTGTTAGATTAAAAATTAAATAATTTGTATAATTTAAGATAACAAAATATATAATTTTATTGAATTTGTGCATATAAGTTTTGGTGTCAATATCAGTTTGTATAAAACACGAACTTTATAATAATTAAATAGTATTGGGCACCTCTTCATTACTGTTTATTTCTAATTTTTAAACGACATTATCTAGAAACTCGTAAAGAGGCGTATTTGTCATTATTCCACTAAGATCTTCACACAAAAGAACCTTGTCAGCCATTACAATTTATTTGAGTAAATATATGCACAAATACAGCGTGCGTCGAATGTGTTGTCTGTGAATGAATTCTTTAAAGATTGCTTTTACTTTCTTCCGGATCAAATACGATGCCGTAAAACTCTCTCTTTGTGGTTGTTTATAAAGTCAGATCACGGATGTGACCGACCTCTTACTCATAACTGTCACCAGCGGCGGAGATACTCTTTTTTTTTGTTTGGAATAAATGTAACTTAAGTTGTGCAGATTGCGTCAATATTTTAAGAAATTTATGGATTTATTTAGTTCACATCTGTAGCGTTACAGAATGTTTTGTATTTTTGTAGTCAATAAAATTTGTCTATTGAGAATAAAGGACAACATATTTTCGTAGTAAAAATTACAAAATGCTACCATTTCACTGTTAATAATCATATAAGATTACATAAATATATTACATTTTTACAGTACAGTTTTTATTTGTTTATTTTTGTTTCTAATTTTTTGGTAACTACAAATAAAATTATAATAAATTAAAATAGTTTGTTATTATTGCAAATTTTTTCTAGAAAATATTTTTAGTGAAATAAATTTGAATATTTTTTTTTAGTAAACTATAATATAAATATACAAACATAAATAAACATAAATAAACATTTTGGGTATTTACGTGTTTTTGAGAACTTTTACGTGTTAAAAATATGTTAATTGTCATTTAATACTTTCATTCAGTTTTTCTTTTTATCGTACATATCAATATGTTTAGAATGTTAATGTTGTTTCTCATAAATTTACATTTGCTTACATTTCAAGAATTTAAAAACAAACTTTATGTAAAATAAAATATGTAAATATTTTATCGTATATTTTTAGTACGGAAAAAATATCATTGCATTTTATTAGAGTTCAATACACTTGAAAAAAACTTTATTTATTACAAAAAAATGTGAATTTTATTGATATTTAATAGATGATATATTTAAAATTTTATTTATAAATAAAAATAGATTTTGAAGATTTTTAAATAATGTTTGTTTGTCAAATATTTTATTGCTATTTATGTCAAGTAAATATGTTGTTTTGCAAAATTAAATTAAAAAATAACCAAAAAGTATTAAAGTAACTTTGATAGAAACGCAGAGAAACAATAATTTTGTAGTAAGTAACATTTTTCAATAATTTTCACTAAAATAACGGTTAACCGGTTTTTTAAACCGATTCAAAAATACTCAAAAATACTTGCAATACAAAAGTTAATATAAACAACACACAATTAATTTTTAATTATACATTTATATTATATAAATGTATCTTAAATTGTGTATATGTGTTAACAACAACAAATTTGTATAGTTAATAATTTTAGCAATTAATTATAAAAATCCCATTTATTAAAATTATAAAATCATTAAAAATATAGTAATTTATTTTACTTTTACATTACGCTTAATACTAAACGTAAAAATACTTAATTTTACCGTTATTAAAATTAATTTCTACCTTTCATTTCGATAAAGACATTAATTTTTTGATCTGACACAATTGTATGGCAACCAAGTTAATTTTAACTTTAGTTAGCACATTGCATCAGTGAAAACATAAATTATTATTAATATTCGTAATTATTCACTGCTTATTCCAATAAAAAACTGTTACATTAAAAATATAATTTCAATAATTTTTACTCATCTGTTTTTCCAAGTCATCAGCAACAACTTTCTACTGGATTTTGTTCGGCAGATTTCGACACCATCAACTTTAAAGCACTCATCAGTGTATTTAAAACGTAAATTAAACTTGACCTTACGCATGTAACGAGATGTTTTCTCACTTAAATATGTGTTTAGTGTGTGGAGATTAATTGCTACTGAATTGTAATTGAAGTTTCTAGTTAGTAATTAGTTGTAGTAGATTTAGAACAAGACTTGTTTCGTTAAAGAGATTGTAGATGTGATTGGAGAGAGAAATGGGAAAATTATCGTCAATTGATTCTGCCTTTTTTGTATTTATTTACCGATTGTCATATCACATATGATAAGAGAGGTATTTTAATCATACCAAGTTTGATATATCGAGATTTTTTTTACAGATAAACACGAATTAGGTTTATAGTATAGTAACACCAAACAACGTGTAGAGCAAATTCGGCTGAACGAATTTTTATCAAATTTCATATTTCAGCTTTAGAGGTGAATATCTCAATTTGATAAACTTTTGATAAAGATCTGCCAACCGAAAGTAGTAATATACTAATGTCACTTTTATGTGTTTTACGAATATTTCGCTACATTTCGAAAAGTTGCAAAACAAGTTATAACTAACAACTTTTATTTGAAACATTTTCAATACGACTATAAATAATTTGTTTATAATTTTTCATATTTTTATGATATATATAATTTTTTTTTCTGCATTTCTAGAATATAATTAATATAAATGCAAAAAATAAATCCGCCATTTGTATAGAAATTGTATTATAATATATATTATTTATACAATTATATAACATTTGTCTCATTATCTATTAAAATATATATAAATAACAATCACACCTCTATAGCATTAAAAATTTCAACATAATGTTACATATATTATACGTTATATTAATATATAAACAATAGTCTGTAGGCATCTTTTTACCTTAAAAAAAACTGTATTACAATAAGAAATGTTAGTTCTGTTTACTTAATTATGTAAATAACAACAGAGAATTATAATAATATAACAGCAAATATTTTATAACAATATATACCTGCAACTTATTTGTATCTTGAATAATGTATTAGAATGTTGTATACACATGTCACAAAAATTTTTTTTGTATTAATAAATATTGTCAGACACGTTTCTGATTTTGTTCTGTTTACTTTATGTTTTATTTCAGAGCATAGAAATTTATTTAAGTATCTTAACATTTAAAATTGTGTTTATGCGACTTGTAATAATATTTACAAATTAATTTCAATATTTTTTTTATGTTTTATTAGTTATTATGAATGGATTACTGGTTAAAAATATTAATTTTGTAGCATTAGAAATTTTGAAGGTTAAAAATTTTAAATTCGATTATAAAAAAAAATATTTAGGAGTATATACAATGCTGTTTTGGTGCCTAGGTTGATATATGGTAGTCTAGGTTGGGTTTGGCTGCAAAAACATAAAAGGAAAATGACTACTGGGGAAATGAGATTTTTACGTGGCATATTTGATATAACTAGAAGGAATCCGGTACGAAATAGTTTAGTGTATGATAAGTGTGAAATTGAAAAAATGTTGCAAAAGTTAGTGTTAGTCAGTTGTAAGATGGTTCGGTTATCTTGAGCAAATGTTTAATGAACGTTTGATTAAAAGAATATATATGAATGTTGAAGATATACTTTTGCGTGGACGTTTGATAAGAAGATGATATAATTGACAGTGTTTTGCGTGAGCGAAATTTTCCAAGTTGTAGGAATAGAAGAGCATGTATTTCTAGGTATCATGAATGTGGATGAAGCCAAAGTTGCTTGTTAGGATAGAGATGTTTCTAGAATGTTTATATTGATTGTTGTGTGTGTGTTTCAAACAAAAGAATAACATAATACAACTAATGTATTTGTATGTTACTTATATATTAATAACAAACAAATTCAAAATTTCTACTGTACACTAATACAATAAATTATTATGTATCTACTATAAAAATCATTAATATATAATTTTGAACATAATACAAATTTTTTCAGGCTTTAGAATTAAGTTTTGTACATGTTTTATTTAAATATCGACGTTTTGATATATTCTACGTATATTTTCATCAGGAAACAATAATAAAAGTGATATATAATAAACAAGCAAACGTAGAAACAACTTACTTCTTCAAAATTTAATAATTTCATCATCAACAGAATTTGTAATACGTATAACTAAACTAAATTATATCCATACATAATATTACCCATTACGAAAATAAACAGTAATTTTATGTTAAACATAGAATTTTAAGTGTTTCAAATTTATTTGAAAGATGTGCATAAAGCGTGACAAACAATTTTCCGCTATAAAGTGAAATGTTTACATAATAAAAATCATAAAGTTTCTCGTTTTTTTTTTTAAGTGCATTTACGCAATTATTATATTGTTATTGCGTGTGACTTTAATCATACAATATTTCATAAGGTGTCCAGAGTTAAGTGCTAGCAGCCAGTTAGTTTTTTTAGAAAGAAAATGTGCATTTCTCCTGTTGGCTACTGTTATTATTTTGTCATATTTTCACATAATTTGTATAATTTCTATTTGTTTAAGTTAAATAAGAACAATGTTTTGTAAGAGTTTAATGCGTTGTTGCTTTTTTTAATGCGTTTAACATATTTTTTCGGTTGTCTAGTTTGTTAATGTCCTTGCGGAAGTAGAATTTATAGCCATTAGATTTAAGTACAATGGTTTATAATAAATTGCAGTTTTTTTATATATAAGTACTTGTTTAAATTTAATTTATTAAATATACAATTTCACTTTTATTTGTATGCATAGATAGATTATTTCATATTTGTAATGTATTAAAATGCATATTTTCATAAAAATTTTCAATTATATTCCGAAGTTGTAATAAAAAAAGAGTTGGAATTAACTGCACTATAATTTAGAATATATTCACTTTAATTCAGATCATATTCACTTTGATAAAAACAATTTGCACTCATAACAAATATATTGCACGAAAAAAAATAATTTCACTATAATTATATTATAATTATTAAAAAATATTTTAACTTTGAAAAAACATAATTCACAAGAAAAAAATATTATCACTTGTATTAATTACTTTTTTTATAAAACGGATACTTTATCTTGATGAAGACGGACATTGAGTTTGTCGAAACGTCGATTATAAATGAATATTAACACAAAACTTTAACCTAAACCAATTTTATTTTAAAAATAAAGAATCTTTCGTAGAAGAGATATATTTCGAAAAAAATTATTTAATAAAAGTTGCTAAACAAGTTATAACTAACAACTTTTTGACATTTTTTGATTCGGCTAAATATTTTTTTATAGTTTTTCTTATTTTATGATAATTCTATAAATAAGTGGTATATTTATATCAAGACAGTTTTGTTTTTGGTTACCATGACTAAAAAAATTCTATTCCATAAATTTATTTAATGCGATAATAATTTAACTAATCTACCCTGACCTTTACGGGTATATGGCGTGATTATGTATGTATATACATTATGGTAGCTTTATAAAAAAAAATTCCAGTAAGATTAAAAATCGATAATTTTACATCGAGAAAACATCAGAAATAATGTTTTTAGAATGTACATATGTAAGGAAGTAACAGGTTCCTCTACATAACTGAAATTTTTGGGAAACAATGCTAAAACACTCGTTTTTTTATTATTTGTAATTTTTGTTTTATAGAAACATCTATTTAAATACTAGCGAGAAAAATTTCGTATAATAATGCGTGCCATCATACCAACATATTAAAAAATTTAATCGTAACAACAATTTCTGTATTTTTTTGTAATTGTAATGAGTTCAAATGCCTTTTTTATTTGAAGGTTACCATAATAAATTCCTGAAATAGTTGCTGTCAAGAAATCTCAGTATGTATGATGGCCTTTCTCATGAATACAAGATCTTTATCAATATGCATGTATCTGTGATTCTATTATGAAATCGAAAAAGTTATCTTCGCACCATTACATATCACAATTGTTAAATCTTGCTATCATAACATGTCAAACTTACTGAGCCGTGTAAAATGTTAGTATTAATTATGTATATGACATTCAAATACTTTATTTAGTACACTATAAAAAATTTATGTAAATTTACATATTCTATAAATGTATTTTTACAGAAAAACAATAATATTACGTCAATTATCGCAGTAAAAATTATAAAATTCTACTATTTTAGTGTTAATACGTAGTTATGTAAAAAAAATATTTGGTAATTTTACATAAAAATTAAAATTTTATAATATTTTTTTAGATAAAATATAAACAATCGCCTTCAATTCAAAACATTGTTCCAATCTTAGCTTGTTAGCATAATAATTTTATATTTTTGATAAGAATATACGTAAAATTTTAACAGCGAAAGTTCGATCATCACGTTTGCAATATTTCAATATTGTCAAATTAAATCCTAATTTATGACTTACTAGTATGGTAAATGTGTAATTTTATATTATTTGATCTATTACTGTAATCATTGTTTAGCATTCTTTTTTTTTCAATAAATTTGTAACTGTTATAAGTTCATAACTATATAAAAATTTGATTAACGGTAAAATTATATTTAATTTGTTATTTTGTAATTTTAAAGGTCAATCGTTTAGAAATTATTATAAGAGTTTGAGTTTGCAATCACTTTGAAATTATTTATATTTTATTAATTTAAATTTTAAAAAAAAATTAATTTATTTTGAAAATATTAATTTTACAAAATAAACAGTGTTGGTGATTATAGAAAATAACCATATCGTCTAGTTAACTTGAATATCTATACATATAAAGCCCAATGTAAATATGGTATGTATGTATGTATGTTTGCCCTGTTTTGAAATGCAATTTGGAAGTGAGTTATAGAGTTGAAATTTAGCACAGACCTATGCAATACTACCAAAAAATTATTTATATTTTATTCAAATCGACGTTTTGAAGAAAAAATGTTTTTATAAATACACAAATTTTACGATTGTATAAATATTCACGTGCACTTAAATAACTTTGCAACATTAATTGTTGAATTTAAAAAACAATTAATCATTTGTAAAGAATTATAATGACAATTTAATTTATTTTAATAGAAACAAAATGCAACTTAAAACAATTTGTTTTCTACAACAATAAACATATTTTGTAAATAAAAATATTTAATATAAAAAAATTCAACATTTTGTCTAGGTTATGTGAACATATTAAAAAAAGTCAAAGAATAGGTCTTTAAACTGTGTAACGTTAATTTGTAATTGTCTGAAAGAGGTTAGATAAAAATCGAAATGTTTTTTTAGCAAGATTATACTTCAAGAACACCTTACATTGTTTATTTGTCATTAAAAAAAAGTATCTGTAGTTATAGATAGTATTTTTCTACTTATTAAATTTGACAGGTGGAAACGTACGGAAAATGTTAAAAGTAGAATTGTTTGTTTTACCAAAAACAAAGAAACAAAAGAGAAGCAGTTTCATTAGCATGTAGATGTCGTTTAGTTAAGTTAAAGTTTGAATAATTAGTAACATTTATGTGAAAAATATGTTAAATTTTTACACTAAAAGTGTAAGTTGCATTCAAATGTATTGTGTGTAATAATTAGTATACTATAATATATAGGTACATCTTGTTACTGTTTTTAGATAAAACACCAATATAATTGTATCTTATTTCATATTTTATTTATAATTCTTTAAATAGTTAATAAATTGAAATATGAGTGATTTTTGAACACTGGTTACGTTGAGTATTTGTGTAATTTTAGATCACTGGCAGTCACGGGCTCTTAGACTATTAGGACTTTACTTGTAAGTTGAGTACTTATAGATCACTGATTAGGATTTTAGCTTTAACTTTTGCTACCGATAATGAAAGCTCAGCTTTCGAAATACGTATATAGTTTTTTTTAAATTATTGTTTGTGGTTTAAGGGTAATTATTTTATTTAATGTAGATAGTTGGTTGGTTGGTTTTAGATAAAATAATCTACTATAGCTCATATCAAAGATTTCACATTTTAATCTAGATCTGTCCCAAATATACTTTCAATGCAGTATATATATATATATATATATATATATATATATAAAGTTGTCGTTTAAATTTAATATTTTTAACTTTAAAAACGCTGCAAGTAAACATATTCATATATAACGTAGTAAAATATTTTTCAGAACTCATTGTATTAAATAAAAACTGTTTTAGGATTAGATCCTGTTTAATTATTTTATATAATCGACGTTTTGACGATACTGAACGCTCGTCTTCATCAGGTCAAAGTTTATCAAACGTCGAAACGTCGTTTTTATACAATAATTAAACAGACTCTAATCCTAAAACAGTTTTTCTTTAATTTAATTTAACACTCATATATCTTTCTAACAAGTAAATTCTTTTAATAAGAAAAAAAAACCATTGACTTAAATACCATTCCATACGTAACATCCTTCCGCTTTGCTTCACCGCCTCAATCTGCATCAAACCGTCCAAAAATTAAAAAAAAAAAACCTCGTAAATTACAGAAATATTCCTCGGAAACAGATTATGCAAATCCAGTCAGAGTACGCAGCTATTAAAATGTTTCTAACGAGTGATTGCAATTCATGTTCAGTCGTAGAGCAGCCAAGACCTCGTTCTATGCTTCTTCGGTAATATATACTTTGCCGTTTGCCAAGCAATAAAGTCGTACATAGCTTGCAAATTGTTAGCGAATATTTTGCTGAGACTTACAGACGTTTTCGTCGTGTTTCATGTTGTTGTTGTTTTTGTGTAATATCCGTGCGTTTGTGCAATCGCCGTTTAGATATTTTTTTTGTTTATTTCCAAAGCGTACTTTGATTATATCTATATACGTATTAGAAATCGATGGCACATTTTTACCGGACGGATGTTTTGTAAATTTAATTATTATTTTGTTAGTTCACAAATATTTATGATTTATGATGTTATATTTAAATTATTATTTCATTTTCAGTGTTGTTACTAATTTATCGCATAATCGTGTACATTGTAAAAAATTTATGCAATTTTACATGTTTTGTGAATGTAATTTTTCATAAAAAAAATGTAATATTACGTAAATTATCACATTAAAATTACAAAATGTTGTTATTTTACTATGTAAAATTACATACATTTAAGATATATTTTGCACAATATTAAACACAAGTATAAATTTTTAAATTAATCCAATCAATTCGGGTTTCTTATTTTGAATAAATTATTTTGCTAGATTTTGGTTTTAATTTGATTTTAAAGTTATTCTCATAGCTAATAATTTGATTGTCTAATATTTGTATTAAATTAACTAAAATTTAATTAATAGAAATTTATGTATTTAATAAAATAATTTTAAGTGACCCTAAATTCCACTTGTTCTCCTGCAAAGCCAGGTTCGTGGTACATTCATGTTTCTAATGTTTTTGTATCATCTAAACCTAACTTATATATAATAATTTATAATATGGGGTAGACATATTTTTAGATTATATTAAGTTCATACAATAAGACATATTAATTTAAAAAAAAATACAAGTTAGAACATTTTCCGTATTCATCTATTTTGCCTAAAAAAATTTAGATTTCTTTTTTAAGCAAAATTGATAAATAAAACACATTTTCAATTAGTATTTAGAATTAGAAATCACGTAATACAAATACCAGAAAATGTGTACCACGCAGATGTTACGATCAATGATGTTGAGGTTAAAATTTAATTTTGAAGACAATAACTTTACATTTATTTAATTTTTAAAATAAAATTTGTAAATGTATTATTGTTAATTTTTACAAAAATATTTAATAAATCGATAATTCATCACGGAACAATGTAATGCATGAAGAAATTTTCAACATATTTAGAAAATCTCAAACATGCATGCACCCAACTGCATCATACACTACAAACCAATAAATTATAACTGTAATGCAATGCATTTACTAATAACAATAACCAATATACAACTACTGTCCGCACATATCTAAGCAGATACCGCAAAATCATCAACATATATTACCTATAATATTCAATCGCGTGAGCATATGAGAAACTCAGTGGAAAAATGGCGAATGCGACACTGCAAGTTTTGTGATAAGTCTTTTTAAAGTTTATATCAGAAATTAAGAGTTATGAATAAGCTACGCGTCATTATATATCGCTCTATCTCTGCCAGATTGCTCGGCCTCGGCCACAAATATTTAGGCTCAACACAATAATCATTGCTTTTTACTTCTCGTAACATAATATACTATTTTTTAATTAGTTTTGTTCTTTTTTGTTAAAACTTCAAACAATCAACCAGGTTTGTTTCTATCTATATTTCTTTTAGATTGTTACAATGGCGCTGCAGATTGTTACAATTTCAATCAAGTAGCGAATTTGTCACTTAGCCACTGAGCGCCTCTTTCATGTAATATACGAAATAACGTAGCGCCCGAGTAGATAGGAGTGTGAAAGTGAAGTTATCCGACTGAGTCATGCGTTAAAGACAAGCAGGCAATCACCGATCCGAGAAAGTAAAGAGAAATATTATATACGGTTTTTTCATTCTTTGAATATAGCTTCCACGATGAATTTGGAGTAGATTGGATTTGTGTTTTGAGTGAATTTTAAATCAACTGAACTGGTTGAGAGTTGAATCTATAAGTAAAGTGAACCAGTGAACTACATGGTATGTGTGTGAGCGCTAAGCGAGAGAGAGGGACTCTTTCGAAAAATGAAAGCAAGTCTTTTTTGATTACTGTAAATCAACCGTGAATTTATGCTGTTTTTTTTTTAATTCTGATTTTGTTTTTGTTTATATATATATATATATATATATATATATATATATATATATATATTAGAATTAAGGCTGCAAAATATTAAAGAAATGTGTTGAGTGTAAAATATAAAATGTTAGAATAAATAAATAAATAAATAAATAAACTCAACGTGCGTCTTCATCAGGGAAAAAGATTGAAATGACATTATAGTAATTATAGTAAATGACATTATAGGTTGAGTTCGTCGAAACGTTGATTTATTAATAAATATTAATACAGAACTAGAACCTAAAGCCGTTTTACTCTAATATAATGAGTTTTGAAAGATTTTTTATATACATATTTTTATTTTTATATTTATAAATATAATATTTCAACTTGTATAATATAACATAATATAACATTATACTAGCGAAAGAAATATTTACTTATTCAGAAAAAATATTCTGTTTTGCTTTCAATTTTTTTTTTTTAGATTACTGTCTACAAATTTTATATAACTATATAAAATGTAAGTTAAATTTTGCTGGCAGTATCAACAAAATATACATGAAGAAAGAATTATTATACAAATATGGGCCTATATTTTTTTGTAAATGCATGTATTTATTTATTTTTAGTTTAGCTTGAAGAAAATATTGTATATATCACTAGGAATAGAAAACTCTTTTGTGGTAATCCCAAATTGCTTGGCCTCGGCTATAAATATCTGGGTTCAACACAATAATCATCGCTTTCTACTTCTCCTAACATAATATACTATTCTTCAAGTTTCTAGTTTAATTTCAATATTCAAAGGAAAAAAATCTAGCTAGAAAAAAAATGATTTATACAAGAATATTTCTAAAACAAAAACATAGTCGAATGATTGAACAAAAACGACAATTCTTCGCCAAGTCTACGTGATATTTTATTTACGGATGTCGAAACTAGTAAACGCATCTAATTGTAACAATTTAATTCGATCTGTGTTTTAATCCGATTGCAAAATAAATCACAGTCACACTTTGTCGTATTGTTCTGCTTAGATTGCAAGATTTGTAACACGCCTTGAAATACGTAACAGGTAACAAATATACGCCCAGATTCTTATTATAATGAAGCACTGTATGTCTTTATCAAGACAAGAAGAGAAATCTTAACACAATATTTGTTTTTAGGTGACAAGTTAACAAAATTACCAGTAGCTTCTGCATTGATATAAAAAAAGCAATGTATTTAAAATATTTATTAAAATGACTTTTTTAATACAAAAAAAATATACATAAATAAATATAATTTTTATATGTTAAATTAGAGTTAAATTATAATATATTTTTTAATATTGAATAAAGCGAGCAAATATAGACGGAAAAAATTGTTATAGTTTCTAAAATTCATAATTCTTTTTTTGCACCATATTGCAACTTCAAATTTTCAAACTTAAGAACGAATTGAAACTTGAAGAAACAATTTGTTTATTTTATATTATTAATCACATTTACAGAAACATTGCTTTAAAATTTCATTATTATTGAACACAATATATTTTACTTATCTGTGCCAATTGCTAAATCTGACGTTTTACACGATTTCTTTGATCAAAAACGTAAAGAAATTGCGAAAAAATTACTGCTTTGCATAAAAACTAACAATTTATTTACGTATTTCAATTATTTGAAAATGTTTTTCTTAAAATTAATCAAACAAATGTTTCTTTGCAACAGTAATAATTATATTTAGTGAACCATATTGAATAAAAAAGTTTGAAATAGATTTTTTTTAGATTACAATTTTTCTAATGGAGTAATTTTGATAGCCTTGTAAACGACTGACTATTGCAAATTTTGTAGAAAATATTTAATTTTATATAATGTAATTATATTACTGTATTTGTAAATAAACTATTAATATGAAATGAACATGTTAATTTAAATAACAATAATCTTATTAATTTTGCTTTAAAATAATATAAAAATAATAAAAAAAAACAAATTGAAAAATTTAAACATAAATTAAATAATTGATTTGACAGTTATTTTCTAGAAATCTCATTCACATATTATTTATTTCTACAATTAATTATAATAAAATAAAAAAAGTAAGTTAGCAATAGGAAATCTTAGCAGTAAAAGAAAAATTAATAGCTTATAGCTTCCTGAACTGAACGAAAGGAAACAATTGTACATATTTCAAAGACATTTATAAATTACTAATTAACTATTACGTGAATCTATATCTTAAGCTTTATCAACTTATTAATTAAATAGATGTTAAAATTATAGTTGTTCGATTTCAGAATTTAATAACAGGATGTATGCAGATATTTGCAGGAACTGATACGTAGAAATGAAAATAAGCACTTGTTAATAAATTTTTAATCGCATATTTATTAATTTTTATTGTTTTTTTGTTAATTAGACAAGACGTAATTATGATATATTACATATGTATTTAAGTATGATAAATTTGTAGTTAAGAAATAATTTTTGTTTTGCAATTTTTTTAAGTGTATAATATAAAACATATTTTAGTTTTCAGTTATTTAGCCTATTAATATTTGTTATTTTTATTATAAAGATTGAAAATTTAAAATTTTGTAACATAATTATTTTTATATTTATTATTAAATACAAAAAATTAAAAATTATAATTTTTTTATGTGCTTAGCTACTTTACGCTGAAGTACAAATAATCTATATTATATCAAATTTGAATTTTATGTTGTTAGTAAATAAAGAACTAATTAAATTTATCATACAATCTTTTTTGAATTCTGTACAAATTCTAATTAAAAATCCATGTTTTGACGTACTATACGTACATCACTATCAGAAAAAATTATACAAATGACATATGCAATAAATAAACAGAACATAGCAACAAGTAAAAAAGCATAAATAATATTTTCATGATGTAAAATTCGAAGATATTGTAATAATTGCAAGACCCATCAATATTTCTACAGAAAAAAGTGCATAAATTTAGCTAGAGTAGATGTAATATTTGCATTTACCTAAATTTTTATCTCTTTTAAATATTACTCAACACTTATTATTTAGAAAGTCAAGATGCTTGTAATAATTTTTCTGCTGTTGTGACCTATTGGATATTAAAATATTTATTGTACAATATTCGATTATAGCAAGATTATAAGCATATGGGTAAACCCATATATAGACCAGTTTGACATCATCAGTTGGCAACGCTGTATAACAATAAAAGTTTTAGTTGTAAAAGTTTTACTAATTTTGGATAAATAATGTAGCCATAATGAATTTTTTTAAATTTTAGTAATTTTTGTCTCGGAAAATTAGCAACCCTGCACGGTAGTAAAATTATATAATTTTTGTGGGCAGCAAAAAAAACTTTTGTGAAAATCTTATTAATCACGGAGAACTAATGTAGCTATAATAAATTTTGAAAACTTTAGTTTTTCTCGGAAAGTTTGTAACACTGACAAAAAGTAAATCTACATACCTATCTTTGGTATTAACCGAATCTACCCTAAAAATTTGGTGCAAATCAGAGGAACCGTCTAAAAGGCGTTACGATCAAAAAATTTAGACACATCCATACACTCTCATAATCTAAATTCAGATTCGTCATCTAGTGGTTATATAAATGATTTATATATATAAAAATGTTACAGACACCGTACCGATTACTATACCACTTTTTCCTTGGTAAAAATGATACTTAATCGGAAATGAATTTTTATGTAAATAAAAAACTGCATAAAACATAACTAGCTTGATATAAATATTATAATCAATTCAAGGTAAATTTTAGTGTCATTTATAATGTACTTGAAATAGATTTGAATTGGAAGTTATAAATTATTTGCAAATAACATGTGAATAATTCTGTCTGTTTAGTTTTTTGTGCAAACATTCTTGTTTCTCGCTCCTGCATAAATACGTATGAGTTTAATATCTTTATTTAATATAATTTATACACCATTTTATTGATATTAAGTAGAGTGTAATTATTTAAGACTGGGTTATATTAGTAGAGTTAGTGGTAGAGTACGTACTATTCCATTATTAACATAATGTAAACGTTTTGGGTAGTAAAAGACCGAGTCTAAAAATTAGTTTTTTTTCTATTTAAAAATGTTTATATTATACTAATAACGAAATAGTGCGAACTCTACCACCGTACTCTACTACTAACTTTACTGAAAATAAAATTTGGCTTCCTATAAATAATAATTTATAAATTTTATAATCTAGTTACTTACTTTGTTATCTAGTAACATATTTCTATGTTCTTTTTATTTATTGTCTATATCATTTGTATAATTTTCCTGATGATGATGTACATAGAGTATGTCAAAACTTTGATTTTTTTAATTTATTAAAATTTATACAGAACTAAATCCTAAAACCTTTTATTTTAATATATTGAGTTCTGAAAATTTGTTTACTATTTTATTTTTATGTAAAATAAAACAGCTTTAGGTTTAAGTTTTGTATTAATATATATTAATAATCAACGTTTCGACGAACTCAACGTCCGTCGAAACGTCGATTTTTTAATTGAAATTTATAGAGAACTGAATCCGAAAACCTTTTTATTCTACTAATGTAATTGAAACTTTATAGATTAAAATATCTTCAACGTTCTATATGTTATAACAATATGAAAAAGGGACAATAGTTTTACGTTATTATGTATATTATAACTTTTTTTAAATTATTTTATACAAAAATAATGAATATTATTATGTAATTTTCAGACAATAAAATTCAATTATAATTATTACATTAATACGAGTAGCATTTATACTTTTTCTATTAATTATTATAAAACAATTGACGATTTATGAATTCAGAAAATACGATATTCTTACTTGCAATAACAATGCAAGGAAATATATATATATATATATATATATATATATATATATATATATATATTAATTAATAATTTATAAATTTTATAATATAGTTATTTATTTTTTTACCTAGTAACATGTTTCTATATTCTGTTTATTTACTGTATTTGAATAATTTTTCCTAATGATTATATGTATATGTTTAAGATTTTGTGCTCCTGTTTTAAAGGAACGTAACTGTCACAAGAGCAGAACTAAACAAATAATATCAAACTCTCAAAAATCGAGCTTTTAATTTTGTATTCTTACCTGGCGTTGAAGTCTCTGTCTTATTTATAGAAATATACACATTGTTTTAACAAAAATCATTGTTATTACATAGAAATCGGCTAATTATATAAATATATATATATATATATATATATATATATATATATATATATATATATATATATATATATATACAGAAAATAATGCAGTGCAGTATAATTATATAATATAATTTAATATAACAATAAAACATTTTTCATTTGCATATGAACCACATGGTATAGGAAAAGTCAATTAAAAATATATAAAAAATAAAGTAAATAAGACTTTACATTATAATTGAAGATTTGAATTTGTCACTGAGATAATCATCAAACTTATAATAATTTTCATTAATAAAAAATTTCTTTAAAATTAATTTCAAATTTTAACTTGTTAGTATACTTTGGTAAATGATTGTAGAAGATTAGACTAATATACGTACGTAGAATACGTCGAAACGTAGAATTTTTATTAAAATATATACAGAACTAAATTTTAAAGCATTTTAATTTTAATATAATAAGTTCTGAAAATTTTTTTGCTATGTTAAAATACAATTTTTTAAAAGACCAATTATTTACCTTGTTTTAAACTATTCTTTTGTGGATATCCCCAACTTAAATCACCAACAAACAAAACAGTCACAACTAGAGCATACTTCACTATCAACGACTTATCCATGTTTATTTGCAACAAAAAACAAATGTCAATCGGGTAACTATAACAACAACAGTATACACGTGAATTAAAAACACGATACCAACATACAAACTTGCTGCCAGTTAACAAACAACTGCAACAAGAACTTTCTACATCGGCTATATACTCAAGCCGTGGCTAAACAGAAAATTTTTGTATCTGTGTTGGTGAACTAACTTACCCACACTTTAATGCTGTGATTGTACCGTGCTCCTTCTTGCCCCCTGCCCCCTAAATGTGATTGTCCACCCACTAAAGTGGTCATTGTTCGCGGGGTTATGATGATCTCGCTATGAAATTTATGTGGTATCATTTTTTAAGATTTTTTGCGATATAATTTTTTTATCTAAATGTTTGTTTTTTGGAGTTATAAAATTTTTGATATAAGTTTTTGTGTTAGCAGGATGTAGAATTTATAAAAATAATAAGTGTGTGAAATATTAATTTTTTTTTTTAATTAAAATTAATTGGAAAGGCATTAAAAATTGAAAGTGTGTTAAATGAAATGTAAATTTAAAAAATATTATTTTTTACTGACATATTTTTGAAAACAAATATAACAAATTGGACAGGATATAATTTAAATATCTTAATTTGTATTCAAGTCAAATTATAAAAAAACTATCTATATAAAAAAAATAATTAATATTTTTTTAAGTTCGGTTTTACTATATTGAACTTAACATGATTTAATAAATAGTAAGAATAGAAGAGCATGTATGAGAGGAATTATGAATGTAGATGAAGCTAAAATTGCTAGTCTGGATAGGGATGTTTCGAGGAAACTGATTTCGGGATAGATGGAAAGAGTTTGTGCCACACCTTTTGGGTATATGGCGTGAGTGTGTATGTATGAATTAATAAATATTAAAATCGTAACTGATATTTCAATAGTTATATGTTTTTTTAATTTATATTTAATATTTACAATAATTACCAATAATTTTATTAATACAACTAAAATAATCAAATACCAAAAACAAATAAATTCATATATTTTATCTTAAGACAACCCTGTGTCATGTTTTGCACGAAAGGTGTAAAAACAACAATATTTTAAGTCAACTAATAATTTATGTTTATAAAAATATTAAAATTCTAACCTAAGTTTGTTTGTTAAAAACATAAACGAAAAAAAAAAATAATATTTTTTATTAGAAACAGAAAAACACATTCTAAAAATATCATTTGAAATCCCATATAAACTTAGCAAAATTATTGCCAAAATAATAAAAAATAAATTGAACAAATTTTAATTTAAAATAACGTATAAATATTTTATTATGTGAAATAAATATCTAAATTGTTATATTATACTTAAAATCAAATATAATATATAGTATTACAATTTGATTTACTTAAATTTACAAAAAAGAAAGTATATTATAATATAAATATAATTTATTTGATTACTAACGAATTTCATAACATTTGCATTACAAAAAATAAGTACATTATAATTCTATGTTACTTAATGCAAAGTATCTTTTAATAATAAAGTTAAAACAGTGTAAAAAATAATTTAAAAATAAATATGATAAACATATTTTTTTTTTAATGTAAAAATGACAATTATAAATGTGTTCTTGTAAGTATAATTAATTTTTCTATTAGCTTATTTAAATGTATTGTATAGTTCATTGGCTTTTACGTAATTATTCAACTTGGAAGCAAAGTGAAAATAATAAAGTTTTTCTAAATAAAATTTAGCGCCTAGATAATTAATATTGTAAATTTTCCAATAGGTGATAAATATATAAATATTAAATAATGTAATGTAATTATTAATTTAAATGTTTAAACTTTTTCTATCAGTAATTTAATTATCTTAATTACTCAATTAGTTTTTATTATTAATTACAAATATATTCAATTCATATAAAATTATAAATTGTTATTTATTTTAATGGTAATTAATTGCTTTTTATATAAATAAAGCAAAAATAATAATAGACCAATACGTCTAAATCATCCAGATAAATCTGCTATTGCAAAACATGCTTTAGAAAATCTTTATAATGTAAATTTTGAAGATTGCTATATTAACTGCTAGACCCTCAACAATATTAACAGTAGATTGATAAGAGAAGCAATAGAAATTTATAAAGAAAAAGATAACATCAAACAGTATGAAAGCAGTGATTTAAATAAAATTTGACTTCCTTTAATTACTTATTCTGTTACCTAGTAATTCGTTTCTATGTTAAGTTTAAAATAAAAAGGCTTTAGGATTTGTCATCAGGCTAATGATGATATACGTAGAGTATGTCAAAACGTCGATTTTTAATTAAAATTTATATAGAATTAAATCCTCAATTTTTTTATTTTAAAAAATAATAAGATACTAGTAAAATATGCAACCATACATACAAGTATTGTGGGTTGTCTATTTTATTTAAAGGTCAATGACCGAAATGTGGTTTGTTTTATTAGTAAACAGATATTACCTTGATGCAAGGACCCAGAAAAATTCAGCCAGCGGCCCATAGACTTTTAATTCATCATTAGTAATAAAAGCTAAGGGTGGTAGCGTCTACCCACTTAGCCAACTCAATTATGCCCGATTAACAGCGTTAATCAGACTTAGTCCCGCCATTTAAATGGAAGCATGCTATTACTTAGTGTTTTGTCAAAAATTATAATATAATTTATATTATAATAAAAATCATATTAAAACTCAGTTACATGAACGATAATTAAATTTATTTATTTATTTCTACGTTTCGACATTATCATCATGAAAAATTTTACAAATGACATATACCATAAATAAACTGAACATAGATACAACTTACTAGGTAACAAAATAAGTAACTAGATTGTAAAATTTATAAATTATTAATTAAAACCATATTTTATCAGAATCTACCTGTTTGTCCAACATAAACCTTACCGCATTCGCACGGTGTTCTATATATATGTTGATATACTCGACGATTGAAGAGGAATAGTATCTTTTACACTCTTCTTTTTTTAATATGAAAATTTATAAGTAAACATATTTACTTCTATAAAGATATCTAACTTTCTGCGTCAAAACAATGAAAAAAATAAAGAAAAATTTATATCGGTGATAAAATTTGCTCTAATAACAATCAGAACGAGTGATATATATATATATATATATATATATATATATATATATATATATATATATATATATAGTTTTCTATTTTATTTGTGTAACATAATTTTTTTAACAATTTTTTTGCAATTTTATTCAACCTTGTTTAATTATGAAATATTTCAGTTGTTTTAACTAAAAAAAAAAATTAATAAAATCAAACAAAAAAATACCTATATAATATAGCAGTTTTCTAGCACTTGGCACAATATACAAGTGCGGAATAAATATTATAATTATTTGTCGTTTTGCTCCAGTAAGTCGGAAAATATCTAGCTAATTTACGCTTCGCTGATATGAGGAAGTCCGCGTTTATTCCGACATTACATCTTCATAAAGTGTTGATAAATTTTACAGATGAGATTTTATCATAGAACACTAACCTTTTCATCATATTCATAATTTTTTTTGCATTTTTTTTTATTACGATTTTATAACGTTATTTAAAAGTCTAACAAATGTTTCAGATTTATAAAATTATTATTTATAGTAAAATTTTACTATTATTTTTCTGTAATTTCGCTAGGTTTTTTACAGTGTAGTAAAAAAACACATTATATTAAAATAAAAAGACTTTGGGATTAAGCTCTGTATAAATTTTAATTAAAAATTGATGTTTCGACGTACTCTACGTACATCATCATCAGAAAAAATGATAGATTATATTTAAGTTAAAATTAATTTAGTAATAAACACAATTTAGTATATTATAAATCGTTAATTTCATACAATGAAATAAAAACAAGACTCACAATTTCCAATTTTAATTTAAAAACTCGTAAAAATCTAATTTTTCTTCCACAATATATTTAAATCGATTCTTACGTATTAATAGATTTTATAATAACATTATTCCATGCCATATTTATATATTAATATTATGCAGAACTGTCAGAATTCAAATCCATTCCTTAAATACAAATAACAAGAAATTACCTGTTGTCAACTTGTTATTTATAATAACAGATGACAGTCTCAATATACATGGTGAAATTTATCTTCAAAAGAAAGTAATAGGTAAATCAGAGATCAAGTAAGCTTATGTTATATACATTAGGGACCTTTAACCTAACAAACAACATTTTTATAAAATGCTATTTAACCTGTAATGTTTAATGAGGAAGTCAGTATAATGCGATAGTCATTTTGTTTAATTTAAAATGATTAAAAATAAGCCGCAGTGTTGTAATATATTAAGTGTAAGTTAATTTATAAAATTTAAACATTTTATATTTGGCTTGTTTTTGTCGTGAGAACATGGACAAATATAATTTAAGAAAATTTTGAAATTTATAATTGCAGTTACAATATTAACATTAAGATTATGTAAGATTCAAAACTGATTTAAATGTAATTTTAATAAAGGAAATGTATATGATTTAAATTAATCATAATTTAAAGTTTACCTTATATTAACAGCAGATTGATAAAAAAATAACAATAGAAATTTACAAAGAAAAAGATAATATCAATTAGTACAAAGGCACAAATTTAAATAAAATTTGACTTTCTTTAATTAATAAATTACAAAATTTTAGTAACTTATTTCTATGTTCTGTTTAATATAAAAAAGCTTTAGGATTTAGTTCTGCATTAATTTTAATTAAAAATCGACGTTTCGATGTACTCTACGTATATCATTCTGATGATGTACATAGAGCACGTCAAAAAATCGATTTTTAATTAAAATTAATGCAGAACTAAATACTGAAGCCTTTTTATATTAATAAAATGACTTCTAAAAATTTTCTTGTTTATTTATTGTATATGTCATTTGCATAATTTACTATAATTATGGAATAATACTCTAATGTCATTGACCTTTAACTAAATTAGACAATCCACAATTCGATCAGACAACCCACAATACTTGGTTGCATTTTATTTCATATTGCATATATTACAGGTAACTAACTTTATTTATTTTTTATGTAAACAGAGTATTTCAATAACAATATTATTACTAAATATTAGTGATGTCAAAAATATTCGGTAAACCGGATACTGCAGTTTTTTTTTAAATTAAAATTGATTAATAAGTTAATTACAAATAATCGGTTAATCATATAAACAAAATTTAAATAAGAATCATGTATTTTTTACCACAAAAGTTTTTAATTTCAAATAAAAATAGAAAAAAAATCTAATTTATATTTATTAGTTACATTATAATATTATCAATACAATTTTATGTTATTTACATTTTATTACCTGATAATTATATTCAAATTCTGCACAATTATCAAATAATAACATATTGACCACAAAAATGTCTTTTTATATACTATATATCATTAAAATAAATATTTATTATTACGAAACCTTACCACAAATTTTTATAAACAAATATACACAATAGGTAATACATAATATACCGACAATTAGTTTATACATATTTTTTTTCCTTCAGGTTTTGTTGGTTTTCGGTGCTTTGCCGATCAACCAGCCAATAGTTTATACATATTTATTAGAACAATTTAATTACATTAATTACAATTTCAATACATCTAGAAATATATGCGCATTCCAAACAAATAGAATAACAAGTGAACATCGAAGATAAATGCATTTGTGACAGTTGACAATTGACAAACGTTCTATTATACAAGGAAACAACGGACGATCGTAGGTGGTTATGGGCACGGCCGCCTTAGATAAAGCATCAAAGTGAAATAATATTGTAAAATGCATACAAATGTTGCCCTTGATCTAATCAAATTGTTGTATGCTGTGATATATTTTATATAGATTGAAAGTATCTGTTTATTCTACAGAATGGATTCATAACTAATGTAACAAACTTTGACATATAACATCGATTCAGTTTATTGGTAACTTTCTTGTTTAGAAACATATATATTGTTTCAATTTGATAATTTTTAATTTAATAAATAAATAAATTAGTGTTTTTAGATCTTTTTAAATTAAATTAACAAAATTTCAAATACTCTCTGAGTATAATAAGCAAAATTACATAATCATATACTTAAATGAAAAAAATAATCTGCTATTTTAAAATATTTTTATACCATATTTTATAGTCCTTTCAGGGGAGAAATAAAATATTTGCTCTAATACATAAACAAAAATTTGTTAAAATGATTTAGAAATATCTTAAACATATAATTGCTTTTTAAATTTATTATAAACAAATATTTAAATAAAAGTTGTGCTTTCTAAGTACTAATTTTGTACAGAAGGATATTAAATTAAACAAAATATCAATACAATCTTTATTTCTTAACAACAATAATTTGAAACAAATAAATACATTATATTAAACTTACATAAATATAATAACAACGATCAGTTCTTTGGCATATTGCTGTGATAGTCTGCACAAGTATATCATTATTTTTAAATTGTATATGTAATAATCTTTCAATACACTTGTATAATTCAAAAAAAAATATACGTAAGTGTTTGTAATGTATGAGCTACAATATGTTAAACATTACTATTTTTGTATGTAGTAAAAATCTCTAACAACATATTCAATTTCCGGCAAGAGAAAGTATATACAACAGAGGGCAAAGGTTACAGAGCATTTTCTATCAAAAAGACATCGCACTGTTTTGTCATCCAATACGCTGTGTAAATTTTACTTCAATTAATATTATAATAATAATAGTATTTGTCGAAAATATTATTTAAAAATATTGTATAATTTATTACATATATATTCAGGAAGTATAATTATTAATTTAAAATTATGAAATATTTTTTTCAATCGGTAGTTGTATTGATTAGTAAAAATAATTGATGTACAAGTATTAATACAATTTGTGTTTGTGCTAGGATTCTCCAGAAACCGGTTTCAATTTTATTTTTTTTAAACTTTGTGAGAATATATTTTATTTTATGAGAGTTATGTTATTCTAAAACCAGTGTTACATAAATTATATGAATTTTATTATTTCAATAGTTTTATTTTATTCTGTTACCTAAAATTGAATTATAAACCAAATATAGCGGTTTAAAAATGAATATTTAATGAAATAATTTAATTTGAAAATAGACTTCAAAAAAAATCATACACTATAAAAAAAAGTTGCAATTTTACACAAAAAAACCATGGTAAAAAAATTATATATCATATCAGCGAAACAATGCTTTACATAAATTTTCTATCAAAATAAAATAATTTTGAAATTTTAAGCAAAATAATTAATCTATCATATTATACATGTTTTTTTCTTACCGAAAAAGTAAATAAACTTACATAAAATATACGTGTTTTATATTTATGTAATATAAAAATTTACTTGTGACATATGTAAATTTAAAACATTTTCAATATGCTCACTTAATTAATAAACCTTAAACAATATCTAGACATAAAATATAAAAATAAATATAATTAGTGATATTTTCTGTACATTACAAACTAATGCTGGTTGTAAGGATTGGGTGCTTTGCGTACTTTTGCAGGAATGTAAATGTTTCCAAAAAAGCCCGTTTGAGTATATACAATGCTGTTTTGGTGCGTACATTGATATATGGTTCAAATACTTTTACATGAAAACTAAAAGTGTGTAAAATATTTGGATTGGTTTAATTCTTGTGTTTATGCGTAAAACTAAAACTAAAACAGCAGACCGAATGAGGCTTTAAAGTAAAGCATCATTCAGACTACACCGTTTTAGTTTTAAGTACAAGCTTAAAATTCTTGTGCTTTAGTTTAAAACTAAAACGGCAGTCCGAATGAAGCTGACATTTGAATTATTTATTTATTAATTTAACTATGGTCAAAACGTACATTTGACTTTTACTAGTGTAATAGCAAAGTCGAATAATTTCTCTCTTCAATTTTCTCATAATATTTTGTTGCTAATAATATTTTAATTTGTAATTTTAAAATACGAGTTAGTTTTGTAGAATATATAAATATATAAAATTTAGCACATTACTTTTAAATAACAAATTGTAACAAATGTACGTATGAAAATAAAATACTACACGCCTATGTTCAATATTTGTACGAGTTGCGCTACTCGGCACTAGAGAGGCGTGTTATTTACTTTTAAATGAAAACTATAGACATCTCTTGATTAGTCAATAAATATTTTGTAGCACAGATTCAAACCACACAAATAGTCCACACTTTAGTTATCTCTCAAAAGACGGCAGCATTAGTATCACAAGCAAAACAAACATTAAATATTCGTCATTTTTTTTTATCGCTACTTATAATTACTACAAAAAGCATTGAACTTGAATCAGTAACCGATTAGAACTAATCGCCCGAGGTGATGGCCACCTGCACAAAATTCACTGTCACACTTTTAATACTTTATCTAGTTGAAAATCTATATTAACTCAAATTTCGTTTCTTGTTGTCAGTAGCTGACATATTACATGTATTACTAAACAGCAAAGACAGTCTCATTTCTTATTTTTTTGTCATTTTTTTCTATATTACTCAGTTGTTGTTTTTTTCTGTATTTAAGAAAGTAACTGTCATTTATTTATTTATTTTTTTTTTGATTAATTTTTTCATTAGAAATTGAATTTTATTTTCATTTATTTAATTTTTTTTTAATTTTTATTTTTGCTGAATATTTATTTATGTTAATGTCAATAGTTATGATTGCTAAAGGTTTTATCTTTTTTTTTTTAAGTATTTGCGAGTTTTAAACATTAAATTATCGCAAATTTTATTTTTGTATTTTTGTTTGACACAAACTTATTAATATATTGTTTATTTTTTTCGGTATGTATGTAAAATTTCCATTAATTTTCTTCAATTCATAGTTTTGTGGATTAAAGAGTGAAAATTAAGCAAAACAAATGTAGTAAAATTGTCATAATTTATTTGTAGTCTCATCGTTTTTTTTTTTTGAACGTTTGACATAAGTATAAAAACATTACTACTAACATAAATAAAAATAAATAACACACAAATTGTATTCAATATTCGTTTACCTAAAACACTGGTAACTGAACAAAATTAAATTAAATTAACAACTTACACAATATGTATACTGTTTGATTGGCAAAAAAAATGCAACAATTATATTTAAATAAATAATAATTTAAGAATAAATTAAGACACAGAAAATAATACAAAACAAAATACTACGTACAATTCATTTATATAAAAAAAATAAATAAATCACTGAGATTCACAAAACTTAGAGAAACAATTTAAATAAATTAAAATTAAATATTGAGCCGTTTTATTTTGTGAATCTTTTCTCGTTTATTTAAAAAAATAAAAAAAATTGGGTGTTCGCCATCGTACTGGTAGATAATCTCGCAAGCGAAATAAATAAATAATTAATTAAATTAAGTAATTAAGTTATAATAATAATAATAATACTAAATAATTAAGAATAGATTGTCAACTAGTACGATAACGTTCTCTATCACAGCAATTTTCCTAGCGTATATTTATATCACGAATTTCTTAAGTTAGCAATTACTAATAGTTCGTAATATTTAAATTGATTAAACTAAAATTAAAATAAATAATACACAATCGACGCAAACATTTTCTCCAAAGGGGGATTAGAAACTGGACGGTTTATGACGTAGAAGAAGGCACATACGAAACAGATACTTTTTTGTTTTATATCGAGAGAATTTCACTCACCGTCGGCTGAAATGTTCCAGCTTTTCTCTTTCGATTCGTCGCTGTCCGATTCTGAAAGAATCCCATTTGGTCACAATACACACATAAATAAATAAATACACACAAATTCACAGTTTAAAAAAGTCGTAATGAGGCACAAATGTATCAAAATGTAGATATCCCACAATCATAGGTTTGTAAGTCTGTTCTGATTTTTATAATTTCTGTTTTTTTTGTTTCTTTTTTGATGTTTTTGGTGATGTGACGATTGATGTTTTTTGTTGTCGTTGTTTTTTATTTTTTTTTGTAACTAGAGATGTTCTGTTGTTGTCTTTCTTATTGTTATTTTTGTTGGTGTTTTGTTTATTAGATTTTTGTGATGAGTTTCCTTGTTGATTAGTTCTTTTCTTACCATTTGGCAAAAGTCTGCCAAGATTTTTAAGCCAATTGTGCGTAAACCGCTGGAATCGGGTTAGAATCCAGGAATCCTCCAGAAGCATTGTCGTCTGATCGTATTGCTCACGTGCCTTGACAAATCGGGATGGAGGAATACGTTCCGGAACCGATTGGCATGTTTTGTTAACAGCCATTTCGAATTCGCACAACAGTTGCTTCATATGATCGGCAATAGTCTGCAAAATGTGATTCCTACTTTTGAGATCAAAGGTGCCTATGACGTTCACTTCCAGGTGTTGTAGATGGTGAATTGCCACGGCATAATTTTGAAATTCGCTGTGGAATACCATCAGGTTCTGTACAACAAACAAACAAACACATATTGTTAGTGATATTATGTTCACAATTCACAACACAATAATAATAATTTTCTATGTAAATAATACTTACAGTCTTATTTGATTTTCTTTTCTTATATTCTGGAAGATAGTTTTCGGTATCACGTTGAATATTCTTAAAACTACCGACCTGCAACAAGAAAAATTACAAATTAACATCTTAATTAAACAATTAATCTTAGTTAGACATTAATGTCGCGCATCGTAAAATCAATATTAGTGGTTAATTTAACGGTTGATAAATCGATTAGCGTGATCATCTCACCTGGCCATATAGTTTTTCAGCCTTTTTGTACTCTTTATTTAGTTCGCTACTGAAGATCTTCAGTGCAGTTCGCACCATCGATTTGAGTGGCTTGGGCACAAAATCGCCGCTCGGACATTTTTCCTTGTGCCTCTGCAACCGTTCGTGCGTTGTGTTACTGTTTTTCGGATCACTGTTGTTATCGCACGAATCATGCCACCAGTAGTGGTTGGATTTCTTGTGATGGCGGGCCGGTGCTGCCAGGCAGGGTTGTAACAGCATCGAACCCACGAGGAGGACCATGGCGAGGGCCGTTAGAAAGTCTGCAAACAATGTTAAAAACAAATTAGACACGAATTCGATTAGATGAGTGTGTTTGAGATTTGAATGATGTACCGTGATTGAGTAGGTACATGTGGGTCTCTGGATGCTGTGTGTTTGTGTGTTTTAGGATGCGATGTTTGTCGGGTGGTTGGTTTCGCGAGCGCGATGTCTCGCGGCCGGACCGAGACTGTCCGCGCCGATCGGTTCTGCGCTTCTCCTGCGTTCAAGTCACCGGCGGGGCCCGCGGCCCGTCCACCACTACAATAGCCCACTACCACTCGTTCGCCAAGCCGTCGCGTACAACGCGCGCCCATACCTAAACCGATTCCCCAACTACTTTACCGTCTACTGTCGTCTAGTTTTCGAGTGCGCACTAAATCATATTTTGACCGCAACCTGTCAACGTGTATATTTGAAGGCATTTTTCACCTTATTTCACCCAGCCGCACAAATAGATTAATACGGGCCCCAGAATGATGAAACTATGTGGGGGGGACTTTTCATAATTATCTAATTAAATTAATAGTATTTAATATCTCGATAAATTTATTACAAAAATTCAATGCTATTGTTATTATTTTACTGTAAAATCAACTTTTTTTAATGTTAAGTAGTTTTTACATTTTGATTAAATTAAATATTATTAATCTTGTTAGATTTTAACTGTTTCTGAGTAGATTTTCGTTTCAATTATTTTTAATTATCAAATTTATAATATAAAAATTAATAAATTTCAAGTATAAGAAAATGAAATTTTGCAATTACAATAATTATTATACTTTTTTAATAATATTGCGTAAAGGGCTTATAAAAGTATAAATATTTTTATAAATACAAGCAAAAATATTATTTCACGACTAAAACTTACGTTATGTTTAAAATAGATAAATAAATAATTTCAAGGTGACATAATTTTGTAATAAAAATTATTATATATAAATTTCATAAAATTACTGTTTGTTTAGAGTTTTCAAATTAGTTTTATTACAAATTTTACGACATTTTAAATAATACTGGAATAATTAAGTAAAAATGCAGTTTACCCTTAGGCTTAATATGATTTTCGTACAATCGTGTTGTTATTGGTACATAACATAGATCGGGTAAATTATATTTTGCAACATTTCAATAAGTACAATTGTTTTCTTTTCATTTCCATAGCAACCGCATTTTCTCTCTGTCGCACGCATTAGAATGAAACTGAGTAATTTAATAAATTAGAATTTTATTTCTAACTGAATCCTGCTAAAAATAATATACGACACATGGTTGGTAAATGCACTATAACAGAATCAGAATAAATTCTATTATAGTGAACTTACCAACCTTGTATCATAAAAAATATTTTTAGCAACATAATTAGTTGAGATTAGCTAATAAACAGATACAGTTCAAATCAAACTGTAATTTAATATCCTTTAATGATTGACAATAATATTATGTGCTCTAACTACCGATATAAATAAATTTTAAACGCGAAATCCAAAACAGGAAAAAATTTAAATAAAGCAACGGCACTTGAGAACATAAGATAGCTGAAGATAAGAACGTAGGTGTGATGACTAATCGTCTGTAAGACGCGAACCGAATAGAGAAATAAACCACTAGAGTCCGCGATATACGTTTGATAACAACGCGAAACTCAGGTTAGTAAACAAATTTTCATTGCACGTTTGTCAGCAACGGACGCGCACTTAATCACCATTCGCCGGCGAACTGTACTAGCGTACGTTTGCAGCTGCGAAAAACCTAATCGCACACGAAACACTCTCGGGAGCCGAACTTAACCTAGAAAAGTGGTTGGTGTTTTTTCAGTGTAGTACCTTGATTTTTGTGTGTTGCAGCCATTATTTGAAATATTCGCACTATAAAAAAATTGCACTTGTTTGCTTGTGTTTTGAACTCGACGTGCACTGTGTCTACGGCTACTAGATTATCGTAGTGTACTATGTTGGATTCGCCGCCATGTCGAACTTTTAAACTCCCGTCTCCGGGGTGTCAGAGTGGGGGAGTTGACGTACTCTGATTCATTCATAATATTGTGTGTATGTAGTAACGAGTTGGAATGCCGGCACTTTTTTTTTTTCGTGAAGATAGTCGCGTTTTTTCGTTGATTTATTTACGACAGTTTAGTGTAAAATAAACATTTAACCAGGCAATATGACATAAGTTCGACATATGCTAATATATTTTTCATGTACGCATGATAATTGCTTTAATTTATGATTGAGGAAAATTGTGTTTTAGTGAATTTGGAAAAACTGTGAAATATATTTTTTGTTATTTAGTGCATTTTTGAATGACTTATTGATTAAGAATTTGTCACTAAGTTGTTACGTTGATATTTTTCTCCTAGATTTTCGTTTTCTGTGATAGTAATTAGAATTTATGAAAAGTTTTATTTTTTACTGAAATTTTTAATTTGATAGTTTTTTATTCTAAATAAATGTTTATGCTAAATTATAAAAATAGGGCTGGTTTTTTCACTTGCATTTATTCGTCGAATAAACGTATATATTTATACAATGATACCTGACAAATAAATTTATTCATAAGTGAAGAAAGTGGTCCTTAGTGAATATTTTTTTTTTATCAAAAACATTTGATTATATTTATTTATGAGTTGAAACTTTTTTTTTATAAAAACAAATTTTTAATTAATTAATTTAATTAATTTATTAATTTAATTTAGAGAAATTATTGATTTTTTTAAATAAAACTTCTGTAGGTTAAAGTTCTCTATTAATATTTATTTAATATCGACGTTTTGACGAAACTCAACGTTCTTTTTCATCAGGATAAATGATATATTTTTTTTTTTATTTATGAAATAAAATTAACTATATTTTTTAAAAATTTTATCCAATTGTTCAACCACAACAAATTACTATCAGTTAATTTGTAATTATTATTATAAAATTAAAAAATGCTGCTACTTTACTGCTAAAAACCATTTAAAATTACATGAATTTAAATTATATTTTTTACAGTGATGAAACTTTGGCAGAAATTTATTTCTGCTTAAATGGAATGAGTTTGTGCCACACCCTTATGGATATATGAGGTGATTGTGTATGTTTGTATATATATATATATATATATATATATATATATATATATATATATATATATATATATATATATATATGGAGAATATTTTCAGATAAATCAACATACATCACATGATAGTTTTTTCCATCTATATTTGTAATGATAATTATTTTTAAATAATTTTTCAAATGTATAAAAAATATGTATTGTACTACATTTAGAATTTCCATAAAATGAAAATTTATAATATCTATAAATGTGTAGGAAAAACTGAAAACAAAAATTTTAAAAAAATATTTATAAATAAACCTATTGATAAAAATTAGCAATGGAAGTGTTATAAAAATAACTATTATATATTATTAAAAAATTTAAATAATTATCCATTATCTAATTCTTACTTAATACTTTAAACTATTCATTATCTTGATTTATATGGGTAACCTGTATAAACTTGTCGCAGTAAAATAATTTCGTTTATGCTTCAACAAGTTTGTCTTTCCAGGTAGAAAAAAAATTGAGAAAAACCAATGTTCCTTTTAATTTTGACACATTACCCAGGTGTAAATCATATTAAAATGTCTTACTTATTTTTGTTTTTCTTACTGTGATAGTAAGTACAATATTTCCGTTCACGTCATGTTTAACAACATTACCTGCATTTTTTTTTTTATCTTTTTGCATTCTAGACAAACATATTGTGTTTTTATCTGTTTATGATAAATTGGTTTCTGATTAATAATTAAACTATTATTTAATAATAAACATTTATATAATATGTTGTTTAATCTAAAGATTCTCTTTATTTTAATATAATGAGTTTTACATATTTATATTTATATAAATAAAATATACATATATACACAATCGCGCCATTTATCTAAAAGGGTGTGGAACAAACTATTTTCACTATCCCGAATTCAGCTTTCTAAAAACATCCCTATCCAGACAAGCAACTTTAACTTCATCCACATTTATATTACCTTTCATACATGCTCTTCTATTTCTATCGCTTGGTAACTTTCGCTCACGCAAAACACTCAATCATACCACTTCACCTATGCAAACGTATAAGTACCTTCAAAATTGTTCATATAAATTTTTTCAACCAAACGTTTATTAGACATTCGCTTAAAATGTCCGCACCATCTTAATTGACTAATACCAACTTTTGCTACACTAGTTTTTTCAATGTCACACTCATCATGTAGTTACACCACATACCACACGTAAAAATTTCATTTCCGCAGCAGTAATTTTTCTTTTACGCTTTTGCAGTCTACCCAAAAAACAGTATTTTAGTTATTACACAAAATTGTTATTTTCAATAAATATTATTTAACAAGTAAATTGTCAAAACCTAATAAAATATAATCAATAAATTATATATATTGTCAACAATTTTTACTATACCAATTTTATTTCACAATATTGTGAAACAATAAATAGTTGTGCAATTAATATTCATGTAGTCAGTGGTAGCTCTCAAATTTGAAATTCGGGGAGACCAGCAGGGCCTAAAATTGATGGGAGCGAAGCTACACTTTTTTTTGAAACTGGGTATTAAAGCCTTATTCTGATTGCCGTTTTAATTTTAGTTTTACGCACAAGCACAAAGAGTTTAACCAATCACCTGGTGTTAAAACTAAAAGTATGTTAAGTGTTTGGATTGGTCAAATTCTTGTACTTGTGCGAAAAACTAAAACGGCAGTCTGAAAATTACATAAATTTAAGATATATTTTTTACAGTGTACGCAAATTAAGAATATTACATATTGAAACTATTTAATTTATAATTTTCTGGGGGCCACTTAGGGGCCAGGGTATATTTTGAGAGAGCTATGCTCCTCCAGGACTATCCATTAAAAATTTTCTTAAAAATATCGGTGCACAAAATTTATTTTAAGGAGCCCATGCTCCTTCCCGGCCGTCCGCTAGTGCCGCTACTGCATGTAAGATACCCAAATATTTGAACCCATAATCAAAAGTACAATAAGATGAAACAAGCTCTAGGCATATTAGATGAAATTTCATTCAGAAATTCAGATCTGTTCGTCTGCGGTATTTTAATGACGTATTCGTGGTAAATTCAGTCACCGGATATTATCGGTTCTGAACCGCCATAGAACCGGACGTTCTTCGGACGTTAACTTTCAAATTTCAAGGGTTTGTAAGCAGACGTCTAGCCCTATACGACTTTTGAAAAATGTCGGGAATTTTTGCATTCTAATCGGATGCGATTTTAAGCTGTGTAATTTTCTTAGAAATTTATTGATTTGTTTTAGGTCAGACACAAAAAAATAAATCAAACTTATTGGAAAAGAAATAAATTTGAATTCAGTTTGAAAAATATACTGAGAATGACGTAACGCCCCTCCGTTTGCATTTAGCTCGGAGTAACGTTCACGCAGTTTCTGCATGGTTCTTGTCGCCATTTAGTCGAATTTGTAAGTTGTTGTTAGATAAAGATTTATTTAAAATAGGTAAATTTTTAAAAAATGTCCTAAGAATGACTGTCAAGCAAAAAAAAAATATAAAATTTCCCGAAAGTTTTCCTTAATAAAAAATAAACAAATTGTTTGCATTGCAATAAATTATTGGTAAATATTTTACCTATCTAGTACATAATTTTATTGTTTAAAAAATGTTTAGTAGTATATTTAATGTTCAATAAAATGTAGTGATAAATTGTGGAAGTTTACAAAATTATTTGAAAAAATCCCTAAAACCATATTAAACTTGTTGACGAACTTTGTCTAATTATATTCAAGGTAGTAGAAAATTAATGTGTCTGATACTAAAAATTCTTTCTTTTTGAAATTAAAAATTATTGTCAATATTTTTAGTAAATATGACATTAAAACAAATTATTTTGAAAAACTGTTTCAAATAAGAAGATAAATATTTGTAAATATCAATTTTTTGATATTATAACCTATTTTTTTTAGTATTTGAAACAAAATTTATAGGTTGTTGAAATAAAAAGCTTTAGGATTAAGTTCTATATATATATATATATTTCAACTTTGACGTTTCGATATACTTTACGTATATTTTCATCAGAAAAGAAGAAGAAGATATACGTAGATTAAAAAAACGTCGATATTTAAGTAAAATTTATATAGATTTAATCCTGAAGCTTTTTATTTTAATATAACGAATTCTAAAAGATTTTTTACTCGTATAATGTTAAAATTTGAATAGCTGATACTTGGTGCTTCCACCATTGGTTTATAAAGTAACTAGCTGCTGTACAATAATGTTATTACTTAATAACCTCTTTCTACATAGGCAATATAATACGCTTGAAAAAAAAGTATATTTCGTCATCCTGTTAAACAAATAATATATGTTAAATGCAGAAAAAGAGAAAATAAGGAAATATATAAGAAAATGAATATGCGATAGTAGTAACTAAAAATAAATACTATTTTTGCAGTTTCTAGTAAAACAATTAAATTAAATTATTTACAATAATTACCTATCCTTGTTTGACACTAATTATAAGTTCTATTTAAAAAAAAACTCATTCATATGAAACACCTACATACGACGGAAAACAACGTCGAAATTCTTTTATAGTCTTCCGAGAAGGGCCACGATTCTATTACAATCTCATATCATGCAAATACACATTTCCCTGCATTACGTACGCAATAAAATTATAGAAATACTCATACTGTGTAGCAATCAGCAGGTAGTACTACCTGGAAAATCCGTGTAGGCCAGCACGCACACACGTTTGCCTACATTATCAAAATGCTGACCGAGGTCAGCGCAGACAATACGCAGAATTTGTTGGTCAATTCTTGTAACTGGGGAACGGTTGCCTAGTCGATTTATAACAAGGTAAATGATTTTAACAGGTTAGCTATTTTGTCGGTGGATTCTTTTGATAATTTATGAAATAATCTAAATGTATTGATATTGGCAGGAATTTAGAACAAGTAGAGAATTTTTATTGGATTGAGAAAAGGTGAATTAACGCCAGAATAGGAAAATGTAACAACCATTATTTGATATGCATAGTAAACATCAATTTATAAAATGAAGCAACCTAACAAATGAAATCTACATTGTAAAAAATTTATAAAAAAAATAAAAACCTGTGTAAAATTATATAAATTTAAGATTTATTTTTTACAGTGTAATTTAATATTAATGGGTTATCTATTCTGATGTTTTCTTTCACTGACGTATAAATAGCCTAAATTGCAATTTTTATTAGCTGGTGTTTATTGAACATATTTAAATGTTCATGTATATACACTCCATTTTTATTTTAACATAGTAAAAAATCTTTCAGAACTCATTTTATTAAAATAAAAAGACTTTGGGATTTAGTTCTGTTTATATTTTAATAAAATTTCTACGTTTCGACGTACTCGACGTATATCATCATGAGAAAAAAATTATGCAAAAGATATATACAGTAAATAAACAGAACATGAAACAAGTTACTAAATAAATTTTATTTAAATCAGTATCTTTCTCTTATCAATCTATTGTTAATATTGTTATATTTTTGCAATTATAATAGTGTCTTCGAATGTTACATCATGAAGATTTTTTAACGCATGATGTGCAATAGCAGATTTATCAGGATGGTCAATATGTATAAACCATCCAGGTAAATTTGCTATTTTTTAAAATAAAATATAAACAAAACTAAATTTAAAGCCTTTTTATTTTAATTTTAATTTTGTTCAATTGAAGAAAAATGTGAAAATGTTTATATTTTTTAAGGGATGTTGGTAAAGTCACAAAGTCGAAGAGTTGAAGAATTTTGTTGGAGTCAATTTATTTATTTATTTTCGTATAAGCAACAAATTAACAAATTATTATTATATAAAATAAATGTGAAAAATTTTGTATGTAACACTTTTGTTAGAGCAAAAAACCAATTTATTATTTAATTTTTGTTGTTTTAAATTTAAAAACTATAAATATTAATACTATTCACTTACACTTATGCAACAAAGGTACATTATTATAAATATATGTTTTGTTTTGCTAAATAAATTCATCACATTGCAATATTTAAACTAATTAGTAACAATATTTTTGTTAATGATTTATTTTAATGTACTATATAATTCACAGAATGAATATGTCAAATTATTGAGTTTATGCGCGTAAAACTAAAACTAAAACGGCCGTCCGAATGAGGTTTTAGTGATTCCAAGATGTTTCAAGTTCTATATAATTTTTTATTAATTATAACTTGACTAAAATTATTTTAGGAAGAATCTTCTATTAAATATCTATCTATAAAATATTCCTATTGGCTTATATTGATAGTGATTCAGAATATTTTAGATAAATAGGTTTCTTATAACACTGTCGGCATATTAAAAGCAAAATTCAGATAGCTAGTTAAAAGTTTTGATGAATGAATAAACGTGGCAGGTACTTATTAAGTTAGGTTAGAATTTTGGCGGCATTTTCGCTTTCAGTTTATTGGTTTTATCAATGGGATCATGGTATTTTTTCTGTTTAAATATCGTAGTCAGAATGTAGCGAGAATTTCAAATAAGTAAATTAGAACGAGAAATATTTTTTTTTATTTTTTTCCTGATCTGGTACAGAATACTTATTTGAAATTTCAGCGAATTTTTCGTTTGTTTTCAAACATGTTGCAACTTGTTTATTATTTCCGAACAAATATATTTCCGTAATTAGTTTTATGTTTCAAGTTTAACGATAAACTGAAATAGATAGTTTAATAAATATTATGTAAATAGAATTTTGTTGTAATTTAGTAACGCATTTTATCTTGTTTTGTAACTTTGTATTGAAGTAATAGATAAATAAGGACGTAATGCAATTTTGCATGCATTGTAAAAATTACGTCATATATACGTCATTAATAATTTTGTGGGTAATTCCATTAACCCATAACAATAATAAAAAATAGATATAGATACTAGTTTAGTTATCTTTAGAATAACAAATCAAATTTGTAATTATCAAATTATTAACAATTATTTATTAGTTTTTATAAGCAAAAACAATATTTTTCATTTATATGTCAAGAACATTAATTCTCGATTGCACAAAACATAGTTAAATACTTGTAAGTTAACTAACCAATAAATGAGATAATATGAAAACAGTAGATAATCTAGTTGACTAATTAACTTCTTGATAAAGTTAACAACGCTTTGTGCAACCGGGTCTAAATGTTATTATTTATGAACTTAATTATTATTAAGAACTTAAACCTAAAGTTGTTTTATTTTATATAATGAGTTCTGAAAGATATTTCACTTCGTTATATATTTAAGCTTTCCACTATAGCAAAACACTCGTTCTTAGAATATGTGCTATTCTAATTATTCCAATTTACATTAAAAATAAAATAAAGTGTTTATCTATATGATATTTAATTTAATTTGTGTATGTCAATCTGTTTTTCGATTTGTAGATATGTGTAGAGTAAATTTGGCATAAGGGATTTTCAAAAAATTACATATTTAATCTTCGCTCTATAGCAAATGCTATGCAAAGTATTCCGATTGACACTAAGAATGAAATAAAACGAAAGTGTTTATCTATGTGATAATTTAATATTCCGATGTTATGACTTAATTTGTGTAAGTTAATTAGCTTCTAAGTGAAATGTAATACTTCTGTTTAAAACATATGTAATTAAACTGTCCAAATGTCATATTAAGAATAGTTTTACAGAATAGTATGTACAGAGCAACGGCACGCAAGCTTATTCATACAATATTAATTTGTTGAACTAGCATTTAGTCCATAACCTTGAAACCTTGACCATATAACATAATATAGTTAATTTCACTCATGTTTAGTTTGCATTTTAATACACTTTTTTCAATTTTGTTTATATATTTTTAAATTAGAATTTGTTTGTTAGAAACAAAGAATAATAAGTATTTGTTAATTTAAATTTAAATTAAAAAAAAAAATTTAAATTGAAAAATTAATATCAATAAATTTAGTAAAAAATCTCTAGAAATGTATCAAGCAAAAGTTGCTTCTCTGAATAGGAACACTGTAAAAAAAATAATAGCGAAATTACAAAAAATAATAGTAAAATTTTACTATAAATATACTGTATTTTTACCTCAAAATTTTGTAATTTTGTACATAATTCATAATAATCACATAAAATAAGTAATAAGTATGTAAAATTGTTTACTTTCTGCAAATTATTGCATCACATACTTAATGTAGAATTACATAGTGTTGGTATAACTTCTTAAATTATGTAAAATTATAGCATGCATATTAATATCTGTAATAATTGTAAAATACATCCTTCAAATGTGTGTAATTATATCAACAATAATATTACGAAATTAAACAAATTGTAGCTATTTATGGAAAATTTCTGACAGCAAATTTAATAAAGTTCTGTAAATTTACTAAAAGAGACTTTACTAAAAAACCTGTAATATTATATGCATATGTACTTTTTTTATTCCATTGGTAATATCATATCACATAATGTTTGTAATAGTTCTGATATTATGTATTTTTAAACAATTATGTTAAAATTACAGCAGTTGAGTAATTATACCTAGAGATACTAGGTATCATAGTGTCTCATATTTTGTAGGTAAAATTACATAATTTTATTTTTAGAGGCGGAAATTAATTTCTGCTTAAATGGACAGAACTTGTGTACACTCATAGGTACATGGCGTGATTGTCTATGTATCTAATATTATTTAAAATCTATTAATAATTTATATGAGCAACAAAATAAAATAATTAATATAGTAAACAGATCAAATGAAATTGTTTATATAATCGAATCACTGTATCGATAATTTTATAATTAGAAAAACGTACTAAACACTTTTCCACTAAAATGCAAAATAAACGAAAACCAAAATTAGATCAACGCCTCCTAATATTATCCCACTTTACGAAAACAAAAAACAATCATATATTTTTTCCGCGGTCTAACAAACGCAAGAACCAATTCCAGTAATCTGAATATACGTCCGAAAAACTCAAATCAAATAACTTATTCGATACAGAAATTTCTATCTGCCTCCGAATTACTGAAAGCTGAATGGATCTTACGTCACCGTATCTCGCAACGGAGAGTGCTGTGGCCATATGGCGGATCACGGATCGATGCTCCACTGTTTACATGCGTCAGTCATTTGTTACCAATTTTTCGCTCGCGCACAGCACACTGCGATACTTTGCGCGACCAGACTGACTCGTTTTTTTGTGATAATTGACGTGATTTTGCAAGCAGATCGAGTAATAAATGTGTAATGATACTATCAACATCCTAGTGAAATGTGGCTTTAATTTTGGACACGGATCTTATACTGTCGTAGGTTCGGTTATGGCGTTTGTAAACAGAGTTACTGACGACTTAACCAATAGATTAGTGTATATATTTTAGCGAATGTTATGTAAATATTCTCTTTTTTTTTTTAACTGTTTTTTAGCATGTTGATGATTTCAATTATATATTTGAAATTAAATATGATACATATTCTGTTAATGTAAATATTTAAGTTTCTAAAATTAGATTTTTAGATAATTATTTTTGACTTGTACTTGAACAATAATATGAATATTATTGTATTTTTGGTAATTTTAAATTTAATTAAACATAATTATTTTAAATAAAAAGATTTTAGCATTAAGCTCTGATTATATTAATCATCAGTAAAAATTATATATATATATATATATATATATATATATATTAACCTAACCTAACCTAACCTAACCTAACCTATATATATATATATATATATATATATATATATATATATATATATAGATCATAAAATTTATAAATTATTAATTAAAGGAAGCTAAATTTGACGTAAATTATTGCCTTCACACTGATTGATGTTATCTTCTTCTGTATAAATTTCTATTGCTTCTCTTGACAATCGACTGTTAATATTGTTTGGGTCTTGTAATTATAATAGTATCTTATTTCAAATTATAAAGATTTTTTGACGCATAATGTACAATAGCAAATTTATCTGGATGGTTTCGACGTACTGATTTCTTATGTTCTGTCAATCTATTAGAAATAGTTCTACCTATAATCTATCCAACATATATTTTACTGCAGGAAATTATAATATCCTATCTTATAATATAAAATATAATTTAAAATTTTTTTGCCTTAAGGTTGTCTTTCAATTTTATAATCAATTTTGTATATTTTTATGGAAATGTCACTGTTTATTTGCTCATCGTCCGAATGATTTCAATTTAATTCGAAATATCTCGAATAAGTTTCATAAACGAATGATCGATTATTTTTCATTCGAATTATCTCATCACTAATTACAATAAGTCTACAACTTCTTCAAGTATAATTTGAAATACAAACACTTCAATTAGATTCAACAGATAACAAACACTATCTATTATGAAAGCAAATCATTTTATCATAATATCTTATCAATTCGATTTAATTCACACCCATATCTTCGTGTAGCTCTTACCTTCAACAACAACAGAAAAAAAAAACATTCTAACCTAATCGTGCCGGGCATACAAAAAATAGCCTGTTCTACCGATCAGCTACATCGTTTCAATCAGATCAACAAGCCGACATCGCATACACACACACATACACACACACACATACACGCACGCGCCAATCATCTCGTCAAATAAATGTGAACGCCCGCACCGGCGACCGGCTCGGACCTGTACTTTAGGGGCCCCCTCGGCCATCGAAACGGGCCCGCACGCCGCGTCTAGCCGAGCGCAAATTCTTGTTACGGCGCGTGCTCGCTTTTTAATCCGCGCGCCGAAAAGTTAGAGATATTCTGCATTCAAGTAACGTCGTAACAGTATTTACGTTTACGTTATTTCGATAACGTAATAATAACGATAGCGCAACGCGTTATCGGGCATTAATATGTAAATAATTTATTTTATAACTTGTTACGCCACGCGATACTTTTTACTACTTTGACTGCAAGGAAAAGTAGTAAAGCGTTTGGTACGGTGTCTGTAACATTTTCAAAAAAAAAAAAAAAATTGTATAGAAATCCTTCATATAGCCTGTAGATGACGAATCTGAACTTAGTTTATGAGGGTGTATGTGTGTGCGTCGTCAGCTCGCTCGCTCGCTCGCTCGCTCACTCGGTCGTCAGACAAAATTTTGTGATCGCAACTCCTCCTAGACGGTTCAACCGATTTTAATGAAATTTTCAGGATAAATTTGTCTAGTGCCCAAGATGGTCATGTGGTTTTGGTTTTTTCCAGTGATGCCAACTTTCCGAGAAAAAAATTACTAAAGTTTTTAAAAATTCATATTGGCTACATTATTTATCCGATTTTGATCAAATTTTCAGAAAAGATTTCCCTAATGCTCCCATTAATTACATAATTTTATTAATATTCAGTGTTGCCAACTTTCCGAGAAAAAAATTACTAAAGTTTTAAAAATTTTATTATGGCCATGTTATTCAACCGATTTTACTCAAATTTTCACAAAAGATTCTCCTTGTGTTCATATAATTTATGTAATTTTAACAAAATACAGTGTTGCCAACTTTCCGAGAAAAAATTAGTAAAATTTTAAAAAATTTATTTTGACCATTTCGTTTAACCGATTTTAATCAAATTTTTATAAAAGTTTTTCCTAGTGCCTAAATAAATTATGTAATTTTAACAAAATACAGTGTTGCCAACTTATCGAGAAAAAAAATCACAAAATTTTAAAAAAATTCATTGTGGCTACATTATTTATTCGATTTTGATCAAATTTTCAGAAAAGTATCTCCTAGTGCCCACATAAATTATAATATTATTAAAATACAGTGTTGCCAACTTTCCGAGAAATGTCAAAGTAGTCTATATATGGGTTTACCCATATACTTCTAATCTTGTTTAAGTTAAGTATCAGTTCAGCATCGTGAAAGTGATGTTAAATGTGAGAGGCCGATACAGTTTAATATCATATTTTTATTATGGTAACAATGAGAAACTAAATGAAGAAACAAGAAAATTTAATTTTAATTAGGGATGAGCATTTACGCTTAAAAAGTATTTTTTACGTTTACATGTAAAAGATATAAAATATATTAAAAAAAACATAAATAATGTGAAATTTTAGTTTTTTATTACGTCACTAGGTAGCTTTTTCTTAGATTTGTCAAATTTGTTATATAATGTGAATATAATGTAATTAATGTATATTGAATATACATTAATAATTTAAAAGAACCAGTTTATTTTTTCATGATGACGTTATGTTGAGTGCTTACTTTAAAATATGTTGTAAGGAAAATTTTTTTTTTCTTTTCATCAAATATGTTTCTAGTAATATCTTTTAGAACAAGTCCCTGAAGAAGGTGAAAATTTACACCAAAAGCTCGGTTAAGAATCTAGATTTGAAGTGTTTATTTAACATCATCTAAATCTGACAACAATTCCTAATTTATATATATATATATATATATATATATATATATATATATATATATATATATATACATACATACAAATGGTTTTTTTCTGAATTCTGGATGATAGTACACCTCAAAAGGAGTCGATAAACTTTAAAACACCTTAGTAGGTAAAAGTGGTCTCATAAGCGAGATAATAATTATTTTAGTTTTTACATTTAACGATTAATTTGTTTATCTACTACAATTATTGTTGTCAATAAAACGATGCTTTTTTTATCAACGTTTCTCACTTCGAATCATAAAATTATTTGTTATTCTCAATATAGCAAAGTCTTTTTTAAAAGCTTAAAGTCGACTATAGTTAAAGTGTTTATTATGAAACTGGTTGAAAGATCAGAGATGTAGGATTAAATTAATCGATTTTTATCGATATTCAATGATAAACATCGACACATCAGATTATCATAGTTGACTATCTAAATCTTCAAACATCGATTACCTCTCGTGAACTTAAAATTTTATCCAGCCGTGGTAACAATCTACCCAGTCATGGTACCTGTTGCTCCTAACTCTCACGTCAAACGCATGGGATCATACCTAAAAATAACAGCCGCGTACAGTGGCGTAGGCACAAGCCCCGGCTACATTGACTTTCTAAACGGAAAGTGTTTTTGGTCTCTCGGCGAATGTGACTGTCTTGTCGAGTGAAATGGTTTGCCATTTACGTTTTCGGATTTGGATTAATTGGTGAATTCTTGCATCGATGACGCATCGTCTTATAAACGATAGAATAACGGATTTTCGTTTTGTGTGTGTGTGTGTTTGTTTTCTACCAAATTTGAAAAGGATGTGTGGATGTTGGTGTTTAATGAGATGATTTTTTATTGCGATTAACTGTAATGTTTGTGTTAGAGATTTATAAAAGAGAGATTTTTAGATAGTTATATGAAAATGAAATGAACTAAAATAAAAAGGTTTTTGGGATGTAGTTTTGTTTTATTTTTAATAAAAAACGACGTTTTGACGTACTCTACGTATATCATCATCAGGAAAACTGATACAAAAAATATTACAGTAAATAAATAGAACATAGAAACAAGTTACTAGGTAATTCTATTTTCTGTTTATTTATATTATTTTTCTTGATGAATATGTACGTTGAGTATGTCGAAACATCGATTATTAATAAATATTAATACAGAATTACAAACGTAAGGCTGTTTGATTTTAATAACATACTCAATTTAAATATTTTTGAAGAAATTATAATAATACTAACTAAGTTTCGACTAACACACACTCTTCAACATTCGTTGCAATTTCATGTATGGAAAATAGGAAGCTTTAATATTCTTTCTTGATAAAATTTTGCCCTTTTTATCAGTAACAATTTTTTTATAAGGCAAAGTAACGTAAGATATATTTTTATTATCAAGCAAATTTTCCACAATTTTAAATTTTCTCGGTTGTATTGCTTTCTTGATAAAATTTTTATCATAACCATTCATTAGAAATATATCTTTTAGCATTCTAGCATTTTATGTTCATACTTGAAGTTTGTCTTTATGATAAATTGATGCAGCTTTATTAAATAAACTTTTAATAGTATCTAATTTTTTTTTTGTGCAGGCTGATGATTCTATATGCAGAATGAAGAAGAGTGAAGTCATTTTTCCTTTCCAACAAAACATCCGGAAAAGGTAAACAACCAATTTCTTTCACTTTCATGGTAAACTGAATATTTATGTGAACATTACTGAAATGATTTAGAAAAATATTTAAATTTCTTGTTCATGAGACCAAATTACAAAGATATCATCTACATAGCGTAACCATAGGGATGGTTTGAGTAAAGAGCATTCTAAAGTCAACTCTTTAAAGTATTCCATATAATAATATTAATAAACCCATAGCAACTTCGTTAATTTGCTTTTAATACTATGTTAGTTTATTTATTTATTAACAAACTCAATTTTTAAAATACTTTTAATAGCAAATCATAAAATAATTTTTAAAATGTAATAATTACGAAAAGTTGTCCAATAAGATGATTTATATAATACAAACTATCGACTCAACTAATTTTTCATAATTTGCGTTAAGTTTTACTAACATTGCGTCAGGTAATTGAATTTATATTGTTATCTATGTATTAATTATTTCTATTGACACTTACGCACTTGAGGTACACGTGTATGTTTCTACATAGGCAATATAATAACGTAATATTATTAATATTATGATACGCTTGGAGAAAGAATAATATTTGTCATAGAGAAATGCTCAAATAAAAATTTATCAAAATATATTTTTCAAATATTATGAAAATTGTTAGTAAATATATCAAGGCTATAAAACACTTTAACCTTTAAATTACTTTATATTAAAATGGCCGTAATCAAAGTTTTAATTTCCGAATCTACATACATAATTAATATCGATTAAACGTCTAATAGCTATAATTATGATTCTAAGAGCGAAAAACTCGTTTAATAAATTACAACATAATAAATCCTATTAATGAACGATCACTTTAATATTTATTTAGTTAACATTTGTTGTGCTAAATATCTGATCTAGTCTAATCTAATTAATAGAAAATATTTGTTTATATATGTATTTCATTTTTAAAATTTTTTATTCATAACAAATTTTTAAAGTAAATTATACATAATTAGTTATTATTAAATTGGTCTTAGTTATAGATGATTTTTTTTTAAATCAATTAAATTATAGCTTTCTCTTAAAATAATGTTAGCAATGTAAATTTATTTATTTCCTAATAAAGTAGCAATCATAATAAAAATATTTATAGTTTACGCACAACTTTCTTTAGAAATAACTTTAAAATCTGCTAAGGGCGTTGTGTCACCGTAAATATCTTTGAAATTGTAATGAATTTCATAATTAAAGAAATATCATTATATAAAAGCGGTTTTGTTTTGCGATAAATATCAGTCAACAGCGTTTAGAAAAGTTTGATACAGTTAGCAGACTCAAGAAAATTTCTATGGTTTGATTTAGTTAAAAAAATTAAAATTTTTGCGCGAATGATATTAATGACAAATGAAACTAGCAAAAATAATCAAAAGTGCTATTTTATTTATTTGATGCTCTATTGAATACTGTTACTATTTTATAATTAATTGGCTAAATATTTATATTAATTCAAAAGTTTTTACAAATATTGAAACCAACATATACAGAATGATTTATTAGCTCCATGACAAAATTTGGGAGATAAAAATTGACGTTATTTTAGTAAAAAAAAATTTAATCAGTTTTTATTTATCAAAGTTTGTCCTACAGCTAATAATTTGGTTAATTTTGTAATAAATAATGTATTAACGCATATTTTATTTTTGGTAACAAGCACACAAGGAAAGGAATTCGTTGTGTCTATAAAAATGCGCTTATATTTTACTTCATATTTACATATAATTACATTTTGTAAACAAACGTAACAATAAATAATATTAATATTTGTGTAACAAATAACTGAAATTCCGGCACACATTAATTTTATCTCGGTTAGTTTAAAATTTACACAAAATTTTTGTATTCTAATATAAAATAAATATGATAATCATGAAAAAATTCAACAAAATAAGTTATTTGTGAAAAATAATTAGTCAATATACATAGATTTGATAGATGAAAGCTAATTCAATTTTTAGAAAAAAATATTATATAGATCCGATTCGTATTAGTTACACTGTTACAAAAAAATAAAAAATTACGTAAAATTATATTTTTTTTAAACTTTCGCTCACGCAATACACTCTCAATCATACCTCTCCAACTAGTCATCGGACGTCCACGCAAACGTATACCATCAAAATCATTCATATAAATTCTTTTAACCAAACGTTCATTAGGCATTCGCTTAAGATGACCGAACCGCATCTTAACTGACTAACACCAACTTTTGCAGCAACATTTTTTTTTCAATATCACACTCATCATACACTAATCTATTTCGTATCTGATTTCTCACATCACATACCTCACGTAAAAATCCCATTTCCACTACAATCATTTTCCTTTAAAGTTACAAATAAAAAACTACACTTATTGTAATAAAACTATTGACATTAGAATTACATGTAGTAATAGAAAAAAATATAAAATAATTCAGATTTGAACAGCGGGAAGCATGTAAAATATTATTGATTTTTTTTTTTTTAGTAACAGAAATATATGTATATAATGTATATTTTTGATTGAAGATGTACAACAATTCAATTCTTTTAATAGTATACAACTCTAATGCCCGTATGTTTAAACATTTTAGTTATAAATAACGGTTCGTTAAAATGAAAATTCTTGGATCTCGTTAGAAATTTTGTTGCAATATACATAGAAAGATTTCTTACGGAATCGAAGAAAGGAAAATATTTATGCATACGGGGGTAAATATGTAGTATACAAAAAATAACAGAGATTTTATATTGTATTTTTAGATTCTGTGATCTATTTCCACAACTAGATGTGTAAAATTTTAAAATATAGAACTAATACTTTTAAAAATAGCTTTACAAGTTAAAGAACATATATACAAACAATATTTACGCAAGTTATTTTTATAATAAAACACCATTCTTGATGAAATCATTTTACATGTTCCGGAAATTCGTTCAAGTAGATAAAAAAATTTAACAAACATTTTTGATGTACGTATATACCAAAGTTAGTTATTAGTCACTTACATAGTAATAAGTAATAAGATACACACAAAAACATATTTACGGATACGCTTTCATGAGCTTTGGTACTTCCCCTAGGCCAACTACAACTGACGTACACAGATCTATATGCGTGTATGTATTGTAAACAAACACACACACCCACACACACACACACACATACCCATTATCACTTGTATTTATTTTAGCGCCATTGGTTTCTGCGCATGCGTAATTTCACACACGAGTGCCACAAACTATGAAGTCTTCACTGGTGCGTTTACCGGAAAATTGTAAACAAGTAATAACAATTGCCGTTGTCATCAATTTTTATGTTTGATTGCAATTGTATTAGCTAATTTTGTTGTTGTTGATTTTATTAATCATTTGTTTTGTTAATTTTACAGACATGTAATTTTATTAATATAAAAAATAGTTCTTTTACGCATATAATACATGATGTATTATAAGTGTCCATATCTGAGTGTGGCACAAACTCTTTCCACTATGCCAAAATTAGTTTTCTCCAAATATACTTATTGGTTTCACATATAAATAAAAATATAACTTAATAGGAGTAGAAAAATATTAGTAGTATTATTTATTTATTATGTAAACAATAAATTAATAGTAATAAATAAAAATAATTTCATATTTTTTTCAATTTATAAACGTAATAATGACGTAGTCAGTTTTCTTTTTAATGAATGAGTTTTTAAGTAAAATAAAAATAATTAATTAAATGTGCATGTGTAGTTTTTATAACAATATACGTAAGAGATCTTATGATTTGAATTTATATAAAAAGTTTAAAAAAATTATCTTTGTACTAGCTGGTACAATAAATTGTACTGAACTCGACAAACTTTTGAAAAAGTAAACATTAAATGCAATATTTACTGTCACTGACAAATAATTTAATAATTTTAATATACAATTGTCAATTTACTTGACTTAATAATTTTTAATATACCCGTCGGAGTTGTCAAATTAAGTGCATTTGGCCGTGTTATTTTAGTCGAATATGCACTGGACGGTGTACGTTGCATTTCTTGCACTTCTTCGCACATTTTCATTAATCAAATTAAAATTCAATCGAAAATAAACAATGCAATTGTTAATTAACTTAGCTTAACTTGACGTGATAGTTTTGTCGATTTGTAAAATTAAATACATGTGACGTTGTACTTATGTTTGGTGCTACCACAATTGGTACATGTAGTAACTAACTGCTATATAATAATGTTATTATTGTACATAATAACCTATTTCTACATAGGCAATAAGGTAACGAAATTTTAATATGACACGCTTGAAGAAAAACAAAATTTTTTCAAACGACACATTATTTTTTTATTATATAAATTATGTATTTAAATCTTAAATGAAGTCTATGAAGATTAATAAATTCAAGTAAATTTTTGCCGAATACGAACTAACTAATCAGACGATATAACCGTTAACATTATCACATGCTTTACATAGTAAATAATTAAAAAAAAAAAAACTTGTAAAAAAAAATCTACATTAGTTTATCATATTGTAATTACTAGTTTGATTTCAATGTCAATAATTACAAATAAGATAGATAATTACAATAATTTTGCATTGTTTTTTATTGTGATGACAAAGATTTTATATTTAACTAGCCAAAGATTATGACTATGTATAGTAAATTATTGTTATCTGTGTAGTAAATATAATTATTATTTCAAGGTCAATGTCAATAGCACTTGTACTGCATTTTACTGTTTAAAAAAAATATTTTGTTGGTAACTGATATAACTGATTTTTTTAAATTTTCTTGCAGATATCAAACTAATTTTTTTAATAATTATTATACGCTGAAAAAAAAATCAAAGTAATATTACATAAACCGTCTATGTATTATTACACAGATCGTTTTTTGTAAAACAATTTTTACATAGAAATTTTATTTACACATTTATCTATATTTTATCACATTTTTAAATTTGTTTCAAGAATACTGAGTGATAAAAAAATTAGGCCCGGGGAAAGTTGCGAGATACATCTCAAAATAGTTCAAATACGTTATGTTTTTATATTTTTTTATTCTAATAAACATGGAAATGACATTACAGAAAAATAAAAATTAATTGTAAAGATTATACATACAAAATTAAATATATTTCTATATTTAAATCTAAGTTAAAAGACGATTTAATTAACGATTTTTTTTCGGAATTTTTTTTAATGATATTTTTATTATCTATTTTTCCAAAATATCCTTCTCGCATGACATGAGCATGAAAGCCTCGAAATTATCCTGACTTAAACAATTTCGTAATTTGTTTAATATGTACTTTAATTTTCAAAATGTTCGTTCGCATGATACGTGAGTGGAAGATATTATTAGCACTAATATGAATAAATTAGCATATGTCAATGGGTGAAGATAAAATTTTTGTAACACTGAAAAACAACAGATAATGCAATTTCTAGAAGTATTACTACAGTTTGTTACATTGATTTCATCTGCTTCTCCGGTTTTATTTTGTTCGTCATCGGATTCATTATAAATCAAATATTCATTTTTATCAGTTAAGATGTTAATAAATTTGTCTCATTTTCTTGAAAAACTTAATAACTCAAATTTTAAATTGTTCTTTTAATATTTATGTTTAATTTTCTATTAATTCCGTCATTCAATACATAACGATGTGTTTTGGAACAATCTGTTCTTAAATTTTAGTAAAACTCAGAGTTTGGTTTTAATTTTGTGATAATGATCTGTCACGGCCGATAATGATGACGGCCCACCGGGGAAAGCCCGGTGACCCTGTATATAAATATGACTCTTAATCCGGCTCTGGTTCTGTCTGAATGTTCATTAACTCTCTGTCAATATTATTAAAATTTAATTTAATATTACACCATTGAAAACATAACATAACAATAACATGCTTATAAAAAACTTATATAATTAAATAGCAATAATAAATGATATACAAATACAAACCACAAAACAGCAGAAATACTTAAATAAAATGAGAAAATAAACTTAAGAGAAATATCATCTATGCACATTTAATTTAAATTACATATATTGTTTAGATAATTAACAGCAATTATAGTTTAAAAGTGTGCATAATAGTTAGAAATGTTTCTATTTCTTTACTTAGAAATACGTTAAAAGTTTGACGTAAATTTATAATCACCTACAATCATTAGGATGCAATAATGAGAATTAATTTTGGATAATAAATGAACTTTTTTCAAATATGAATTCACTTTTCTTTAATTCTTTTAATACTAATTGTGGTGACTAAGTCTTTGAGAACATGGAAATATGTGATCGATTATTGATAATGTTGTCGTAAAAAGAGATTATAAAGATGGAACTCATAAATATATAAGTCAGTATTTAAAACGTCAAATTAGTAAAATTTAAATTGAAAAAAGTATTAAATATGTCGCGTCGCATTAACAATAAATCAGTAACTAAGTGTATTAACGTTGTAGAATAATTTTTTTTTAAATTAAATTAAATGTTCATATGATATTTTTCACTTGAAAGTTAAAGTTTAGTACATTCGTTATAAATCACACTATATTATGAGTTTTAAAACACTTTGTATATGTATTACAATTACAAAAATTACGACATGCTAAGTTGCATTTTTAAAATACTTATGTTTTGTAAAAAAAATAACAACTTAATATTTCTTGAAAAAACTCTGAAACATATTTAAAATACTAATATCTTGTTAAGTACAATGCTAACACTTTGTTTCAAAATACTAATATAATATTTGCTGTTTCTATTATGTAGTCCATTATATATTATTTGTAATAATGATAAATTTAAAATACATAAATACCAAACTTAAAATTATCGAGTTGCCCGACATAACTTTTTTAAATAATTTTACTATAACTTACATCTTTTTCTGGTTTAATAAAAATACTGTTATCTAAAACAATAATTTCATAATATTGTGTATTAAAAAAAAAACAATATATTTTTTTAAATGTTTTTCCTTATTACCTACTTACTATATATCTATTTAAATTATATTTTTTGCTTATGAGTAATCAACTATATACGATTTTTAATATTTAGATAATTTTGATAAAATACCTGTCGATGAGTAATACACAAATTTGTTCATTAATGACATAATTTTCATATCTTTAATGTAGATCAAGATATTATTAAAAACAATTAATTTTCAATTAAAGTATTTCTATTAAGTAAATAATAACAAATTTTTTATATGATGCTGATTTTCGGCTAAGTAAATAAAATTGAACATTATTTCTGCGTGGATATCTGATTAATATGTGCTCTGATATTAATGTGAACGAGGCGAAAATTGTGTACCTGTCTAAGAAAAAAACATTAGCCCGTATTCTCATCTCACTTTTGAAAGTGATTTTTGTAAAACTTAATCTTTAAGTTTTTTTTATTTTAAAAGCTATATTATTTTATGATTTGTTTTTTAAATCTATATATAGTAAATTGTTGAATAATTTACACTGTCAATAAATATTTATTTAGTACAATTTGTAGACTAAACAATTATTAAATATTCATATTGTATAGTTTATGAGAAACAAAATTTTCCGTATTTCGTCAGAGAAATTATTTAAAAAAATAAACGATTAACCACAAATATGTCTTATTTAAATTAATATTAGGCATTAATCATTTCTTTTATCTATATGTATATGTATATTGTCTTTGCATACATGACTTGCTACAAATATGTATACATATTTCACTATTTAAATATTTTAACATAATTATATATGATTTAACTATATTTGTTTATTTTTAGTAATATGTTCAATTACCTACAAAATTTAACTTATTCAACCTAAATCAATTTTTTTTATTTTTTTTTAATTTTTTCTGCAATTTACCACATTTTCCGCGGTTTTCTTTCTTATTTTGGTCAATGGCCGTTACAATAATGCCATATTGTAATAATTTGCACCCAGTTTTCTATACTCATCTATACTTATCTATAGCTGAAAATGCAGTAAATTGCAGAAAAAATGAAAAAAATGAAAAAAATTGATTTTCAGGTTAAAATAACTCTTCAGCATATCATCTTGTTAGCTTTTCCATGTATCGATATTGTAGGGTATCGTTATGGGAATAACATATCCAAAAACCAGCCATTTATGACCAATTCGTTCAGAGATATAATCGGTAAACTAAAAAAAGTGCTAAAAATGGCTAAAAATGGCATTTTTGAGGGCCTCGTGCGCCCCAAAAAAAATTTTTTTTTAAGTTTTTTTGATGTTCCGCATGTTTTTACATCAAAAACTTTCGTTTTAGAACAGAGCCGACAAAATCTATTTTTTTCGATCCACCCTAATATATATACAATACTTAAAGATAAATGGGTTAAAAACGTTAAAATCAATCTGTTGGAGCTTTTGATAAATGCAACTCAATTGAAATACTATCTATTACTATTATTATAATATTATCATCAGGGAGCTACAATAGAATACATGTATTACATGTTTCTTAGTTAAGTTAAACTGCTTTGATGTTAGAACGCAAAAACAAATGTGTTTATAAACAAAACTTCTTGCTCTTATTAATATAAATTAAAACATTTTGTTGTGTTCGCCATCTATATTATGGTTGATTTAATGTACAACGAAAACCCATATGACTTTAAGAAAGTCATTCTGACAAACATCCGAATTTTTTTCGCGCAAATCGTTCGCATTCTGACTACTGTATTAGCGGGCCAGTACTCGGTGTGGTCGCCGGGTCATTATCAGCTTCTTTTCCACTCGCTGACGGACCTGCAACTATACCCTACCGAGAGCAGAGCACAATGTCAACGGCGTAAATTATAGGGCAGCGTTTCAACAGCGCTCCGTACACAATTTCGCGGGTAATTTGTCCCGATCTTACCCAATTACCCGTGCGCGCCTTTCGGGTACGGGGGCTGCGCAGATGGCCTGCGCACGCAGACATATGATACGGTCTATGTGGTGTAGAAGATTTTTTGATATAAGTGATTCCATATAAAATAGTTATGGTTATAACTTTATGAAGATATTATTAAGTATGCCATTACTTAGTTACTTAAACAAATAAATAAGTACATAAGAATTAAATAGAATAAATTGATTAAACGTTGAATACAAGGATATTTGATGTTTATATTAATTTTTAACTTATATTAGTTTGTTGTGCATCATTGTTTTAGTCAGGGACTTAGAGCTGAATATATTTCAGTTTAGGTTCGGATTCAGATTTAATATGTTGATTGCGGTTCGATTTCCGGTTTAGGTTCTATAAGAGAAATTATTTAGGTTCAAGAATATAAATATTTTTCTAGTTTGGGTTCTGGTTCGATAAAAATTTCAAATAAAATTCACATTATACATTTTTGTGATTATCAGTTTCCATGCCATATATGGGCCCATATTCTTACACGATTAATTAATACTGTCAATATTATTAAGTACTGACAGTATTTATTAATCATGTAGGATAGGGTCTGCTTGTATATCTTTATTCCTCCTGCTAAGTTCAAGAGAAAGCTGTAGAAAATATTTTCAACTGAAAATATACTTACTCTACCGTCTCATACAGGGTGTTTAGCGTTTTCTCTGTATCCTTTTAGGGGGAGTCGATAAACCTAAAAGCGCCTTAGTAAAAGTCGTCTTATAAGCGAGATAATAATTGAATAATTGAATGTGATTATCAATGTAGATTCACATTAATTTTTTACAGTGTATGTGGACTGCGCAATTTTGCTATAATATTACTAATCGTGGATGATCGACTTTCGAATTATTTAATATTTTAAAAAATGATCATGTTACTGTAAAACTGTTGGGGAATCGAGTGTAGAATTTTTGGGAAAGTCTGTGTGAGGTTCTCGTGTGTTGCGTGCATAAAATAAATTGAAATAATCACTCCGCTTGTCGGTAGGGCAGGAGATAATTGCGGGCGTTGCATATGTATAAATAACGCGACATAAAAACAATCATGTCATATTAGGTGGACTAATGAACTACGTAATAGCAGGTTACCGCGATCACTTTTCTCTCTCTCTCTCTCTCTCTTTCTCTCTCTACATCTACGCTATGTACATACACGTTGCTCGTGTTTTGTTTTTCTTGTACATTTTGATGTTGTTTTGTTTTGCTATTACCCTCCCCCCATCATTTCTGCTATACGTCTTTGTTACTCTGTCTCTCGTTTAACAGACTGACAATGAGTTGTTGGGATCGCGGTAGGCTGCTGTTATGCCGCAGCCATCATTGCTCACGTCAACACTATCGGATGGACGCGTCTTTTAAAGCTCATTAACCAGCCAGTGGCGACTCGTTGCAAAAAGGGGGCTCGCAAGTTCTAATTCATTTTTAAGTTGTTGATAATATTTTAGGAATGCGGAGTCGATAAAAAATTGGCTGATTCTCACTTCCACTCTATCTCCGGAAAAGTTAGTAATCTTTAGGCTTTCTCGACTGGTATCCATTGAGTTTATAAAATTTTCTAGGCTGGTATGCCGTGATCGATCTATCCTCGTTGTAGATGTTTCGACATACATCGTAGATGGCATCCTCAGTGTTTGATGATGCCATCTACGATGTATAACGAAATGTCTGTACGAGGATATATCGAAAACGGCATACCAGTCCAGAAAATTTTATTAATTCATACATATGTATCCAAAAGGGTGAGGTACAAATTACTAGAACTGATGCTGATTGTTGTAACATCATTATAATATTCATACCAAACATAACAATTTTGTCTTTAATATTATTCCGTATTTGAAAGTACTTATAAATAGACTTTGTTAATATAATAAATTATTAACGATTTGAAAAGTTATTTCTATAAGTTTGCATGGGCGTACTTGTAGATTTTTGCCGCAAGGGGGATGACAGTATAAATAACATTAAAAAGTACTTGTACATGCTGACTAGTAACGGCATATTTGTCATATTATTCTGATGAGATAAATAATATCTACCTATAATTTCTACAACATTGTTCTTGTATCTACTTTTTTGAAATTTTTTTTGCAACAATATTTATTAGTAACTGTTTATAATAATGTTATTATTATTTTTTTTAATATTACCGCAAATTACGTGTATTATATTAATTGTATTTTTGTTTTGGGATAACGGTAAACTATAAATGACTTTTATTGAAATGAATTTTAATAATAGTGGTAAATAAAACAACTTACATTTTGGATCTTTCAAAGTACTGTTTGGATGTGCAGGCGGGTGATCGGTTGGCCGTGCTTCTATAAAAAAATTAAAATAATTAACATAACAACAAATCTTTCAGAACTCATTGTACTACATAGAAATACATATTAAATAGATTAATTAATAAATGAAGAAAATGAAAAAATATATATATAATATAAGTGATTGTCTTGCATCATCTTTAGCGTATGTTGATGAGGTGGTTGTTTTGGCTGAATCTCATCCAACAACAATTTACGTGTAAAATACTAGTATTATAAAAAATATTATATAATTAAATAGTAAATTAAAACATTAACAATTTGGTATACTAATAATTGCTTTGTAATATAATTTGTTTTTTGTTTTTAATTAATACAAATTATTCTATATACCCTTGCTGTAGTAACACAAAATTATATAATTAATTTGGAAATATTAAATTGAAAATTTACGTAATAATATATCTAAAACAATATAGATTACAGTAAAACAACAAATCATTTTGTACATGAACAAAACAAAACAATAGACATAATATTATTTAATCAACACTTGTGTCTCCCTAAATTTCTAGCTAATCATTCGTTAATTAACGCGTAAAAATGTATTTTTAAAACAGTAAACAAATACTATTAAAGTAAGTTATATAAGTTTAAAAAAATCAAAAATATTCCATCGCAAAATAATGTTGTAAAAACCTTTTGAAACTCATTATATTAAATGTAGAGTTTTTTACTTTAAGTTCTGGATTATATTTATGAAAATTTCAATACATACAGAAACAAATAAACAAACTTAACTTAGATGAAACAAGTAACTAGGTATATACAGAACTTTATATGAATGCGGTAAAGTTTACGTTGGACTTACACACACTAACCAATATATTCATGCTTCTTCGCATCATCACCCTGCACAAAAATTGAGCACTATTAATTTTTAATTAAGTGTTTATTTAATATCAATATATCACAGAAGAAAAATTTCAAGATAAACAAAAAAATTCTTGAAGAAGTATTTCTAATGAACGGCTATGATAAATATTTCATCAAGAAAACAATACAACCGAAAAAACTTAGAGTTGTTGAAGATTTTCCTGATAATGAAAACATAATTTACGTTTTTTTGCTCTTTGTGAAAAATATTAACGATAAAATAGGCATAATTTTATCAAGAAAGAATATTAAAGTTTATCATTTTCCACACATGAAATTGCAACGCATGTTGAAGGGTGTAAAAGATATTATTCCTCTTCAATCTTCGGGTATATATAAAACTCCGTGTAAATGCGGTAAAGTTTATGTTGGACAGACAAGTAGAGCTGTTCAATAATGTCAGAGTATAAGAAATTCATCTATGTCTAAACCATTCTGATAAATCTGCTATCATACAACCTGCTTTAGAATTTCTTTATGATCTTATAATGCTTCTAAGCGAAAAAAAAAAAAAACTCGGAAAATATGTGAACTAAATTTAAAAAAATTAATCGGAGTCGATTTAAACCAATCAGAAACGATCGTACAATCTATGGAAAAAGTGAAAATTTCTGTGTGCTTTGACAGATTGTCATTCGTATAATTTTACTTTGTAATATCTTGTGCACTGTAAATTATGTTATGATATATTTTTTTAATTTATATAATATGAAATTTATATAAAATTATTTTGTATTGTAAAATATCTTATTTTATATTGTTATAATAATTAGTAGATAAAATAATTATATCTATGACTGTATTTGACTACTATATATTCAAAGCGACTTCAAACACGCCTACTTAGAGATTAGAGATTTTGTATCGCTTAGAAGCACTATAAAAGCACTGTGAAAGCACTGAAGAAGAAGAAGATTCATATCTAATAAAACAAAACATCAAATTTTAACTAAATAATACAGAACTAGCCTCTTAATTTTGGGAATATATATCCGCATTATAAAAAAATTCTGTCATTTTACATAAAAACTTGGGGCAACTGATTTGCACCAGTTTCATTTGTAAATTTACAGACGTCACATGTTTACATAATACGAATATAAAATATGTATTTTTTATGTAAGTTTACCTACTTTTACTTAAAATTATAAAATTATATTATTTTTAGAGAAAATTTATGTAAACCATTTATTTTGCTGACATAATATGTATTTTTTTACTATGGTTTTTCTGTAAAATGGCATCTTTTTTACAATGCGCGCACCAAAATTAGAATTAAATTTAAAGTATCGTGAGTAATAAACTTCTGATGTATACAAAATTAACGTGGAAATTTTTTTTTTTAAACAAATTGTAATTAAAAATGAATCATTGCACTATTGATAAATATTATCAAAGAGTAAAAAAAAATTACAACATAATTATGGAGTAAATTTTAGCGCGCATTCTTGATATAGTATTTACTTACTCATGCAAGGTATTTCAAATAAATTGTGATTCAATACTTTGATTTCATTGAAATGTTATTGTTTTACTGGCGATAAATTTATGATTTAGTACAAACGACTAATTTATTTACTATTAGAAAAAAATATTAATTAAATTTAATTATTGTAATAAAGTGTCAGAGCAAGTATACTAATTTAAAATATCTTTTTTTGTAATGAATGAATTACTAAGTACATACATACACAAACATTCCATGTACCCAAAAAGATGTGCAGTTAAATTCATAATTTTGATTGTGCACCAATTGCAACAATTTTATTTCATTCCAAAAACAAAATAAAAACGAATATAGAACTATCTCATTAACTAATTTTTACATTAGCAACGTCGAGTTAAATGGGTAGACAATTAATTTTTTCAGTCAAATTATTGTGACGTAGAATCATTGAAAAATTCTCGTCTGTCCGGTGGCCCAAGCTCTAAAGCACATATAAAACTTTGCTGTGGGGTCTTAAGACTTGGCTGCGCAGCCGCGCTTGATCAAGTTTTGAACTTGGTCTCCGAAGAAGGTATCGAGCAAACATCTCCCGGTTAACTGTGTGGCACTGTGTCACGTTGGTACCACTGTCAGCGCACCTAATCGCTCTACACATCAAGAATGTCCACACACATATAGTTCTCCTCTTCCACCATGCAAACCCTTTACCATTTTTGTTCTCTTTCTAAGCTACCACTGCTCTTTTAACGTCATTATTCAATGTCATTTTCTCTTTTGTTTATTTCTTTTTAAATGTTTTTCTTTTGTTTTTTTTTCTTCATTTGTTCATTCGCTTTCTTTTGTTTTTTTATTTAGGTATGTGCATTGCGTTTCTTTGTTATTATCATGTTTTATTGTGGTGTTAAAGTGAGATGTGTTGATGCAATAGACGAATTTTTGTAGTATGTTTGTGTGTGTGTGTGTAAGTGATTATGGTAAAATTTGTTTATCGGGTGGATTAAAGTGATTGATATTTCTTCCGGTTAGAGTATTAATCTTGTGTCGTAAGGAATCTAGGTAGACTGTGTCGTTTAATAGACATAGAAATTATTGATGATTGAGTATTATGACTTGTGATTTAAATCGAAATTTTGAAATTGTTTTTAGTAAGTTGAAAAATTTATTGTAAGTTTTATTATGTCGTTTAAATAACAATTACAAATTTCAGTAGCCTTAAATAAGTAAGTTATTCATATAAATATTTGTATATGTATTTTATTAATATGATGTATTAACTGATTTATCATTTATTTTATATATCTTGTCCTGTAATTGATTATATAACTGTTGAGTAATAAAGTTATTATTATTATTATTTTTATTTAAATATGTATGAAGATTTATTAATGTAAATGACTGTTTTGAAGATGAAATTTTTGCATGGGATATATGATATAATTAGAAGAGATCAGGTGTGAAATAATTTAGTATATAAATAGTGTAAAACTGGTAAAAAAGTTATTTCAAAAGTTTGGGGCTAGTCAGTTAAGATGGTTCGGTTATCTTGAGTGAATGTTCAATGAATGTTTGGTTAATAGAATATATAGGTGAGTGACATTGAAAGTATATGAAGACGTCCAATGAGTAAATGGGTAAGTAAGCTTGAAAAAATTTTTAAGAAAAATATTTTAAATATGTTATAAATACTTATATTGGTTAACTTTTGATTAACTATAAAATTTCTAAAATATATAAACACTATTTTTTACAATAAAATACAATATGCAAATATTTTTTTAAATCAATTATGCTTGTTCATATTTTGTTAGTAAACTATAAAGAAAGCAATAAAGTTAAGGTTAATAACTCATTGTAATATGACCTTGAATTACGCTAAACATGTGAAAATATTATAGTCATTCATTACATAATAAACTAAATTTAAATAAACAATTAACATAGCCACACATAACTACAAATGCAATAATCTACAAGAAAAATGTTCCTATTGACATCTAGACATAATTTTATGATAAACAGTTTCCTTTTCCGGTATTTTTTATGTAATTTGTAAACTATTTATTATATTATAGAAAAATATCTATAAAAATTTCAGCTTAAAATAAATATTTTATCAAAGCAAAAAAGAAATTCAAAACTCATTTTATTAAATAAATAATTCTTTCTGTTTTTTAACTATGTAACAAAAAATTATTATAAATTATTAATCAAAGGAAGCTACATTTTATTTAATTCACTGTTTCCACACTAATTGATGTTATTTTTTTCTTTGATGATTTCAATTGTTTCTCTAATTAATCTACTATTAATTAATTAACAAAATAATTAAAATTAACAAAATAATCATCGCTTTCTTCTCCTCGTAGCATAATATACTTTTTATACTCTTCAGCATGCGTTGCAATTTTATAAATAGAAAAAATGAAATTTTAATATGCTATTTGTTTTTGAAAAATAGATAATAAATATATTTACTCTAACAGTGTAGGTACTCGGGACTTTACAATCTTCTAAAAAAATAAAAAGGTCAATAAAAATATTTTTAAAGATAAACAGATAATGCTAATTTTGTTATAGTGAAAAAATTTACTTTGTTTACAACTGCATAAGGTAATAAATTAAAATCAGTATTATTTACAGTAATTTTTAGTTTTTCAAATTAAAAAAATTATGTTTTTAAAGTTGTTGTATTTTATCATTATTTGTGTTATTTTATAACAATTACATTGCAATATATGTAATATACATAATGTTTTTGAAAATTTTTAATTATTTCAAATAATTTCAAAAAAGGCTGCAGGATTTGATTCTGCATAAATTAAAAAACGACGTTTCAACGTAATCTATGTATATCAAATATCATCATCAGGAAAAATAATACAAATGGCATATAAAATAAATAAACAGAACACTGAAACAAGTTACTAGGTAACAGAATAAGTAACTAGATTATAAAATTTATAAATTATTAAATAAAGGAAGCTAAATTTTACTTACTAGTTACTTATTTTATTATCTACTAACTTGTTTCTATGTTTTGTTTATTTACTGTAAATGTCATTTGTATCTTTTTTCCTGATGAAATTATCTGAAATAATAACAATTTTCTCTAATGCCAAATATGACAAAAAAATTAATATGCGTACTTAATACATATTAATATGTATTTAGTTAATAGTTACTTTTTTTTACTTTAGTTTTACATACTAATAAAATTCATAGGTACTTAGATATTTTAATTTTTGTAATAAAGAGTGAAAATAAATTTTCTTTTGACGGTCTGCAATTTTTATTTGCAATTGAGTATGGGGATGAGTCGGGGGGGGGGAGTCGGTTGGGTGGTCGGTGGTGAGTCGGGGGAGTGTGAGTCGGGGGAGTGTGAGTCGGGGGAGTGTGAGTCCGGGGGGGGGGGGGTGAGTCGGTGGGGGAGTTGGGAGGGGAGTTGGGGGAGAGAGGTTTGGAACACAGCTGAATTTTGCATTGCCAGTGGTCGCTACACTATAAAAAAATCGGTAATTTTATATAAAAACCTGGGGCATCTTATATACACCAGTGTAATATATTTACAGATGTCATAGGATAATTTTTATATAATATGAATATAAAATACGTATATTTTCTGTAAGTTTACTTACTTTTTCGGTAAAAAAACATATATAATATGGTAAATTAATTATTTTACTTAAAATTACAAAGTTATATTATTTTACTGAAATAATATGTAATTTTATACTACACGTTATCAAGTGTACTACTTCGGTTTTTATGTAAAATGGCAACTTTTTTTATAGTGTATTTAATAAAAAAAACTACAATGGAGAAAAGATTAATTCTTAATTTTATTAAATTCAAAATTTTTGTTTTTGTATTTGCTCGCTTAAATTAAATAAAATAAACAAATATGGATTTTGTATTTTTAATTCTAGTTTAACATATAAAAAAAAATCAAAAGTTTGCCGAATGACTCTATTCATGAAACATCCAATTTATTGGAAAATTGCCATTTTCCTTATTTGTTTCTACGGAAAACACAACAGGTGTATTTAATATATATATGAACAACATATAGTGTCATTTTATTTAAAGTGATTTATACATTAATATTGTTATTTATTAGGTCAGTTAAAGTTTTTATTATCCAGATAATTTATAGAGTGTTAAAATATGTCTACTGAAATTCGCAAATATTAAAATTATGATAATTTTATTATTTTACGCCAACAAAATAACCAGGTGCAATTAATAACTTGCAGTTCTTAATGAAGTTTTATTGTGAAAAATTCTGGCGAGATAGTATTGAAACAGTTTTTCCAAATTACAGAAAATTGATAATACGTTGTCTATCTCGTTCATTTTTAACTTAGGTATTGCGTATGTATGACACCACGACGTCATATTTAAATAATAAATAAACTTTAAGTCGTTTTGTGTCTGTGAAAATTGATAAAAATTGTTATTATGATGCCTGTTTTTACATTTGTTTATTTTGATAACGAAAAGTAGAGTTACCGTTATAACATAGTTTTAATTTTTTATTAGTTTAACCTTCTTTTGAATAATATTCAATAAATTATCTGTAATTTTAAAATTGTTTTAAATTAAACATTGATTTTTTCTATAGGTATTGTAAATTTTTAATTATATAAAACGGCTTTAGGTTATAGTTCTGTTTTAATATTTATTAATAATCGACGTTTCGACGAACTCAACGTACGTCTTCATCAGGAAAAATGATATTTACAGTGAATAAATAAAACATAGAAACAAGTTACTCGGTAACAAAATAAGTGACTAGATCATAAAATTTAAAAATTTTTAATTAAAGGAAGTCAAATTTTATTTAAATGAGTTCTTTCTCAGTGATTGATATCTTTTTCTTTATAAATTTCTATTGATTCTCTTACCAATCTGCTGTTAATATTGATGGGTCTTGCAATTATTGCAGTATTTTCTAATTTTACAACATGAAATTTTGAGATAGTGGAAAGAGTTTGTTCCACACCTTTCTGGGTACATGGCGTGATTGTGTATGTATGTATGTATATATAGAGCATTTAATTCATCTTAGTTTATAAGTCTCCTTGGTTGACAATCGTCCCTGTTCAAAACTTACATAACTTATGTCGCTGTAATGTTACATTTTTCTGGAATGTAGGTTCCAAATGAATTACCTATCAATCAACTGAATGATGATATTTGTATTGACAAAGTGTCATTGTGTTCAAAAGTGTCACAGTATACAGTTATATTTTTTATTACCAACTTTAAAAAATGTGACAATTTAAGATTCATTTTTTTTAAACGTTCTGAATGAAAATAGAAAAAAGTGACATTAAAATAAAACAGGCTTTAGGATTTAGTTCTGTATTTATTTCAATTAAAATTTGGTTTCCTTTAATTAATAATTTATAATTTTTATAATCTAGTTACTTATTTTGTTATCTAGTATCTTGTTTCTGTATTCTGTTTATTTATTGTATAAGTATATCATTTGCATCATTTTTCCTGATGATGTACATAAATATCAATTAAAATTAATACAGAATTAAATTCTAAAATTAAAACCTATATGGTTTAATATGTTAAAAGTGGCATACATATTTGAAAATAATTTTCGAGAAATTTTTGAGACATTTTTTTCAAAATTACAACATATTTTGTCTTATTTCTAATTTTATATACATTGGCATACAATATAAAACAGTTCTTTTTTCCACACGAGGTGGATCGCGTAACTAATACCATTAGAATGAAAAAAAGTAAAATGGGTTTAGTATTAGATATTCTGTATAATAAAAAGCAAAATATTTTATAAAGACAACGTTTCTGCACAAAATCTCTCAAAGTTAAAATAGGTATGTTAAAATATCTCCCTCGCTATAGGTGACGGTCGGTAAAAAACATAAAACACATTAATAATTTGTTTACAACATATTAAATAATATAGATAATTTAAAACATTTGTAACGGAACTTGAATGGGAAATAGTATTGCACAAGCAAACAATATAAACAAACATACAATTACAAACAGGTACGTAAAACTGTACAGAGGGATTCACAATTTCTGTGTTTATCAGTACATATATATATATATTTATATATCTATCTATAATCATATTTTATTTACCTAATTGTTGCAATGAATCATAAGTTTCGATGTCAATATACATTAAACAATTCATCGAACAAAATTTATGTGGTTGAATAATGTATTAATGTAGTAAAGAATCTTTCAAAACTCATTATATTAAAATAAAACAAATTTAGGTTATAGTGCTATATTAATATTTATTAATATTCAACGTTTCGACGAATTCAACGTTCGTTTTCATCAGGCAAAAGATACAAATGACATTTTCTATGTTCTGTTTATTTACTTTAAATGTCATTTGTATTAATTTTCTTGATGAAGACATACGTTGAGTAGATCGATTATTAATAAATATTAATACAGAACTATAACCTAAAGCTGTTTCATTTTAATTTATTAACGTATTTGTAAAATTACAAATATTTGATAAGATTTTTTTACGACGAGAATTTCCGTAGTTTGCATATTGCATATACGAGGAAAAAATACACGTTATATTTTAAAATAAAAATTTGTTTGATGTGTAATTATTTATGACGTATGTATATTTTTATGTAAAAAAAAATAAGTTTATTTTTAGCTAATTTTATCAAAGTAAAAAATCTTTTAAAACTCATATTAAAATTAAAAAGCTTTAGGTTAAAGTTGTGTATGAATTTGATTAAAATTTGATGTATCAATTTATTAAACATGAATCTTAATTAGGGAAAAATACAAATAATAATAAACAAATATTTCTTAGCAATAAGTACGATGTTGATGATGATGTACGTAGAATACGTCGAAACGTCGATTTTTAATTAAATAGAATATAGAACTAAATTCTAAAGTTTTTTTAATTTGAAAATTGTCTTATTTTTTAAATTTGTTGTTAAAGGAACCTATTGTAAATTCTGTTTGAGAAGTATAAAATAATATTTCATTAAAATACAATTTGAAGTAATAGTTCATAGATGCTGTTTAAATTTAAGCAATACCATTTTTAGTATTGCACCATATGTCACAAAACTAATTCGAAAAGAGAAAACGAGAAAATTTCAAAAGCAAAACAGTTATAAATTTTCTCATTGAGTGAAAACAATTTATTTTAGCTCGCCTAATATATCGTTATACGATCTATAAGAAAAACGCAAATTGTCTTCACACACACACACATTCACGAACATCGTACGAACTAATATTCTTCTATATATTTTACTTATACAGTGTGTTTCATTTCATTGAGAAATATTTCGCTTTTGATCCTAAGTTTTTACTTTTAACTCAAAAGTAAACTAAAAATAATAATAGTAAGTAACAGTATAATTATTTTGAAAACTTTGTATGAAATTAGTTAATATTTAGTTTCAAAATAAAACTACATTTAGACTGAATTTCACAATTATATTTATTTCAGAAATACTATGTTTCTAAGCTAAATAGTAAATAATTTTATACAAATGTTTTAAAATAGTTACTACTTTTATTTTTAAAATTAAATTTTTAATTTCTATTAGGAAAACATAAGTTTACTGTTCAAAAACACGTTTACTTCAATTGGAATTAAAAGTAAAGACATTGGATCTGAAGTAATTTTTTTTTATTGTAACATCTATAATACAAGATATTCCAATATTTAATTTAATATCCCAATATTTTTGATTTTCATAGAAAAATAGTTTAGATTTCGAGTTATAGGCGCGAGGAGTTTTAAGTGAAACAGCCTGTATGCTGTAGTGAAAGCTATAATAGACCGCCTACGCGAGGTAACTGCGCACACTCTTCAAAACAAGTACTGTACAGTAACCATGGTAACCATTTGTTATGATACTTTGAGTAATACTTAAAACGCTATGTGTGAGTGTGTTGAGATTGTATATATAAGTAATTTCTCACTTGCTAAGGTTTACTTGAGTTTGGAAAAATATATTTAAGTATACTGGTTGAACTTCCGAGAAGGTAGATTCCAGGGAAATAAAAATTTACTTGAGGAAGTAATTATATAAAATTGAGAAGATATAATACAAATTTTTTTATGTAAATTGATAGTATATACACAATCACGCCATATACCCATAATGACGTACTACAAATTCTTTCCATTTATGCAGAAATTGGTTTCCGCTAAACATTCCTATCCAGACAAGCAACTTTTACTTCATCCACATTTATGATGCTTTCCGTACATGCTCTTGGAAACATTCGCTCACGCAAACCATTCTTTCAATAATACAACCCCCATTTACTTATCGGATGTCCACGTGCAGACGTATACATTTAATATCATTTATCTATATATTCTTTTAATCAAACGTTTATTAGACATTCGTTCAAGATAGCCGCACTATCTTAATTGATTAACACAAACTTTTACAATAACATTTTTTTTTATCAATTTTACACTCAATATACCAATAAGTTTTGCACCCGATTTTTTTTACACTGGAAAAAATCCATAATACAGTGCTTTTAAGCAAACAAAGTCTAACAAGCAGAAATATACTCAGATTTAAAAATTATAAAAATATTTTTTGCTTAGATAATAGTTCAAAATAACAAAATATTTTACGAATAGTAACGATAAATAATTAATAATTAAATAACAATAAATAGCAATAAAAAAAAATCCGAATAGGCCAAATACCGAATAATTATATTAAAAATAAGTTATACATATATTTTATTTGTACATGAACAATCACAAAAATATATCAATATTTGTAGTACAAACAAAATACATAATGTAAATATTAAAATAATTCGTAATACGAACAAAAAAAAAACAACAAAAAGAAATTTGAAATATTTCGTGGAACATTCAGATATCAACCACAGTCAACTATAACCGCATTGTACCTTAAATACAAAATTGCAAGGTTGCAGTAAACAAATGACAATCATTCATGTACGAGCGCCGATAAGATACAAGCAAAGTCCAGGTTTTCGTTTATTTGAAGTTTATATGAACATGTTGACAACTGTAATAGTATGTCCTATCTAAACTTTAAATATAGTTATTTTATTTAATATGCACCTATACGAACCTCTGTGTACAGGCTGTCCCACTACGAGCTTACGTAATCTGTATTTTAAAAACTTTATAATATTATGTAACGAAATTTGGTATAATTGAAGTATTCTGATTGTAGTAAAATATTGGCAATAACATACCACTTCCGATTTAACCAAAAGTCGACCCTAACTTTTTTATTTTAAATAGAGTACCCCAGTTTTTATTTTATTATTGAATATTACATGTAATACATTAATAACATTTTACTGTAGTTTACTTGATTTTGATGAATTTCAACTTTTCAGATTTTTTATTTGAAATTAGCTACATCATCCATGATCCGCAATCAAATATTTGTAATTTTTAAACGGGGTAGTAATAAAGAAGCTGTGGACTGACTTCCTTTTCAAGTAGTAAAAAATGGGGGTTTCCATTTGGAAAAAAAAATGAGATTTTAATGTTTAATGTTAATTTTTTGAACTTCAAGTTTACAGTATTATTCTAGGAACATTTTTAAATAGTTTTAATTTATTTTATATGAAAAGGTAGCCCAAAGTTTTCTTAATAAAATATTTGATTGCATTCCTGATATATGGACCCTGAAAAATGTTGCCAATTTCAAACAAAAATCAGCAAAGTTGAATTACGTCAAAAACAGTCTATTCGGTTCACATCTGTAAAACTGTATTGTTAAAGAATGTTTTATTTTTTTCTAGTAATTGATTCTTCGATAGAAAATGAATACAAAATATCCTGCAACGCAACAGATCTTACAAATGTGAACCGAATAGACCTATTATTTGGAAAAAAAAGTTACAAATTTTGAGTTAAAATATGAAACAATAATTTTTTGATCATTATTTTTAATTTATTTGAAAAATCATTGTTTTTTAATCATTATTTGACAATAATATCACTCATCGAAATGTATTATTATTTAAAATTTATAAACAATTGCTATTAAATTGCTATTTAAAATTATAATAATTTTTTATAAACTTTAATGCAAAGTTGATATATATTTTCTCAAATCTATCATAAAGTCAGTTTTGAGAAAAACATTCGATGGGGTCCTTGTTGCAAACTATTAAAAGAATGGGGTCGTTGCACAGTTTTTTGAATTTTTTTTAATAATACATATACATTAAAGTAACTATATAAATACGTATATTTCAAAGCAAAAGCTTTACGTTAAGCAAAAATTAAGCTGAATTACTTTTTATAATTGATTAATTTGATTCACGATCAACACCAAAAAGTCTAGTAATAATAATTTTCAGAAAAAAAAAGAATTTTTTCCATGTGATACGGACTTTTTGGCGGACACTGTATAAACAGCTCGATCAGCTGACTGTCCCGACACGGTATTATAACTCACCCAACACCTACTCCGATAATCTGCGGCCGTGCGCGCGGGCCCAAAGCTTCCCATTCATAAACACACCGGGCCGCGGTTCCCGAGAAGCATGCGCAATGTTTCGAGCACGTGCGTGTGCCTGGCCATATCGGCTCTTGCGCCCGGCGTGTGCATTCGTTATTCACTTGTCACGGACGCAGCAGAGCGAGCGAGGCCATTGTTTTCCGCCGACATAACCTAACAAAATTGTACAGAATGTATATGTATAGTTGAGATAGAGTCAAAGGTGTGTTGATTTCTCACGTTTGCATTTCGATTGTTATCTCTCGCAAAATGATGACAGCAGATATATAAATATATCGAGAGATAAGTAGGCGAGATGGATATGAGAGTACAGCTAACACATCAAGAGTTCTTGAATTGAAATTGTTGCAATTTTTTGTTTACTGGAAGTTATGATTGAATTTGAGGTGTGTCTATGAGTAACAAATATCATATATTTGTATTATATAGTAAATTAATTAGTTATTCATTAAAATGAATTAGTCCAAATGTAAAGATTTAGTAAAGCCAAACTATACTGGTCAGGAAATATCATTAATTGATAACCGAGAGACTACAAGAAAACAATGGATAAAATGTGTATTTAGTACAAAATATAGATATATAGAAATATAAATATTAGTCATTGATATTTCTATTTTATTAACGCGTAATGTTCTAGCAGATCATTTAAAAATGAAACTAGATGTAGATCAAAAACCTCACAGTTAATATCTTCTATATCAGATCAGATATAAAAATAAAAATTGATAAGACAGTCGAAGTATTGCATGTCTTAAAGAACTATTGCATAAGCAAAAATAATATTAGCAGGAAACAATTTATAACACAATATACAGATTCATACTAACATATATCATAATCATAGGTACTTACTAAAAGAATGCAAAGCAAAATTCACGCACTTGAAATGAAATATCTAAGAAGAATCAAAACAGTTACAAGAAAAGATAGAATAAGGAATGGCGGCACAAGAAAAGAATTGAAAACCAAATTAGTACTACAATTTATAGAAGAAAGACAAACTAAGTTGGTGAGGCCATTTGGTAAAACAGAAGGAGGACAGGCCTGTGAAGAGGATATGGAAGACTAGAATCCCGATAAAAAGGGACAGAGGCAGACCAAAAGAAGATTGGGATAGAACGCTAGTAAAAATAATAAGGAAAAAAGGAATAGTGATGCAGGATGAAACGGAAAAAACCAAGAATAAAAAACAGTGGTCAAAATTCGTGCACAATTAAAAATTAACTATCCCTACTTGATTTTGACATAATAGATATAGGTAAACACTATTTTATTTTTACCGCAAGAGGCACTGTACACTATTATGTAACGACATGCAAATTCAAATTAAAAATTTATTTTCTTATTTATTAAAGAAATGGAAAAAAAGTGCAATAACTTTAATAACATTAAAATTGAAAGAGTTACGAAGAAAAATTGAATTTCACAATATTTCAGTTTTTATTCATATCTAGTAACCTATGGAATTTTTAAAACTAATATGGCGAGGTTACGATTAATAGTTAAATAGTTTAATATATAAAATCAGAATCTAAATTAAAAATATTAATTTTATAAAAAATTTATCAAAAATATGAAAAATAATGTTGGTTTTTTTGTTTTTTTTAATTACCTTTTAGATTACGTTTAGCTGTGACGTATTTAAAAATATTTATAGACATCAATATGTTTGATATTTCTAAAAATAACACATATGACACAAATACAATATATTTTGATTATATAAAAAATTTAAGAAAAAATTATATGTTAATTTTCCGTATAATATACGTCAAAATTGCTCTATTTATTTATGTATTAAATAATATTCAAACATGAATTTGAAATATATGTAACATGACGTGCAAGATTTATAAACCTAAATATTGTTTTTCTTTTGTTTATGTATGCTTGCATATGTGAATGTAAACAAATATTTTTTTTGGAAATTTTATTATTTAATATAATTTTAACATAGGAAAAAAATTTTCAGACTTCATTATATTAAAATATAACGAATTTAATAGTTCTGTATTAATATTTATTAATAATAAACGTTTCGACGAACTCAACGTGTGTCTCCATCAGGAAAAAAAGATACAAATGACATTTACAGATAAAAAGTTACTAGGTAACTAAAAAAGAAAAACAATAGAATTTATGTTTTATTTTAATGTAATCTTGATTAGTGATTTTGTTTATATTCTTAGAAAAAAAACTTAATGTAATTATCATTTTATTAGTGTAGATAATTATTAATTAACTTTAAAATTATTATAACTTAACGGAAAAAAATCTTTCAGTACTCATTATATTAAAATAAAATGGCTTTAGATTATAGTTCTGTGTAAATATTTATTAATAATTGATGTTTCGACGTACTCAACGTACATCTTCATCAGGAAAAATGATACAAAGGACATTTCGAATTTGGCTTCCTAATTAAAAATTTATAAATTTTATGATCCAGTTATTTATTTTGTTACCTAGTAATTTGTTTCTCTGTTTGGTTTATTTACTGTATCATTTTTCCATATGAAGATGTAACCCGAAACGTCAATTATTAATAAATATTAATACAGAACTACAACCTAAAGCCGTTTTCTTTTTATTATAACCTAACACAATGTAGAACAATAGAGAGAAACCTGTTCTAATTTGTATTAATAATAATATAAATCAAATTTAAAGCTTAATTTATCATTTTTAATATGTTCATTGTGTTTTTTCGAAAAAAATAATTAAGTGTGAATTATGTTTAAAAACTGGTTTGAAACAATAAATCTATTCGAAGCTAGTCAGTTTAATTTGTCATTTTTAATATACTTTACGAATACAGCTTACAGTATAATAATAGCTATAGCATCTTTGTTGTTCGCAAGAAAAAATCGAAGGACATCGCCATAGGAATCTTGTAAATTTTTGTTTTCATTAATTACGGACGTACAAGAATTTTATTTACATTTTTCATAATAATTATATTTGATTGAATGTAACTAGAAATGCCTACATGTTTTTTTTTTTAATATTTGCATACTAATTTTGGTAATGTTTTTTTTTTGTAATCTATTGTTAATTATTCTTAAAAATATATATTTAAAAATAATTTTAAAATAAAACGGCTTTAGGTTGTAATTCTGATACAAAATGATACCAATAACATTTACAGTAAATAAATAAAACATAGAAATAAGTTACTAGGTAACAGAATAAATAACTAGATCATAAAAAAAAATTATAAGACTGAAGAAAGAATTATTTTCTCGCTTATGAGACAACTTTTACTAAGGTGTTTTAATGTTTATCGACTCTTTTGGAGATGTACTATCGCCCCCTAAAAGGATATATATATATATATATATATATATATATATATATATATATATAAAGTAACGCTAGTAAATAATGTATAGATTGTGACAATATTTTAGTATTTTTGTCAAGAGTTAACAAAATTCTGTATTATTACAGATTTTACAGATATAATTAGACTGAAGCCATAAAACATAGAGAGCAGTAAAGTTTTTTATAATCTTTACAATTTACTATTTTGAAGTAACCTTATTGTTTTATCAAAATATTTGTTTAATAAAAGTCAATATTTATTTCCTGTTTTAAATACATTTACTTGACAGATAAAATTTACACTATATTTATAAATAAACTTCTTTAAACTATTTGTAAATAATTTATTTTAAAAATCCCCGTTAAAAAAAAACTATAAATATTCATATAATTGTCAAATTAGTACAAAATTTATTCATTAAATATGTAATAAGGATATGTATAACGTTAATTGAATTTTGTTAATTTATTGTACGATAATAATCAAAACTATAAATACACGTGTTCAAATTTGTCAAATTGTTGATTAAAATATCGATATATTTCATTTTTGAAAAGACGCCCACGGCTACCATGTTTGTTAAGATAAATGTGTACTAGCTGTAAAGGCTGTCTTACATTAGTCAAATTTTGTCGAATATGTTTATACTAATTATTATTTATTTAGTTTAAATTGTTATCAAAATTTATGGTAGTATTAAACTCCATAAAATGTGAATATATAGATGTAGAACAAACTGCTAATTTTGTTATAATTAACAAATAAAATTTATTGTTAATATAAATTAGAATAGCATTATTTAACATTGTAAAAAAATCTTTCAGAACTCATTATATAAAATAAAACGGCTTGATAGGTTTGTATTAATATTTATTAATACGAACTCAACGCCCGTCTTTATCAGGAAAACTGATACAGTTTTCAATTTTCCTTATAAAGACGGATGTTGAGTTTATAGAAACGTCGATTACTAATAAATATTAATACAGAACTTAAACTTATAATCATATTATTTTAGCATTATTTAAGTTAAAACTGAATCAATGTTATTAAATTAAAAATTAAATAAAAGTATATATAGAAAAAAACTTTCAGAACTCATTACTTTAAAATGAAAAAGGCTTTAGGAATTAAGTTCTGTATAAATTTTAATTAAAAGTCGACGTTTTGACGTACTCTACGTCGATTTTATCAATAGATGTTAGGACATCACTTTTCAAAGTGTATTTGGAAAGACATCCCAAGCGGGATTCAAACCCGGGCCTGCACAGATACGAGCAGTGTCAGACACACATCTTAAACCATTTGGCTATGTCGGCCGGCTATTTATAAGGTTATTTGTCTAACAGTGTTTTGTATTAAATTGTTTCTTATACAAATACACATTTATTTATTATCTATTGCAGAATGAGTCATAGTTAACATAACTGAATAAATAAAAAAAAATTAAGATGCAATTAATGCGCATAGCTAATTAGCTTATCAGAAGCAAATGATTTTATTGAAAAAATATTGAAAAAAAGGCGTTTAAATAAATTTACATATTTAGCCTGTTAAAATATTAGTCATATTTACATAATAAATTTATTTCAAATAAATTCTGAACTAGTTTCAACTAAATTCTGAAATAAATTGCACATTTGACAGGAAAAAGAATTTTATCTTTACCCAAATCAACATAAGTTATTAGTGTCACCGAAATTCACAATATTTTGTATAATTTGATATATAATTTGTTAAAATATTCCAAAAATTGTTAAAGTTTTTCGGTTTGAATTCTAAAGTTTGAGAAAATGTTTTGCATTTTTAATACCACATTACACTTACTGTAATATGTACAAAGATTTAATAGATTATGTAATACTTTATAAATAATGTAACTTGACATAGTAAAAAAAATTTAAAACTCATTTTATTAAAGAAAAAGGCTTTAAAATTCAGTTTTGTATAAATTTTATTTATAAATTGACGTTTCAACATACTTTACGTATATTATCATCAGGAAAAATTATACAAATGGCATGTATAATAAATAAACAGAACATAGTAAACAAAGTTACTACGAGTAGGTAACAAAATAAAGTAGTAGTAATTAGTAAAATTGTATAATTTATGTGGGCATAAAGAGATTTTTTTATGAAAACTTGGTTAATTACGAATAAATAATATTGTATTTTTTTTGGGAAAGTTGGCAACACCGTATATTACTAAATTATATAATTTATGTGGAAACTAGGAGGATCTTTTGTGAAAATTTTATTAAAATCGAATAAATAATGTAGCCATAATACATATTTTTTTAAATTGTAGTATTTTTATTAATAACAAATTCTATTAGAAATAATATAAAATATTACTAATTAGAATTCAGAAATTCAGTCGCAGTTAATTATTATAATGCAATTGGCAATTATCATTAATAAATTACTTATGTCAGGTTATAACGACACAAACACATATATGCAAAACCACATATCTATATTACATATACGCCATTAACCGCAGCCGTTTCGAAAATAGACACATCAATACATATATGTACTTATCTAGAAATATAAATATTTAACATTTCTAAACATGTATTGTGTTCAATTTCGTGCAAGTGTAAAAAAACCCGTACAGCATTCTAGGGGATTCCTATACCATCAGCCGCGTACAACTTAGTTTCTCTTCCCATTTCGTGAGAGATCTGTGCCTCGTAACTACTTGGTAATTATTACTTAGATTTTTCTCAATTTGCATTCATGATAAATGAGTACATAAAATTATTGTTTTATTATTAACTTGAATTGGAAATAAAATAGCACTTAGTGCTGATTACGTATTGTAGTTTTTTTTTTGTAAGTAGGAATGATATTTGAAAATTTGTAATTGTCTGATTCGGACTGCCGTTTTAGACGAAAAAGCTCAAGAATTTAATCAATCCAAATACTTGATGCACTTTTAGTTTTAACACCAAATGTCTAATTCTTGTACTGGTGTGTAAAACTAAAACGTCAGTCTGAATGAGGGTCAAGTTTAAATTATAAAAAAAATATGCTTAAATACGCTTATTTTGAATTTTTTATGTAGTGTTACATATTTTGTAAATGTATTTTTTTGTAGGAAAATGAAATATTACAGCAAAATTACAAAATGTGATTACTGTAAAAACCTATATAAAATTATATAAATTTAAGATACATTTTTTGCAGTGTATCGCCACAATTAAACAAGCAATTCTTAATTATTTAAGATATTCTCAATCTGTCTGCAAGGTATCTTTATTTGAACTACGTATGTATGCAAAGTTTCAAATGGATCGGATATGTGAAAAAGAGAGAATATTGGATTGAAATATTTTACTAACTAACTAGATGAAATTGTATAAAAGTATGTAATAAAATATATTTTTTTATATTATTAAGTTGTTAAATATTGGTATTGAAGCTAATACACAAAAGGTGAGTTACAGAGCTTTATATTTCAGTTATCTTTTGTTAAAGTTTTATTCTGATTGCCTTTTTAATTTTAGATTTACGCATAAGAATTTGACCAATCCAAGCACTTGACACACTTTTAGTTTTAACACCAAGTGTTTGGATTGGTCTAATTCTTGTGCTAGCGTGTAAAACTAAAACTAAAATGGCAGTCTGAATGAGGTTTTACAAAAAAAAAATATATATGGGATGTTCAGAACTGTAGCAGACCAAATTCAAATATGAAAAAATTAAGATATTGATTCATATAAGTAGATGTCTAAAATAAATTTTTATTTAAAATCCAGATTTGAACTTTCATTTTCAACGTATAAAAGTCAATATTTACCACATTCGCGAACAGTTCTATACAATAAGATATACTCAGAATATCACGTTTTACGAAAAAATTTTAATACTTTGATGCTCCTGATACGACAGTTCATACTAGCTTTCGTTTTATTTTTATTTACAAAACAAATCTGCAATATTTGTTAGACATTTTCCTATAAATTATTTAAGTTTTACTGCAATAACCTGTAGTGTGATTTTTTAATTAATTTCTTTAGCTATTTATTTATAGTAATTAATTTTTTATTGGTTGTCTGTGGTTAGTAATTTTTTAAATAAATAGTTATATTAAATGAAAACATAGAATTAGTGATCGATAATAGTAAACAAGTAACTGGAAATGTTGTAATATCTAAAAATATGTTTAAAAGTACAATTATTGTTATTATTGATATTACCAGATTTTTTTTATACAATTTGTATATAAATAATAATAACAATATATGAAAATATTTTGTTAAAACTTACAATTTATTAAATTAAATTTTAATATAGTTTTTATATAAATTTTTTAGTATCATTTATAATTATAAACAATTTCAAAATTAAATGTAACTTAAAGCTTTTCATTCTTAAGAAAAACATTTTCAACATATTATTAAATTATATACTAGTAGAAGTTTTTAATATTTACAAAATTTAATTAAATTACACTTGCTAAATTATTACTTATGTAACACTTTGAGCGGTTTGCATATATTCATAAACTTTAGGGAGCGTGCGTAAAAGTAGTGATCAACAAATATTAATTTAATCTTTTATTAAATAATAACACAAGAACACAAATTACGAAATATACAAAAAAATACAGACAAACAAAGTGAAATATATATTAAATTACAAATATAAACTAAAGCGAATGTAATTACTAATAAACAATTAACTAATTCTAACAACTAAAGCGATTCTAGAGGTCTCTGACACTCTAAGCGGACTTAAAAGCGAACTTAACTTAAACGAAGGCGAGCGTGAACTGAACTGATTCAACAGAGAGAAAAACATACTTTTTTCTCAAAACTAAAATTGTAACTTTTCAAATATTATAACAAAAATCTAAAATACTTCAAAATATCTCTAAGAAATATCTTGAAGTGGCCAAGTGGCTTGCCGTGAACCCTAATATATAAATCTGTCACTAGAGCAAAATAGATACAAAATTACTTAGTTTTCGAAATACAGATCACAATAACCACATGGCCCAGAACTGTCTTGTTACATCGCCCTCCATTTAAATATAATTATATCAAATAAATAGATATAATTATAACCAAATTTTACTTAAATTAGCATGCACTTATCTAATGCGAACTATGATTTTCTTATATTTTACTTAAATCTATGCGAACTAAATTTTATTTATCTGATGACACTTGCGAGCACACCACTGAACTAAATCATCAATCACCAAACTATGCACTTATTTCTGATTTCATAGCTGGGTGTCAGCAACGGCGGGCGAATCCAATGTTTTTTTCTTAAAATCTAACTAATTGCGTAAACGCACATGTAGGCACCGTAAATATTTTACTCGAACGTAGCGAAACTTTTTCTTTTTGAATAATTTACGTTTATTCTCGTTGAATTTGCCGGTGAAAATGTCAGCATTATTTACACAAATAGCTATAATTTCTAACATTTTTGCTAAACTTCCAACAATATAACTTACGTTGCGAAAAATCTCTGCGATAATCATGAAAATTTTGAAAAACAAACACAAATCTACAAATTGTATACTAACAGCGACGGTATCGGCGTGTTTGCTGGCGGTAGCGCGTCTGCTGGCGATACCGCTGGATACGGTGGCGAATTCGGTGTCTTTGCTGGCGGTGCTGCGGGACACGATGGCGGGTTCAGCATCTCGGCTGACGATGTCGTTGAATACGACGGCGGTTTCAGCGAGTTCGCTGGCGGTAGCGTTGGATACGGCGGCGGGTTCGATATCTCTGCTGGCGATGTCGTTGGATACGACGGCGGTTTTCGCGTTTTCGTTTGCGGTACTGCAGAGTACGATAGCAGTTTTAGCGTTTTCGCTGGCGGTGTCGTTGGATACGACGGCGGTTTTAGCGTTTTCGCTGGCGGTTTTAGCGTTTTCGCTGACGATGAGGCTGGACATTACGGCAGTTTCTTCATACACAGGTACGGAATTGAGATACGTAGTCTCAGCGTCTAATAAAGCCGTAAAGTTTATATTTGTCGCGGTAGCCGGTTTATATGCGGTATTTGCGTACCACGGTAATACCGAAATCGACACATTCTCATTTGTGTATATGGATGACCCACGAACACTATCGGCGGTAGCACCATATATTGTCGCGTAATACATTTCACTATATTGTCGCGTAATACACTTCACTCGCGTTTTTTTTTTTTTTCGAAATTTGCGTTTATGGTTGATCACTACTAACCCAAATAATTATTTAATCGACTGCGCCATTGTAACACGAGAAGCGGTTTGCATATATTTATTAACTTTACAGGAGCGTGCGTAAAGTAGTGATCAACAAATATTAATTTAATCTTTTATTAAATAATAACACAAGAACACAAATTACGAAATATACAAAAAAATACAGACAAACAAAGTGAAATATATATTAAATTACAAATATAAACTAAAGCGAATGTAATTACTAATAAACAATTAACTAATTCTAACAACTAAAGCGATTCTAGAGGTCTCTGACACTCTAAGCGGACTTAAAAGCGAACTTAACTTAAACGAAGGCGAGCGTGAACTGAACTGATTCAACAGAGAGAAAAACATACTTTTTTCTCAAAACTAAAATTGTAACTTTTCAAATATTATAACAAAAATCTAAAATACTTCAAAATATCTCTAAGAAATATCTTGAAGTGGCCAAGTGGCTTGCCGTGAACCCTAATATATAAATCTGTCACTAGAGCAAAATAGATACAAAATTACTTAGTTTTCGAAATACAGATCACAATAACCACATGGCCCAGAACTGTCTTGTTACACTTATATAAAAAATTGAATCTTTACCAAAACATAAAAACAAGTTAATAGGTAACAAAATAAATAATTAAATCTAAATGTCATATGTATTTTCTCCTGATGAAGATGTACGTTGAGTACGTCGAAACGTCGGTTATTAATAAATATTAATACAGAACTACAATCTAAAGCCGTTTTATTTTAATATAATGAGTTCTGAAAGATTTTTTTAGTATATTAAATAAAATAAATGATAACAATTATTCATCTAGATAAATTATCTAGATAAATTCTGATAGTAATTGTAAGTTTGTAATACTATCATTTTGTCACTCGTTATGTAAATAATGCATAAAATATATTAAAAAAAAATTACAAGATGTAAATAAATAATTATACATTTATATATGTAAAAATAATATCGTAATTATACAATAGCTATAAACTTTTTCTAACATTTGATTACGATAAATAAACACTGAAACAGTATAATCATGTATACTTATCTAAAATATCTTCTAGTAATTTCTCTAATTGTACATACATATTTATTCTTACATATATTAATTCACGTTATTTGTGAACAGAGTATTTCAAGGTTCGGATTTTCCAAATTTGTGTAGATATAACTATAAAATCATCATGCTACGAAACTTAATAAACAACTTAAACAAAACAAAATTTAATAGTTATAATTATTTAATTTGACCTTATTTCATGAAAACCGTTACAGATATCTTCTGTTAAAGATTTTTTCTAATTAGATTTCTCATATCAAAGAATTTCTAATATTTTAAATTTAATTTTAATATATTTTATACCGTTGAATTAATCGAAATTTTTAAATCTTTTCACGAAATATGTATAATAATAAAAATGTTTATTTACCCAACAGTAAAAAACAATTACACGACAATCATAAATACATGAATTGCATAACATATATAATAAATAATAGAAATAAAAATAATACAAAAATATACAACCTAATAATATAGAGTTCAAAAATAAATTTGATATAAAGCAAAATATAAATTTAAACAGTTTCTGACATACGTAACAAATTATGTAATTAAAATAAATCTGCTTTAGGTTAAAGTTCTGTATTAATATTTATTTAAAATCGACCTTCCGGCGAAACTCAACGTTTGTCTTTATCAGGATAAATGATATAAATCACATTATAGTAAATAACAGAACATAGAAATAAGTTACTAGGTAAACTATGTTCTCTTAGCTTAGATCAATAATAGCAATATAATATATAAGCAATATTACTTGCACATTTAATATTCTCCGTTGCATAATAATTATAAAAATTATAAATAATATTTATAAACCGTCTAATATATAATTATAATAACATATTATAATACATTTAATATTATATTGTAGAAATTATAGTATAAAATTTCTACAAAAACTTTTGACTTCATTTAATCTATTTCAACAAAAACTTTAGCAAAAAACTTAATTTCCATTTAATATGCATACAATAGATTTAAAACAAGACAGTTTTTTTTTGCCTAACGGATTTAGTAATTTTTTTATAATAATTTTTTGTTGTGATTGAAACAAAAAGTATTTTGTTTTTATTGTAGTGGTAATCATGCGAACAATTTCTATAATTGATTACAACCTGCTTAAATACAAAGCCTTTGCACAACTTGAGTTTTTTTTTTTTAAATCTTTATTATTTTAATTAAATCTTACAAGTACTTTCTAATGAATGCAAATTAACATAAATAAGAATTCTATATAGTAATTATCTATACGATTCCATAGTGTATATTTCTAATTTAATAATTTAAAAGTAGATATTAAAAGAAACGGCTAATTAAACCAACGTGTTTGTATTGTAAATCCCCGCTTAGAAAAAAAAGTTGATTGTCTTTTTGATATTATTATTATACTAATCGATTATTTATTTTTATTTATATTTTAATAATAATTATTATTAAAGACTCGCTCAGACTGCGCGGTTGTAGTAGTTGAAATAGTAATAGTAATAGTTGTAACAATATTTGATCATTTACACTGATCTATGATGCAAGTTAAATTTTTACATACACTGTAAAAAAATTCGGTATTTTTACATAAAACTCGGGGCAACTGATTTACACCAGTTTAATATATAAATTTACAAATGTAAGAGAAATTTTTTTATATAATATGAACATAAAATACGTATATTTTATGTAAGTTTACTTACTTTTTCGGTAAAAATATATATAAAATAGTAAATTTATTATTTTACTTAAAATTTACAAAAAATTTATGTAAATCATCGATTTTGCTGAAATAATATGTTATTTTTTTACTATGGTTTTAATGAAAAATGATGGCAACTTTTTTACAGTGTGACACTGCAATGACACTTCATTGCAGCAACATGCATCAAATTGGAATTGAAGGAAGGAAAAAATATATTAAAATAAAACGGCTTTAGGATATAGTTCTGTATTAATTTTTATTAATAATCGACCTTTCGACGTACTTCACGTCAAATGAAAAATTACACAAATGACATTACAGTAAATAAATAAAACATAGAAACATAGTTTCTAGGTAGCAAAATAAATAACAAAATTATAAAATTTATAAATTATTAATTAAAGGAAACCAAATTTTATTTAAATCAGTGCCTTTTTACTGATTGACGTTATCTTTTTCTATATAAATTTCTATTACTTCATTTATCAATCTACTGTTAATATTGTTAGATATTGCAATTATCTTGGTATCAAATTTATAAATTTTGCTCCAGTTTCAATTTATGTTAAACCGAAACGAAAACCGAACCGATAAAATCTTGATAACCGCGAACTAAACCGGTTCGAATTTTTCCAGCGGTTTGCAACATTTATACATATATACACACACACACAGTCACGCTATGTACCCATAAGATCACAAACTCTTTCTATTTAAGAACATCAACTTTTCCAATAAGTTTGTGAATACCTGAAGATTAGATAAAAGAACAAAATATAATTATAATATTGAACTAAAATTTACAAATATGACACATCAAAAAATAAAAAATCACTGGATATTTTCAAAGAAACGAATTGACGTACGCGATCCATATTATAAATATCTGTGAATAGAAGAAGCATAAATGATTTCATGTGTTTATTATTTACATTGATTAGTTTTGGTTGTATTACAACATTATGGAATATCTATTTATTTGTTGGTTGAGCTGTTAAGGAGGTTTGTTCATTTTAGCGTAAAATAAACAATTTCACAGTCAACACTCACACAGGGAATTCCATTTATATGCAGTGCCGGCACTACTGGGCAATCCAGAGAGCATGACCCCCCCCACTTAAATATACTTTAGCTCCCGAATAACCCCCACGGATATTTTTGTGAAAATTTTAACTAATGAAAAAAATCTTTCAGAACTCATTATCTAAAATAAACTGGTTTAGGTTCAAGTTCTGTATTAAAATTAATTTATAATTGACGATTAAAAAAAAGATGTTATTGTTTTGTATAAAAATTATTACACAATTTGTGCTTTTTTAAACAAATTTTGAGCACTGCTGATACTAATAAATATCATAGTTTAGCACCGCCACTGTCTATATGTAAAAAGAAGATTTGTAGCTTCTGATTTGTAATCATTCATTTTTATCATTTCTAATATTTTGTTTACTTGATTTTGTAATATTGATATAATGTATTTATAATAATCATTTCCCGTAATTCCTAAGCGGAACTTGAAACTATATGCTCGAGAAATTAATCATATAGTAAAAATATTTTAGAGCTTATTATATTAAAATAAAACTGTTTTAGAAATTAGTTCTGTGTTAATTTTTATTAATAATTGACGTTTAGACGTACTGCATGTCATCATTATTAGGAAAAATTACACAAATGACATTAACAGTAAATAAACAGAACATAGAATCAAGTTACTAAGTAACGAAATAAGTAACTAGATTATAAAATTTATAAATTTTTAATTAAAGAAAGACAAATTTTAATTAAATCACAATAGGAATTTATAAAGAAAAAGATAACATCAATCATTGTGAATCATTCTAGTTGCTTATTTTGTTACCTAGTAACTTGTTCCTATGTTCTGTTTATTTACTGTAAATGTCATTTGTGTAATTTTTTCTGATGATCAATGCACGTGGAGTTCGGCGAAATGTCGATTATTAATAAAAATTAACCTTAATCTTAAAGCTGTTTTATTTTAACTAGTCACATGCTTTACGATAGAAACAATCAAATAAATCTCAACTATAATTTGATTTATTTATTTTAAAATATTCTCGAAATAAAATAAAAATATAATAGATAAAATAATTAAATACAGTGTGTAAATAAAGTAAGGAATAATATTCATATTTTTGTTATTATCGCTGTTTGGAAGAAAAGCCTGGACATGTCGGTTTTATTTTTTTCTATGGATTTTATGGATGTTAATTTTAATTTTTTTATTTGCTATACTCTGGGACCTATTACGTCATCCACTTTTTTTTTAATAGAACTCTTTTACTTTTTGAACGGAAATAAAAAGTAGATTTTTTCTGAGTTTAGCAATACCCCATATGTGGTATTTAAAATTAGTAGTTTTAGAGATAATGTAAGATCAAAGGTATAAACTTTAAGAATTTCAAGTTTAATTATTATTTTCGTTAAGGTTATACCTTTGACCCTCTATATCTCTAAAACTACTCATTTTAAATACACTGTAATAATGGAGGATCAAAGATATAAACTTTGAGAATTTCATGTTTAATTATTATTATAGACATGAAGGATCATAGGTATAACTTTCACGAAAATAATAATTAAACTTGAAATTTTCAAAATTTATACCTTTGATCCTCCATTATCTCTAAAACCACACATTTTAAATACCACATACTTATGGGGTATTACTGAACTCAGAAAAAAAATCTAAAAAGTAAGGGAATTCTATTTAAACAAAAGTCGATAACGTCATAGGTCCCAGAGTAGTAAATAAAAAAAATTAACATCCATGAAATCTGCAGAAAAAAAATCGACGTCTCCGGGCTTCCAAACAGCGATAATAACAAAAATATGAATATTATTCCTCACTTTCTTTACACATAAACTTAATCAAAAACTTAAATCATATACCGTAATAATACAATATTTAATATTATCTATTGTATTAATTAATGATAAATAATCACTTACAAAATTATTAAATAACGGAATGCGGAATTACGATATGCGAAAATAGTAATAAAATTTATAATAATCAAAACATACCAATTTTTTTCGACGAATCTGCTTCCTGCAGCACAAAAACTGAATAATTCTCAACCATTTAAACTTGTTTTTATTTATAAATGATATTTAAACGCGCAGAAATTTGACAATCACAAAATTGTTTTTGCACTAAACAAGTTTCACAATGAAATGAGATCAGTGTAGAAGTTGTTTTCTTCTAAATAGTATTTATTACACTAACGTTTTCCGCAGGTAATTATTGGCTATTATATCTGACATAAAATGTGATTTTTTCATTGCAGATAATTGAATAGATAATTTTTTAAAATTTTTATCACTTTCTTATTGATTATGTTTGTGTATTGGCGCCTTTTTCATAGTAACTGGGGGGAGAACCCAATTATTTTGATCAATAAATTTATTTTCTTATGTTTTTTCCTGGTTCAATTCTTCTATAAGATTCTAGAATATTGTACATCATTGTCTTTGATCTTATCAGTTAGATTTTTGATAATAATTTACGTATGTACTTGTTTTTCGCATGTGAATTGTTACTCAATAGCTGGCCAATAGAAATTGATTAATTCTTAATGCTACAAATTGTAATTGAATGAATAATTGAGGTATTTTTAATAATGATACATTTTATAAATATAAATAAAAGTTCATACATTTTAAATATAAAATAAAACGAATTATATTGGCCAGTATTCTCACTTCATTTTTAAAAGTAATTTTTAACATAGTAAAATTATTTCAGAACTTATTATATTAAAATAAAATGGATCTAGGTTTTAGTTCTGTATTAATATTTATTAATAATCGAAGTTTTGACGTACTCAAGGTATTATTAGGAAAAATTATTCAAATGATATTCACAGTAAATAAACAGAATATAAAAATAAGTTAGTACTGATTTAAATAAAATGTTTGTTTATTTAAAATAAAATCTGTATTAATTTAAAAAATCTTTATTATATAAAATTAGAAAATAGTGTCACAATTGCAAGATTCATAAATAGTAACAGCAGATTGACAAGAGAAGAAATAAAAATTTATAAAGAAAAAAATAACATCAATCAACAACTAGTAACTGATTTAAATCAAATTTGGCTTCCTTTAATTAAAAATTTATAATTTTTATGATCTAGTTACTTATTTTGTTACCTATTAACTATGTACTGTTTATTTACTGTAAATGTCATTTTTCCTGATCAAGATGTACCTACATTGATTACGTCAAAATGTCAATTATTAATAAATATTAATACAGATCTACAATCTATAGCCGTTTTATTTTAGTGATTTTTTAACAAAAGTGCTTTTGATGTTTATGTAAATTTACATATTAAGCGCTTTAAAATAGTTTATTTACATATAATTAATGGTCGACAGTTTAACTTTGTGAAACTCTTTGATAAAAGGTTTGTAATAATACTCATTTTCGTAAAATTTCACTACAATTTATTTCGTCAGTGTTATAGTTTATTTACATTTTATAATTTCATATATAATAAAAAATATCAAAAATAGAAAATCTATTCATTAGTAATAAAAATAGAAACAAAAATAAATTTATATTGAAATATATGATAAAGGCATTTTTTATTGCAGCATATCGTAGTATGAATATTTTGACATACGCTTGAAAAGAAAATTGATATTAACTTATTGTAAATTAATAATAAATTTTTAATTAATTAATTTTATTATTAATGAATTGATTTTTCAATTTTTCATATTTTTTAAAATACTTAAAATTATGGTGAAATTAATTAAAGATTTAAAAAAAAAGACCGAAAAATTGTTGTAATTTCAATAATAATATTTACAATTTGTATAATCTAGTGTTCAAAATTTCAGAAAGTGGTTTCCCACTAAAACTTTTAAAAAATTATTTATTTTGATTATAATCATATTTAAATACTGTATAAACAAATGATAATAAATATCTAGTTATAAAGTTTCTTGTATCTATAGTTAGAAATATTTCTTTATATTTTTTTTAGTGAAAAACGCAGTGGAGCGTATAAAAATGATAGTAATAAAAATTTCACGGCGAATTACTGTAGTTTTTAATTTGATATAATTAACTAGTTGATTAGTATCAAATGAAATGACACAACAGAAGGTAAACACGTCGGGAATATTTTGAAACAAAAGTTGTAGCTCAACGACATTTGACGATTAAGTTTTTTCCACTTTTTTTTTGTCTTTCATCAGATCGGATAAAAACAATTAAAACGTTTTTACATCGACGATTTTGTTTTGTTTTTAAATAAATGCATAGTTGTTTTATCTAAGGCGGTTTCATAATAAATACTTTAACAAAAATCGATGTTAAACCTACAAAGAGCAAATTTTATATTCAACTGGCATAACTATTATTATTTTCAATATATCAACTTTTTTGTTTATTAACTTTTGAAGTTTTTAATGATAAAATTATTTGTTGTTCTTAATAAAATAATGCTTCTTTGTCAACTTAATTGACTTTAGATACATATGTACATACACAATCACGCCATGTACCCAAAAGGGTGTGGCACAAACATTTTTCACTATTCCGATCAGTTTCTTCCAAACATGTAAGTTACAGATGTATTTTGATATTTACCTAACTAAAATGAGTATATATTAATTACATATATGATATTGTAGTTCCGTGGTGATGATATAATATATATACTGTAAAAAATATATTTTAAATTTATGTATTTTATAGGTTTTAACAGTAAAAATAATATTTTGTAATTTTACTGCGATAATTTACATAATATTACAATTCTTATGAAAAATTACATTCACAAATGTAAAATTACATAGATTATATGTAAAATTACATAATTTTTGTACAGTCTATATATATTTACTTCTTACAATAAATTTTATTATCAATAAAGTGGTTAGTCGTTAAACTAGAAAATGGTATTCACCAATTTTGTGACAGTAATATTTAATTATTGTTCGTTAAAATTTAATCGTTAATTTTAACTGCCGTTTTTTAACAGCAATAATCAGATGATAATGTTTATAAAAAATTTCCTTAAATATATTGACGTACAGAATAAAATTATTTGACGAAAATCATAAATACGTGTATGGGTATTTTTCCAATAAAAATTAATTTAGTTTAAGTATTAAAATTTATCATTTAGAAACCTATTAAAATTTTATTATTAACAAATTTATAGACAGAAAGAATAAAATAAAAAAGCTGTAGAATTTAATTCTGTATTAATTTTATTACAAAAATATAGCTATCGTCTTTTGTTTTCGAGTTATGGCAAAAAGTTCGCTTTTTCCGTATTTTGATAAATGGCGATATCTCGATGGTTTTTTAAATTAGACGAAAATAATTTTCACATTCTTAAGGCACTTTTTTTAGTAGAATGAAATGGTCTTAACGGATATTATAAATCTCCGTTAATTCTCGGGTTATAACATAAAGTTGTGTTTTTTTAAATACAAGTCATAGTCGGCTCTGACTTAGTTAAATGGAGAATTTTTTTCTCTTTTCAATGATATACAGTGTGTTGACCGCGACCCCGGAACATAGGACTTTAACATGTAATTTCGAGAAATTGCGATATACTACTTTTTCGAGTAAAATTCGAAGAAATACTTAGAATACTTTTCGATAGGGCATAATAAGTTCTATAATTTGGTTTTAGTTTTAATTTGCTAGCATGTGCCGTGTGGGCTCTAAAATTTTTTTTTGATTTTTTCGTTTTTATTTTTTTTCTCAAAAACTATGAGGTGTAGAAAAATAAACATGACATGGAAAAATGAGGAATAATGAGTACTATAATTGGGTGAACAAACCATTATTCTAAGTTGCATCGTTTAGTAGAAAAAAAATTAAAAACTGAATTTTTGAAAATCTCTCAAGGAGGTAACCTGGTTTGTTCACCAAATTTGTTTGTTCACCAAATTATAGTACTCATTATTCCTCATTCTTCCATGTCATGTTTATTTTCCTACACCTCATAGTTTTTGAGAGAAAAAATAAAAACCAAAAAATCAAAAAAAAATTTTAGAGCCCACACGGCACATGCTAGCAAATTAAAACTAAAACCAAATTATAGAACTTATTATGCCCTATCAAAAAGTATTCTAAGTATTTCTTCGAATTTTACTCGAAAAAGTAGTATATCGCAATTTCTCGACATTACATGTTAAAGTCCTATGTTCCGCGGTCGCGGTCAACACACTGTATATCATTGAAAAGAGAAAAAAATTCTCTATTTAACTAAGTCAGAGCCAACTATGACTTGTATTTAAAAAAACACAACTTTATGTTATAACCCGAGAATTAACGGAGATTTATAATATCCGTTAAGACCATTTCATTCTACTAAAAAAAGTGCCTTAAGAATGTGAAAATTATTTTCGTCTAATTTAAAAAACCTTCGAGATATCGCCATTTATCAAAATACGGAAAAAGCGAACTTTTCGCCATAACTCGAAAACAAAAGACGATAGCTAATTTTTGTTTTCATAATTGAGTTTCTCTCAAAAAAAGGGATCGAGGATGCGCGGTCCATTTTTCCATATCTCTTATAGTTTCCCAGTTCTCCTATAAAAACGTCCAAATTTGCCCACCCTGTACATCACCATCAGGTAAAATGATACAAATGACATATACAATAAATAAACAGAACATAGAAACATGTTACTAGGTAACAAAGTACAGGTAACTAGATCATAAAATTGTATACATATTTTTAATTAGGAGAAGCCAAATTTTATAAATTTCCGTTGTTTCTCTTGTCAGTATTAGTATGAAGGGGCACTGATTTAAATAAAATTCAGCTTCTTTCAATTAAGAATATGTAAAATTTAATTTTCTTATTTATAGTAACTTGATTCTATGTTCTGTTTATTTACAGTAAATGTTATTTGAACCATTTTTACTACTTTGACTGCAAGGAAAAGTAGTAAAGCGTTTGGTACGGTGTCTGTAACATTTTCAAAAAAAAAAAAAACTTGTATAGAAATCCTTCATATAGCCTCTAGATGACGAATCTGAACTTAGTTTATGTGGGTGTATGGATGTGCGTCGTCAGCTCGCTCGCTCGCTCGCTCGCTCGCTCGCTCGGTCGTCAGACAAAATTTTGTGATCGCAACTCCTCCTAGACGGTTCAACCGATTATAATGAAATTTTCAGGATAAATTTGCCTAGTGCCCAAGATGGTCATGTGGTTTTGGTTTTTTCCAGTGATGCCAACTTTCCGAGAAAAAAATTACTAAAGTTTTTAAAAATTCATTGTGGCTACATTATTTATCCGATTTTGATCAAATTTTCAGAAAAGATTTCCCTAATGCTCCTATTAATTACATAATTTTATTAATATTCAGTGTTGCCAACTTTCCGAGAAAAAAATTACTAAAGTTTTAAAAATTTTATTATGGCCATGTTATTCAACCGATTTTACTCAAATTTTCACAAAAGATTCTCCTAGTATTCATATAATTTATGTAATTTTAACAAAATACAGTGTTGCCAACTTTCCGAGAAAAAAATTAGTAAAATTTTTAAAAATTTATTTTGACTATTTTATTTAACCGATTTTAATCAAATATTTATAAAAGTTTTTCCTAGTGCCTAAATAAATTATGCAATTTTAACAAAATACAGTGTTGCCAACTTATCGAGAAAAAAAATCACAAAATTTTTAAAAAATTCATTGTGGCTACATTATTTATTCGATTTTGATCAAATTTTCAGAAAAATATCTCCTATTGCCCACATAAATTATAATATTATTAAAATACAGTGTTGCCAACTTTCCGAGAAATGTCAAAGTAGTCTATATATGGGTTTACCCATATACTTCTAATCTTGTTTCTGATAAAGTTATACGTTAATTACGTCGAGATGTCGATACGTACATACACAATCACACCATATACCCAGAAGGATGTGGCACAAACTCTTTCCACTGTCCCGAAATTAGTTTCCTCCAAACATCCCTATTCAGACAAGCAACTTTAGCATACATGTCGATTATTAATAAATATTAAAATAAGATTATTTTTACTAAGAGAATAATGAGAGAATAATCGCTCAGCGAAAGAAGTCGCAACGCAAAGTACATATTTTCTAGTCACAAACTGTGTGTACAAGATCAAGGAATCTTTACAAGTTTGTATAAAGGTGAATGCGTAACAAGAAGACAAATTCATGTGTCGTCCAGATTGTATCAAACATAAATAAACTACAACAAAATGGCAGGAACTAAATAAAGATGTGTTGTCTTATTTAGATTCTATATTACTTCTATAATTTATATACTAATAAAATTTTAATATCTATATACATTAATTAGACAATTGATTTGGAATGAAAATAATAATTATAAATATTTTTTACTAATTACGTAATAATTGCCCGTATTGATAGAACATTTTAGATCACTTTTAGTTAAATGGAGTCTTAATTTCAATATTAATATTCAATTAATTTCTGGGCAAATGTATAATATTTAAATTTAAAATAGTATATTATGTTATGAGAAGTAGATAGCGATGATTATTGTGTTGAGCCCAGATATTTGTGGCCGAGATAAAACCGAGGACAAGAAATAGTTATGTATGGTGTTGCCACAATTGGTTTATATAGTAACTAACTGACTTATTTTACTATTAATATAATAACCTCTTTCTACATAGGGGCAATATGGTAACTTAATATTAATGATACGCTTGAAGAAAAAATAATTTTATAACATATTAAAAAAACAATCTTTACCAACTCATATTAAAATGAAAAAGCTTTTGGTTTAATTTTTTAAATTTGGTTTAGTTTTTAATATTTTAGTATATCAAAATGTCAAACTTTTAAAAAAAATTAAACATAATTTACACTTAAATTTTTTTTAATTTTATAATTTTGTATCGGCATATTTCTTAAACATTTACATAATTCAACATATATATATATAATAAATTACCGCAAAATACATAGACACATATATAATAATAACATCAGATATAACGATGTCATGATATTGATAATATAATATTATAAAGCCAGTTTCGTATTGGCCACAAACTTGTCGTTTGCGGTCTCTTTCTTAAGCTGTTGTAGTGGTAACACTGTTTCTTCGGTTGCGTGCACATAACAACCGCATCGCCACGGCACGATATTACAAATAATTAGTACCGTTTTGTACAGATTTAATGACGTTTATTACATATTTAAAGTGTATTTTTTGATTAGAATACAGGCTTATACTAATGAGGGGAAATCTCTTTTTCAGTGACACTCTGTGTATGTGTGATTATTTCGAAATCATACTATTGGAGTTGATCGTGTAAGACGCGCCCTGATTGGTTCGTTGTATATGTGTGTGTGTTTGTGTGTAAAAGAGCCATGCGCAGTATCTGTTTATTTTATGCTTATTTGTATACGTACAGAGAAAATATACGTTTATTGTGTATTTAAGATTTTTTTGTTCTTTTTATTTCGTACTCTTTCTATTATCACGTTTTTGTGTTTGATGTATTGTGTGTGTGTGTGTGTTATTTTTTGAAAGCTTTTTCAAAAAATATTTCTATAACGTGACATGAAACTTTTATTGTTTAAAATAAAAAAGGCTTTAGGATTAAGTTCTGTATAAATTTTAATTAATGTACTCTACGTACATAGATCATCAGGAAAAAATATACAAGTGACATATACAATAAATAAACAGAATATTGACACAACACTGTTATTTTGTTGCCTAGTAACTTGTATCTATGTTTTGTTTATTTATTGTATTTTTCCCGTAATTCCTAAGTGGAACATAGAGGCTACATTCTCGAGAAGCTAAATATATAGTTTCTTAACAATTTTTTCTTGCATACCAATGATGCGGGTCGTTAGCCCACGACTAAGCAAGGACCTACAGCTTATAGTGAGTTTCGAATCACTCAGTAGTATAAGATTTTAATATGAAATAATATTTAATTAATTTCTGGTGTGGGACAACTGTATTCACATACACAATCATACCATGTACTCAAAACGATAAAAAATATGTATCGTAACTTCTTGATTTTCTCTTTTACAAATTTTAAATTATATTGTACTAAAAATAGACAAATTAATTAGTAATTTTATTATATATTTTTTTCTGTAATATTTGCGTTTAATTTATTTATTTTATTTTTTCTTATTTTATTTTTTATTTTTATTTATTTATTTATTTATTTATTACATGAACCATTTTAGATGTTATAAATATATAAAATTTTATTGCAAAAACAAATTTTCTTTTATTTGTTATATTAAAACCGTTATATAAAAATAGGGACACGCTTTACATATACGTATCTTCATATACGACTGTGCACAACAAGAACAAACACAGAAATAGAAAATAATTCATATGTAATACTTGATTTTGTGTCCTTTTCTAAAAATCTTTACATGTTTTTATGTGTGTACAATATAATCTTGTGTACAGATGTAGCTTAGTGTGTGTGTGTGTGTGTGTGTGTATGTCCATGGACCATGGTAACAAGAATAATTATGGTTAGCCTACCACTTTTCACTGCCGTATCATTTACAACGCATTTTTTTTTCCTTTTTCCATTCGTACTGTCATAATCTGTTTATTTGCACTGTCATGTACAAAGATGTCGTCTTAATACACTTTGCAAGTCAGTAAGTGTACTATAAAATTTATTAAAATTATTAATTTAGTTAAAAATTAATATAGATTTTTTATAATTATTAATATTTTAGAATTAACAATAAATTAATTATAAAAAACTTATATTTAATAAATTTTTTATATTAAATTGTTTTTGTTCAATTACATCGATAAGCAATCGTAATTATTTACAATGTTCAAAATTTTTGAGTTAAAAAGTGAAAAATTTTTGACGGGTAATTAAATTTTTACTATTATAAGTCTTTTTATTTACACATTCATTGAGTAATTAATTTTTATTTCAAAAATATAAAACACTAATAAGTGTAAAAAGTTTAATTATTTCTCTTAAAAGTTTAAAATGCTAATTTATTCTTTAAAAAGTTACAATAAATAAACTGCTTTTGGCTCAAGCTCTGTATTAAAATTAATTTATAATCAACATTTCGACGAAACTCAACGTCCACCTTCGTCAGGATAAACTTATTCAAATGACATTACAATAAATAACAGAATATAGAAATAGATCTATAATCTGTTATTTACTGTAATGTCATTTGAATTAGTTTCTCCTGATGAAGACGAGCGTTGAGTTTCGTTGAAACGTCGATTATAAATTAATTTTAATACAGAACAAATTTGACATTAAATTTTAAAATTATTTTTCTATTTATTGTAAATAATTTTACTACTAAATATATATTTTCGTAGTTATTATTATTAAAGATTATTTATCATCTTGCTAGTTGACAATATCTTTAATAACGTTTTTATTTTGTAAAATACCGAAGTAAAACTATGCATAAAACTTTATTAACGTATATAAAATAAGTTTTAGAAAGAATTATTACACTCAAAGTTTCATTACCAAATAAAATCATATTTAGTTGCAAGTAGATATAAAAAATTGGTAATAAGTTTTTATCTATAATAAATTAATCTATAATTTAGTTGAATGAATGCTGTATTGTGAGATTGTTATAATAGTATATTGGAAAGTGCACTATAATATAAAAAATAATTTATTGCGATTTTCTACGAAAATAAATGTATTTTTGTTTTTATTTTAGAATATATCAAGAGTTATACTCAAAATCAAATGTAAAGAATTTGGATATTCTGTTCTTCAAACAAAAAAAACATAAATCACTCTTAATGCCTGGAAAGGTATTGACTTTAAATAGAATTAGTTACCTAAAACTTGTTTACTTCTATGAATCAAACGCTGGTAAAATTTTCGGAACAAATTCATAGAAAACTATTTTACACAATTATTTCGGAATTTCCGATGCAGTTAGTGCTAATTAATTATTAGTGCATTTTTTTTTTTAAAAAACTTGAAAAACAAATACTTGATTTATGTATTTATAGAAAGCATTAATAAAAATATGTAATATTTGAGTACATATTTGTCCTTAAAATATTTAGATAATTCTTACAAAATAAAATTATTATACATATTTTTTCATAAATTTTGTAAAAATACTGAAGTCTGTAAATTTTCATGTTCAACTGGTGTAAATCAGTGTATGCAGTGCATGCAAAATTGCAATTTCAGATCAATTCTAAAATAGTATAGAAATATAAAAATAAAGGCATCATTAAATACAAATTTAAATTTGGTAAAAAAATAAAATGGTTTTAGGATTAAGTTCTATATAAATTTTAATTAAAAATTGACGTTATAATATACTCTATACATATACCATTATCAGGAAAAATTTTGAATTAAAATTTGTACAGAACTTAATCCAAAAGCTTTTTTATTTTAATATAATAAGTTCCTAAATATTTTTTACTATGTTAAATTTGGTATTTCATAAAATAAACAAGTAATTAAATAATTAAACAAATATTAATTACACTAATTAATATTAAGTATGTACTTATAGTTTATCTTATCTTTACTCTTAAAATAACCGTGTTAGATCATCATTAAATTTCTAAAAATTGCACCATTTTTTTGAAAGGAATACAATAAAATTAGACATAGAAACAAATATGTAATATTAATATATTTAAAATATGGTAGAAATCTATTTTGACATTAATATTAACATATAAATCAATCGATATTTCTTACATTACTAATACTACCATGTGACAATTTAAAAATGTCATAAATTTAAATATATTGAACATACATTTTACATTAGTCATATAAGGAAATGCGCAAATAAAATTATATTTCTAAAAAATTTCTATCTAACATAAAAAAATTTGTGTGAAATATCAAATTTTATATACAGAATTCAGGAAAATTTTATAGTCTATGAATATAGCAATAATGAAACACAAACATCAAGGCCACTTTAGGCTATAATAATTTGTTAATAATTTATAAATAACTATTTGAAATAATTTATAAATAAATATTTGTGATTGATTTTTTTTTTTTAAATATTTAGTAAAATAAAATAATTTCAAAATAAAACAGCAATATGTTATAGTTCTGTATTAATATTTATTAATAATCGAAGTTTTGACGAACTCAATTTATAGTAAACAAACAGAACATAGAAACAAGTTACTTCGTAACAAATAAGTAACTAGATAATAAAATTTATAAGTTTTCAATCGAAAGAAGCCAAATTTTATGGAAATCTTATAATTTTATAATCAGTTGTTTGTTGTCAGTTGGTAGCAATGCATACGCATCTCCTTACAAATCTGTCCCAAATATTTATTGAAAATAAGTCAATTCCAAATTCATTTCAAATAATTATTCGTAAATTTATTAACAAATCATTACCGTCTAAAGTGGCCTTTAAGTTGGCTGTAATAAAATTTTTGTTCCTGTCATACTTGCGAATTTTTTTTCTTATAGAGGTTCTGGATCAAAAATCTATACATTTACAACTATATCAATCAGCCTGTATAATAAAATTATTTAATTTATTAGTCAGTGAGCAAAATGTTCTAGAATTTTACTGATAGATAAAAGAATATTTCTATCTGATTTAAAATTTTAATTGCAAAATAATACAAGAATATTTTTTATTATCACTACGAAAATAAAATATTAATTACGTAAAAATTAACGAATATGAACCTTGTGATACACAAATATATTAATAATTATTTAAAAAAATATATTGCACAATTAGCAGAATATTAATTTGTTGTTAAAAATGTTTGTTTATCATTGCAGATAGTAGAAGGCGCCAGATAAAAAATAACAATATGTATAGGTACCATATTACTATATGTATAGGGAATTCACTATCAATGTCTATGTAATATGTACCTATAAATTAATGAATACAATACTTTATATATAAATTTAGTAAAAATTGGACAATGCAAATACAGCTAATAATAATTAATGAGTACCTTTAGTACTTATGTAATGACATTTTTAAATTTATTGTCTATAGAAATACTGATTATCATTATTAAGTTGTTAAATATTATATAGTAATTATATATTCATATATATGTGAATTTATATTTGAAAAAATAAACTAGTGTTTCTAAACATGTTACATAAATTTCAAATTTGCTTCATATGTTATATATTAACAGCAGGTTGATAAAAGAAGCAATAGAAATTTATAAAAAAAAAACATTAATCACTGTGAATTCACTAATTTAAATAAAATTTGGCTTTTATTAATTAAAAATCTATAACAATTTTATAATCTAGTTACTTATTTATTACCTAGTAACTTGTTTCTATGTTTTGTTATTTACTGTAAAGGTCATTTGTAAGGTCGATTATTAATAAATATTAATATAGAATTTAAACCTAAAGCCTTTTTATTTTATATAATGAGTTTTGAAAGATTTTTTACTATTGTTAAAATACTTGTATCATTTTCAATTCAAAGTAATGTAAGCAAAAGTAACAAAAATTGAAAGCAAATATTTCCAAGTAGTAAGAATAAAGGAGCATGTTTGATGGAAAGAATTATTTTTTGATAAAGGAGTTTGTGCTTACCCTTACGGCTGCATAGCGTGATTGTTGCATATATGTGGTTTTAAAAAATGAAACTTATAATCTACATAAATTTTTAAAATATCTATATAAAAATTATGCTCTGTCAAAAATCACTCAAAACCCAAATTTATTTTTGATTGCGTTAATAATAAGTTAACTAAAAACTAAATAGATAATGGAAGTATATAAATTATTTTTAAATAGATTGCATATTTTTTTATATCCTGAAAAGACAGTATTATTTATTGCATTTGTCAATACAGGTGCATAAATTAATGTAACCGTTTTTGACATTGTAGTGAATCAGAAAATCAGTAAATTATTGTAAAAAATTTTCCTTAAAATATCTATAATATTACATACATATTGAAAAAATTCTGACGTCTGTAAATTTAAATATTAAACTGGTGTAAATCAGTTGCCTCAAGTTTTTGTGTAAAATTGCCGATTTTTTTTTAAAGTGTATAAATATAAATGTGAATATATTAAAATTACTAAATACTATATATTAACATAGTAAAAAAAAATCTTTTAGAACTCATTATAAAAATAAAATAACTTTCAAATTAAGTTTGTATATATTTTATTTAAAAATCGACGTATATTTAAATATGCTTTACCTATATCACCATCAGGAAAAAATACATATATTTTTTCCTGATAACGATATATACAGAGAGTAACGTTGCGTAAGCTGGAGTAACTGAAGCCAGTCTAGTCGATTTCGGGTCGATTAGCGCACCTCTATTATAAATAAAAAGAATTGTTTCTGTTTGTTGATTAAATTTATTTAAACGTTTCAGTTTTTTCTTATTAAGTTGCGAAGATAATATCTGTTTACTTCAAAAATTTTAAAGTCGCGATGACATGAGACGCCGTCTACAAAAATTAGAGTAGACTGTTGCTTCACCTTGTATATGAACAAATTATAGATTGATGTTTTTACTATGGAGTTTTATTCAAAATACATAATTTAATAATTTTAAATTACCTATTTAATAATTAGCAAAATTACTTACATAATAGATATTCCGAAAAGAATAAATTATTAGTAATGTATTTACAAATTTTTTTTAAAATTATCACTTTTTAACAACTAAGGCAGGCAAACAGAACAGAAAAATTTGTTTTTGTATTTACACAAATACTGAATAAAATGTACCTTGCTTTCACATATATATGAAGGGAATCCCTTTATATTTATCATGATGATTTTCATTTTTATAAGAAACACTTTTTATCATACGAGTAATTACATTGTTTTCTTATCTATTGCTTACTAAGAAATATTTACTCATTCAAATATACATTTATAATTTTGTAGATTACCGATTTATTAAAACATCTAATATTCAACATAGTATTTTATCAAAATAAAACGGGTTTAGGTTGTAGTTCTGTATTAATATTTATTAATAATCGACATTTCGACTTAACATACATCTTCAACAGGAAAAATGATACAAATGATATTTACAGTAAATGAACAGAACAGAGAAACAAGTTATTGGGTAACAAAATAAGTAACTAGATTATAAAACTTATAAATTTTTATTTAAAGGAAGCCAAATTTTATTTAAATCAGTTACTTCACATTGATTGATCTTATCTTTTTCTTTATAAATTTCTATTGTTTTTCTGATCAATCTACTGTAAATATGTGTCTTGCAATTTTGTTTGTACAGGAAACTATACATTTTTTGTATAGAGAATGCATCGTGTAAAGTTAGCATTAGTTACTGCAAACTTTTTTTGACATACTTATTAAAACGTAGTTTATTTTTGTAAACAAAGTTTATTTAAAAAAAATGTTAAAAACGTATTTTCGCGTTTGACGCACAATAATTAATTATTTCTGTAACGTGTCACGATTAATCGCATACATTTTTTGTTCTCAATATGTACTATTTTCTTGATTTCTTATTAGTGATATTATGGGTAAAACACAATGAAAACTGTGCCAAAATATTAGTAATTGTATATTTTTCATTTTAAATTTTGCACATTTTTTCCAAATTTATTTAAAATGTAGTTCAGCAGAAATATACTTTGCTTACGTTCTTTTTTTCGTCTCATATATGTCGATATATATCTTGTTATGCAATAGAATTGACTACAGACATTTTTAGTCTGAAATTTGACTTGGAAAACGTGATTTTCTATGTCAAATAATAATTTTTTATATATTAAAATTTTGATTTTCTTTTCCTAGAGTTTTAAACGCATTTCTAAAAATGTTTTTATTATATCTATAGAAATTGTCGTGTATAATTTAAAATATTTATTTATTACTAGTTCAGATAAAATTTGTCAGAACTTAATTGCATTATCTATCATTTGAGAACTTTAGTGAATAGTGAAAAATACGTCATTTTATAAGTTTTGAGATAATGTCATTTAAAGATTAGATAGCACCAGTGACGAAATGTTGTAAATTTCATATAAACAAAAATAACCGAAATATGCATTTGACTTTGTTGCTAATAATATTTTAATTTGTAATTTTAAATTTAAATACATATATATATATATATATATATATATAACAGTACATTACAAAAGCATAAAAAAAATGATGTTAAAATAAGATTTTTATGTGGGGTATGTGGTGTAACTGTGGAATCGAGTACGAAATAGATTAATGTATGATGATTGTGAAAATTGTAAAAAATGTTGCAAAAGTTGGTATTAATTAGTTAAGATGGTTCGGAGCGAATGTCTAATGAACGTTTGGTTAAAAGAATTTATATGAATGATTTTGAAGGTATATGTTTGTGTGGATGTCCGATAAGTAGTTGGAGTGGTATGATTAAAAGAGTATTTTGCGTGAGCAAAAGTTTTCAAGTAATAGGAATAGAAGAGCATGTAAAAGAAATATTATGAATGTGGGTGAAGCTAAACTTGCTTGTCTGGAGGAAACTGCTTTCGGAATAGTAGAAAGAGTTTGTATCACATCATTTTTGGGTACATGGCGTGATTGTGTATGCATGTGTGTATGTATCAATTTATATTTTATATTAAAACGTACGAAAATTATATAAATGGAAGCTGAACAAACTTTTAAACCAAACTCTTCTCTACCAAACTATTAGCTTTACTTAAATAGCTACTCTACCAAACTAATAGAGTAAAATAATTTAAAGAAAAAGTACGTTAGTGTACTCTACTACTAACTATACTGATGTAAACAAGGCTTTAATAATCACGTCATCGTCTTCAGCGTGCGAATCTTCATCAATCCGCAATTTACATATGCATGGGGACCTGTTGGAGAAGTTATTCGCGCGCCCTGTTCGATCAAGATGTGTAATGGTGGCGTATGTCGCACGGTCACATACTCATTGTCTGTTATGTTGTAACCTGGTGCTGGCGGACGGGTAATTATCGCTTGCCGGGAGGGCCTAGCACCTGCGAGGGCCCCACTACTAACCGCAACGCGGTTCGTGCTTATGTCTGCTGTTTGTGGTTTCATTCGTGGGAGGTATCGTGTTATACTGGGTCTTATTTATTTTTTTTGTGATTGACTAGGCTATTTTTTATCGGTGGACTAGTTTTAATTCTTTTGTTATTATCCGATTAAAGAATGATGTAATTTTGTATAAATATTTTTAGACTAGCCGTCAAAATAATGAAGATAAAAAATAGCGTATTATGTTACGCGGAGCTCAGATATTTGTGGCCGAGGCAAAACCGAGGCCAAGCAATCTGAGCAAAACACAAAAAAAAACTGTCTATTTCGAGTCGAACATATATGTTTTTTCTTCAAGTGTTCTAAATGAAACTAAACTAGAAATAAATACTTGCCAAGTAACCTCCAGTTACTAACAGTTGTAGAATAGTATGTATATTATGTTATTCATATTTGTTGCGCGATTTGTGAAAATTAATCTTTCTTTGGTTTAATATACAATTTTTAACTATCCTGGGCTGTATACATTGCATTTCTTGCACTTCTTCACACATTTTTAATAACCAAATTTAAATTCAAGCAAAAATAAACAATACAACTATCAATTAACTTAACTTATTTTAATAATTTTTAATATAGCCGTCGAAAATGTCAAATTAAATACACTTGACCGTATTTCTTTGGTCGAATATGCAGGTTCTGACAAATCTAATGGTGCACATTGCATTTCTTGCACTTTTTCACACATTTTTAATAAGTAAATTAAAATGCAAGCGAAAATAAACAATGCAACTGTTAATTAACTTAACTTGATATAATAGTTTTCATATTGAGAACAGTTGCCTTACTGTTACTTAAAAATTTGTAGGTCCTGTAGAAGATGGAATATAATTATCACCGAAAGCTTGACGTAGAATCTTATATGAAAGTTTGATTCGAACATCTAACCTTTTTTGACTATCTTCCCATTAAATTCAATCCATTATATACCCATTATATATATATATATATATATATATATATATTATATATTATACATATTAGATTATATTCCTAGTACAATAACAAATTATGTTACTAATAACTTTGTGACTTTGTTTGACAAGGTCGAGGAAAAAAATAATTTTAATGTATTCAATATTTTATTTGAATCTTCTTTAATAGATAATAATTCTATTACAATATATAATTTTTATAATAAAAATATCTGTAACAATTGTAAGTACTAATAGAAATGGATAAACAGAACTACCATTACTTTTATTAAAATTATATTTACTATATTCTATATTTCTTGAATGGATAATATTAATTTTTATAAATTTATTTTATAATATGGTAATGTTAATATTTTCAATAAACAAAGTAATAAATCACAAAAGTTTTAGCTTTTTTATTATATTTATGTTTGTTGTTTAAAATACAATAATGTAATTATTTGCGTCATCCAAATATCAACATGAAATTTAAATTATAAAAACAATTATCTCATATCACTTTAAAACCGCAACAAGGAAATTCTTTTGTCACTCAAATTTAAATCAAAATTCAATTATTGAAAAAACGTATTAAGGCGTGCAAAGATGGTGGATAACAAGATGTTTGTGAATTGAATTCTTCCAAATTTAGCTGACATTGGCGCGCGAAAATAATTTTAAATTCATGACAGGTCCCTAAATTGAAACACTGAACGTGTATAATGAAACGTACGACAGAAAATACTAAACAAGAAAAATTAGAATCTATTTACAATACATATTAATTTTTACCATTTTGACTGCAAGGAAAAAGTGGTATAGTGATCGGTACGGTGTAACATTAAAAAGAAATTATATAGAAATCCTTCATATAGCCTCTCTGACGAATCTAAAGTCATTCAAAATTTTGTGATTGCAACTAATCCTAAACGGTTCAATCGATTTTAATGAAATTTTCAGGATAGGTTTATTTAGTATCCAAGTTGGCCATGTAGTTTTATTTTCAGTGATACCAACTATTCGAGAAAAAAATTACTAAAATTTTAGAAAATTTATTATGGCTATATTATTTATCTGTAATTAATCAGATTTTCACATAAGATTTTTTCTAGTGACCACAAAAATTATATAATTTTACTGTTAAATTAGGTAAGTATAATATAAATAAGTAATTTCAATTATACTAATGGTATTGTCACCAATAATTTGATTCTAATGTGAATGAATTTTTTTTTTTTTATTAGTACGTGTAGTTCGTCGTGTAGCACGCGAAATTCAATTTAATTAGGTTAACACTAATTGTTGAGTTGGTCAGTGAATTAATTGCTAGCGTTTTGGCTATTATTGTTTGACTTTTACTGTTTATTGTTTAATATTTTGCAAAAAAATATTATATAAATATTATAAAAATAAAACGGCATTAGGATATAGTTTTGTATTAATTTTTATTAATAATCGACATTTTAATGTATGGAGTACATTGAAAAAAATACACAAATAATATTACAGTAAATATACAGATAGAAACAAGATACTTGGTAACAAAATAAGTAACTAGATAAAATAGAAAGAATTTTATCTAGAAAGAATATTAATTTATTAATTGATTGTGGTGCAGTATACATTTGACCAATCAGGACGTAATTTTAATATCAGGAAAAAAGAACATGAAAAATGATATTTACACAAAACAAACCGACTCCACATTTGCTAACCATTTGTTATAACAAGAGCACAAAAGCAATTTCAACACAGAAATTTTGCCCTTAACAGAAAAAGGCTCCAAACTAAATTTATTAGAGTCAATAGACAATAAGGAAATCCCTCAATTAAAACAAGCTGACACTGAATGACTAAACCAATCTTTATATCTCATCCATCTTAAGTTTCATAGAAAATTTGTAAATACCCACCCCCCACCCAACAACAAATATCTGTAATAATATATAAATATTGTAAATATCTAGTTTAAGTTACTATTGGTCTGACGAAGCTATTGTATAGCGAAACGTCACCAAAATAAATATTTTTGAGAAAAAAAAACGAGGTGTTATTATTTACATATCATAATGAATTTAAAGTTTCAACAAGTAAGAGCAGAAATCATAGAAGAAAGAATATTAAAGTTTCCTATTTTCTACACATGAAATGCGTGAGCATGTTAAACGGTGTTAAAGATATTATTCCTCTGTTATCATTTGTGTAATTTTTTCCTGGTGACGATTTACCTTGATTTACCTTTACGTTAAGTACGTTAATTATTAATAAAAATTAATACAGAACTATATCCTAAAGCCGATTTATTTTATTATAATAAGTTTTAATTTTTTTTTACTATGTTAAGAATATTATATTTAATGAATAATGCAGTGAAGGTGGGCTGTGGAATCGTGGCCTTGCTCACGTCTCCGTTTTGATTAAAAATGCTATTGGTATCAAATTGTGGTTTAACAGACGATAGATCTTACATCATGCAACAGAACATACTAGAAATTTTCAACAATATTTATTTCAAGAAAAATTTACAATACTTACTTGTTCGGTTATCGGACTGACACTTACAAATAATAGTAAATAATATAGATACACACAAATACAATCACGCCATGTACCCAAAATGCTGTGGCACAAACTCTTTCCATTATCCCGAAAGCAATTTCGTCCAAACATCACTATCCAGATAAGCAACTTTAGCTTCATCCACATTCATAATACTACTTGGAAACTTTTCACGCAACACACTCTCAACCATACCACTCCAACTACTCATCAGACGTCCAAGCAAACGTATACCATCAAAATCATTCATATAAATTCTTTTAACCAAACGTTCATTAGATATTCACTCAAGATAACCGAACCAACTAACTAACACCAACTTTTGCAACAACATTTTTTACAATTTCACATTCATCATACACTAATCTATTTCGTACTCGATTTCTCCTAATTACACCACGTACCCCATGTAAAAATTTCATTTCAACAGTATTTATTGAAACATTTACATTCCTAGCAAAAGCACCCAAAACTTTACAACCAGCATTCACTCTTCTAATAAATAATAAATTATAATCAACAATTTTTATTAAAATCTAATTAACATTTAATATTATTTTAAATAATAATAGCAATAAATCACGCACGAATAAAAATCTGTAACATTACAAATTACATTTCCGATTTTAAACTAATTGAATTATCAAAAACACATCCAACATGTCATCATATTTAAGCCACATAAATAACTCATGACTACATATTTGAAACTTCCTAGTTCTATTAATTACCATATAATAATTATTATACAATATTTTACACGCATCTTCCCACAGCCCACAGATAACTGACTCATTCTACGCCACTGGTTTTCGGCTAGCGGATACACTGCCCACTACTTTGTAGTAAGAGTGAATGTTACATATAGTCAAACTCACAAAAGAAGATTCTAATTGTCAAAACTTTTACATTGCATATATATATATATATATATATATATATATATATATATATATATATATATATTGTGACAAAAACACTTTTTGTCACGAGTAAAATTTTATAAAAAATAATCGTGTTTTATAAAGTATTTAATTTTTAGTAAATTGGCAATATTGACTTAAATTGTAAAATTAGCAGGCACATAAATACCGCTTGTACCGGTGAAATATCTCTCTCTCCAGTGAGCAGCTCTGGTGTGAGCACCGCTCTCTCTCCAGTGAGCAGCTCTGGTGTGAGCACCGCTCTCTCTCCCGTGAGCCACTGTCCGAGCAAGCAGCTCTCTCTTGCGTGAATTACCGAGCTGAGCAGACTTCTACTGGTTTTGTCTTCGTTGTATCTGTGATGAGTTGAAGGTTAATTTACCATGCGGCCTGATAAGTTTTTGTATTCAATATGGAATTGGTTCGTTTGGATTTGAAACGATGTAAGTTGACAATTTATTTATTTTGTATTATGTTTGAATTGTTATTCATGAGATTTTTTGATGTTTGGATTATTTTAGTATCGTAAATTTTCGCTCTCGTGAATACAATGATGGTCAACTTACATTTGATTTCGTTTTGTATTTTTTGTAAAGCCAAATTCTTTCTTGAATAATGTTGTTAGTTATTTTGTTTTGAGTTATAATTTCTAGAGTTCAATTTATTAGAGTTTGTATCGTTATAGTTTATTTGATGATTAGTATTTTTAATTTGACAAATTAACCTTGAAGCAGCACAGATTCCCGTTCCAATCCTCATTTCTTTCTTTTGTAAATGCTAGTAGATTTTCCTTCCCGCTTTCCGTTTGTGAAAGTTCTTTAGTGCGTATCATTGTCTGTATTTGTAAATTTCGAGCCCTTGCTAGAGCGCGTTATGATCTTCAAGTTTTTTTGTGCCGTGCTGCGAGCACGGATTTGATAATTTTATTCGCGTTTAAAACGATCGGCGTTTTAATGTTTGAACTTTTGTAGAGTTCGGGATTGTTGCAATACGAGTTATTTTGAGGCCACGTGCCATTGTTCGTATTGCGATGATTTTTTGATTTATCGTATCGTATATTTTTGCTATTATCACAGCGCTTAAATTTTAGGCTGAAGAAGCTGTATCGGCTGTGATGATATTTTGTTTGAGTATATTTTTTGGTGGCCACGTCGTAATTCTCGGTGAAATACCCTATGTTTTCGTGGGCTACTCCTATAAGATCAGAATGCGTTCATTGGCTTCCGGATTTACAAATTACGGGAAAGACATTCGGTCTAGATCGGCTAAAGTACTTTCGTGTTTTGTCTCTCCTGCGCACGCGACCCCCCCTCTGTTCCATGTTCTATGTTCCCTCTTCGCGATCCCTTTTCTTTGTTGTATGAATGACGTGTAGAAAATCGTAAGTAGCAAATCATCACTTTATTTGTATTATTTTTGTATTGAAGATTTTGTCGTGAGCAAGTAATTTTGACTTATTTAGCTAGAAAATGTTGTTCAGTAATTTTGTTTTAGTATTGCTAAATTTTCCGTTGAGTTATGTGATTTTCAGTTCTAGTTAAATACTTTAATTTTACTTGTATCATTTTTTTGAACTATGCTATTTTCACTTAGCTTTTGTATCGTACGATTATACTGTTGTTATTTATTTTGTTTGCTAAGTGAACTATGCAATTATCGTTTAACTTTTCTATTATGAGATTATTCTGCTGTTACCATTTTGTTTGCTAATTGAATCATGTTATTATCGCTTAAATTTTGTACTATGATCTTTCTTTTGATTGCTAAATTTATTAACGTTGCTTGAGTTGATTTATGATTTGTGTAATTTAAATTGTAAATTGTAAATTATTCTGATTTTGCCTTTATTTGTTATATTGATGATATTGTATGAAACTATTGCCTATCTTGTGATTTCGATTGTATCGACTTTTATTTCAAGTTCGATTTGTTTGATTTTATCATGTTTGTATTCTGGATAAATCTGCTGTGCCCCCTCATGTTTAGATGAACAGGCTGTCGTTTTCAACGGTGTCCGAGCGAGATTCAGATGTATAGCGGCACCAGTTAATTGTGGAAACCGAGTTTGGAACAACCAATTGAAAGATTTCGACCATCCAATAAATCGAGCATTAATTATGGATTGGATGATGATGTTTATGACGTACTAAAGCCCGCTGGGCGTATTCTGATTGCGAGGGCGATTATTCTCCTGATGTCTTGATCAACGGCCACGCCGCGTGCTGCGCTATGCATTCTGTCATCTCCTCGGCGCTGACGAAAACGCAGAAGAAGATCTTCTTTAGCTAGACCACCCGCTAACCAGCAGACATCAAACAAACGACGTACGTACTCTGTATTTGGAATATCATACAATATAACTACATGGTATTACAAAATTGTAAGTAATTTTTCTATTTAATTATTTATCGCATTTCCGAAACAAATTCTCGAAAAATGAAATAAATCCCTATCCTGTTAAGTTCCTTTTTGAGATTTGTCAAAGCTTCTCAATTTTGCGTCAACATTCCGCTTTGACTGGCGCCCACCTAATTTACCAACATCACAAAATAAAGTTCCTACCAACCCCACCTACGACCTAGCTCTCCTCCAAACAACTGACGCCGTGCCCTTTATGGGTGACAGGTAGGATAAAAATCAGATGAATAAAATATTTCAAAATTTGAACACTTTGATAAAATTTAACTTTGAACATCTAATATTTTTCTTCATCTAAATGTCACACATAATTTTGGCTCGCCAACGTGGGGCTTTCATTGATTTTTTGTCTTCGAATTAGTCCATTCCTTCCTTTCACTTTTCCGAGAATTTGAGTTCGAAAATTTATTTAGTTCTGATTATTTTTTGTAATTGCTACTTACATTTCATGTTTAGTTATGATGATTATTTGTTATTTGTACTGTGTTATATTTGCTACTTACTCTTTTGATTTATGATGTTGATTTATATTATTTTGTATGTGATTGAGTCATGACTTATATTTTGTTTAGCGCACTGAGAGAGATAGTTTCACAGTTTTTTTGATTGATTAGTTTTTCTTTGATTTGAGTATTTTATTGAGTTACGAATATTTCTTTGTTGGAAAGTTAAAAATTTTTTTTGTAAATGAGAAAAAAATTTTTTTTTTTGGTGGAAGGGCTGTGTGACAAAAACACTTTTTGTCACGAGTAAAATTTTATAAAAAATAATCGTGTTTTATAAAGTATTTAATTTTTAGTAAATTGGCAATATTGACTTAAATTGTAAAATTAGCAGGCACATAAATACCGCTTGTACCGGTGAAATATCTCTCTCTCCAGTGAGCAGCTCTGGTGTGAGCACCGCTCTCTCTCCAGTGAGCAGCTCTGGTGTGAGCACCGCTCTCTCTCCAGTGAGCAGCTCTGGTGTGAGCACCGCTCTCTCTCCCGTGAGCCACTGTCCGAGCAAGCAGCTCTCTCTTGCGTGAATTACCGAGCTGAGCAGACTTCTACTGGTTTTGTCTTCGTTGTATCTGTGATGAGTTGAAGGTTAATTTACCATGCGGCCTGATAAGTTTTTGTATTCAATATGGAATTGGTTCGTTTGGATTTGAAACGATGTAAGTTGACAATTTATTTATTTTGTATTATGTTTGAATTGTTATTCATGAGATTTTTTGATGTTTGGATTATTTTAGTATCGTAAATTTTCGCTCTCGTGAATACAATGATGGTCAACTTACATTTGATTTCGTTTTGTATTTTTTGTAAAGCCAAATTCTTTCTTGAATAATGTTGTTAGTTATTTTGTTTTGAGTTATAATTTCTAGAGTTCAATTTATTAGAGTTTGTATCGTTATAGTTTATTTGATGATTAGTATTTTTAATTTGACAAATTAACCTTGAAGCAGCACAGATTCCCGTTCCAATCCTCATTTCTTTCTTTTGTAAATGCTAGTAGATTTTCCTTCCCGCTTTCCGTTTGTGAAAGTTCTTTAGTGCGTATCATTGTCTGTATTTGTAAATTTCGAGCCCTTGCTAGAGCGCGTTATGATCTTCAAGTTTTTTTGTGCCGTGCTGCGAGCACGGATTTGATAATTTTATTCGCGTTTAAAACGATCGGCGTTTTAATGTTTGAACTTTTGTAGAGTTCGGGATTGTTGCAATACGAGTTATTTTGAGGCCACGTGCCATTGTTCGTATTGCGATGATTTTTTGATTTATCGTATCGTATATTTTTGCTATTATCACAGCGCTTAAATTTTAGGCTGAAGAAGCTGTATCGGCTGTGATGATATTTTGTTTGAGTATATTTTTTGGTGGCCACGTCGTAATTCTCGGTGAAATACCCTATGTTTTCGTGGGCTACTCCTATAAGATCAGAATGCGTTCATTGGCTTCCGGATTTACAAATTACGGGAAAGACATTCGGTCTAGATCGGCTAAAGTACTTTCGTGTTTTGTCTCTCCTGCGCACGCGACCCCCCCTCTGTTCCATGTTCTATGTTCCCTCTTCGCGATCCCTTTTCTTTGTTGTATGAATGACGTGTAGAAAATCGTAAGTAGCAAATCATCACTTTATTTGTATTATTTTTGTATTGAAGATTTTGTCGTGAGCAAGTAATTTTGACTTATTTAGCTAGAAAATGTTGTTCAGTAATTTTGTTTTAGTATTGCTAAATTTTCCGTTGAGTTATGTGATTTTCAGTTCTAGTTAAATACTTTAATTTTACTTGTATCATTTTTTTGAACTATGCTATTTTCACTTAGCTTTTGTATCGTACGATTATACTGTTGTTATTTATTTTGTTTGCTAAGTGAACTATGCAATTATCGTTTAACTTTTCTATTATGAGATTATTCTGCTGTTACCATTTTGTTTGCTAATTGAATCATGTTATTATCGCTTAAATTTTGTACTATGATCTTTCTTTTGATTGCTAAATTTATTAACGTTGCTTGAGTTGATTTATGATTTGTGTAATTTAAATTGTAAATTGTAAATTATTCTGATTTTGCCTTTATTTGTTATATTGATGATATTGTATGAAACTATTGCCTATCTTGTGATTTCGATTGTATCGACTTTTATTTCAAGTTCGATTTGTTTGATTTTATCATGTTTGTATTCTGGATAAATCTGCTGTGCCCCCTCATGTTTAGATGAACAGGCTGTCGTTTTCAACGGTGTCCGAGCGAGATTCAGATGTATAGCGGCACCAGTTAATTGTGGAAACCGAGTTTGGAACAACCAATTGAAAGATTTCGACCATCCAATAAATCGAGCATTAATTATGGATTGGATGATGATGTTTATGACGTACTAAAGCCCGCTGGGCGTATTCTGATTGCGAGGGCGATTATTCTCCTGATGTCTTGATCAACGGCCACGCCGCGTGCTGCGCTATGCATTCTGTCATCTCCTCGGCGCTGACGAAAACGCAGAAGAAGATCTTCTTTAGCTAGACCACCCGCTAACCAGCAGACATCAAACAAACGACGTACGTACTCTGTATTTGGAATATCATACAATATAACTACATGGTATTACAAAATTGTAAGTAATTTTTCTATTTAATTATTTATCGCATTTCCGAAACAAATTCTCGAAAAATGAAATAAATCCCTATCCTGTTAAGTTCCTTTTTGAGATTTGTCAAAGCTTCTCAATTTTGCGTCAACATTCCGCTTTGACTGGCGCCCACCTAATTTACCAACATCACAAAATAAAGTTCCTACCAACCCCACCTACGACCTAGCTCTCCTCCAAACAACTGACGCCGTGCCCTTTATGGGTGACAGGTAGGATAAAAATCAGATGAATAAAATATTTCAAAATTTGAACACTTTGATAAAATTTAACTTTGAACATCTAATATTTTTCTTCATCTAAATGTCACACATAATTTTGGCGCCCAACGTGGGGCTTTCATTGATTTTTTGTCTTCGAATTAGTCCATTCCTTCCTTTCACTTTTCCGAGAATTTGAGTTCGAAAATTTATTTAGTTCTGATTATTTTTTGTAATTGCTACTTACATTTCATGTTTAGTTATGATGATTATTTGTTATTTGTACTGTGTTATATTTGCTACTTACTCTTTTGATTTATGATGTTGATTTATATTATTTTGTATGTGATTGAGTCATGACTTATATTTTGTTTAGCGCACTGAGAGAGATAGTTTCACAGTTTTTTTGATTGATTAGTTTTTCTTTGATTTGAGTATTTTATTGAGTTACGAATATTTCTTTGTTGGAAAGTTAAAAATTTTTTTTGTAAATGAGAAAAAAATTTTTTTTTTTGGTGGAAGGGCTGTGTGACAAAAACACTTTTTGTCACGAGTAAAATTTTATAAAAAATAATCGTGTTTTATAAAGTATTTAATTTTTAGTAAATTGGCAATATTGACTTAAATTGTAAAATTAGCAGGCACATAAATACCGCTTGTACCGGTGAAATATCTCTCTCTCCAGTGAGCAGCTCTGGTGTGAGCACCGCTCTCTCTCCAGTGAGCAGCTCTGGTGTGAGCACCGCTCTCTCTCCCGTGAGCCACTGTCCGAGCAAGCAGCTCTCTCTTGCGTGAATTACCGAGCTGAGCAGACTTCTACTGGTTTTGTCTTCGTTGTATCTGTGATGAGTTGAAGGTTAATTTACCATGCGGCCTGATAAGTTTTTGTATTCAATATGGAATTGGTTCGTTTGGATTTGAAACGATGTAAGTTGACAATTTATTTATTTTGTATTATGTTTGAATTGTTATTCATGAGATTTTTTGATGTTTGGATTATTTTAGTATCGTAAATTTTCGCTCTCGTGAATACAATGATGGTCAACTTACATTTGATTTCGTTTTGTATTTTTTGTAAAGCCAAATTCTTTCTTGAATAATGTTGTTAGTTATTTTGTTTTGAGTTATAATTTCTAGAGTTCAATTTATTAGAGTTTGTATCGTTATAGTTTATTTGATGATTAGTATTTTTAATTTGACAAATTAACCTTGAAGCAGCACAGATTCCCGTTCCAATCCTCATTTCTTTCTTTTGTAAATGCTAGTAGATTTTCCTTCCCGCTTTCCGTTTGTGAAAGTTCTTTAGTGCGTATCATTGTCTGTATTTGTAAATTTCGAGCCCTTGCTAGAGCGCGTTATGATCTTCAAGTTTTTTTGTGCCGTGCTGCGAGCACGGATTTGATAATTTTATTCGCGTTTAAAACGATCGGCGTTTTAATGTTTGAACTTTTGTAGAGTTCGGGATTGTTGCAATACGAGTTATTTTGAGGCCACGTGCCATTGTTCGTATTGCGATGATTTTTTGATTTATCGTATCGTATATTTTTGCTATTATCACAGCGCTTAAATTTTAGGCTGAAGAAGCTGTATCGGCTGTGATGATATTTTGTTTGAGTATATTTTTTGGTGGCCACGTCGTAATTCTCGGTGAAATACCCTATGTTTTCGTGGGCTACTCCTATAAGATCAGAATGCGTTCATTGGCTTCCGGATTTACAAATTACGGGAAAGACATTCGGTCTAGATCGGCTAAAGTACTTTCGTGTTTTGTCTCTCCTGCGCACGCGACCCCCCCTCTGTTCCATGTTCTATGTTCCCTCTTCGCGATCCCTTTTCTTTGTTGTATGAATGACGTGTAGAAAATCGTAAGTAGCAAATCATCACTTTATTTGTATTATTTTTGTATTGAAGATTTTGTCGTGAGCAAGTAATTTTGACTTATTTAGCTAGAAAATGTTGTTCAGTAATTTTGTTTTAGTATTGCTAAATTTTCCGTTGAGTTATGTGATTTTCAGTTCTAGTTAAATACTTTAATTTTACTTGTATCATTTTTTTGAACTATGCTATTTTCACTTAGCTTTTGTATCGTACGATTATACTGTTGTTATTTATTTTGTTTGCTAAGTGAACTATGCAATTATCGTTTAACTTTTCTATTATGAGATTATTCTGCTGTTACCATTTTGTTTGCTAATTGAATCATGTTATTATCGCTTAAATTTTGTACTATGATCTTTCTTTTGATTGCTAAATTTATTAACGTTGCTTGAGTTGATTTATGATTTGTGTAATTTAAATTGTAAATTGTAAATTATTCTGATTTTGCCTTTATTTGTTATATTGATGATATTGTATGAAACTATTGCCTATCTTGTGATTTCGATTGTATCGACTTTTATTTCAAGTTCGATTTGTTTGATTTTATCATGTTTGTATTCTGGATAAATCTGCTGTGCCCCCTCATGTTTAGATGAACAGGCTGTCGTTTTCAACGGTGTCCGAGCGAGATTCAGATGTATAGCGGCACCAGTTAATTGTGGAAACCGAGTTTGGAACAACCAATTGAAAGATTTCGACCATCCAATAAATCGAGCATTAATTATGGATTGGATGATGATGTTTATGACGTACTAAAGCCCGCTGGGCGTATTCTGATTGCGAGGGCGATTATTCTCCTGATGTCTTGATCAACGGCCACGCCGCGTGCTGCGCTATGCATTCTGTCATCTCCTCGGCGCTGACGAAAACGCAGAAGAAGATCTTCTTTAGCTAGACCACCCGCTAACCAGCAGACATCAAACAAACGACGTACGTACTCTGTATTTGGAATATCATACAATATAACTACATGGTATTACAAAATTGTAAGTAATTTTTCTATTTAATTATTTATCGCATTTCCGAAACAAATTCTCGAAAAATGAAATAAATCCCTATCCTGTTAAGTTCCTTTTTGAGATTTGTCAAAGCTTCTCAATTTTGCGTCAACATTCCGCTTTGACTGGCGCCCACCTAATTTACCAACATCACAAAATAAAGTTCCTACCAACCCCACCTACGACCTAGCTCTCCTCCAAACAACTGACGCCGTGCCCTTTATGGGTGACAGGTAGGATAAAAATCAGATGAATAAAATATTTCAAAATTTGAACACTTTGATAAAATTTAACTTTGAACATCTAATATTTTTCTTCATCTAAATGTCACAATATATGTAAAGTAATGGTATAATTTCTAATTGATCCCAGCCCTACGTAAATTTTTTTAAAAATCTAAATTATATCTAATATAAAGACTGAATGATCATGAAAAAAAGGAAAAACCATATTTATTTTCAACAATATTTATTAAATTTTCGTAAAAAAATTATCTAGAGTTGTTTGAAGAATTTTTGGTTTTTTCTCTTCATAAATTCAAGCAAAGCAGATCCTGGCGCGATAATCATATCTTATACCGCGCATTTTAAGGAATGGTCACAATTTATTTTCGCGAGATAATCAAAATCGCGCTAATTAAAACCGCGTTAATCAAGGGATACCTGTATATATTTACCACACTGTAAAAAAAGTTGTCATTTTACATAAAAACAATAGTAAAAAATTATATATTATTTCAGCAAAACGATGGTTTACATAAATTTACTGTAAAAATAACATAATTTTGTAATTTTAGGTAAAATAATTAATTTACCATATTAAGTAAGTAAACTTACACAAAATATACGTGTTTTATATTTATATTATATAAAAACACTCCTGTAAATTTCTGTTATGTTAAATAAATAAATATTTTAGTAATTTATTAAATAAAGTAAAAAGTGTATATAACTGGGTACAACAAAATCACCTTACTAAAATTACAGTATTTAACTAAATACTTTTTAGTTATATAGGAAATTAATATTAAATATTTATAAAATTTATTAGTTATACATTGACATTTTTTTGTTTCTCTCCTCACTTTATCTATCACTGCATCTATCAGTCAAACATGGTTATTTGCCTACTTAGTTAGGTTAACTGGCGGCACTGATATCGAATAAGTAAAAAAATTTTTAGCCTTTAGTCTTTCAATTTTATAAACTATTTTGTATATTTTTATGGAAATTTGTCACTTTTTTGTTTGTTTATCATCCGAATGATTTCATTTTAATTCAAATGAATTGAATGATTGATTATTTTTTCATTTGAATTATCCCATATCACTAATTTGTAATCTCCATCTTACGTGAATTTGACTATACCTACTATGTATGTTACATATCGTTTACTGTATCGGTGATATTTGTCTATATAGAAAGAACGGAACGAAAACCAACACAAACTTATTTACTATACCAAATATTTATGCAAATAATTTTGTATAGTCGCGGTACATGTATTTTTTTACCATAAAATTTTGCATGCGCATATAAGGTCGTTTTAAAAATGCGGTTCATTAACTGATCGTCAAATGACACACCACGCACAAATAGAGAAATTTGGAGGCGGTTATAGTAAAATTGGATTTATATTAAAATAATGATGAAATATTTAGAAACTTTTTTTGCTTCTTCGAAATACAAAATATGATTGCTAATATTTGTTACATAATAGCTATAAAAAGTTATATATATATATATATATATATATATATATATATATATATATATATAGTTAATACTCAAATATAATCATAAAGGAATAACTGAGTATTAACTGTATTTAAATGATATATCTATCAACTAACCAGATTTATATATATATATATATATATATATATATATATATTTATAGTTCTCCAATTACCGTTTTATCGTATAGATATTTGCAATTTTCATTAAAAATTGCAGTCCCTTTAAAAATGAGGATCAAAATTATACTCTATTCTAAATTAAGTCATTTGCACACGATAAAATAGGATTATTTCGAGTACAGTACAGTATATATTTTTTTCAATAGTAGCAAATAAATATCTATTTAACTATAAGAAATTTATGTATTACAAACAAATATTTTTTAAAATAAAGAGCTGTGTAACATAGTAAAAAATCTTTCAGAATTCATTATATTAAAATAAAAATTCTGTAAGATTCAGTTTATTATAAATTTAAAATAAAAGTTGACGTTTCGACGTACATCATCAGGAATGATTATAATAAATTATAATTAATTTTTCCTCATGATGTATGCAGAGTTTGTCGAAACGTCGATTTTTTTTTAAATTTATAAAGAATTTAATCCTAAAGCCTTTTTATTTTAAAGAGCCGTATATTTATTGTAAATAAATTTGTTTAAAATAAAGTAAAATTTACTTATTAATATCAAAAGAACGTTTTTCTCCGTGGCAGCTAATATAATAAAAGTACATGCATTATATCCACTCCACTAACAAACGCGACCAATATTAAAGCAGAACTATATACATACTCGTATATTCCCACCAAAATTCATAGTTAATTTCCATATTCATTCAAGATCCACACAAATCTTTCGTCACACACACACACACAGCTATCACCGCGTCTCATCAGCCAGCGTCCCAGTCTACTTGCAATCGGCGGCAATCACCAACAAAACCGACGCGGCAGAGATCGAAGAAGCCAATAGCCGGCGAAATTCTTGCGCGGGTGGGCCTTTGTTCGCACGCTGCGCCGCATCGCCACTCATCGCGAAAAAATGCCGCCGCCGCGACCAGACGATACGACAGCGCATACATCAGATTAACTACATATATAGATACGAAAAGTCTATGGATTGTTTTGTCATGCGCTGCGCTCACCAGAAATTAAATTAAATATTATTTTTGGTATTAAAACCTTGTATCACTGAACTGATATTGGCTGGCCAGAGTGGTTTGGAACTCACTATAGCTGTAGGTCCGCTCTTGGCTGTGGGTTACTTATTTGTTACCTAGTAACTTGTTTCTATGTTCCGTTTATTTACTGTATTTGTATTATTTTCTTTTGAGAGAGAGATATATTTTGTTCGTACGTGAAATATGAAATTAATTTTTTAATATCTTTCTTTAATTTACACTTTACAGATAATTTTGATGATGTATTATTTTTCCTGATGCAGACGAACGTTGAGCTCGTCAAAACGTCGATTATAAATATTAATACAGAACTTTAACTTAAAAAAGTTTTATTTTAGTTTGTTAATATTTTTCTTTAATTTACACTACAGATATTTTCAAAGTTACAAATAAAAATCATTTTTATAACGCTATTTACGTAACGTTATATAATGTAACAATTAATTTTTTAAATATTATTTATAACATTATGTAACGGAAACAAATAAAGGATTTGAAACGTTATTTCATTTTTGGTCTAAAATGGAATCGTCAGCAAATGTAAACACAAACGTATTTATAAACAAAACTTCTCTCTCTCTCTCTCTCTCTCTCTCTCTCTTTCTCTTATTAATATAACAAAACATTGTGTTGTGTGTTCTGCATCTATATTATATGGTTGATCTGATGGACATACAAGCAGAAAATATCGTAGCCGCGACCTCCACTCCGATTCGTATTAAATATGACACATTTCGTTCGGCAGTTCTACGCGCTGCTGGCTTCGGCGGACACGTGAAATACGACCGTCGTAAAATTTGGGCGAATTTTTGCAGTGCGTGGGAACAAACGCTTGTTTTTCAGTTCGCCCCATCTATCTGTTGACAATTATTTAATGAGTTACATTTGAGATGGACACAGTTTATCCTGCTATTCTGTTCATCTCATTTCATTTTACAGATCTTTAGCATAAATGTGACTTTCATTTGGTGGACTTAAATAGAGTAGCAATTCGGAACGTGCATGTTATTTAAATTTAAAGAAATCTAAGCCAGAGATTCCACACTTAAAGTAGTGACCAGTAGAGCTTTCTTAACAACATTATGGGCCCCGGGGTAAACCAATGTGCTATGGCCCCTACGATAACCACTGAGTAGTTGGAGTGATATCATTGAGAGTGTGTTGCGTAAGCGAACGTTTTCAAGTAATAGGAATAGAAGAGCATGTATGAGAAAAATTATGAATGTGGACGAAGATAAAGTTGCGTGTCCGGATAGGAATATTTGGAGAAAATTGATTTCAGGATAATGGAAAGAGTTTGTGCCACATACCCTTTTGGGTATATGGCGTGATTGTGTATATGTATAAACAATCCCACTATTATTAAAACAGCGTAGCCAATGTCAATGATGCAGTTGAAATCTGATGAGATTTGTTATTATTTTATTATTAATTGTGTATTAACATTTTTTTGCTTTGAAGAAAGAAGTATAATTATTTTACATTATTTTTAAGTGCAAATAATTTAATAATAAAAATTATTAAAATACAATAATTATTTGATAATTGTCAACACAGTTCATGTTTATTTATTTGTCAGCATTTTATTTATTTTTTCGAAATAGACAGTAAAAAGAAGTAAAATGATTATTCGTATGAACAATATTTCATCTCTAATCTTTTTATAACAATAAAAATGGTCTTTTAAGAGATTATAAACAATCCCATTATAGTTTGGAAAATATAAACAGACAAGGTAAGTGGTATGTTGTACACGATGACTAGTCTACGACTTGTAAATCAATGCGACTGCATATATTTTACGATACGTTATTCCTGCTGACTTGCCATATCTTTTTTGCTTTCTGCCTGCTGAACACTGTGTTCACTGTCGTCCACACCGTGATCTTTACTGCTTTCTGCTACAGTCCGATGCACCGAAAGATGCTGCATTTCGACAATCATATAACTTTCACATGCATGGGTGACCAAACTATTTTACTATTGTTTTTCAATATTATATATAATAATTAATTATGGTAATAGACGGAATTCAGTCGTTTTTTATGTTTTTATTATCCACCGAGCCAACGTTTCGGCAATCTCTATTGCCTTCTTCAGGGCTAGTAGAATATTAGCATTATTTGACAAAAAAACATGTAAAAAAAAAACTTACAAATTTTTTCCACAAATTGCGAAACCAAAACTTTTGTATACATTGTTCAAAATTTTAGGGTGAATTTTATTATGTAATTTTTTACACTAATAAAAAAGCAAAATAATTACGAAAAGCATGAGTAATTAATTGTTAACCCTTTTTTGTATTTTTTACCCTTTAATAACATGAAAGTTGTTGTTATACTATATTAATAACCAGTTTTTAATTGCATCAAAAAGTTTTTACATTTTTTACATTTTTATTGGAGTAAGGAAAGAACTCTATTTAAATTTACCTGTTTAGAGTAACACTATTTACCCTTTTTAAAGAATGGACTTATATAAGCACTTTTTAGGGGTTTTTTTTTTCAAACAGTGTACACTATTATATTATGTATTTTAAAATATGTAATTTTTACACTAATAAAAGAGTAAACAAATTACAAAAGCAGGGGTAAATAATAATTACTCTCAAACGAATTGGCAATTATTTACTTTTTTTGGGTAATAAAGTATGTACACCCCTGTGAAGTGTAGCTGCATCACGTCCATTGAACAATAGCAAAGTGGGTGAGAGATCAGTGTGATGCAGTTTTTCGTTATTTTGTCTGTTTGTTTGTTTTTTTTTGTTATTTTTGGTGGTTGGTGGTTTTCATTTCGGAATGTTGGCAAACAGGTTTTCGTACAAGATGCAAAACTGATTGTTCATATTATGTAAATAAATGGTTCGTTTTATCATCTATGCGTGTCTTTTTCACAATTCGGAATTCTTTTACAATTTGTCCGACGAATGCCTCTAACACAATACAAACCCATTCAAATAAAAAAACGAAGAAAGAAATTTCAAACTAGATTGAATTCTTTTCGATTTTTAAGCTTGTACCAACAAGTGTAAATGTCGCCAACGCTACAAAGATATATTTTCATTATTAAAATTCGTTTTAAGTGTCAATGGAAAATATTATTTTTTGTTATTATTTGTACTTTCACTACATAATAAGAGAAAGTATATAAATAATTTGAAAAAATTGAAATATTAAGAAAATTACACTTAATTGAAAATATTTATCTTTCATCAAAACAGATGATTTTTTTTTAAAATAAATTGAATTTTTTATTAAATAAATTTCATATATACGTTTTATTTAAAATAAAATCTAAAGGTAATATTGTAAAACTCCAAGTGATGTAACGAAACTAGTTATATATTCAAATATCTTTTGAAATAACTAAAAAATATTTTTGATGGAAGTTTTATTAATAGTTGAGTTGTTTTTCGAGAAAGATTCTACTATGAGGCAATGCAACATGAGTCGTAGTCGAAAATTGTAATCGATAAATTAATCTGCAATTAAGTTTAAATTAGTGAATCCCGTAGCGATAAATCCCGTGTTTTGATAAATAACTTTATAATACAAACAATGTATTATTGGCAGGTACAATTCAATATGCTACAGAAAACTTTTTAAATTCTGTTATTTTACTTTGATGATTTTTAAAATACCTACATAAAGAAATTAATCTAAATTAAACAACGGTACAAAATTTTTAATTTAAGATAAAAAATAACGACATTTTATCTAGTTGAGATATGTAGATAAAATTATCTAGATAAAATCTAAAACTATTTAAAATTAATTTGTTCTTAGTAACTATCGAAATGTTTGTTTACTTTATTTCAGAATTATGCAAAAATTTTCAACAATATTATTAAAATTTTACAAATATTTTGAAATGTATAATTAAATAAATATATATGTTAAAATATATATACAAATAATAAAAATTATCTAAAAATATATATTTAGTTAATATTTTATGAAAACGTGTCACCATGATAAATAATTTTTAAAATATTGATAGAAAAAACTATTTATCTCTTTTGCACGGAAAAGGTGCTTTTTTATTTTCATGTAATTAAGATTAAACATTAAATTGTTACAAAATAATGGATATATATATATATATATATATATATATATATATATATATATATAGATAATCAGTTACTCATAGTATTATTATTATTGACATAAATTTTACATTCGTTAAAATTGTAACATATAAATATGGGAATAGGTTCTTTTTTGACAAACAATACATTTATTTATATTTATATTGTTTTGTTTACTTTTATGTATATTATATAGATATTTATTTATATTTTTTGCATTTTATATACAGGATCTGCTTAAAAATCTGCATCATATGAAAAAAATATTTTTTTCCTTCAAGCTTATCATATTACGAATACGTTACCGTATTGTCTATTTAGAATGAGGCCATTATGTTACTAGAATAATAATTACATTATTATACAGCAGTTAATTACTATATGGTGGCAGCACCAAACATAAGTACAACATCAATTGTATTTAATTTGACATTTTCGACAACCATATTGCAAAACAGTATTACATCAAGTTAGTTAATTATATAATTAATAATTTGCTTGAATTTGAATTGGTTTATTGCAAATGTGTGAAGAAGTATCATATATGTATTTTTAGTTTAGTTTCACTTAGAACGCTTGAAGAAAAAAAATCATATGTAACTCAACATAGAAAGCTCTTTTTATGTTTCGCTCAGATTGCTTGATCTGGACTTTGTCTCGTTCATAAATATCTGGGCTCAACAAAATAATCATCGCTTTCTACTTCTCGTAACATAATATACTATATTTAGAAATTAATAGATTTATTTTATTTTATTATTATTTTACATAATTTTGAAAATATTTTTAAAAATCCATAACAATTTAATAATAATATTGTTGACCCTGTAAATTGCCATAAAAATAAATTTACCTGTACATTTATGTTAATTATTAATAAAATAATTAAAACATTGATAACATATCTAAGTTAATAGTTATTTTAACATACAATAAATAATAGAAAATTATAAATAAATACATATGTCAAACATACAACCGTCATTTTAAAAAGCGATAGGAAAAAGAATCCCAAAGTACAATCTTTTATTTGATAGATATCATTTACGCAAATGCATAAAAATTTATCAAATATGTTATAAATTAAAAATATATATATTCAAATAGAGTTTATCGTTCTAGTTTATTTTTAGGGTGTGCCATCTATTTTATGTATTTATTGTAAACAATTTTTTATAATTTGACAATTTTATGTCTAATTGTAAGTATTATTACAGTAAATAGCATTTTTTCTGTTATGTTACTATAATATATAGTAGAAAATTATCAATTTTATTTACGTATTTTGCTTTATACACAAACGATTCAGAAATATATGATTATGATATATTAGTTTTTGTTACAATTTTTAAAAGTTTATAAACGTTTTTATGTAAAATTAGCGAATTTTTTTTTCATAGTATAAGTATTTCGTATTAATGATTTTCAAGTATCTTTTTAATAACTTTTTTATTATATTTTATTTTCATTTATTTTAATGAAGTAAAACAATTTCAAAATAGTCATAATAAAGCAAATGCTTTATCAGCAATAAATGTGTGTCCTCGACAGATTTTGCAGTCATATCAAATCAGTCACCTTATCAGTATGTCCGATAAATCAAATCGGAAAAGTCTAAAAACTCCACCTCTCATAGCCCACACATCATATTTGCTCAATTGGCATTTGTGTATAAACACGCAAACACATATATACAATCACACAAGCTATGTGTAGTAGTTAAGTTCATATACCTTACTATCAGCTTTTTCATTGATAAAACTTGAGCATGCTTATAATTAGTTATCGGTGAAACGTAGTCAAAACAATTATCAACGATAACAAAATCGGAAATTTTAACAGAAAAAAATTATTAATTGGAATATGTAATAATGCATTGTGGAATTGTTTCTGTTATTGTTTTAACATGTGATGTAACTTGATCTATGCATCAATATAGCATTGCATGAATTGAAACTGTGAATAACTAATAAAATAATAATTAAATTAATTAATAACAAATTGTTTTTTTAGCACCTGGTATCTGGTTGTAAATTATATACATAATGACAGATATTACAAGCTCGGTTTTTGAGTGTTTTAGTTCGTTTGTTTAGGTTCAGCTCTCATGACAGTTACGTTGTCTTAAAACCGATATTAGTTAAAAACCATTATTTTTAATTGTGAATTTATATTTTTATTATACTGTGTGTCCCAATTTTACCTTTTAGAAGAACTTTGAACTAGAACCGAACCCTAAACCAACAAGATTAAAAGGGTATGAATTTTGCACCAATTTGACATTAGCATATAATTTTTTTTTTTTATTAGTTGTCCCAGGTTTTTATGTAAAATTACAGATTTTTTTAAAGTGTACACTACATCAAAAAATTCGGTAGTTTTACATAAAAAAAAAACTGATCACCATTTTGATATGTAAATTTACAGATGTCAGTAGGTATTTATACAAAAAGAATATATAATATTATTTACAGATATTTTATGGAAAATTTTTAGATTATATTTTTTAAAAAAACTTAAATAATATGGTAAATTAATTATTTTTTTTAATATTGCAAAATTATATTATTTTTACAGAAAATTTATATATATATATATGTTTTGCTGAAATAATATGTATCTTTTTAATATGGTTTTTATGTAAAATAACAACCCTGTCGCATTTAGTAGATCTAATTTTTAAGCCTTTTTTAAGTAAATTAACATTACCGCACTTTACATGGGCCTTTCTAACAATATAACAGCCGCTTTCATAATGAACACATTAATTAAAGTCGACTTTAAGCGAAACAAAAAGCATTGTTTTTAATTTTTACTGGCATAATTATTATTGCAGTCAATAAAACGATGCTTCTCTGTCAACTTTTCAAACTTCTATTAGTAAAATTATTTGTTATTGTTATTAAAATAATACATTTAGGTCAGCTTAAAATCGACTTTAGTTAAAGTGTTCATTATGAAACTGACCGTAAATCTTTCAAACTTTAGCGTATAACGCGTATATTTATTATATGAAAAATTATTTTGTATAATTTTTATGTCAATGTTGATAAAATATTTTTCCATTGACGACAAATTGATAAAATAAAATTTATATAAGTTTTCTTTTTAAAGAGTTACTTATAAACAAAAAAATGAACGTTTTGTCCCATTATGAAATAATGACAAAATTTTCAGAGAAATCTTTAAGATTTTCCCGAGCAGTTTATTGAAATTTTCCAAAGTTCTAATTTTAATATTTATTTTTCTCATATTGTTTATAATAATATGTAATCGAACATATAATATTTACATAACCATGACAATAAATTTGTTAATTCTAAAATAAAAATTTTAAAATTTCAATATTTTTTAATAAAAAGTTAATAACACTGTGAAAAATATTAATATTTGATGAATTTTTTTTTTTTATTTTGAATTTTGATTATTTTTTTTTACAATAGTTTTTATGTACAATGGCAACTTTTTTTACAGTATAGGTAACAAAATGCAAATAAATAGCTTACAAATTTTCATAAGTTATGAATTAATGGAGCCAGATTTTATTTAAATCAGAAGTTAAATTTCTCTTTTATATTCTTGTATATTACAAAAATCTTTGGCCTTAAAATATTAATGCCTCTTTGTAAAGATACAATGTCAATTAAATATAAAATATTTTATTTTCAATCAATGATTTTCAGAATATTGATTACAACTTTTTATTTTAAATGACATGATAATTATTTTTATTTCAAATCAAAAAGTTTTTTGCAATAAAATTTTATCAAACTATTTAACATAAATGTTTATTATCTTTAAAATTTATTGTCTAGTTCAACCAATATTGTATAAAAAAAAGTAATGAACCAATTACTGTAAAAACCATAATAACAGTAAAATAATTTGCGATAAACTTTGATATGCAAATTTTTATAATAAATATTGCACTGATTGTTTATATAAATCTTAAATTTATCAAAAGTATGTTAGTTTATCTGTTTAAAATATGTACGCCAGTTATAACATTTCTAATTTTAGATTATTCCATAGGTGTTTACTAATTTTAATCAGTTCCTTACATTTATGATACGATTTTGTCATCTGATATCACAAGTTAAATATTGAGAAAAAATTTCATTATATTAGTCATTACGCGTATTTATAACAAATAAATAGGTTCTTAACATTGTTTTGTGTATGACTTGTTATATTTGTTTATTTATTAGTATATACTAATAATATTTATTTTAATAATAATGTTCTTTTAAATACCTTTATATGATATAAAAAAGTACTCAAATCTTTTTTTTTTGATTAAAACATTAAATAATAAAAACAAATAAAAATATTTGCTCATTGTATCTATTTTTTTTAAATTATGTTTAAAGAACATTTAAGGCCATTTTAGACTGTAATAATGTATTAATAAATATATGAAATAGATCATGAATAAATATTTGGGATTGATTTATTTGCACTAAATATTCGGGACTGATTTATTTTTACTAAATATTTGGAATAGATTTGTGAGGATATGCGCATTCATGTCATCTACCACTGCTACCAACTGACAACAAATAGCCCACAACAGTTGACTGGCAATGTAAAGCAAATGGCAGTTGATAGCAGTAAATGCGCATGTCCTCACAAATCTGTCCCAAATATTTAATGAAAGTAATTCAATTCCAAATATTTGTTCATGATTCATCGGAACGTCGATTATAAATAAATATTAATACAGAACTTTAATCTAAAGCAGTTTTATTTTAGTAAAAATTAAGTTTCTTTATCATTTAAGTAAAAGTATATGAACAATTTTTTCTATATGAAAAAATTGTAAGTACAAAAATCTTCTACAGAATATTAAAGAATAGAATATCGAAATATTTTTATCAGTTATTATCAGTAATTTGCTGCAATTCTACTTCCGATTGTGATAAAACAATTTATATACTGGCGCCAAAGATTACAAATCTTATTAAACATAATTAAATATTATAATACCTCCTTCACGCTACATTATCGCTCTTAGTAGCAGCTACGTAACTACAAATTTTTTTGTTTCGTTTGTTTGGAAAGAATGGCATATTTATTTATTAATTATTTAAATATACAGTTACGGAATTAATAAATGCCATTTTGACCTTGCGGTTTTGTACATTTTATTGCTCTAATTTTTTTTTTTTTTTATTCAGCAGGAATTTTTTCAAATTTGTTTTTCCGCTTTGAATATTTATTTCTAAGAAGTTTCTGTACAGAAATCAGAGTATATACTAAATTTTAGTATATAGTTCTGTATTAATTTTATTAATAGTAATCGACGTTTCGACGTACATCGGAAAAAATACAAATGACATTATAGTAAATAAACAGAACAACAATAAACAAGACACTAGGTAACAAAATAAGTGATTGGATAATAAAATTCTTATAAATTATTAATTAAAAGAAGCCAAATTTTATTTAATGGGGAACCCGGGCTGACGGCTCTAAAAAACAGCAATTTTTCACGAATTTTTTTATGCGTTAAAAACAATCAAAACATTTCGGTTTTTTTACTATATGATTGCATGTATTTTAAAGTAAGTATATAGTACAAAAATTTGTTGAATAAAAATATTAAATTCTGAAGCCGTGGAAGATGTTTTTTTAGAGCTTTTCTTATCAATCTACTGTTAATATTAATGGGTCTTGCAATTATTACAGTATCTTCGAATTTTATATCATGAAGATTTTTTAACGCGTGTTTTGCAATATCAGATTTATCTGGATGGTTTAGACGTATTAACCTATTATATTCTGTCAATCTAGTAGTTTATAGACACCGTACTGATCACTATATACCACTTTTCCTTTCAAAGTGGTAAATAAAATTTTCAAACTGTATATAATTATTTATATTAAATATATTAGAGTATATTTTTAATTGGATATAAAGATATTTTAATTTAATGTTTGTTTTTTCAAATATAAAACTTATCTAATCTTATTATAATAGTTATCGATGCTAAATATAAAAAGAAGAAACTACTTAACAAAAACTTAAACAAATGAACATCATTAAAAAAATATTTGTCTTATCGATAAAAAAATTAACAAAGAAACAAAAACAAAAGAAATGGAAACCGGAACTGAAATATAAACAAAACAAACAAAATAGTAAAAAATTAATGTTTATAAAAAATTACATAATTAAAAATAAAAAGCGATACAATAATTAAAATATAGAAATTAAAAAATATGGGTGTGTACTTTTTCATCTATTTATACAATTACTTCATCCGGAAAACAATTCTTTTTTTTTGAATTTTTCTTTCAGGAAAGTATACTGAAATATTCAAGTTTAGTGCTATTATTTTTGCGTCGTCTGAAAATGTGTTAAATTTTAATCTTAAATTTTGGATTTTGTTTTTACTTTTATTTATTAAATTAAAATTTTATTTTATTCTATGAACTATACATGAACTTAAAAAAAAAATATAGAAACGTGTTTTTTTTTTGTTTATTTTGAGGCCTCTACCATCGCGGGTCCTAGGTGCATTCACTGCACCCCCTTGTGGCCGGTCCTGGATAATATATAAATCAAACAAGAACAACAATTATTTTAACGACACAAATTAAGAAAAATAAAATATATAAAACTAAAAATATAATTACATCGACAATTAAATTCAAATAGATATCTTTATTATCCTTGAAACAATATTAGAATAAACCTTATTTATAAAGTAATTATTCTTTCTATATTGTATCTAAGAACAAATATGTAATAAGAAAAAAAACTAATTTCCGATATGTCTTTGTTCTCTTTTTATTAATTACTATACTATTAGAAACTAGACAGAGATAAAAACAATGAAATAAAAAAAATATTTTTTATATCAAAATGCCTGTAACACGCAACAGATTATTAGGTCTAAAGTTTGACACACAAAAAAATCTAAATCCTAACTTAACCTAAAATTTATTGGTAGAAAAAGCAAGCAACATTATAAATTGTGTTGTTATCCGGTATTTGCCTTACAATTCTAGGAAAACGTGAGCGATTATTCATAGTTTAGATTATGTATGTATACACTTGTTATGCATGTTACCTTACGAGCCACTGGTTTATACGTTAGTTCGACTTTTAGTCACTAGATAGCAACTGATGTAACAAATAATGTAATATTCGCTGTAGCTACCTGGTATTATACAGGATGATTCATTGTGAATAGGAAATCTCGATACTGGATAGAGACTAAAATACAATATGTTGCAGGTTTCCGAGATACAGGGCCGTTCAATATTAAAATTTTATTTTAAATTTTTTTAATAATTTTGAAAATTTGCACCATGTTAAAAATTGGCAGCTCTAGGTTTTTGGGATAGACAAAAAAGAATTTAAAACAAATTCTAATGTTGATCATGAAGGACGCTCGTTAAAGCGTTATTAAAAAAGTAACAAATTAAATTTACCGATAAACGGTGAAATATTTTGTAGTTTAACGGTAGGTATATTAAAATGAAACGGCTTTAGGTTATATTAATGTATATATTAATTTTATTAATAAATTATTTCAAAATTACAACCTAAAGCTGCTATAAAGTATAGAGGATAAAAATCACTCCAAAATTTGGAGTAAAATTTATTTCATTTTTTTCTGGAGAACTTTGCATCGTTGAACAAAAGTGTAAATTTTTTCAACGCGATTTGTAAAATTACCCTTTTGCAATCCTGACTCCATATTTAATTGTTATGTAATTTTTTTCAAAATTTTGTTTCATACTAAGATAGCCCAATTAAAAATAAAATTGACGTGTTATAAATTTTTTTAATTATTTATTGTTTTAATGGGTTATCTACGCCTTATATAGAAACACTTCGATATGGTTGCTTGTAAGTTAATTTGATTTTTATATATTTCGAGAAATATTTACAGACCAAAATAAAAGAAATAGTAAATTGTGAAAAAATTTAAAATACCATAAAATTATATATTATGTAACAGTTAACTACTAAATATTTACGTAGGATACTAAATGTTGTATTATGTTTGGAAAACAATTTTAAGCTGTAACATATACATTCGGAAGTGACATTTCTGCGAGTACATATATATTCTGAACTTTGATCCTTTTTATTATTAAATACATGTTTCTATGAAGAGAAAGCGTATTTAATAACAATTACATCTTATTTACACCATAAATTACATTATTTGTAAACTACTTTTCATCTTAAATGTTTGCCAAAGAATTCTACATTAGTAATTTATCACTACAGTTTAAATTACAAATTATTATAATGATAATTGTTTCAATTAACGTGTGTATTTATTTATATTTTAATGAAATTATTTTTATTTTTATTATTTATTTTACAATTATATTTATTTTTAAAAAATATTATGTTTTTAAACTAAATAGTAGTACTTAAATAATTTTATGCAAATTTTTTAAAATAGATATACTGTTAGTTGCTATTATTATTTTTTATTTTTATTAGAAAAACCTAAATATATAGTTCAAAAACACGTTTACTTTTGAGTTAAAAGTAAAAACTTTGGATGTAAAAGCAAAAAAATTTTGAATTTTTTTTATGTTGAATAACATAAATAATCAAAAATTGTGTTAATCTCCATTTATTATCTGTATTTAAAATAGAATAATTAATTTTTTTTTACAGAATTACCACAAAAGTTAGCAAAAATATTAACAAAAGCAAAACATTTACCCATATATTTATTTGAAATGTCTATACGAACGCCAAATAAAAACCACGTAACAAACTAGACTATTAATATACGATTTATGAATTAGAACCGACACAAATTGCGCTTAAAATATTCTCCACACTATTAGTGGGCCTTTCAAATGAAATGAAATGGAAAAAAAAGGAAGATGCAAACGCCGCGCCGTGCGGCGTTGCTTTGAACTATTGGGCGCCACTGATGAAAAATCGATAAGTGATCGCTGGCATTAGCATAATTATGTGTATTGGACAATATTGTTTATTATAGTTTCGGTATCATCAAACACCTATATAACCGAAAACAGTTTCAGAATACATTGTTTCCAAATTGTTTGACGTATAAATTATATTTCCTAATTAGAAATATCTAAACTCGACTCACTGAGACGAGACCAACGAAATGAGATTTTTACGTGGGGGTTAGTGGTGTAACTAGGAGGAATCAGATACAAAATAGATTAGTGTATCATGAGTCTGAAATTGAAAAAAAATGTTGTAGCAAAAGTTCGGACATCTCGAGCGAATGTCTAATGAACGTTTGGTTAAAAAAATTTATATGAATGATTTTGAAGCTATACGTTTGTGTGGACCTCCGGTGAGTGGTTGGTGTGGTATAATTGAGAAAGTGGTTTGCTTGAGCGGAAGTTTCCAAGTAGTAAATATAGAAGAGCATGTATGAGAGGAATTATGAATGTAGATGAAGCTAAGGTTGCTTGTCTGGATAGGGATGATTGGAAGAAACTGATTTCGGGATAATGGAAAGAGTTTGTGCCACACCCTTTTGGGTACATGGTAATTGTGAGACACAGTTCGTATAAATTTATTATTCTATTACATAAAAATTATTATGGATAGTTTAAATTTCACCCATAATCTAAATAAAAAATACATTTTAAATTTTAAAATTATATTTTATAAAAGTGTATTATATTTTCGATTAAAAAACAATAACTTAACAATACAAGTTCAAAATATGCAATCAATGAATCAAATTTTTTATTACTATCCATTTGACACAACAGGACAGAGTTTCTATAACACCATTTTTTCTTCTTTTAATTTACGGATGTTCTAATAAATGTATTCTTTATATCACAAAATAGCCAAATTTTTCTTCCTTTTTTTTGTCAAGACTAGTTAAATTTACTAGTCCGCTACTGATAGAATTCAAACTCAAAAACACACAACAAAAATGTGATTTGTTAAAACAAACTTCTCAAGACAAAGTTAAACTTTGACGATAATATTTCACACCCAAAAAAACCGTGTCAATAAATTAGCTCTATTAATATGACATCGCTTCATCAAATTACATAGATCACACCGCACCTTATCAATTCGGGCCTCAGCGTTTGTGGGCACCAAAGAATCTAAAATATGTGAAAAGATTTCTAAACGGGCCATAGAGCATTCGTATCCGCCCGACGGGGGGTGCCATGACCAAACCGAACCGAACTAGGTGAAAAAAAAAACAAAACAAAACAAAACAACAACCGAAGAGAATAATCTGCCAAGCATCGGGGCCCGCACAGTTCACTAGTTCACAGTCTATTATTCCCACGTTTAGTTTCGATTTCGTTTCTGCGTGGCGCTTCCGGCGCTAACCAAACTCACACAAATCGCCTCTGACCGTCACCGTGCCGAGGCGCTGAGTGAATTATTATGAACGAGAACTTTGAACCAATCTTTATTAAAGCTGGATTCACAATCAACCGAGAACGGAAATTTGAAATTGAAATTGAAATTTCAATATAGATATTTCGATATATACAGATACAATTTAAATATTTAACTATTCAATGCAAATTTTACCTTATATCAATTAATAAGTAAATAAAACAATATATCAGTGTATCTTTACATTAAGAATAAATATTTTAGATTGTATCTTTTTCCTGATGAAGATGTAAGTTGAGTTCTTCGTAACGTCGACTATTAATTATTATTAGTTATTCTAGTTACAGCATTTCTTTAAAAAAAACATAAATATTACAGATATTTTTAAATAAAATATTTATTAACAACATAGTGAAAAATGTTTTAGAAGTCATTATATTAAAATAAAACGGCCTTAGGTTGTAATTCTGTATTGATATTTATTACTAATCAACGTTTCGACGAACTGAACTTGCGTCGTCTTCAGGAAAAAGTTAGAAATGACATTTATAGTAAATATACTGAACATGGAAACAAGTTAGTAGATAAGTCAGTAGTAATTAGATCATGAAATTTATCAATTTAAGTCAGTAAAGCGAAACGTCAGAATAAATAACTTATTACTACTTTGACTGCAAGGAAAAGTAGTAAAGCGTTTGGTACGGTGTCTGTAACATTTTCAAAAAAAAAAAAAAATTGTATAGAAATCCTTCATATAGCCTGTAGATGACGAATCTGAACTTAGTTTATGTGGGTGTATGTGTGTGCGTCGTCAGCTCGCTCGGTCGTAAGTCAAAATTTTGTGGCCGCAACTCCTCCTAGACGGTTTAACCGATTTTAATGAAATTTTCAGGATAAATTTGTCTAGTACTCAAGATGGTCATGTGATTTTGTTTTTTTCCAGTGATGCCAACTTTCCGAGAAAAAAATTACTAAAGTTTTTAAAAATTCATATTGGCTACGTTATTTATCCGATTTTGATCAAATTTTCAGAAAAGATTTCCTTAATGCTCCCATTAATTACATAATTTTATTAATATTCAGTGTTGCCAACTTTCCGAGAAAAAAATTACTAAAGTTTTAAAATTTTTATTATGGCTATGTTATTCAACCGATTTTACTCAAATTTTCACAAAAGATTCTCCTAGTATTCATATAATTTATGTAATTTTAACAAAATACAGTGTTGCCAACTTTCCGAGAAAAAAATTAGTAAAATTTAAAAAAATTTATTTTGACCATTTTATTTAACCGATTTTAATCAAATATTTATAAAAGTTTTTTCTAGTGCCTAAATAAATTATGCAATTTTAACAAAATACAGTGTTGCCAACTTATCGAGAAAAAAAATCACAAAATTTTAAAAAAATTCATTGTGGCTACATTATTTATTCGATTTTGATCAAATTTTCAGAAAAGTATCTTTTATTGCCCACATAAATTATAATATTATTAAAATACAGTGTTGCCAACTTTCCGAGAAATGTTAAAGTAGTCTATATATGGGTTTACCCATATACTTCTAATCTTGTTTATATTAAGTTAGGTTAGATTAGGTTTTATTTGTTACGTTGTTTCATTTTATAAATTGATGTTTAATATGCTATTTTAATGTGCATATCAAATAACGGTTGTGAATTTCTATTGTCCTATTTTGGGCGTTAATTCACCTTATATCACACCCTATATAGATATAATTACGAATAACGAGTTGCATATATTATAAATATTATATTGCATATTGCGTATATTGTATAAATTAATACATAATCAAATATAGTGGACAGAATGATAGCTATGGCATAACCTGTCTTGATAGTAAGTCTTGTGTAAAAGTTGAATTTTGGATATCTTTGCCATTCCTGGTCACGGATAACGTTATACTTTACGTTTCCATAAATTATTGTGCATCAACTTATATAGAATAGAATGAATAATCTATCTTTTCGTTCTCGTTTCCGTTACCGGACTCATTTTCGGTTGATTGTGAATCCGGCTTTATAGTGGCAAAGGCAAAGAGATTTACTTACGAGATGCGCTCGCTAGATATGACTTTGGTCTCAAAGTTTTGCTGCTCCTTCGTTCTGTCTGCTGAAATGTTCCAACTTATGTTCGGCTATATTGTCCAGTCGTGGTTTTTCTTTTGTTTTGTCTTGTCTTTTCTTCTGTTTTGGAATGTTTTTGTTCTTCTTTATCGGGGTTGTTTTACACGGCCAGTTGCTAAGCAACGATTATTTGTTTGTTATCGCTTGGCAACATGAGAATTATTTTACTACAAGGTTGTTGCTCAATGAAGATGTTTTTAGATTTGCTGTTTGTGGGGATTTTTGCATAGAGCCGCGCCGGTGTTAAATTTCATGAATGAGAAAAATGGTACTTTAGTATGGTTTATTAAAAATTCAATGATGTTTATTGTTATCGATTATCGTAAATTCCGTTGTACGTCATCAAAAAAAAAAAATTGTTAAATCTATGACATCATCATTGAGTGCGTTTATATCAGTTTATAATAAATATCTTTTTTAAATGTTATGCAAGTTGTATAAAATAATGTAATTATTAACATAGTAAAATGTTTTTCAGAACTCATTGTATTAAAATAAAAACTGTTTTAGAATTAGATTTTGTTTAATTATTTTATATAAACGACGTTTTGACAAAACTGAACACTCGTTTTCATCATGTCAAAAATTTATCAATAACATTAAAGTAAATAAAAGTACGTAGCAATATGTCACTAAATAAAATATAAGTAACTAGATCAATAGATTTTTAATTAATGGAAGCCAAATTTTATTTAACTTAGTGATTGATGTTATTCTTTTCTTTATAAAACTCTATTGCTTCTCTTATTAATCTGCTGCTACTATTGATTGGTCTAGCAATTATTACAGTATCTTCAAATTTTACATCATAAAAATATTCTAAAGCATGTTCAGCAATAGCAGATTTATCGGAATGAATGAATGAGACACACTTTTTCTTTACATACAGTACAGCAAATATTCAGTTCAGTAGCGATCATCGGAACACTGAAATATTTCCCGTGGGCCATTTGCAACAAATGCTGCAGGACTACTAAGTGCTAATTTGTATCTTAAATTATATCATTAAATTATTTCTTAATAAAATCAATTTTTATATTCGATAAATCCGATCTTTAAATCATTTCCAATTAGCATAGAAACCAAGCGTGTGACTTTCCACACATATACATTTAAAGTCGAAGCGGCGAGAGCAAATCAGGGTGTGCCTTGAGACGGCGGCACTCGTCAACCGCCACTTCATTATCTGGGACTCAGGGCCCGAGATTGAAGAGCCCCCTCCCCTGCTTGTCAAACCCGTGCCGAGGGTGGTCCTCGTTCCGCCAAGTCGGGCCACGTCTACTCATCTAGTTCAACAAGATATACACAAACAAGCACCGGACTAACGCTTTTCTTGACCAAATTATTGCCGTGTTAGCGGCTGCCGGCCCATCTCCAATCAGGTGCGAAACAAAAGATTATGGATTAGTGCTAATTGGATATTTGTTTATTTCATATAGTAGAAAGTTGGTGTTAGGTTAGTTAAGATGGTTTGGACATATTGAGCAAATGTGTAATGAACGTTTGGTTAAAAAGATTTATTTGAATGATTTTGATGGTATACGTTTGCAGGTGGACGTCCGATGAGTAGTTGGAGTGGTATGATTGAGAGGGTGGCTTGCGAGAGCGAAAATTTTCAAGTAGTAGGAATAAAAGAGTATGCATGAGAGGAATTATGAATGTGGATGAAGCGAAAGTTGCTTGTTTGGATAGGAATGTTTGGAAGCGACTGATTTCGGGATGATGAAAAGAGTTTGTGCCACACCCTTTTGGGTACATGGCGTGATTGTGTATGTATGTATATATGTATATAGTAGAAATATAATGGTTGTATATTTTAAACATTAAAAAAAAAATATTACTTTAAAACCAACGTTTTTATTATTAATTCAAAAGCAAATATACTTTTCACCGGCCGTGAAAGTCTGAAACTATTATTTTCGATGAAATTTGTGTAATTCATAACAGGAAAATATAATACACGACAAATATTCTTTCTTATATAAGTTCTGATTCTGGCAACTTTTAGTAGCATCCCCGTTCCAAATTTTTATCTTAGTTAACACAGTACGAAAAAGCCGAGCACGCTAACGACCCAGGGGCCTGACGATTTAATCGATCGGATTCCACCCTCACACAACAGCAGCTACAACAACAACAACGGCCCTCAACACTGTCGACAACGAGCCAACAACATTGCCCCGCTAACGCATTCCGCTTTGCCGCCTGGTCCAGTCAATGGGCGCCAGCACGTTTTGACACCGGTCAACGTTTAGGGAGGCGGTCGGTGGTTGACAGCCGAATTAGATTCTGATACGCACTAAAAATATCTATGTAATCTTACATAAATCGTCTGTGTTAAAATTACATAGACGATTTCTTTAACACTACATGGATTTTTTTTTCAGTACGGATTATGGTAAAATATTGGTTCGATTCATGAAATTATATATACAATTTTTTTTACTTTAAGTGTATCATAATATTAATATTACGTTATCATATTGCCTATATAGAAAGAGGTTATTATATTATTAGTACAATAATGACATTTGTATATAACAGTTAGTTACTATATATACCAATGTTGGCAGCACCAAACATAATTGACAATTTTCAGTTGAATTTTAGTTTTATTATTGAATATTTGTGAAGAAATGTAATGTGCACCGTCTAGGGTGGTCAGAAATTGCATATTCGACCAAAGAAACCCGGTCAAGTATATTTAATTTGATATCAACAACGGATATATTAAAAATTGGCAATTGAATTGTTTTGATACATTACTAAGCCTGCAAAATAAAAATGAGGACATTGGGCATCTATTATTTTTAATGGGTACTGTAAATTTTACAAAAAAATAAAATACTTTACATGTCTTGCTGATTACTTCTAGATTTTTAATGTGCAAATTACAATATTACACTAATTTTTTTAATTTTTTTTAATTTGCAAAAATTTATTAAATATTGGATATTTATAATTTTTTACTGAACAAAACTGAAACTGAAACAATGCATAGGTACTTATACTGAATTACATCAAAAAATTTAAAACGAGAACAACTGATTTTGTAAAAAAAAATTACATTTATACTCTTCTTGCAAACTTTAGAAGACAAATTTACATTTAGAATAATTTTCATGTATAGTTTTCCGACAGAATCATGAGAAAAATTTCAATCTACCCGCAGTGAATTGAACGCTAGATTTTGTAACCCATCTGCTCTTCGAGCCGTATGTGTATTCAATCGGATATTAACTTAGCCTAACCTAACCTAACCTAACCTAACAGCACATTCAAAGCCTGTTGTGTCACCTCGGACGCGACTACACCAGGCACCGAGTCACCGTGCCCGGTTTAACTTTTCTCTCGCCGGTAGATTTATTATGATGAGTCTTTAGCATTCGCGGTCACGTCGTACGCGTTTGCCGTGTGGATCAATATGTGCGCGTGCGTTACGGGATGTCGCGTCTGTTTCTCTCGGTGCGCCTTCTCTTGCGGTACCGAACCGCGTCTCCGCGCGATTCACGCTCGTAAACACGTCTGGTGCGGGGCATTCGCGGGGCTGGTGTGTATGTGTGTGCACTTGCTGGGTGAACAAAAGCACCCATATTTCAATGCACCGCGCTCTTGGTTATTACCGGAACACTTTGTTGCAGCCTGATGACCGAATGGGAGACCAGTCAAGAGTTGAGGTTTTGCAGATTGGTACTGCGTGGAAGAGTTTTGTATTCACTGTTGGTGTTGTGTGCATTTTTGTCGCTGACAAGAAACAAGGAATTAATTCACCAGGTTTCTTAAAAACATTAAAAAAATTTTCTTTAGAAATTATCAGAAGATATAGGTCAATAAAAATTTTAAAAACTCTAATTTCGATGCCTCTATTGTCCATCTTCATTAGGTAGAATCTATTATTTAATAAAAAATACAAAATTATAAAAAAATTACAATAAACTTAGGTAAAATGTACGTAACAATAAAAAAAGATTATTGATAAACGAAATCGCTAAAAATAATTACGTATAGTTCGATTATCGCAAGTTTTGTTGCACGTCATCCAAAAAATTAACTAAATCTATGACATTTTCACTGAGTACACTGAGTACGTTTATATGAGCACATAATAAATATGGCCCGAAATTTCAATTCACTTTTAAAAGTGATTCTTGTCAACATTACTTTTGACGTTTACTTAAAATTACTTGTTAAGCAATCTTAATTAGTTTATTTGAAATTTATATTATTACTAATGAAAAATTATATCAAAAATAAAAATACTAATCATATTTGATAAGAGATAGAAGTAAAAATTTGTTTTAAAGCAAAAAATAAAGCACTCATAAATAAAAGAGGTGGGAATATGGTCCTATCTTTTTAAAATATTTATGTAAGTTGCATAAAATAATATAACTATTGTTTTATTCTTTATAATTTAAAATTTTTTATAATGCATGTTAAATAAAATAAAAATTTAATTATTAAATAAATACTAAATTATTTTTGAAAGAGACGGATTTTTTTTTTTTTAGATATTTTAAAAGAAAACGGGAAAAATCTAAACGTCAAGCAAAATTGACAACACAAAAACAAATGATTGTTTTTTTTTTTAATTTTTTAATATAATCGTACAATTTATCAAAAATAATTATTGTTGCCAAGTATAGCAAAAATAATTACAAATGTCAAAATATTAATGTATATAATTAGTAAAATAAATTATTTTATTTTATTAACTTTTTGCCACAGTAAGATCATATTTTAATTTTTTGTTTGTAAATATAACAAAATACACTGATAAATAAATTTACTACATTAAATTATGACTTTAAACTATTCAAATACTATCTTATATAAAAATATATTTACAAAATATATTAATTATACAGATAAATTTTTCAAAATTCAAAAACTTTAGATTTAAGTTCTGTTTAATTTTAAAAAAACCTAAAGTTTTTTTATTTTACTAATTATAAGTATATGAAAAACAATTTTTACTTTGAAAATAATTGCTTCACATTTCTCAAAACAAAAAATGATTCACTAAGCTTTCATCTCACCGTTACTGTTATTTTTGACAACGCTCAACAACAGCTTAACAATTCAATCCAGTCACAGATTATTCGAAAAGATATTTTATCTCTATTTAGAAAACTTATCTATAGGTATTTATACACTTGTGTCAGTGACCATTCATAAATTAGCAACGGCCTTAACAGCACCATTTCCAAAATTTCGAAACAATTTGCATTCTTCAACAACCAGTCCAGGATAGAAGAGAAAGATCTTTATCTAAATGCGGTATTTCATCTACCAAAAAGAGCAAAACAAGCACACTGAATAATTCCAACTCCCCCCTTCCCCTTTTCTTGAACTAGGAAAAATGACACTCCTACTGGGTCAGCATAAATTCCAAAAAGGTGTCGGGCAGTGTTTGTTGTCTGCATCCGCCGAAGACCTCCTCCTGGGGGCCGATCTGAACGAATGATGACTGCTACGAAACGACACAAAGATTTACGGGGTGGATGCTTTTGGTGGAGCAGTGCCGACACGGACGTCTCCAGGGGTGAGAAATCAATTTTAAATGCTGCTTAGGAAATGACAGAAATGTCATACAATTTGGTTGCAGATTCGAAGATTCAAAGTCGTCTTGTGTGTTCAGAGGGGGTGGGCAATTGTTTACCGGAGTTATTATTGTTCGACAAATGTTGATGCAGCCCGATTTACCTCGGTTAATTGGAAGCTAAAGAATTTGGAAAGGTTAGTGCTTCAGGTAAATGTCAGTAGCAATGTTCAATATTTAGCAATTGTGTTAGGTGCACTTTACTCTATAGTTATCTATTATTCCCAAGATGAATGATGGTAAAAAATGCTGCATGAAAGTTGAAATATATATATATATATATATATATATATATATATATATATATATATATATATATATATATATAGTAGTTGAAAAATAAAGTTTATAAAAAGTTAATTTTTAATTTGGAGTATAAATTATTACATATTTATTGAATTTTAGACGACTACAGTTACGATTGTTTGTTGTCCACTATAATTTATTTATTTATTTGATTACACTAAATAGACAACAGTCCAATTAAATTTCGCAAATACAAACATAAACTAATAAAATATTAACATAATACACAAATTTATTTAAAAAAACATGTGTACAAGTGTGTACAATGTATAAATGATTAATAAAAATACGAAGAGAAAATGAAAAAAATATCTATACTTAATTCTAAATTCTAAATTTTTAAAAATAATCTTAACCATACCAACAGTTGTACAATAGAGTATGTATATTTGTATATATTATTTATATTTGTTAAGTGATTTGTAAGAATTAATCTCTATTTGGTAAAATATACAGTTACTAACAAATTTGGCGGTATAAATTGCATATCTTGCACTTCTTCACGGATTTTCAATAATCAAATTAAAATTCAAGCGAAAATAAACAATGCAATTGTCAATTAACTTAACTTGACGAAATAATTTTGCAATATATCAGATTAAATACACTTGACGTTCTAGTTATGTTTGGTACTGCCAGCGGTGATTTATATAATAACTAACTGCTATATAATAATGTTATTATTGTTCTAGTAACATAATGACCTCTTTATACATAGGCAATATATTAATATTGCTTGAAGAAAAAATATAATATATATTTTTAAAATATCATTTTTAAAACAAGTCAAGCGATTATTATTAGCGTATGTGTTAAATTTTTTTTAATAAATATAAAATATTATTTAACGGGGTTTAAATTCGAAACCAAATCAAACGAATAATATAAGATAACAGTAAATATAAATGGCGCATGGATCAAAACATACTTTCAATACTATTAAATGAACAATTCAACTCGTGAATGAGCAAAGTTCGATCTTCATAATATTTGAAGATAATTTCAGCAATAAATCATTTTCAGAAATCTGTTTGAAGTGAAACATTAATCATCTTAAATAATTTCCCGGTAATAAAATATGAAATATTCTTATACATTTTCACGCTATATTAATACTTATTTATTATTAGCTTAAAGTTGAAAAAGGCAGTAAATAGAAAAGAAAAAAAAATATTGAACAAAAGAATAAATACGGATGCAATAACTATAGGTATGGGCATAATTTCCAGGTGCAATAAATAAATAAGACTTCTAATTGCTTGTTTTCTCAAGGTGTCTCATAAATGGAAAACTTCCACCTTAAAGCAATAAACATCCCTTGTACAAAACAAACTACCCCCGGATGGCCGATGCCATCAGCTTGTCGTACAAGAAGGCCGAAGAAGCGTTAATCGAATCACCGTAACCAATTGCCACTGTACTACAGTGGTTTTCAAAATTTATTTTTTTTTTCTTAGTCAAAACTCTAAATTATAGCTATACTGTAATAAAAATTTGATAATTTTACATAAAAATTCAGAGCAACTGATTTAAACCAGTTTAGTATGTACATTTACAGACGTTACAGATTTTTTTTACATTATATTCATATAAAATACATATATTTTATGTAGGTTTACTTACTTTTTTGGTAAAAAAACATATATAATATGATAAATTAATTATTTTGTTTAAAATTACAAAATTATATTATTTTTACAAAAAAATGTCTTGTTTTTCTGAAATAATATGTAATTTTTTACTATGGTTTATATGTAAAATGGCAACTTTTTTTATAGTGTAAGTTTAAATTATTTATATCTACAGTGTTCCACAAAAAGTTTGCATTATTAGTGGGAAAATTTTATTATTTGACATAGTAAAAAATCTTTATTATGGTTTTTATGTAAAATGCCAAAAAAATTCGCTAATTTTACAACAAGCAACTGATTTACACCAATTTAATATGTAAATTTATAGATGTCACAGAAAAATACCTATATTTTATGTAAGTTTACTTACTTTTTCGGTTAAAGAAGAAATATATTGTTGTTATTGTTATTTTATTATTGTTATAATTGTTATTAAATAAATAAAATATGTAATTTTTTGAAGTATTTTAAATACTTGAAATTATTTATAGAATTTTTTGGGCTGGTATGCCGTGATCCATTTATTTTTATCGCAAATGTTTCGCTTGACACTTAGGATGCCATCTACGATGTATGGTGAAACGTTTGTGATGAGAATAGATCAGCCACGGCATACCAGCCCAAAAAATTCTATAATTTTAATGGATACCGGCGGTGAAAGCCTGAAGATTACTATTACTTGTAAATTTTTTAGGTAAAATTGTTAATACTTTATACCTTAATTACAGATGTTAATTTTATAAAAAAGTGAGTATTTAAAATACTGAAGTATTTGATATAGTATACTTCAAATTCAATAAAAAAATCTTTTAAAATTATGGTAATATTTAATCCAATGGTTGAGAATCACAACCATATAGTGTATATTGAAAAAGACAAATATTTACGTAAAAGGCCTTCTTTTCCGTGTCACGTGTTCGGGTTCCGCACACCTCCTCCTTGTCAAAGAGCAATTCTTTGTCCCGTAATTCGAAAGGTACGGAGTCCTCTTGTCCGGGTATTACACTGGTTCGCATCTCTATGACAAGTAGATTTATGCTCATCTATATAATGCGGTGTTATTTCTTGTCTACCTGTGTGAACGAGCAGCGACATTTCGTTTGGCTTTGTTAAAGATTTGTTGAGGTGTCGTTAGAGGTAGTTTTGGACTAGAGGTTGAGGGGAACGATAGACGCACGCGGTAGGTCCTAAGCGGTGGCCATCAATGAAGCGAGATGGTTGGTCCCCATTCATGAAACTAGGGTTCCCAATTGAGATGTCAGATTGAGAAACTACGAATTGTTGCATACTTGAGACATGCTTTGCCGAAATGCCGAAATTACTAACAGGATCGGATTTACTATTTTCTTGTTAGATTCGGAAGCTGGCAAAAATTTTTCTTTCGATATAAATTGACTTTTCCCAAAATAGTTGATTGATCTTATTTAAGAAAAATTTATTAGTCGAAAATTTTTCAAATTACTTATCAATTTTTCCACTTTTCAATTTAGTTTATTAGATTAACATAGTAAAAAATCTTTTAGAATTTATTATATTAAAATAAAACGGCTATAGGATTAAGTTCTGTTTATATTTTAATAAAAAAAATCGAGGTTTTGACGTACGTCGAGCACGTCGAAACGTCGGTTTTTTATTAAAATATAAATAGCACTTAATCCTAAAGCCTTTTTATTTCATTATTAGATTATTTCCAAATTTAAAACTGTTTATTTAAAAATTTAGAAACTAAAGTTCATAGAGAGACGCATTGTATTTTATATTCATTTTAATTTGTTAGATTATTACGTAATGTGTACGGATTTTCAAAGCAATAATATTTTTCAAAAGTCAATAGGGACGCAAAAATATATATATTTTTGATGAAAACATAATTCTCTTATCTTAATTTCAATCTTATGATCAAATCACACACAGTCATTTTTTTTGATAATCATAACATGTGCGCCTAAAATTAAAGAGACTATACTACATTCTCTTTGATATAATACAAACTTTTTGACGGACATTGTAAATAAAATTCTCTAAAACTAAAATTTAGATCATTTCGCACCCGGTCCTGTCCGCGAATCCATCTCAAACACGGGCGCAGTTTCTCAGGCCTGCTGTCAGGCACCTAGCGCCGCCAGTCCGACGCCGTTTAGGGGGCCCGGGGGGCATCTTGCATAGCGGACCCCACGCCGACCGAGCGAGGTGTCCGAATTTGCCCGGCTGCGTTGAGCCATGTTCGGAGGCTCGCTGCGTGTGATTTTTATAACTCGTAAACGAAATGGTCTGTTAACAATTTTCGGTACGGCCCTTCTTCTATAACGCTGCACACCTCTCTCATGCGGAATCACCTTTTGCTCACTTGTCGGTCACCGCACACACACACCCCCGATTACTCTGCAGGTTTAGTTTCTATTTTATTATCCCAGTTTTTTTTTTTTTTTGTGTGTTGTTTCGATATTTTTTAATAGTTCGAGGCGGAGATGAATAAGTTACTGAAATAGATGTATTATTTAAGCAAATGAAAGTAAATAGAAATAATTCTCTGATTACAGGTTTTATATACAGAATGTATGTAATTTAAGAGCACCACTTTTGCTATCTCGAAAACCATAAAGCCTGGATTACATTAGTAGAGTTAGTAGAAGAGTACACTGGTATACTTTTTATTCAAATCACTTTACTCTACTAATTTTGCTAGTGACTGTTTCTACGAACTAGTAGTTTTGGTAGAGGAAAGTTTAGTTTAAAGTTCATTCAACTTTAGTACATTTGAAATAAAATATTATTTAACAATGACAATTATTTGACAATCTCAGCAACATCCATTTATAAATGAAAAAAATTAATACACGTTTTGCATCCGATTACTTTACTATTATTCTACTGCAATAAATCTGGTAGTATACCAGTAGAGTATAGAGTAAGTGTTGTGATAGGGAAAAGCTAGTAGAGTGTACTATTTCAAATGTATATCATTAAGATTTTTTTAACGCATGTAAAATTCGAAGATACTGTAATAATTGCAAGACCCATCAATATTAACAGCAGATTAAAAAGAGAAGCAATAGAAATTTATAAAGAAAAAGTTAACATCAATCAGTATCACTAGTAACGGATTTAAATAAAATTTGGCTTCTTTTAATTAATAATTAGTAAATTTTATAATTTAATTACTTATTTATTTAATAACTTGTATCTGTGTTCTGTTTATTTACTGTATATGTCATTTGTATCATTTTTTTCTGATAAAGATGTACTTTGAGTACATCGAAACGTCGATTATTAATAAAAATTAATACAGAACTATATCCTATAACCGTTTTATTTTAATGTAATGAGTTCTGAAAATTATTTTTTTTTGACTATGTTTAAGATACCTAATTATTGGAACCCAAGTCTCTTAAAAATAACAATTATGTTATTTTTAACAAGTATTTATTTTAGATTTATTTCATTTAATATTAAATATAATTACAGAAAGATTCTCTTATTGAATATTACATAAAAATAATAAAATTTTAAGCACAGTGATATTAAAAAACAATTACATGTTTACAAAATTTGCAGTTACTGCATCTACCTTTACAGTTGTTAAATATATGACATAAATAGACATAAATAATTACAGGTTGTCGTATATTCATACTTATTTTATGTAATTTCAACCACAAAAGGACATGGCAATTATTCTGTCAACAGATGGTGTAAAAACATTAACGAAGTTTTACAATTGAATTTAGAACTACCTCATATAACTTATGTAGATTTACCATGTAAAACAAAACGAAATATATTTCAATTTATATTTTTCTCTGTAATTAATATTAAATTTATTATGTATTGTTTTACTATATAATTCATATACTACTACTTTCTTAAGTAGAGCATATAGAACATAATAGATTTAAAATTGCTTTTAACAGTTACTTCTGTTTAATTAAATATTTTAAAGCAAACACTGCTAAATATTTCCATCCAGATATTTTACGTCATTTATATTCATGATACCTTTCATAAGTAATAATGGAAAAATAATACATATGCAATCCTTGCAGTAACAATAATTTATAAAAAATATGTTTCTTTTGTTTTAAAATAAATATTTTTCAATATATATCAGTGCAAAATTACAGCGATAAGTTTTAGAAATTATTAATTTTTGCCGTATTCAAAAGCAGAACCTGCGCATTTTATGGTTATTATTAAAGCATTCTATAAAATATTATTATTATGGTAGTGGTTTAGGCTTACTCGTACATTAGCAGTTGGCGACGAAGAATTTTACCGACTTTGGTTGACCGGAACATTGTCAACAATAGAGCTACTCTTGACGACATTTTGCTGTATTAGTTACGCTGACATAACGTGCGAAAATATTTATATACCTCCATCAACTTTACATAAGCTGCGCTTGAAGAGTTTTAAAAGAGAATCATTCTTAGCAGCAACGTACATCATAATCTGGTGGTGAAATTTTGCAATATAAAAATTTCTAATAAACAAAAATTATTTTTTTTCTATGCCACAAACAATTATTCTATTTTTCAATAAAGTTAATATTAAATATGTACAGGGGTATTCGATTTTTGGAATCAAATCGTATATCTGAATATTTATATTACTATAGTTAACTAACTATAGTTAATTACTTAACTTTATTAAAATGAAAAAGCTTTAGGATAAAGTTCTGTATATATCTTATTTAAATATCGACGTTTCGATATACTCTGCGTATATCATCATCAGGAAAAAATATAATGATAAATGTAAAGTGTATCAAAACATCTATTTTTAAATGAAACATATATAGAAGTTAATCCTAAAGCTTTTTTATTTTATAACTTTATTGTTTATAGAAATATAGGAAAAGTTAAAAATATATAAAAGTGATTATATTTTTGTGAAAGAATCATTGGCGCATTACGAGCTAGGTTTTAAAATTGGTTTTTTAACTAATATCGGTACGTAACTGTCATAAGAGATGGACTAAATAAATAAACTAAAACACCCAAAAACCGAGCTTGTAATATCAGCCATTATGTTTAAAAATGGAATTGTAATAAGAAGTAATTCTTAATGTCTGAGCTATTTCCAATTTAAATTTATTTGTCTTTTGTTTTGATTAGTAGTATTGTTAATCATGGCAATTAATCTTATTCACTGATTATAAAACAGAATTTTATGCTCTACCACATTTATTTGCAATAATTTCTTCTAACATAATTTGGGATGCAATGCTAATCGAAAAACTTGTTTCAGAGGGCTACTTGCAGCAGCCGTATTATGATGTACTTCTTCGTAAATCAACGTCGTATCGACTATATCGATGGGCCATCGCGATTTTTAAAAAACAAGGTAAAAATAATATTAGTCAAACAAAGATTATAGTAAAAGTGAATTACTGATAACAACTTTACCTGACAAATAACAAACGTAATAACAAATGAACAATACTGATTAAGTAGTAGATAACTAAAGTTTAAAACAAATTAATCGTTTAATGTAAAAAAATAAAAGAATTATTATCTTGCTTATGAGACAAATTTTACTAAAGCGTTTTAAGGTTTATTTTGAGGTGTACTATCGCCCCCTAAGATAATACAAAGAAGACTGTAAACACACTGTATATATATATATATGTAATAATAATAATAATGTCATCGGAAAAACCGTAAACGTAAATATATATTTGTTAATTACTGTATTCCTTTTGCATCGACTTAATCCGAAGAGACGATCTTTTGGTTTCCGGAAGTGTGCTTGCATTTGTGTGTGTGTGTGTGTGTGTGTGTGTACAGAGAGCATGCATTCTTCAACAATATACAATATTTGTATTGTACCGTGCTTTGACTGGTACCGCGTTGTATTCTATTCTGTTCTGGTATCTGTCGTCAATTATTATCATTGAATTTGAATATTTTTTTTTTTTATAAAACTTGGGTTTTTCTATTTGTACTATTTGTTAATAAATGTAGAGAAAAATGCAGTTTTTGCTAAAATAATGAAAATTGTTGATTTTCATAATAGAGTATTGAATTTCATAAAATACACTGTAAAAAATGTACATGTTCTGTATATAATCTTACATGTTTCGTAAATGTAATTATTCATAAAAAATGTAATATTACGTAAATTATGACAATAAATTATAAAATGTTGTTATATTTACTGTTAAAACCTACATACATATGTAAAATTATATAAATTCGAGATATATTTTTTATAGTGTAATAATAATAATCAAACTTTATTTAACTTTTTCGCCAAATAAAGTAAATAATAGTAAACTAATAGAACTTAAAATAGAAATAGAAATAGAACATAAAATTTATATACTAATAAAAGTTTTTTTTTGAGAAATGAATTATAAAATTATTTAATACAAATATATTATATGTTATCGTTATAATTATAAACAATTTTAATAATGTTTATTTAATAAAAGTCATTTTAAACTATACAATATAAAGATAACAAACTGTGTACAGTTTAAGAAAATAAACACGGGACATATTCGTACTGCAGTGTTTTAGATATAGTGCTTCTAAGTTTAGATTTTCGTTTCAGCAAAAATAACGGTTTTTTTTTCGGTTTTCGGTTCAGTTCCGGTTCAAAACCCTGATTAGAACTACTATTAAATATTAGTACGTTGTTTATATGCACTATAAACATTGTTTTTTTTTCTTGGATATATTTTTGCCTATACTCTAATAACGGGAACAATATAAAATTTCTTCTTTTGTATTATCCTGAACTGTACAAATGAAAGAAATATACATTAAGTATGTATGGAGTACAATTATTATAAATTTTTGCAACCACATTACATATAAATAAAACAATTGTAATAAGATTTGTGATTAATACGATAATAAGTTTAGCAATAAATAATATTAACGATAATATGCTTGACTTAAAATTTTCAAATTATTTGTTTTATATGGCATTAAAGTATATTCGAAACGTCAAAATAGATTTATACTTGCTGTATGATTTATGAATGTGTACATACCTATAGACGCTTGGCTTATTATAATCATTTTATATACAGTAGGATCTTTAATTAATTATGCAAATATAATGTTTACCGCTTCTATTTTTTAATAAATATTTATTGAATCATTATTATTTTTTATTTGATTTTTATGATATCACTAGCCGACTTAATATTTTTTATAAATTATATTTAATACAAATCTTTCATATAATGTTTTTTTTTGTTACTAAATTTGCATAATATAGAACGGTACGTAAATGTCAAATAATAGATTTAATATTCTTCAGATATTTTGTATATAATATAATTATATAAAATATGATTTGTGCGACACATTACATATATGATTTTTTTAAACATATTTACTGTTCATTTACTGTAAATGTTATTTGTATAATTTTTCCTGATGAAGACATACATTGAAACGTCGTTGAAACGTCGATTATTAATAAATATTAATTCAAAACTATAACTGAAAGCAGTTTTATTTTAATATAATGAGTTCTGAAATATTTTTTACTATTTCTTTTTTAAATAAATCGTGATTAGATTAAAAATTATAAATTTATGTGACATCAATATTATTCTAGAAATAATTTATATAGTAATATACCAACAACAAACTCGATAGGTAGCACACTCTTACGGCAAACGAAAGTACCGGGTCTCACCCACCGTTGTAGTCTCCAAGCAGTCACCGCGGTATTTACAGCGTTTCCGGTGACAGTAGAGTCGCTCAAGACCTCCTGAACGGGTCACGGCAAACGTAATTAAATAGGTTATCCTACACTATACAAAACATATCGCTTAACGTATTACATCATCGTTAACCGACATTTTTCTACTAGAAATCCGTCATAATTCTTCGCCGAAATTTAACACGGAGCCACCTTAGCCCCCCCTCACCCTCTGGTTAGAAATAAAATTGTTTCCGGCTTGTGGGGCGGTCGCTAACTTGAAAGTAACCGCGGTTGAAAAGTAATTGTTTGAAAGTTATGTGGTTGAGAGGATTGTGAAATTATTTTGGGGGTAATTACTTTTTTTTTTTGGCCTTATATTAACGGAAATTGTTTGGATTGTTTGTTTTACGAGTTATGAAGTAAAAGTTTTTGAGGTATGAGTACACAGAAAAAAATTTTTGGACATTATATGGACTACAAGATATTTATTTGAAAAATTACGTATTTTGTCGTAAATAAAATATATGATTTTGTTAGTTAAGTCAATACAGACAGTGCCGCATTAACGCATGGGCCCGCTGGACACTTGTCCAAGGGCCCCACGAATATAGGGGTTCCATATTAATCTGTTTATGTCAATTGATTTGTCATTAATAAAAATATGTTTGATATTTAATTAATTCTACGTAATTGTAATTGCCTCAATGCTATTTAGATTGCTCTGAATATGGATTGTCTCAGAGTTGACTCAGCTATGACTGATTTGAGTTCCGTTCCGTTTCTAAAATATAATTAGAACTTTTCTGCAAATTTTAATTTTTTTATTATTTTATATATGTCTGCATGGACATCCGATGAGTACGCAGTAAAAAAATTGCCATTTTACATAAAAACCATTGTATAAATTTACATAAATTTCCTATAAAAATAATATAATTTTGTAATATAGTAAAAAATATTTCAGAAGTTATATTAAAATAAAACGGCTTTATATAAATAAATAATAAAATTTATACGGAACTCAATCTTAAATCTTTTTTTATTAAGATTTTAAATACAAATAATTTTCCAAACATATTTGAAGTATTTTAATTACACGATGTTATTAATTATACAAACATTTATTTTAAATATCATACAAATTAGAATTATGCAAATATGGATAGACTTTGAATAAATACATTCGCAATAAAACAATATTTGTAATCAATTTACCAAACTGTAGATAAACACATAAATCTTTTTCATCATCTACACAAATTCAAAATCATTTAACATCACTTAACATCAACAAACATTTGTAAAAGAAAAAAAAAAACGAATAAAAACAAAAACCAGTAGCATCAGGTAACACGATAAACATGCTACATATTTATTGCAGACATATAAATTTTGGCAGCATTGAAATATTTCGCCGATATATCACATTCCTGTTTTGCCGACATAATAATAATAAAAAAAAACGGATAAAGCTGCGTCACCACTTGAAATCAGAAGACGGTTTTGACTCTCACGGGTTATAAAATAAAATATAAAAGGTACAGGTCCGATATTTAATGCAATGCGCGATGATGTAAAATGCTAAGAGAATATTCTTGTTCAGATGATGTTATTATCAGTTTAAATTTCAGAAATGAAATATGGACTAAATTTGTATAGTATAAGTTTAGTTAAAAATAATGTCGCGTGATCTTCCTTTTTTTTAATTATTTATAAACAATATTCAAAACATATTGTAAATTTAGAAATGTATATAATTATACAAACAATAATATTACAGAACTAAATAAATTTTAGCTATTTATAGAAAATTCCTGACAACAAATTTACTAAAAGAAATTTTAATAAAAAAAACTGTATTATGATATTATTATGTATTTTTAAACAATTATATAAAATTACAGCAGTTGAGTTATTATAATTATAATTGTAATTTGTCGATAAATTACATAAATTTTTTTAAGTGCATTTTAAGTTTCATATATAAGTTCTATGCTTTAGTAACAATATATCGGAAATGACGTCGCAGTACATACGCCATCAAGCATCGCGAGTATCTCACATACATTTATGTATGTTGACCAGGCAAGGGTGTTGTCCTGTGAAACACATTATAAGCCGGTCCAGTCACTCTGCGGTGTCAATGCCGCCACAGGAAGACAATATTTGCTCGCGGTTTGTTAGTTGACACGGTCATGACAGAAATCTTCAAACGGTACACCAAACACACCACATTGCTAACTATCATGACGATACGATGGCGCTCAAACTCGTTAATATAGAATGTATACATATATCTTACTTTTCAACATCTATTTGGATATTTGATTTTCTCGGTTAACGATAGTTTTATTAAAAAAAAATAACTAAACACTGAAAAATGATTATCTTCATTACAAAATTTTTTTATTTTTCGTGTACTTCTAATATTATTGACATATAATAAACAACCTGTAAATTTACTGCTTTATATTAACTATGAATAACTATTTTACATAGTAAAAAATCTTTCACAACTCATTATATTAAAATAAAACGACTTTAAGATATAGTTCTGTATTAATTTTTATTAACAGTCGACGTTTCGACGTACACCGCATACATCATTATCAGGAAATATTAGACAAATGTATAGTAAATAAACAGGAAACAGAAACATGTTACTAGGTAACAAAATTAGTCCCTTCACTTTATCAATTTCTGTTGCTTCTTTTATCAGTCTACTGTGAATATTAATAGGTGCTTGCAATTATTACAGTGTCTTCGAATTTTACATTATGAAAATATTCTATTTTATAATCTAGTTGCTTATATTTTGTTACCTAGTAACTTGTTTTTTCTAGATAAAAGGTTTGTAATAATACTAATATTTGTAAAATTTCACTAAAATTTATTTAGTCAACAGACTTAAGTTTCGGCTCGCACCATTGTCATATGTTGTTTTTTCTATGTTCTGTTTATTTACTGTAATGTCATTTGTGTAATTTTTCTAAATGATGATGTACGTAGAGTACATTTAAACGTCGATTATTAATAAAAATTAATACAGAACTATATTCCATAGTCGTCTAATTTCAACTATTTTATACTTAATTAAAATTAAACTAAATTTTTATTTTGATATCATCGAATAATATCAAAATGAAATTATATTGTCGAAATATTTAATTTTTTTAAATTTTAATATATAATATCCTTCAAATATGCAAATATGACTTTTGGATATTATTATTTAAATAAATAAATAATTAAAAAAACGTTAATAAAAATCTCTAATTTTCCATCGTAACGAAACGAACATAATTTAATCGCTGGAAAACAATCTGTCAACAAGCTGTAAAAGGTAAAATTAGAGTAGCAATTAATGCCCGTTAATAAAATGTTTTTCGTTACGATATACGGCAAATTGTTTATGGCTAGATTAAGCGAGAATGTATGTACATAACGTACGGTTGTAATAAAATAATCGTATATATGTATACGCAGTGCCGGATTGTATAGATTGTATAAATGAAAATTCTGTGAGGAATATTAAATTTTTTTATTTTATTTATTTTAAAAGAATTTTTGTTAAATTTAATTTCTAAATGTAATGTAATTTTTTTTAAAAAATCTTGTAGATTGGTATAATTGAAAATTCCGTGAAGAATATTAAATTTTATATTTCATTCATTTTAAAGGATAAAGGATGAAAGAAAATACGTATATATATATATATATATATATATATATATAATATTTTATTAATATTTGTGTCTTTGAAAACAAAACGTGAAATATAAAATTTAATATAAAAGTATACTACTATTTTTCTTTCATATGAAATTTGTTAGTATTATTTGTGATATTTTTAATCAGAATAATGGAATAATGTGTAATTTAATTCATTATAATTTTTCTAATTTAATATTGTAACGTATGTATTCAGATATATATATATATATATATATATATATATATATATATATATATATATATATATATATATATATATATATGTGTGTATGATAAATTTTAATTTTTATTGAATTGTAAAACCATATGAGTAATTTTTGTTTTTCTGTTTTTTCTGTTGCAGTATCAACATAACAGCGACCGTAATAATTACTAGAGAGCCTACATCGCCCTCTCACACATACACACACAAAAGGGTGTGACATAATCATATATATTGTATATTAAAAGTAATCTTTCTTTCATTTATATAATAAATAATTTTTGTTACCGAATCGTTTTAATGAAGAAAACAAAAAACAGGAGTACATATATACATAATTTTCTAAAGAAAACTGTATCGTTAACCATCTTTTTTTGTGTAATAACAAACACATATTTCCTATGAAGTTGGCATATATTCCATCGATTTTTCTTGCTATATTATATCTATAACTCTCCCTTTATCTTTATGTTTCTGTATGTATATTTTAACTCTTTAACTATGAGTACCAGATTAAATGCAAAGACGTAGTTTATTTGTAGAAACATAATTCGTAGAATTATTAAATTTTAAAATGTATTCAAGTCAAATTTAACCTTGTCTTTTGTTGATATTTAATATGCCTATCAAAAATTTCTAAAGTTGTTAAAGGGTTAATATAAGTATATTTACACCGTCGTATTATCTAATTTTTTTTTAGCAAAGAGTAGATTTTTAAATTTTGTATTTGTAGTTGAATTTATGTCTATATTGATTGTCTCAGTTGATTTTCACTTAATTTTTATCTAACAATTGCCTGTTTGTAAATTACTATATTATTTTATACTATAAATAATGTAAAATATAAGTATAATTGAGACAAAAATTCAACTTTTTCCGTTTATTTGAAGTAATAGTGTTTGTCATATCATTATTTTATTTGTGTGTACAATATATTCAGATTAAATGGACACTTAAAATGTCCATTTTGATTCTAGCAAGGTATTTAAAATGAAACACTCGAAAACAGCATTTTAGTTGAAATATATATATAATACACAATTAAATGAAATACTTTTGCGAAAAGTTAATTGTAAATATAAAAAAAAGTAATCGAATAATCATTACATTATTGTGAATAATTATTATATACATGTTAATATCAGAGAACATGTAATTTAATACAAAGTTATAATTTTTTTTGTTGTTTCGTGATTGTAATTGATTGAAAACATCAAAAAAGTCTTCAACCAAATATTTTTCTAGCTGTAGGTATGATTTTTATCGTTTAATGTATCTATGAAATATTTTTTTCTGTATGTACTTAGATATAAGTATAAGATGAAAAAAATAAAAAAATAAAAAACATTTCTCTGTAATTCGTTTTCTTTTTATTATAACCTTTATTTTTCTTTCTTTAATTTTTACTAGCTTACTGATATGTACTTCGACATATTCAAAAATCAGCCCCTAGGACATCCCCTTATTAATTATCAGGAGAACGTGACAAAAATCATATGAAAATAAATTCTATTTCTGCTTGCCAATACACATGTTCTCTTGATACAATTTCGTTAGCAAACATCATGTTATCTTAATACTTTTTTAATTTTTTTTTGCAAAAAATGAAACATTTTTAACAAAATTGTGTCAGGAAAGCAAGCATGTATATACACACTAGCTTTCCCGATACTTTTTTTTAGCAAATTTGTTAACTTCTTATCACAGTTTACACACCTTTATTTAACAATAAAAAAAATACATTTCACAAAAAATTTCTCGCAATTTAAATATATATATATATATATATATATATATATATATATATATATATATATATATAAATGAGAATTAATGGTTGTAATGAAACAATATCAGAGTATATCAAATATAAGCATGAAATAATTATTAAATTGAAAATGAAAAAACACATATCACCTCGACCTGGGATCGAACCAGGGACTCTTCACTTGCCGGGTGAACGCTTTACCACTGAGCTACCGAGTTGACAACAGATCTTAGTGACAGAATTTAATCATTTTAATTTCAGTTATAAAAAATTATGAAAAAAAGCATTGTACTGATAACTGAAATTAAAATAAATAAAGTTTTGGGGGTTGACTTAATTAATAAGGGGTTGATTTTTGGATATGTTGTAGTACGTCCAAAAGTAGACAACTGTTTGTAAATCGCGATGCACTTGTTATTTTTGCGAAATTTCCAGCCGTTTTCGAGATATTTGCGATTAAAGATTTTTTTTTGCATACATAAATAATTAATAGCCGGGGGCTCGTACGGGGTTGGGGGTTGAAAATGTTATAGCAACACAAGTGTTGCTAAGCAGATTTCGTTATTTCTGCGAAATTTGCAGCTAAGAGGTTTTTAACGAAATTTGTATCAGGAAAGCGTAAATGCAAAATTTGTGTCAGGAAAGCATGAAATAAAACATTTTAACGAAATTAAGATTTTTTGTATATTTATGTTAGTTTTGATGGTTGGCTTAATTAATAAGGGGGTGTCGAAGGGGGTTGATATTTGAATATGTTGTAGTACGTACCTGGTTTGTAGGGGTGTTGGACTGTTAAGGGAGGTGCAAATTTTCTTATTTTTGCGAAATTCCCAGCCGTTTTCGAGATATTTGCGATTAAAGATTTTAACTAATTTTAAGAGATGAAATTGGGAAAATAATAAATATAACACAGCATCTGTTTTTAACAAACTTTATTCAACAATAAGAAAAAATACATTTCACCAAAATTTTAATTTCAATATTTTCATCAGTTTTGTTGGGGGCTTGACTTAATTTGCAGAAATTTGCAAACAAAACTTGTTTTCTCCAAGTGTTTCATTTCTTGCGAAAAAATCAAAAGTTGTATCAGGAGAACATTGTCGTTTGCAAAAGTAACTTGTTTATCTCCAAATGTTTTATTTCTGGCGAAAAAAATCTAAAGTTGTATCAGGAGAACATGGTCGTTTGCAAAAGTAACTTGTTTATTTCCAAATATTTCATTTCTGGCAAAAAAATCAAAAGTTGTATCAGGAGAACATGGTCGTTTGCAAAAGTAACTTGTTTATCTCCAAATGTTTCATTTCTGGCGAAAAAAATCAAAAGTTGTATCAGGAGAACATGGTCGTTTGCAAAAGTAACTTGTTTATCTCCAAATGTTTTATTTCTGGCGAAAAATATCAAAAGTTGTATCAGGAGAACATGGTCGTTTGCAAAAGTAACTTGTTTATCTCCAAATGTTTTATTTCTGGCGAAAAAAATCAAAATTGTATCAGGAGAACATGGTCGTTTGCAAAAGTAACTTGTTTATCTCCAAATGTTTTATTTCTGGCGAAAAAAATCAAAAGTTGTATCAGGAGAACATGGTCGTTTGCAAAAGTAACTTGTTTATCTCCAAATGTTTCATTTCTGGCGAAAAAATCAAAAGTTGTATCAGGAGAACATGGTCGTTTGCAAAAGTAACTTGTTTATCTCCAAATGTTTTATTTCTGGCGAAAAAATCAAAAGTTGTATCAGGAGAACATGGTAGTTTGCAAAAGTAACTTGTTTATCTCCAAATGTTTTATATCTGGCGAAAAAATTAAAAGTTGTATCAGGAGAACATGGTCGTTTGCAAAAGTAACTTGTTTATCTCCAAATGTTTTATTTCTGGCGAAAAAATCAAAAGTTGTATCAGGAGAACATGGTCGTTTGCAAAAGTAACTTGTTTATCTCCAAATGTTTTATTTCTGGCAAAAAAATTAAAAGTTGTATCAGGAGAACATGGTCGTTTGCAAAAGTAACTTGTTTATCTCCAAATGTTTTATTTCTGGCGAAAAAATCAAAAGTTGTATCAGGAGAACATGGTAGTTTGCAAAAGTAACTTGTTTATCTCCAAATGTTTTATTTCTGGCGAAAAAATTAAAAGTTGTATCAGGAGAACATGGTCGTTTGCAAAAGTAACTTGTTTATCTCCAAATGTTTTATTTCTGGCGAAAAAATTTAAAGTTGTATCAGGAGAACATGGTCGTTTGCAAAAGTAACTTGTTTATCTCCAAATGTTTCATTTCTGGCGAAAAAATCAAAAGTTGTATCAGGAGAACATGGTAGTTTGCAAAAGTAACTTGTTTATCTCCAAATGTTTTATTTCTGGCGAAAAAAATCAAAAGTTGTATCAGGAGAACATGGTCGTTTGCAAAAGTAACTTGTTTATCTCCAAATGTTTTATTTCTGGCGAAAAAATCAAAAGTTGTATCAGGAGAACATGGTCGTTTGCAAAAGTAACTTGTTTATCTCCAAATGTTTTATTTCTGGCGAAAAAAATCAAAAGTTGTATCAGGAGAACATGGTCGTTTGCAAAAGTAACTTGTTTATCTCCAAATGTTTTATTTCTGGCGAAAAAAATCAAAATTGTATCAGGAGAACATGGTCGTTTGCAAAAGTAACTTGTTTATCTCCAAATGTTTTATTTCTGGCGAAAAAAATCAAAAGTTGTATCAGGAGAACATGGTCGTTTGCAAAAGTAACTTGTTTATCTCCAAATGTTTCATTTCTGGCGAAAAAATCAAAAGTTGTATCAGGAGAACATGGTAGTTTGCAAAAGTAACTTGTTTATCTCCAAATGTTTTATATCTGGCGAAAAAATTAAAAGTTGTATCAGGAGAACATGGTCGTTTGCAAAAGTAACTTGTTTATCTCCAAATGTTTTATTTCTGGCGAAAAAATCAAAAGTTGTATCAGGAGAACATGGTCGTTTGCAAAAGTAACTTGTTTATCTCCAAATGTTTTATTTCTGGCAAAAAAATTAAAAGTTGTATCAGGAGAACATGGTCGTTTGCAAAAGTAACTTGTTTATCTCCAAATGTTTTATTTCTGGCGAAAAAATCAAAAGTTGTATCAGGAGAACATGGTCGTTTGCAAAAGTAACTTGTTTATCTCCAAATGTTTTATTTCTGGCGAAAAAATCAAAAGTTGTATCAGGAGAACATGGTAGTTTGCAAAAGTAACTTGTTTATCTCCAAATGTTTTATTTCTGGCGAAAAAATTAAAAGTTGTATCAGGAGAACATGGTCGTTTGCAAAAGTAACTTGTTTATCTCCAAATGTTTTATTTCTGGCGAAAAAATTAAAAGTTGTATCAGGAGAACATGGTCGTTTGCAAAAGTAACTTGTTTATCTCCAAATGTTTCATTTCTGGCGAAAAAATCAAAAGTTGTATCAGGAGAACATGGTAGTTTGCAAAAGTAACTTGTTTATCTCCAAATGTTTTATTTCTGGCGAAAAAAATCAAAAGTTGTATCAGGAGAACATGGTCGTTTGCAAAAGTAACTTGTTTATCTCCAAATGTTTTATTTCTGGCGAAAAAATTAAAAGTTGTATCAGGAGAACATGGTCGTTTGCAAAAGTAACTTGTTTATCTCCAAATGTTTTATTTCTGGCGAAAAAAATCAAAAGTTGTATCAGGAGAACATGGTCGTTTGCAAAAGTAAGTTGTTTATCTCCAAATGTTTTATTTCTGGCGAAAAAATTAAAAGTTGTATCAGGAGAACATGGTCGTTTGCAAAAGTAACTTGTTTATCTCCAAATGTTTCATTTCTGGCGAAAAAATCAAAAGTTGTATCAGGAGAACATGGTAGTTTGCAAAAGTAACTTGTTTATCTCCAAATGTTTTATTTCTGGCGAAAAAAATCAAAAGTTGTATCAGGAGAACATGGTCGTTTGCAAAAGTAACTTGTTTATCTCCAAATGTTTTATTTCTGGCGAAAAAATTAAAAGTTGTATCAGGAGAACATGGTCGTTTGCAAAAGTAACTTGTTTATCTCCAAATGTTTTATTTCTGGCGAAAAAATCAAAATTGTATCAGGAGAACATGGTCGTTTGCAAAAGTAACTTGTTTATCTCCAAATGTTTTATTTCTGGCGAAAAAAATCAAAAGTTGTATCAGGAGAACATGGTCGTTTGCAAAAGTAACTTGTTTATCTCCAAATGTTTCATTTCTGGCGAAAAAATCAAAAGTTGTATCAGGAGAACATGGTCGTTTGCAAAAGTAACTTGTTTATCTCCAAATGTTTCATTTCTGGCGAAAAAAATCAAAAGTTGTATCAGGAGAACATAGTCATTTGCAATACACATTTGTTTTCTTGACACTTGCCTATAGGCAACCAATTTAACATCGAGCATTGCAAGTTGTATAAGCTAAGGGGTTTTAACGAAATTTGTATCAGGAAAGCGTTAAATGCAAAATTTGTATCAGGAAAGCGTTAAATACAAGATTTGTATCAGGAAAGCTATAAATGCAAGATTTGTATCAGGAAAGCGTTAAATGCAATATTTGTCCTAGGGGGTTGATTTTTGTATATGTTGTAGTACGTACCTGGTTTATAGGGGTGTTGTTCTGTTAGGGGAGGTGCAAATTTTCTTATTTTTGCGAAATTCCCAGCCGTTTTCGAGATATTTGCGATTAAAGATTTTAACTAATTTTAAGGGATGAAATTGGGAAAAAAATAAATATAACACAGCATCTGTTTTTAACAAACTTTATTCAACAATAAGAAAAAATACATTTCACCAAAATTTCAATTTCAATATTTTCATCAGTTTTGTTGGGGGCTTGACTTAATTAATAAGGGGGTGTCGTAGGGGGTTGATTTTTGGATATGTTATAGTACGTACCTGGTTTATAGCGACTTGTAAGTGGACGGCATATTTTGTTATTTTTGCGAAATTCCCAGCCGTTTTCGAGATATTCGCGAATAAAGATTTTTTTGCAAACATTAATAATTAATAGCCGAGGGGTTGTATAGGGTTGGGATTGAAATATGTTATAGCAACACTAAGTGATTCGGGAAGGTCTTGTTATTTTTGCGAAATTTGCAGCCGTTTTCAAAATACTTGCAATTTTAGTTTTTGAATTTGTACACACAAATTTGTTAACTTTTTATCAGAGTTTTGGGGATTGACTTAATTAATAAGGGGGTGTCGTAGGGCGTTGATTTTTGGATATGTTGTAGTACATCCAAAAGTAGATATCTATTTGTAAATCGCAAGGCGCTTATTATTTTTGCGAAATTCCCAGTCGTTTTCGAGATATTTGCAATTAAAGATTTTTTTGCAAACATTAATAATTAGTGGCCGAGGGGTCGTACAGGGTTGGGGTTGAAATATGATATAACAACACTAAGTGTTTCGGAAAGGTATCGCTATTTTTGCAAAATTTGCAGCCGTTTGCGAAATACTCGCAATTTTAGTTTTTGAAATTTTACACACAAATATGTTAACATTTAACAGTGTTTACTAAATTTGTGTTTTTATATATATATATATATATTTATATATATATATATATATATATATATATATATATATATATAATATATATATATATATTTAAACTAGAATTAAAACTAAGGGACCCGTATTTTTTAATTATCTGAGCTATTACTTTTTTAGCTTAATCCGACCCTGTGTGTACGTGTTGTTCTATCGTCATAAAACACGTGCATTTGCTTATTACATACATTCAATTTGCCGTACATGTTTATAATATTGCATCTCAGTTAATTGTTTTTTGTTTTAATAAAATTAAGTTTTTATTTCAAATAATTAAATCTCGTGAAATGTAATTCTTTAGCTATTAAATAAATATCATATACTAGCAAAAATGTCTTGCATTGCTTGGATGCTACATTCTTAATTTTTTACAATATATTTTAATATAAATTAATAAATTGTTCAATTGATTTATTTCTGCATTTATATCTGTTGAAATTGGATTTGAAAACCAAAAAACAACCAACCATGAAATTAAAACAAAAGAGAAATACCTAAATGTACGTTTAAAAATTGAATTGTAATTAAAAAATAAGTCTTAACCTCTACGTATACTATTTTCTATTGAAATTTAGCAGCTTGTGTGACTTGCTACAGGAAAAGGGATCTTACGTTCACAAATTTTTCAGGAATGCCAATTTAGAACAAAATTTTACATTTTTAAATTCTCCTTTTTCTTCCGAATTTGGCTAACTAGGTACCACGTAAAATAACTCTTTATGATTTCTACTTCTCCCTCGTTCTCACCCTATTTTTCGTTCTTTCACTCTATTATCTATAAAATTACTCAAAATTTTTGCAGATTTTAATAACTCAAATTGGTTTGGGTGAAGATAAGATGAAGACACATAAGATAACTCTTATTGCAACATTAATACTGCAAAATTAGCTACTCAATTTTATTTTGCAATATGATAATTAAATTCAGTTCACAATAACGATATAATTTTATACATTTTTTCAGTCAGTTTTAAAATAAAGAAATATAGACTTTAATTTAAATTAATCTTTAAATTTGATTAAAACTTAAAATAATTAATATTATTTGTATATAGATTCTTTTTAATGTAAAACAATGAAATATAATATTAATAATTTTAATTTCAAGAAGCATAAACAAAGCTTTAAATATTACTCCTAGTATATAATACATTCCTTAAATTTTAGTGTAATATTGTTTATGTAATTATTCTGCTATTTTGTATTAATCTACTATAAAAATATAATTAAAAAAAGTGTGATTTCGCTTTCAATTTCACTTTTTTTAATTGGAAATAGGTATCTTAAAATAAATTTGAGGTTAAAATAAAACAATATACTTTGTTTTCACTAATATTTATAATAGACTGTATTCTTTTCTACTTTTGGTTAACAAAACAGGTTTAAAACGATCAAATATAATAATTTAATCTTTACAATAAAATAACAGATTTAAGAAACGTCGCAACTTCATGAAAATGGAGTAAATAAAGATGAAAGATATTCAGTTTAAAATATAAATAGGTATATAAATAAATGCCGTAATATACAAGTTACATTAAATTAAAAAAAAACATTTGCAACAGATTTTTTTTCGTAAGTCATTTACATGTACAATCATTTGTGTTTTGTTTTATTTACATAGGGAAAACGTAAAATTCAAACGGAAAAATTCGCAAAAATTCTTTGAAAATATTTATAATTTTTTATTTTGTTATCAATTCATCTCGTTCTATCTAAAACGTTGAAGATAAAAACCGAGAGAATAAAATTTGGAGTAAATAAATAAAAGTGAAGGTATGAAATGTATGAAAATAAATAAATAAAAGTATGAAAACTTATGCGAATTTTTCCCAGTGAATTTAATATATGTATATATACTGCTTAAAATTAAGTGATTCAATATTGAAACAATATCACAGAAATTATCAAAAATCTAAAAATACTGATAAAACACTAAGGAAGACGCAGGAAACGCTGATAAAAGTTTCCGCGGCCCCCAAGAAATATACAATGACATTTCGTAAAATTTCTGCATTTTTAAAAATCTATGTATATTTAAAAAAATATTCTCGTTTCCGCGCTGTCTAACTACACACGGACCCACGTCATAATTTTTCTTTCAATTACTATATCAGAACTATCCAAATTACAGTTCCACAATCGTTTGGTGTACACATTAATAAAAATTCCTAAATATTACACAATAAAATAATAACATTATTATCACCAAAGAACAACAGCTTTTTAATAATAAATAAATTAAAATAGATATAATATATTATTTGTAAAATTACAATATTCTAAAATAAATATAAATAAAAATGTACTATTTGTCGGGGGTCATTAATAAGGGTATTTTCATTTGTAAGTAGTACAGCAGTCCTCAATCAAATGGCGTAGGAATCTCATATAATTTAATATCAAAAACGATTATTTAGTAAAATAATTGAGAACCACTGTACCATACTAGAAATTACTTAACAACTAGAAATTTATATTCGAGAATCGAAAAAAATATAAAATAATTAAAATATAAATAGTACTTAATAAAAAAATCGGATAAAAACAGGTGAATAGTACTCTTCTTGGCAAGACGATATTGGAAAAAGGGTTAAATAAATCTAAGAGATCTTAACTCATGCACGACGGGGTCCGTTATACAAAATCGTAAAATAACTGCGTTAACCAATTCCTTACAGGTATATAAATAAAACAATAATTTAAATTAGTTAAACTAGAAATAAAGTACAATAAAATTTGATAAGATAAAAGTTTAGGCTAAGTTAACGCAGTCGCAACAAAGTACAAGGGGTATGGTCTAAGTTAAACGGAATAGTTTTTTTTTAACTTCGGACGACACACAGTGGTGGGGGGTCCAAAATGAGTATCAGGGGCGCCTTAAGTTCATCTTGGCACCAATGCGTGCCCGTCGAACGCGTCCGCCAAGAAGAGTTGACCTTCAAAGTGTGTCCTTCAAATGCTCAAACACCTGGATGACGTACTGTAACGCATTCATGTAATCACGAAATAGCAGCCAATCGCGCAAGGCTCTCGATTTCATATTTGTCCGATATGCTTCGGTCATAATGTCACGCGTCACATCCGGTCGCATATCTAAACTGTGCTCCAAGATGGCAACTTGAATTTCACATAAAACGGCGCGCAATTTGAATTCGGTCTCTTTAAATCGGGCATAGAATGGACCCTCTTCGTCCTCTTGATCCCAAACGATTTGTTCTAAGCCAACTGCGATCGTTTGCAAGTACTCGTAGGTGTCCAGTAAAGATTTATCCAACTGAAATTAAAAAAAAAAACATATTATTAGTTCAAGTTATTATTATATATTTTTTGCACAAAAAATAAAATATGACTTTGTAATCTACATACTTGTATTTTATTACATATTAACTTGTTTCTATGTTTTGTTTGTTCGTTGTTTATGTAATTTTTTTTCCGATTATGTACATTTAGTATATCGAAACGTCGAATTTTAATATAATGAGTTCTGAAAATTTTTTTTCTATGTTATAAGTCGATTAAAAATGTTACTACAAATACAAACTACAATAATATAATTCAAATAGTTACATATTTATTTGACAATGTAGTTAATTTATTATAATTAAAAAATTAGAAAAGCGACAATTTTAATAAAAATAAATAAAATACTTTCATTTGATAATTTAGTAAAAAAAATCAGAAAAATTATTCTAAGAATAGATAGTTTAATACCTAGTTATTTACCAATTCACAACTGAATCTAACTTAACCATTTTTCTACCACAAATTGTTAAAACAACCTTGGCGTTCACACAAGTGGTATCGTTAGTTTTTAAACATCATAAACAAAGTAAAAAAACGAAACCAAAAAAATTATTATGTGTATCAAATAATATTTCTTATTCTTTCTGACAAGGGCAACGTTGGAAAAAAAATGTTGTTGACCCGTTTATAACAATTTTAGGCATAAAAATATGACGTCACGTTTCTTTTTTGTTTCGAACAAAATGTCTAGACTTTTCATTAAATAATTAATTGTTCTAAAACCGAACCGCATATTCATTTTAACTAACATTTCACTAATAGACAATTTAATAACTGCATAATTATATAATTAAACAAACTGTATTCGAAATAATAAAAAAAACCATTAAAATTGTTTTAAATTAACATATCAATAAAATAAAACCGTAAACAGAGTATAAATCAAATTCTTTTCATTACGGATTTCTTCTTATGTTGAAGAATTTCGTGTAATAAATTATGAATCATGTGTGGAAATGTCAATACTATGTGTGTGTGTGTGTGTGAATGTTTATGACAGAAATGATAAAGATTAATGTTGAATGAAGAAGAAATTACCTCTAATTCTTTTAAATCTTCATCAGGAATGTTCTCATCAAGGTCTTTAGGGATCTGCTTGCGATTCGGCAGCCAGTCATAGCGATGCGCTTTCCACGTATTGTGATTTGTTTCGTAATCGGTTTTCATCGTTTTCTCAACCTGAAATCAAAAAATATTATTATTTTCATTTGTTTTTTAAATGCCGATATTTAGTATTTATGGGTGAATCGTTCTTAGTTTCTAGACATGTCATAATTATAATTAGAGTTAGACTGGATAAAAAATTAGGCCTGGGGAAAGTTGCACGATACCACCTTACATCCTAAAATTATTCAAATACGTTATATGTATTTTTATATTTCTTTATTCGAATTTACATGGAAATGACATTACAGAATAATAAAGAAAAATTGTAAAAATTACACATATAACATGATATTTCATGTTATATGTGTAATTTTTACAATTTTTCTTTATTATTCTGTAATGTCATTTCCATGTAAATTCGAATAAAGAAATACGATTTCATAAATGATTCTTTTTACAACTTGATGTTTTCAGAATAATTAATTCTTAAATTGACTACCGCCGGTCACGGCTCCCCCGGGGATAGCCAAGTGTCCCGGTGGGTCAACCGTCCAGCCCTGATCATAATCATAGAAATAGAGCGACTTATAAAATTACTAGACTGTGTAAGTGGTTCGTTTAAATCTCATATAATTTATAATATTGAAATATTAGATTTTATTGTATTTTTGTGGTAAATTAAGTAGTTATAATCAGATTTATCTGATTTTAAAAGCTATAAATTATAAGAAATTACACAGTAAAAGAAATTCGGTAGTTTTACATAAAAACCTGGGGCAACTGCACAAGCTTACTATATATGTAAATTTACAAACGTCATAAAAAAATTTACATAATATGAATATAAAATAATATAATATGGTAAATTAATTATTTTACTTAATATTAGAAAATTACATTATTTTTACAGAAAATTTAACTTTTTTTACAGTATAATGAAAAAATGTTCTTTTACATATTAAACTGGTGTAAATCAGTTGCCCCAGATTTTTATATAAAATTACCGAATTTCTTTTACAGTGTAATTTCTTACAACTTATAGCTTTTAAAATCAGATAAATCTGATTTTAACTACTTAATTTACCACAAAAATGCAATAAAATCAAATATTTCAATATTGTAAATTATGTGTGACTTAAACGTACCACCTACACAGTCTTGTAATTTTATAACTCTCGCTCTATTTCTATCCTTGTCTTTCTTCAGCACGCAACGCATATATACAGACATAGAGACATCACCTTACAAATTGCCTATTATTACGATTAGCCGGTCACTGAAAAAAATAAACAAACAAACAACTACGCGACCGACTACAACAAACCTAAATAAAAAAATTAGTGTTTTCTGATTTATTTTTTATTTTGTAATAATAAGCTAGTTGAGATCCATCAGAAAACAGTGTTTATATCATTATAATAAAACACAGTAGTGGCATGCTCCCCTCATGCGCCGCTACTGCTACATTTACACTATGTGATTGTGTGTGTGTCCGCGCCAACACAAACAACCTGATCTGTCGTCGACCATGGGCGTAGCACGTGGGGCGAGCACTTTCACTCTCCGGCCAACTTTATACCACCATGAGCTAATACGAATAAAAACAGTTGAATGTTTGTATGTTTGATTATTACACACACACACACACATACACACACACTGTCTCTGTCTTTCGCATTTACCACGCATTACACCACGAACAATAGAAACACGAATCTAGTTAGCCATGGTTTGTGTTGTGGCTTGAACTTGAAAAATTATAAACACGCAACGCGCTCAAATGTTCGATATTTTCGATGAAAAGTGAAAATATTCATATACTAATGCAATATTAAGTGACTGCTAACAAATTCTAAATGAACTGAAAAGTCTATATTGATAATTTTTAATTTGAAACATTTTCTGCAGTAAATTTTTAAAATCAACGTTAAATTACAAAAATAAAAGCACAATTTAAAATAAATGGCAAAAAGTTCTTTTAACTATTTTAGAATATACAATTAAAATAGTAAAAAATGTTTCAGAACTTATTATATTAAAATAAAACTGCTTTAAATTAATGTTCTGTATTAATATTTATTTATAATCGACGTTTCAACAAACTCAACGTATATCTTCATCATTAAAACTGACACAAATGATATATATATATATATATATATATATATATATATATATATATAATGATATAACAGAAAATAGAAACAAGTTACTAGGTAACAAATAAGTAACTAGATCATAAAATTTATACAGTTTGATATAACAGTGATAAAATATTAGTGTTACGCCACTGGTAAAAGATTCCAAACTTGGTTAATTTTTATAAATGACTACAGTGCACATTTTTCCCATGAAGATGGCTTAATATCTTTGTTTGGACTTTTCGAAAAAATAATGTGTACTTTTAAACAGGAATATTTCACCTTTTTTTATATATATATTAAAAAAAAAACCTAGTCATAACAGCTCATAATATGAAAAACATAAACTCAACAAAAATGAAGAATAAATCATTTAGAATTTTGTCGACATGAAATACTTGTGTCGAGTACATAAACTTATTTCATAAACAAAAATAACTATCAGATTTAAAGATAAAGCATAAATTCTTGTTGAGCAGGCAAGAAATATTTAGTTGATGCAAAATTATCTTCAGATGTTGGTACCATTTTTATAAAGCTAGTGGTTAACCATATAATGAGACAATTTCTTTGTGGTTTTCGTACCCGGTGAGTAAATGGCGCTTATCTAGTTAAAAACGTTAATTTCAAAGAATATTCGGTGAGAACCATCCGACCCGTTATTAGATTAACTAAATTTTATAACGCATAAAATTTCTGCGAATAAAACTGTCATGTTACTTTACGAGGTTAGATAATAGAGTAATATTATTAAAGTCATATGTTTAACCACAATTATTATATAGTGTGTGTGTTTGTGTGTTCTATTTTAATTTGCATTTGGTAGTAAGTCGTAAAGTTGTTCGAACTAGTTAATATTATATATATATATATATATATATATATATATATATATATATATATATATATATAGAGTGCAAGCTTACTCCTACATTAGATCTCTCTTTCTTTTCAGTTAGTTTCGATTATAGAAAATTAGCTATGTACGAGATTTTATGTTAAATATGACTGACATGACACACCAACATAGAAACTAGTTTTGTTTTTTTTTTATATAGAATTGCATTTCTTGATATCATTATTATATGCATTTAATACTTTCTTTTTCCAGTCGTGATTATAAAAAAAAATGTAATTCATCATACAAAATTCTTAATCAGTTTTAATTGATTTGGAAAAAACTTAGTCTATGTGTGGCAGCATCTACCAATTTAGTTGCGGTACAACTAAGTTGGTAGATGCTTCCATCCTATTATTTTAATTATAAATTTAAGAAAAATATCAGTATATCGAAAAAAAAATTTAGTATGTAAGTAAAGGTTACTGTCGAAACAAGGAGAAAAAAATATTATATTTTTTATATTATAAACTGTAAAAAAAGTTGCAATTTTACATAAAAAACCATAGTAACAATAATACATATTATTTCAGCAAAACATTGGTTTACATAAAAATAATATAATTTTGTAATTTGAAGTAAAATAATTAATTTACCATGTTGTATATGTTTTTTTTTATTGAAAAGTAAGTAATTACTTATATAAAATAGACGTATTTTATATTTATACTGTATAGAAAAATTCTGTAATTTTATACAAAAACCTGAAGCAAATTTACAGACCTCATACCCTTTTGGAAAATTTTTACAGAATATGAATATAAATACGTATATTTTATGTAAGTTTACTTACTTTTTCGGTAAAAAAAAACACAAATAAATTTAGTTACTAGGTATCAAAATAATTAACTAGATAGATAAATTATCAATCAAAGGAAGCCAAATTTGATATAAATCAATGCCTTCACACTGTACATACATCATCATCAAATAAAATTATAAAAATGACAATAAACATAGAGACAAGTTACTAGGCAATGATTTTAGAAAAATTTACTTCCTTTAATTAAAAATTTTAAAATTTTGTAAATCAGTTGCTTATTTTATTACCTAGAAATTTGTTTCTACGTTCTGTTTATTTACTGTCGATAATTAATAAAAATTAATACAGAACCACATGTTAAAGCTGTTTTATTTTAATCGAAATATCCTTTACTTATAAACAATTAGAAATAATTATTTAAATTTCTATATGTATAAGGATTGCGTGCCTATAGTTTTCCCGGCAGACCAATTCACCGAGTCACGTAGTTTTTTGTTGCATTTTCAAATTTTTGTTTTGTTTTTGTTTTCTGTTCTCCGCACCGCGTTAAGTCGTTTGTCGTTTGTTTCTATATGCTTCTTTTTTTTTTTCGTTAAAGCTTAAGTCATGTCTGACCGTCACATAGTGCACATATGTACGTATATAGGTACAAAGAAGATTTATTTCTATATTGTCGTGTTTTATTTAAAAACGGAAAGTAACTTCTCGCTGTGTACCTCAACTTCAAACATTATACAATATTATGGTGTGAACATTTTACCAATTAAATTTTATGTACATAACATATACCGTATACGTTCAACAATTTCTCTGTGTGTACCATAATATTTTTTTTATTTGAATATGTTTTATTACGTTACGTATTTTTTTTTATGTCCGATTGTACAGTTATTTTTCTATTATATATCCTGTTGCATTTATTGCAAATCGTATTTTTTCTACTAATGTTTTTTTTTGTTAACATTTTTTTCTTACTATTTCTTTTAACAACATAGATAATAAACTCATTGCATTGTATTAAGTTTGAAGGGAATTTAGTACATAAAATATTATGTAAATACATAATATTTAAGAACATTTTTGCATATAATGCATATATTTTTTAGTTGGAGTGGTATGATTGAAAGTGGATGAAGCTAAAATTGCTCATTTGGAAAAAACTGATTTCGGGATAATAAAATGTGTTTGTGCCACACTCTTTTGGGTACATGGCGTGATAGTGTATGTATGTACAGAATACAATGTATTGATGTTTATATTTAAAATATTAACAAATAAATTACCAAATTATTTGCTCGAAAATATGGAATATGTTAGTGAAATTCACACAAATAATTACTTATCCAGAGATAAATTTCTATATTTCACGAACAAATAAAACATGTTTGTCTATTTGTCAGGTTTTCACGGCCAATATTTAATAAATTTATAAAATTTTCTGGGCAGGTATACCGTGCTCGATTTATTCTCGTCATTCAGTCACCAAGCACTGAGGATCACGGCATACTAGCCCAGAAAATTCTATAAATTCAAATAAATTCTATAAATTATATTATTAAATGAGCAATTCTTAACTATTTAAGATTCAATCTTTATTTAAATAAAAAAAAACTACTATAATTAAAACATCACACACAATTAGATTTAATCTAGTTGCAAAGCTATAAATAACTGTTGAAATATATTAGATTTTTATTTAAATAAAACCTACAATTTATTAACTGTAAACCTATTAATGTAAAGTATGAATAATATTTTATAAATAAATAAAAAAAATCTCTGAATGAATCCTACACAGTCTTACAAATTACAAGAATGAAAAAAATCTGATTCATAAATCACAAACTTGAGTAATATTCTCTCATATCACAAATAAAGATATAAAAAAACCGCAAAATGTATCAACTTCAAACTTACAAGTTGCATCTAATAATATTGTTGTAAAAATAAAAAATAATTAATATTTTGTATAAAAAACAAAAGAGTAAAAACCATTATAGAAAATACTATATTCACAGTGCTCTTTTACGAAGTTGAATGTGTAATACTAGTGTAGGTTGGGCTGTATATATTTAGTAGGTGGTCAGAATGTAGGTATAGCCTCACCTTACAAATATCAATTCAATTTCACTCAACAGGTGTAATACTCTACCATAAGTTTTTTCTGTCTTTTTCAAATAAATCTAAATGAAAACATTACTTTAGACTATAAAATTATTCATCTCCCCAAGGTCAATTAAGAATTTCAAATCAATTTTATTTTCTCTGAGTAATATCGAAGATGAAATTAATTTTTATTACGTCAGATTCACCCGTCATTCATACAAAGAAATCTAAGTAAGATTATGTATGAAAATTATCGTCCTTTGTGTTATATAATTGTAGCGAAAATTTGTAAAAATAATAATTGTGAATAATATCAAATCTGGTAATTCCAAATGTATGATTCAAAAATTGTTATTTTTACTATAATTTGGAAATACCTAACGTCCAAATTGGATTAGCATTTAAGATGTTTAAAAATATATTAGCAAAAACAACTGAAGTTTTTGTGTATGATATGATACATGTTTGACTGAAAAAAATCCTTAATAACAGCGATTTTATGCAATATCATTTTATAAATTATTGAATATGTAATATTAATAATATTAATTTATTATGGATTATACCTAATAATAATACATTTCGTTCGGTAGCAAGTGGCAAATATTATTTTGGTACACAGTAAACTGTATCTAAGCGTACACCCTAACCGCTGAATAAATAGATTTTATGCGGGAATACTGTGCGATAGGTATTTTCATAATTTTCATTTGGTTTTTGACATTTGTCAGAAGGCGAAATTCAATATTTCGGCGAAAAAACATTATTTATTTTTTCAAAATTACCTGCTATTTACATTTTTTTTTTTAATGCGATATTTTTACGTCATTATAGTATACAAATAACGTATTTCTACATATTATTTCACGAAGATGCAGTATACGAGGCAATTATATACGATGTGTCTAAGAAAATTATGTACAATGTGATTTAAAAAACTATTGATTACAATGTGTTTTTCAAGAATTAAATATACAATATATCTAAAAAAAATCCAAAATACATTACATTTTTTTTTATCTCCATTAGAAAAACATAAGCTACAGTTAAAAAACATATATACTGTTAAGTCGAAGTTACAAATAAAAACAAAATATTCAATATAATTTTGTGTCATACTTTTTTTTATCTTCTAAATTTTATCATTTTTCTGTGAATTTTTTTAAAAATTAACTGGCTAATTATCATTAAATACGTAAAAATATAACAAAATTTTCGTATTTTACAGTATATGTCTAGTGACCTATATTGTTTATGGTTTCAAGAAATGCAAAATATATCAAATTACCTTGATATATCTATCGGTAATATATAAAAAAATTAATAAAATGAAGACTCTGAAATGAAGTAAACTTAAATATACCTACATTGTGAAAAAATCTTTCAGATCTCATTATATTAAAATAAAACGGCTTTAGGATATAGTTCTGTATTAATTTTTATTAATAATCGACGTTTCGATGTACTCAACGTACATCATCTTCAGGAAAAAATTACACAACTGACATTAGAGTAAATAAACAAAACATAGATACTAGTTATTTTTTCATTACGACGATGTACGTAGAGTATGTCAAAACGTCGATTTTTAATTAAAATTAATACAGAACTAACGGCCTTAATACTTTAACTAAAGCCAACTTTAAATAATTATTGTTGTCAATAAAAATGATACTTTTTTGTTAACTTTTCATACTTAAATCGTAAAATTATTTGTTGTTGTCAATAAAACAAAGCCTTTTTGAAAGCTTAAAGTCGAGTTTAGTTAAAGTTCTGAAAGATTTTTTTTACCATATTAATTATTTATTATTTATTAATTTATCACAGTTTTAACTTACAGATATATTTATCAGTTATCACATCTTGCTAAAACTCCGTACTAATTATAAGATGGAAGTACCTCATTTAACATGATAAATTGGTTACTATACATAATAACCAGTTATAATGACAAATGTAAAATGATATTTTGGTCCAACTTATTGTTAATTTTTATTATTTATATTATAAATAATTAAATATATCTAGCAATAAGTTAAACCAAAGTATTATTATACATTTAATCATAATAACTGGCTATTATGTATAGTAGTAAATTATCGTATTAACCGTAACATAAACTGAATTTTTTATTTCCACTGAAATACCTACATACATAATTTGATAGGTAAGCATGATCTAAAATTTCGTCGGAATGAGCAGCGCAGAGCCAGAGCATCGAAATAATTGAGTGTAGAAAATGTTTTGGAGCACATATGTGTGTGTGTGTGCATAAAGGCATCGTAAAACGCAAAGTGGCACACGGTGGAATGTTCTTTTGTGGGCGATTCATCTTACAATAGCAAGCAAAGCAAATCTCTTTTGCCTTCTTGCTTGCACACACACACACTAACACAAAAATACATCTGTCATTTCATTCAACTCATCCTTTAGTTAAACGGTCTACAGATGAATTTGTATATGCTCACTTCGACTTACTTTAATATGTAGAACTTATAATTTTTATTATTACTTATATACTGAGAAATTTTTTACTTTTAACTTAAAAGTAAACGTGTTTTTGTATTGTAAACTTATGTTTTTCTATTGAACTAATGCATTTTAATAGAAAAAATTATAGTAAACAAAAAATTATAGTAACTGAAAATATGTAACTGAATATGAAAAAGTAATAGGCATGTAAATATACTTCTCAGTGATTTTGGTATAGTTTGTGTTAAACTAAAATTATTTAAACCATCTATTATTTCGAGTAATTTGCATTAAAAATATCAAAATTGCTAAAAACCTTATTAAAAACTAAACTTCAATTTTAATTCAACAATTCTAGCCTTGCCGATTACTATACTTGAAGCAACCATACAGGAAACAAAAATAATAATACCTCGGAATAAATCGCATATCGAATCAGAATGTGAACAACGTCGAAACTATCGAAATGACAAATTCATGATAAAAACACAAATAATAAAATTATATACGCAATACACACAAAGCGCGTGTGGGTCCCCATTCGGTCGCTCCCCCCTTAGCTCCCCTACTTCTCCCCGTGGCCAGCGACTGTCTTCGTAAACGTATACATATAATCTGCGCGAAGTAGACATGCAGTCTACGCGAACACAGTGACGACAGGTCAACCGATTATACAAACAAGACACTAGGCTCGCGCATTCATACATATAGAGACAACGACGATATACAAGGTGTTCAAAAATAACCGGCTTAGCATATGGATTTATATCGAGAGCCGTAAAGCCCCAATTACATTAGTAGAGTTAGTAGTAAAGTATGATGGTAGAGCGTGTACTATTCCATTACTAACACAATGTAAAACACTTTGGGATAGTAAAAAATAGCAGCGGGTAGAGTAGAGTGAATAGCACATGTGGAATAGTATACTCTACTAGCAACACCACAAAACTCACTCTACTTTACTGATAGAGTAATTGGATGCAAAACGTGTGGGTATTTTTTTTTTAATTTATGAACGAAAGTTATTGAGATTCCCAAATAAAATAATTGCATATGAATATTTCAAGAATTGTAAAGCCTCAATTACATTAGTAGAGTTAGAAGTAAATTATGAAGGTAGATTGTGTAATATTCCTTTACTAGTACAATGTAAACACTTTGGGATAGTCAATAAAGTGTGAGATAGATCTATAAATCAGACAAAATTTGCTGCGCTAACGAGATAATTTACAGCAACCTTCAAAATTATTATAACTCTTACATACTTTTAAAGAAATTCATACCAATTTTTAATTTTCATATGGAGCTTATAATAGACTGTTCGTATAAACGATTGTACCCCATTTTTTTTTTCTCCATTATTTCCACCAATACTCCCTACAACAAATCAAAAAGAGAATATTATCTTATTACGGTAAATGGATTTTGAAAGGATGGGATTTTTATGCACGCTGAAAAAAATTGTGAATTAATGCCAGAATATAACAACCATTAATAGAAATTCACAACCGTTATTTAATATCCACATTAAAATAGCATATTAAACATTAATTTATAAAATGAAACAACCTAACAAATAAAACAAATGAAACCTAACCTACTGACGTGTATTTATTACATCTGGCGTTAATTTGACGTGCAAATAGCCTAAATTACAATTTTTTTTCTGGCGTTCATTTACATATTTAAATGTTTATTTATAACCCATTTTGAAATATCCATGTTAAACGAGTTATTTTGGACGTCCTGTATACGAACGAAACGAACAACTGAGTGTTGTGCTAATTTATTCTCTTTCTGTACACTTTCCATCTCACTCGAACAGCTAATTGTCCGCTATAGGTCTGTCACTGTTTGCGAAGGCAATTTCTTGCGCAAATATTTGCGATTTTGCGGACTGTGTTGCAGTTTACTATTAAATGAAGGATTTGTTTCATTTAATGTTGTCGATTTGAAGAGACTGATTATATTACATGTAATTTAGTATATAATACAGTAATCATTTTCATAATTCTACACAGATAAAATCAAAACAAATTCGAAAATAAAAACTAAGAGTTCCAAGAACAATGCGAATAATTCTAGTTAATAATAAAATTTAAAACTGACTGATCAAAGTACAACAACAATGTTAAATTTATTAATATATAAATTTATAATCACAAAGCTATACTTTTATTAATCACTTACAAATCAATATGTCATTGTTTGATAATTATTTTGTTTAGCGTTATTAAAAAAAGTCTGTAAATGTGAATGACCAATCTATGCAACATAATAAAAAAATATGTTTTTTTTTAATTCTGTTATAATTATGTTAAAATAATTTGAAAGTTTGGATCAGCATCATATTTGGTATGACAGCCCTAGGAGAGCCTTGACTGCAAATACGTTGAATTTGTCGAAACATTGATTATCAATAAATACAGAACTTGAAACTAAAGCCATTTTATTTTAACTAATAAAAAATTTTCCAAATTATTATGCACAATATTTGTAAAATACAGTCCCTTGTTCAATTTATACATTTCATTTTAAAGCATAAAGATATTTATAAAACATATTTCGACAAAAAAAATATTAATATTTTTGGCGGACACTGTATAAAATCTACTCAATGTATTTTCGTAAACTTCAAATAGCCAGTCCGGTTCTGATAACTATAATTGGTATTCGATTAAATTTTGTTTATAATAAAATATCTTTGAAACTGCAAACGAAGATTAAATGGATTCATTCAACTGTACGGGGGCCCAATGTTTATATAGCGTGAAAAATTTTTCGTTTGCATATAGTTCACGTAAAATACAAAGAGTGTCTTTGATATCTTGAAATAATTTTAAAACAACATAGTTTAGAAATAAATACAGACTACCGACACTGCAAATATGGACGCATTAAAAAACGGTTTCCTGATTGTTATACGATTAGTTCATCGTCAATGACGCATACTAAATTTTTTAATCAATTTTACATCTATCATTTTACGACAGAAAAAATCAAACAAAAATTTATATTTATCATATACGATTTTTATAGGTTATGTAAATTAAATCAATAAATATACACAACTATTTTGTTTTTTCAAAATAAAATTGCTTTATTTTAACAGTTCTGTATTAATATTTATTTAAAATCGACCTTTCGATGAAACTCAACGTTATAGTAAATAACAGAACATAGAAACAAGTTATTAGATAATAAATAAGTAACTAGATCATATAATTTATTAATTAATGGAAAACCAAATTATATTTAACTCAGTGCTTTTATAGTAATTGAATTATGTACAATATTTGTAGAATATAGACTCTTGTTTAAATTACACATTTCATTTCAAAGCATAAAGATATTTATAAAACATATTTCGAAATATTATTTTTTCAATTTCATTACAAATACAATAATAATTTGTTTATAAAAATATCAATTAACAAATCAACATTAGCAAATAAAAATCTTAAAACACATTTATTAAAACTGATTAGATAAGAAAAACTAGTCTGGTATTTATCAAAATTAATTTCCGTTAAATAAAAAATTAAACAAAATTAATAAACAACACAGAAAACAATTGACACACATTCATGCACATTCGTTTATTTGTAAATAATATCAACATATATATATATATATATATATTTATAGAACAAAAATAAATGTGCAATCTTAAGAATAAGACTAAAACGAAGTTTGGTTTACACTGTAGAAATCAAACACCCAAGTTCTTGTGCTGATAACACAGCAAATGAAGAAAAAATAAAATATATAAAAAAAAGAAAGAGAAATATTGGCATAATTTTCTCTGTAGCATTTCTGATTTGCTTCCTTTCTGCAGATGAATGACCTATGAGGTTTCTAGTATTGACTTATCACTCAAGTTATGAAAAAATATTTGACCTCCGGTTCTTATCTTATACCTTCCGTTCTGTGTTTTGTATAATAGTCACACGTGGTAAATAATTATGCACATGTTAAAACTAACAACGTAAGAAAAATTCATACATATTTTTTTTTCATTGTAAATAAAAGAATTTTGTTCGTTGATAAATAAAAATAAAAAAAATTTATATCATTTGTTATTTATCTTATTGGTATTTGTTAGTAATTTGTTAAGTATTTCTTAGTATAAGCTAATAGAAATTGCACAATATATATATATTCTTTTAACCAAACGTTTATTAAACATTCGTTCATTCTGCATCTTCATCCGCCAAAATTATAAAACAAAAGTATGTATTTTTTTAAAATTTGATAAAAAAAATTGTTATTAAAAATAAAATGTGCAAATAATAGAAATTTTGTTAGAGACCCTGACATAAATATAATTGCAATTTTTATTTTAATTTAATTTTTATTTGGTACAAGTTTTTATATAACAGTTTTTGTTTATAAATGTAGATATTAATCATAAAGTTTCACAAATCAAGATTTATTGTCTTAATCAAGATTTCTTTTTCGTATTTCTAAAATTTGTAACATTTACATAAAAAAATGCTTGCCCCCAGGCAATTACCTTATGTTAAGACAGCACTGCGTCGAAACGTAGATTTTTTTCATTAAATTTAATATAGAACTAAATCCTAAAGCCTTTTTTATTTTATTATTGTAAATCTATCACAAATTAAAAAAAAAAGAGTTACAGTAAATGAAACCAAGAATTTTCGTACGTGGGTTCTAGAAGTAAAGACACGACTTAGAGCAAAGATCAGCTAAACATACAATAAAGGCACCTGCAACTTTTTCGTAAGAGCGCGTCCGGCCACGAAAATCAGGTGACATATTTTATAGGAATGTCCTCGCGTGATAACGGAGGGAACGGACAACCAAAGCAGAGAGCCGCGTGATAACACAAAACGTTGCTACGCAAAACCCGTCCCCAGAGAACCGTGAGAGCGTCAAAATAATGCGACGAGACCGCATGACGCCTGATGTAAAATATCTCTATGACGATGCGAGACATATTTGTTTATCAGTAAGCATGACTTGGATTCGTTTCTCACTGTTTACAAATCTAGCTGGTGTAAGGCTTATGACTTGTTTTATTTTCAATTCAATTTCACGTGGGCTGAATTTGGATTTTATTTTTATTTCGATGAGAGACAATGACGCTTAGGAGATTTCTTTTACTGTACGTAATAGAACAATACATATGTTGACAAAATTAGTGGGTTAGATAATTGGGCAAATTTTAAATAAAGGTTCATTATCACGTCAGTTCTGTTTTGACATTATAATTAACTAAAAATAATTATCAACATTTACGATATCGTAAACTTATTTTAAATTTTTTTTTCTCAATAATATAACCATTATTACTAAGGCCCAGTATTTCCAAATGTTAAAATAAATTTATCCTTGGAATAATTTTAAAATTAGCCAATGTAGCTTTTTTTTCTGAGAAATCCACTTTAGACAATCACAAATTATGTTTTATTTATCTTAAGAATAATAAATAAAATTAGAATTACTGACCCTTAATCATATTGGCTATAAATGTTTGAATATTTTTATTTCTAAATGAACAAAAGTTAACTTAAGGATTCCGTAATACTGGATTAACTATATCTCGAGTTAAAATTGTTAGTTAGTAGTGATTCAACATTCATTACTCTTCATTTATTAATCGTCGAATTTTTATATTACACTTTAAAGAATCTTGAATATGATTGGATCAAATTGTAATATTTCTATTCGTATAACAAACAAATTAATATGAATTTATTAATACGGCATAGACCTACAATTAGTCCGCAAAATGAAAATTTTTTTTTATAAATAACAAAGAGTAACTATAAAAACAATAAATAAACAAACAAAATATTTATTCCAATTCCGGTTATCAAAAATACGTAACGAAATATAGTAACTAGATTTGTGTGACTAAATAAAAATAAAAAATAGATATAGTATTAATAAATTGAAAAATCACTCACGTATATATGTATATTGGCAAACTGTATGCGTAAAAACAATTGCTACCACACTTCAGACAAATTTTTACAAATATATATTAAAAAATTATAGTACTGCTTTAACAAAATATAATTAAATTAACAAGTAAACACATAAATAATTAATAAATAGTTTCAATAAATTTCCTTGCCTATTTTTTATATTTAATTTAATTAAAAATATTTTTACAAAGAATTAAACTTACGTCAATTATATCAAAGTTGTAAATATTTGTATGTTAGTTTTCCAAAAATTTAGATAATTCATTATTTCTAAATAATCATAATTATGAAATTGAAATAAGTTTCCTTGATGAATATAAACATCAGTTGATCTATATATTGTAGAAATAAATTGGTGCCTGTCTGTCTGCCTGTCTGATAGCTTATAACGCAACAAGCAGAAACCTTGAAAGACATTCCACGAGTTAATTTTATATATATTCATGCTCGTATGCATATTCGTTAAAAATAACGGTTCGTTAAAATGAAAATTTTTGAATCTCGTAAGAAATTTCGTTCCAATACACATAGAAAGATTTCTTACGGAATTTAAAAATTTTCATTTTAAATAATCATTATTTTTAACAAAAATGTTTATGCAAACGGGGGTTATTTTAAAACGGCTTTAATGATTTATGTTTCAGGATGCAAGACAATGATTTAACTAGGTCTTAACTTTGGAAATAGTTTCTGACATAATAAATATCTTTTCCTTGTCTGGATAGAGAATATTTAACGAAAATTAATTTCTGTTTGTATGTATTTTTATCAATGATAAAAAAAAATCTATAAATATAATAGTCTGTTTAACATAGTAAAAAATCTTTTAGAACTCATTATATTAAAATAAAGCGGTTTTAGGTTGTAGGGTCTGTATCTTTTTTCGTGATGAAGATGTATGTTGAGTTCGTCGAAACGTAGATTACTAATAAATATTAACTTAGAGCCGTTTTATTCTTACAAAAAACAAATATACTTAATATATTCTAATTAGAATGCAATCATTCCGAAATAAAGTTGCGAAATTAGCAAGTTATATAATCGCTTGCTCTGAATAGCGTTAGCTGTCAAAAATTGGCGGGCAAATTATTAGAAGTTTGAGGCCAGTCGTACGCAATACGCATGCGTAATAAGTGGCAGAAGACTGTTCGTTTCCTGCCCGCGAGCACATAAATCCGATTGAATGGTTCGACACGAAGGCATTGTGTTAATCATATAGAAGACAAAACTATAAGGATCTTCCCTCCCCTTCCCCACCCCCACCCCCCTCCCTCTATAAACACGTTATGTAGAAGTCTTTACCACTTCTTTAACGAAGAGTGGCAATCATTATATGGTCGTTTGGGGTCTAGCGCGTCTGACTCCTATATGTGTATTGCACCGGATATGTACGACAGAGATACGCGGATATTTCCATCCGATAGAAAGAGATGGAGGGATTATAGTAATGGTAGAGAAAGACGGAGCGTTTTGTGGTTTAATTAAATAATCAGACAAAACGGGCAAACGGATGGTAATTAAACAAAAAATGCATTCCGATGTTTTTTCGAATCGGAAAGACTAGATGATTTTCTTTGAAATTTCGCCTCCAGTGAATACTATTTATACTACTTGAGTCCTTAATTTCAGTATATTATTGAACAAATATATATATGTGATCTATCACAAGCAAAGGGATCTGATTTTTGCCAAATAAATTTTCAGGAGAATCAATTAAATTGATTTGGATCAAAATTACACATTTTTAGATTATTGCATTAAACGTTGCCTACACTTATTCTGTACAATTAAAACTATTTCAGTTTAGTTCTTTCAACGCTAGATAGGTTTTATTACATCATTTGATAAGTATTATGTGGAAATATACATACATATATAATTACAACATATACCCAAAAGAGTGTTGCACAAACTCATTCTAATACTATGTCGATTGTGGATGAAACTAAAGTTGCTTGTCTGGATGGGAATGTATGGAGAAAACTGATTTCGGGATAGTGGAAAGAGTTTGTGCCACACTTTTTTTGGGTACATGGCGTGATTATGTACGTACGTATGCAGTATATTATTTACACTATAAAATTAACATAAAAAAAAAAATTTATTTTTGATTGAGTGACTTCCTTAATATTTTGTTACCTAGTAACTTGTTCCTATGTTCTGTTTATTTACCGTAAATGTCATTTGTATCATTTTTCTTGATAAAAATGTACGTCGAGTACGTCGAAACGTCAATTATTAATAAATATTAATACAGAACTACAACCCAAAATTGTTTTATTTTAATATAATGAGTTGTGAAAGATTTTTTACTATGTTACAATTAACAATTACAGTTTTTCAAATACTAATTTTCTATTATTTCAGAACTATACAGAAATATTAAAAATATTTTATATCAAATAAAAATAAATTGCTAAATCAGAACTCAGATATTATCTATGTAAAAGTTAATTATTTAGAAAATTACTAAATATAAAATAGTATAATGTAAATACACATATATAAACAGTTTACAAGTGAATATTATAAGAAAATATGATTTATTATTAATAAAAACATAAAGAAGAAAATTAATGTGTCAATATTAATGATACGTTTTACGATAATAACGCTACAAGATAAAGGTTAGTTAGTATTTACTATTATAAAATGATTATCTTTAAACATGCTAAATATTGAAAAAAGAAATGAGCAAAAAAACTAACTAAACATCATAATATAATAAAACCTGTCTCGAGTCGGTAATAATAATTACTTAAAATGTATTTAAATATGCTTAAAATCGATGAATAATAATATTAGTTTACAGTTACCAGTAAATAGTTTTGAAATTAGATATTTTCTATTGTTAGTAACAGAAATTATTTGCATTTGTTTTCCTTGTTTATTTTTATGGGTAATAGGAACGTATACAGGGTGTCCAAAATAACATGCAATATGCTCACCATGAATATTTCGAGAACCATTACAAAAAACTAATTCAATGTTACTTTTGTTTTTCCAAATAACTGTACTCTAATATCTCCAAAAATGTTAATTTTGCTATATATTTTTTAAATTTATAATTTGTTTATTTGAATATAGTATAAAAAAAATCTTGCAGAACTCGTTATATTAAAATAAAATTACTTTAGGTTAAAGTTCTGTATTAGTATTTATTTATAATCGACGTTTCGATGAACTCAACGTACGTCTTGAAAACTGATACAAATGACATTACAGTAAATAATAGAACATAGACCCAAGTTAACAATAAGTAACTAGATTATAATTTTTTTACAGATTTTTAAAATAAAACCAAATTTTATTTAACTCAGTGTCTTTTATTGCTTCTCTTATCAACCGCTATTAATATTAATTGATCTTTCAATTACTTATTATATTTCAAATTTTACATAATGAAAATATTCTACCGCATATTGAGCAATAGCAGATTTATCTGGATGATTTAGACGTATTGTATTGAGATAGTTATTTCCTACCCTCAGTTGATATCTAGTAATCTGTGATTATTTCTGGAAAAACAGCATTTTGGACAGCCTGTATATCGTTGGATTAAAAATTATCTCTTAAAATATTGTCATTTTCAAAGTTTACGTCGGGGATTCTTTGTGTACGCATAACAGAAAATGATATTGGTCATTATTTTCGCATTAGTTAATAATAGGCACGTTTAAAATTCCAATAAGTTGCCTATAAATTCGAAGAATTATTATTTAACTTAAAATTAAATAAAGTTTTAAACGTACTGTTTCTAATTTTAGTATATTGCATTAATTTAGAACAAATACATAAAAACAAAACGTGTTTCTATATCTATATTTTAAAATATCTTTTATTTTATAATTTGTTTAGCACAATATTTATAAATATTCTAAATTTAAATTGTTGATACGTTAATATATATGTTATACAAAATGTAAATATTTTTAAAATTTTATGTCATTTTTTCCAAATACTATATTAAATTACAGTCAACCTATTTTGAAAGTGAGTTCAGCAATAGGTGCATAATTTTTAAAGATACTTTGTCAACTATAATTAACAAATAATTTATAATCTATTTATATATATTTTTTTTTTATTATTTTTTCCAAATAATTATATACGTTCAGTATATCGAAACATCGAATTTTAATATGAAATACACACACTGAGAAAAATGGATAGTTACCGTAACGCTATTTATATTTAAAAAGGTGACACAAACACAAGATATTAAAAATAACAAAATAAGTATATTTATTAACTATAAATATAATAAAAACAAAAATTTAATACCATTAATTTGTATATAGTATTACAGTCTTAATTCTTAATATAGTATTAAAATATATATGTGAGTAGATTTTAAAAATGTATAAATTTGTGAATACAGTAAACATACTCGTATATTTCAAATAAATATCTACTTATTATTATCCAATTTGTTAAATATCTATTTTTCTCAGTGCAAACTTCAACCTAAAGCTTATTTATTTTTCTTCTAATTACTATACACTAACTACTAAAATACAAATAAACAAATAGAGTGGAATTACTTACGAAATCGGTTTTGAAATCATTGGCAGCTGATAGTGCGATATTGGCTTGAATGATGATTTGACTAAGTAGATCTCGATCCGATACCATGATTGCTTCCCCATCGTGCGCCATCATTTCGTTGACACCCGAACCGCAAGGATTTATCCATTTCGGATGCGAATTCATACGATCGGCCATAATGCGACTCGTTGGCGCACCGTATGTACCACGTGGTAAATAAATCACACTTGCTAAGTACACGCACACGATTAGCACGCGTTTTAATCCTGAAACAAAAACAAAAGAAAAAAAACAATGTTAGACTTTAAATATCATTTTTGATTTGTTTTGCTTATGTACACAATGAACATACACACTCTAACAAAAAAATATGTAATTTTACCGATAAATTTTGAGACAATATGATGCCCAGTATTTCTAAATATAATTACTCAACTGCTGTACATTTTATTCATAATTGTTTAAAAATACATAGTATCAGAACTATTACAAACATTATTGTAATATGATATATTACCAACGAAATGGATATATAACATATATAATATGTAATATTACATTTACGACGTCTTTTTTTTAGTAAAACAGGACTTCAGTAAATTTACTGTCAAGAATTTTTCATAAATAGGTAAAATTTGTTTAGTTCTGCAATATTATTGTTGGTATAATTACATACATTTGGAAATTTACATAAGGAATGTATTTTACAATTATTAGAGATATTAATATGCAAGCTGTAATTTTACATAATTTAAGAAGATATACCAACAATATGTAATTCTACATTAAGTATGTGATGCAATTTGCAGAAAGTAAGCAAATTTACATACTTATTAGGTCATTAGATGATTATTATGATTTTTATAGTACAGATTTTTTATAGTAAAATTTTAATATTATTTTTCTATAATGTCGCTATTTTTTTACAGTGCATTTTATAAGTTGTACAATCAAAGTTCGTACTTTGCTAACATGTAAATAAATAACACAGTAACTTGTTTCTAGGTTTTGTTTTTACTATAGAACAATACAGCGTGAGCCGCAGGCAAATGCTATAAATAATAAAAATTGTTCAAAAACTCTGTTTGGTTATAATTTGAGATCCACGAAACAAATTTTGATGGAAGTTTTATTGATAATTGTGTCGATTTTCAAGAAAGGTTTTACTATGGAACAATGCAGCGCTGCAAATGATAAAAATTGACCAAAAACTGAAGTTAAATTAAAATGAGTTTAAAATATAAAGTTTACAGTACAAGTTTAAAGTGTAAAAAAGTAACCATTTTACATAAAAAACATATATTGCCATTTTAAATTGACATTTTAAATAAAAAAAAAACCATAGTAAAAAAATATATATATAATATAATATATATATATATATATATATATATATATATATATATATATATATATATATATATATATATATATATATATATATATACATATAATTTCAGCAAAAACGATGGTTTACAAAAATTTTCCGCAAAAATAATATAATTTTGTGATTTTAAGTAAAATAATTAATTTACCATATTACATATGTTTTTTTTTATCGAAAAAGTAAGTAAACTTACATAAAATATACGTGTTTTATATTCATATTATATAAAAAAAATTCTGTTACGTTTGTAAATTTACATATTAAACTAGTGTAAATCAGTTGCCCCAGGTTTTTATGCAAAATTACCAAATTTTTTTTACAGTGTAGTAAATCCTGTAAGAAAGCACAGGCATTATGCTATTATATAATTCGATATATCAAATATAAATATAAATTCATGACCAATGAAAAAAAAAACAAAAACATTTTTTGCACTGCACTTAAATAATTTTTACTGTTCTTAGAATCAATATCGTTAATAAATTTGTAAAATAAATATCGTGACGTCACAATTATATTACCAACATAACGGATATAACTCCCCCATAACATTATACATAAGTAACCAAAAAGACATCTATTGACAACTCCACGACAAATTTATAATATATCCGTTTCCGCAAGATGTATTTTACTCAATACAATAGCATTCTTTTTATTAATTTCTGTTTCCCTACATAATAAATACACGACTTAACAATATATAAGTAATTATTAAAAATTCGAAAAAACCTTGTGTATAGAATCATTGCCAAAGTTAATATTAATTAAATGTAATTTTTAAATCACGAGACAGCTTAAAAATAATTAATAAATAATTGAGTAATTAATATATAAATTGAGCCATCGATTCTTTTATATTTTTTTTTCATCAATGACAAATCAGCTATTTATATTATAAAAATAGTTTTATGCGTGCGAATAAAAATAAATTTTTTTCTTATTACACAAGAATTTAAAAACATATGTAAGTATTATGGTAAAAAAATTAATGAATGACACATATGAAAATGTATGTAGGAAACACAAAATACAATAACCACAATTTCCTTTTAGGTATTAATTATTCACTCAATATTATTAAAATAGCGGGATAAGTTTTGTCTATTTGCAAAAATATACGTTCGTATAATTATAAGAATATTTGTTATAAAAATATTTTCTTCCTATGAATTCTTTATAATAACCGTTTCCTTCCTTTTTTTTACAAATCACTAATTAGATAAAAAAAAATTAGTTGATTAGATTTTTATTACAATTCTACAAAAAAAATTAAGTTGTGAAATTTTTTTTATTAATTAATATGAGAGTAGTGAAATATTTTTTAAATGGAAAGAAAAACTTTTTAAAATAAAAAGGCTTTAGGATTAAGTTCTGTATATATTTTAATAAAAAAATCGACGTTTCAACGTACTCTACGTACATCATTAGGAAAAAATTATAGTAGTGACACTAGATTATAAAATTTACTTTTTAACGATTTGAGGAACAAATTCTCTAAGACTTACTAAAATTAAAATTAGATTATAATTTTATTCTATTTACTGTCTATTAAAAGTCTAGGTATATAAAAATTGTAAAGTTATTATATAATTAAGAAAAAAGTCGATAATCAATTGTGCTACCAATTAGAATATAATCGTTTTATAATTACGAAAAATTCAAACCACAATCGCCAACAATTCCAAACATTTTTTCCAACCCATTAAAGTAACCAAAAACGAAAAAAAAACACACTCAAACATAATAAAATATATTCTCATTTAAACGTGAAAACATTTTACAAGACACAAATTCAAGGTTTTCACATACAAATAATAACAATAATAAAATATATAAAAAAAATCCACGCGCATAAATCAGTGGTACGCATGCGCGACAACAATTTGACGAGCGCTTTACTCTCAGCCAAGACGGTGAAGAAGAGAAACACCGCCACAGCACTCTTGAACGTGACATTTTTTTCTCTCCTCTCCTCCCCGGCCTCATCCCTCTTCGTCAATGCACAGGGTGCAATAAACAACACGAGCGGGACATTAAAATTACAACTGTCACCATAGCAACGACGTATTTATCTCGTGTGATCTCTCGGTGTGCCTGGTTCTGTTTTTAATGCGAAGCCGTGTGGTTTGCTTATATGTTAGAAGAAGAAACGGAACGAGCCGGTTGAAGTTGAAGAGGTTAGGTTTCGTTTTGTTTTTTGTTTTGTTTTACTTTAGGCGCCCCACTCGGTATTATGAATATAATGATGAGAAAAAAACTCGGGGTTCATTCAAGTAAAATACCAGAAGATGTTCATAAAATTTAGAAAGAATTTGTAGGATATCTTATATGGTAGTTATAATAATATGAGTACGAGTGTGTGTACTTATAGAAACAATTTTACATACATACATACACAATCATGCCATATACCCAAAAGAGTGTGGCACAAACTCTTTACATTATCCTGAAATCAACCTTCTCCAAACATACCTATCCAAACAAGCAACTTTAACAATTTTAATAACAGAAATATATAATATTATGATAAGTTGTATTACTGGAATTATTGTTAAGTATTATTAAGCTTCATTCAAAGTGCCGTTTTAGTTTTACACACAAGTACAAGAATTTGACAAATTCAAACACTTGGTGAACAGCAATTGAAATGTATGAAGAAAAAGTTAACATCAATCATTGTAAAGATACAGAGTTGAATAAAATTTGGCTTCCATCAATTAAAAATCTATAAATTTTATGATCTAGCTACTTATATGTTACGTCTAGTAACTTATTTCTATGTTCTGTTATTTACTGTAAATGTCATTTGTATCATTTTTCCTGATAAAGACGGACGTTTGAGTACGTAGATTACAAATAAATATTAATACAGAACTTTAACCTAAAGCAGTTTTATTTAAAATGCTTTCAAATTCATTAAACTTTACAAAACAATTTGATACAAATTTAATTAACGTATCGACCATAAAAAATAAATATAATTGCAAGAAAGGTCAATAAAAATATCGGCAGGTACAAAACATATCCAATAAAATAAAGTTATAACAATTTAAATCCCATCGCAATCTATACGAAAAGGGGGGCGAGGAAAGTCTGAGACAAATATTTCCTTATCAAAGACAAGCAGAAGAACAACCTCCAGCAGAACATTAGCAACGGAAGAAACTTGGGTTATAACAACAGCAGCAAAGAACCACAACACGAAGAAGAAGCAACCATCGGACCGGCAGCAAAAGTGGTTGATGGCCAATGTGTGTCTGCGCGCTCGCTGGCCGCTGTGCTGTTTCGAGCGTGAGAATACGGCACAACGGCGGTCTCCTAACACTGCACACACACACACACACACACACACTCAAACAAAACACGAACAAGATGACAAAACACTGACTGACCTGTCCAACAGCCGAGGGCAAATGGAACGACAAACCATTGCCCACTATAACAACGACACCACATACACACACACACACACACTACATACGAAGAACACAGTAGAATGCTGACGAATATGTTATTTTCAAAATTTTGAGATACTATCAAAGAGTCTTTTCTAAATACCCCCCTTATAACACAATTTTTACTATGTAAATCCCTATAAGAAAAAAAGAAAGTAAAATATCTTACATAGTATAAGTTTTAGCGAAAATTACGCTAAATACTTCTTGATAGAGAATAAAAATTCTATAAAACAAAATTGTTTTGATATATATATACTGTACTAAAGTATACTACTATAGATATATATTATTTTCTCACAAATGAATTAAAATACTTGAAAGCCAAGTTCGAAAAAAATACTCTAAGAAGTGCTTATATAAGTCCGTTCCCTGAAAAAAAGTATATAGTGTTACCCTAAATAGATAAATGTAAATAGCGCACTTTTTTACTCCGGAGGAAATGCAAAAATTTATACACTTTTGGAACAATTAATATTTAATTGGGCTGTTGTCTGTTTGGTGTAATTAAATAAATAAATAAATATACAAATTATTATATATTTAACTATTACCAAGTTATAGTTCCCATTTTGAATATTTTACAACCATTTTCAAAAAAATGTTCTTTAAAAATTGTACATGCAAATAAAATAAGTAAAAAACATTTAATTTAAATTGCTTTTTAATTGTACATTAATTTTTTTTTTCAATGTTTTTAAATAGTGCAAGTTCTTTGTAATTATATATAATATTTGACAAATACCCAAATTTTCAAAAATAACAAATTTGAACGTATTCGTCATTTTCCCACTGAGGTCTCCTTATGTTCCCATCGTTCAACAATTCCGCACTAGCCATCTCACTCGCGGAGATGTCAAAAAGTATCGCTTTGCCTTCGTCTGTCACGTTTTGCCTTTTTTTTTTTTAGAAAATTTTTTAATGTTTTATTTTATGCATATGTAGACGCTGGTTTGTTTAGCATGTTCACTTATTGCTATGTGAGATCTCAACTAAAACTATACATTGTGAATGGGCAGCGTTAGGAGGTTCTGAAGTTCGTTTGTGTTTATACAGAAAAATTTGTTCGACAAGGTATAGTAGTGGATTTTTTGCACTTTTAATGTTTGAATTAGAACTTGTTGTTTGAGTCAATATTTAGCTTTAGTTTAGGTATTATAAGCTCTGTTACATGTTAACAAAGAATATATGCATACATACAAAATCACGCCATGTACCCAGAAAAAGTGTGGCACAAACTCTTTTCACTATCCCGTAATTACTATTCAGACAAACAAATTTAGCTTCATTCACATTCATAATTACTCTCATACATGCTCTTCTACTACTTGGAATCTTTTGCTCATGCAAACTACACTCTCAAGCATACCACTCCTATTATTCATCGGACATCCAAGCAAACGTATACCTTCAAAATTATTCATATAAATTCTTTTAACCAAACGTTCATTAGACATTTGCTCAAGATGATCGAATTATCTTAACTGACTTACATAAACTTTTGCAACAACATAAGATAAATCAACCATGTCATACCAGCCCAGAAATTCTATAAATTCAATTCAGAATCACTTGTTTATAATAATTTATGTAAAAAAAACATTTGATATACTACAAATTTCTGTAATGTTAATGATTTATAATAAATAAGCAAAAAAAATCATCTTTGTGTATCACAAAAGTAGATCTAGATTTAATAAAAAAGCATATTGTATATATAATTGTCTCGTACACTGCATTTCCGTGAAATAATACAGCTTGTGTAAAGAGGGGAGACAAATACGTTGTTTGTATACTATAATACGTAAAAATATCGCAATAAAAAAAATATATAACTAATAGGCAGCTTCGAAAAAAAAAAAATAAACGTAAATATTGGATTTCGTTTTCATAAAAATGTCAAAATGATGAAAATATTTCTCGTACACTATTCCCCCAGTAAAATATAATATTTACGAAATTCTACCGAACGCAGTGCCTAATAATAATTTTAATTTTATATTTTATTTATTGCTATTTACAGGAATTTTGTAGAAATTTGATTGAAAGTGAAAAAAATGAATAAACGAACATAATTATCATAAACGGACATTGTCTTTAAATATAGTAACATATCGGCAACACTGTTGTCATCTGGTTGCATGTCTTAGCAAGATCTTTAGAAGATCAACAAGATCAGCATAAGTGTGCATACACAATGCATATATATATATATATATATATATATATATATATATATATATATAATATTGCATCATTGGTCTTCTCATTGTATGTGCAGTTTTGTAGTGCATCGCATCAGCAAATTGAACAAATATTTGTCCATTGCGTAAAGTGGACAACCGATGAAGTTATTTGTCTCCGTGAGAGACGCGACAGTTTACATTGTTGTTAATATATATATATGTTGCCATTTTTTAATTACCTATATTTATGAATATTTATTAGTTGCTAACATGTATTATACATGCCTATATACACCGCCTTCAATGTTACAAAATATTTTACTTGTACAGAAACCACATGAGATAACTCCGGTATGCACTTATTTTTCATTTTTGCAATCTTTTGCTTCCTAATTTAATTAGTATGTAATTTTATTATTATTATTTATTTTGTGATTACTATTTCAACATAGTACATTCTTATACATTACTGATTACATACTTATATCTGTGGTCACTTTTTTATTTATAAATTTAGTTAAAATATATTTTAAACATATTTTAGTACAGTTGAATAATTTGCAACTGTGCATTTTGAGTAGATTGTAATTTTTTCTAAGTTTTCCAATTTGGGAATATTGTCATTTGGAATAGAAGAGCATGGTATGAGAGGAATTATAAATGTGGCTGAAGCTAAAGTGATAGGATAGTAATGTTTGGAGAAGGCTGATTTCGGGATAATGGAAAGAGTTTGTGCCACATCCTTACGGGTACATGGCGTGATTGTGTATGTATGTCAATTTGCCACTATCTTTGACATAAAAATTCAATTCATCATTTATCTTCGTAACCCGTGAGTCTAATAAAACATTTTTATAAATATTTTTTGTAAAAAATACAATTTTCTACAACTATTATTAACAAATTTTCGTAGTAACGTATATAATAATAAAATAGTACGAGTAAAAAAGTTTGGAGGTAAAATATTTTTGAGTAAAATAACTTTTTATTTTCCATCTGAGATAATAATGGATTGATAAGAGAAACAAAAAAAATGTGTCTTCACACTGATTTAAATAAAATTTGCCTTCCTTTAACTAATACCTAACAGTGCAATTATGTGAAAGTAAATTAGCAAATGAAAATTTTTAAAACAATATCGTTAAAACTAGAAATAGTTAAAAATCATAAAACACCTAGTTGACAATATAAATTTTAATGAAATAAACAGCAACAATTTAATATTATATTTATAGTTGGATGATATAAAACACAATGTGGCTGTTATTTGAATTGATTAGCTAAAATGATGAACAATGTGACCTTGAATCATTGAACAGTTTTTCTATAACTGGTCAATCAGTGTTTTAATAACTAACATACCAGATCAATATTGATTCGATCAGATTTCATTGCCTAGCATTTTTGATACTATATCGTTTTAATCATTAAACATAATATATAATGTAATATTAATATTAACTAATGTAATGTAATATGTTAAAAAATCCAGTAAAATAATTGTTTTTACTTTCTTAGATGAGTATTAAATAAAATATTTTAATTTTATTGTATACTACAAACAAGTAACAACAAAAAAATACAATACAATACGCAATATTAATAAATTACATATAATTATAAATTATTTAAGCTATTTATACACCTTAATGTTTATTGTTAATATGATGCATCAACACATAATTTCTTTTGTTTTCAACAAAAAAAGAAACAAATCTAAAAATGTATGTTCTTATTGAAATTTTTTTGTAGTTGAAATATCATAGTTTATATACTGCATCATGGTATAAAAATATCTGTAAATTAATTTTGTGTGTTTACAATAAAATAAAAAAAGGAAATGAAATTAAAAATGTGCATGTTCTTATTAAATTATACGTCTCGAAAATGCAGAGGTAGGTAGACAACAGGAATACCATATGTACAAATAAATAAATATCAAAATCTCGAAACAGAATAACAACTTGACTCGAAATTACAACGGGTGTAAATAACAGAAAAAAAAAACAAAAATTGGACCCTCTTGAGGACAACAATGCTTTTCCATAATTGTCTTTAACATGCGTAGGCTACAATGAAGATGACACAATGTGTAGAATTTACACTCAAAACGACAGGTATATATACATATATATTTAAATTAATAAATCTTGTTTCATTCAAATTTTCAAATAAATTTAATTCATATCTCATCAAATTTATGTAAAAAAAGAAAGATTAAAAATTGTTGTCATTTGATCTAAAATAAAATTTAATAATTTTTCTAAACTATCCTAAATTATTTAAAAAAAAAAACATATTTCAATACTAATTATACATTGTAATAAATAAAATTCGGTAATTTTACACAAAACCCGGGGCTACAGATTTACACCTGTTTAAGGGGGTAGTACTCTTTGCAAGTTTTAAAAAATCGATTTTTTTTTTGTTTGCTTAAAAAATTCTTTGGAGTGTCTACTTTATCGTAAACTTTACCCAAAGTTCATGAGACACTCCGTTTCAAAGTTACAGGCCGAAAAGCGAAGCCGTGTAGCAGACTGAAGGTATGTAAACGAATTTGATGAAAAACTGGACTTAAAACTTCAAGCGCGATTATCTCGAAAGCATGTTTTCAAAGTTGGCGGACATCATAACTCAAAAACGGTTCGTCCGATTTGAACGCGGTTTGAATTTTTGAATTCTACGTAATTTTTTCTGTCATCGTACGTAGCCGTTTTTCTTTATCTTTAAAAATGGATTTTTGGTGCAAGCTTTTATGTCCATTTTTGCGTCCGAAAACCTGATTTTTTTTCAAAACGTTGTCAATTTTTCATTTTTCAACATAATCAAAAAATCCTACGTACGATGACAGGAAATATATCGGAGATTAAGGGAAAAATATCGATTTTGTTCTAGCTCCAACGGTGCGGCCTCTATGATGTCCGCCGATCAGCAGGTTGCCCTCATAGGTGCCACGCTGCACATGGTGTAGCGGCCGAAGGAGTTGCCCAATGTAAACCAAAAAATTAATTTTTGTAGCCGGAAAACGGCAGAATAAATATATGTATTCCATTTTTGTCATACATTTATAGTTATCTTTAAAAAAAAATCCCGAAAATCACCTTTTTTTCAGGCCGCCAAAGAGTACTACCCCCTTAATATGTAAATTTATAGACGTCATAAAAAATTTTTGACATAATACGAATATAAAGTACTTATTTTTTACGTAAATTTCATTACTTTTTCGGTAAAAAAAAAACATATATAATATAGTAAATTAATTATTTTACTTAAAATTACAATATTATATTTATTTTACAGAATATTTATGTATGTTTTGCTGAAATCATATGTAATTTTTTTACTATGGTTTTTATGTAAAATGGCAATTTTTTTAGTGTAGCTGATTTTTTTTTGAGGCCCTTTAATCAAATTGATTTATATTTACTAAGAAAAAGGGTCAGTAACCTTTAAATGAAATAGACAACCCACAATACTATATGCATGGTTGCATAGATTCATCATTAATTTCTCGGTGGAACATAGAAGCTATATGCTTGAAAAAGTGAACGATTTCGTTTAGTAAAATTAAAATTTAAGTGCCCCAAAAAACCTATAACAGTAAGGTCAATAATATTTATTTGAATCAATATTTTTTCTGTAAATATTATGTTTCAATTTCAATTCATATTTTGTAGAAAACAATAAGAATAAACGTGCGATAGGTCACGTTTAAAATTCAATAACAACAAAATCAAAAATATTATCGATAAATATTAATTTTCCCAAAAATACTAGCAAAATATTTTTACTCAAATCTAAAAATAGTCTATCCATTAAGATAAATTAATAAAACGAATTAATTTAATAGGTTTCTATCTTAAAATAGACAAATTTATATTGGTTCTCTAAAGAAAGAACAACAATAATATAAGATAAATGTTAAATATTTGAATTTAAATAAAAATATATGAATACCACAAGCTCGGCTTGAATTCTTATAGTGCATTGAAAGTGTCAGAATTGTCTTCATGTTTTGTGACTCCCACACATTGTGCATCATTCGACTAAGTTTCTACACGTGTATTATTAAAATTCATTCGTATATATCAAAATAATACGTATTTTGTCATCAACAAACTTAAATTTAACAAAAAATAAAAACAAAACGATAAGTGAATGAATATTGAACCGCATATTTAGAAAAATATATAGTTAGAAATTGCAAAATAAAAGATATCCTAAATTTGAATAAAGAAAAAAGTCTTGTACTAAAATAAGAAAATATATAATATAGTCAAAAAAATCTTTCACTACTCATTATATTAAAATAAAAAGGCAAAGGAAATAGTTTTGTATTAATTTTTATAAATAAACAGAATGGAAACAAGATACTAGATAACAAAATAAGCAACTTGGTTTCAAAATTTATAAATTTTCAATTAAAAGAAGCCAAATTTTATTTAAATTAGCGCCTTCATACTGATTGATGTTCTCTTTATCTTTATAAATTTCTACTGCTTCTCTTATCAATCTACTATTAAACAGATAATTAAATTAAACAGATAATTACTGTTAACAGATTAATTAAACAGTTTTCGGTGGAGATTCCATCTTTTCAGGATCTACATTCTACAATTTATTTATGATATATATGTGTGTCATATGTTATACAAAATATAGTTAACACTGTAAAATATGTATGTAATTTTACATGTTTCGTGAATGCAATTTTTTATAAAAAATATAATATTACGTAAATTATCACAGTAAAATTAAAAAATGTTATTTTTACTGTTAGAACCTACGTAAAACTACATAAATTTAAGATATATTTTTATAATGCATGATCTTTCAAGATTAAAAAGATAGATGACCAATTTGACAACAATTCTCATAATCTTCACCTACAAATCTATATAATTTACTAATTATATTATATATATATATATATATATATATATATATATATATATATATATATATATATTGAAATCAATATATTGACAACGAGAAGACGTCTTCATTTCAAAAATAACAAACATATTGACAGCCGGTCGGTCAGTCAGTAAGTAAACTTTTTAAATCGGAATCAAGACGTCGTGTGCGTGGGTTTGTTTTGATAGTGTTTAATATGGCGCAGCGCGCGGTCGTAATAGCCGTCCACCGCCGCCGATAAACGTTTTATAGCGGGAGACTGTTTTGTACCCGGCCAACTACTCGATGTGTGGTTTTCACACATACAAACACCGTTTGACAGCTGATGAATGAGCATCGGTTATAAGAGACTAACCGCGCCGCGCCGCGCACACGAATAAGCCACTGTACCCATCCCGTCCGTAGGTGGCTATCGCTCAATTTCGCCTCTCATGGTGGCCATCAACTCATGCTTCTATATCGCTCGGGTAAAATTTATAGTACTATTTTAAGGAGGAATATTGAAAGATTATATAAAAACAATGTCATAGCAAGTTTTATTTATTTAAAATATATTACAGTATTTTTTTATATAACAAAATTTTAAAAAAAGAACGGTTTATCGAGCAGCGGTATAATTTAATAAAATAAAATATTTAGAAAAGTTAAATAAGTTTATTACAACTCTGTACATTATTCATTCATAGCAATACGAATTTTAAAATTTTATTTTATATTTTGCAGTTAAAATAATTTATATCTGTCGTTTTATATTTAATATCGTATGTAGTTATAAAACAATATTTATTTCTTTAAGTATTTTATTAAAATTTGTTTCATCCGGTTGTCAAAACAAAGACAGAAATTAATCGTATAGGCAAGTAATAATATAAATTACATTAAAGATAAATCATACCACTCAATCTACTCATCGGACGTCCACGTAAACGTATATGTTTAAAATAAAACCAATAATATAATAATTGGAAACAAAAAATTTAAATATGTCAATTTCCTTAAAAATATGTTTCAAATTTCGATAAGATTCATTAATAAATATACCTACAAACTTCAAGCAATTATTTATTTGGTAACTTAACAAAAACATTCATTCTGCATTAACACACACAAATACATTTTCATAGTCTTTATTCTTTCGTCTTTAAAATCGCGCATTAATCTCAAATTGAAATTTAATCTCTTGCAGCAAAGATTCCCACATTAACAAAACCGCCCACACAATTTCGGCTATAGCAGACAAGTGAACATCGGAAAGCAAGTTGTGTGACGTTTGGGTGTCTTAACACGAGCTACCGTGGGCTAGGTCATTGTTCTAAATTATCGCTCCCGCTCTAAACCACCTAGGCTAAACTCGAATGCTCATGCGTATCGAAATGATATTGAATGCACACACCACCTATTGAAGAAACAAAATGCAGGGGTGTTAATTATATAAGAGGGTTGTCAAATGCATTTAATAATCAAATTAATGGATTACACTAGATTAGCTAAATAATATTATTTAGAACGTTTATTGAAAATTAACGATGGGGATATGAAGGTGGGTAATAAAAGGTTAGAATTTGGGTAAATTAGCGTGGGATGCATCCAGATTATAATACATTTTAAACTCTAAGAGTTTGTGCCACATCCTTATGGGTACATGGCACACATAAATCATTATATAATTTAATTTCGAAAATATATTAATTTTTATGTATCATAACGTTTTCGGCAGAAGTATGTCTATTGTAATTAGTTTGTTATAAATAAATAAATAATATTCAATTACATCAGAATATGATTTTACAATTGTGACGAAAGTTACCAGATTTCATCATTTCTCATAGTTGCAATTTGTAAAACAAGAAAGATGATATCACATATACAAAAATAAATTTGTTAATAATAAAAATAAACATAGAAAAACAATCTTAATTAAAACTTAATTTGTGTACGTACCATAAGGAAAATAATTTATTAATACATATATTTTTATTTAATATAAAAATAAACATTATCATAAACAGTGTATTTTGTTTATTAATCTTATCATTTATATATGTAACTTATATTGTGCAATTGTATTATAGACATTTTTATTGTTTTACAAGTACGTCTGCAAAAAATCGTTCCTTGAATAACAAATAAAACTATAGGAAAATATCTAACGGCTATTTATTTGTTTGTATTATTTAAAAAAAAATCTATTTTTATTTCTAATTTACTTATACTGTTTGATTTGATATCGAATATTGCAAAACAACTAATATATTTTATGTGGCACACCCTATTGGGTACATGGCGTGATTGTGTATGTATTTTTTTCTATCAATTTATAAAAATATAGGTACTTCAAAAAACTGCAGATATCATATATCAAAAAACTGCTTTAATTTTTTAGAGTTTATTCTCTAAATGGGGTATATAAATGAACTTCTAAATATGTCAATAAACTTCAGATAATAGAAATTGCAATTTAGGCTATTTGCACATCAAGTTATGCAAATTAACGCCTGATGTAATAAATACACGTCAGTAGTCTAGTATTATTTCATTTTATAAATTGATGTTTAATGTGCATATCAATTAACGGTTGCGAATTTCTATTAATGGTTGTTAGTCTTATTCTGATGTTAATTCACCTTTTTACAGCGTGCATAAAAGTCCCACCCAATTTAAATTATAGGTTAAAAAAATTAAATATAATTTGTTTGAAATTAATTAATTTTATGATGAAATAAGCTAGTCATTAGAAAAACTGTATCATAAAATTGTAATTTGCAATATAGTCGGAAAAATTGCAGAAAATTAAATTTTGTAACAGTGAATTAGTTTTTTATTTGTAATTAGAAATATCACAAGATCTTTGAAATTATATAAAAATGCTTCTAATTATGTAAAGGAAAAAAAAAGAAGCTAAAAAAAAACAGTTAAATAAAGTGCACGCATACTTTGAAAATACATCAGATGCGCAAAATCATCAAAGACGACAATTCCTAACCTAATACTTTCCGCAATGTCAAACCGATACAAACGTATGCTCGATCCCATACACCATAAAACATTATAAATTTACCGCAGTTAGCCAATAATTACACATAATTACCGCTTAATGCCAGTGCTAATGCATCTGACCAAGACTATTACCCACATTTTTGTAAAAATATAACGTTAAAGTAGTCAGAGATGGCGAGCGAAAAAAAAAACAACGCATCCTTCTCAGTAGCCATAATGCAAAGGAAAACGGCGCGCGCAAATTTATTTGACATTTGTGTTATTTCAAATGGGGCGATAATCACAGCCGGATAACTACTATACCGGTTAATTAATTTTAAAAGTTTTACAATTCTTACCAACAATATAAACTGTTTTCTTTCATTACTTTTGCAAAGATTTTTTTCCTCTTTACGTTATAGACTCGAACGGCGTTTACCGAAGAGAAAATATATCAGCCCAACCTGATGGTTCGTAGTGTGCCATGAGATGGATGTGCGTGAATGACAACTGACAGAACGTCACATACACACAACAAAACGAAATACAATCACCCAGCACCCAAGGACAGTAATCGTTGAGAAGATATTACAACTCGGTGAGATTAATTTATATACTCAAAGTGATATAATCATAAAAACAATTACCAGCCTTTTTTTGTACGCAAAAACAAAAGATTTATGATTTCATATGATTTGATTTAAAAAATAAATTTATGAAGATAATATAATATATTCGGTGACAGATAATATGTTGAGATTCAAATGAAAATTAAAAGTTGGTATGAATTTCTGGATAAGCATGTTATAATATTTTTTTTGAAGACTGCTGTAAAATGTTGTACAAATTCAAAGTGATCATAATGCAATTTTAATATCAAATAAACAAAAAACGAAATTAGCAAAATTTACAAACAAACTTATGATTTTTTTTGAGAAAACAAAAACATCATTAAATTGCTTCTTTAGTGAGATAAATTCTGCCTAATTTAACCGACTTTGTATCTCTTACGAACAATAATGCCCGTATGCATAACCATTTTTGTTAAAAATATTGATTCGTTAAAATGAAAATTCTTGTTTATTTTGTTACCTAGTAACTTATTTCTATGTTCTGTTTATATACTGTAATGTCATTTGTATCATTTTTCCAAATGAAGATGTAAGTTGAATACGGCGAAATATCGATTATTAATAAATATTAATACAGAACTACAACCTAAAGCCGTTTTATTTTAATTAATTAATTATTTAATTAATAAGTACAAACAAACTGGTTAATTGAATAATCCTATTAAATATAATTTAATAATTTTATTACAGAAAATTATCTTAGTTTATAAAATAAACAAATTAATTAGTTAATTTTCGTAATACTTTACTACATAAATTCCAATGATTTACAATTATTTCTATAGATGGCTGAGATTAAATAGAAAAAATAAATTAATAGAAAATTTTCGATTTACAATCAATTGGAATGCGCGATCATCGTAATAGATAAAAAAAAATTATTACAGCTGTTCTATCGTTACCAGGAACTACACAACGAAATTCTGGAATCCATCGTACGGATTTCTGGAAAATATACTACAAACTCACCCAACTACCATTTATCGGAATTTCGTTTTAAATAATAATTATATTCCGACAATTCACTAACTCGCCCCCCACCTACTACAAAAACTTTGTAGGCCGTCTCGCTCTTTCACGACATATCGAAACATTTTTCGTTGATCCGTCTAACCCCCTTAGTATACGAAAAAAAAATGAACTACGCCACTGGCCTTTTTAACGATTGATTTGAGTCACAAACTTTCCACTGTTTCACATAATATATATTTATATATAATACACACAAAACTAAACGCATACAACGAAAAAAAAAAACAAAACACATACGTTTTTTCAGTGAGATACTTTGATAGTTTTATGTAGGTATTGGAATTTAAGCATGTGTGTGTACACCTATACGTAAATATTAAGTCAATCACGGACAGTTATATACACATAATACACACGAGAATGAATCATCGTGAATTTGAGGTTTTATTTGTATAAGTGAATGTTTTGTGTTAAGATTGTAGCGCCATATGCACGTGCAATATTTTAAATGCGAGTTTTATGTAAAAATTTCTGAAATGTTTCTTGCGTGAAAATTAACGAAACAAACTTGTAAGAAATCACGTACGATTTGTAATCAAACAAATGATTAATATTAATCAAAAAAAATTTTCATTTCTCAGCTTAAAATTTGTTTTAAAATTAAAGCTCATTTTGTATTAATTTTTTTTGTAATTTAGATCCGGTTTTTGTAGCCGCTACAATGTAAAAAAAGTTTTCTGTAAAAATAATATAATTTTGTAATTTTAAGTAAAATAATTAATTTACCATATTATATGTTTTTTTACCGAAAAAGTAAGCAAACATACATAAAATATACGTATTTTATATTCATATTATCTGCAAAATTTCCTGTGACATATTAAACTGGTGTAAATCAGTTACCCTGGATTTTTATGTAAAATTACCGAATTTTCCCGGCAATATGACAAAATATTAATTTTTAGGGTCATTACAAATCAAGAGATAATTTTTAGTGTGTTTTTTTTTTAATTCTTTGACAACATAATTATTTAAATGGGCTTACATTCGAGACCCAAATCAAACAAATGATAATTTTTTGATAAATTAATAATTTTTTATAATTATTATTTCTTTATTTTTTAAATATACTGTAAGAAATTGGTGTACATTTACATACTCTATACTTAAATGTATTTTTAGAAAAAAAAATTGATATTACGTCAATTATTATAGTAAAAATTACAAAATGCTTCTATTTTATGTTAATAGTTATGTAAAGTTGGAGAAATATATATCACATTTTTTTACAGTGTACTACCTTTTTAATACAAGTAATAATTATTTTTTGGTAAAAATAATGTTAACTTTCAAAACTAAATAATATTAGAAAAAATTGACAATTATTTTCAAAATATTTATATAATAATATAATATATAAAATATAATGTGATTGTGAAATTTGAGTAAGTTCCTATAAGTAAATATAAGCGCGCAACCTAACCTAACCTATAAAAGATTTCAAAAGGGTAATGCCAGCAAATACGTCATTAATCAAAAAATAACAACACTATTGCACTACATCGGATTTTATGAATGAAATCTTTAAAAATAGTTACATCCTACGTATATAGTAGATTTGTTTTCAATCGTGCGGGGCGAAATAAACATCTATAAACAAATTTATCGTTTCCGAATAGTTCTAAAATTTGGATGAAAAAACAAATCATTTTCATTCAATGATCGTATACTTTTAGTTTAGGAGAATATTGCGGTGAGTCAAATATCGTATCGAGTAATTGAACAAAAATTTGAAAATTCTAGAAAAAGAAAGCGGAGCCATTAAAGAACTCTAGAACTAATTCGACTATTTTCGGTAACTTATCATTTTGCTAATATTAAGAAAACTTAAAATAAAAACTATTTTAAGATAAAATTCTGTTTAATTATTTTATCGTTAAACAGTTTTTATTTTAATACAATATTTCTGAAAAATATTTTACCATGTTAATAAAACTTAATTTATATAAAATGAAATTTTTGATAACATTCCGAAATTAAATCGTGATTACGGTAATGTTATATATTAAGGAAATAAAATGAAAAATCTATTTATTTATATTAGGTTATACGGTAATTTTATTAATCTTATGTGAGTAACACTTCTTTTTTAGCATTTCCTTGAGGTAACCACAACTATTTACCAATTCTATTTTGGAAAACAGTCCTAATTTAAAAATTACCCTAAAATTTCTATTATAAACGCCAAAATATGTAAAGATTTTCAGTATTTTTGTATTATTTGTATAGTCTGGTGCATAAATTAAATGAAATATCTTAAAATAATGGATCTATTCGGTTCATATCTGTAAGATTTGTAATATTACAGAATATTTTGTCTTTTCTTAGTATATGTAATTTTTTGACAGAAAAACACAAAATATTCTATAACGCTATAGATCTTATAAATGTAAACAGAATAGACTAAAAAATTATAGATTTCTTAAAATCATGTAAATGTCGAGTAAAATCTTAGCAATTTCATATAAATTTACTAAAAATCTACGAAAAATCATACTTAAAATTTGTACAATCTGGTGTACAAATCTCTATTATTTTCGTGTTATTACAAGAGGGGACATCACTTATACAGTCTAGTCTAAAAATTCCTTAAAATTATGGTAAAAATTACAGAAAGATTTTTCTGAAAATCACGTAATATTTCAAGTGAAATCACTACACTTTTTGAAATTTCGTTTAAAATCTGTTAAAATCACTACAATCATACTTAAAATTTGTACAATTTATTGTACAAAATTTAAGGAAGTATTATAAAATAATTAATCATAAAAACAGTAACTGAAATATTTGAAAAATTTGTTTGAAAAGACGGATAATTTATAGGTTAAAACAGTAGAAGATATAGCAAACCACCTGTTGAATATATAGATGCAGGGCATCTAGAACTGTTTACGATGAGGGCGGGAGGTGGTCGAAAATTGAAATCGGACAAACTTACTTTGTACAAATCGCCAAATCGTTCGGCTCTTCCGCATTCGTCGCGTCCAGTCTTCTAGTGAAGTAGTTTGACTAACATTTAAATCACTCGCTGCTGTTGTTGTCGTCGTCGTCGTCGTAGTAGAATTAGTCGCTGTCACTTTACTAACATCACCAACATTATACCGCTTAAACGAACTGTCATACATCGTCCGATCACACCGTAAATTAGTCCTAAGGGTGGTCAATACCGTCCTTTGATCGCGATCCAACATGCCTTCAATATGCATATTTTTTTTTTGTCACACTGCACAACAAATATTACACTCGGTTATAAAATCTAAGTCAGTCTTGACGTTCGGGGCAAATGGTCTAACTTGTTATAACACCAGAGAGCTTAAGTGTGCGAACGGTGTGTAGTCCACCGTATCGTGCCGTCAACTACGATAACACTTAATAAGCATGACGACATATAGTCGGAGAGATGGCCAATCGGACTGCTAGGGGGGTGTGACCGTTTTAAGTACATCCCTCCCATTCATATATATCTCCGGTTTAGAGGTGCCTGGTTTTAGCGACACGACTATTCTTACGTTTCCTCTCTGAAAAGCGCGTCCGTTTAGTAGTACTTTCACTGTGTACCTAAGTGCTGCGCGCATACACACAATCAAACCGAAGCAGAGAGCCTAGTAGTGTGGCTTAGTCATAATTTTAGTTTTCGCGCTAATTACAATATTGAATAACCGCCGTGCCGCTGCTGCCCGCTCTCTCGGAATATAGTTGAATCAGTCCGCCCGAAGCGATTCGATGATTCATAGTTCGATTCTATAAGCGCGAGGCAAGCATGCACTTGGCCGCGGCTTAGTTCTGCATGGTACTGTTTTGGCGTATATACCACCTCACTTCGGACATGCCTGAAACGAGATGGATTTTCCCGAAAAATTTCATGCCGCATGCCGGCTAATTACTAGATGTTGTTGCGCGTTCATACTCAGTTTTTTCAATGTTTTACCTTGCTAGCCTTACTTAATATTATTTACAGTATTGCACGATTTACGGGACTGTTTATTTGTGATAGCGAAACAAATTTACGAAACGGATGCGGATCTAAAATTCTTAAACATCTGCTATTTGTAAATTTTTCATCTCTTAATTTAGTTTGGGTCAGATGTTAATAACTATTCCTGCTATCTTTTTGAAGAGTATAAAAATTTATAGAAAATTCGATGGTGGTATCACATTACTTTTCAAATATTTTTTCAAACAATTCACATATTCAATAATAAAACATATAAATCATATAAGGAAAACAATTTTTTTACATATCAAAATTTTTTAACCAATTATCTAAGATTATTTTTTTTGTAAAAGTTTCATAAATTTTGAGAATATTTTTCAAAATATATTAATTTATTAGATATTTAAACAACTTTGCAACAAAATTAACTACACTATAAAAAAAATTGCCATTTTCATAAAAACTATAGTAAAAAAATTACTTATTATTTCAGCAAAAAGATGGTTTACATAAATTTTCTATAAAAATAATATAATTTTATAATTTTAAGTAAAATAATTAATTTATCATATTATATACATATTTATTTTTACCATAAAAGTAAATAATTACTTATATCAAATATAAGTATTTTATATTTACGTAATGTAAATTTACTTACTTTTTCGATAAAAAAAAAAACGTACTATGGTAAATTAGTTATTTGACTTAAAATTATAAAATTGTATTCTTTTTACAGAAAATTTATGTAAACCATCGTCTTGCTGAAATAATATGCAATTTTACTATGGATTTTATGTAAAATGATTATTTTTTGCAGTGCACTTTCGAGAAAATGCTTTTTGAAGTTTCTGAACTGAAGTGTTTATAGTAAGGATATGGAACCAGTTAGAATTTATATTATCGAAACTATTAAAATTATAACAACCACGATTATTAAAATAGATAAAAAACAAACAGAGATTGCCAAAATTAACACTCAATTCGATCAAAAATGATATATGAAACAAATAAGAAATCGACTGACGATTATTTTATAAAATAAAATAATGCAAAACAATTTTATAGATAATCTAATTAAAAATTTAATCATTGTTATTTACGTACAATTAAGTTTTCCTGTTATATTTTTCAACTAGTTTCGATAAATAATCCTATGGTGACAATTAACTATATTTTTCTTTTTTTCTTTTGTTCAAGATAAAGAAGTACATATAGCATAAGTATTTCTGTAGCACTTTATAGATTAAATATAAACAATAGATAAGATTATAATATGCACAACTTTAAAAAAAAAAAAACTAAACCAAAAATGCGAATTTAAACATATTTTCCTGTTAGTTACGTCAATGGAATTTATCGATACGAAACCTCTGTGGGAAAATTAAAGATAAACATGTATTTGATAAATATTACAAAATATTGTAAATAGAATTTTCTGCACTTGTATGTCGTATAGATGGCATCTTCAGTGCTTGGTGACTGAATGTAGTCACAAAGCAATGAAGATGCAAATAAGTTACTTATTTTATTACCTAGTAACTTGTTCCTATGTTCTGTTTATTTATTGTATATGTCATTTATATAATTTTTCTATATACATCATCATCAGGACAAATCATATTATATTTGTATAATTTTGCTTGGGTACGTCGGAACGTCAATTTTTAATTAAAATATATTTTATTCCGTTTTTCATTAGAAATAATTGAAAATTTGGAACACATACACATATTTTCCAACAGAATTTACATTAAAAAAAATTTTTTAAATATAGAAACAGGTGTAATAGTAATAAATCTATGTACCGACATATTTATTTATATATTTATTGTTTTACAACCCGTTTTGAGGAGTCAAGTTAAAACCTGAACTGTAAAAACCAATAGAACCAAACAGCTCCCCATCAAAGGGCATAAAGAATATTATCATATTATGTACATTGTAAATCATTCTTTTACACCCTTAGAAGTCGGTGGGTTCACAAACAAACTTTCCAAATCCGAAAATCTGAAAGAAACGTGCATATAGATTGTCGTTTGTTCAGGTAGCTGAAAATATATACATAAGCGCCACTTAGAGTTGAATACAGGGGGGCCGATTATACATATTGTGTCCAAAATAAACAGGCACTGACTTGAATGCTATTCAAGCGACCTTGAGAAAAGCTACTGATCATCAAGTGAAAAAAAAAATCTTCGTTTTTGTTGTTATTCATGAAAAGTGCGTGTTTAGATATTTTACTTGTGAGGTTACTCCTTGGCTAAGTTTGTTAGTTCAACAGGCTGAAGTTGTCATAATATTTTACGCAGATTTTACCAAAAATATGTATTTTTATAAATGATGACAGATTTAGTTGTTTTATTAAGTGGTTTCAGAGACGGAGACGTGACTAATCGTAAGTACAATTAATATTGTGGTTTAATTGGGATTAATTTTATTAGTTTACATACATGACTGTCTGATGTGATTAAACTGTTCGAAAAAAATTACTCTAAGAAGTTCTTATATAAGTCTGTTCCCTAAAAAGGGTAAATAGTGTTACCTTAAATGGGTAAAATTAAAAGGAACACAGAGAAAGTGTAAAAATGTAAAAAAAAATTGGCGCAATTAAAACAACGCATAATAACAACTTTATATTATTAAAGAGTAAAAAAATACGAAAAAAATGGTAAATAATTCCACATTCATGTGGGGGCCATTATTTTCACCTCTACTTTATCAAAATCAGCAAAGCCGTTTTCAAGATAAAATTAAAAATCAAATAAATAAATATACATGAATTGCTCGTTCAACAGTGCAAAAACAATTATTTAAAATATCTTTTGTTTTTATAGATGAAAATAATTATTTATCTATTAATTTAAAAAAGAAACCTCAATAACAATAAAATACAAAACAAAAAGTCAAAAAAGCGAATTTTAGGAAACTAGAAAAGTGAAAAAAAATATATACTTCGTATTACAAAGTGTGTTGAACCATGCCAGTAGCCTTGATAAATATAATAATATTATTACACTTCTAATTTCCGTGACAGGCTTCTATATAAGAAATCTATCAACGCTAACATTAATTTGTTATACTAAATAATAATTAACTTGCAGGTAGCTGTAATTGCTCTCTTGTTTAATTAGCAATTAAATTGTCAGAATTTAATTTATATTATCTAATACTTGATTTTTTGCAAAATTGGTGTTAAAATTAAATACTAACTAAAATCAAATGTTTTTATTTTACGAAAATAATATTTTTTATAATAATTTTTACACTGAAAAAATATGAATTTAATATCAACGTTTTTTAACATAAAAAGGTTTTAGGATTTAGTTCTGTATTAATTTTAATTAAAAATTGACGTTTCAAGTACTCTAGATTTATCATCATCAGGAAAAATTATACAAATGATATATATAATAAATAAACAAAATATAGAAACAAGTTACTATAGGTACCAAAATACGAAATAGATATAAAATTTATAAATTATTAATTACAGAAAGTCAAATTTTATTTAAACCCATGCCTTCACACTATTGCTATTGCTTCTCTTATCAATCTGCTCTTAATATTGATAGAGTCTTGCAATTATTATAGTATCTTCGAATTTTACATCATAAAGATTTTCTAACTCATGTTTTGTAATAGTAAATTTATCTGAATGGTTTAGACGTATTGACCTATTCTATCTGGTAAACAGAAACCTTACCTACCGCATTTGCACGAAATTCTATATATACTCGCAGAGTGAATAGGAATGTGTGGAAAATAGAAAACTTTAGTATTGTTTCTTGATAAAATTCTGTCTATTTTATCTGTAACATTTTCCAAAAAAGTGTAAATTATATTTTCATTATCAAACAAATCTTTAACAACTCCAGTTCTTCTCGGTTATATTGCTTTCTTGATAAAATTTTTATCATAACCGTTCATTAAAAATATATATTCCAGCGTGTTCATCTTGAAATTTGTCTTTATGACAAATTGATGCAAACATTTAAATAATACCTAATTTACATGCAGGGTGATGTTGCGAAGAAAAATTAATATATTGGTTAGTGTGAATCGGCTTCCTATATATATAAAATGAAGAAAAATTAAATCATTTTTCCTTTCCTTTTACTATTAATTTAAAAGTAAACATACACTTCTGACCCTAAAATTAGATTTTTATGTTAGAAAAAATTTAACAATTTAACCATAAATAATAGTTATATTCAACGATAAAAATACTCTTAATTTGTTGTTATGTAAATAAATATGACCTCTAAAAAGTTTATATTTACATAGTTCATTACCAAAAAATTCTTATACGTTTTAGTAGACCAATTATTACTCATAAATATTTAGATTTTTTTGCATAATAAAATAAATTACAAACACTTTTAATAACTATAATTTTTTTTAAAAAAAAGTTTTCTTGTATCAAAATACTCTCAATTATGTTAATTCAAACTATATTTAAAAAATTTAAATTGACTAGGTTCGAATAAATATTTATTGCGTATATCCAGAGCCGTACCGAGAAATTTTAACCCTGAAGCAAATCTCAGATTGAATACCAAATAAACTACGAATTTTAAAAAATATACAATTACATTAATATTGAGTTTATCATAAGAGTATATAAATATTGTGCCCTTTCTTATTTTTTCACTGAGACAACTAACTCACTCGCCACATCCTTGGCACGACTCTGACATCTGTACACATTTTCCAGCAAATTAGAATTTTACTACATAACTGTTCATGTAATACTCATATAAACATATTATAAAACAATTATAATTATTACACAAAAAAAAATTATAAATAAGTGCATATACTAATTCCTCATTCTATCAAAATATATGGTAATGTTCATCAATAAATTAATTATAAACCATCAATTGTAAATAAAATCGGATAATAAAATCCCAAAATGCTAACTCACAATTCTAAACATATCTACATAAAACTGTAATAAAAACAGCATCGGTTTCTCCATGATTCTCAAAATATTGTCAGTGGTCAGTTCGAAGGTCATATTATCATAATCACCAACTACATTTGAATAATGTAATATCATCATATGGTCACGCATACATGTACACAAACACACCCACATAAATATACGTTCTATCTCATACCAATAACCAATGTTTCACAAGGTATGTTCAGTTTAAAGAACTTGAAATCATTTTAATAAAAAAAAATGTACAGGTGAAATATTCGTCGAACATTATGAAAATTCTACTAAAATCAGTGTGCGTCAAATTCACTTGGAAATCCTCAATCGATTTATCGAAAGTGAAAATTTCATTGATCAAGGTTGCTAACCTGATTTTTTTTTCATGTTCTTAATACTCGAGAAATGATGTTAATAGAGAATTAATTCCGCATTTTAATGATGCAATAATATTATTCAAGTTACATTATGAATGATAATTTATTGTACTTTACAGATGAGAAACATTTTTAGATTTATACTAAATACAAGTTATATGCGTCAATTGAAAAAAATCACCAGTAGTATTTTCTTGTCTAAAATGAGGAACTACAATTGTAAGAATACAGTTTTATTTGTATGTTTATATTTTTACCACTTTGACTAAAAGGAAAAGAGGCATAGTCGCTATATATAAAGTTTATTAGACAAAAGTAAATAACTTTTGTATACAAACATTACTTAAGTTACGTATTTACATCTATTTATAAAATTATAAAATATGAATAAGAAAACAAATAAATAATGTCAATAATAAAATATCAGAACTAATATCTGCTATCAAAAATATTTCAAATGTTACCTATTATCGTATAACATAAGTAGCTTGTTTGAATAGGAATGTTTGGAGGCGACTGATTTCGGAATGATGAAAAGAGTTTATGCCACACGCTTTTTGGTACATGGCGTGATTGTGTATGTATGTAAAATATAAAGAAATATTGGCCCGTATTCCCACCTCTTTTGTTTATGAAAAAGTGCTTTTATTTTTCACTTTAAAATAAATTTTTATCAAATATAAATAGTATATCTATTTTTGATATACTTGTTATGTCTAATATTATAAAATTCAAATAAACTAATTAAAATTACTTAATAACTAATTTTAAGTAAAGTCAAAAGAAATTTTGACAAAAATAGTGAGGTGAGACGGGCAATTATTTTTTTACAAAAATTAAAATACTTGTTCAGTCCTAGATAATTGATTAGGATATTCCTTTTTGCCACTTAAGTTCTGAATTTGGAATATTAAAAAATAAAAAGATTAATTTTTGTATACATTTTAATTAATAATCGACGTTTTGACATACGCTACGTGTACTAAAATTTATACAAAACTAAAGCCTTTTTATTTTAATATAATGATTTCTGAAAATTATACATATTAAAATTGTCATTTACTTAAAAAATTAGTATCTTAGATATAATTTTCATATTTTATAAAAATATTGCATCTTATGTAAAATAATACAAAATTAATCGTTAAATTTTATTCCTAGTACTTTATAACCTGTTTGAAGGACATAGTCTTAATAAGTATATAAATTTTATTTATTTACTCATATGATGTAATAATCTAGATAATAATATTTCGAATTTTTTATTACAAATAAGTAGTGGGGGGGGGGAATCTATCTACTATTGTCAAAATTTCATAAATCACTGCGAAACAATAAAATCGAAAAAAATTTAGAACATTTCCTCATAATAAGTAGGTAAATACGTGAAAAGTAAGGTACCGAATAAAATATTTTAAACCTAAGTCAAATGCAAAACACATAAAATGAGTCAGGCTGACTTAAGTCAGTTGACCTTTCAAGGTAATCGAACAGCAAACGTTTTTGTTGAGTTAAGATATTCCGAAATATTGTGCAATCTAAATATATACTAGTTTATTATTTTCTTTTTTCTTCAATTTTTCTTTAATTCATTTCTTGCATTTCCCATATCCGACTAACGGGAAATTTTTAACGAGATTATGAAAGAAAGACTCTTTTACCTTGAAAAATATGTAAAACGATCGGAATTTGTTTCTTCTAGGAATCACGAACAAATGAGAATCGAGTTCCGTTAGCATACATATTTTTAGTTTTTTTTTTTAATATAACGAAAGAAAGTTGAATTATTTTCACTTTCTCTAAATCTTAGTGTTTTCTGCAATATGTAAGATGATAAAATTTATTGTGATGCAATTGGTGATTTATTAACTAAATTTATTTATTGTTAATTAAAAAAATAATAAATACCAATTTTCACTTAAATTATAAGAATTTCTCTTACGGAAACTATTCTTGTTGAATTTTACAGGATCATAAAATAAATTTATTGACCCACATATATTCTGTTTCTATTTACAAATTTCTGTTCTAAAATGAAACGGCTTTAAGTTAAAGTTTTGTTATTTATTACCAATTGACGTTTTATCTAATACAAATGACATTTGTATTAGTATCAATGTAAAACAATTTTTTATTAAATAATTTTTTAATTTATTTTTAATAATTCAATCATTATTTAATAATAATATTATTTAACATAGTAAAAAATCTTTCAGAACTCATTATATTAAAATAAGGCTTTAGCATTAAGTACTGTATTAATTTTAATTAAAAATCGATGTTTCGACATACATCATCAGGAAAAATGATACAAATAATTAAAATGTATATGTATTATATAATTAAATAAACAATAATTTTTAATGTTGTTATAATTTTTAAATATTTTATTATAAATTAACTAAAATTTTCAAAATATAAAAATTGCAGTCATATTTTTTATAAAAACAATATATATTCTTTTACAACCTACTAATCATGAAACATTAAATGTATAAAAAACAAAATCTTAATTGTATTAGTTTGATAAAATTGTGGGTGTTTGTGATTCATGAAAAATTAATTTCATTATACAAGATTAATGCGTCAACAAAATACAAAAATGATACAGCTACTATCAAATTCCATTCTACGAGTATATGTGGGTGGATGGACAAATGCACCAACATGCATTTCATTCAAAAAATTAAACAATATTTTCGTTACATTTCATTCATAAATATGAATCAATCATTTCCATCAATAAACGATTACAAATTAAAAGTTTAATAATTTTCAATTGATTCCTTCCTGTTCTAATTATAGATAGCGATACATACAAATTTTATAGATACATATACAATTTGTCCTAATCTTTATGTTTCCGTGAAGTAAAATACAAAATAAACAAAATTAAAATTAGTTATACTAACAGCAAATTGTAAGAAAAAATTGGCATTTGGCCAATTAGATAACTAAACTGTGGGACAGCCTGCAACATTCAATACAAAAAGTGTACTTTATTTCCTATTAAAATTGATAAAAATTAACACTTTCTAAGCTAACAGCGAATTGAATTCACCCCATCATTATATTTTTTAATTTTTTCACTATTATTATAAAAAACATTTGATGCACGAAAAAATTCAAAAACAAAATACAGTTTTTTAAGACAATCGTAGAATTAAATGAAAAAGTTTTACTTAAGTGGATGTGCGATAGATGTAAAATATAAGCCAAAATATGATTAGAAAAATATGCAATAACTTTTTAATATTTGTGATATTTTTAAATTTCAAAAACAAACATAGCAAAAAACTTATTCTAGGGTGGGAAATTAAAATATTTTTTTTATAATATTTTCATTATGTTAAATATTGTTAATATTTAAATATATTTTTCTAATATATCTAAATAAAATTTTGAAAATTCAACAACCTGCCGCATGGAAAAGGTTCATGTGTAATGAATCGAAACGTATTATTTTAATAAAAATAACTTAAAGCATTTTTTCTTTTAATAAAATGAGGTCTGAAAGACTGTTTTAATTAGTCGATGAATTCAAATAATACCATAGAGTTTTATTTGTAGCGGATAGATAGATTGAAACACTTTGTACAGATTACGATAATATATTTCAAAACTATTTCGCCGCGAATACAATCTGGTGACGTCATAATTAATGGTGTAATAATGGTCATATTTGGACAATAAACCAGCCGGTATTGGAATTAATTAAAATAAATCTAGAATTAAATCGAAATATGATACTATAGTCAGATTTTTTTCCTACAATGACAAACAGATTTTTACGATATGAATGTTGAGTTAAAGTGCAAAAATAAGATGTACGTCATTGTTCAATGTTAACTTTGGTCTAGGCTTATTCAATTTGAATCAATTATTGATAATATATGAGCAAATTAAAATATTACAATAATATGCCGATAAATGTCGATTTTTTATTAAAATGTATACAGAACTTTTTAAACTTATAAACAAAAAATGTTCTAAAACTTTTTTGAAAACTCTGTGAATAATAAAACAGCATGACGTTAATATCCTAACAGCATAATAATGTTAGTATTAACTGTATTATTTGGTTATTGTATGATTTGTAAAACTTATTTCAGTACGTCATTAACCACAGGTATACATGATAAGTGTCTGTAAACGTATTCAATAAAACTTGGCACCTAACCTTTGAAAATATGTCAACAGAAAAAACTTAATACATTTTATTGTATATATTCATTTGCAGACTTCTTAAGATACTTAAGTAAAATTGTAAATAAGTTAAGTATAGTTATATCTCCTTTATTTTCACATAAAGATTTGTGTATATTAATATTTTATAATGTTTATTTTGGTAAATTCACAGTTTGTATATTTTGGTATACAGTAGCTAGATGCTAGATTTATGTTACGAGAAATAAAAAGCGATGATTATTGTGTTGAACCCAGATAGTTGGGACCGAGGCAAAGCCGAGGCCAAACAATCTGGGCAAAACAGACAAAAAGAGCTTTCTATTCCAAGTGACATATACGATTTTTTCTTCAAACGTTTTGAAAGAAACTAAACTAAAAATAAATAAAAATGCATGACAAATAACCTTAACCAGTTACGTCTTTGAATTATCGAAATATACTTTGAAAAGTGATATCTAAAATCTATCGGTTGATGGTTTTCGCTACTGAAATCATTTGCGTAAAATACAATAAAAATTAATAACAATAAAAATTATCACAAACATTTAAGTAGACTGTAAAAAAGTTGCTGTTTTACATAAAAACCGTAGTAAAAAAAAAATTACGAGAATTGATGATGATACTTGATGCATATATGTAACCATGCATACAGTATTGCGGGTTGTCTATTTCTTTTAAAGGTTATTGACTCGAATATATGTAAGGACCTCGCAAAAAAGGATGAGGCTATTTATACATACGGTATGTATATGCAATTGGCTATTTATACATACTAAAAAAAAAACCTAAACCTAAACCAACCTACTAACCTAACCTACCCTAAATAGCCAATTGCGTAAAAATACTGTATGTATAAATAGCCAATTGCGTATATATACCGTATGTATAAATAGCCACTTTCCGTAAAAAATCGATGGTTTACATAGATTTTCTGTAAAAATAATATAATTTCGTAACTTTAAGTAAAATAATAAATTTACCATATTGCATATGTTTTTTTTACCGAAAAATTAAGTAAACTTACATAAAATATACGTATTTTATATTCATATTATGTAAAAATTTTCTTGTGATGTCAGAAATTATCGGCGCAAGTAAACTGGGCACAGATTTCAGGTAGCCTTAATCTGCACATACAAATTGGGCACAACTAACCCCTATAATCCCCTTCAGTGCACAGATACTAATCCTTTCGTACCTACACGAAGGGTGCATATATTTTACTTTAAAATAAATATTCCTTACTATTGATTTGATTCTTTTGACGTTAAGGTCAGAGAAATTTTATTTTATTTAATGATGGAAGTGAAATGTATGTTGAGCGAAAGAGATCAAGAGAATTTCCATACTTAACGTACCTGGATGCTACAAACTACAAGGTGAATTGCATAAAAGCGAGAAAAAAAAACGTTACATAAGCGCAATCAAAATATTAGGTTGGCTTAGGGTAGGTTAGGTTAAGGTTGTTTAGTTATGTTATTCAATATAATCATGATGTGCTTAATTATATTTTAGAAATGATAAAAAAAACGTGAAGACAACATGATAAGTAGAATAAATTTTGTTAAATTGATATGTTTTTATTTTTATTAGAAAAATTAAGTAAGTACTTATACTGGCTACCTGCAATCTGTGCCCAGTTTGCATGCGTCGATTCTGATACCTGTTTCGCACCTTGGCTGCTGAAGCGGATTATAAGGGTGTTGTGCCCAATTTGTATACGCCCGAATTTATATATTAAACTGACGTAAATCAATTGCTCCGACTTACGAATTTTATTTATAGTGTATTATAACTAATTTTAAAGATCATTGTGTCACTAGAAACATTTCGATACGTATATTAATGTATAACGCGTTAATTTTCTTTTTGATATCTTTATCAATTGTTTTGTAAGAATTTGTATAACTGTTAATAAAAAAGAAACCGTTTTCTTATATATTATAATTAAATTTACTAGATAAAATAAATATTCAATAAATAATTAATTCTTTGTTGAGTAACAGATATGGGTAACTATTTATTTATCTATTACTGACAATTAATTAATTAGAAATAAATTTCTGAAAGTCGGTCAAATGAATTAGTTGCTTTATGATTTTTTCTCTTGAATAAAGAAGAATAATTAAGTATATAAATAATAAGAATTAATTCTAATAATGATATTATAGTCATAAGATTGCGGCAAAACCCCTCTTTCCTTTTAAGCAGAAATTAGGTTTCCGCCAAATATTTCTAATTTCTCTCTCTCTCTATAATTTCTTTTATTCAAACCATTTAGAAACATTCACAAATTCATACAAATCCCTATTTCTCTACAGAATTTGTGATAAAAATATATCTTGTTATTAAGTGAACAACAACAACGTGAAACAGTAGCCAATGATATTTATTTAATAAGCTTCTCATAACGGTTATATAATGACATCAAAAACAATTATCATATTATAATTATGAAAAACAAGTCGTCTGTGACAGAGTGTCCCAAGTAGTAGCAACACTGTGTCCACATTAGATCAAATAGAACATAGATGCTTAATACCTATATATTATACACAAGTTGCTTTATTATGTACATATAAGGATGGATATAGTGTTTGTTTACATTTTGTTATCCAAAATAAAATCGCTTAAAGTGTATTGCAAAGAGTTGACTAAATACAGGATGCGTCAAGTAATAACTCCCACATTTTTTATTTATTTCTGACGCATCCTGTATAAAAATAAACCTGTTTTATAAACACAACTTCTCTCTCTCTCTCTCTCTCTCTCTCTCTCTCTCTCTCTCTCTTATTAATATAAAAAACACTGTGCTGGTTTCTTCATCTCTAGAATAATTGATCTGATATGTCCACAGATTTCTGATGTCTTTTATCATCGACATAAGCAATTTGTATTTTTATTATTCATGTTTTAACATCGTGTGTGTTATATCGGGTGGTATGACAAGCACGCCATAATCAGGACCCAATACAATATCTTATATATATACAAAGACAATTTTCTATCACAAGTTCTTATTTTTTGTTTTTTGTTTTTATTTTCGACGCTGTATATAAGTTCGTTTATCAATTATATCGATGAACTGACTGAAATGTCCACACAGTCTGGGAGGTATTTTTTTTTATAACTGTGTTAATTGTTCCCCGTGCTCTAATTGGTTGGGAATCGGTGTTTTGGTATACCGAGTGTTTCAAAATGATTACTTGTTACGGATCGAAAATTTTATTGTTTTTGAATGATGGCCATGACAATGTTGATTCACTGTTTTATTGGTGGTAGTTGAAGAAAAACCGAATATTGTTCAATAATTTTTTAAGAGGGATTATTCGAGAAGACGCGGCCAAAAAAGTAGTCGAACTTTAGGCTTGAATTGAAGAAAACAACTTATGAGTCTATTTTAGGATAAAAAAACTAGGATAAAAAAAATATTACATAATATCAAATATCAATTAAATGCATTAATTGATTTCCCACGTTGATATTATATTTTGACAACATACAAAAATGGCACATCAAATTTCAATATTCATATTTCTGTAATGTAAACCTAACGCGCACTATATGCCAATGAGATCTTGTTTCATTAACTAATTTCTTTCAATGTAACTATACGTAGATATCAAGTTTACTGTTAAGAGATAAGACTTATTTTCTTTAAGTCGGTATAAGAACACAGTGCCTTAATTTTCAATTCATTTAAATTATTGTTATTTTAAAGATATAACAAATTAAAAATAAATGAAATTTTTCTATATCAATAATTACAAATTTTCTATTTACAATAATAATAATTAAAAAAAATAAAACTAGTACTTTTAAATTAAAAATAATAAATAAAAAAGTTACCGTATGCCATTGGCATATACATAAAAAATTGTGTACTTTAGATTATTTACACTTAAAAATAAACTTAAAAAATTAAATATCTGTGCTGTAAAAAAAGTTGCCATTTTACATAAAAACCATAATAGAAAAATTGCATATTATTTCATCAAAACGATGGTTTGTTTACATAAATTTTCTGTAAAAATTAAAAAAATAATGTTAGGTAAAAAAATATTATAGGTGTATTTTTAACTAAATGTTCCATTAATTTTGATGTTAATTTCTAAGAAGTACTAATTATACATTTTAATGGTGGACTTTTCTAAGTTGAAAACAAAATTAGGATATTTACTTTTTATGTTTAATAAATACAAATAAAAAATTCTCGAGTGACTACAACCACTTGACTTATATATTTTTTTCCTGAACTTGTTCTACATCATAATCATATAAATTAACTATAAGTAGTAATTTCCTTCCGATAAAGCCTATAATGCAATCATATAAATATATATTTATCTAAGAATTATATGTTGAAATCATATACATGTTCATATAGTAAGTATAAACAAACTATTAAAAAGACTAAAACTAATTAATTGAAGTAATTTACATATAAATATTTGCTTGTCAAATTATTACTTAATAGTGTATTATGTTACGAGGAGTAGAAAGCGATGATTATTGTATTGAGCCCAAATATTTGTGACCGGGACAAGCAATCTGGGCGAAATACAAAAAGTGCTTTCTATTCCAAGTGATATATACGATTTTTTCTTCAAGCATTCTAAACGAAACTACAATAAACATAAATAAAAATACATACCAAATAACCTTAACCGGTTACTAACAGTTGTAGAATAGTATATATATTATTATTTTTTTTTTCAATTTTACTCTCATCATAAACTAATCTATTTCGTACACGATTACTTCTAGTTACACCACATACGCCATTTTCCTTTTATAATTTTGCAGCCAAACTCGTATTGTATATTATCATGAAAATAAAAAAAACTTTAATTTTAATATAAAATTAAACCTTTTTTTATTTTATTACATAAAAATCTTTATGTAGATTAATTATTTCTTTATCTTTCCCAACACTGATTTGAAAGTAATAAAAAAACTTGTAATACATTCACCCTGTATATATATATATATATATATATATATATATATATATATATATATAAAATATAACTTTTTCTACAACTTAATAATGTCAACATTTAATTATAATTTTATAATGTTGAAGCTGAAACAGGTTTTTGGCTGCGGTATGGTATTCGGTAAAGTATTTATAATAACTGTTCCATATTTTTTGTCCACATTTAAAGAAGTTTTTCGATAATTACCAACAGCATAGAAATGCCAGAAATTTACATAAAATATTTATATTGTAATAATTAGCTTATTTTATTACATATAGTAAATTTGCCAAACTTGTTTCTTAACACTTTGATAAACATCAACGTAATACCAGTAGCGTTTAGAAGAAAAAATAAATCTATATATTATTTTTAATATTTATTCTACAATGTTGGGAAGATATAAAAATATAGCTTTATTGCTATTCAAAATTAAATTGTTCTATCAGAACAATAAAATCGCTTGATATATTTTTTAAGGCGTGGTACTCAGTTTTAACGGTGGAATAAAATCTGCGCATTTCACAGATAGTTCAGTTTTACCGGTACACTGCACACTATACAGTTTTTGTACTCAAAATTAGTTCGATGCGTACACTGAAGAATAATATTACTTTAAAACCAACGATTTTACTATTAATTCAAAAGTAATTATACTTCTGAATTGTAAAATTATTCTTTTTAATAATACTTCGTATTTATAGAATTTTCTGAGCTGGTATGGCAATGGTCGATCTATCCTCGTCGCAGACGTTTCGCTATACATCGTAGATGACATCCTCAGTGTTTGGTTATAGTCAGCAAGTACTGAAAATGCCATCTACGATGTATGGCGAAACGTTTACGACGAGGATAAATCGAATGCGGACATACCAGCACAAAAAATTCTATAAATTCAATTAATATAATAATACTCAAGAATATTGAGATTTTATATTTTTCCCAAAATTTCACAAGATACTCAGTCATTGAATCGGCTGTTAAGCTATGCATCAATGACTGGCCAGTTTAACCGTAGACACGTGTTTCGGTCTTTAGGACCTCATCAGTACGGTGCTTTGATCAGTTGCTGAAAGGCAACTGATAACCGATGTTAATTCTGGCTGCCTTTTATAGCAAGTACTTCAAAGCGATAACGAAGAGTAGCAATAAATACCACCAACGCCATCTATACAATAATGCGATAAGCAATTATAGTAATAGACCTTGATCAAAGCACCGTACTGATGAGGTCCTAAAGACCGAAACACGTGTCTACGGTTAAACTGGCCAGTCATTGATGCATAGCTTAACAGCCGATTCAATGACTGAGTATCTTGTGAAATTTTGGGAAAAATATAAAATCTCAATATTCTTGAGTATTATTATATTAAATTTCAGAATGACAATACGAACATTTATTTGTTCAAGGTCTATTACTAATTCAATTAATACTGGCTGTGAGCGCCTGAAAATTACCAGAGTTGGGCTACTAACTACTGTAGTACACTGTAAAAAATGTATATAAATTTACATATGTTATAAATATATTTTTACAAAGAAAACGTAATATTAAGTCAATTATCATAGTATAAATTACAAAATGCTGCTATTTTAGCATTAATAGTTATGTAAAATTACATAAATATTTATTAAATTTTTTATAGTATAGCTTAGCTATATACATATATATATAGCTATAGCTATAGCTACAAAAATATAATAGTAGCTATAGCTTGTATCTTTAGGATTTGTCACAAGTAGCTTATAAATACTAGCTAAAACATAAAGCTAATTCAAAAATTAAGCTTATAGCTACTTTTAGTAGCTTATAGTTACTTTTAGTAGTTTATAGCTACTTTTAGTAGCTTACAGCCACTTTTTTTATACTTAATCATCACTATTCTTAATGTAGTTGCTTTTATTATTATTTTGACTAAAAGGAAAAAGTACGGTGTTTGCATCATTTAAAAAGTAGCTTGCAATGATTTGACAGCTACGGAGTTATTCAGCTATAGTTTTAGTTAACTAATTTATAATCACCTTGTATACAGTGATATAAAATGGAAGTATAAATATAAATGATTTAAAATTAAATGAAATATTTAAGAGTTGGATTTACCTTTTAAAATGAAGACCAATGACATGTTTCATTATGAATGAATACGAAACATACTATTGCACTAATATACATCACTTTAATACAATTTTGCGCCATAACCGCACAAATTATAAAAATATATAATTCTAATAATAATTTTCATTTATAAAATCAATAAAATAAAATGTAAAAAATTTTAACGTCAAAAGAAACGTCATAAAAAAAATTATTGTCATATATTTCAGTTTTACATCGCCTACTTCAAATTACCTGATACTAATATTTGTTTATTTTAAAAACTTAAGATACGAGTATATACTTTAGATTTAAAATTTTCAAATTTAAGCACTGGTATATGATGAATTTAGAATAAGAAAATTCAACCAATCAAAGCTTAACTTTTACAGCAAAAATTTGTAACATGAGAACATCTCAAAAATATTATATTTTAAATATTTTGTAAATATGATACTTTGATATAACAGATAAAAGTAATCCGTTCTCAGAAAAGATTTACAAGTTAATTTTCAAAGTTAAATTAAATTTTGTTAATTGCCCTACAATGCCTATTTCTAATTACCCATTCAGATTATTTTAATTAAAATTGATGTTCAAATTCTTGCAATAATACAGAGAATGCAATTTTATAGAGAATTATATTTCAATACCGTTTACTTGCTTCGTCATATAAAAATTTGAAAATTCAATCTAAGTTTTCAAAATTAGCAAAGATAAAATTTATTTAAAAACTATATCTATATTTCAGCAAAACGTTAAATTTCCTGTAAAAATAATATAATTATATAATTATATATCTTATATGTTTTTGTACCGAAAAAGTAAGTAAACTTACATAAAATATACGTATTTTATATTCATGTATATTCGTCTGTAAATTTATTAAACTGATGCAAATCAGTTGTCCTAGAATTTTATGTAAAATTACCTAATTTTTTTACAGTGTAGTTGAATCATGTAAACTGACCAATTCTTTCAATTTTATGTTCTTCATACAATCTCTTCTAGTTAAACATAAAAAATCCAATATTAAATAAAAATTGACTTATACAAATCGTACAATAACACTAAAATTGATAACACATCAAAAATTGCATATAACATGACGCAAAAACTAAAAAATTGCAAATTCATGAAAATATTTCCCGTTATCAATACAGATTTCAAGAACTGCATAAATTTCTTTCGAATTATGTCATTATAAAATCAGAATGAAACAATAGCATTATTCCATAGTGAACTTATCGGTAGATTTTTCCCGCTTATATGGTAATGTTATATCATAACGTAAAATATCGACGAAATAATCAAAATTTCTCGGAAGCAAATAGAATAGAAATTGTTTAAGAATGGCCTGCGGTTTCGTTTACATACCACGACAATGAATCTATCATCATTACAGAACTGATAGATTCGTGTTTTAAGTCTAAACACTAGGCTAAGGTGTGTAGAAAAACCAGGGCTACTCAAATTGTAAAAAGATAACCGGTAAAACCAATAAAAAAAAACTTTAACCGAAAAATTGTTACCGGTTTTTATCGGACAAATATCTGGGCTCAACACAATAATCATTGCTTTCTTCTCCTCGTAACATAATATACTACAACCGTTAACCAATATATATTAACCTAAAAATAAATATTGGTTTTCTGAAAATATTTATTCAAACTAATAGCCATTAATGGAAACAGTTTAAGAAACACTGGTGCTATGCTATGTGGTCGTTTGGCAGACATTATAAATCCGGGTTATAGTTAAAACAGCAAATATACACTTTATTACTCATTGGCTGAAGATTCGCGGATTTTAGTAGGAGTTCAATTGTTTTATGAAAAATACCCTTGGCATGGTTTTCTGGGTATACATACACGCCTTATAATAAACAAAAAAAACATATGTACATTAAATAATCGTTTAATAGTTTTTATGTTGCATATCCGGATTGCTGTATTAATCAGAGGCGAATCCCAAACATAACTCTTATAAGAATCATAAGTTATTTGTTATTTTTAGTATTTAAAACCGACGTCTGAGAATAAATAAAATTTGAGACCGCATAGGAAATGTTTTAAATTTTAGTTTCTTATGACTTTTTAATTTTTAAAACCGTTAATTCCAAAATATACTTAGTTAATAATATACATAGTTAATAATATACATATAAATTACAGAAAAAAATATTTCTGTTTAATAAAAACAGTAAATTAAAATAAAAAGTTATATTAAAATATTAATTTCTTTTAGTTAGTAAAAAATCTTTTAGAACTCATTAAATAAAAATAAAACGACTTTAGATTGTAGTTATGTAATAATATTTATGAATAATCGATATTTCAACGTACTCAACGTACACAAATTACAGTAAATAACAGAACATTGAAACAAGTTACTAGGTAACAAAATAAGCAATTAAAGCCGTTTTATTTTATTAATATATTTATTACAAAAATTCGAAAAATTATTACTAATCGTAAGTAATATACAGTATGTACAAAAAGTAACTTTTTTAAACGGCACATTTGTATATTTTTCTAGTTTTGAATTCTCTATTAGAGAGTTTTCCGAATATGTACTTGACGATGTAATTATGTTTAGTCTACCAGTGCTGTATATAGTACTAATTTCTGTATAATAATGTCATTATTGTACTACTAACATAATGACCTTTTTCTAATAACGTAATATTAATATTACGATACGTTTAAAGAAAAAATAAATAATGGTAAAGCTAATAATAAAATTAGTTACATTTTAATATCATGACACAAATATTTCACGAAAATGTAAACATTGTAAAATCGCAAAAAAATCCCGTTTTATTAAATTTTTAAATCAGAGTAAATAAATAACTAGTAAAAAATTAAATATTTGATATGATGAAGATATTGCATAAAAACCTACAAACGTGTTATCAAGTCTCAAGTATTTCCTAAGCAGTGCGCGGTAAATTTTTATCATTTTAAATTTTATATGAAACATGATTCATATTCTAGGAAAATCACTACAACACTTCCGTCATTAACTGTGATAATATTACGTTATAGTAATACAGTTTCATTCATAATACGTTTTTTTATGATACAATGTGTGACCGCTACAACGAAAAATTTAAAAGTGAAATGATCGTTTCGGTATGTGATTTTGCAGGAAATAATCAAAATTACTCATCGTTGGATTAAATTGGAAAATAGTCGACTGGTTTAATTTTTATAAATAATAAGTAATAGACGGAATTCAGTCAGTTATATGTATTTATTATCTTCTATGTCAACGTTTCGGCTATCACTATTGCCTTCTTCAGGGCTCTACAATAAACATAAATATATTGTATTTATGTATATTTATGTCTATTGTAGAGCCCTGAAGAAGGCAATAGTAAATGCCGAAACGTTGGCATAGAAGATAATATAAATATATAACTGACTGAATCTGTCTATTACTTATTATTTATTACTCATCGTATTTAGCTATTTTTTTTTTTAATTTTGACGTTTGAAATCAAAAAAATAATTATTTGTAGCAGTTCGAATGCGTCACGATGTATTCACAAATGTAATAAAAAATTGGTACCAAAAATTAAATAAAAGTTGATTGGGGCTAATTTAGAGCGATTGAAATTCAAAAAGAAAAATATACTTAAATAGATTTTTTTCTTTAAGCGTATCATAATATTATTATTACGATACTATATTACTATGTAGAATGATGTCATTATGTTACTAGTATAATAATTATTATACATTTCATATATTTGAAATATATAGAACACTTATGAATCGCTAAAAATATCATCTAAAAAATATGTCACAATTTAAAAATTAGATCATTGCTTTTCTACAAAAATAATGTAATCAAAAAATTATTATAAAAATAATAACGAGAAATAATAACGCATACTGTAATAAGAAAACTAAATTTCTTCTTTAATTCCTCTTTATTCTACTTTTAGTTTGTAACTTTTATCAGTTGTTGCGCCATTTGTACTACAAAATTTAAACCACTAATTTAAGAAAAAAATTAAATAACTCATAAGATAGCGAGTTCACAGTCCAATCTACCATTATTACAGTTTGACAATTTTTAAGAACTTATAAAACAATCTGTTTCAATTTAAAATATATTAAGTATTTAAACATATTTCACTAACGAAAAAAAAAATTAAACTGAAATTAAATATTACGAGCAAAATATTAAACTAGTAGTACTTTAATGGCATTTTAAAATATAATTTTATGTAAAATAAAAATCAAAATTTATATGAAACTTTTAAAAATGTCAATTATTAATTTTCATGATTTTATTTGTTTTTCTTAAATATATATAATCAAATTTGTGGTGTGATTGAATAACAATAGTTACAGGTAAAAATTTTTCGTTCATACTTTCAAAAATAAAGGAAACCTTCTTAATTCGGACGCTGGACCTATCCCAAAATCAACTCTATTCAATTATTACCTAATCAGAATTGACCATGGGTCCTTACTCCGGTTAGCAGTAATATAAATTGAATCTGGGTATGTTGAGTATATAGATCACTAATTAAGACTTTAGCTAATTAGGACTTAGGAAGTATGAAAGCTTAACTTTCAAAATGCGTGTATAGCTTTTTTGAAATTATTGTTTGTAGCATAAAGGAAATTATTTTATTTGTCCAAATAATAGATGTTTATAATATGATTTTCTTTGGTAAATATTTAATAATAATTCTTTGATACCTATAGTTACTTGTATGTAAAAGTTACGTTTCAAATTTTAATAACAATAATATAAAGAACTGGTACCTAAAGCTATTTAATTTAATAATAATATATTCGCATATTTGGCAATATTCCATGTGAGATCAGATAGGACGACCGTGAAACACGTGAGCCTCAAAGACATCCGGTGTTGCGCGAACTGAAGAAACAAATACGCAGCGCCACACACACACACATACACACATAGAGATTTGTATAAAATTCAATTCATTCACACTGTTTTCTGTTGGACATATGGCTGTACGTGCTGGGACACAAGTTGACTTACCTTCTCGGAAGAGGAAGCTTCAACAAATTCAGCGGATTCCTTACGGCACGCGGTTACACTCCTAGAGAAAGAAAGAATATATTTTAATATATTTATATATACATAAAGTTATAATAATATAATATAATATTTAAATGCTGATATCGCCATTAACAAACAAATTAAATCATTAGTTTTCTTCTGCTTTCGCAGCAGCAGAAAATCCCAGGTTCAAATCCCGGCAAGATCAATAAATTTTTCTTAATTTTAAAACAAATTAACTAATGATTTAATTAGTTCATTAATGGTGATTTCAGTATTTAAATAATATAAATATAATAAATAGTATAAAAATAATATAATATACATAATATAATATAATAAATAATAATATAATTTAAATATAATAAACGAAGAGAATATTTAACTAGTTCGAGAGAAACCCCAAACCCAGATGATATGGATGCAAGGAGGTCAAAAAAAACATGAAAGAAATGAAAATAGATGGAGAAATTGTGGAGAGAAGAGAAAGAATCAGAGAGAAAATCAGAGGTTTCAAGGGTTTTCAAGAAAATGCATAAAAGAAAACAAAAGCAAAATGGACGGAAGAAAGAAAGAAACAATATGGAACAAGAATGAAAGAGTATTGGAAGAGAAGAAAGAAGGGAGAAGAATAATCATGAGAAATTTTTTCACGTGGTCCATAGTCGGCCAAAATCGAAGAAGGATTTATATATATATATATATATATATATATATATATATATACCGGGTGTAGAAATGAAATGTGAACCATAGGGATTTCAATATTATTTTTTAAATACGGCTGTATCTCTTTCCCTATTGACTTTACAGCAAATATTTAAATACAAAACTTGTTCAAAATGTAAAAATGCATGGTATAAAGTCATTTTTTTTTACATAAATATTAATATTTTACGATATACAGGGTTAACCACTAAAAAATGAACTATAACATTGGGAAACGGGAATGGTATCGAAAAATGCGGAATAATGAGTTCTATAATTAGGTGAAAAAATCATTGTTCTACGATACTTTGTTTAGGAGAAAAAAATTAAAAACTGATTTTCGAAAAAAATGCCAATCAACTTTTCGAAAAATCAGAAAAAGGTGAATAAAAAATTAAAGAAAAACAGGAAAAAAAGTGTCTGGTACAAAGAGTAGGATAAAAGAGTAGACAACGAAAGCTAGTGTTTAAATATCCAAAATCTTTTTTTTTTTTTTAAACAAAACACGAGGGTACCCCCTTACGAAATTTTTCAAAAATCAGTTTTTAATTTTTTTCTCCTAAACGAAGTATCGTAGAACAATGATCTTTTCACCGAATTATAGAACTCATTATTCCGCATTTTTCGATACCATTCCCGTTTTCTAATGTTATAGCTCATTTTTTAGTGGTTAACCTTGTATATCGAAAAATATTAATATTTATGTAAAAAAAATGACTTTATACCATGCATTTTCACATTTTGAACAAGTTTTATATTTAAATATTTGCTCTAAAGTCAATAGGGAAAGAGATACAGCCGTATTTACAAAATAACATTGAAATCCCTATGGTTCACATTTCATTTCTACACCCGGTATATATTATAAAGTCTGCATTATATAAAAAAAAATCATTTGTTTTTTTATTTTTTATTAGCCAGAAAATTACGATTTCTGGCTATGGAATCTAGCTCCAGATTGCAAGAAAGGAAATTTTTAATAAATAAATGTTTATAACAAAAATTATTTTACTAACATACTTTTCCTGCTTTTGAAATATTACGTTACTTCATATGTCACCATAAATTCTATTTGTTAAATTTATCTACATATTCATATAAAAAAAATTACATTATCATCTAATAATAATTGTAGTAATAGTAATTGTATACACAAATTTATTTATCAAATAATAGTTTTTACTAATATGATAATATTTCTAAAATTATCATATCATTGTTAATAAATTTTACAATATACAAACAATTATTCATTTACAAATACAGTTTTAGAAAATTTCCCATATCCTAACACTATAAATAATTATTTATCATTATTAACCGAATCTGACAATTTATTGGAAAATACTAAAAAAATTGTAACAAAAATTCTGCGAAAACAATAGAATATTCTAACTATTCTACTAAATATATCTACAAATATGTAGTAATACTTTATTAATATAAGTATCCATAATACACCAGTGTAGATTTATGAAGTAGGAGTCGAAATTAAAGGTGTTGAATAAAATTCAATTTATATTTGAATTTTTATTTTTATTTTTGAGTTCTGGCTACTAGTTTCGGTAAAACCATACCGAAACTAGTAGCCAGAACTCAAAAATAAAAATAAAAATTCAAATATAAATTAAATTTTATTCAACACCTTTAATTTCAACTCCTACTTCGTAGTAATACTTGTTTTAAAATAAAATTGCTTTAGGTTAAAGTTCTGTATTAATATTTATTAATAATCGACGATTCGACAAAACTCAACGTCCGTCTTCATTAGGATACATGATACAAATGACATTACAGTAAATAACAGAACATAGAAACAAATTACTAGGTAACAAATAAGTAACTAGATCATACAATTAATGGAAGTTAAATTTTATTTAATTCAGTGCCTATAAATCTATAAATTTATAAATAATTATATGATCTAGTTACTCATTCGTTACCTAGTAACTTGTTCCTATGTTTTGTTATTTACTGTAATGACATGAAGACGAACATTATTTTATAAATAAATATAATACAAAACTCACCTAACCTAAAGTAGTTATATTTTAATATAATAAATTCTGAAAGATTTTTTACTATGTATAATAGTACAGAAATACTTTTAACACGATTTGTGTATTGATGTAATGTGAGACACCTACGTATTTCTATTGTGCAAAGATCAACTTTATTTATCGATAATTCATCGATTAAATAAAATCGATAATGTAAACTATTGAAAAATTGATTCATCACCGCAAAACACGGAATTAAATACTAGCTGGTAATTCCTGTTCTATGTCTATTTTGTGGTAGTATTATGAATAACATTTGAGCAATTGTGTAATAGTTTTTACTAACAGGTAAAAAATAATTAAATTTTTTTTTGTACCATGTACTGTTGAAATTATGTTATATGGAATTACTCAAAACTTATCCTAATATTCTGTATTGTTCTATAAGCAATAGAAAAAATAACGACACTATACATAATAAATAAACTGCTAATTTGTATAATAATTGATAAAATATCAATTAGTAAAACCTGTCTCAATTTTGCCGTAACAAAAACTTTAAATTAAATATTTTCACTGAATTACAGCTTAAAGTAATTTCCTTTACACAAATCGGATATTTTACTAATTATTATATGTATCGAAAATCAATAACTAATAATATAGTGAGAAATATGACTAATGCCCTAATCATTTTTAGGTCAAACAAACTTAACAAAAAAACCTATTAAGAACAATCAAATCCCGTTAGGATAGTTTCGTAGAAATTGATCCGTATTTCCGAGAAAACTTTTCGAAAATTCTTACACGGAACTGCTCCGCATTTTTTGGACATGAGTTTTAACAGGTAAAAATCAGATTTGGACATAAATTTAATCTCAAATTTTTTAAGCAAACATTCTTTGCTTATGATGTTCATAATTATATCATGCATATATAGTGATAATATAATTTTTGTCCGGATTAAATCTTTCATGGAAAGAATTTAAATTAAATTAGATAATTTGAATAGCAATCTATCTATCAATCTTAAATCACTCTATATTTCGAACCTATTTAATGTCCTTAATCAAGACTTTCTTACTGTAAACAAATAGCACATGATAATTTAGTTGTTCATCATATTCTTTTAAAAAGGCTTTAGGATTAAATTCTGTATAAATTTTAGTTAAAAATTGACATTTCGACTTTCGACGTACTCTATATAAATTATCATCAAGAAAAATAATACAAATAACATATACAATAAACGAAACATAGACACAAGTTACTAGGGAACAAAATAAGTAACTACACTGAAAAAAAGTTGCCATTTTACATAAAAATCTACATATTACGTCAGCTAAATGATAGTTTACATAAATTTTCTGTAAAAATTATATAATTTTAAAATAAAACGGCTTTAGGTTTAAGTTCTGTATTAATATTTATTAATAATGGACGTTGAGTTTGTCGAAACATCGATTTTAAATAAATATTAATACAGAACTAAAACCTAAAGCCGTTTTTTTATATAATGAATTCTGAATGTTTTTTACTATGTTGTAATATAATTTTGTAATTTTAAGTAAAATAATTAATTTAATATATTATATAATGAATTTATGGATCTATCCTCGCCGCAGATGTTTCGCCATACATCGTAGATGGCATTCTCAGTGCTTGATGACTTGTTTACAGTTACCAAGCAAACCAACCTAGAATATTATATATATGTATTCTTACTGAAAAAGTATTTATATAATGTACAAATTTTCCTTAAAATATCTGTAAATAATATTATATACATTATGTTTGAAGAAAGCTGATTTTAAGCTAATGGAAAAAGTTTGTGGCACATACTTTTGGATACATGGCGTGATTGTGTATGTATGTATAAATATCTGCCATAATCTTGTCAAAAATCATCAGGTGACGTCTTTATAATAGTTAATTGCTATATTAAGTAAATTTTACCACTTCAAACAAAAAAAAATTAATAATTGTCCAATTCGACGCACAAGCACGTTATTCGGATAACGTATGTGCGTTGTCTTTTTCTACTCAGAAGTATGAAACTTCATGCAGATCTACGTAAGCTTTGACAATGAATTCATTTATAGGAAAAGTCATTAATCATTGATGTAACAAGTCTTCGTGATTATGACGTCATTTTCTTGTATTATTATCGACATATTTGGACAAAAATATTTTTATGTATGTTTACATATATGATTTTTTGAACTCTTGTCAAACGCGATTCGCAAAATTTAGTTATCGTGTACATAAAGTTTATTAGACAAAAGTAAATAAAAATCCGTACAGGTTTTTTTACTTTTGTTTACAAACATTACTTAAGTTGGTATAAAATAAAAATTTGACTCATAATACATTACGTATTTACATCTATTTATAAAATTGTAAAATATGAATAAGAAAATAAATAAATAATGTCAATAATAAAATATCAGATATAAAATCTACTATCAAAATTATTTCAAATGTTATCTATTACGTATAAGTAAAAATGTAAAGAAATATTGGCTCGTATTCCCACCTCTTTTGTTTAAGAAAAAGTGCTTTTATTTTTCATGTTAAAATAAATTTTACTTCTACCTCTTATCAAATATGAATAGTATTGTATATTTCTATTTTTAATATATTTTTTAAAATTTAATATTATAAAATTCAAATAAACTAATTAAAATTACTTAATAAGTCATTTTAAGTAATATAGTTTTCTTGTAGTACCAAAAATCACCAATTTTACAGCGTCATATTCAATCGATTATTTGTACAAGTGTCAAGACTAATTTATATCAGTAGCATTAATATATTTAAATACCAAATAACCATCACTTTTTCTGCAAACTGAGGAAAAAATCAAATATTTACAAATACCTAATTCCAACTATAAAATAATTATAAGTTTCCCTGAAATGTAATATCTTCTTTATAATTTACAACCCTACTATTAAATAATAACGATATTATAAAATATGTACAGCTTTTGGCACAGAGCCGGCTTAACAACATTATGGGCCCCTAAACAAACCAGTATGCTGGGGCCCCTACCATAACCAATCACGAGAAATAAAAAATTAATTAAAATGTCAAATGTATTTTTATAAATAGTAAGTTAATTGACATATATAGATATTAGCATGGCGCACCTTGGGCAAGTGCCCAGTAAGTCCATGGGTTGAGACGGCACTGCTTGGTACAACCACCTTAAACTACCTATAATAATACAATGTCAATAAACAAGTAGAAACTTGTTGATGTTTTTGGATATTTACATTTTTCGCACTTAACGCGAAAATGAAAAGATAACATCTGTCAAATCTCCATTCAGAGAAGTTTTTCCTTTTTTGTTCTTTTTTCGGCAATGAGCCAAAGGACTTTCCAATGCAAACCTACATTCATAAATATAGATTTTTTTTCGAAAAATTTGTTTCGTGACAGCGTGACAGATAAACGGAAGAAGGTTTTCTCGGGCTGATAGCTCTACTTTGGCACACATAAACACAAGATGATTCACAAAATTTGTCGGTAAATTTTCCGTTCTTTGCTACAGAAGATAACAGATTTTTTTTACGATAAATTGTGACGTCAGAATTGTTGATTGTAGGGATATGACGTCATGATTTGTAAATGTATTTACCTACTTATATAACTCTTAGATAATATATATATATATATATATATATATATATATATAACTTGCCAAAAAAATGTACTAATATTTGTAAAAAATAGTGACGTTAGTAACTGTGGTGAATAACTGGTAAATCTCTGTGACGTACTGTATTAAATTCTGTTATTTACTTAACAATACATATTATGTAAGTATTATTAAGATGCTTATAATTGAACTTGGCAAAAAAAAATCATTATATTAATTTTAATTATGGTGTGAAATTTGAAAAAAATCTATTGACGTTAAAAATAGAATGCATTGCAGGTTATTAAAATATTGACGTATGTTAACTAATAACATATTCTTGTAAAAATTTCTTTTGAATAATTTATAAAACGTTGTTTGATTTAGAAAAAGAAGAAGATTTATATCAAAAAGTATGATTTTATATGAAATTTACTGTATTCTTTTGGCTTAATGCTAATTTTTAAACATAGTAAAACATCTTTCAGATATTATTTTTACATTAAACAAAACAACTGTTTTACGTAAAAATTCATAATATGTAAAAAACGATATTTGTAACAAGTATAGTAAAAAATCTTTCAGAACACATTATATTAAAATAAAACGGCTTTGGTTGTAGTTCTGTATTAATATTTATTAATAATCCATGTTTAGACGTATTCATCGTATATTTTCACCAGGAAAACTGATACAAAAGATATTTACAATAAATGAACAGAACATATAAACAAGTTACTAGGTAACAAAATAAGAAACTAGATCATAAAATTCATAATTTTTTAATAAATTAAATTTGGATTCCTTTTACTTAAAGATGTAATAACTTAATAGTTTTAGTTATATTAATAACTATAAATGATGAAAATTAATTAAAAACTTTGTTCGCTTATAACTTGACATCCACGTAACAAATTTTGATGGGAGTTTTATTAGTAGTTGAATCGTTTTTCGAGAAAGATTCTACTATGAGGCATATGCAGCGTGAGTCGCAGGCGAACGCTGTAAATGATAAAAATTAACAAAAATACTATAATCAAATTAAAATGGGTTTAAAGTAGTGCTAGTTTAATGAATAATGCAAAGTAAACTACATAAAGATTAAATTTGACAGGTAAAAATGAAGACAAGACAAATGATGTCGAATTACACAAGATGATTTTTCACGCCGTTATAGGTGCGTGAAATGTGTGTATGATGAGTATGCAAATTGTATGCTAATTACGAATGCGTACACGGGAGAGAGAAAGAGAGAGATAGAGAAATAAAACGAGATGTACCGCGCCGAAAATCACTTGTATGCACGCCACATCTCAATATCCTCAGCGGCGCCTTATTCAGACTTGCCGAAAACTTATTGTTAATTTATTCAATTGATATGTGCTAAATCAAATCGAAGATGTCGCTTAATATGGTCATTTTGAAAAAAAATTAATTAATTAATGGAAGCCAAATTTTATTTAAGTCAGTGATTGATGTTATCACTTTCTCTATAAATTTCTATTTTTATGATTTAGTTACTTGTTACCTAGTAACTTGTTCTTATATTCTGTTATTTACTGTAAATGTCACTTGTATCAGTTTTCCTGATGAAGACAGACGGTGAGTTCGTCAAAACGTCCATTTTTTTACCACGCTTATATTAACTAACTCTGTTGTTGTCGCGGTCAGTCAAATTTTGTAACCAATTTTTAAACCACTTCCTATCATTTCATCTTACTGAAATTTTGCATGTAGTTTCATTCCAGGAGACAACACAATATTATATAAAAAAAAACCGATTACAAGATATGACACGCTTATATTTATTTTTTTAATAAAACTAATGACATCTGTCACATGAACAATTTTTTTTGTTCAATTAACAATTGACTAATGTAAATGTCAGATAATAAGACTAAAAAGCAGAAAATAAAATATATAAAAAAAACTTTTTAAAAAACCACGCTTATATTTAAATGCACTAAAAAGAAAAAAATAAATTTTTTCCTGGTTATCCAAAATTTTTGAAAGAAATAAAAGTGTGGAGCGCCAGGAAACTATATATTTCGCAATGATGATTAAGCGCTCCACGCTTTTATTTCTTTCTAAAAATTTTGAATAACCAGGAAAAAATTTATTTTCCTCTTTTTAGTGCATTTAAATATAAACGTGGTTTTTTAAAAAGTTTTTTTTTTTATATATTTTATTAAATAAATATTAATACAGAACGTAAACCTAAAAACGTTTTATTTTAAACAGATCATAGAAACAATTTACTACATTATTCAAATATTTGTTTATAGATAAATTCATCAAATAAGTATAAAATTTTGCATTTATAGATGAAAATTTCAACTTTCCAAAAAGTTCAACCGACGATTTTTAATAAATATTAATACAGAACTTAAACCTAAAGCCGTTTTATTTTAAATAGAACATAGAAACAAGTTACTACATTATTCAAATATTTGTTTTATAGATCAATGCAACAAATAGGTATGAAATTTTAAATTTATAGATGAAAATTTCTACTTTCCAAAAAGTTCATATAAATAAAACCTTAATTCCAAAAACAGTCTTGACGCATCCAAAACTATGACACTTTAGTGTTCAAACATATATATTTGGCATTTATAAAATGCGTGTAGAAGCTCATACGTATAAGAAACAAATACATCACAGTACGTCACAGCTCATTGATATTTCAAAATCATTTTTCCTGTCTCATCTGTGTAGGGAAACTTCACATACTGAATACTAATTGAAAAAATCTAGTGGTTATGATACACGATCGTCTGGTTTTTACTAAAACCTGCTTTTTGATTCAAATAACACACAGTAAAATCGTGAAAAATTCACCACTTTAATCAAAAACTTTTTTTAATTTTGACGAAGACGAGCGTTCAGCGTCCAAAAATAGTTTTATTTTAATGTAATTATTAATATTATTAAAATTATTTCATCAAACTATTTAATTTCATTAACATAAAAAAATTTTACAGAACTGATTATATTAAAATAAAAAGGCTTTAGGATTAGATTCTGTATAATTTTTAATTAAAAAGCGACGTTTCGGCGTACTCTACGTACATATTCATCAGAAAAAATTATTTCTACTAGATTGACAAAAAATAAAAAGTTAATTCGTCTAAATTATTCAGATAAATCTGCTATTGCTGAACATGCGATAGTATATCTTCATGATATAAAATTTAAAGATACTATAATAATTGCTAGACCAATCAATATTAACAGCAGATTGATAACAGAAGCAATAAAAATTTATAAAGAAAAGGATAACATCAATCACTGTGAAAGCACTGAGTTAAATAAAATTTGGCTTCCTAATCTATAAATTGTATGATCTAGTAACTTATTTCTATATTCTATTATTTACTGTAATGTCATTTATATCATTTATTCTTATGAAGACAAACGTTAAGTTTCGTCGAAACGTCGATTTTAAATAAATATTAATACAGAACTTTAACCTAAAGCAGTTTATTTTAAACAGAACAAAGTTACTAGGTAACAAAATTATATCGATTTTTAATTAAAATTTATACAGAACTTAATCCTAATCCTAATTATGTAATTACATTATTAACATTATTTTATTGTAAATATGTTTCGCAATGTTTTACAACAATAAACATAGTTAAAACATTTATTAAATATTTGTTAAATTCCTTGATTTTTCTATCAGTGACTGATGCAATAGGTATTTTATGAATGAAATCTTGAATTCGCATTGTTTTCTTCTAGTGTCAATTTGTAAAGTTTTATTAATGAAACATTCACTTTCATTCTATGTAAATTTATTTTATTAGTATGAATGAATTTTCAAATACTTTAATATGTTTATATACTTTTATTTATATTGATTTTTACTCTTTGTTCTGTTCAAGTCAACTTATAATTTTAAACAAATAACCATTTTTTTTTTAATAAATTAAACATAAATATATGTATATTTGTTAAATGTAATATTATTATTGAATTTTTATATTATATAAGTTGGCAAGCTTTTTGCAATTTATTTTTAATTTATTTACATACTACAAACTAAAAAATCTTTCAGAACTCGTTATATTAAAATAAAACGGCTTTAGGTTATAGTTCTGAATAGATATTTATTAATAATCGATCTTCATCAGGAAAAATAATATCATGTTGTATCATTTTTCCTGATGAAAACAGACGTTGAATTTCGTCGAAACATCGATTATTAATAAATATTAATACAAAACTATACCCTAAAGCCGTTTTATTTTACAATTATTATTTTCATACTTCAGATATTTTTATCACAATTAAATCCAAATGATGGTAACCGTAATATAATCTATAAATACTTACTGAAATTATAATTATCCTTGACTATAAATAAAAAACCATATTCTGGAATAAAAACAATCGACGAAAGACAATTGATTTCTCACAGTGAACGTGATTTAACAAAAGATTTTGTTCATTAAATGACTGAAAACGAGAAAAGCTTAGCAAAGCTAACAAACTAAAGTTCGTCTACATAACAGGCCAACCATGTGCCCGGAGAGACATGGTGGCGTTTCACTGAAGCTCACTTCCTGTAAAGCGCGTAACGCTAATCACCACAAGCGGATATAATAAGTGTTTTATTAGTGTTTGTTATTCTAAGGATAAAACGTCTTCTTTATATAAAAAAAACGCTAACTATAACTTGTAGGTAGAGCAAAAATAGGTTAGCGTTTTGAAAAAATAACGTAAAACAATATTGCATTATTCCCCTAATGACGTTATTAATAAATAATAAATGTTGTTTAATTTGAAAAATTAAATGTTAAATCGCTTTTTTTATAATTAGCGGGTAATTGTGAAAATTGTTATAAAATAATTTATTAAAATTTTAATTACATATCAAGAAAGAATATTAGAAATTTCTAGTGTGTGTAAAAGATATTATTCCTCTTCAATCTTCGTGTGAATGCGGTAAGGTTTTTGTTGGACAGACAGGTAGAACTGTTTTTACTAGATTGACAGAACATGACGTGATCAATACATCTAAATCTGCTCTTGCACAACATACGTTAGATAATCTCTATGTTGTAAAATTCGAAAATACTATAATAATTGCAAGACCCATCAATATTAACAGCAGATTGATAAGAGGAGCAATAGAAAATTTATAAAGAAAAAGATCAGTACGAAGGCACTGATTAAATGAAATTTGGTTTCCTTTAATTAATAATTTATTAATTTTATAATCTAGTTACTTATTTTGTTACCTAGTATCTTGTGCATTCGTTAGAAAATTTTTATGATATAAAATACGAAGATACTGTAATAATTACAAGACCCAACTATATTAACAGTAGATTGATAACAGAAGCAATAGAAATTTATAAAGCAAAAAATAACATCAATCAGTGTATCGGCACTAATTTAAATAAAATTTAGCTTTCTTTAATTAATAATTTATAAATTTTATAATATAGTTACTTGTATTTTGTTACCTAGTAATTTGTTTCTATATTCTATTTATTTATTTTATATGTCATTTGAATAACTTTTACATAGTGTACGTCAAAACATTGACTTTTAATTAAAATTTATACAGAACTAAATCCTAGAACTTTTTATTTTAATATAATGTTAGAAGTAATACACTGAATAAATTACTAATCTATCTTTATTCTTACAAAAAGCTCTCCGTTTAATTTCGTCAAGTGTACATAATGTAAAATAAGAAAGACAAAAAAAAACCTTTCGAAATATTTTATAGTATAACATTAAATATCCGACTAATTATTACTTTCAGTCGACAAAAATAAATTAAAAATTTGTGTTCAATTTTGATCAGAATAAGTGCATTGTAATTTAACTATTGACGTCAGTCCAACTATTAGATCAAGGTGTTATCGACACAAATGTAGATCATTTGAGAAAATGGCGGAACATCGGCCTTTTATATGTTGTTTAATACGGTACGCTTATATTTGCCAATTCATTATAGATGCATAATGGTACTAATCTTGTGGTTTTGTGACCCAAATTTTAGCGAAAAAAAATAATAAAATATTGTATATATATGAACATTATAAATTGGGGACACACTGTACCTTGTAAACATTTGCGGTTTGGACTCAATTATAAATTTTATTAAATAGGAAAATAGTCGACTATATATATATATATATATATATTATCTTCTATACTAACGTTTCGGCAATCACTATTGTCTTCTTCAGGGCTAATTAACATCTACTAAATATATTCTGCTAGTAATTATTATTATATTGCAATGTAAATTACATAAAAATAATGTTTTTTTTTTATAAATTTATAAAAAAAATCTTCAAAAATATTAATAATTTTGGAAGAAAATTACAAATATAAATAAAATATTTTTGCAAGTTGTATAAATGAATAACAGTAAAAATAATATAATTTTTTATTCTATAATACTATATAATAATCTATTACTATCAAGTTTAAAATGAATTTTAACAGAAAAAATAAAAACATTTTGTAATTTTACTGTGATAATTTACGTAATATTATATTTTTATGAAAAAATACATTCAGAAAATATAAAATTTGTAGAGTGTATGTGAAATTACAAAATTCTTTTTACAGTGTAGCTATATGAGAAACAAATACGCATCAATGTATCATCAAATAACACACACTATATCCGGCAATTAGATGTCTCATCCTCAACAATAAACTGTACACAAAATTAGCTAATTAAATAAATATAATCAAAACTAGAAAGGAAAAAAAAACAACGTGCAACTAAGATTAATCAAATATTGTACTATCTTACAACACCATAACCAAACATTATAGCCATTTGTTCAGAATGGTATATAAAATTCCTACGTCAATGGGAATCCTAGAACAATTTTCAAGTAAATCTGTGCAAAGATTTTTGTTCCACGCAATCGTACATTTGTATGTTTAAACAATGACGAAGCAGATAGAACGCTTCGCTTAAAAAAAAAAAACGATAATGCTTGTTTTGTGCAAGTATAGGTGACAATTTTGTGTCGTTAAACAAATAATTATCCAAAATAAAATTATAAAGTTTGTAATTTGTTCACACGTGGCGTCAACAAAAAAAAAACAACTTTGCCAAATGAAAGTTAAAACAACACAAATTAATTTTTTATTTTTTAAAGAAAAATTAAATAGAAAAATTTTTATACAAAAATTACATACATATACAATCACGCCATGTACTCAAAAAAGTGTGGCACAAACGCTTTCCACCATTCCGAAATCAGCCTCCTTCAAACATCCTTATTCAGTTAAGCAATTTTTAGCTTCATCCATATTCATAATTCCTCTCATACATGCTCTACTGTTCCTACTACTTGGAAACTTTTGCTCACTCAAAACACTCTCAATCATACCACTCCAACTAGTCATCGGACGTCTACGAAAACGTATAGCCTCAAAATCATTCATATAAAGTTATTAGAGATCAAAAATTATTAATTGTGTTAAATTTCTTATTTAGTTAAAACAATAAATATAATCTATTAATGAATACAAATTTTCAGATTAGATGTAAATAAATTGTCAAAATGTAATATATAACTGCACATTCGTCTGTACATTTTATTCTATATCGTGTAAATAAGGTAATTTTATATATTTTCTATATATAATTTTTTATAGAAAAATATATCGTGTAAATCCAGCATTATTTATAGTTACGTGTTAGTCAGTTAAAATGGTTCGGACATGTTGAGCGAATGTCTAATGAACGTTTGCTTAAAAAGATTTATCTGAATGATTTTGATGATATACGTTTGCGTGGACGTCCGATGAGTAGTTGGAGTGGCATGATTGAGAGTGTTTAGCGTGAGCGAAAGTTCCCAAGTAGTAGGAATAAAAGAGCATGTATGAGAGGAATTATAAATGTGAATAAAACGAAAGTTGCTTGTCTGGATAGAAATGTTTAAAAGCGACTGATTTCGGGATGATGAAAAGAGTTTGTGCCACACCCTTTTGGGTACATGGCGTGATTGTGTATGTATGTAAGTAAAATTAAAATGTGGTCCACTCTATAACAACTACATCATTATTTTAAATTACAAAAGAAACATATATAACAGTTTCAAAATTATAGTAAATATTAAAAATTTCTTTGTAAATGAGTCATACCAGACAAAACGTAGTAATATCGTTTGTTTACTTAATTATAGTTTATTGTTTCTATCAGAATAAATTAAGTTAATAAAAATGTACGTACTAAATTTATTAGTCAGATCATAAAGTTTTCAATTTTTCCTCAAAATTTACTATTCTGTAAAATTTGCGTAAAAATTATGAAATTACTACAATAATGACACATACGAAATTTAGATATTAGTCTAACTAAAATAAACTAAAAAAATTGTTCAAATATTTAATTTCTAATGTTAAATATTAAAAAATATCAATAGGTGAATGAACTACAAAATTATTTTGTATATTGAAAATATTATATGTGAGAAAAATAACAACAATCACACCATGTACCCATAAGACAGTTTAAAGTTTTTTTTATAACTTAGAACAAAAAATCATGAACATAAAAATAGAAACAGAGAAAATCGAGCACGTAAGTAAGCAAATGAGCAAGTTTCAATATTTAGAAGTATCATTGGACAGTAATGGAACCCAAGAATCATATATAAACGTTCATGCGTTAAAGAACAATTTGATTAGCAAAAAAAATATTAGCAGGAAAATGAAAATATTTTCCTGCTATTATTTTTTTTTTACTAATGAAATTGTTTTATAACGCATGGAATACTTTGGCTATCTTATCAATATTTTCGTTTATATATGATTTTTGAGTTCCATTACTGTTCAATGTTACTTCTAAATATTGAAATTTGCTCACTTGTGCTCATTTGCTCGATATTTTATAACAGATCATTATAAAAGATCCATACTAATATACGGATGCGAATCATGGGTACTGACTATAAAAAGCAAAATTCAGGAACTTGAAATAAAATATCTAAGAAGAATCAAAAGAGTTACAAAAAAAAAATAGAATAAGAAATGACCACATAAGAGAAAAATTATAAACCAAATCAGTACTATAGTTTATAAAAGAAAGATAATTAAGTTGGTGGGGCCATTTGGTACGAATGAAGACAGACAGATCTGTGAAGATAATATAGAAAACTAGACTCCAAATAAAAAGAAACAGAGGCAGACCAGAAGAAGATTGGAACAGCACGCTAGGAAAAATAATAAGGATAAGAGGAATATTGATACAGGAGGCAACAGAGAAAGCGAAGGATGAAACTCAGTGGGCGAATTTCGTGAACAATTAAGAATTAACAACCCCTACGCTAAACGGTAGAAGGAGATTTAACTACATATATATAATTTTATCTACTTTATAAAATGTTTTCACAATTACTATATTATTTATATCATGTTGGGAAAAACTTGCAAGTAATTGCAGCAAACATTACAATACCAATATTAAATATTTTGCGGTCAGATGATAAGACAGAAATTTATCACTATTTATTACCTATTTACACAATAAAACTTTATTTTTAAAGCATTATACATACTTCTAATATAAACAACATTCTATACACACCATTAAGACAGTTTTCATTTACCCCAATAATTCTATAATAAAGTTAATAGAAATTTGTAAAGAAAAATATAACATCAATCAGTTAAATAAAATTTTAGCTACCATTAATTAAAAAACAAATCCTGATGAAGACGGACGTTGAGATCGTCGAAACGTCAAATATAGATAAATATTAATACAAAACTTTAACCTAAAGCATTTTTATTCTAATTCAATACCATTATTTCGTTTAGTCTGCAATAGAAAAATAATACACATTCTTTAAATTTTATAGTAATCCTACTATTAAAGAATGCATTACCCCGTCAAAACATAAACCGTTTTTTCTAACTCCTTACTAGTCTCAAAACATTGAGTCGTGGGTGAAAATTTTTTACCCACATCTTCTTTCTAACAAATGCACCTACGTCTGGTTCAAATCGTAGAGAAAGAACTACCAAACTAAATGCAAATAAATAAAGATAAAAGATGTATAATAGAGCTAGAAAAATTTGTGACATTCTGGCCAGGTGCATCATTTCTGTATGCGGAATTAAAACAATCAGCAGTTTTCAACAAGTTTCCCACGCTACGCGAGTTTGTTATTATAAATACTCACGCCACCTTGGCCATGTTTGGCCCATTGACTTCATGACACATACTTCTCATATTTTTAAATGTTATTCGTGTATAATAAGTCGAATGTATCGTCTTCAAAACGCAGAAGAAGAAAAAACAACAGAATTATGCAGAATGAAATTGTTAAATAACAAACATTTTAAAATGATTTATTTATGAATCGAAAGTGATTCGAAATTATTTTAACAATATGAAAATTATATTATAATTTGCATTTTATTTTAATGATTAACGGAAAAATTGTTATTTTTAAATTACTCACATTGTTTTCACACAAAAATAATATAAAAATTAAAATTTATTGTGTCCTAGCTACACTGTAAAAAAATTCGGTAACACAGGGCGAATTATAATTATAAAAAAAAATTTTAACATTACATAAATATAAAATACATATATTTCAAGTAAGTTTACTTATTTTTTCGGTATAAAACAAAAACATATATTATAATATGGTAAATTAATTAGTTTAGTTAAAATTACAAAATTATAATATTTTTACAGAAAATTTATCGTTTTACTGAAATAATATGTAATTTTCTTGCTATTGTGTTTATACAGAATGATTCAGAAACAAACGGCATCCCGTATATGGCGTGCTTCTCTCACCAAAATAAGAAGAAAAGTTCCTATAAACGGGGGTCCTTAATATACTGTTTATTTGTTACTATAATACCACATTCTAAAATAAAATAGTTTGGAAAATTCAATTTTTCAACACCCTGTATCTTGGTAACGCTGCATTTAAAGACCTCTGTTTATAGGAACTTTTCTTCTTATTTTGGTGAGAGAAACACGCCATATACAGAATGCCGTTTGTTTCTAAATCACCCTGTATAAAATGGCAGCACAATCACGCCATGTACCCAAAAGAGTGTGGCACAAACTCTTTCATTATTCCGAAATCAGTCTCCTCCAAACATTCCTATTCAGACAAGCAACTTTCGCTTCAACCACATTCATAATTCCTCTCATGCATGCTCTTCTATTCCTACTACTTGGAAACTTCCGCTCACGCAAAACACTCTCAATCATACCACTCTAACTACTTAGATAATATGAGTATAAAATACGTGTATTTTATGTATTAATGTAATTAATTATTTTATTTAAAATTACAAAATTATACTATTTTTACAGAAGTCGTATCTGGATAGAGATGTTTGGAGAAAACTGATTTCGGAATAGTAAAAAGAGTTTGTGCCACACTCTTTTGGGTACATGGGGTGATTGTGTATGTATGTATGTATAATAATCTAAAAATTACTTTAATTAATATTAATACATATATTATTTACTTTATACATATTGAATATTAAAACTTTATTATAACTGTGGAAAACTTTCCTAAACGAAATAAAATAATCAATAATAATTACTTGATGACAAAACACTGTCACAACAAATTGCAACGATCACAGTGAAAGTTATCTAGATAGCAAAAACATTTACTATTGATTTCATCACTGAAATGAGGAAAAAGCAGATCGCGGAGCCTAGAGCTTGTGTGTAGCAGGATTAGGCTCAATGCTATGGGAATCAGAATGCAAGAGGTATGTCTGTCAGGTGATTCATTGCAATATTATATCACATAGAGGTTGTCCGCCCGAAACCTTGACCCACAGCCGATATTCGACTGTTTCCATGATCAATGATGGTGGAACCACGCGATCGTCATATGTTATTTGATTGCCTATGACAAGTTTGCTGTGCACAATTGGAATATCGTGCATTAATTTACATTTTTTTTTAGTTGTTTGACATTTTGTGTTTGTTTTTGTTTATCATTGTTTTTAATATTCAGTCTAAAATGTCATTATTGTAAAATATTAAAAAATCTTTCGGAACTCATATAAATAATCAGTGTTGAAAATTATTTAAATAAAATTATCCGAGATAATCATCTAGATAATTTTTGGATTATCTTTTATCTTAACATATAGTAAAAAATCTTTCACAACTCATCATATTAAAATAAAATAGCTTTAAGATTAAATTCTGTATAAATTTTAATTAAAAATCGACATTTCGACATACTCTACATACATCATCAGAAAAAATTATACAAATGACATATATAATACATAAACAGAACATAGGAACAAGTAACTAGGTTATAAAATTCATAAATTATTAACTAAAGGAAGCCAAATTTTATTTAACTCAGTGCATTCACAGTGATTGATGTTATCTTTTTCTTTATAAAATTCTATTGCTTCTTTTATCAATCTGCTATTAATATTGATTGATTTTGCAATAATTACAGTATCTTCAAATTTCACATCATAAAGATACTCTAAGAATAATTCTTTTCTTCTTTTTTTACATAAGAAAAACTTAGAAAAAATTTGGAAGTCACGTTCAATGACAATTATATATTGAAAATATATAAAATTTCAATCAATGGTTCATTATACGGAGTAAAAATAGAATACTGTTTCAACCGTTATGTAAACATTCTATAAAATATTCCACTATTCTATTGTCTTTTGTTTTTGCTTGCTTGTCGCGCTTTACCGGAAAAATACATAAACAAGCAAAAATTTAATGTTAAAACAATTTACATACACTGGAAAGTCCTTAACCGTAATAATATAATTTTCTGCTTTAGTGAATCTTTGCAGGTTTTTTCTGGATTGAAAAACCCAGATCAACTTTCCTCAATTCAGGTGATTTATCGATGATTATTGGCCTTGAATCGCAATTTTTATTTTCATTTTATAATGAAATAAAAAAACCCCAAATATATATTTTCATAAATATTTATATCTAAATTTAAAAAACCGAATTGCATACGAGATATCATTTTATAAATACATATATATATATATATATATATATATATATATATATATATATATGATAGTAACTTGAAATTAAAAATTGAGAAAAAGCATATAATTTATTGTATAATTAAACACTGATCTAGATTCATGCAACTGACCCTTAGATATAAAATAAAAATTATTTGAACAGATTATAATATATAAATTAATAGTAAAAAATCTTTCAGAACTCATTTTATTAAAATTAAACGACTTCAGGATGTAGTTCTGAATTAATTTTTATTAATTCGTTTCGAAGTACTCCACGTACATCATCATCAGGAAAAAATAACACAAATGATATTAGAGTGAATAAACAAAATATAAAATACAACGGCTTTAGGTTGTGGTTCGGTATTAATATTTTTTTCCACATACTCAACTTACATCTTGATCATTTTTCCTTAAGACTATTATGACTAATTTTTTTATAATTAAAAAAATCTTTTTATAACCAAATTTAATATTTAAACTATATACAAATACAAAGACTTCATAAAAATATGCCGAAAAGTAAATAGAATTAAATAATTTACGTGTGCACATATTTTATCTCTTGCACAACATTATGTAAGCATTTCAGGTATACTTTCAGAAAGAATTCCTGAAAATAATTAATGAGGATGGGTCTACTCTATCAGCAGTTATTGTGTAATAGGGTAAGTTCACTTTCAGTTTTCAGGATTCACTTAAACACCACAATGAAACATCTGTAGTGAAGAATGTTACAATCAATATTGATAAAATTTTGTAAGCAGTAAAAAAAGACATTACGTAAAATGTAGTATTTGATTTTATCAGATCTAACGCAACTGACTAATATGCTTAGTAGACCTATTTATTTGCCATAATAGAAAAAATGCAAATTAATTTTAACAAGATTACAAATATGTGGATAAAATCAATACTTGGATATTATCATATAAAATTTTAATAAAACTGACCGTCGAAAATGTCAAATTAAATACACATGATCTCTTTCTACATAGACAATATACATACATACATACATACACAATCACGCCATGTACCCAAAACGGTGTTTCACAAACTCTTTTCATCATTCCAAAATCAGTCGCCTCCAAACATTCCTATCCAAACAAGCAACTTTCACTTCATCCACATTCATAATTCCTCTCATACATGCTCTTTTATTCCTACTACTTGGAAACTTTTGCTCACGCAAAACACTCTCAATCATACCACTCCAACTACTCATCGGACATCCACGCAAACGTATACCATCAAAATCATTCAAATAAATCTTTTTAATCAGACGTTCATTAGACATTCGCTCAACATGTCCGAACCATCTTAACTGACTAACACCAACTTTTGCTACAACATTTTTTCAATTTCAATATGGTAAAGTAACGTAATATTAAAATTATGTTACGTTTCAAAAAAAAAAAAAAATTACTTGACTTTAAACTAAGTTTATAACAAATATAAAACAAATAAGACTTTAACTTGGCGACTTACATAAATTTAAATATGCCTGAAGAAAAAAAAATATTTTCTTCATCAAACATATTTCAACTTCTAAAACAATTTATTTGCAATAAAATTCGAAAATATTTCAAATATTTCAAATATAAATGAATAAAAAATTTGTAAATAAAAAATATCCGGTACGAAATTACAAATTTAAAATGTGTAAAATTGTTTATTTGCAAATTCTAATTTATATTAGTAAAATTCATTCATAAAATATTTCAAGTATGTTTGCACTAGAAAATGGTAAACTATTTACTCATTTTAATCATAAACATCATCTTGAAATATAAAAATAAAACCATATTTCTGTAGAAAAGTCATTCCAAACATTGTATTCTTTTAAAAATCTTAGAGAATTATCTTACAATTGCTTACATCCTGTAATTAATATTTCAAAAATTTATATTGAAAAATTCCTATAATAATATTTACTGTGTTAAATATGCAAAATATTATAAACAAACTTTAAAAAATACTTTCCTATCATTCATAAGTTCAATAATTTATCATTTTTCTTAAATATTTGTTTGAAAAATATTTAATTTAAAAAAAGTACGTAATTTCCTTATAACAGTAAATATATATTTTTACATACTTGTATAAATACTAAATAATTAAAAAAAAAAAGGAATTCTTATGAAATGTAAAATAAAACTTTTCTTCACGCGTGTCATAATATGGATATTTTACGTTATTAAGAACACTAAATACAAATTAAAAAAAAAATAATAATAAATAAAATAATCGACGTTTCGACGTATTCAGCGTACATCTTCATCAGGAAATATTATAAAATTTGGCTTCCTTTAATTAAAAATTTATAAATTTTATAATCTATATAGTTACTTATTTTGTTAAAAAATTAACTCTTTCGGCCGTTACTTCGTGAAATTTCATATTGAAATAATTATAAAATAAAACAATTTGAACTTTGATAATTTCACACTTTATTTATTATTGTGACCGCAGTTTCGCCAAACATTGGCATTATCAAACTGGCATTATTTTGTTAGTTAGTAACTTGTTTCTATATTATTTATTTACTGTCTATGTTATTTGTATTATTTTTTCCTGACGAAGTCGTATGTTGAGCTCGTTGAAACGTCGATTATTAATAAAAATTAATACAAAATTTAAACCTAAAGCCGTTTTATTTTAATATAACGAGTTCTGAAAGATTTTTCACTATGTTATTCACTTTTGAATATTTAAAATATACATCGTTAAATTGTAATTTGCAATTTGTAATTCCGCCTAAATCCCGAATTTTTTTTTATATACAAAATAAACATTTAAATTTTACAATACATACAGTATATCTAAAAAAAATGCAACTAGATTTAGATAAAATTCTAAACAGTAAAGATTATAAAAACCACGCGATCAAAACACTAAAATTATTTTAACAATCTCAACATAATTCATAATAAATAGTCGGAAAAACAAGAAAAACAAAAAAAAATCACCTTTTTTCTACCTGACTCATATATTAATCTATCACGCAAATAAAAATCACGCCAACGGTTTAAAAAAAAAACAACATTTTTTTCACATTGCAAATTTTAAAAATTTTTCTCAAATGTCGCACAGATTTTATCCCAAATTTTATCGGCTGTTGATGAATCAATTTGTAATAGCTAATACTGCAGTTTATCATCTAAATATGTTACGCATGCAAATAAATATTTAAAATTCAATGTATGGTAAAACTTATTGCAAATCGTCGGTCTACAATGATTCAGACTGTAAAAATGTATGTATGTATATCAAATGAGACGGTAATTAAACAATACATACATTAATTACTAACATTTATAACTTATATGTTACATTGTCGACGAGTGTCATATGTTATTTTTAACTTTTAAACGTTTTCTCGTATTCGTACAAAATTTATAGTAAATGCAGTTTTATACTAAATTATCTTCAACATAGTAAAAAATTCAAAACTAATGGGGTCGTTGCGCTCATTTTTTTTATTTTTTTAATGAAAAATATATATTTAGACAATTACATATATATAGATATTAATGTTAAATTATTTGTATTTAATTAGAAAAAAATTATTGAAGTCGAAGGTCAAATTCAAATTTTGAAATTTGTGACGTCAACCATTCTAGAGTACCATCTTGTGGCTAAATCAAAAACTAGTCGATTCTATTAGCAATATCAAAAACATATACGTCGGCTAACGCCTCCGATACCTATAATAATAATATATATAATAATAAATAAATATGTAATTATAATAATAATAATAAAATGTATAATAATAATAAAATATATAATAATAATAATAAAATATATATAATGTCCACTATTACATTATTAATATCAAGTGCACTTTTAACAAAAGCAACACTATACCAGTAGCTGTCATTTGACATTTCTAATAAGTTGTGTGCGATAGAAAGAGATAAATACAGATATCTGACAATAGGTTGTCCTTGTCTAATCTGAAAAAGGTTGACGTCATAAGCGTTGTGGAGATTCTGTGGCGCGTAAAAAACGCTATTTTTCCTAATTTTTTTTAAAAATACTGTAATCGTTTTTGAATTAAAAAAATGTGTTTTGGCCTTGTTTTTATATAATCTTTTAATATTTATTATTGAAAATAGTAAATTTGATTGAGCGCAACGACCCCATTATATTAAGTTTATTTTGTTTTTATTTTCCTGAACTTGCATATTGACAGATAAAGAAAAAATAAATCTAGATAAAAATATAGAAAATACTGGAGATAATAAGCACAAACTTTAACATAAAGTAGTAGAAATTCTCTACTACATTCATTTATTAAAATTATTTACAAATTTAATTTAATTTTTACAACAAACAAACGTAAGAGTTAAAGCAATAAAATTATATTGATTTAAAACACGACAATAAAATTATATAAATTAACATTATAAAATAACTTTTGCGTAAGATGGTTCCTGTATTATAAGGTGTGTCCACAATAAATACACATGCTTCATATGTCACACAAACAATAACAAATTTTATCTATATATTTATATTATTCAATCCATTGGATTGAATAATTTATTGAATAAATTAGAATACTTAGAATAATTATTAATACTTGTAAATACTATTTTCATAAAATGCAGTAGTTTACAAAGTAGCTTGAAAAGTAGCTTAATGTGTTACAACTACTTTTATAGTAGCTTATAGCTGTAGCTTGAGCAACTTTTGGAAAAAGTAGCTGTAGCTGATTTATAAATTTTTAAAGAATAAAGTTAATAGAGGTTGCTGTTGGCACTCGTTGAAACATTTTAATAATTTTAACTGAATTTAATTTTAAATTAATTAAATTAATAAATAAAACACTCGGCTATGTTTCAAAATATTTATTTTTTCTCAATACGTATTTCGGCTGTAACGCCATCATCATTAAAGAATAGCTTGTAACTGTAGCTCTGCTAACACTTCAGTTTATATATTTTAGTTTATCATTTTCTGGTGATAACTGCTACATCGTGAAGGAATTGATACAGAATAACAAATTTGGTCGCTACAAATATTTTTCGTATTAATGTTTTAATAATTAAGTCATCGCGCTATTTCTGTTGCTAAATTCCAAATAGCCAATATACGCATTACGTTATAAGTATGCAAAAATCACGTATCGACTATTTAAACATCTTCATCTATTTGTTTATTTTAATAACTGTGCAAATAAATGCATAAATAAGTAATATTTTTTACTATCTAATCCAAAGTCTAAACATCTTTAAACAAAAAACAAACGCCCACGCCTATTAGATTCAACAATTTAACGGAACTGCAAAAAGTAAATGTGCGTCAAACGTTTGAGAGAGGAAAAAAAAACAACAAAGCTGTTTTAACAAATGATATTTTATTAGATTTCCGCGAAATTCGTCAAAATTCGTTTGAAATCTGTTAACGGTCGGGTATTTTATCAATAGTCTATTAGCATGAGAGATAAATGCTACCAGCGTCGACTCGTTGATTTCAATAAAATAATTTTTACACGTACAAATTTTTGCAGTGGTAATTTTTTTAATTTAAATCTCACTGGGACTGCCGTTTTAGTTTTACGCAAAAGCACAAAAATTTGACCAATTCAAGTAATAGGGGTAGAAGAGCATGTATGAGAGGTATCATAAATGTAGATGAAACTAGAGTTGCTTGTCCCAATAGGAATGTTTGGAGAAATATGATTTTGGAATAGTGGAAAAAGTTCATGCCACAACCTTTTGAGTACATGACGTATTTGTATATGTACGTATATATTTTTTCCTGCTGATGATATATGTTTAGTTTATCGAAACGATAAATTATAATATAAGTTTTTTTTATTTTAATACATTATTTATTGATACCTTTTGATTTGCCCTACAAATTGAAATTTTTAAAAATAAAAAAAAGTGTAACCCCTATTGCAGCGTCGCTGTGTAAAAAAATTACTCGCTATCTACAAACATACGTTTACACACATGCAACGACTAAACATTCCTGCTGGCACTGCCACTGCCAAAGTACTGTGCGCGTAGTTACGTCACGCTATTGCCTAGGTCAGAATGCGTGACGTATCATGTGTGTGTGTGCGCGCGTGACGTCAGCACACATTACGTTGCGTCCCACGCACGCGCTTAGTTTCACAAATTATCGTTCGTCGAGATTGCATGTAGATGTCACTGGAGAACACTGCAATCGACCTAGTTTTTGGCGCGCTCTTGCTGTTCCTAACCTAAAAACCGAATTGTATAGTTCGGCAAATCGACGCCAGAGTGTGCAGATTGCGAATGAAAACGATGGAAATGTTTTGGAAAGTTTTCGTGTCTATTTTTTTTTGTAACTGGTGGTAATTTACATAATTCTTATTCAGCTATTTATAAATAATTAATTTTGTATTGTAGTGTTGTTTCTAATGCATAAAAAATCGTTCAATATTTTTAATATCTATAACTCTTGCGATATTTTATGTGTATCAAGCTGCGAATCCACCAAAGTAATATTGTGAAACTTTCTGGATTTTGTTAATTCTTAATTCCAATAGGTATTCGTAATTTGCTCATGTACTAGAATAACAGTAACAAACATCAGAAAATTTCTGAATGTTACTTTGGGATTTGTAGCTAAAGCCTTATTCAGATTGCCAAACCAGTTTTACGATTTAGTTTTAGATTCACGATATTGTTTGTCTTGATGAATTTTCAGTTACGCCTGCGCAGTGATGACAATTTAATTGCTGTTAAAAATCATTTCTGACATTTCTGATTATGTTCTATACATATCAAACAATTTTTGGTTATTTTTCAGTACAGTTTTCTCTAGTTTAAGTTGTTGTTTTTTTTTCTTTTTTTTTAAATATGTCTAAAGATGAATTTATTATTATACAAAACAAACCTGTATAATTATTTTAAAAATACGTATGCGAAACAGAACATTTGGAATAGTATATAATTTTACAGGTACTTTACAATATAATACAGTTTCTATTTTCATTTGTCACATGTCTATAAAAAAATATATTATTGCTTACCGTTAAAAAATGGCCCTCCAGCATATGTTAATATTATCCAAGGATGTTATGATTAACACTGAAACAAAACAAAACTATTGTCACATTATTTTGGTAAATACAAAGACCGATATACAGTATATTATGTTACGAGAAATAAAAAGTGATTATTATTGTGTTAAGCCCAGATATTTATGGACGAGGACAAGCAATCTGGGCGAAAAATAAAAAAAGATGTTTTCTTCAAACGTACTAGATAAAACTAAACTAAAAATAAACAAAAATACATTCCAAGTAACCTTAACCAGTTACTAATAGTTGTAGAATAGTATGTATATGTATATATTATTTATATTTACTACGTGATTTATTATAATTAATTAGAATTAGTCAAATATTCGATTTCTGACAAATATGGCAGTACACATTGCATTTCTTGCTCTTGCAATTGTCAATTAACTTAACTTGACTTAATCATTTTTGATACAGCCGTCGGATTTGTCAAAGATATCATAAAAATACACTTGACCATGTTTCTTTAGTCAAATATGCAGTTTCTGATCACCCTAGACGGTGCACATTGCATTTATTGCACTTCATCACACATTTTCAATAATCAAATTCAAATTCAAGCGAAAATAAGCAATGCAATTTTTATTTAACTTAAATTAACGTAATATTTCTCTCAATATGACGGCCGAAGATGTCAGATTAAATACACTTGACGTTGTAGTTTTGTTTTGTGCTACCACCAGTAGTGTATATAATAACAAAATGCTGTATAATAACGCCATTATTGTACTAGCAACATAATGACCTATTTCTACATAGACATTATGGTAACGTAATATTAATATTATGATATGTTTGAAAAAAAAAATTTGCTTGACTTTAAGACCAAGCTTACTAAAATTTAAATAGAGCAATTCTCTAACATGCATTCAACTTAAATTTAAAGGTATCTAAGAGTAGTGCCCAGACTTAAAATATACCTAAAGTTTTATAAGCTTAAAAATTTAAGTTAAATTTAATGACCAGAATAGCGCCAAATTAGACAGATAAAGATTGTTATATTATATTATAATAACAAATAGGAGTAAAATTTACTAAATGATTTTACTGCACATTGCAGCATACTTAATTTTACTATAAAATTACCGAAATATATAAATAGATAGTTTAGCATAAAAATATTTAAAATATTTATAGTAATATTCTAAAAATTCTTTCTCATAATTCAATACCACGTCACGCTATTTTTAACAACTGCTCACCTATTTATAAATTCCGATATCCAAAAATAGTAAAATAAATTTCAGTAATATTACAAATCTTACTAAGTCATTCACTAAGTAGTAAGTCATTCACCAGCCCACTGATATACAACAAAAAATCGTTATATTTACCTAATGATTCAACTAATCTATTACAACAAAACTTATTCATTCAAATTAAAAATGTAACCACGCATTTCTTAGGCGCCAGGCGTTCAATATTTTCGACTTAGTAATCCGACAAAAATTCTATGCTGAATTCCGGAAAAGTCTGCAGTGTTACATACAAATATATATAAAAAAATTAATATAAATGAAATTATTAATCTGTTTATGAATAAAGTTATAAATGAATTAATTAGAAATGCAGACATATGCTATGATGAATCAGACACATAGTTAAAGTTTTAAAGAAAGTTATGTATCCTCAAGAAAAATATTATTGTTATGAATAATGAAATGGAATCTAACGGACATCAATTAATATTTTCTGTATTTATATTAAAGATGAAATAACATTAAAATGACATATTACTATATATATATATATATATATATATATATATATATATATTTATATATATATATATATATATATATATATATATATATATATTTATATATATATATATATATATATATATATATATATATATATATAATCTCGCCATGTACCCAAAAGAGTGTGGCATAAACTCTTTCCACTATCTCAAAATCAGTTTCCTCCAAACATCCATATCCAAACAAGCAACTTTAGCTTCATTCACGAAAATTAAAATAATAATAATAATAAATAAAATTAAAATAATAGTAATTTTATTCGAGAACTTTATCGTAAACCAAAAAATACAGTTTTACAAGCTAAAACTATTTTAAATGTAAATCTATAGCGATTACTCAACTAATTCCAAATTTTATTTTATTCGACACATATAGGACACTCGTGACTAGAATCCACAATAAAAGCTGACCTTACAGAATATTCCAGAACAAAAAACTTCTGCATTGGAAAGATGGTATTGGCAATAATAATGGCCTACATTTTTTGAAACGTATGACAGGTGTCATATTTGAATTAATATTTTGAATATATAATTTATAGTTGTAAACAAAGTGAAAATGATTGTATGTAAATTTTGTGCACTTATATTTAAATAAATATTTAAATTAATTGAAATTAAATCTAGAATTAAAATTAATAAATCCGCTTCTCTTATCTATCATTTTTTTGGTAACTGTTACAGATAAATAATTATTTAAATCAGTGCCCCTTCACACTGATTAATGTTATCTTTTTCTTTATACATTTCTATTGCTACTCTTATCAATTTACCGTTAATATTATTGGATCTTGCAATATCATTCTTTTCAAAAACTTATTCGCAATAATTACAAATAATTTCACCATGACAACGAGTCCACTTGCGCCAGATAAATAAATAGATAAACTAGGAAATAATTTCACGAAAGTAAAATCCGTATAATATATTCCACGACATACTTAAATAATGATTCACCATGAAAAAAACTTGAACGGATTTTAATCAATGAATTTCACAAGTTAATATTGATATTGTGAAATAATATCTTATTGAGGAATAACTGCTCAACATAAATTTGATTTACAAAGTTTTTATTGTACTTTGTACCAAATATAGGAAATTATCATTTTTGAATTATTCATCGTCATTCCAAAATATTAACTTCAATTATACGTTACATGCAATTACGTCAGACTTATAAAATATGTAATATGTATGTATATTGACATAATTATTATGATAACAAATTTAGTTTTGATCCCAGATGTAGTATGGTAATAATATTGTAGTTCAGGATATACGTACTATAGTTCAATGATAAGTAAATATATACATATTTTTGTTTCTGCTTAATTGAATTATGATGATAAATATTCAATATATATATATATATATATATATATATATATATATATATAATCCATTCTAAAAATAAATTAATATTATTTACAATTAAATTGAGATAGCCTAAGTGTAGTGTGCTATTTCCTGTAGTGGTTTTAGTGTGAGCTAATTTTAATTGTTTTAATTAATTTTTTTTATTTAAATTGACGATATTTTATTTCTTTGTACTGAAAAATTTACATGTATCAATTTCGTTTTCACTTGTAGTCTTCCGGTTCGATCTAATGATAAATAAAAAATATTTGAAACCGGTTATCACCGGTAAAGATTATTCTGATGAACAATGTAGTTTTTGGCTTTTATTGATTTTCAAATAAACCGTTACCCTTCTTCTTCATAATAATATTATTTATATTACAGAAAAACTGATGTAAATAATTTAGAAAGTGGCTATTTATACATACGGTATGTATACGCAATTGGCTATTTAGGGTAGGTTAGGTTAGTAGGTTGGTTTAGGATTTTTTTTTTTTTAGTATGTATAAATAGCCAATTGCGTATACATACCGTATGTATAAATAGCTTCATTCAATAATTTATGTCTTTTTACCAACTACTGAGAGATGTTAACTTAAAGAAAAAATCTTATGTAAATGTCAAAAAATTAAGAAATTTTTGGAATTAAGAAAATAAAAAAATAAAGGACCACTAACTTTCAGGACATTTTACTATTTAATTAAATTAATCTAAAAAAATATTTATTTAAAATATCTTGTAAATATTTGTATTTTTCACGAGTAACACTGCACAGTGTAAATAAGAGGTATGAAGTCGATAAAATAATCGGTCAACTCTGACTCCAACACCAAATTTTTTTCCGACTTCGACTCTGACTCCGACTTATATTTATATAAATTAATTTTCCAAAAACAATTGCAATTTGTATTTTTATTTATTTATTATTATTTATTTATTATTTCAAGTTAATATAAGCAAACTTGATTTCTTTATCTATTCTCATACGTACATACATATACAATCAGGCCATGTGCCCAAAAGGGGATGGCACAAACTCTTTCCACTATCACTGCCTCCTCCAAAAATCCCTATATCTAAACAAGCAACTTTAGCTTCATCCACATTCATAATTCATCTCCTACTTGGAAACTTTTGCTCACGCAAGCCACTCTCTCAATAATACCACTTCAACTACTCATCGGATGCCCACGGAAAACGTATAGCCTCAAAATCATTCATATACATTTTTTTTAACCAAAAATAATAATAATAAAAGTAATCTAATACAAACAGAAAAAAACTGTTATCATTTTTGTCACATGATTGAGTGACAGATGCACCGATGTCGCATTAACCCTCTAACTCTCGGCGCCAAAACCGGAAAGACGCTACCAATAAGCACAGCTTTCAGCGTCGTCGTTCATATAACGGATCAATATGAACTAGACTAGGATTTGCGGCGCCATGTCTTTTCCAAGAAATTAAGCACACCGTAATATATAGTTAACACTGCAATAGGTAAATCAACTACAGAGATAAGTGAGCTTAATAGAATTTGCATATCATTTCCGGTATACAAAACTTAAGGAACATGTTCCGTCTTCGCTAAAGTAGAATAGAATAGAAATAAATTTTATTTAGCTCTTGGCTAATAAATTATATTATAATAAATATTTGCAAAATTATTAAATAACACGAAATTTACAAATGTGGCATAATATTCACAATATTGATGAAATTATTAACTTGCATTAACATAAAATAAAACGGCTTTAGGCGACGTTTCGATGTACTCAACCTACATTTTCATCAGAAAAAGTGATACAAATTACATTTACAGTAAATAAACAGAACATAGAAATAACTTACTAGGTAACAAAATAAGTAATTAGATTAGAAAATTTATACATTTTTAATTAAAGGCAGCTAAATATTATTTAAATCAGTTACCAATCACACTGACTGATGTTATCTTTTCCTTTATAAATTTCTTTTGCTGCTCTTATCATTCTACTAAAAGACCCCTAAATATTAACAGTAGATTAATAAAGGAAGCAATAGAAAAGGTGCTACACGTCTCGCCAACGAAGGGCATCAACCGCTTACAACTCGGTGAAAGATGGATTTTGACGAAATCGTATTTATAGCTGAAAATATCTATAATTACATGAAATAAACAATTTTATTTTGTACGATTTAAAAATGTAAGCAAAAAAAATAATAAAATTCATTAAATATGCAAACATGTGTTTTAAGTAAATTAAATACAAATGAATTGTTAATATATAAAATTAAACATATTATAATGATAACCTTGCTAATCTTTTATAATGTTTACATATTGGAATAAAATATTTTATGTTTGTCAGACAGTTATAATTTCTCATTATAACATCCATCCTGACACTTCTGACATAATGTGTCGTATACATAAAAGAAAAATGCAAAAATGCTACTTTACGTTTTTGAAGATACTTGTAAATCTTTATTTATGCAAGGTCATATAACATATAGCCAAGTCATAGACGTATAAATACATGATGTTTCAATAATTTGGAATCTTCAAATAAAGAAAAAATATATGATAGATATGTAATTAAAATATGAATACATAATTGTTTATTATAACTATTTGTAGACAAGAAATAATTACGAAGTTGCCTAAAGCTTTTTTATTTCAATACAATAAGTTCTGTAAGATCATTTACTACGTTAAGTAGTTGTCTGTTAGCAATATATATAATGTTGTTACAAAAGTTGATGTTAGTCAGTTAAGATGATTCGGTCATCTTCAGCGAATGTCTAATGAATGTTTAGTTAAAAAAATGTATATGATTTTAAAGGTATAAGTTTACGTGGACGTCCGATTCGTAGTTGGAGTGATATGATTGAGTAGTTTGTGTGAGCGAAAGTTTCCAAGTAGTAGGAATAGAGAAGCATGTATTTCTATGTATCACAAATGCGGATGAAGCCAAAGTTGCTTGCCCGGATAGGAATCTTTGGAAAAAAATTGATTCTGGGATAGTGGAAAGAGTTTATGCCATATCCTTCTTTGGTACATAGCGTAATTGTTTATGTATGTATGTAATAGTGGTACAAATTCAATTCCCTTCAACATTTTTTACCTTTTTACCGGAAAATTTTAAATAGTGTAATTATAATAATTTTTAAACTTAAAAATCAATTTTCTAAAAAAAAATGTAGGTATTATTATATTTATAACTATTAACAGATTTTTAATCTATACGCTAATTTTTATTCCAGTAATAGAATCAATAAAAATATTGTGATTCTTTGTTTCTAAATAATTACCGATAAAAATAATATTTACTTAAACAAAAACCATAAAAATTAATTAAGATAAGACATATTTTCATTAAAATTATCGTTATAGTTATTATAAAATTTTACAGTACCATAATAAAAAAGTCTAAATAAAAATTAAACATAGTTTTATTAACTCATAAAAACGAATCTTGTACAATCTTCTTGATAACATCTCAACTAACAATTATTACAGTACTACAACCTAAAGCCGATTTATTTTATAATCAAAAGTGTATCTTAATCATATTTTATGTTTTGTTTGCGCTGCCATTTTTGGGATCAAGTTGGCGTATCCCGCAAACAATATTCTGATTCAAGGACAATTTGATTTAATCAGTGTGTTTTTGTTTCCGCACTAGGCGACTTGATTTGTACGGGCTTTTTTTTTAAATGTTATAAAATATTGCTTTACGAGTATTCATAGCTTATTAGAAATGGTATATTTCAAATTAATATTAATATTTAATTAAACCTATGAATAATTTTATTTAAAAAAAAAAACTTTTCTACCAGTCTTTTATTATTAAACTCTTATAGAAAGATAAATAACAAAACATTTAAAATTTATATATAAGTACTAGGTAACTAGGTAACAAAATAAGTAACTAGATCATAAAAATTTTCATAAATTTTTAATTAACGGAAGTTAAATTTGATTTAAATGAGTATCCCTTCACAGTGATTGTTGTTATTTTTTCTTTATACATTTTCTATTGCTTCTCTTATAAATCTGCTGTTAATATTAATTGGTCTTGCAATTATTACAATATCTTCGAATTTCACATCATGAAGATACTCTAATGCATATTAAGCAATAGCAGATTTAGACGTAGTAAAATCAGTTATACAGCATTGCCAATTGATTATGTTAATGTGGTCTATATATGGGTTTACCCATATGCTTATAATCTTATTTAATTATTTATTTCTAACTTCGTTATATTAACTTAGTCAATTAATATAATAGTGATACAAATATACACAAAACTATGTTTCGTATAAATAATGTATATTATATTGTAATATTTTTTTAAATCTAACATCGATTAACAAGATTTATTGTTATGATTATTTATTTATATAGCAGAGAATATTGAATAAAAATGTGTGTGACCTTGTACTTGAAAACGTAATATCGTGAAATATGTATGTTAATGTAAAAATGACTCAATGAATTTATTCTTACTAATCATATTGTTATTCGATTCATGAAAATATATATGTAGGTCTACTTAATAAACCTACATGTATACATTATTTCAAAATATATTTTTACAATTATAGGGTCGTATAGACTTAAGGCTATTGAAAATATTGGACCGACATGAAAGTTCACTTTATAATATTCGTACACACTCTAAAAAAAAATTATGTAATTTTTATATACAAACCATGAGACACTATGATGCCCAGTATTTCTAGGTATAATTACTCAACTACTGTAATTGTATCATAATTGTTTAAAAATACATAATATCGGAGCTATTACAAACATTATGAAATATATTACAAACGGGATAGAAAAGTATATATGTATGTAATATTACAGTTTTTTAGTAAAGTCTCTTTTAGTAAATTGACAGAACTTCAGTAAATTTATTGTCGATAATTTAAATTTTTTAATTTTCTGACCAACTAATATATATATATATATATATATATATATATATATATATTGCGTTACATAATATATTATTAAACACTAATTATTAAAGTATAAAATCGAAATAGAATCTTCTCTTTGCGTTTTACCAAGATTTTTTTTTTATCCTTTGTAATATAATATACTATTTTTCTTCATAAACATTTCATTGTATTATAATTTATAAAATTTTAATTAATGCTATTTATAGTTCAGATGTCCAGACAATTTAGGAAAATCGATTTCTTTCAAATATTTAGCTTTATAATTAAAAATTGACAAAATTTAATCGTGGCAAATTATCAGGTAGAACTGTTTCTACTAGACTGATAGAATATACGAGGTCAATAGTCTAAATCATCCAGATAAATCTGCTATTGTTAAAAAGATACTATAATAATTGCAAGATCCGTCAATATTAACAGCAGATTTATAAGAGAAGCAATAAAAATTTACAAAGAAAAATATATCATCAATGATACAATGAATGTGAAGGCGCATATTTAAATAAAATTTGGCTTTTTTTAATTAATATTTTTTGAATTTTATAATCTAGTTACTTATTTTGTTAGATAGTAACTTGTTTCTATGTTCTGTTTATTTATTATATATGTCATTTGTATCAGTTTTCCTGATGATAATGTCGAACGATTTTTAATTTAAATTAATACAGAACCAAATCCTAACGCCTTTTTATTTTAACAAATTTTATGTTATATTTTTGGCTCATTCTACAAATCTTGAAATATTACTTTGTTAATTAAGTGAGTATGTTAAACAATTAGTTACGTTATCAGAATATAAACAATTTTATTTTGCTGGAATAATTTTTCAAAATTTTTAGAAAAATGTTTAATGATAAAACGTATTATCATATTTGCGTGCATAGAACGTGCAACATGGTAAGTGTATTTATATATTTGTGCATAAAAAAGTTAGTATTACAAGTGAAGAAACATATATGTGCCTTTAATGAATACAAGGTTATTCCAATTCAAGTTTTAATTGTTATGTATAGTATTCTAATTAGTTAAATAATGACTGCAAGGCTATACTATTGACAAAACAAATGCATATTATTATATCTTTAATGAAAATGTATCTTTGTTTTATGAATAAAAATTTTAATTACACTGTAAAATTTTTTTTAGCAAAATTACAGGAAAATATAGTAAAATTTTACTATAAAAAAATTAATTTTATTTTATTATAAATATTCTGTATTTCTACCTCAAAATTCTGTAATTTTTACATAATTCATAATAATCATATAAAGCAAGTAAAAATGACCTAATAAGTATGTAAAATTTGCATATTTTTTGCAAATTGCATCACATACTTAAGAAGAGGTTCCTATACTCATCGAAAAAAAATCAATTTTTTATTTTTGCACAAATTTAATTCCTATAGTATCTAGAATATTTTGCTGAAAAGGATTTGTCGATATCTAAAGTTTGTCAGAAGTTACAGCCGATTAAGCAAAACAATGCAACGGCCAAAAAGCATGTAATTATATGTACCAATATCCTTGAAAGAAAAACTCAGAATAGCATTTTTCAGCGCACGGGGCGCTCTAGCACTTTATCCAATGAACGGATTCATTTGGTTCTTTTTGCACTAAACAGAAAATTTAATTTGTGGGGCCCTCTAGAAGCGTTTTTTCAAAAATCAATTTATAACTATTTTTTTTTGTCCGTTAAAAAAAAAGGACAAAAAAGTGGTTTTTTTTCAAAGGGCTGCCATTTTGTTCTGAAGAGGTTTTAAAAAAAAGGAAAACTAGAAGGCCCCCCAAATTTAATCTAAATTACTAACTTTTAATGCTTTTCTAATTCAGACACACGGGGAAAGCTGTAGAACGCCCCGCGCGAGGACAGGTTGATGGGGGCTGGAGCCGCCATTTTGTATTTTTTTACGAAAAAAATTTATTTTATTGTACATTAACCAAAGAATAAAACTAGTTAAACCCCATTCTAAAAAAGCACTTCGTCTATGAGAAAAAAAATCCCAAAATTCACCCATTTTGCAAGCTTGAGTATAGTAACCTCCCCTTAATGTAGAATAAAACATAACTTCCTAAATCATGTGAAATATATGTAATAATTCATGAAAATAATCAAATTTAGTACATATTTTGTGTGATAATAGGTACTAATAAAATATTTTAAGTGTAATTTATTTATTTCACAATACATCCTTTAGAGGTAAATTTAGAAATATGCTAGTGTTTGCCGAAACGTTGGCCTAGAAGGCTAGAAGATAATAAAAATATTTAACTGACTGAATTCCATCTATTACTTATTATTTATAAAATTTAATAAGTAAAACAACTTTTGATATGAAATTTATTACAATATTCCAAAAATATTCGCAAATTTGCCACACATAAAAAGTTTTGGTATAATATTTACCCCAAATTGTGGTACGCATTTTGTCTAAAATTTTAATATATTCAATTTTCCATTATTATTGAGAGTATTTTGCATGAGCGAAAGTTTCCGAGCAACAGAAATGAAAGAGCATGTATGACAGAGTATTAATATAAATTTGGATGAAGCAGGAGTTGCTTGTCTAGATATTAATATTTAGAGAAACCTGATTTCATGATAGTGGAAAGAGTTTGTGCCACACCCTTCTGGGTACATGGTGTGATTGTATATATATTGTGGCAAACAAATTACAACAAATTGTATTAACTTTTACGAGATTATTGTAGTAAAATCTTTACAATAATTTTGTTTTAAAAATAATTACTGCATAACGCAAACTAAATAAAAGAATTATTGATGAAAACTTTACACCTAAATGCACAAATGAAACAGAAAGTTTAACAATTATGTCAAGTAATTGGATCACTAAATGACGTCATAAAAATCGACTTCGATTTCTTTGGACCGTATAATACAACGTAAAGAAAGTGTAGTGTTACGCTATGCTAGACGTTTCTAGAAAAAAAATAGTTTACATTCTAAAATTAACATTTCATTTATTTTTGTAACACACACACACACTTAATACCCTTGTCTGTCATGTTGAAATGTAAACTGTGATTAAACTTATCCAGAAATATTAAATGTGGTTCCTTTTGAATTTAAATATAGATGTTTGATTATGCAATGAATTTATTTCAAAGAATGTATGTATATGTACAGTTTATAATCAAATATTAAAATATATAGCGAAATAATACGTAAAATGTAGTAATATAATTATAGTACTATATAAAAAGATAGTACTCTAAGTACTAGTATTAATATTCATTATGTAAACAATTAAAAGCATATTTAAATAAAAATTATACACGTAATTTTCACTTGCTATAAATATATGTACATTTATTATTAATAACTATATGCGAAATTTATTACATACATACACAATCACGCTGTTACCCATAAGAGTGTTACACAAACTCTTTCCAGAAATTAGTTTACGCCAAACATTTCTATCCAGACAAACAACTTCATCCACATTCATGACACCTCTCATACATGCTCTTTTACATACTCTCTTTACATACGCTCTCACAAAATATCTTTTTTTTACCAAATGTTCGTTTAATATTTCATATTCAACAAAATTTTGACAAACAACATATTTCAAATTTTATTAGACATAAATATTTGTAAATGTTAAAAACGTGCTTATATTAATTTAGCTATGTTTATATATAAATATATATATATTATAAACAAAATAATATTGTTCGTAACTTTAAATTTTTGTAGAAAAAAAAATTCAAATCTATTAGAAATATAAACAATGGTTCACCTTGAAAAATAAAACTACCAGTAACATAAAAAAACTATGCTTTTAGCAAATTAAAAATTAGTGTATGTGTAAGAACTTATTATTCTTAGAAGTACCTCTGTAATTATAATAACAATATACAGATGCATATAAACAATAATAACTGCGCAATATATTTGAATATTTAACAAAATTAAATACTATTCCACACTTATTACAACATAAGAAAACTGTTTTTCGATTTTAGTTGTCCTTAAACCGAAATGTCGTATTTTAATAAAAATAAGCAAAAGTAAAACCATCAAAACCATTTTTATCTTAATATAAGATTGGAATGGTTTTTAAATTTATTAAATATTTTTCTATTAAAAATATATATAGATTTATTACTTAAATATCTAAATGTTATTAAATTTTATTTCTTATTATAATCGTTAAAATATTATATAACAAAATATATAATATTAAATTAAAGAAAAAAACAGCCTTTGTATATCTTACTGACATAAATTATGATTAACATAGTAAAAAATCTTTCAGGACTCGTTATATTAAAAAAAAATGGCTTTAGGTTGTGGTTCTGTGTTAATTTTTATTAATAATCGACATTTCAACGTACTCTACGTACATCATCATCAAGAAAACTGATACAAATGACATATACAGTAAATAAACAAAACCTGGAGACAAGTTAGTATTACGTTTGTGCATAATTATCAAGCGTTTTTTATAACCTGAAAATAAAATAATATTTTTATTATATAGAAGATAAAAAGATAGATAATTAGATTATAAAATTTATAAATTTTTAATTATCATTTATATGCAAATTATGTAGAAATATTTAAAAATCAAATAAGAATTAAATGAGATTCTAACTGAATCCAATACGATTCTTACTGAATCCAATAAGATTTAATAGGATTTAAAGTCTAGGTTAAATTCAAAGAAGAATCCTAGTTATTCCAGGAAGCAAGACAAAATTCAGACGAATTGAATGAGGAAAACAATCCAGACATCGGTTTTAATGATTTGTTGTGTGTGTAGGTAGACAGAACGATTCAGGTACAAACACACATAACATATCTTACACATCCCACACTTGACTCCCGACAAGTCAAGATGTGAAAGTCAACCTTGTCTCTCTCGTTTCACCTATACATACAAGACGCACACACGATTATTTGACATACTTCGATTCTAACCTCAAATTATTATAGAGAAAAAAAAACAAACATCTATATTTAGTATACTAACCTTTAAATTACAAACTGCAGTTTACTGTAAGTCCAATATAAATTGTAATCGGTGCAACACTGCTACAAAACAACAATTTGTTTTTTTTTTATTAAATGACTCACTCGATCAAATGTAAATAAAACAAAACACACTCTGATTAGGTATTTAAAAAAATTGCCTGTCGCGTAACCGAACTGTTTCTACGCTCAGCTGTTTTCGCGGCCAGCTACGAATATTTTCTATACTGGAAACAGAAATGTTGTACTGTCTAACTGGCTTTTAACTTTGCACCCAACGCGTATGCGCGACTAGATTGTCTTGTTATTTTACGAATAGACGCGCGCGTAGAGGAAATAAAATGTGTGCTGTGTGGCTGGTTTGAAACACTGACTGTGTGGCTGAGTTGGAATGCCGAATTAATATTTCATAGCGCCGCGTGTTTTTAATGAAACATCAAATAGTATGTATTATGTGGATGACCTAAATTTGGGGACCAACTAACCGATCTCTTATCGAATGTAAATATTGAGTTGTACTAGCGATATTTTTAGAATGCGTGCAGGGTTTTATGCAGGTTGAAAACAAATGAATTTAAATAGAAAACTGTGCATGCAGAAGCGTCCGCAAAATATTTTTCAAGGAAGGGGCAAAGCTTAGTGGCAATAGTAACCTTACACTATTTTTAAAAATAATATTATTTTGATTTTTACCATTTATCGTTGCACTCAGTAAAATTTAGGAAGGATTATATAAAAATGCACTAAAAAGAGGAAAATAAATTTTTTCTTGGTTATCCAAAATTTTTAGAAAGAAATAAAAGCGTGGAGCGCTTAATCATCATTGCGAAATATATAGTTTCCTGGCGCTCCACGCTTTTATTTCTTTCTAAAAATTTTGGATAACCAAGAAAAAATTTATTTTCCTCTTTTTAGTGCATTTAAATATAAGCGTGGTTTTTAAAAAAGTTTTTTTTTATATATTTTTTATCTGTCATTTACATTATTCAATTGTTAATTGAACAAAAAAATAGTTCATGTGACAGATGTCATTAGTTGTATTAAAAAAATAAATATAAGCGTGTCATATCTTGTAATCGGTTTTTTTTATATAATATTGTGTTGTCTCCTGGAATGAAACTACATGCAAAATTTCAGTGAGATCAAATGATAGGAAGTGGTCTAAAAATTGGTTACAAAATTTGACCGTGACTGACCGCGACAACAACAGAGTGAGTTAATATAAGCGTGGTAAAAACAATGTCATAACATAGTTTATTTAAAATAAAACCTGTTTTAGGATTAGATTCTGTTTTATTACTTTATGAAATCGACGTTTCGACGAAATTACACGCTCGTCTTCATCGGGTCAAAAATATATTACAGTATTTTTTATAAAACAATTAAAAAAAAATAAGGATTTTTGCACGCCACGCATTTTACTCTCTGTGAGTGACACCATAGTGTTTCTCGAACAAGGCAATGTGTAAAACAGGTCTGTCAATGTATTTGTCAGTTTATCGAGCAGCGTTACCGTATGTTATGTTTACATTTTCAAATTTAAATACAGATGTGAAATACTGTTTTATACCAATTTGTAATAATAATTTAAACATAATATTTCTTAATATACCAACACAAATTGAAATATGTGATTTTGATTTTAATATAATTTTGCGAATAATTTGTGGAATTTTTTACTCAATTCCAGGGTTGGTCAAGTGCCCCGTTTGGTCCCCTCTATGGACGCCCCTGTATGTATATATTGTTTGGTTCTAGAAATGCATGTTTAACTGAATTATGCACTTTAATCGAATTTATTTAAAATAAGTTAACGACGACTGACTAATCGTTCTGTGAATGAATATATACTTATATAGATTATGGAGAAATGTTTGCGTTATGGATTTAATATTTAAAAATATTTGTTTTGTTTCAAAAATATTGATTGAATAATTTGTAAAATATGTAAATAACCTTTAAATAATAAACAAACATTCAATGTAATTATTTATTATTGAAAATTAACTGAAACAAATTATACCATATTGTATATACGTTCTGGTAGCTTATTTTTATTATAAAAGTCAACATTAAAATATTTATATTTTTATTTATACAATATCTGTAGATAAGCTATAGATTATGAAAAATAACATTTAATATTATTATGTTCCACGCATGTAACTTCAGCTAATTATATTCTGCTGTAAGTGTGTTTTTGTTTAGTTGTTCTGTATATTATTATATATGTATACATAATTTTGTATATATACATATTTGTATCTATTGTAGAGTCCTAAAGAAAGCAATAGTGTTTGCCGAAACGTTGGCATAAAAGATAATAAAAATATTTTACTGACTGAATTCCATCTATCAATTATTATTTATGAAATATAAATATTTTTAAATGCTAAATACAATTTTATAAAGTTCTCTCACGTATATTTTTGAAACAAAAATATAGCATAAATAGTATATTATATAAAATTATAAAAAACAAAACATTTTAATTTGTTGAGCAGAAACCTGAAAATACTATTTAGCGAAATATGTCTAAATGATTTTTAAATTTTTATTAAAAATCCACAAATAATGTTTATATAATAACTAACAATTAAGCGGCATGTGATTTTAATTTGGTGTCATTACACAGATACACTAATACCAACTTAAAGTTTACAAGTAATTACGTATTAAATACATGCACATATGAAAACTCCAAGGACAAGTGTATTTACTATTTATGCACATCATTATATGGTTAAACCCGTTATAAAATATTTTATAAACAGCATATTATATGTTACTTAATAAAACATAGATAACATACAGATTTTTATTTGATTTAGAATTAGATTATGTTATAGAAGATATAATTCAAACCTATTTTTATTTTTGGAAAAAAAAAGTTACAAATTTAAGTAGTTTAATTTTCCATTTGAAATTTTAGGAAAGTTTTAAAATTTATGTTCAAAAATATACTTCCAATAATATTTCAAAATTTCTAATATTCAATAAAAAAAATATCTATTACGTTCTGTCGAGTATTTTATGATCTAGTTACTTATTTGTTACCTAGTAACTAGTTTCTATGTTCTGTTGTAATGTCATTTGTATCATTTATCCTGATGAAGACGGACATTGAATTTCGTCGAAACGTCGATTTTAAATAAAGATTAATACAAAACTTTAACCTAAAGCAGTTTAATTTTAAATTAAATACTTATTCGGTACATATGTACTTCACAAAAGACAAAAACAGACCCTACACGATCAGTATCAACTAGAATTTCTTTTTTAATTTTATAATCTATTTTGTATATTCCTTTAGAAATCTGCCACTTTTTGGTTGTTTATCATCCGAATTATATAAATTTAATTCGAAATATGTCGACTGATTTTCATAATCGAATAATCGATTATCGATTATCGATTATCACTAATAATTACTAAAACCAAATGATATATTTTGAAATTCATCTACAATAAACAAAAGTTTTGCAACAAAACATATTGTTTTCGTTCGAAAACATAAGTTATGTGTTTAAATATTTACTTAAAAACTATGTATAGTGCTTAAATACAATATAGTAACGTATACAAGTTGTAAGCTAAGTGTACTAGCAAGTAGGTATAAATAATTCAAGGTAGTGATTGTTTTGTCATAATCGTCAAGGTCTCGTCTTGATCATTACGCGAAGATTTTCTACACATGTCAATTTTTTTCCTCGTCGACTTTGTGTTGTGTGTCGTGAGAAAATTAATTTGATTTTTACATAATATTAATGACGATTTTGACATTTCGATGATAAAAATATTCATACTCTGTTTTTGCTATTGTCTATGTGTATAAGAAAAGAAATATTAAAACATACTTTATATTATATTATAATCATCATAGTAAAAAATCTTCCAGAAGTAATTATATTAAAATAAAAGGTCTTTTGGATATAGTTCTGTATTAATTTTTATTGATAATCGCCCTAATGGATAATTCACGTGCATCATCATCAGGAAAAAAATACACAATTGACATTACAGTAAATAAACAGAACATAGAAACAAGTTACTAATTGTAAGTAACACATTCAGCAAATAGATTACAAAATTTATAAATTTTTAATTAAAGGAAGCAAAATTTTATTAAAATAAAACTACTTTAGGTTCAAGTTTTGTATTAAAGCGAGCGTTGAGTTTCGTCGAAACGTTGATTTATAGCGCTAAACATTTAAATTTGAATTTACCGCGATGTTATAGTTGCGTGCTAGGTGGCATGATGGTGGTTCCTGGTCGGTAATACAGTGTGTGTGTCAGAGAGTGAAGCAAGCTGGCGAGGTGTGCGTTTAATGGCGCGACATGTTAAATTTCACTACAACAATAAATCAACTAATATCTTATGTCTAGTGTTTTATTTCTTGGCCATCACTTACTACAGCTTCAGAAGTGGGATTATAAGAATTCAATCACCACGTTTATTTGTGTGTATTAGGGGAAATAGTGAAATTAACTCGAACCTTAGAACTGTGGATTAAACACGTGGTAGAAAAGGATAGTGAGATATGAATACTAGTGAGTGCGAGAGAGCACGATAGTGACGCGCTGTTTTGCCAACGATTTTATAAGTTTTATTTCTGATTATTTATTATGGGGGATGAACAGAATACAGTAACATTGATCGATATACCCGAGATCGCGAATAATATTAAAACTTCTCCAGCATCGGTAATTAAAGCATTACATAAGTTTATATTCGGAGTGACTGGCGATCGTTTAAATCGAAGCCGGTTACGTAAGTTTTCGGGATTTGAATTCGCTTCGGATTCTGAAGAATTCACACAGAAGGTTGAGTGGACAGTTCAAAATTGCTCTGTCGGTGATTTAACAGCCAGTTGTAATCTTTTACGAATAGACTATACGGGTACTCCTAAGGAAATCGCGCAAAGATTGTGTGAACATCTGACCAATTTAGATTTATTACAAGGTCGCCCCAGTGACGAAGACGTCGACACTGAAGACCCCGATGACGAAATCGACGAGGATCAAGATGAAATACGAAGTTCCGTAAGTCAACAACTTGTCAATACTAATGCCACTATAAATTTTAGAGATATTGAAGACACAATTCGATTGTTCGATGGTAATAACTATCCTGTTAAATTATGGGTGACCGAATTTGAGGATAATGCAATTTTGATGGGCTGGAATGAGCTACAGAAATTTATTTTTGCAAAGAAACGCCTAAGTGGATTAGCTAAACTATTTATTCAGAGTGAACGGGACATCCGATCGTGGAAACTCTTACAACAAAAACTTATTGAAGAATTCTCGTCAAAAACAACTAGCGCACAATTACATAAAATGTTACAAGATAGAAAAATGAAACGCGATGAGTCGGTGCAAGAATATTTCTTACATATGCGAGAATTAGCTTCAAGGGGAAGTATTGAAACGGATGCTGTTATACAATATGTTATTGACGGTATAACCGACGACCCGAATCGAAAAAGTATTTTGTATGGTGCACGTAACTTCAGAGAATTTAAGGACAAGTTAGAAATCTATACAAAGATTCGCGCATCATTCCATTCTCCATGGAAACGAACTTCGTCCGTTCCAAGCATTAGTCGATCGCAAGGAATTGATCGAAATGAAACAAGTAAGAAGCAGATGCCTGCCGAAGAAAAATCGAAGACCGACACTAACCATGTAAGATGTTTTAACTGTAATAATTTAGGTCATGTTGCAGCTTCTTGTCCCCGACCACGAAGGCCCAGAGGATCCTGTTATGGTTGTGGATCCACCGCACATTTGAAAAGAGACTGTAAACAAAATGGCAGAGAAGCACGTGGCTCCGCACCTGCTGACAATGATGGTCGTCAAACCGGTGAAACAAGTAATGCCTTCCATCTTATAGAATCTGCTCCAACTGTTGTGTTACCAGTTCCGAGTTATACGGTGTTACTTCAACTGGAACAAAGTGAGATATGTGCAACGCTAGATACAGGTAGCCCCATATCCCTTTTATTAGAAAGTAAGGTGCCCAAAAATGTGAATTTGAATACAAATGTAAAATCTCATAATTTTGAAGGTGTCAACAGTAGCAAAATTATTATATTAGGTCAATTAAAGTTAACTGTAATGATTAATGATATAGAATTATTAGTAAATTTCTATGTTGTACCAGATTGTACTATGAGTTGTTCCTGTCTATTAGGTAGAGATTTTATTATCCGAAACGACATTCAAATAAATTTTAGTAATACTGTTGAAATAATCAAAAAACCTGTTGTTAACATTATTGATAATTCGTGGGATAATGAGATTCTACATATTGCGACAGAAAATAATAACACAGTAAATTTAAACATTAATGAGAAAATTGATGTTCAATCAGGTGGTAAGGTTTGTGAGATAGTTAAAAAATATTATTTTGATGTTGAAAGACCAAACGAACCACAAACGAGTTTAGAAATGGAATTAATTTTAAAAAATAACTTCAAACCTTTTTATTTCAATCCTAGACGCTTGTCATATCAAGAAAAGGAAGCTCTTAAAGAAATTATAAATGATCTTTTAGCTAGGAAAATAATTCGACCGAGTAAATCACAGTTTGCTAGTCCGATTGTGTTGGTTTCTAAGAAATCAGGTGAATATAGAATGGCAGTCGATTACCGAGAACTAAATAAAATGACACAACGCGACATATTTCCGTTGCCAAGAATCGATGATCATATAGATAGATTAAAAGATAAAATATACTACACTCGTTTAGATTTAAAAGACGCGTTTTATCACGTTCGAATAAAAGAGAATTCAATACCTTTTACTTCTTTCTCCACGCATTTAGGACAATATGAATACGTAAGATTACCTTTCGGATTGTCTAACGGTCCTTCATTCTTCACTCGCTATATTTATGCTGCATTTCGTAAATTATTAGACGAAGAAAAAATATTAATTTATTTAGATGACATTTTAATAGCGACTGAAACTATAGATGATAATTTAAACATTTTAAAAGAAGTATTATTAACTTTGACGCGAAATCATTTAGAACTAAAATGGGTTAAATGTGCATTTCTGTTAACGCAAGTTGATTATTTGGGGTATCGTATTGATGCCAGCGGAATTCGTCCAAATCCAGAAAACATTGAAGCCGTGACACAGTATTCAATTCCTAGAAGTTTTCGCGAATTGCATAGTTTTTTAGGATTAATATCGTATTTCCGTAAATTTATAAAAAATTTCGCAACTTTAGCCAAACCGTTATATGATTTATTAAACTCTAAAACCGACTTTCAGTGGAATAATGAATGTTCAAATTGCTTTGAATATCTAAAACGCATTTTGATTAATGAGCCAGTTTTAGCTGTTTATTCTCATACGACCGATACCGAGTTACATTGTGACGCGAGTAAGCACGGTTATGGATCTGTTCTGATGCAAAAACAAACCGATGGTAAATTTCATCCTGTTTGTTATTTCAGTAAACGTACTTCAAAAGCTGAAGCAAACTATCATAGTTTTGAGCTAGAAACTTTAGCAATAATTTATTCTTTAGAACGTTTTAGAATTTATCTACAAGGAATTCCATTTAAAATCGTAACTGATTGTAATAGCCTTAAACTAACGTTAGAACGCAAGGAAATCAATCCGCGAATTTTACGTTGGTCGTTAATTTTGAGGAATTACAATTATACTTTGGAACATAGATCGGCGGAACGTATGCAGCATGCGGATGCGTTAAGTAGACAATTTGCAGTACTTGTTATTACGGAAAATAGCTTTGAGCGAAATTTAGCTATCTTACAGAATTTGGATCTTGATATTGTCAAAATTAAGAACGATTTAGAACATCGAGAAGATAAAAATTTTGAATTGCAAAACGGATTAGTTTATCGGAAAACAAAAAACAAATTATTATTTTATGTACCGAAATCAATGATAAATAATGTTATTAATGTTGCCCATGACGAGATCGCTCATCAAGGAACAAATAAAACCGTAGAATATCTCATGCGTGTTTATTGGTTCCCTGATATTAAGAGAAAAGTGCAAAATTATATTTCTCAATGTTTGAAATGCATTACTTATTCTACAATAGCTAATAAAGGTGAAGGTAGATTACATTGTCATGATAAAGGAAAACAACCATTTTATTGTCTTCATGTAGATCATTATGGTCCCTTAGAAAAAACGAATCATCGTTATAAATACATTTTTGAGGTTATAGATTCTTTTACTAAATTTGTTAAACTTTATGCCACAACTAGTACTAAAGTCGATGAAGTAATTACGCATTTAAAAAGTTATTTTAACCATTATAGTAAACCGAGGAAAATTATTTCGGATAGAGGTAGTTCGTTTATGTCCGACAAATTTAAAGAATTCTTAAACAATGAAAATATTCAGCATATTGCTATTGCTAGTGCAACCCCACATGCTAATGGTCAAATCGAAAGAATAAATCGAAGTCTGACGCCAATGTTAAGTAAATTATCTAACAGTTTATCCACATGGAATACCACTTTAAGCGATATAGAGTACGCGTTAAATAACACTATAAACCGTTCGATTGGAACAACCCCCGCACAACTCTTATTCGGAATAAACCAGATCGGTAAAATTAAAGATGATTTAAGCCAAGCTTTATTAGACCAACAAGACGTTGATCGTGATTTAATTCAAATGCGGGATGATGCTTCTAAACAAATACAATATACTGCTAATCGTAATAAAAATTATTATGATCAACATCACAAACAGCCGTATGAATATAAAATTGGAGATTATGTTATGATCAAAAATGTCGATGTTACTCCAGGAGTGAATAAAAAATTATTGCCGAAATACCGTGGTCCTTATGTAATTAGAAAAGTTCTAGACAATGATCGTTATGTAATTACGGATCCTGAAGAACATCAGTTGACTCAAAAACCATTCGAAGGAATATGTTCTCCGGAAAACATGAAACTTTGGAAGGAACATATTTAATCGAATTCAAATTGTTATGAATATATTTTACTTTAGTTATGTTACTTATTATCTTATGTATAACTTATGGTTAAGAAAAAAATTATGACCAACCTTATGTATTTTAAGATTTTACGAATCATTTATGAACTTATGTCTTTATCAACAAATTTATGTATTTATGTATACTTAGATTATTTATGTACTTATGTCTTAACAACCGAATTCATGTATTAGTTATGTGTGAGCCATTTATGTTAAGTGTTCCAATGATATACGAATTTTGTTGTTAACCTACAGATGATTAGGGGCAATCATTGTGTCAGGAAGGCCGAACTATAGCGCTAAACATTTAAATTTGAATTTACCGCGATGTTATAGTTGCGTGCTAGGTGGCATGATGGTGGTTCCTGGTCGGTAATACAGTGTGTGTGTCAGAGAGTGAAGCAAGCTGGCGAGGTGTGCGTTTAATGGCGCGACATGTTAAATTTCACTACAACAATAAATCAACTAATATCTTATGTCTAGTGTTTTATTTCTTGGCCATCACTTACTACAGATTATAATAAAAAATTTAATACAGAACTTGAACCTAAAGCAGTTTTATTTTAATAAAATTTTGATTTTCTATTACAAATTTCATAAATTTGGTTTTCTTTATTTAAAAATTTATGAATTTTGTAATCAACTAGCTTATTTTGTTACCGAGTAACTTGTTTCTATGTTCTGTTTATTTACAATAATGTCATTTGTGTAATTTTTTTTCATCAATATTAATAGTAACTTGTTTCTATGTTTTGTTTATATTTACTGTGTATGTCATGTATCATTTTTCCTGATGACGACAGACTTTGATTTCGTCGAAATGTTGATTATTAATAAATATTAATACAAAATTAAATCCTAAAGCCGTTTTATTTTAATATAATGAGTTCTGAAAGATTTTCTACTATATTTTTCATTATTAGCCTCAAAACAATTTTTTCTTTTGTCACAATGAAAATATCAATATTTAATAATAACTGAAAAAAAACTAGTTTCACATAATAATACACGATCGATTAAAAGCAACAATAACCTCAATTCAGCTTTAAATAGTTTTTCCATACAATGAAGAACGTAGAGTAAGGTTAAGAAAATGATGGCGTCCAACAAATGCAACCAATTGGATTAATGATTTAGTTTAGCATATCAGTCACAGTGGGCCATGACCGCCCACCTATTCTTCGAGTGCTTGATATAGCCTGGGTAGATTGGATGTTGTTGGTATTGGTAGATTATCGAAAGCATTGAAGAACCGTCATCAATTTTGCTATTGGAGAATTTTTGCAAGTTGCAGTTTTTTTCTTTTTTATTTATATTCATGTTGCGGTTTTAGTTTTATTATTTACGTGTTAAAGACGATGATGAAACAGATATATAATGATTTTGATTGGCTGAAACATTTCAAGTAAAGAAATGGTAAATGATAAATGGTTTACACTATATAGAACTTCTTATAAGCCAATTCTGAACAGTATAAATTTTTTGTAAATCTGTAGTTAATAGAAAATCTGTAGAAAGAGAGTTACAAATTTATAAATATGACAATTCTGCTCGCACGTTTCTAATGTGACATTTTACAAATATGACTTTGTTCTTATGTAACGGTTCACCGTATGTTACAACTAACTTTATACATAATTTTATATACTGAGTTCTGAAAGATTTTTTACTATGTCAAAGATTTATTTTAGTTAACCTAAAAAATAAAGTTGCAAATTACATTACATACTTAATGTACAATTACATATTGTTAGTATAACTTCTTAAATTATGTAAAATTACAGCTTGCATATTAATATTTGTAATAATTCATGAAAATAATGAAACTTAGTACATATTTTGTGTAACAATACTAATAAAATATTTTAATTGTAATTCATTCATTTCGAAATATATCGTTTATGTAAATTTCGATATTATATGTAATTATACTAACAATAATATTACAGAACTAAACAAATTTATAGAAAATTCCTGACAACAAATTTACTAAAAAATTGTAATATTACATACATATGTACTTTTCCATCACATTGATAATATCATATCGCATAATGTTGATAATAGTTCTGATATTATATATTTTTAAACAATTATGAATAAAATTATACTTTGAAATACTGGGCATCATAGTGTCTCAATGTTTGTAGGTAAAATTACTTAATTTTTTTAGAGTGTACCTATCTTAAACAGTCTTAACTCCAACTGAAAAATTAATTTCTGCATGTGACTAGAACAGAAAAATCCGCATATGACCACAGCAGTCTGTAAACTTGAAAAAAAAAACATTACATAATTTTCTTATCCGTTTACAACATTATAAATCAATGCGTTCAATAAAATTATTGATTCGAAAAAAAAAATGTATTTATTTCCTGTTGTAAATTACCACCTCGCGTTGTTCTATTTTCCGTTTCGGGGATTTCGAAGGCCACAAACTAGAACATAATGAAAAACATCTACTACAAAAACGCATATACATAGGTTGTAATCATATGCATAAATAAATATTAATCTACTATGTAATATAGATATATCGTATAGTAATAAAGTAAATAATGAGTTATACTATTGTAGACTGTGTAGTGTAGGCGTTTTCTTTCAGCTACTGACTTATACTATTTATTTTGCAATAAAAAGAATTATTCTTTAATTTTTGTTTTAATTTGTGAGGTGTATTAATTGGAACAATTTTCTGTATATATGTAAAGAATTCAAAATATTTTTTTAAAAATGTTTGTGTAAATTTTAGCAGACATTAAATTTACCATGTTATTAAAATAAAAATGCTTTAGGATTAAGTTCTGTATATATTTTAATTAAAAATTGACGTTTCGATATACTCTATGTATATCATCATCAGGAAAAATTATATAAATGATATATATAATATATAAACGGAACACAGAAACAAGTTATTAGCTAACAAAATAAATAATTATGATGAGATTCCCCCAGTGTAGTTGAGTTAATTAATTAATTAATTATTAAGTTAAATTCTACTGGAATAAATTAAAAAATATATGAAAAATAAACTGAACATAGGAACAAGTTACTAGGTAACTAGTTACTTATTTTGTTGAGAAAAAGTGTAAAAGTTTATTTGAAAACCAACAAACCATCAGTTTTGCTGAAATAATATGTATTTTTTTATATAAAATGGCAACTTTTTTTACAGTATACATATAGAATGCCGCCAAAACCATTTTTATATTTGATGACACTGTCTCTGAGCCTCGCAAGTTTATTGCCCTTGTTTTTTTAAATATTTGATTCAGGTTTCAAAGTTAGTTGCTTGTTTAAGCTTGAAAAAAAAAATTCACTTTTATGTGTTTTATTTTTTTTTTACAGAAAATAGTAAAAGTAAAGAAATGAAATTTTTGTATATATTATTTGCATACATACACAATCACCCTATGTACCTAAATGAGTGTGGCACAAACTCTTTCCACTGTACCGAAATTAATTTTCTTCAAACATTACTATCCAGACAAGCAACTTTAGCTTCATCCACATTCATAATATCTCTGATACATGATCTTTTTCATATATTTTATAATTTAATTTAGTTGTTTATAAAAATTTAAAATATTTTTTTTAGTATGTAATACAATTTCAATTACAAAAACAGTATTTTTTAACAGTAATATTTAAACATATGCATATATGCAAATATACGTTTGTAAAATACATTAAAATATCATTAAAGGATAATCAATAATTTTAGATAATTTAATCAATAAAAACTTAACGAATATGAACCTATTATTATCCCGTTTTAAAACTTGTTATCATAAAATGCATTTGATTAAAATTGAGCCAATGTGGGTGGAACACCATAAACCAATCGCAATCATAATAATTACCAACGTAACTAGGTTATATTATACTATATTTAGCACACGATTTTCATGTTCACGGTTACGCGAGAATCAAATATGCAAACATAAAATTAAATATTTTTCTGTGTAATAAAATATTGGAACAGTTTTCGCAGGTTTATATACCGTCGGATTATTATTGAGATTTTTATTTTAATTTCATATATATCAATATATCTTATTCAAAATGAAAAATGTAATAAATATATTTTAATAATTAAAAATCTAAATATTTACTATTAAACAATGCAAACATCAAATATATAAATAGTTTTTCATCAATATATTAATGTTATGTAAATTATATTGTCTATGTCTATGTAAAAATTTATTAAAAATTATGCAGAACTAAAATTTAAAGCTATTTTATTTTAATATTTGTAATATTTGTCATATCAATCAAACAATAACTATTGGAAATAACAATATAAGTTTAATGTAAATCAATCTAATAATACTTTGATTTTATATTGAGTGTTAATAGCCAATTTAACAGCTAATGCGATATTTTCCAGTTATTTATAAACTCATAAACTTTGTATAAATACATGTAATTACAGCATATTAAAATCGTAGTTTTATTTATAAATTTAAATTCAAAATTTTAGTATAAATATTGCGCATTATAACAGAAATTAATTTATGTTTATAAAACAATATTTTTTTTAAAATAGCCGTCGGAAATGTAAAATGAATTATGCAGTTTCTGACTACCGTGGACGGTATACATTGCATTTCTTATACTTTTTCACACATTTTCAATAATAAAATTTAAATTCAAACGAAAATAATCAATGCAATTATCAATTAACTTAATTTAACGTAATAGTTTGTCAATATGGCCGCCGAAGCTGCCAGATTAAATACAATTGACATTGTAGTTATGATTGGTGCTACCACTAGTAGTGTATATATTAACTAATTGCTATATAATAATGCCATTATTGTATTAGTATCATAATTGCTTTTTTCTATATAGGCAATATTCTAACGTAATATAAATATTATGATACGCTTAAAGAAAAAAGTATTTTTCTAAATGTGCAATATTTAATATAAGTTCTTATTTTTAATGTTTGTGATATCCGATGAAGAGATGGAATCCATCAACTGAATTTAGAAGAACGCCATTACTATTTAAATTTATTTATAATAAAAACAACGAAAACATATTTGAAATATGCAAATAGAAAATAACAGACAACTACGTGTAACTATCAACTTTCTTGTTTCACGCTGAATGATGAAAAAAAGTCTCGCGTTCTGAAATGAAGCATATAGTTAACAATGTTTTTATTTGTATGTTGTTACTTCGTTCCGTGCTGGGCTAAATGAAATATATTACCCGTGAAAACGGATTTTTCCGTCACGTTAAAGTTGCGTCCCGTTCCTGATTACGAACAAGTACGAGAGACGTGCTCGCGCAAAAATATTTATTCATTTACCGATTGTATTTTTTTTTTCGCGCACTGTCACATTACAGAATGGATACTTGACTATGGTAAAGAAGAATATTTATTTTCTTTTTGAAAGTGTTGCATCAAAAGAAACCAACACATTGATGCATTATGAGAAAAAAATAAATAAACTTTTACATACAAATTTTTATTTTAGTTTAAACTGAACCAGATATTTGTGGCAGAGACAAAGCAATAAATTAATTAATTAAATCGATGTTTTGACGTACTTTAGTAATTTGTTTTTATGTTCTATTTATTTAATGTATATATCATTTGCATATTTTTTTCTGATGATGATGTATGTAAAGCATGTCAAAACATCGATTTTTAATTCAAATGTATACAGAACTTAATTCTAAAGTTTTTCTATTTTAATATAATGAATTCTGAATTTTTTTTGTACAAAATTGACCAAAGCAAAGTAAATAACTTGTTCGAATTTAATCTATAAAAATAATTGATTAGTTATTTTTATTATTTGTAAAAATATAATTTGTCATAATAAACAAATAATTTTGTAACTCTAAAACAATGTTAAAGAAAACTAAATACATGACACATTACGATTACAAATATTGAAAATATGATATTATAAATGTGAAATTATAATTTAATTTTATTGTTTTTTTAAAATGCCTATACATTTAACAATAATGAAATTGAGTCATTAATTTTTCAAATAACAAATATATGAAATAATAAATTTGGAATTAAATTTTAGTTTTATTGGCTTTCGGAACAAATTTGGTAATATTTTTATAAATTATGTTTCGTAGAAATAATGATTAAATATGAGTCAAAAATTGGCTTATCATATTTAATGTATATATATATATATATTAGACTGTGTCAAAAAAATCGAAGTTCTAAATTTCGAGCTGCTCATCGGGAAAATGTTAGAAAATGCTTAAACAAAGTTGGTCGACACGTAAAAACCAAAGTTTTTTCTGCCCTGGGGGCGCGCCACTAAAAAATGTGCATTTTTTAAAGGATTTCTGGAAATAATCATATTTATTGTAAGGTTCTATCTGAAAGCTTGGTTTTCCGCGACTTCTGCGGTATCTTGTCCAAATAATGATTTACAATTACTTCAAGACCTAATTAATTATAAAAACGAGAAAGAAAAGATTGCAATGGCTTCTCTTCAAAAACTGGCGGGACATTTATGGTATCTCTCAGATGAGTTGTCTGGTCTGGCGCTGTTTGATCCACACGTTCCTGCTCAACTTAAGAGAAATATTGTATTTTCTTTACAAAAAAATAATATTGTTACTGACCCTGTTAAGCGTTTGAAAATTAATGTTAATTGTCCTGCTGAATTGGAAATGTGGAAAAAGCGTAGTTTGGCAGATTTAGTTTCCACTAATACAATGAAACTATTTACTCGATTTGAAATCGATACCGATTTTCTGAACATGGATCCATTATTATGGGAGTTTGACGAAAAATATAAAACTGCTTTGCGTCGCCTGTCTTCTTTGCGTGTCGTCAATGATTCAGCCGAAAGAGGCGTTGCTCTAATTGAAAAATTTAACTCCTGTATTTGCCAAAATGAAGAGCAAAAGCAATACCTTTTGAAGGTAGTTCAAAAACACCGTCAAATGTATCCGAAAGCAAAAAAGTAATGAAATATTTTTTTGTTATAGTACATTGTTTGTGTAAATAATCTTTTTCAACATGTTCTTTAATATTTGCAATCAATAAATCGTTTTGTAATACTTACTGAACTTGTTTAAGTTAGTTTAATAAATTATTTTTTAAGAATACGAAAATATCATAATAAAAAATATGCTAAATTGTTTATTACACTATTTCAAGCATTATATGTTACTGTATTGATTCCAGAGTGACTACTGAACAGTTTTTATTAAGATTTTAACTGAAATTTTGATTGTATTTGTTTTATTTACACAAATACAATTATTTCCAGAAATCCTTTAAAAAATGCACATTTTTTAGTGGCGCGCCCCCTGGGTAGTAGAAACTTTGGTTTTTACGTGTCGACCAACTTTGTTTAAGTATTTTTTAACGTTTTCCCGATGAGCAGCTCGAAATTTAAACCTTCGATTTTTTTGACACAGTCTAATATATATATATATATATATATATATATATATATATATATATATATATAATATATATAAGTAAGAATTAATATATATATATATATATATATATATATATATATATATATAATTTAGAATATATATATTGCCTGTCAGCAGGGTATTGTTAATATTTAATAGTTGAATAATTACACATCGAATTTAATTAGAAAATTAAATTAAAAATTGTCAACTTGTCGTTGGACACTAACTCGAATAATTATTAATATCTTTCATATAAAAATCAACTTGTATTCTCGCTTGCGAATTGTGAGTGTTTACTTGTCTTGATTAAAAATACGTATGAATACTTTACATTGATTGAAAATTGTTGGCTTCTCGTCTTGACTCGATAGCTCAGTTGGCAGAGCATTAGGCTAGCGACCTATTTGTCCTGGGTTCGAGTCCCAGTCGAGGCAGTTGACAATTTTTAATTTAATTTTCTAATTAAATTCGATGTGTAATTATTCAACTATTAAATATATATATATATATATATATAATATATAAGTAAGAATTAATATATATATATATATATATATATATATATATATATATATATTATTGTTTTTAATTTCAATTAAATTTCTTAACCATAGACTTTTAAAGAAATTAATTCCAAAGAAAACAACAAACTTATTGTAAACTTTAAAATTATATCTTTCAAACTAATACACTTTTTTTTAACTCAATTGTGCTATACTTATACAACTAATAGAATCTCATAAATATAATTCATACCCCTTCAAATTTTTCGTGTAGCTCCACAATCACACAAGCACCAAACCAAATTTAAAACTGGCCAAGTTTATTCTATCTTTAACCTATCTTCAAAACCTTAAACTACCCGCTATATCTTGCGTTCTTCCAGCGGGCGTTAAATAAATGTAATCTCGTTCCGAAATTCTCGGAAACAGAACGCGGTAATTGAAAATGAACGTTTTACGCTACCGATTCCCGGTAAAATGATGAGGGAAGTTTTGTTGAGAGACACATTAACTAGCTTACATTCTTTTCATACATGAAAAACATGATTATTCTTCTGCTATGGTGATGGATGATCTTAGGTTTATAAACTGTTTTTAATTTTTGTTTTTTGGATGGACAAAGTGCCTGAACGTTCGATGGTAATTTTTCGGATTTGTTTTACCAGAAATATTCGATTTTTTCTCGGAAAAAACAAATGATTACGTAGAAAATTGTGCGTAGATCTTGGAAAGTATATCAAATTTCTAAGAAATTTTTTAGATATTTTGTGGAAAAAGTATGGGAAAATCATAAAAGTAAAAGTAATAATCATTAAGAATGCATTATATTAAAATAAAATGGCTTTAGGTTGTAAATCTCTACTAATATTTATTAATAATCGACAATTCGATGTACTCAACGTACAAATGATATTTACAGTAAATAACAGAATATAGAAACAAATTACCAGGTAACAAAATAAGTAACTATGATAGATCATAAAATTTATAAATTATTGATTAAACGAAACCAAATTTTATTTAAATCAGTGCCCTTTTACATTGATTGATGTTATCTTTTTATAAATTTTATGATATACTTAGATTTTGTTACCTAGTAACTTGTTTCTATGTTCAGTTTATTTACTGTAAATGTCATTTATATCATTTTTCTTGATGAAGACAAACGTTGAATTAATCGAAACCGTCGATTATTAATAAATATTAATAAAGAACTACAACCTAAAGCTGTTTTATTTTAAATGTAAAAAGTTACATTTTTATTTTAAATAAGTTATAATTGTATAAAAAAAATTTGAATATAATTTTAAATAACAAATTTTCAATTTCTTTCAATTAAAATGTAAAGTGGAAGTCACTAACTTTTATAAATGGAACATGAAGTAGAACATAAGTAAATCTATCGCAGGAACATAGATTTAGGTCAATAATATTCACATATATTAGTACATAGTTCCAGAAATTTAAAGTCAAGTCTATTAGATGATTATAAGTTAAAAAAATTAAGTTATGTGAACTTAGCTACCTTTCATTTTATAGTCGCAATTTAAAAGAAATAGAATAAGGGTGTTATGTATATTTAACTTTATTTTACTTTCACAATTTGTAAAGACAAAAAAATAGAAATTTATGGAAATTTATGTGTAAATAGTAGGTAACTTAAACGATATTTTAAACATAGAATTTTTTTTAAGTATAATATTACTAAAAATAAATAATTTATTTAACTTTCAGTGTCTATTAGGATAATTTTTGCATAACTGCAAGATATTAATTTTTTGTTATGACATTATTTGTACTACGATGCACTATCTCGAATTATTTCAGATGGTAAATAAAAATGGAATAACTTGTGTAACAACATATATATTATTTTTTGTTTGCATTATTTCGGTGAACAGTGTGCGTTTTATAACATAGAATTATCTTTGATTCTATTTATATCCTGCGCAGGTTACACACACACACACACTAGAAAAACTTTAGATAAACTATCAATTTAAGCACGCAACCTTATTCCGCTGTAAAGGTATACACCTATAAGCTAAGTACAGACACTAATATCACACACGCAATCGATAATCAACCCCGAATTAGGTGAAAGGTTGAAAGGGCCGGGTCAAGTAGCGCCTTCTCTATTATCCTACATACTAACTTAGATTTGATGAAAGAAGGTATATAACAGAATTTTAAAAATAAATGAGAAACAAACGCTAATCAATACTGACCAAAAAAAAAGTAGTAAAATATATCTGTTGAATAACACGTTGATGCACCTAATTTTTTAAGTATAATTAATTTTTCAATTTTTTAATGAAACGTAAATACTTTTTATTGTGAGGGATATAATATAAATATTTATATTATATTATAAAGCTCCTTCCAGGTAATGTGTAATAATTTTAACCTTTCACATGTTTACGAAGAAATTGATATATTTAACATATTGTTATTATTTTTTATTGTTAATTATTTTGCAGGAAGTTTTATATATATACAAGGTGTTCGTTCGCCAGGTTGATATAGGACAATAACATGGGATATACCGATAATATGCAGAATAATTCTTTCTGTAGTAAAATTCGGAGAAATACTTAGAATACTTTTCGATAGGGAATAAAAAAGTTAGGTATATAATTTGCTACCATGTGCCGTTTGGGCGCTAGAATTTTTTTTTGATTTGTTTGTTTTTATTTTTTTTCTCAAAAACTTACTTTTCGATAGGGAATAAAAAAGTTAGGTATATAATTTGCTACCATGTGCCGTTTGGGCGCTAGAATTTTTTTTTGATTTGTTTGTTTTTATTTTTTTTCTCAAAAACTATGAGGTGTAAGAAAATAAGCATGATATGGAAAAATGCGGAATATTGAGTAATATAATTGAGTGAAGAAATTACTATTGTAGAATGCATCGTTTAGTAAAAAGAAATTAAAAACTGAATTTTTGAAAATTTCTCAAGGGGAAGAATGCAATAAAGTTTGAAAATTTGTAAACAAAGTCGTATTAAGGAAGTTTAAGTTAAGTTTTATTATTATTATTCTTGTTTTTCAATATGTATATTTCATTTAAGAACAATTTTTGTTTTTGAATTATTTAATATATAATTAAGCATAAAACAAAAAATGATAAAATAAAATAAAGTGAACTTTTTTTTATCTGCCCAAAATTTACAATAATATTAGATGCATAATATCTTTAATCCAGCCTTGTCTATAATTTACTGTATCTTCATCTTTTTTAAATCTTTCCAATTTTTTTTTATGCGAAATACAATAGTACAAATATTATTAAATTGTATTTTTATAAATAAAAATTATTACAAGTTGTCATAATACTGCGGAGACTGTATAAAAAATATTTAAAAAATTGTTGTTACATTCAATGAAAATATTTTGTGAATGACTTGATATCCGGTGTCTTCTGTTTTGTTTTCAAAGTCTATGTGGGTCAATACGGGTTAAATAAATCAATTAATTCTAATGAATATTAACATCAGCACTAGACCAAAACATTTCATTGTAAAATAAATATGATATTGTATATACAACACGCAAACACGGTACTTACCATTGCGTAGTCGTAAATTTAAGATATTTTATACATTTAGGCGTTCTCCAGTAAAAAGTTATAAACAATTTTATACAATAATTTAAAAAAAATATTTGAAAGCATTAACAGTAAATTTACCATTAAAATAATTAAAAATAAAAAAATATTGTTGAAATAAAAAATACATCTAAAATTATAAATTATCAACTTTCAAAAAAGAAATATATTTTATAAATCAATTTAAAACTAAATCATGTTTTAATATCTAAAAATCTCACGTTTAACAATAATGGGGTCGTTGCACATTTTTTGAAAATTCCTTTAATCAAAAATATATATTAAAATAACTACGTAAATATATGTTTCAAAACAAAATTATTTATAATAAATAAGAAAATAAATTTTAAAGTTGAATGTCAAATTGGAATTTGCTATCTTTTTAAATTACAACTTTTGTAACACAGTAAAAAAAAAATGAAGATGTAAGTTGAGTTCGTCGAAACGGCGATTATTAATAAATATTAATACAGAACTATAATCTAAAGCCGTTTTATTTTAATGCAACTTTTGTTTTTATATTCGAAAATACAACGTCATTAAACTACATTTAACGACAATAAAATCTAACAGAATTGTAAGTTCTCAATGTTGTTAAATTTATTAAAATGTAAAATAAATATGTCTTGTTTCCAAAGATGTTTCTATTATTTTAAATCCAGAAAAATATAATCTATATATATATATATATATATATATATATATATATATATATATATATATATATATATATAATCTGTATATGCTTAAAAAGATAAAAAAATTATTACGTTCTATGTACATAAGTGGTGTGGTAAAAATTGTAGTAAAAATTGATGGTACAATTTTAGTTATATGCTAGTTATAGAGAGTACACAAGACAAAAAAAGGTTGGGAATCGCTGATTTAAAATAATGTTTTTAATAATATCAAAATAAACTAATGGTAAATGGTATAATTTTTTTCTATATCACTTGAAACAAATTATTTTAAAAAAATACTCAAACACATTTTGAACGTCGAATATTTGAACCGAAGAACGTTCAGTTTTCATTTGCTTTGGTTGTACATTTACACCTGCATTTTGTATGTATGTGTGTAGAAACGTGTGTGGGTATATCCTTGAATTATGAGAATTTTTCTAGGAAAGTTGCCGTAAATACACGGAAATATGAATGTTACGCATTTATAGTAATGCACAGAGCGCATATATACACAACAGTATAAATAGCATCAATATTTTTATAAAACTTTTTTTTCTAAATACCTACTATACCTAATCAAGAAATTGTTTATTATTTTGTAATTTCAGACAATTATTTTACATAAAACATGATTGTTTCGTTTTTATCTTCGTTGTGTTTTACTTGATTTTAAATGATGTCATTACAATTAACAATCATAAAAAAAATAAATGTTTTTATTATCGTTAGATAATATGAATGTATTAAAAAACGTAGACTTAGAAAATTATTGACATATTGAATTGTTAGATAGACTTGTTGAGTAGTTAGAGTAGTATAATTGAGTGTGTTTTGTGTGAGCGAAAGTGTCCAAGTAGTAGGAATAGAAGAAAGTGTATGAGAGAAATTATGAATGTGAATGAAGCTAAAATTGCTTGTCTAGATAAGAATATTTAAAGATAACTGATTTCGGGATAGTAAAAAAAGTTTGTGCCACAACATTTTGGGTACATGCCGTGATTGTGTAATATATTTTGAAAAGTTTAGACACGTCTACAACTAAGCTACAAAGTTATAGCTTATGACATTTTAAATTAATAAATTATGGTTTATATCAATTCAACTAGCATACTCTCAGTAATAACAATAATTGTTTAAAATTTAATTTGGTTAGCCTTAACTTTGTGATACATATTGATAAGATAAAATAATAAATTAATATACTAACAAACTCACTAACGACTTAATCTGAAGATGACAGTGCAGTAATTAATTTTTAATAAATATTGTGATATTTTACAAAGTAATTGTTTTTTTATTATTATTTTATTTTATTAATAACTTTTTTAGTTATGTAAATTCTCTTTGATTATCTATTAATTCAATAATAATTTTGTAAAATTAAATAAGAAATTATTAATTTTCTTATATGTAACTATTATAATAATATAAATCATTTTATACATAAAAAATAAATCTAAATACATATATCAATGTTTTCTTGCACCATTGAATCACACATCGTCATTAATTAAATTTTTAATCAAATATTTTTTTCGATAATCCATCTTTCATTTGCAATATCCAAGCGAAAAATTACACGCAATTTTTTGCCAAAAAAATAAATCACCTCTTTTACTTTGATTGATATTGAACAAATCATCGAAAAACGCATTCCCGATAATTAAATAAAATTCAATACTCGTTCTTGGCAACAACAGCGCCATCAGCGCACTCTGTTGACCAGTTAACGAACTGCCACAATTTCCGAGAAAAGCTTACCGGTATAACAATAGAACGACGCACACGTCGAAACCGAACTAAAAAAAAACAACTACTTTACCGTTTTGTATAAGTTACAGTAGGTAGTTAAATGCGGTCTCTCACATCTATTATAACGAGACAGTTTTGTCGCGATCTTCGTTTAGTTCACGTGTCTCGTCAATAGTTTCATCTCTTTTGCTTGAACGAGTGTAAGGCGAAGAAGAAAAAAATGACTATCGTTAATTGGCCGGAAAATTGTGGCGTATTTAATTGAATTTTACGCGCCTGGGGTTGCGGCTGTGATAGGGGTGACCAATGGATTATACGGGAATAAATTGGGAGTTTATACGAGGATTTTTTGTTTTCATTTTACTTTGATGCTAAAGGTATATTTTGGTGCGTCATGTAGTTTTGGTTTTTCTTTAATTTAATGTGATGGTATTTATTAACTTTTATTGAAATGAAATTAATTTTAATAAATTACATAATATGTACCGCAGAATTATTTTTATTTGAATTATGTATCAGTAAATATTTTAGAGCATTATAGATAAGATGCTTTTTTAAATATAATATTATAATATAGATAAAGATACAGTAGCATTTTATTATTTAAATGAGAAAAAAGTTATCAGAACAAAAGTTTATCTAAATAATTAAATAATTGATATTACTTCAAAAATATAATAATTTTCTAAATATATGCATACAGGGTGTCCATTATAATAAAACGGATTAATTTTTATTAATAATCTACGTTTCGACGTATTCCACATACATCATCATCAGGAAAAATAATACAAATGGCATATAGAGTAAATAAACAGAACATAGAAACTAGTTACTTGGTAACAAAATAAGTAACTAGATTATAAAAATTCATAAATTTTTATAATGTCTCGAATATATTAGAGAAAATTTAAATGAATTTCTAAAAAAAACAGCGACATCCATAAGAATAAAATAGGTAAAAAAGTGAGATTAGGTTACCAAGTAATAGTAACCAGTAACCAGTTGTAGAATAGTATGTAGGTATATGTATAATTATATTATTTATATTTGTTATATGATTTATGAGAATTAATCTTTCCTTGGCCGAATATACAATAGCTGACCACACTGGGCGGTATACATTTGCATTTCTTCACATATTTTCAATAATCAAATTCAAATCCAAGCGAAAATAAATGATGCAACTGTCAATTAACTTAATTTGACTAAATAATTTTTAATGTAGACGTCGGAGATGTCAAATTAAATACACTTAACCATGTTTCTTTGATCGAATATGCAGTTTCTGATCAACCTGGACAGAGTACATTGAATTTCTTGCACTTCCTCATACATTTTCAATAATCAAATTAAAATCCAAGCGAAAATAAAGGATACAAATGTCAATTAACTTAACTTGACCTAATAGTTTTGAAATATGTCTTCCGAAGATATCAGATGAAATACATTTGACGTTATCGTTATGTTTGGTGCTGCCACCAATGGTGTATATAGTAACTAACTGCTGTATAATAATGTCATTGTTGTACTAATAACATAAAAACCTTTTTTTATGTATATAGGCAATATGGTAACGTAACATTAATAAGAAGAAGAGAATTATTATTATTATTATTATCTTATACAATTACATATTATACAATTTAAAAGTTCTAAGCATCTACTGATATATAATAAATTCAATCCGGTTTTAAATTTACAATTACCTGCACATCCATTTGTGACAACCAGTCACATAAACAAAAACAACAGTTATCTAGGAAAATAAAAACCGACAGAAAAATCTAACAAATTCTTTATGAGAACACAGCAGCAAACACCATCTTTGTTTCTCTTTCACACACTCAAACAGAGGCGTCCACAAGTGCAGGCAAACGGGGCATTTACTCTCTCTGGAATTCAGTACAAATTCTATATGTTTCTCTATAATGCAATGCTGTATTCCAATATATACTTACAAAAAAAAAACTAATTAAATAAAAAACTATTCATGTAATTATTTGTACTCAAGCTTTGCCCCTTTTTGCGGACGCCACTGCACACAAACATACACATCGTCTATCTCGTCTATGTCTCCTAGGTGATTCTGATTCCAATTCCAGTGTCTCTGAAATCATCAGTTCATTCGTCGTCGTTCGGTTCGAAATAATTACGACGGCCCGACGTAATTGTAGTTTACGGTACCGCCGCGTATGTCGCATACTGGACATTGTTTGCCGTTGTAGTAAAACGGCTTGGCGGGTTAATTACTGGCCAAATGGCGACCGAGCAGGAACTGATTTGCACTAAGCATTGTGGACGGAAAAAAATTGTCGCGCAAAATGCTTGTCTTTGATCTGATGGTAAAATGGCTTTTTCTTTGATTAGAAAAAAATGTAGTTGTTCCATACAAGATATGTTTTAGTAAAACATGCTATAGTTGTTTGATTTTTTACAATTTGCACATTAAAAAAAATTAATCAAAAATATACATTAAAATAACTATGTAAATATATGTTTCAAAGCGAAATTATTTATAATAAATCAGAAAATAAATTTTAAAGTTGAATGTCAAATTTGAATTTACTGAAAAAGTTCATGTAAAAATTTTCCTGTGACATCTGTAAATTTAGATATTAAACTGATGCAAGTCAGTTGCTCCTAGTTTTTATGTAAAATTACAGAATTTTTTTTTTTTCAGTGTAGATAGAAATGTTTGGAGGAAGCTAATTTCGGCATAATGAAAAGAGTTTGTGCCTACTCTTTTGGATATTTGGCGTGGTGGTTGCCAACACAGTCACTTTGAATCGAAGGCTTTAAGTTTAGCAATCTTTCTTTGAGCTTCATATTCTTTAAATTAAAATTCTTCAAGCTAACTAAAAGTTTATATTTGCAAAAATTAAAAATATTTAAAAGTTTGTATCTTCCATTTTTTTATTTCCACACAATAAAATTTAAGATATCAAAATTTTGTTTTTAAAATGTTTATGTATTAACGAAACATTCAATTGAATAACATAGTAAAAAATCTTTCATAATGTCAGAATGAAAAAATATTTAAGCTAAAGTTCTGTTTAACGTAAAGAGAACTTTAATTGAAAGTTTTTTTAATTTTAATATAAATAACTGTTTTAATAACGTAATATAAATATTTTATAAAAACAATAAATGCACCGCCAACAATTGCAAACATTTCAACAGCAATTACCGAATCATTCACAAAATATTTCCGGTTGTAGCCGCCATAATTATATCTGAATCAAATCCTTAAAAACAAAATCAACAAAAACTAAAAAATCATAAAAAGCACCAATACATCATAATCGTTCAAATTAAAAAAAAAAAAAATAGAAAGAAAAAGATTTGCGCACAAAAAATTCGAATGTTTCAATATCGGCAAACGCACCAGTGGCAACTGTTGTATGCGGCAGCGATGTGGGGAATGCAGGCAATGCACCACACACGATGTCCGGGGCACCCGGAGTCCTGCACGTCCGGTTACGCGGGAAATATTTGCCCGCCAACGGAGACCAAATGGAGACGATGAACGAAAAAATGGCGCAATTGCCGGTCCCCGACTTGCGCTTGCTGGGTGATTATTTGGTTTTTCGGATATAGGATTTATTTGTATGAGAAGAGATAGGGTATACACCGCAAATATTAGTGAGAGCAGTACACAATTAAATTTCAATATAATGGTCAACGATGAGCACGTGTAATACTTCATGTGTTATACATAGTTTTTTTTTACGCGTAAAAAACTGTTTTTACATTGAGCAAATTTACTTCGTTACGTAAAGAATGAATAATATGTAAAAAAAAAAGATATTTATGAATTATTTTAAACTCCACACAAATTTTTCAGAATTTATAAAATAAATGAATAGTAAATCAGTATATTAATCAAATTTCTACATACAGCGTCTGCGTAAAAAATACAAGAAAAAGTTAGTAAAACTACTTATATCTATTTAAATAAATATTATTATGAAAAATATCATAGAATCAAATACAATAATTGAATAAAAGGAACACATTTCTAATGAAAAATAAATATGTAATTAATAAATATGTACAATTTATTATAATAACCTGAACAAATCATAATACTTTTTAATTTGTTTGATTATTTATAATGGAGTTTTTAAAAATTAACCTATCTTGAACATCCCGTCATTTTAAATTTGTGCTCCTTGCTCATACTCATAAAAACACGCGATTTATATTACTTATCACAACAAATTTGATAAATACAAACTAACAGCTATCAAGTAGCGTAATACGAGTAAAAAACTAAAATTAAACATTATTTATTTTTACATATTTTACAATGTTTTACAGGTAAACGTAAAAACACTTTTTTACGCGTAAAAATCCATCCCTGATCATGACCTGTTTATTTATTACTTCTTTATGATATATATGATATTTGTATTGAATATATTAATTTCTACTCTACTTATGTTTATCATACAACAGTATAAATTAAACAAGTGACTCTTCAGTGGGTAACTGTTTTGAAATGTCGAATTTTAATATTACATTAAGCAGAACTTAAACCATAAGCTTTTTCTTATTTTATTATTATAAATCAATTTGTTACATCTATAGACCACATATTTAAAGCTGATGATTAAAATCTCTAATTTCCAAACCTTATTGAACACAAAACTAATCACCTTTATTGAAGCATCATTCTCAATCCCCCAAACAAACAGTATAGAACCCAGCCGGTATCGATAGATAAAGCCTGTTGGCCGAGTATTTAATTCGGTGCCGAAGTTGAAGTGAAATACAACACACGCCAATTGTACTGTGGCCCGGGGATCATCCTTCTATGGCCAACGAACCGCTCCGTAATTTGATGGAACAATTTCCTAACTAGGTCTCTCAACGTATTAACGAGTTTGTACGTGTTACCGCCCGGATTCAATGGGTTCTCGTAGAGTAACTGGTTAACATTTGAGGGATTTCTATTTTGTAATATATTGATTTATATGTTAGTGCATTAAAAAGTAAATGTATTATTATTTTTGGTTTCTTATTTAATAGCGGACCTTGTAATCGATAAAAATATTAGTTAGCGGTATTGCAAACTGTATTAAAATATTGGTTTTCATTTCTTAACCGGTTTTTTATACTCTAAATCGGTTGAAACCGATAAATTTTATAGTTAATTTTATAAGATAATACTGTATATATTTAACACGGTAAAAATCTTATATAGTCATTATATTAAAATAAAACTGCAATAGGTGGTAGTTCTATATTAATTTTTATTAACAATCGTCGTTTTGACATACTTAACTTTATCACGAAAAATGATACAAATGATATTTACAGTAAATAAACAGAACATAGGAACAAGTTACTAGTTAATAAAATAAGTAACTAGATCATAAAATTTTATAAACTTTTTATAAAAAAATTTATAATATTAAAATTAAAATTTTATAATCTAGTTTCTAATTATTTTATTACTTAGTAACTTGTTTTTATGTTCTATTTATTTACTGTAAATATCATTTGTATCCGTTTTCCTGATGAAAACGTACGTTGAGTTCGTTGGAAAGTCGATTATTTTTAAATATTAATACAGAACTATAACCTAAAGCAATTTTATTTTAACCAAGTAAGTTCCAGCTGAATCGAGTCGAAAGTTAACGCACAAACAAGCCGTGCTAACCGGCCGGCGTATTTAATTAATCCTCTATCAAAACCCATGTCAAACAAGAAGCGGGGCGTCTTTACCGACACGTCCAACGAATCAGCGATTCGTGGCGGCGGACAGTGGCCGACCACCCGGTCAAACAAAGAGTTAAAAATTTTCGACGCGCGGTCTACAAGTTCGCGCGGTTGATCCTTTCGCCCGGTTCTTTGATACTCGCGCGTCCCCCTTGACCATTCGTTTTGTTTGGTTTGTTGTTGACCATCGCGGCGGCCGGATGTTGTTACAAAGTTGCTCGAGCACCGTGCGCGCGCGGTATTTGGATTAATAATAGGGTTGCGAAAGAAAGAGATATGGGCCTACGAAATGGTTTGTTTTTTGGGTTATTCGAGTATTTAGTGTGGAATTTGTTTGATGATTTCAACTTGTATGTATGTGTGTGTAACCTGGAATTATTAAAGTAAATAACTTTTTTCCTTTAAGGGTATAATAATGTTAATATTATGTTACTATATTGACTATGTAAAAAGAGGACATTATGTTACCAGTACAAGAATGACATTATTATATGCAACAGTTAGTTACTATATATATATATATATATATATATATATATATATATATATATATATATATATATATATATATATAGACACACACAACTGGTAGAAGTACCAATCATAACTATAACGTCAAGTAATTTAATTTGACATCTTCGGCGGCCATATTGACAAACTATTACGTCAAGCTAAGTTAATTGACAATCGCTTTGTTTATTTCCGCTTAAATTTAAATTTTATTATTGAAAATGTGTAAAGAAGTGCAAGAAATGCAATATGCACCGTCCAGAATGGTCAGAAAAAATCTTTCAGAACTCATTATATTAAAATAAAACGGCTTTAGGTTGTAGTTATGTATTAATATTTATTAATAATCGACGTTTCAACGAACTCAACGTACGTCTTTATCAGGAAAAATGATATTTACAGTAAATAACGGAATATAGAAACAAGTTACTATCTGTTTACTTATAAATTTCTGTTTGCTTCTCTTATCAATCTATTGTTAATATTGATGGGTCTTGCAGTTATATCATGTATTTTCGAATTTTACATCATAAAGATTTTCTAACGCATGTTACGCAATAACAGATTTATCTGGACCGTTTTCTATTCCTGATGAAGATGTACGTTAAATACGTCAAAACGTCGATTATTAATAAATATTAATACAAAACTAGAACCTAGAGCCATTTTATTTTAAATAAAAATTATATAGCGTATGGATAAAACTGAATTATCTGTAAACTGCGCAATTTTGCTACAATTTTAATGCACATTTAATACTACACAGTTAAAACTGAGCTAAAGCTGAGCGTATCTGATCTACCCAAAACCATCAGTTGTTTGTCCACGTTTAACTTCAAAAACCCCGCCGCTTTAACAAAAGACAAAAGAAGTCCAAACGAGGCCACACACACATCATCAAATCCTATTCATCCAACCAAACCTATGTCGTAAAAATCGTCAGTTAACTGGTTTCTAATTTATATTTTAACAGATATTTTTATATAGTGTTTCTAAAACGTTTCGGCTCTGGAAACGCAGGTGCTCGATCGTCAATTGTCCGCGGTTCGGTTTCACTTTCAAACCGATGTCCCTTTTTGTTTAATAGACTATCTATCTATATTTAAAGTACTTTATGTATAATGATGGAGCACGCCCAGTTCGGCTTTATCGATACCGTTCAATCAAGCCGGGTAGTTACTAGTTTTAATAGCCTATAAAAGGGTTGTTGGGGTTATTTTACTATTGATACGGTTTGATTATGTTTATTGATTGGTCCGCGGTTAATTATTAATCAGTAATATGGTTATTAGGATGGATATTGTAAGAGAATTTATGATCTAGCCGACAGTTTCAAAACAATTTAAAGTAAAAATATTTTTTTTCTTCAAGCATTTCATAATATTAATATTTCGTCATCAAATTGCCTATGTAGAAAGAAGTTATTATGATACTAATGTAATAATAACATTATTGAATAACAGTTACTAACTATATACACCATTAGTGGCAGCACAAAAACATAACTACAACGTCAAGTGTATGTAATCTGACATTTTTGGCGGCAATACTGTCAATACTATTACGTCACGTTAAATTAATTGACAATTGTATTGTTTATTTTAGCTAGAATTTTAATTTGACTATTAAAAATGTGTGAAGAAGTGCAAGAAATGCAATATGCAACATCATATTTGTCAGCAACTTCATATTTGATCAAAGAAACACGGTCAAGTACGAATGTTGAGCAATAGCAGATTTTTCTAACAACGCTAGAATATCTTTATGATGTAAAATTTGAAGATAGTGTAATCATTGCAAGACCCATCAATATTAACAGCAGATTGACAAAAGAAATAATATAAATTTATAAAGAAATAGATAACATCAATCACTATGAAGGCATTGAGTTAAATAAAATTTGGCTTCCATTAATTCCATTAATTCTATAGATTTCATGATCTAGTTACTTATTTGTTACGTCTAGTAACTTGTTTCTTTCTGTAATTTACTGATTTGCTGATGAAAACGGACGTTGTGCTCATCGAAACGTCGATTATAAATAAATATTAATACAGAACTTTATAACTTTAACCTAAAGCTGTTTTATTTTAATATAATGAGTTCTGAAAGATTTTTTACAATATTAAAAAAATATAATATTCGACACAAATAAATATTAAAAATTCAAAAATAAATAATCTGGTAACCCAATACGTATTTGCTCTCTCTCTTTCTTTATTTCTGTCAGTTTAAATGTCCATTCAATTAAATAAATAAACTTGATTTTAATTTATAACGTTGAAAACAATTAAGCATCCTAATTTTAATGAGTCAATATATGTTCCTCCGTATTAAACTTTTTCTCTATACGTATTCTATAAATTCATGTCAATGAACATTTTTCTGAACCGTTCCTGACAGTTAACAGCTCCATTATAAGCCTTCTGGGGGCTCACCACTAAACTCAGCCATAAAACTACAGATTCCAACGATTTTTTTCCCCTCTTCATTCAATCTAATTTGTATAAACAGTAAAAAAGTCAGTAAAACCGCGGGTTGTCCAGTTTTAGTTTCGGAAATACTTTTCGATTGTATAAATAGTTTTTTATGTATCTAGATTTTTATATAGATTTGTTAGTATAAGAACTTATTTTATTTTTAATTTATTTTTAGTGTTTGTGTGTGATGTGAAATGGCCTTACCAGTTTTTCTTATTACGTTTTGTGATCACATCGTTTGGAAATATAATGAGACAAATTTTATTGTTTTAGATTTTTTATTTTCAGTTTTTTTTTGTGTTTTATTTTTAGAAATAAAGGTTACAAGCTTTGTTTCTATATATTTGATTTTATATAATAGCAGAACAAATCAACTTAGTAAAATAATTGTACAAATATTATGATAGTAAATTTTGCTTTAGAAGTAAATAAATTTATAAGCTACAAATTTCATTTCAGTGTTATATTCGGCATATTTAACAAATTCTTTTTATTAGATCTTGTATAATTCTTACTTTTCTTACCTTAAAATTTATTTTCAAGTACTTTTCAATAACTAGAAATTGTATTGAATATATTAAAAGTTATCGATAAAATAGAGAATTTTATTATATTAAACTTTTCTATTTTCTCACATAAAATTGCAACGCATATTGAAGAGTGTAAAAGATATTATGCCTCTTCAATCTTTGGGTATATATAGAACACCGTGTGAATGCGGTAAGGTTTATGTTGGACAGATAGATAGAAGTGTTTTTACTAGATTTATAGAATATAAAAAGTCAATACATCTAAACCATCCAGATAAACTTGCTATTGCACAACATGCGTTAGAAAATCTGTATGATGTAAAATTTGAAGATACGGTAATATTAATAGCAGGTTGATAAGAGTAGCAATAGAAATTTATAAAGAAAAAGAGATAACATCAATTAGTGTAAAAGCTTGGCTTCTTTTAATTAAAAATTAAATTTATATAATTTAGTTACTTATTTTACCTAGTAACCAGTTTCTATGTTCTGTTTATTTACTATAAATATCATTTGTATCAGTTTTCTTGATAAATACGTACACTAAGTTAGTCGAAACGTCGATTATTAATAAATATTAACACAGAACTATGGCCTAAAGCCGTTTTATTTTCATATTGAAAGTTATTTTGACAAATGTCAAAATTCATATAACTTATATTTCAGTAATTTAATAAATTGTTAAAATTTAAAATTCCAATTAAATTAAGATAGTAATACTTATTAAATGTAATAGAGTGAATGTCGACCATTTTATAATATATAAAGTCATTTCTGGTTTCGCGATGTTTTACACATACCACGCCTTGCAAGATCAGGGTTGTATCAGAAACTCCGATTGGTCAGTTTGCGTTATTACTTAGTTACTTAGTTCACTCTTATTGCGATATGTAGTTAAGCGAACCATTAATATGTATTTATAATGCTTCCTCACGATCTTCATTGAGATACATTTCATATACAGTTATTTATACTCGTTACTATTTTTTTTAATTGTTTAGTTTTCTGTAAAATATATTTTAATAATTATTTATTATTATTTTTAGTTGTTTTTACCACGCTTATATTAGCTCACTCTGTTGTCACGGTCATATCTTATAACCAATTTTTAGACCACTTCCTATCATCTGATCTCACTGAAATTTTGCATGTAGATTTATTTCAGGAGACAACACAATATTTTAACAAAAAAAAATTGATCTGGCAAGACGACAAGACTAAAAAGCAAAAAATAAAAAATATAAAAAAAAAAATTTAAAAACCACGCTTATATTTAAATGCACTAAAAAGAGGAAAATATATTTTTTCCTGGTTATCCAAAATTTTTAGAAAAAAATAAAAGCATGGAGCGCTTAATCATCATTGCGAAATATATAGTTTCCTGGCGCTCCACGCTTTTATTTCTTTCTAAAATGTTTGGATAACCAGGAAAAAATTATTTTTCTTTTTTTAGTGCATTTAAATATAAGCGTAGTTTTTAAAAAGTTTTTTTTATATATTTTATTTACTGTAAGCAACTACGTATTTTTTCTATAATTTGGTTTAGTATGGTCAATGATACTGTCAGTATTAAAATAATTATAATAACATTATAATAAGTGTATTTAGTGAAATTAATATAATAATATTTTAAAGTTGAGATTTTTTTCAAAAATTTTACAAGTTACTGAGTTATTGATGCATAGCCTAATAGCCGATTCAATGACTGAGTAACTTGCGAAATTTTTGAGAAAAATGTCAACTTTAGAATATTATTAAAATATTTATTTAAATAAATTAGAAAAAATTAATATACTATGTTTTTAAAACGAACTAAAACGTATAAAATAATTTCATACAGATTCTTGACCTCATACAGATTATCCTGAAAATTTGTGATTTTGAATTTTTAGTAGCTATGACATTACTTGTAAGATATCAAACGAAAAACGTGAGGCGTATGTAATAGATAATAGTAAGGAGTGTAGGAAATAGCTGTCATTACAATAAAATAGAACAGCCTTAGGTTACAAAAGTTCTGTATTAATAATTATTAATAATTGACGTTTTAACAAACTCAACGTTCGTCTTCATTAGGAAAAAAATACAAAATGTATCTGTTTTTTCCTGATAAAGATGAACGTTAAATTCGTCGAAACGTCAAACATTAATACAGAACTATTTAATTCTAATCTTTTAACAAAGTCTCCCATTTATCATATGTGTCACTCATTTAATAAATTAGATGTAACTATAGATATTTTTTCATGTTCTCTTTATATTTTTATTAATCATTTACGCACTGTACACAGTTAATGTTTTCTTTTTATAATTTATGTATATAATTTTGTAATCTATGTTTCTATCGTTTGCACCATTTAATTGGGCTATTGCCTGTTTGGTGTAATTAAATAAATAAATAAATAAATAAATAAATAAATAAATAAATAAATAAATAAATAAATAAATAAATAAATAAATAAATAAATAAACTATAACCAAATGCTGTTTTATTTTAATAGCAATATTATTTAAATCAAATAATTAAAAAATACTTGTAAAATTACATTCAATTTACCATATCGATAATATCAATATATCGATAACGACAAATTATCGATATTGAGGGAGTTTTTCCCAGCCCTGTATGACACTAATAAACTACATTTAAACATTTGCAAAATATTAGTTATAATTTATTTCCCACTAAAACACATTTTCGTAATTAATATTGCTAAAAACATTTTATTCTCAGTATTCAACGCCAACTAGATCTGAGGCAAGTGAATCCCGCTTGAAATCTATAGTCGAAACATTAACACCGCGATTCAAGCACACGACCAGATTTATAACATGTAACTATTTCTGAATTTTGAAGTGCATTAGCGTATAACTAGTTCGAGAAATACATCTATACATAAGAAATATATAGACCACATGATTTTTCAACACTCAAACACTAGTATGTGTTCTAAATTTAATATGTCTTTGCGTTGTTCTCCTTCCTTTGCAAAGTAGCTAGTTAGGTACTAGTTTAATAGCACGGTTAGTAGTACCTATAGTTGAAGGCATACTATATGCCAACCGGTATGAAAACATTGTGGAGACGTCATGGTCGACATCATGGTAATTTGGCTTTTCAACAAAACAATTGTTACGATTTTTTCTAAGTGTGTTTTTCGAATTTATTTTATTTCCACTGTTCTGGCGTAATGCCAGGTATGTTAGAATTAGCGAAAAACCTAGTTCGTCTAGCTATTATGCCCTCTCTTTTGGTTTGGTGTGTGTGAATGTGAAACAAGTGCTGTGAATAGTGTTGTGATTGTCTTATGTTTTACGTTGTTACAGTGTTTTATTATTATTATGTTTATTTAAATTTTTATATTTGGCTGTGATCGTTTTCTTCGCATGTTTTATTAGCTATTGAGTATTAAATTTTGATGTTTATTTTTTGATATTTGTGAGTGAAACTTAAAATAAGGTACGTTTTGTTATAATAATATTAAAATAAAAGGACTTCAGGGTTGTAGTTCTGTTAGAAGTTTTAAGTTTTCGTTAAGATAAATTATAAAAATGACATTCACAGTAAATTAACAGAAAATGGAAACAAATTACTAGCTAACAAAATAAGTAAACAGATTATGAAATTTATAAATTTTTAATTACTGGAAGTCAAATTTTATTCTGTTATTTACTGTAAGTATTATTTGTACTTTTTTCCTGATGAAGACGTACGTTAATAAATATTAATACAGAACTAGAACCTAAAACCGTTTTATTAAAATTTGTTATTTGTTTTTGATATGTGTGAGTGAAATTTAAAATAAAGTATGTTTTAGAAATGTTGAAATTTGAGAGTCATATTTATATGCATGATGCTTTTTTTAACAATAATAATATTAAAATAAAACGACTTAGGATCTAGTTCTGTATTAATATTTATTAATTCTTGACGTTTCGACTAATTCAACGTACGTTTTCTTCAGGAAAAAAGATGTAAATAACATTTACAGTAAATAAACAGAACGCAGAAACAAGTTACTAGATGTAACAAAATAAATAAATAGATCATGAAATTTATAAATTTTTAATTACAGTAAGCCAAATTCTATTTACATCAGTACCTTCACACTAATTGTTGTCGATTATTACATACATACACAATCACACCATGTGCACAAAAGTGTGTTGCACAAACTCTTTCCATTATCTTAAAATAGTCAGTTTCCTCCAAACATCCCTATCTAGACAAGCAACTTTAGCTTCATCCACATTTATAATTTCTCTCATATGAATCACCCTGTATAATATATTTTAAAGATCTAGTAATTGTTTTTACATAAAAATTTAAAAGTACTATTTTACAGACTTATACAAGTGGTTCATGTATCATTGTACACATTATAACTTTCTTTTTAATTAAAGATGAAAATTTTGGTTAGATTAATAAAATTGCTTTAATTCGTATTATTGAAATTTTGACACCAACTTTTATTTATTTTGACAGTTTCAGTTAATGAAAATATTTGGTTTGTAAACTATTGAATTTTGACATTTTTGATGAAACATTTTGTGTTATAAAATACCGACTGTAAATGTAAATATTTAGAAATTGTTATTTGCTCAAAATATTTACAAATTTGAAACTTTCATTTCAAAATAATTTTACGTTATAATTAAACATGTTTGTTTATTTTACACACTTGAAAATATAATTTTATATATTGAATATAAATTTTAAATTAAGTTTTTTTATTTTTATGTAGTGAATAATACCAATTCTGTCGTGCAAAACAAATACCACTCTTTAAGAGAATGTGTTCGTTTGAAACAAACTTACATTTAGTATTTTTACATAAGACTTTATTTGAGAATATATATAGGCGGTCCTAACTTGTAGTATTAATAGTGTCCACTTGGTTCGCTCTATTACAATGCAATTTTTTAATGAAATAGTGTTTCAGGACATAGCATAAATTTTTCTCTATTTTTTAAGATATTATTTTCAAACGAAAACTAAATGAAAGATGAAGAATGAAATTAGGATGGCAAATTGTTAGATTTTTCAAAATTTTATTAAGAAATATTAGAAAAAATATACTAAAATATTGGCAATATTTAACATAATAAAAATAATATAAAAAATATATTTTAATTTGCCGCCTTAGAAAAAGCTTTTCGCTGTAAACTCGATTTTGAAATATAAAATATTTCATATATTAATATTAAAAAAATAATTGCATATTTCCCTGACTATATTTTGGCTCATATTTTACACCTATTGCACATTCTATATTGTTCAGGTTTCAAGTTATTGGCGATAATACACCCTGTGTAACGTAAATATGAATTTGTGACATTCAGAAAAAAACTATATTCTATGTATAAAAATTTAAATAATTACATTGTTACAATACAATGTAAATTATGTTAATTGACGTAAATAATTATCATAAATATAAATTTTATTGCAGTTCTAATGTTAAAAGTTAATTATAAAAGTATAAAATACATAAAATATGTGTTGCGGACAATGTTTGATCATTTTACGATTATTCAAATTAATTTTTAGTCGCAACTTTGCTTAAAATCCGTAACTAATTTGACACAATTTTTATGACCTTTTCGTAATTTTTTTTACAGAATTGAAACCATTTATAATGCATTTAATAACTAATATTAGAGCAAAAAATTGGTCATAGATATTTTTGTATAACATTTTTTTTTATATATAATAAAAACAAATGTAATATTATTATCTGATTGATAATAAATCAATGAAAACAAGTTTATATAATTTATAATTTACGATGAGACAAATCTAGAAAAAATACTATTTGTATATTTTTTGTGTAGAACAAATAATTATAATGTTAAAAATGGTTTATCTTAAATGTTTATCAAAATAACATATTTTTCACTAACATGATCAATAGATCATTTTCATTTGTTACCTGCATGATTTACATAGTGTAAAATACATATTTAATATGTTTTTTATGAACATGAATCATTTTATAAAAAAAACTAAATTAATTTATTTTATTAAGACCCGGTTTTATAAACACCAAAGTAAATTATAAAATAATTAAGTATACAAATAATTTTCTCAAAATAGTAATAACATTTTTTATACTTTTTTGTGCAAAAAATATTGCACAGCTTAATAAAAATGTGCGCTTTTCAAAAAAAATCTGAGTTCTCCAGGCCCCCTCTTAAATTTCAAAGTGTATCGCCACCACTGCCCGGTGACTGATTGTTTTCGTGTGTTAGCTTGGATGTTGGAACCGAATGTAGCGATAAATATCTGGGCGTTGATGTGTGTTTTATTTTGCAGACAAAGTGGAGGACCTCACGGCACCTACGGCTACAGACCTTAACGCCGCCGTAGCAACTGCGGGCCCAATTGCGCTCACACTAGACACACCGAACGACCCACAGTCGAAAGGATTTGGATTAGGACGGTTTCTCAAAAAAGGTATACCCATATGCTATACACGGCAGTTTATGTTATTGAGAACTTGTATGTCAATGATTTTACAAAGCAAAATTATTTGGCAATGATTTATTATTTTGAAATTAAACTATATTTCTACATAGACAATATGGTAAAATAATATTAATATTATGATACGCTTGAAGAATAATTGTATTATTTATGACAGTCATTATTGCTGATATTTTGCCAAATATTAGATGTGATATTTTTTCTCAAATTTTCTTTGAATTTAATATTTTTGTTTTCAGTGACATAAACACTAAAAATACGGTATAGCAAACAAATAAATTATATATATTATATTTATAATAAAACAATAAACTTAAAATATTGCTCTTTCTGTGTTTAAAAATTGGCAACTTACAATATTCAAAACAGAATTTCATAACACATAAACCAGGTAACAGATTTTTACGCGAGATAGATAAATGTTTAAAGTAATTTTGAAGAGAGTGGCTTTTGATGCTGTTGACTAAAAATGTTTTCTCTAGCATTGCCAGAATCTAAACTTGGAAATTTGTAAAGGTACTTCTAAATAAATAGAGTAAAAAAACTTATTCTTTTTTTACAAATCTTTAAATATATATATTCCGGGTTAATAAATTTAAAAACTAACAGTAGGTACATAGATGCAGAAATAAACCACTACATGAATTTAAATAAACAATTTAAATTATCTTACTGCAAAAAATATTTGATTTTATTTTATTTCTTTTTTTTAAGTGTTAAAATTTACATACATACTCAGAAAGATGTGGTACAAACTTTTTCGAAATCAGTTTCCTCCAAACATTCCTATACAGACAAGCAACTTTAGCTTTATCCACAATCATAATTCCTTTCATACATGCTCTAATATTCTTACTACTTGAAAACTTTCGCTCACGCAAAACATTTTTAAAAAAATTCAATGTTGTAAAAATATTATAAAAATATAATATGAAATGAAAACAAAAATAAATATTTATTTGACAAAAAATAATTTAATTGATTTTTACGATTATTCGTGTGGTAATATGAATACTATTTGAAATATTTCATTATTTATTTATTAGGTATTTTAATTAAAATAAGAATTAATGAGATTTCAATTAATTTTAATTGAAACGAAACATTTGCCAAATCTATAATAAACAAGAAGCCAAGAAATTTGAACAAGTTGATTATTTGCTCAATACTAAAACATTTAGATATTTATTTTACAAGTTTATATGTTAAATTTTAATAGTTACTTTATTTTGATTATTTATTTGAAAATTAAAAATTAATTTATAATTTAATAAAATTAATTTAACACTTATTTAAAATAACTTATTTTGAGTTGAGTTCGTCGAAACATCGATTATTAATAAATATTAATACAGAACTATAACCTAAAGTCGTTTTAATTTTATATAATAAGTTCTAAAAGATTTTTTTACTCTGTTAACTTAAGTTAAATTTGAATTTCAAATAAGATGAAACAGTAACATGTTTTTCTTGTACAGTTTAAACAAATTTCACAAAGAATTTATTATCTGAGTGTACATTTCAAATAATTTACGTTGTAATTTGTAAGTAGAGCATATTTTAGTATCATGTAATACGAAGGTAGTTCCAGAAGTACCCGACCTAACAAAGAAAACACAAAAAAAATTGGGAACACAAAAAATCTGGGACTATTCAAAAGTATTTTATGAAAGATTAACTGAATACCTATATTTACAAACTAATAAAAAAAATGTAATATTTTTATCTTAACGGTTCATAATTATTATCTGTAAAAAAGCATATGAATGAATTATTTACATTTTTGCCTACATCAAAATGGAAAACTGTTTTTGTTTTTTATGCAACAAATGATTAAATAGAAACGTTGGTTTAATACATTTTCATCTTTAACAGTCAAAATACAAGAATTAATTTTTTTACGCTCATAGAAGGCGCTAGTTATATACTCTACTGATTTGATAAATTAAGGCTTAGTTTTTGTAATATTTGTATAAAAAATTTCTTATGACATTTGTTATGACATTCACATTTCAAAACAAAAATTATGGTTCAAAATTGATCATAAAAATTAATCAAATATTATATAATCTTTTTTAAGTAACACTATTTTAATTGGTACAGATCAGCAATTTGTATTTTAAAAAATATTTAACAAACGAAACAATTTTTTACAGAAAATTTTAAATCTTTTTTAATTCAGAACTTGAAATGCAAATAAGTAGCTTTTTTTTTAATTTCAAATTAATAAAAATTAAAAATATAAATAAACTATTTGACCTTCATTCATAACTTTGTAGTCTGGGCAACGTCTAGTAGCCAAAATATCGTATGTCTGTCTGATTAAATAAATTAATCTTTTGAAAGGACAAAGAACTAACTTTTGGTGCAAAGAATTTCCGGTTGCTTTTTTCAGATGTCTGTCACATAAATTAAACAAAATTAAAATGATTTTCATTCATTAAAATATTAAGCTTAAAAAAACAGTAAAAGTTTTTTAATTTGATCATTTCTTGCAACAAAATATCGGATAATTAAAACCGACAAAACTATTATTATAAATTTGATAAAAGTGCAAGTGTAATTCGATATTAAAATTCTGTCACAAGGAGGAGAAGAGATGTGTTTGAATATTTTAATTTTTGTTCAAATTTAATACCGTGACATTCCGCAGGCAAAACTTTTGAAAACCTGTAATTTTATTAGTTTTAAAAGTATTAATATTTTAATTACATGTATATCGAGCAAAAAATATAGAAAATCATTCCAAATCAGCAATTGATAATTTTAATAAAATAATACGTTTAGAAACATATGGGTAAACCCATATATAGACAACTTTAACATTATCAGCTGGCAATGCTGTATAACAATGAAATAATATAATTTTTATGAGAACTAAAAAATATTTTGTAAAAATCTGACTAATGTAGCCATTATTGATTAAAAAAAATTATTAATTTTTCCGAGATTTTCTCGCTTAGAAACACTATAATAATATTTAATTTCTTTGCTGAAACAATACTATTATCCGCAATAGCGCGCAATATTAAAATAATAGTGGCCAGTTCGTTTAATTCTATTTGACAATCAAGGCATATTCAATAAATCAAATGATTTTTTTCAAAAAATTAATGATTGTGTATATATACAAACATTTTTAGTATCAATTCTTATTAAATTTTTTTTCTTCTCTCTGTTTTGTTGCTGTTAATGTGAAGAAGAAAATGGCTTGTTTTGTTTCAATTTGATCCGAGTTATTCGTTTTAATTTATTTCTCAAACGCAGTGGCGGCACTAGACTTTCAAATTTGGGGGCTCGCAAAGACCAAATTTTTTTCTGAGAAGGAAACATATTTTTATGAAATTAAGTAATAATCTTTACACGAAAAGGTAAAAAAATATTAATTCTACTAATTTCTAATTATCTAATTCATTTCTAAATTATTTTACATAAACAAATCAGGAATGTGGATTAAGAAAAAGTTACTTATCTGGATAGGAATATTTGGCGGAAAATAATTTTGGTATAGTGGAAAGAGTTTATGCCACACTTTTTTGGGTATATCACAATCCTTATCCCTGCTATACCTGAAGAAGGCCTAAACGTTGGCTTAGCAGTTAATAAAAATATATAAAAGAATGAATTTTGTCAATTACTAATTATTTATTAAATATTAACAGTCGACTATTTTTTCCAATTTAATTATTATTATTGTTTAAAAAAATATATATTTGAGGGTCCAACTGTGGTATATTTTAAAAGAAGAGAGAGTAGGGCTCCCATGTATTGCCAACTGGTGCCACCATTGCCCAGACAATATATCTCTTTCACCACTCAATTAGGCGCGCAGTTGATGTTTCTGATAGTTCATTCTTTACGGTAATAAAATTATTTAATTAATAACGTACGAGAAAATTACTTTTATCTTACACAATTTTTCTTTTATTATTTTGAATTCCTTTTTTTATTAATATTGCTTAAATGTAAACGGAAAGATTAAAATAAGATTACATATTAAATTCACTATGGCTGGAATAGCTCGGTTTTTGGGGTGTTTTAGGTCATTTGTTTAGTCTGGCAATTATGACAACTGAATTAATTATCTTAAAACCGGTATTAGTTAAAACCGATTTTATAACCACACTAGGTTTATTTTTTGTTGTAACGTCACAGATTTGTAGTATTTCGTACTAGTAATGTCAAAAAATTTCGAAAATAATATTCGGTTAACCGTGATAACCGGGTAACTACAATTAATAGATTAACCAGAATTAATCGGTTAATCGTTACATATTTTATACTGCAAATAGTTATTACAAACACTGTTTTTTATAATTAAAATTCTATATTTTACTCATATTTAGAAAATAAGTGTGCATGCAATTAAAAAATGCCAAATTTTAAATATTTCAGGTACCTACAGCTTAGTGTGTTTTTAATAAAGTTAAACTAATACAAACAAACAAAGTTATAAAATAATAAACATTTTACAAATTTAAATGAGTATATTAAACAAATGTATATAACTAAAGTTTACAGTTTAAATTCAAAAATAAATAATAAAAAGTGATTATGTGCAGTGCTTAATATTCTATACGTAGTTAATAAATTTTAAATAAAATAACTATTATATACGTAAGTTGTGATATTATATTTTTTATCGTAAATATGGCAACTGAAAACATATACATTTTACTAATAATAAATGTATTGTTATATATTGTTCTCCTATTAATTTAATGCCAGAAGATACAAGCATAACAAATTCTAACTATTAAGTTTTTTTTTAATTGCAATTATAAAAATCTATTAACCAAAAATTTATATTACACTTTAAAAAATCGACCATTCTTAAACAATAACCTACCCAAATACACAAATTCATCTACTGTAAATTTATTTTATGATAAAAAGATAAACATGTAGCTAAATATTTAACTAGAACACTCTATATTTATGAAATTAAAAATATAAAAATAAATTAACATGTAAAAATTGTTTCAGCTTGGCAAAAAATGTTGACAAGCAGTGACGATGAAAGCGAGGAATGTCACGAACTTTATGAATGTAAGTAAATTTTAACATATTCATAGTTTATGTTTTTTTTAATATCTAACTATATATAAATTATGAGCTCAATTTTCATTCTTTCTTTTACACCTGTGGTAAAAATCCGTTAGGTCTGATCTCATACATCATACAAAAAATATATATACATACATATGGAAAATTTCAAATGACTATTATTTATTATTATTGATGTATATGGCAACATCTAGCGAGCAAAAGCTGAACAAATCTGTAAAGTATTGTGGATAATATAGAATGCTATGTTTAATTATGACAAAATAAAATTGTTTGTTAATTAATTAATCATGTTTCGTTATAATATTAATAATTTAAATATTTTAAAAATAGAATTGATGAAAATTACACTTTAAAATCTGAATGGATTCATTTAAAATTGAAATTTATCGATGCTTGTTCAATTTCGTAATTATAGATGGGTAAACTTCATTTAAATTATTTGCGTTGAATGAATATTCATTTATCGTTTTTAAATGGTAATAATGAAAATTCTCACTAAACAAGAAAAAAACGTTTAAAAATTTATGCAAAATTATTATTATTTATTCAAATTATAGTGTATTTTAATAAAATATCATTTTTACCACTTTGACTGAAAGAAAAAGAAGTATAGTGTTTGGTACGGTATCTGTAACATTATCCAAAATTAAAACAAAATATATAGAAATCCTTCATGTAAGTTCTAGATGACGAATCTGAACTTAGTTTATGAGGGTGTATGTCAGTCAAAATTTTATAATCGCAACTCTTCCTAGATGATTACTTAATCAGTATTGTTCAATTGTTATTACGTTTGTTATTTGATAGGTAAAGTTGTTATCAGTAATTCACTTTTACTATCATATCGACTAATTTGATATTAGAATATCGATGGACCATCACGATTTTTAAAAAACAAGGTAAAAATAATACAAATTTTAGTCAAACAAAGGTGATAGTAAAAGTGAGTTACTTAGATAACAACTTTACCTATCAAATAACAATTGAACAATACTGATTAATTAGTAAATGACTAAAGTTTAAAACAAATTAATCGTTTAATGTAAAAACTAAAAGAATTATTATTGCGTTTGAGGGTTTATCTACACCATAAACACCCTTGTATTATTCAAATAATAGTAATTTAATTGGCTAATCGTATTGTTTTTCAATTAATATATTTTGTATTGCTTTCTAAAAAAACTTTGATTAAACATATTTATTTAAATCAATATTAAAATCTCTTCAAACTTATTAACATTATTAAATTCATCAAAATTATTTTCATTCAAATTACATACGTGTGAGATACAAAACATCAAAACGAAGAATATTAATTACATTCAGAATTTAATTACATTAATAACCCAACTCTCGTGTGAAATAAAACAAAAATAAATGTTTGCGTAAAGTATTAACAACCCTACCGGTATCTTGTTACATAATTAAGGGTAGTTTGTCCGAGCCGCGCGAATAAAACCTCTCCAGTTTTGCTATGTAAACGAGAAAACCACGTTACACACATGATTGTATTTAGTTACCACGTTTACCACTGGCCTGTATTGAACATGAACACTAAACCGGTGACCAGGCCGCCTAGTTTATTTCCGCCGGCAATCCGCACAACACCGACTGTTAATCGGGTTGCTGCCATGAAATAAAATTGATTAGCATGTGGGGTTGTACACTAAAAAAAATATATCTTAAATTTATGTAATTTTATATAGGTTTTAATAGTAAAAATAACAATTTTTGTAATTTTACTGTAATAATTTAAGTAATATTATATTTTTTAATGAAAAATTACATTTAAAAAACATGTTAAATTACATACAGAACATGTAAAATTACAGTGTAGTTAAAAAAGTATTTGAAAAAAATATACAAATTAGAGAAAATTGTATAGAGGATGATTTATTTTCGTTACCTCTACATGAAAAACTTTTTTTTCTTCAAGCGTATCATAATATTAATATTACGTTACTTTATTGCCTATATTATGTTACTAGTACAATAATTATATTCAGGACCGTTCCTGGAATGATAGCCGCCCAGGTGCAAAAAAGAAATAGCCGCCCTTAAAAATTAACATAATTTATTTTACTATTAATTTGAGGCTAAAAGTGGACCACGGCCGCCCTTTCGTCTGGCCGCCCTAGTGCGGATGCACCTTTTGCACCCCCGCCAGGAACGGCCCTGATTATATTATTATACAGTAGTTAGTTACTATATACATCTATAGTGGCAGCAGTAAGTATAACCATCACGTCAGGTGTATTTAATCTGACATCTTTAGCGGTCATATTGAAAATTATTACGCCAAGTTCAGTTAAGTTGAGTGACAATTGCATTGTTTATTTTCGTTTGAATTTAAATTTGAACATTAAAAATTTGTGAAGAAGTGCAAGAAATGCAATGTACACTACTAGATTTGTCAGACACTGTGTATTCGATCAAAGAAACACGATCAAATATATTTAATTTGATATCTTTGATGGCCATATTAAAAATTATTAAGTCAAGTGAAGTTAATTGACAATTACATTGTTTATTTTCACTGAATTTGAATTTGATTATAGAAAATGTGTGAAGAAGTGCAGGAAATGCAATATGTACCGCTCAGGATGGTTAGAAATTGTATATTCGACCAAAGAATTATTAATTCTCACACATATCACGTAACAAATATAAGTAATTTTTAGTTTAGTTTTGATAAGTAAGCTTAAAAAGAAAAAATTGTATATGTCACTAGGAATTGAAAGCTCAACACAATAATCCTCGCTTTCTACTCCTCGTAACATAATAAACTATTATTTAATTATTATAACTTCACAGTTACCTAAAAAATAAATTTCGAACTTATGAAATATATATATTTACTTAAATTGTATCTTTTATGGATATCGAAACTCAATTACTAGATGAATTTGAAGCACGCAATATATATATATACCGGGTGTAGAAATGAAATGTGAACCATAGGGATTTCAATGTTATTTTTTAAATACGGCTGTATCTCTTTCCCTTTTGACTTTAGAGCAAATATTTAAATACAAAACTTGTTCAAAATGTGAAAATGCATGGTATAAAGTCAATTTTTTTACATAAATATTAATATTTTACGATATACAGGGTTAACCACTAAAAAATGAGCTATAACATTGGGAAACGGGAATGGTATCGAAAAATGCGGAATAATGAGTTCTATAATTCGGTGAAAAAATCATTGTTCTACGATACTTCGTTTAGGAGAACAAAAATAAAAACTGATTTTTGAAAAAAATGTCAATGGTCCCCCCTTATCAACTTTTCGAAAAATCAGAAAAACGTGAATAAAAAATTTAAGAAGAACAGGAAAAAAAAAAGTGTCAGGTACAAAGAGTAGGATAAAAGAGTAGACAACGAAAGCCAGTGTTAAAATATTTAAAATCCTTTTTTTTTTTAAACAAAACACAAAGGGTACCCCCTTACGAAATTTTTCAAAAATCAGTTTTTAATTTTTTTCTCCTAAACGAAGTATCGTAGAACAATGATTTTTTCACCGAATTATAGAACTCATTATTCCGCATTTTTCGATACCATTCCCGTTTCCCAATGTTATAGCTCATTTTTTAGTGGTTAACCCTGTATATCGTAAAATATTAATATTTATGTAAAAAAAAATGACTTTATACCATGCATTTTCACATTTTGAACAAGTTTTGTATTTAAATATTTGCTCTAAAGTCAATAGGGAAAGAGATACAGCCGTATTTAAAAAATAACATTGAAATCCCTATGGTTCACATTTCATTTCTACACCCGGTATATATATATATATATATATATATATATATATATATATATATATATATATATATATATATATATACTCGACACAAATTTTACCATTGACAAATATACGAAATTTTCGAACGAAAAACTTCAACAACTCAAGCACATGTTTTCATTGCAATTAAATTTCCGCACAGCGAGATATATATTTCACTTTACGCCAGTATTTCATTAATTTTCGTTACAGTGTTTCTATCATACCCAAAATTATTCTATATACGAAAAGTTGTTTAATGAGAAATCAGAAATAGAATGTTCTGATAGAATTTTTGCTTTAATATAAACGGAAATGTTTTACATTCATTATTCATATTTCTATTGATATTTGATTCTTACTAATAAAATTGATTGAAATGAATAAAAAAAATGTATATTTGCTGTAAAATTTAATTTCAGATGGCTAATATTTATTTAATTTTATTTTGCTTTCACTAAAATATGATTTCTGGTAGAATTTAATATTTCTTAACGTTTTTTTATTGATTTATTTTACATCAAAATACTTAATATAATTGTTATATTTTTTATTTATTAAAAATACCATAAAAGTATCAGAGAAAAAGTAATTTTATAACTTAAGGTTGTATTGCAAATTTATGATTCAGATATATTAAACACAATTTAAAACACCTACATATAAAAAAAAATTGTTTAATTTGAATATTGCATGATGTTACATTTAAAAAATTTATTATACAAAAATTAATCAATATATTTTATATATGAAAAATTGATATGTATAATTAAATAAATATAAATATTAAATTTATTCAAAACAAATGCTGTTTGACATTTTTAATAACATATTTTATTATTAAATTCAGTGTGTCAATTTTATATACGATTGTTAAAATTTAACAAAATAAAATGTGCAAATTTTATGGTAATATTGTTTTTTTATGTAAAATAACAAAATAATTTTTAATTTTGTTACATTTACATAAAATATTATTCACGTGTATTATCTCGTATAATAATAAAATTTTCAAAAAAATTGTTTCTACTAGATTAACAGAACATAAATCATCCAAATAAATCTGCTATTGCTCAATATATATAGTAACTAACTGCTGTATAATAATGTTATTATTATACTAGTAACAATGAACTTTTTCTATATAGGCAATATGATAACGTAAAATTAATATAATGATACGCTTGAAAAAAAAATTATTTGCCAATTGTATGTTTGTGTGATTCCAGCACAATATACTATTACATAATTTTATTTCTTTTTCTAAATACCAGATCGGAATTTTTTTTTATTTATTTGTCTAAAATTACATTTCTGGACATTTTGAGTAGATATACTAAAGTAATATGGGGCATATGTTTGTGTTAGACTCTATCGATGAACCAATTTCAATTTTTCCACTTTGCAAAAGAGCGTCGTAAAATTTATAGCTAACAATATTTCAAGAGCAATAAATTGTTTTCAAAGTTGTAGTAAATTCATATAGACGAATATGTCTTAAATTTTATATAATAAAAATATTTTTCATACTATAAAATATATTTCTTTTTTCTCCAAACAAATACTTCGTAACAAAAAAAAATTATTGATATGCTCTTGTTATATAAATAAAATAAATTTTTTATTTGAATATACATATTTGCATCTTTTGGTACGATATATTTTATATCATTCAATAAAGATGAATTTGTTAACATAGAAGAATTCCTGTATAAAAATAAATGTAACGTTTAAAAATTTGTATGTATTTTTATCAATTTCATGTTGTTTAAAACAAAATTAATATTAATAATGCTTATTACTCAACAGAATTAATTACATTCCTATTACAGAATAATATTTAATGATACAAAAAAAAAGTATATAAATCATTATAGATTTGAATACATAACAAAAGAAAATAAATACAATTGTAAAATTGGCCAGTTCTACTATACAAAGTTAAAATTAATTATTAATATATGGATGCAAATCTTTAACACAATTTTTAAATTGTGTATATGACATGTGAAATATATTTAGCCTAAGTTGATAATAATTATACAGTTTGCAGTTAATTGAAGAATACTTATATAAGTTAGTGCGAGCAAAATTAATATTTCGTGTATTCACGGATAGTACAAACATTGTTACATCTAACTGGTTATTAATAATCTTATACAAAAATAGTAGCAAATTTTGATTTCTGCGTTGCAGAAACGATGTACAATTAAATTCTTGTAATAACTGTTGATAACTTATCGAACTGAATTGAGCGTGCCCCTTTAAGTAGCAATATTTTAAAAATTTATGTTGATTTTTTTCTATATTATTTAGCAAATACCTAGAATAAGTATGCCTAGCAATAGAATTATAATCATAATCATAATCGAATTTGCTTCTAACGTATGAATTAAACATTATTTTCAAAGTTTCAATATGTTTAAAATCACGACAGATTCTAAAAATAAAATCTAATGTTCTATTTGTATATTAATAAATATACTAGAAGTAAATTCCAAATGTACTTTACTTCTTTCAATTTTATTTTTTGCAAGAAATTTTCTATATTTCAAAGACTTGATCTTTCTTTGAAGAAAATTAAAAAAGATACTAGAGAAAGATAAATATTTGAAATTTACTTATTTATTACAAACTCTTTCAATATACGTAAAAATATATAGACAGTTTTATTTATTGCGTTGATATTTTTTTAAAGTTAAATATCTTAAAAATTCTTTTTTTCAGATGACTATAAGACGAGACAAAAGACGATATTAGATTAGAACTTTGTAAACTAAATGTTACTAGAAATATACCAATATATGTAGAACAATATGTATATATTATTTATATTTGTTACGTGATTTGTAAAAATTAATCTTTTTTTGGTAAATATACAATTTCTGACCATCCTGGGTGGCATACATTGCATTTTTTGCACTTATTTACACATTTTCAATAATAAAATTTAAACTCATGCAATTGTCAATTAACTTAACTTAACTTAATAATTTTTAATACAGCTGTCAGAAATATCAAATTAAATACATTTGACTGTGTGTTTTTGGTCGAATATTCATAGTTTCTGACCAGCCTAGACGGTGCACATTGCATTTTTTCACACATTTTCAATAATCAAAATAAAATTCAAGCGAAAATATACAATGCATTGGCAATTAACTTAACTTCACGTAAAAGTTTGTTAATATGACCGCCGACGATGTCAGATGTTTTAGTTATATTTGGCGCTGCCACCAATTGTGTGTATACTGTATATAGTAACTAACTGCTCTATAATATTTTTATTATTGTACTAGTAACAAAATGAACTGTTTCTACATAGGCAATATGGTAACGTATTGTTAATATTATGATACGTTTGAAGAAAAATCGTTTTTATGTATAATTATAAATTATTAGATAACATTTTATGACAGTAAATTTGGTAGCTGCTAAATACAATGACAGTCGATGTGGTTGTATACTATATGTATGTATATGCCATATTGTTGATTGCAGTGGTTCGAGACTTGCGATAAAATATTTAGAACTATTTCGTTGGCTGTTCGTGCTAGTGACGATCGGCTTTTGTTAAAAACTTCACGATTGCTTCCGTGGCAACGCGTTCCTGCATTTTAGATAGTTCGGTTTTGTGCTCCCGTAGTCGTATTTGCCTTCCGAACGTGCAGTTTTCCTAGTGTGCTATGGTGAAAACGAAATAGCACGTTTTTTTTTGTTTTTTATCTTTATTTCTTTCTTTTTTTCTATTAACTTGCTCCGTCGAATAAAATGTGAAACTTACTGCGATTGGAAGTATCGTTGTTTTTTCCGTAATTGTGCTGTTTTTTTTTTCGAAGTGGTTTTTAGCGTAGAACTGTACGTAAAAAACTAGTTTATCTTTTTTAGTATCAGTAATTTTTATTTACTATATAATTAAATAATATTAAAATAAAACGGCTTTAGGTTATAGTTATAGGTTATAATCGACGTTTTGACAAACTTAACGTACGAGTATGTCTTCACCAGAAAAAATAATTAAATAAATAAATCAGTAAACAAGCAGAACACATTTTATATTATTAATTACACATAGCGTATTATATTAGGATATAGTATGTAGTTTTTTTGCTTAAATCGTTATTAATTTATTTCAATGAACTAATTAAATCATTAGCTAATTTTTCTTTGGCGATAAATTTTTGATTAAAGCCAAATTTTATTTAAATTTGTGCCTTACAATGATTAATTTTATTGTTTGTTTTATAAATTTCTATTGCTTCTCTTATCAATCTACTATTATTATTATTGTCTTGCAATTATTATAGTATCTTCGAATTTTAACTATCAGATTTATATGCTATTGCACAACATTCGTTTGCAAATCATCATAATGTAAAATTACATATTTATTTTATTAGTAACTATATATACATATATATATATATATATATATATATATATATATATATAATACAATTTTTTCTTTATGTTGATGTACGTACACTATGTCGAAACATTGATTTTTTAATTAAAACTTATAGATAACTTAATCCTAAAGTCTTTTTATTTTAATATAATGAATTCTGAAACATTTTTTACTATGTTAAACAGAAAAATAATATAGTGTGGCTCTAATTTTGCCGACATAAATAGAAAATATAACTATTTCTAGTCAAAATTGAAAAATTTAATTTAATTTAATAATTTAATATCATCGGTAGCACCAGCTAGATTGTTTTCTAAAATAAATAGTAATTATCACATTTCTAAAATTTATTTTATTACTTTATTTACTTTATTACTAACAGTGTAAAAAATATCAATTGTTTTTGTAAATTTAGTTTTTTATATTTAACGTTATATAAAATCAAAATCAATTATATTTTATTAATTTTATCTTGCTGCTAAATCTTACTTACTTAACAACATAAAACAATTTCAAATTTCAATCACATTCTGCAAACAATTCATCTTACCACTTTCGTAAACAATAATTGAATAACCCTCAATTTTGTGCCCAAACTTTAAACCATTGCAAGCTACCTCAATTATACTCGTAGAACCAGCAAAATAAAATTCTAAATTCCGTTTCTACCCGGTGTTGTTTGAAAAGACCGGAAATAAAATCAGTGTTCTTCAGGGGTGCTAATAGCGGGTACGTGTCTGAAATCGTTGCCCAATTACTCCGTCAAGCGGTCCCGCATACCCGATCACTTTAACCGAAACCATTTTCGTTCGCAAGGGTGGCCAATCAATTAATTGCCTCCCCCCCCGCCCCCCGACCTAGAACGGATGGACGCTTAACTTAACCACCTCCCTTCCACCTGCCACAAACGGCGCTAATGGCGTCGGCTTGCACCGATAAGTTATCTACGCACGTGACGAGAAATCCAACTGGTTGTATTTCGGCTTATCGGCGGCGCCAAATCACGCTGTTAATTTATTGTCACATTGTTAGATTTGTCGGAATGAAATGAATGGATTTCGGGTGTCGGTATGTTTTTTAATGGTGGGCATGTAGGAATTGGGTCGGTATGCTTTGATGATTTGAATAATTTACCGGGTTGGAACAATTTAATGGTTTCGATTTGCAGAATTGTGTGTGTGCGTTTAAGGAAGGTTCTATATTTATGGCAGATTTGTGCGTTTAGATCAGTCATTGGTTAGTATTATTAATGCTTCTGGTTTTATACCAATGTAATTTTCATGAAATAGGATTGAATTATTGAAGTGATATGTCTAGAATTCTGAGTTTATGTTATATTACACTATAAAAAAATAGCGAAATTACGGAAAAATAGTAGTCAAATTTTACTTACAAAAAATCTGTAATTTTAGTTTACCATAAATATTCTATATTTTTAGCTGAAAATTCTTTAATTTTTACATAATTTATAATAATAACAATGAACATGTATAAATAATCTAATAAGTAAGTAAAATTGCTTACTTTTTACAAAATTACATCATATACTTAATGTAGAATGACATATTGTTGATATAACTTCTAGAATTATGTAAAATTATAGCTTGCATATTAATATCTGTAATAGTTTATCAAAATAATGAAACTTAGTAGGTACATATTTTGTGTAATAATACTAATAACATATTTTAAATTTTAAGTGTAATTCATTCATTTTAAAATACTTTTTTATGTAAATTTAGAAACATATGTAATTATACCAACAATAATATTACATAACTAATCAAATTTTACCTATTTATGGAAAATTCCTGACAGCAAATTTACTGAAGTTCTGTAAATTTACTAAAAGAGACTTTACTAAAAACAAACTGTAATATTATATACATATGTACTTTTTTATTTCGTTGGTAATATCATATTACTTAATATTTGTGATAATTCTGATATTATATATTTTTGAACAATTGTGTTAAAATTAACAGCAGTTGAGTAATTATACCTAGAAATACTCGGCGTTATAGTGTCTCATAGTTTGTAGGTATAATTACATATTTTTTTTAGAGTGTAGCAATTGTACAGATTTGACAAAAGTTTGAAGTTTGAAAGTAATTTTCTCGCAAAACACTAAACAAAACAAAAATCACTGAATAAATCCAGTTCAGTGATAATCTGCAATCCAAATGCAGCGGACTATTAACATTGCCATAATGGCTTTACACACCAGCACATTATCGTACTAACACTGTCAAATGACAGTTGTTTGAAGTGTGGAGACGTGAGAGGGCATATTGCATACTAAATCATGCGCCTTTCTGACTTGGCCATGATTGCATTATGGGGCGCCGTCCATCAGATCAACCATAAATATAGATACGTAATGCCTGTATCTAAAGCACAGATTAAATAATGATGAATATAATGACTTGACACCCATATATGTCTATATGAAATTGCCAGCTAACAACAGAAAAAACAAAACATTTTGTTGTGTACAGAATTGCATAGAATTAATTTACATGTAAAATATATTTTTATTATTTGCAAGTCAATTCACATACACAGATTATCATGGGGCCTTTATGCTCGTGAGCCCCCCGGACGTTGAAACGGCACTGCATCTATATTGAGGTTGATCTGATGAGAGAGCACCGATTATCGCCACGCGGACTTGAACATTACTGCACACATGCTCGTTGAAGCGACGCTGTGAGGTTTAGCGTCGTGATGGCTGGGTGTTGGTTGGGGCGGTAATTTATATCGAATCGAACGAACATGACTGCAATCGTCAGGCGACAATGTTGCTTGTAATTTTGGCACCTTTGAGCTGACAGTAATGACGGTGCAATTGATTTCAAGGAATGAATTTTGATTTGATTTTAATGCAAATTATAATGCGCATTAGAATTATATTCGAATGATTAGATATTAGACGTATTGTGCATTTATTATTTAGCAAACGTAAACGTTATCTAATAACCTAACGTTCTATATTGTACAGGTAGCCCAAAAGTCGCTAGACCATTTAAAAGATGTAATTTTTGTAGCTAAATAAAATTTATTTCCAAGAAGCGTGTTTTCTGTTTATAAAAGAATAAATGTGAATTATTAATAAATAAATAAAAGTATTTTAATTAATGTTCAGAAATCGCAAAACAAATATAATTAATATATACAGGATGGCCCAAAAGTTGCTAGATCATTTAAAAAATATATATATTTTCAAAAAATATGTTTTCTGTTTATAGAAGAATAACTGTCAATTATTAATAAATAAAAAAGTTATTTCATTTTAAAATGGTCCAAAAAATAATATCAATCAGTGTGAAGGCACTGATTTAAATAAAATTTGGCTTCCTTTATTTAATAATTTATAAATTTTATTATCTAGTTACCTAGTAACTTGTTTCTATGTTCTATGTTTATTATATATATTTTCTATGTTTATTATATATGTAATTTGTATTTTTTTTTTCTTATGATGATGTACATCGAATACGAAACAGAACTTAATTCAAAGCCTTTTCATTTTAATATAATGAGTTCTGGAAGAATTTTTTTTACTATAACAGTCAAAAATCTTTCAGAACACAATATATTAAAATAAAACAGCATTAGATTACAGTTCTGTATTATTACGTGTCGATGAACTTAACGTTTATCGTCATCAGGAAAAAAAGATGCAAAAATGTATTCTTTTCCTGATGAAAACGAAACATCGATTATTAATAAATATTAATACAAAACTATAACTACGTTAATAAAAACAAATTTTTTTTCGTGCATGTTTCTATAAATAATATTTCATAAATTTACCACTGCAAAAAATATTTTACAATTACAAAAAAATCAGATAATTTCTTTTCGCTTTTCCATTAAATTATAAAATTACACGTGTCGAGCGAAATCGCGGTACTAATTCATCGGGACAGGAAAGAGATTGGGTTGGTTGTGCGACCTTCTTCTGTAATCGGAACGGTTACTGGGGAAGAGTTAACCTGGTTAAAGCCACAGACAAGAAAGTGTACTTCTACAGTTCATTCTTTAACACTGCTGTAGAGCAGGTGCAAGATTGTAACTGGTTCCCTGTTAAGTTAGAGTGTCCTATTTTTTAGTTGAGACAACTTTATTAAGCAGTTCAATTTATCAGACTTAATGAAATTTCCAAAGAGAACTTTGTTGAAAATAGTTTTCAGATTTTAAATTTAGATTTGTACACTAGATAAATGAATTAGATTGTTTATTCATTTATAATCTAGATGTCATTATATTATATAAAATAAAACAATTTTAGGTTTAAGTTCTGTATTAATATTTATTAATAATCGAAGATTCGAAGAAACACAACATTCGTCTTTATCAGGAAAACTGATACAAGAGATATTTGCAGTAAATAACAGAACATAAAAACAAATTATTAGATAATAAATAAGTAACTAGATTATACAATTTTTATAAATTTTTAATTAATGGAAGTCAAATTTTATTTAAATCAATGCCTTCACAGTGATTGATGATATCTTTTTCTTTATAAATTTCTATTGTATCCCTTATCAATATTAACAGCAGATTGATAAGAGAAGTAATTTTATTTAGTTTTAATATTAAACCTGTGCTAAATATATATAAATATTTTATTAGATATATCATTACACAATTTGAAAATCAAATTTAGTTTAAAAAAAGTAATTAATTAAAATTGATTTAAATTACTGATTAATATTTAAAAAAAATCAAATATTTAAAACACGAATTTAATCAGTTCAACTCTGGTGAGCGAATGTTTTCAAGTGATAAATATTTAAAGAGCCATGATAAGAGAAATCATAAATGTTATTAAACGAAAGTTGCTTGTCTAGATAGGAATGTTAGGCAAACACTAATTTCTGCTTAAATGAAAAGAGTTTGTGCTACACCCTTAAGTGTAGATGGCGTGATTGTGTATGTGTGTACATTATTTAACCTAAGAATTTAACGAAAATGTCAATATTAAATTTTGTATTAACAAAATTTCTGGTTAACATTCAATGTCAGGAAGTTTGCTAATAACATATTGACGTGAACTTTATCAGAAATGATTGTTCTGCTACATTAAATATCTATCTGAGTTGAAGGAGGTGATCATTAAATAATAATTAATCATTTTACGAATAACAATATTCGTGTCGGGATGAATACAATTGAAATTTTAATATCAAGAAATTTGTTAAACATCTTGCTTTTAATATACTAACATTTGACAAGTAACTAAAATGCTGTATTAAAAAGTTTGATGTATCTTACCGAAATGTTTTCTATATTTCTATTGTATTTTGACTTGTGTAAGTACTTTATAGTATGTAAACATAAATAATAATAATAATAATTATTATTATTATATTGCAGAATAGTTTTTTTTTATATAAAAAAGTAGATTATCAAAGTTTAAAACAAATGAATCGTTTAATGTAAAAACTAAAAGCATTATTCTCGCTTATGAGACGACTTTTACTAAGGTGTTTTAAGGACTATCGACTTCGAAAAAAAAAAAAGGATACAGAGAAAACCGTAAACACTTTATATATATTTGTATGCAATACCAGAGATAGTAGACGTAAACACCCTAACGCAATACTTATCTTTTCAATTCGCTGCCGTACATTTGAAGTTATTCAAAATTAATTAGACTATTAGTAGAAACAAAAGATGCCCATTAACCCGGTCATTGGAGCATCGAGGTGGCTGTGAGTTTCGCTTCAATGTTTCTCTCGCTACCCGGGGCTACGCAAGGCTAACTTGATGCATACATTCGTCTGTGTATCAGCTTGTGTTCATTTAGAGATACGCTTCAAAATTGTTTCTATGTGAATTGTGCTTTCAGTGCGTTTGCGTTACGATAATGCAGGAGGGATCTTTATGAGAAACGAGCGAAATGTGAAGTAGAAATTAGTTGTATGCACATTTAATTTGAATTTGATGAGCAAATTTTAGAATTTAAATTTAATTCAATAATATATTATATTCTTAGTTACACATGGCGTATTATATATTGGGTTATAGTTATTTTTTCTAATTAAATTAGTTTATCAAAATAAATTAATGGCGATTTTAGCAAAAAAAAACAAAATACTACAACTTAATTCAATGATATTTATTAATTATTATGTATAAATAAATTTGTAAATAAAATTTAAATAAATAATTGGTAATAATTATCTATTTTTTACTTTTATCTTCTACCTCTTGTCAAATATGAATAGTATTTCTATTTTCTTTTATACTATAAATTTTAAATAAGCTAATTAAAACTTGCTTGATAAGTAATTTTCAGTAAACGTTAAAAGTAATTTTGACAAAAATCACTTTTAAAAATTATTAGAAAAAATTATATAAATGACATGTACAGTATAAATAAACAGAACATAGAAACAAGTTACTAGGCAACAAAATAAGCAACTAGATTATGAAATCGATAAACTATTAATTTTGTTCTGTGTCGTAGATATAACGAATTAAAAATACCTGTATTCATATTATTTTAATGACGAATTACTGTTTACTTTATCAACAATGTATTTTAATACTTGCCTATTAAAAAAATGAAAGTTTGTATTTAATAAAGTTAATAAAATGAAAAACATTGTTAAAAATTTAAACACATTAGGTAGTAATATTAAAGCAACCGTATCAAATATGCACAAGAACAACTCATCGTTATGCTTCTTAATGAAGTTAATATACAAGCATATAGTTCATAAAAAAACTCTATACTTTTTACGTTAAGAAACTTTTCGGGAAAAAATTCTCATCGAGAATTTTAAAACTCGCGTTCCTTTGTAAATTTTTCGATCGACGAACAGAGCATACAAAGTTCTCTGGGAATTTCATTTTGTTTTTCAATATTAAAATTTCAGCCGATATCAACCTAAATTATTTTATAACTTTTAAATTGAGTTAGTAAATAATGATAAATTTTTAAGATGTGTTGATAATGTTATTACACAAGATGAATTACAAATTAAATTTTCATTTTTTTTTTAATATTGAAACACTTTCAATTTAAGAGACCAAACTGGAAAAAAACTTTATTTTTCTTCAAGCGTATTAAAATATTAATATTAGGTTACTATATTGCCTATGTACAAGAAGGATCATTTGGTTACTAGTACAATAATATACATTATTATACAGATTACACTGTATATACCTATCCTATAAAATTTAGCAAAGTGTTTCAATAAAATTTTAAGATTTGTGAAGCGTTCCATCCTAGAAAAAATTTGGGAATCACTTATTAACCATAGACTTAAAATATTTAAATTTACATTTAGAAAATTGAAAAATTTATGTAATTTTACAACAGTTGCTTTCGAGAAAATATAATTTCATGTTCTATTTAATATCCGAATAAAATAGTATATAAAATGTGCACATCACTTTTAAATATATTTGACTTTTTGATTGTAGTATAATTATAATTGTCTTTCATTATCAGTCAAAGCATATCAATATATTTGAACAAAATCAGTAATACTAAAAAAATATGACTTACTTATAATTGCAGAATTGTTATAACTTCAATTTCATTTTAAAATTGTCCAATAATAATATTGTTTGTTCACTTTTGTTATATAAAACTCCAAAATATTAATTGTGTCAATTAGAATTGAATAACAGTATATTTTATTTCACTTTCTATAAAAAAAATACGGTAAAACTGTACTTTATAGTCACCAAATATATTTACATCAAACTTTACAAATTGTTATTTTAGCACATTTTTTTTAATATAAATCACAAAATTTTAGGAAACGATATTAACAATATTAAAATGATAATTTGTTTTTAACATGTTGAATGTTGAAAAATTGCTACCATATCTTTTCATATTTACATAACTACTAACAAATACTGTTATTTTTTTTTACGTTAGAAACAACTAAAAATTCTTCACGCGCAGGGACGGATCTACATATGGACTAATAGGGCTATAGCCCTGGGCTCCAGATCCGCAAGGGGCCCCCAACCTCTCGGACATATACCTATTATATTCTATACCAAGCACGGCTTATAAGAGAAAAGATCGAAACACAAAAAATTTAAAACACAAATTTACTAATATTTATTAAAAATCAACAAAAAATAATATATAACATTAAAACTTTAATATCCTTGTGTGTACTTCTTAATACATATACGAGTATTTAATAAAAATGTAATAAATAATAATTATAACCTTTAATACTGTCTTTCATTTTTTTAAATTTTTTTATAGTCAATGGCGAAGGCGTGAGTCAAAGCCAATAAAGAAAAAGAAAACAATTTTTTTTTTAAACGTGTAGGGCCCCTTGGTATTTTTAAGCCCTGGGCCCCCAAAAAGCTAGATCCGTCGCTGTTCACGCGGCTTAATTTTTTTTCTAAACATAAGCAAATTAATCTCTGTCACCTACAACTAATTCGTCTTACGTATAACCTATGTTAAAAACGAGTTTTAACATTAAAAATGTAATTTCCGCACCGAAATTTTACGATTTATATTCATAAAATGTGCAAAAGTAAATGTAAAGTTACAGTAAATAAATTTGGTGACTGTAAACTAAACTTAAGTTCAAAATACATTTATATTTATTAAACATAGTCATAAAACACTAATGCACATAGTTTTAACAAAATATATTTATTAAAAACACACAAAATTGTCATTGACTGCAACAGCCAACACTTATTTTTCACAACTAAATCCTGTTAGAAATAAACTGACTTGTACCAATACGTTCGCTCATCCCTGATTGGCTAATATTTCAATTATTTGAAATTGTTGTTATGCTCGTAAGATAAATGAGTTAGAAAGAGATAGAATAATACTTCTTTGTCTACAGGTATGAATACACTATAAATATTGTTTTGTTTATCAAAACAAAAAGACAAAGTTTAACAAGATTACGCATATTCATTATGTAAAATGTAAGAAAATGTTTGTTTACAATCAAGTAAAAATATAATAAAATAATAATAATATATAAAAGGGCTTTAAAATTAACAGCCGATTTTATAATACTTTGACTGAAGTCAACTTTAAATTGAATAAAGAATCGTTTTTATCAAATATAAAAACCAACTACCAAATATTTAACAGCCATAACCTTTAAAGTTTTCTGTTAGGAAAAATGACGTCAAATAAAATAACAAAAATAGAATAAAAATCGAGAAAAACTTAACGAAACGATAAATTGAAAGTTAGTCGGTGTAGTGTAGCGTGCGGTAATGGACTAGCGTTGATGTGTGACCGGAATTTTCAGCGATTTTCAGCAATCCGGGTGGGACTAGTGACTGAAAACTGTAACTAAAGCCTTGCTAAAGCTGTACAGTAAACACCTCTCCTATATAACTGACACATACTGATAAAATGAAACACAACATTGGCGCACGCGAAATGTAACAAAAAGCGTGTGTGTCCTGTGTTGGCGCAATGCACTAACCACGTACTGTTGACAAATACGCCCGAGAAAATTGTGATTTATATAAGTCGGATTGCAGTTACGAGTATTTTTACGATGAAAAATTTTTTCGTTGTTATCTTTTCTTGATGTTGGTTACTCTATCTTAATATACCATACAAATAGAATACTGTAATATTAATATTGTACACAGTAAAAAATATTTTAACCACATTACTACCATCCAGATTGGTCGGTATTAATTTTTGACCATAATTTTTTTGGTTAGTTTTTTAATAAGGTTTTGAGTTAATAAATTTAAAAACCAAAAGTGCACATATGAAATATAACACAAGGTTGATCCAAAAATAAACCACTGTATGAATTTAGATAATGAAATTTTAAAGTTAAGCCGTATTCAAACTGTCAAACCAGTTTTACGATTTAGTCTTAGTTTCACAGTTTAGCAAAGCGCAAAAACTGCAAAAATTTAACCATTCACATTGTCTGTGTCGTAATGACTTACGCTTGTGCAGTTATGACAATTTAAATGCTGTTAAAAATTATTTCTGACATTCTGTTAACATTGTACACATGCCAAAGAGTTTTTGGTTATCTTCAGTTCCGATTTTTTTGCAATTTAAGTTTTATTGTGTTAAATATGTCTGAAGAAGAATTTATTATTGTACAAAATAAATCTGTACAATCATTTTAAAAAAATGAAAGCAAAACAAAACATTTGGAATAGTATATAATTTTACAGGTTTATAGGATGAATTCATCATCTTCTTTGTTTTCGATAATTTTACTTCAGATTTTTTCAAAATATATGTTAATTTATTATATTTAAAATAATGTTAATTTTATCTTTCAAAGTTGTTATTTACATATTATAAATTGGACGTTTCGTTGATAAAAACAGATATACATCGGCAATTTCACTTAACTGCAAAATCTGATTGGCTGTTTTTAAAACATAAGTGTATTTTAGTTATGAAAACTTGGCCAAGCCAGACTTTGGCTGCGATGAAACGAAATCCCCATCAGCCTACATGTAGTTCGGTTCAGAATCACTAGCTCTACACTAAAGCATAACACTGATTTCGCTAGCAAAAGAGAAATCTGAATGAGGCTATAAAATAATGTCACAGCAAAAAATATTGAATTTTATCTTTTTCTTTTAACATATGCGGGAAACATTTACACCAGTAAATTTTTTAACTCTGTAAAATATGCAAATAAAAATCAGATTTACCAAATTTTCAAAATAAAGTTAATAATCACATAAATAAATATATAATTTTAGCTCATTTTATAATATAATATTTGTATACGAATGCAAAGTTCTATTTAATCTAGGAACCTACTCGTATATACATCACATGATTTTAATTTAATTTCAACATCATTCTTCAATCTTACTTTATTTAGACGCTAACTGTAATTTATTTCGTAAAATTAAATAAAATTAGTTCTATGTTATCACGTACAATATTTCAATTTTTAGCTTACTTACTAATAATTTAACACGTTTACGGTAAGGAAAAAATATTTAAAAAAGAATCTTGGCTGGTTTTCTTCGCATAAAACCTCATAATTCATCCGTCAAAATTTGCTTACCACATAACGGGAACTTTTTTAAATTATGTTAATTATAATTGAAAAAGTCTCGGCGCACCGTCATTTAAAAGTGATATGCTTCAGGAAGAATATGTAAATTATTAAAAGTTTCTTTTCTTGTATCTTTCTCGTTTTAACTCTGAAAACACCTACAATGATTTATATGCTTTTTAGTAGATGTTCTTTTTTAAGTTTTTACATAGAACTTTTTTTAAATATTTATTTATAATAATAATCATAATAACTTTATTGCCCAACGGTTATAAAACCAACTACAGAACATAATATATAAAAAAAACTGACAAATTAGTTAATTATATGATATGATAATATGATATTAATAATGATACATATATACATGTACCTAAAATAGTGTGGCACAAACTCTTTCCATTATTCAGAAATTAATTTTCTCAAAACATTACTATCTATATTAACATATTTTTTCTAGGGTTGGAATTAACTTCACTATAATTTAGAATATATTCACTTTAATTTACATCATATTCACTTTGATAAAAAAAATTCTACTATAATTAAATTTATTCAATTTTTAAAAAAAAATATTTTAACTTTGAAAAAACATAATGCACAAAAAACAATATTATTACTATAAAACGGATACTTTCCACTATAAAAACGGATACTTTTCACTTTGGAGGCTGTCAATCATTTACGCCAGTCCGATACCTATCATTTGCGCCGATGAGATAAGCGCCTATATTGAATAATAACATAACTAAACAACCTAAACCTAATCTAACTTGCCCTAAGCCAACAGACCCTAAGCCAACAGTGGCGCTGATGATAGGGTTTCGTAGAGTTTATAGTGCAAATTATTCAAATTTATAGTGCAAATTATTTAAATTAAAGTTTAGCTTGTACCAAGTGCAAAGTATCTAATTTATAGTGGAAAGTATCCAAACTAACCTAGTACATTCTATTTTAATTCAAGTGCATTTATATTTTTCCCTTTTTTAGCTAGTCGAAAAGACTAGCTTATAAAATCGTCAATACGGCTGGCTGGCTGGCCGGCCGTGTCCAAAAAATACGATAAATATGAGTGTTAATTATAAGTATAAAGGAGAGCTCGTAGAAAGCTGAAACTTGGCAATTAGATAGTTCATACCAAATAAAAAATTAAGTTCAATTTTCAGACCGCAGTGTTGCCAACTTTCCGAGAAAAAAATTACTAAAATTTTTAATACGAGTGTTAATTATAAGTATGAAGGAAAGCTCGTAGAAAGCTGAAACTTGGCAATTAGATAGTTCATACCAAATAAAAAATTAAGTTCAATTTTCAGACCGCAGTGTTGCCAACTTTCCGAGAAAAAAATTACTAAATTTTTAAAAATTTATTACGACCATGTTGTTTAACCGATTTTGTTCAAATTTTCACAAAAGATTTTTCTGGTATCCATATAAATTATATAATTTCAACAAAGTACAGTGCTGCCAACTTTCTGAGAAAAAAATTACTAAAATTTTTAAAAATTTATTATGACCACGTTATTTAACCAATTTTAATCAAATTTTCACTAAAGATTCTCCTGATGCCCGCATAAATTAAGCAATTTTAACAAAATACAGTGTTGCCAACATATTAAGAAAAAAATTACTAAAATATTAAAAATTTATTGTGGCTACATTATTTATCCGATTTTAATCAAATTTTCAGAAAAGTTTCTCCTAGTGCCCACATAAATTATAATTTTATTAAACTACAATGTTGCCAACTTTCCGAAAAAAAAAATAATAATTTTCTAAAAATTTGTTATGCCCGCATTATTTATCCGATTTTAATGAAATTTTTACAGAAGATACCCTTAGCGCCTATAATATTATATATTAGCAAAATACAATGTTGCCAACTTTCGATAAAAAAATTTTATCCCTCTATCTTATCAGTTATGTGATAATGTCAAAGTGGTCTATATATGGGTTTACCTATATACTTCTAATCTTGTATTTTGGTTAGTCGAAAAACTAGCTTATAAAATCAAACCACATTCGACTAGCTCCATTCTCGCTTTGCGAGAATATTATTATATTCGCTAACAAGTTCCTAGGTAACAAATAAGTAACTAAATTAAATAAAATTTTGCTTCCATAAATTAAAAATTTAATTTGTTTTTAATGTTCTGTTGTTTACTGTATATACTGTTATATACAAATGACATTACAGTAAATAACAGAACATAGAAACAAGTTATTAGTTATGTTCCGTTATTTACCGTAATGTAATTTGTATCAGTTTTCCTGATGAAGATGGACGTTGACTTCATTGAAACGTCGATTATTAATAAATATTAATACCGAACTATGACCTAAAATCTTTTTATTTAAAATTTAAATATTTATTATTAATAATACATACATACATCATACATATATATAAAAGTGTGTGGCATAAACTTTTTACATTATCCAGAAATTAATTTTCTCCAAAAATTACTTTCCATATTGTTTATATTCGCTTGAACTTTAATTTGATTATTGAAAATATATTATTATGATTATTTTAATTAATTAGTGAATAACATTAGAAGCATATGAATAAACCTATATACTTTGACATATAAATATTAAACAATAAAAATATTTTTGAATCATTTTTCCTGATGATGATATACGTAGATTACGTCGAAACGCCAAATTTTAAATAAAATTAATACAGAACTAAATCATAAAGCCTTTTTATTTTACTATAATGGGTTCTGAAAGATTTTTTACTATGTTATAATAAAAATATTAATTTTCAAATAACATTTTTCAAAAAACAATACATTTTATTAAGCCAAAAATGCATTTTCCCTGAACACTTTGTACAGTTATTTGAATATTGAGAACTAACAACGTTAATGGCAAATAACTGAAAAAAGTCGAAAACATTTTTTTTATTTTGTTTTTATATTTGTAACATATGCGGCAAAAAAGTGACTGTAAATATGCAAAATTTGCTATGAAACGATGAATATGCAATTTTATCGTTCCCTATTTCGCTGCATTCGTCTACCTGTCTAATTCACACTTTTGAAAAGTGTCAATTTATGATGTAAATTGGATTTTTTTCAGCCGACTTGAATATTTCAACTACTAAATAAGTTTTCGGATTATAGCATATACACCATATTCCATATACACAATACTGTATTGTTATTTTTATAAAAATATAAATAAATTATTTCAATTTTATTATGCGCTCGAATGTAAACAGTTTTAATTAAATTAGAAATATAAAATAGATTGTATTTGAAAAATGTTACAAACGAAATTAATAATTGTTTTTTACATACATACATACATGTACCCAAAAGAGTGTGGCGCAAACTCTTTCCATTATCCAGCAATTAAGGCCCGTATTCCCACCTCTTTTGTTAATGAAAAAGTACTTTTATTTTTTACTTTAAAACAAATTTTTACTTCTACCTTTTGTCAAACATGAATAGTATTTTTATTTTTCATATATAAGTATATATATATATATATATATATATATATATATAATAAAAATAAACGAATTAAAATTACTTAATAAATAATTTTAAGTAAACGTCAAAAGTAATTTTGACAAAAATTACTTTTAAAAGTGAGGTGAGAATACGGGCCTAATTTTCTTCAAACATTCTTATCCATGTTTATATTTGTTTGAATTTTAATTTGATTATTGAAAATGTGTGAAGAAGTGTAAGAAATGCAATGTGCGCTGTCCAGGGTGGTCAGAAACTGCATATTTGACCAAAGGAACACAGTCAAGTGTATTTAATTTGACATCTCTGATGGCTATATTAAAAATTATTAATCAAGTTAAGTTAATTGACAATTGCATTGCTTTATTTTTGTTCCAATTTAAATTTGTGGTCGGTTGTAGTTCTGTATTAATTTTTATTAATAATCGATGTTTCGAAGTACTCAACGTACAGATTTGGTTTTAAGTAAATAATTTATAATTACTCTGAATATAAAAAAAAACAGTATTATTAATTTATAAGTAATGCAATTATTTATAAAATACAAAAAACAAATAAAAATAATACACGAATACGGTAAATTCGCGATAGTGTCTTACAATAATTACATTTTCGTGGTTACAACGTTACCTAGTTACATAAAATGCACTGTGCAATTTTAATTTACATAAAATCCCTGCTTCTACATTTACATACTAATTAAACAAAACACTAGCAATTTAGTTAACGTAAAGTAAATCTCGAATAGTTACATTGTCACTTACTTTGACAGTTAAAACGCGGGAATTTCTAACTATAGTAAACATTAGGATTTCACGAGAAATGAAAATGTCAACTTATTGTCTAATTCAATGTGAAATATTAATCATTTGGTCTTATGTTGTTTTGATGTTCACTTGTTACATTTTATATACGAAGCATGTTGAAAATTTTGTTTTGTTTTGTGGAAATTTTCAACATTTTGAAATAAAATTAGTTATTTCATTTTGATTTTATTGCAAAATGTGTTAGACATAACGTGTCAACCCTGTTGAGTCGCTTAAAGCACAAATAATAATTTTAAAAAGCTATATACGTATTTCGATAGCAAAAGATAAAGTCCTAATCAGTGATCTAAGGTTACACAAATACTCAACGTACCCAATGGTCGAAGATCACTCAAAAATCAAAGCAAGTCAAATAACTTTAAAAATATCGATTTTAAAAATCATTTTTGTAAGTTTTTTGTTATATATTTTTTTTAGATAAAATTTTGAAAAAATATAATAAGAATTGGATTTGTATCCGTATCGTAGTTATGTATTTTCAAAACGAAATATTGAAAATGAAATACAAATATTTATATATTTTTAAATTAAAAAATAAAATAAATTTTTTCTTCTATAATTTCTGCTCTTACTTGTTGAAACTTTAAATTCATTATGATATGTAAATAATAACGAAATAAAGAATATTTTTTTTTTGACGTAATAACAAAAATTGTAAAATAAAACCTGCTATTAAGATTATATTTCACACTGTTTATACATTAGCGCTAATGATTAGCGCTTTGAGCAAAAAACTTGAAACTAGGCTTCATAATTAAAAAAAGTTCGTATAAAGTTGAACTAATTATTTGTTATTAGTTTTCGTTGTATAACAGGAACTTTATTAAAATAATATGCAAATTTCGTATATAAACTGCAATTTATCTCCGTATTATTTGTTTCCTATCCAAATATTGGACAACCAGACTAATTATACTGCCTAATTTCTAATTAGGGAAAAGTGCTATCTAGTATCTACGTTTCTTTTATTATAAAATAAAATAAAAAATTTAGTTAAACATAGGTGATTGTAACTAATAATAATTTTATCTGTCAAATAACAAAACGTAAAAACAATTGAACAATACTGATTAAGTAGTTTATAACAAATTAATCGTTTAATGTAGAAACTAAAAGAATTATTATCTCACTTATGAGACGACTTTTACTAAGACGTTTTAAGGTTTATCGACTCCTTTTCAGGTGGCTCCTAAAAGGATACAGAAAAGACTGTAATCACCTTGTATTTAACGCTTGTAAAATTGTCGTTCTGCAAAATAAATTAATTAATTAAATAAAACTATTATGATTTTTATTTAACTTATATAACATACATTAAAGAAAACAAATCTCTTTTTTTTCTTATTCTTATCAAGTCAACTACTAGTTACATCAGAATATTTATTGATTTACTAGGTAGATATATTGATTCAGCTAACTCCCCCTAATAAAATATCGGACTGATTTATTGGTCAACCATATGGAGTGTAAAATTTTTTATGGTTTTTTTTTTCTTATTTATTTTTCCGCCTGTTGAGTAAATTTAACTGTTTACCTGTTCCGTACGGTGAAATAAATTTTGAGTATTCCCAAAAGTGTAAAACAAATAACATTTTTGAAAGGTGTGGTAGCTGGTAGCTACTGTGAATGTTTACGTTATCATTAATAATACCGAATAAAAATGTTTTTGATGTTTTTCAAATATTATTGATAAATATTCTCAATTTTTATTTTATTTTATCTAAAGTGGTCAATCTTTGACCACTGAGTATGTTGAGTATTTATGTAATCTCAGCTCACTGATTAGAACTTTAGCTTTATAATTTGCTACTGTAGCTTTTGCTAATGTAGCTTTTTTAAATTGTTGTTTTCGGTTTAAAAGAAATTATTTTATTTTATTAACTTTTCACCACTGACAGATTATATTTTGATTTATTATGATGTTATTAATTTCAGAAATCAGAAAAATCGAAAAAATAATTAATTTACAAGATAGTTAAAACATATATTTGCATTTCAATATTATTAAAAATTTTAAAATATCAGTTACATAATTATTTTGTTTGAAAATATGTATATAAAATTTTATTTAATTTTACACTACAGTTACTCGTTAAACAAATTTCAAATTGAAAAACAATTTAAAACAATTAAATTTATACAAAAATTATCACTTGAATAAATTTGTTATTTAAAATAAATTTCGCATTAATTATATTTAATTGAAATATAACTTTTATTTACATTTCATAAAATGTAAAACTATTGTCAACTTAATTAAGCATTAAATAGTATTCCATATGTCTGTACTTTTATCATTAAACCTTGTGAATTGAATAAAATGAGATAGATCTGTGCGTTGAGGCGTGAGAAATTTCCAACATACTTTTGTTTATGATATATGTAAGGACATACGATTAGTGCAAGCAATATTAACCACGCGAGCGATGCTTTCGAGCTTTGAGAGCAGTAGCGGACCGTAATTGGGGGTCTCACAATTACATTTGTTTTTCTGTATTAACATACATTTTACTTTAAAAATAGCGAAATTACAGAAAAATAATAATAAAATTATACTATAATTTTATTTTACCATAAATAGTATATCTACCTCAAAATTTTGTAATTTTGTAATTTTGTACATAATTCATAATAATCACATAAAGTAAGTAAAAATAACTTAATAAGTATGCAAAATTGATTACTTTCTGCAAATTGCATCATTGCATATACTTAATGTAGAATTACATATATTATTAGTATAACTTCTTAAATTATGTAAAATTACAATTTGCATATTAATATCTGTAATAATTTATTAAAATAACTGAGACTTAGTACATATTTTGTGTAATAATACTAATAAAATATTTTAAGTGTAATTCATTCAATTTCAAAATACACATTCTTTATGTAAATTTAGTAATGTATGTAATTATACCAACAATAATTTACAGAACTAAACAAATTTTACCTATTTATGGAAATTTCCTGACAGCAAATCTACTGAAGTTCTGTAAATTTACTAAAAGAGACTTTACTAAAAAAAAAAAAACTGTAATATTACATATGTATGTACTTTTTCATTCCGTTGGTAATGTCATATTACATAATGTTGGTAATAGTTCTAATATTTATTATGTATTTTTAAACAATTATGAATAAAATTACAGCATTTGAGTAATTATACCTAGAATTACTGGGAATCATAGTGTCTCATGGTTTATAGGTAAAATTACATAATTTTTTTTTAGAATAAATTTTAAAATAATGTTTATGCAAGCATTTTTTTTTTAAAGAAGTTAGGGGCGCCAGGACCCCTTAATTTTTCGGCGCGCCACTGTTCGAGAGTCGTTCGTACGATCGTACGTCTGGCCGGGACCGAGTTGTGGTTGCGTTGCCATAGCAACCGCACGCGAAATCAACTGACATATTCCATTATGCGGAGCGCGCGCGTGAGATTGAACGATAGAACCAGAGACTCCCAGACATCACCACCATTATCAGGGAATGGATGTGCAGACGCACTCTAGGTGTGTGTATATAAATCGACGCAAATACACCATCGTCTGCTGAAATAATTGTATTAATTAACACAGCAAATGGATAACATCTAGTGTTTAAATTCTCAATAATTTGCAAATTGGAATTATAAATCTATGTAAAATAATAACTATGATGGAAATAGCTTGCTGAAATATTATAAAATTTTAAAAACAAACACAAAACTTTTGATTTTAAGTTTCAAATATATGTTTTTATTTAAACGATGTACATTTCACTTTCTTAGGCTATCATCAGGTGACAAAAGTGTTACAAAATGCATTTTTCTAGCTATATACATGTAAATATATATATATATATATATATATATATATATATATATGTATGTATATGTGTGTGTGTGTATTTTCATGCCCACATAAAGATGAGACATTTTCGGTTAAAAATTACCGAAATTAGCATTCTTGTTGCAATGCCCTGAAAAACAGCTTTTTAAAACTTATAAATAAACATCAAATACTTCAATTTAAACGGCTCTTTTGAAAAAATGTTGCATTTTTATGTGGTCAGATAAAATGTTGATATATGTTTGGACCATTATATGAAAAAAGTCCAAAAAATTACATTAAATTTTGTTTAATATTCGAATCGGCTTGTGTAAGAACTTTTCTGATCAGAAACTTCAATTTTTTGCCATCGCCGACGAAATAAAAAATTTTCAATACACCCTTATATACAGCCTGATTCAGAGTAAGCGCCTTATTTTTTTTAGCCACACTATGGGTACTACTTTCAAAATATTTTTCAGTAATATGTTTCAGCACATTCTCTACACGATGGTGATATCAGATTTTCAATTGAATGAATCATTTTAAAATGGCGACGTTCAACATTTTTTTTAAATGGGATGCCATAATTTTTTTATTATTATTGAGATCCTAAAAACATTCTTTTTACGATAGTATTTTGTTTTTCTTAAAAATTCATTTCTTTCCCTATCAGAAGGCAAGAAGAAGGCAAGATAAACATTTTGTACACACTGTATATTTAATATTGTATTTTATTTCTTTAAATTTATAAACATGGAGATACAGACAAAAATTAAATAGCATTAAAAATTTATAAATACTCAAAATTTAAGATACATTTTTTCACAAAAACCAATTTTTTATCCTTTGAATAGGAAAGCAAAACAACAATTGAGCATTAAGGATATTTTTAAACTTACACCAAACGTAGTCAGGATAATAAATAACATCGAATCAGCATTCGGTGAATAAAAAAAAATCTCCTAAACCTTACTGCCAAAGAAAAACCATACGAAAATGGAAGCACCTATAGATAAGAATAAATGATCTTTTTTTTTCAACTCCAGCACAAGGATTTGAAATATCACCGCGTTTTTCGAAAAGGAAACGGTTTGAATTGTGTTAGAAAATTCATATCCACCCCCCATTTTCGCAATCGCGTATTTAACTGCGGTTGCCATGGTGATGATGACGTTGACCTTCAGTCATAGTAGTTCGTTTTTAAAACAAGAACATAATATAATATGTTATGAAGCTATGTGCTATGAACGAATAGAATCTGGTAAATGCAGAGACATGTTGAAAATTACACAATTTATATTCATAGTTGAATGCAGAAGATTTCAGAAATATTTTTAATAAGAAAAGAAACATAGTCTTCTTGAAGTTGATCAAGTTTTTTTTTTACAAGAAACAAACTTTAGATAAAACAGTAGGGTGTTTGACTTTAATATAAATTTAAAATAATTTAGATTTTTTTGTTAGATATTGATTTTTTATGTAATGTAAAATGTGATATAATGAAAAATTGATGCACTAGAAGTTGGTAAAGAGAATTGATGAAATCTTGAAGGCACATCATCAATTTTTACCACTAAATGAATGACGTCACTCACTAGTATGTTGACATGAGTTTTCAAATCGAAATGAAATTGTTTTCCAAGTAACACCATATGTAAACAAAATCTATTATTTGTTTTCATATATAGTGAAAAATCTTTTAGAACTTATTATGTTAAAATAACAAGGCTTTAGGGTTTAGTTCTGTGTAAATTTATAAATATGGAAATATAGACAAAAATTGTGATAAAATTTATTAGCATTAAAAATTTATAAATACTCAAAATATAGTTGAATTATGAAATAAAAGACTTTAAGATTTAGTTCTGTATAATTAACGTATCGACGTACTCTACATACATGCATCGTTAGGAAAAATGATACAAATTTATACAGAACTAAAAAACTAAAAAAAAACTCTACACATATTTTTATTTTAAAAAAATATAAAAGTAATCAAAATTATCAAAGTTAATATCAATATAAAAATTGTTAATCTTTTATGTCAATATAAATATTTCAATTAAAAGAACGTTTGCTATTTGTTCTGAAATGATTTCACATTTTATTTCAAAAAGCGTTTTTCAACTCTTTTCCGGAATTATTTTTGACTAATTATGATTCACACTGAGATGACCCATAGCGTTTTTTTAATTTAATGTTCTCTCTAAAAAAAAAAAAAAAACTACATACCTTAGGTTATAAATACTGCATTTTTTTATTTATGACCAGAAATTGCTGAGATTGCCATCGTTATAATATTTTGTTTAAATATGGAAAAAGCTGAATGAACTTTTAACTAAACTCTCCTCTATCAAACTACTTACTTTGTAAAAACATCTACTCTACCAACACTAGTAGAGTAGAGTAATTTAGAGAAAAAGTTTGCTAGTGTACTCTACTAGTAACTCTAGTAATATAATCTAGGCTTAACTATTCTAATATTTAAGTAAATTAATATTATTACTATGTAAAATATAAAACAATGTTTATGAGTTTATTTTGTAGATATTAAACGTAGATAATAGGTACTACAACGTTCTCCATAAGTTTCACGAGGAGTAATCAACATTTCATTAACCGCAGTTAATTTGAAATTCATTCGACGGTAACTCGCAACTATCTAGTAAATTTGCAAATTTGTTTGACGAAGTTCAATTTGAAATTGGAAACTATTTGACCGCTTCAAAGACTACAAAACGATGCAGCACTGACCATATATGTAACGAAAGAGGCTATTACACTTTCAATATTACACGTTTTGAAGAGCGAATTGTTTTATACTGAAATATAGTTGAAGCGGAATTCTGCTTTCTCAATTTTTCTATTAATAATGATTATAATAAAATAATATTAAAATCTAGTTATTTCATCTAATTAGCTGAGTAATTTAGAGTAAGGATTCACATAATTCAAACTGTAATATTTAAAATGGTTCATATATAACTTTTATTTACAAATACTCCTTATTTTAAAAATATTATTATTTCAATAAATTCAATTTTTTTATCATAGCAAAAAAAGTTTTAGAACTCATTATATAAAATAAAACGGCTTTAGATGTAAGTTCTGTATTAATATTTATTAACAATCGACGTTTCGACGAATTTAACGTCTTCATCAGAAAAACTGATTCAAATGACATTTACAGTATGTAACAAAACATAGAAACAAGTTACTAGGTAACAAATAAGTAACTAGATCATAAAAATTTTATAAATTTTTAATCAATGAAAGCCAAGTTTTATTTAAATCAATTGATGTTATCTTTTCTCTTTATAAATTTCTATTTCTTCTCTTATGAATCTGCTGATAATATTGAATTAGTTTTGCAATATTTACAGTATCTTCGAATTTCACATCATGAAAATACTCTAGTTACTTATTTTTTACCTAGTAACTTGTTTCTATGTTTTGTTGTTTACTATAAATGTCATTTGTTAAACCTCTTTTAATATACTATTAATAACAGTGACAAATTATTTACTTAAAGTATTAATTTGTTCAAATAATTGGATTTTTTTTTTAAACTGAATAAACTTCAAGTCAAAATGAAATAAAATCAAACGGAACAAAAACGCACTTTAAAAATAATTAATTACTCTCAAACAATACAATTGAAATGATTGATGAGACAAGTATATTCCACCCTTTAACAAATTGTCTGCTGAGAATCTGCGATGTTCATTTTGATATTCCATCCACGAGAACTGTGATCTTAAAGGTGAACATATGAAACACCATATGTACGTTTATCGGACGACAAAGGTTAGTTCTTCCGGCGGCAAAGATTTTCTTACACCCGGGACAAGTTTAAATGTAACGCGTACCCATTGTAAATTGACCTGATTGGATCTTTTCTACGAGATAATAAACTTTTATTACATTAAAGTTGCTTATACGTTTGTTGATACAATAGAAAAATATTCATGTTAGGGGGATATTTGCTTTTTATTTCAGTGAAATTATTTTTTGAAATGTGTTTACATAGGTAATACTTATTTTAGTGGTGAGAAACAGTTTCGGTTATGAGTATTTTGGGTGTTTTTCTAAAAAAATCACGTGGTTTTTGGTGATAAAATAAAATTTTGTTACTTTGTTTTGTTATAAAGTATTTATTCAATTCTTAATTTTTGTTCAAAACGTAAAGAATATGATATTTTATTTTAATATAATGAGTTCTGAAAGATTTTTACTATGTTAAATTCGAATATGTTTTTTTGTGAAATTTATGTTATTTTATATTATGTTCATATATTTAAAAATATATTTAGAGCCACTTTAATTCCGTGAACATTCAATATGTATGCACACTATAAAAGTTATTAAAAAAATAGCTAAGCTTTATAGAAATTTTAGTTAATAAACGTGTTGTAACATTTTTGCTATTTCTGAAAATTATATACTTTATTTGATGTTGTAAAACAAATTATAATTATAAATGGCACTATTGTGTAAAAATATTAAAAAGTTTAATAAAAATGTAGATCTGTTATGTTAAAGTGTGTCTGATATCACAAACACAAATATTAACATTGTGACATTTTGTTTGAAATATGCAAATAATAATAAATTTTTGCTAAATGAAATTTTTATTTTCACGTTTTTTATGTTAATAATTATATGACGGATAAATTAATGTATATCGCTTTACTATTTTTTATTGCAATCGTAGAGGAATATAGTGATATAAAAATGAAACTAATACAGCTGTCACGTAGTTATTTCTTTTTTTTTTCTTGCTGGTCAATTTGGTTTGCAGGATTTGGCTTTTTGCCAACACTGAATTTTACTTTGTGTTTCCGACTGAATAAAATTTAATAACGCAAATATTTGAAATACTATGTAGTATTCAAATATGAATAATAATATTAAAATATAAAGTCGTTCAAATAAGTCGTTTCTATAAGAAAAATTTTGAACTGCACAAATCTAAATTTTGAAATTATGTGTGTAATAATAATTGGATAAAATCAAATAGGTAATAATTAAAATATTATTCAATTGTGATAAAACTAAGTGGACAAGTGACTAAAATAATTAATTTAATTTAGTTTTTAATAACAAAATTATTTAATATTTATATAGTAAAAAATTTTTCGGAACTCATTATATTAAAATAAAACAATTTTGGGTTGTAGTTCTGTATTAATATTTATTAATAAACGACGTACTCATTGTACATCTTCATCAGAAAAAAATAATACAAATGATATTTACAGTAAATAAACAGAACATAGAAACAAGCTACTAGGTAATAAAATAAGTAACTAGATCATAAATTTATAAAATTTAATTAAAGGAAGCCAAATTTTATTTTTTTATAAATTTTTATTGCTTCTTTTATCAAGTTACAAAAGACAATGGTCCGCATTCTTTTCTCACTTTTAAGAGTTTTGATGTTTACTTAAAATGACTTACTAAGCAATTTTAATTAGTTTATTTGAAAAAAAATATATCAAAAATAGAAATATTATTCATATTTAATAAGAGATAGTAGTAAGAATTTATTATAAAAGCACTTTTTCATGAACAAAAATGATTGAGTCAATATTTTTGTTACATTTTGTGTATTACTGAAATATTGCAAACAATTGAAACAGAAATTTTAAAAAAGTCGATTTTGTATCTGTCTGGCACCTGGCCACATATATTATTCCAATCTTCAACATATCTTCATTGTATGAACCGAAAGAACACCGCATTCAAAAAAATAAAAATAAAATAGGAACGAACTAAACCTTTTTTCAGTTCTAACTTTATATCTATCAGCGCTTTAGTTTGAGCTTCACGTTTATACGTTTGCTGTTTCATAAAAACAAAAAAAAAAAAAAAAAAAACTTTCGAGTGTAAATCCGTGAGATGAATATCATCGAAACTTCTGATTATTAGTGGTTCTTTTGTTTTTCATTTATTTTCGCTCTTCTTTTATTTATGTTTACGCTAGCTCCAGTAGAACGGTGAATTTTCCTAATCGCAGAGTTTTTTAATGACTTTTGTTGGCAGCATTTGTTCTGTATATTAATCCAACTAATTTCGGTAATTAAAGTATTTTACGCTGGTGTTGTTGGTACACCTGGTGTTTATTATAAATTTTCATTACATGCCTCATTAAAGAAAATAAGTATCTATTTAATTCTATGTGGGTTACAATGCTGTTTGTTTTTTTTAACTTATTGTGTAAATAATATTTAATTTCTGTTTTTGTTATTAAATTTAAATTATTATTTACATTCTTAATTTTAATGCAAGATTATGTTGTTTTTGGTTGCATATTAATTAATATTAATTTTTATTCCGTTATTTGTTTTGGTGTTTAAGTTATTTGTTTTTAACTTTTTAACAGCAAGTTTCTGAAACGCTGTAGTCATTTTTAAGCCATATATGTATGTCAAAATGCTTATACATATACGATAAAACTTTTTTATTACATAAAAATGGTATTTTTTATCAGACTTACGATAAATTTAAATTAAAATTAATATACTGGCGCTATTCTGATAATTAAATTTAACTTAAATCTTTAGATTTTAGTAAATTTCAATTCTGGATATTAATTTAAGTGTACAATCTTTAGATGAAATTCTTTTAAATGTAAATGGCACGCATATTCAGAATTGCTCTATTTAAATTTATTTAAGTCGCCAAATTGAAGTCTCATTTAAGCTAAAAATCTATAAATTTAAATGCGATTACCAGACTAGCAGGATTAAATAAGTATATTTTTTGATAAATTTTAGTGTATTTTTTGCTCCTGGAGTGAGCAAAGTAGTGCGAAATATCGGCAGTTAAAAAGTTAAATATTTAAATTTCTAGTGAAAAAAACCAATTTCGTTATCTATATATCACTAAAATAACAGTGTCATTTGTTGTTTAGGTGAGCGTATAAAAACAAATTTTAAAAATATTTTAATTTGCTATATGATATCACTATTTTTAGTGACATTATGCTGATAACGGAATAATCTTTACCTGCAATATTCTTTTAACCAAACGTGTTATATGACACTGCATACAAAAATTCATATTTTCTAGATTGTTTAAAAATATAATTGAAAATTAGATAGAAATTATAATTCAATATTTAGTATTCAACAATTAATCTCAAATCTCGCAGATTTAATAAATGATATATAAGCTTTTCGTTGGCATTATAATACAATAATAATGAACATATATCCTGTGCTGGATTTTCTGCGTATTATAAGGTAAAATTTCATGAAAATAATCGGATTTAGTTCAATTTGTTGTAAATTTCAATTAAACGTATATTTTAAACTTTGTTAGTATATAATCGTATTACTTTCATAATTATTTCTATTAATAAATATTGTATTTATTTCAATTTTAATTTCTTACGGAATCATTTAGTATTTTTAAAATTTTATCTATGTTATTTTATATTAAACTAAGTTAAAAAAAAAACTTTTTTCTAGCGTATTATAATATTAATATTACATTGCTATATTGCTACGTAAAAAAAGGTTATTACATTACAAGTACAATAATGACATTATTATACAGCAGTTAGTTACTGTATAGTTTTATTAACCTAAAAAAGGACACCATATGTTCAACAATATTTGTAACCTGTTATTTTACACCTTCAATATTCTTGTTCCAATTTTACATTTTAAATAAAATCTACATTCTCGTATTCAAAACTACAATATACTTTGAAAATAAATAAAACACAAAAATCCATTTCCAATTTTTAATCTTATTTCAGCGCACACAACTATTTTTAGCCAAACATTTCATTAACCTAACCTACAATTTAGAATAGTAAAAATCACCGTTTGTCGAAAGCACAGTTGTGTGTAACAAATGTAGGTATAAATGGCTGGTGTATAGCAAAACCGGAGAGCAGCTCCACCATATAGTAGTAAAACTGTTATCTGTAATTCCGATAGAGCGACCATTTCGACTTCCCCTAATTTAATTATCCGAACCGAACACGGACCTGTCCGGGAAATAAAAGTTTTCGTGTGTGTAATTACGACGGCATTGGTTTCTGCGGGCGAGGATGTGGTATATCCCTATTGATTTGCTTAATTGACGAGAAATCAAATAAAAAAATTCAATGAAAGCGACGGTAAAAATAGATTTAAAACAAAAAAACTAAGTCATGGTCGGGGATTGTAAAGGAGTGTAGATAACTAGTAATGAAGTTAATTACTGTCATTAAAAGTTTTTCGGAATTTGTTATCTTTGTAATGTTAGTTTTTTACCACTTTGGCTGTAAGGAAAAGTGGTATAGTGATCGGTACGGTGTCTGTAACATTTTAAAAAATTAAAAGAAAAAAATATATAGAAATTAGTTATCTGTAAATAACCAAGTTTTCATAAAATATAAAAACCACAAACATGCGAACAAATTACACACACACACACGTATAAAGGCAAAAATGCAGTTTCTCATAATGCCCACAAAAATTATATAATTTTATTACTTTATAGGGCTGCCAACTTTCCAAGAAAAAACTACTTAAGTTTTCAAAATTCATTATGCCTACGTTATAATTATATATTATATACATAAATTATATAATTCTAATTAAATACGGTGTTGCAAATTTTCCGAGAAAATATTACAAATTAAAAAAATATTATGGCTAAATTAATTGTCCATGATTAACAAGATTTTTACAAAAGATTTTCTTAATGTCCACATAAATTACATAATTTAACTAAAATAGTGTGGGTAAATATTTGGTATATGTCGAATATATTATTTGGAGTTATGTAACGGCTATATTTAATGTTATTCTACGAAAACTGCATCCAAATTTTAATTTTATTTGATAAAATAAGTCTAATATTAAATGGTGAAATAAACCTAATCAAACAAATGAAATCATATATCTAAAAAAATGTGTCGTAAATTCATCAAATCTGTTCCTGTTTTCAATGCAATAATAATTTATCGGTGACGTCATTTACCAAATAATTATTTATTATTTTGTCGTTCGATGTATTGATTTCATCGTAGGTTTTCTAATATTTTGTCGTAAAATTTTCCGTTTTTGTCTATCCATATTTGCCGTTTGATATACTAATTTCGACGTGAATTTTACCATTTTTTCATGCCATACTAGTATTGTTCGAAATACCAGTTACATATTTTCCCAAATAAAATAATTATTCTACAAAATATATCTTTCAAATTGTATACTGAATTAAATATAAAATGTATTTTCTTAACTAAAATTAGCATTTATATTACTATATTATTTATTTACATACATGAAGACACTTTCACAGTTAACTATGATCCATAGCGTGTACATTTTCCAATTTTCTCGTTTGCATTAACTGACAATTAATCCGCGCGCGTGCGCATGCGCTTTTAACAAATCAATGTGCAATTTTAGTTTGTGTCGCTAGCTTGCAAATTGTGTGAAAGTCCCATTTACAAATTGTCAATATTTATGCATCGATAAAATATTTTCCCTATATACAACGATATATTCAGCGATTCAATATTTGCCGCTCGTTACTTATAGTTGATACTACACTAAATGCACGTTGTTTTCCGCTCTATAATACTCCATAGAGATGGGTTTTTAATTTAAATCTATTTATGTTGTGTAAGAGCTGTAATTAATTAATTAAATAGATATTATCAATGATTTTACGTAATAGTATTGTACAAAGAGTAGAGAACCATATTTTTAAATTTAAATATGTGCAAGCAAGGCATAGCCGAGGCGATGCAAAACCTTCTCAAAAGTTTCACTAGCAATTTCAAATGTATTCAGTCACTTTCGTAATTATATCAAATTCTATAGTTATAGATTAATTATGATTGCCACAAATATGTAATTTCGTTTTATTAAAAAATTATTGTTTACTTAATTTTATCTATCACGAGTTACCCACATATAATTGTTAATTTTCAGTGTTTGCCCACCTACATTTGCCTACATTGTGCCTCCAGCTTCCACCTACAATTGCTTACAAATTTTATTCTAAGAATTGCTCATCAGAAAAGTTTCCAGAATGAAATTACGAACAAGCAATTTTCTGATTATCTTAATTATCATTGTTAATTTGCATATTTCATGCATTTTATAGACTAAAATATAGGTATTACAAAATATTTAAAAAAATATTTTGTATTTTTATAAAATCTAAAATATTATAATATGATAAGAATATATAATTATATGATAACCAAAGATTTTCTTTACATTAATTTTTGATATTTTAACTAAAGTTTTAAATATATATATTTTTTAAATTAAAAAGTTTTAGGATTAAGTTCTATACAATTTTTTAACTAGTTACTTCGTTACCTAATAACTTGTTTCAATATTTTGTTTGTTTATTATTTATGCCATTTGTATTTTTTTTCTTGTTGAAGATATATGGAGTATATCAAAACGTCGAATTTTAATTTAAAAATTAATTAAGAATCTATAATTCTTATGATCTAGTTACTTATATGTTACTTAGTAACCTGTTATTTATAAAATTTGACCTGATGAAGACAAGCGGTGAGTTTCGTCGAAACGTTGTTTTTATAAAATAATTAAACAGAATCTAATCCAAATTTATTTTATAATTTATATTAAATGTCAATGCTGTTAATAACATTACATGTAAAGAACTTAATGAAAATATATATTGTATTTAATTAAAAATATAAAACGATTTTAAAATAAATCATTATTTACATGTTTGTTTGTTTTTTTTTACTCATCATATTTGCACATAAAAGCCAGTGTCAATAAATATTAAATAAAAAACGTTTAACATTTAATTACGTATGCATTTACGAGGTGTTTGATAAAAGCAACATCAACAAAAAACCGCGCAGCCACGTGTTGTTTTCGATTAACATTAATTCTACAACGTATACAAAATTTTGCCCCGCTTTACATCAGAATTTTGGCATAATTACATTTCGATAATAGAGAATTTATGTACATAAATATTGTTTTATGCGCTTGTGTTTTTGATCAATTGTTTTATTTACCATATTTGTATTTATTTATGATTCTAGTAGAACAAAGTTTGATGATATTTAGTTAAGTATATTTTATGTTTTGATAGATGCTCAGTTTTTTTTTTGCGTACAGTTTAAACGTTACAAACTAAACCTGCCCTAAACGTACACCATCAACCAATATATTTCATTTAATCATCAAATCACTCTTGCCAAATACTAATACTTAACACTTATCAATAACATTCAACACAAGATTCATATCCTTACCTTAACAAAATAATATATTTTTCAGAACTCATAGTATTAATATAAAAACAATTTTAGGTTTAAATTCTGTTATTTATTTTAATAAACGACGTTTCGATGAAAGCTAAACGTTCGTCTTCATCAGGTAAAAATTATAAATGACATTTATGTCATTTATAATTTTTGACCTGATAAAGACAAGCGTTTAGCTTTCGTCGAAACATCGTTTATTAAAATAAATAACAGAATTTCAAGCTAAAACTGTTCTTATATTAATATCATTACCTTGTTTATCGCTTGAATTTTAATTAGATTATTGAAATTATATTTTATGATGAAATGCAAGAAATGCAATCATAATATGTTACCAATCAGGATGGTCAAAAAGTGTATATTCGACCAAAGAAACACGGTTGAGTTAAGTTAATTGACAATTTCAATGTTTATTTTCACTTGAATTGTAATTTGATTATTTAAAATGTGTGAATAAGTGCAAGAAATGCACTATATACTGCCCAGCGTGGTCAGAAATTGTATATTCGAGCAAAGAAAGATTATTTCTCACGAATCACCTAACAAATATAAATAATATATACATACTATTCTACAACTGTTAGTAAGATTAAAGTTACTTGGCATGTATTTTTATATATTTTAATTTAGTTTCTTGTTTAAAACGTTTGAAGAAATATTCGTATATATCACTAGAAATATGAAGCTCATTTTGTGTTTTACATCGCCTTCTCGCCTTCTCCTCCTAACATAATCTGCTATTGTTACCTTACATTAAAATTTACGTATGTAAAGTAGAAACATTTGCTGTTTCGAATTACATTAATAAAATAGTAAACATCACATCAAATTTTCCTGTCAAATAAACCGATGTAAACATTATACATATACGATTTGCAACAATTTGACTGCAATGCGTAGTACGTATATGTTTCGCATACATGTATCTAGTACTATGCACATAAAACATAAGTTTATGTTCTTCAATTGTGCCCGTATTCACATCCCATTTGTCTAATCGTGCTCTTCGGTTCAATGTTTATTAAAGCGGTCGCTATGGCAACCAGCTTGCGTCCGGATTGCATCGCGCGTCGTCTTTTGTTTGTCGAGTGAAAATGTAAATGTCTTGCCGCTTGTAAACTTGGGAAGATTGCCTTCGTTCGGTTTTAGTTTCCGCAATAAACGCTAGAGGCGCGCTCGTTCGCTGAGTAGATAGATTTTACGTAGCTTCTGTTTTACTGGTGTGTTTACTAGGAAATTACTACTCAAAATCTATGTGCAACTTATTGTTGAAATGCTGTTACATATAAAGTGGATAGATGTTAAAATATTTACATTATAAGAAATAAATAAATCTACAAAAAAAAATTACTAAACACTTTACTTTATAGATTTCAATTGCTTCTCTTATCAATCGTTAATATTTATAGATCTTGCAATTATTACAGTATCTGTAATAATTGCAATCACTATGAAGGCACTATGCTAAATAAAATTTGACTTCCATTAATTAAAATATAATATAAATTTCACGATCTAGTTACTTATTTGTTACCTAGTAACTTGTTTCTATGTTCTGCTATTTACTGTAAATGTCATTTGTATTAGTTTTTGTGATGAAGACGGACGTTGAGTTCGTTGAAACATCGATTATAAAAAATATTAATACAGAACTTTCACCTAAAGTAGTTTTATTTAATATAATGAGTTCCGAAAGATTTTTACTATGATGTAATTACTGTAATTACTGTAACTGTTATATCAAGACGTATTGGTTTTAAAAATTAAAATAGGAAAACTCAGCTGGACAAATCTAAATATTTTTTTTTTAGTTAGTCGGATAAATAAATAATTGACTTTTAATGTTAACTAGGTAACAGATTTGTATTTTTTATTTCAAGCGAATATTTTAACTTATATTTCAAAGCCTTTGTGTTATATTATCATATTTTGCTCGTTTACCTCACAATTTGACTTTTTTATGGACTATATTTTAACTGAAATCTAAACCCATACTTTGCCGTACATTTATAATAAATTAGATATATTTTCGAATTGAAAACGTAATAAAAATTCAAATTATACTTTTACAGCTAGGAGATTTTACTAAAAACTATATTGTAAGCTCATAACACAAGAAGTTCATATTTTAATACGAGCATACGAGTTTCGTACTGTACAATAGAACATATTCTGCAATTGTTTCTAAATTTATTCTCAAAAAGTAAATTGTTTTAGTCACTGAAATTTTTTTTACTTACTAAAAAAATGTTAAATATAGTAAAATATACAAAAATGTTTTTGGTAAAAATTCTGTTATATTTTATATTATAATAATCATCAGGAAAAAATAAATCATCAGAAACAAATTACTAAGTAACAAAATATACCTAAGTAACTAAATTACAAAATTTTATAATTTATAAACTAAAACAAATCAGATTCTATCAAAATTAGTGCCTTTACAACAATATTAATACTAGATTAATATGAAAAACAATAAAAATTTACACAGAAAGAGATAACATCAATCAATAAACACAAATATCAAAATGTTAGTGTATATAATTAGTAATGTGTGAAGTGTATTTGTGAAATAAACTAATATAAATTAAAGTTGATATTTTTCTCAAAATTTCACAAGTTACTCAGTCATTGAATCGACTAGCTAAACCAGCTCAAGCATCAATAAAATGCCAGATAATTTATATAATTAGTACTTATTTGTACAAATATATAATTATAAAATTAATTATAACAAAATAGCACTGATAAATAACCTTACTACATTACGAAATTTTGATTTTAAACTATTCAAATACCAATCTGTAATCTTCAGTCATAACAGAGTCGTATCAGTCTAGAAAATTCTATAAATTCAATATTCAAATCTTGTATAAAATTATATGCAAATATTATTTACAAAATATGTTGAATTTGTCATCAACAAAGGAACTTACGATAATCGGACTATAATAATTTTTTTTCCACATGATGGACACTGTATATGTATTTATTTAAATTGTATAATCAAATTTATATTATTTGTAAATTGATCGTTATTCTGCGAACATCCGATATAATTTCCTAATAAACAAACTGAATCATTTTTATAGTAAAATGCAAACGCTAACATCTTTTTCTCAAAATCAAATTGTGGCAGTGCGAAACATTTTCCAATCTACAACTCAAAATAGACAAGAAAGAGAAATTTCTCGGCTGGCACATGTGCGCGTATCTTTCCACACGACTGACCTCAGATAGAGAGGCGGATGGGGGCATTGCATCTGCCAAACCGGGTGCGCCTCCCAACTAGATCCTTAGTAAGGGCGAGGATGCGAAATAAATTTTCCGCCGGGCTGGTTTCCGGTTTTCGGAATTTGAAATTTGGCGGGGCGCGCACGGTGACATATTGATGCATCGCAAGCTAGCACAGGTCGTGCGGAAAATACGCGGCAAAATGTTCGGCTATTTAGATGGACGCGTCGTTAGTTCGACCTTTTGGTTTTCGCGTCGCGACGCTTGTTGAGCGCCGGTTTTTATGCTGCTTGAATATATTTGCATACAATAGTTTTTTTTATGTAGCTGATAAATTTAAAGAGAAAATTAATGGGTAATATAAGTTGCTGCAATTTTTTTTTCTTCGGGAAATATTGATTAAATATTTAAAAAAAAAAATTGGTGTTTTATGTTTTATAAATATGCATTAATAGAGGCAAATAAAATTTTATTTTACGATTTTATGAAAATAAATAGTATTTGCTCGTATTCGTAGCCTTTTTTAAAAGTGGAAATATTTTAATTTATTCGTTTAACTAGTGATTTTAGTATAATTTCTATTTTAAAATATTAAATATAACAAGATTAGAAGTATATGGATAAACCCATATATAGACTACTTTGACATTTCTCGGAAAGTTGGCAACACTGTATTTTAATAATATTATAATTTATGTGGGCATTAGGAGATACTTTTCTGAAAATTTGATCAAAATCGAATAAATAATGTAGCCACAATGAATTTTTAAAAATTTTTGTGCTTTTTTGCTCAATAAGTTGGCAACACTGTATTTTGTTAAAATAGCATAATTTATTTAGGCACTAAAAAAAACTTTTATGAAAATTTGATTAAAATCGGTTAAATAAAATGGTCATAATAAATTTTTAAAAATTTTACTAATTTTTTTCTCGGAAAGTTGGCAACACTGTATTTTGATAAAATTACATAAATTATATGAATACTAGGAAAATCTTTTGTGAAAATTTGAGTAAAATCGGTTGAATAACATGGCCATAATAAAAATTTTAAAACTTTAGTAATTTTTTTCTCGGAAAGTTGGCAACACTGAATATTAATAAAATTATGTAATTAATAGGAGCATTAGGGAAATCTTTTCTGAAAATTTGATCAAAATCGGATAAATAATGTAGCCACAATGAATTTTTAAAAACTTTAGTAATTTTTTTCTCGGAAAGTTGGCATCACTGGAAAAAACCAAAACCACATGACCATCTTGGGCACTAGGCAAATTTATCCTGAAAATTTCATTATAATCGGTTGAACCGTCTAGGAGGAGTTGCGATCACAAAATTTTGTCTGACGACCGAGCGAGTGAGCGAGCGAGCGAGCGAGCTGACGACGCACATCCATACACCCACATAAACTAAGTTCAGATTCGTCATCTAGAGGCTATATGAAGGATTTCTATACAATTTTTTTTTTTTTTTGAAAATGTTACAGACACCGTACCAAACGCTATACTACTTTTTCCTTGCAGTCAAAGTAGTAATAAGAAGTATTTAACATAGTAAAAAATTTCAAAACTCATTATATTAAAATAAAAAGGCTTTAGAAAATTCTGTATAAATTTTAATTAATAATCGACATTTCAATGTACTCTACGTTCATCATCATCAAGAAAAAATTATACAAATGACATATACAATAAATAAACAGAACATAAAAACCAAGTTACTAGGTAATAAAATAAGTAACTAGATTATAAAATTTATAAATTATTAATTAAAAGAAACCAAATTTTATTGAAATTAGTGACTTTACACTGATTGATATGAAAACATAAAAATAAAAATATTTGTAGTCTAGTGGTTAGAATGTCTGCCGCAAAAGCATGAAATCCAGGGTTCAAATCCTGGCGAGGCCAATACATTTTTTGCAAATTTATTAAATTTTCTAATTATATATTAGTTCAAGTGAAAATTAAAATATTTGTAAAACTCATTCTGTCATCGCAGAGAAAATTGCTTTAATTTCAATTTTATTAATTTTAAATTAGAACCGTTTGTATTAGGAACTCAATCATTTTAATTAATATCTTCAGAGAACTTTAGATTTACTTTATAATATATAACCAATTTCGAACGTTGTTATACATAATAAGAAGTCGAATACACAAAATCAGTAAATTACAATTAAAATTTCATATTACTTTCAAAATCGTTTTGCGTCAAAAAGTCAAACAATGTTCTTATTCATTCATGAAACACAAATGTTTTTAATAACCAGAATAAATTTCGTGTTTCTTTTATCCAAAAAAACCCGTCACATATTTCAATCATCCATTTGACACTTTAACAATGTATCAAAAATAATCAGATGTCAATCAATGTCATCGTTAAAAAAAACCAACTCATACTACCCCCTAATCGCATTGATTTTTCAACCCCTTGCCAGCAACCCAGAAGTTAATCAACGAGAAATATAATTTTGTGAATTTTCATCAAAATATTACTTCGCTGTGTTATCCAGGGAGGATTGAATAATTTTCAACTTATTCAAGTATCAAATCATAGCGAGAAGCGAAAGAGATGGGTCTCCCCCCCGGGGATAATGTGGTTGAAGAACACTCTGACGACGAGTTTTCTGCCCACTTGAGATCTACTGGGTCAGCCTCTTGCTTCAGATACTTGTCGATTTTTACCAACCACTTTTTCCACTTTTGCCTACCTTTATGTGTGCTTCCGTATTGTAATTTTCAAGTGCTTTATATCGATTACTTTTTTATCGCTTATATGCACACGGATGAAATGAATATGTAGTGCTTCAATTAAATGAATTTTTACCGAGAATCAAAACTTGCTTTCATATTTTTTTCCCGCCCTCTAGAGATTTGAAATTAAATCTATAAATATACATTTTAATTGATTTATTACTGGAGCATGAAACCGGTAAAAGAAACCGGGTAATTAAACCGAATAAATATTTTGCGAACGTTAACCGTTACCTTAACTGATATTTAAAAAATCTTGTACCTGGTTTAATAAATAAGAATGGCCTCGTTGCACTCAGTAAAAAGCTATATGTTTGAGAAATTTTATAACAATGTTTACTTGCATTGTCATTGGTGTGGGTCGTTAGCCCACGACCAAGCAAGGGATTTACAGCTTATAGTGAGTTCCGAACCACTTAGACTTAGCCGATATCAGTTCAGTGGTACAAGATTTTAATACCAGAAATGATACTTAATTTAACATAATAAATTATTTTTCAGAACTTATTGTATTAAATAAGAACTGTTTTAGGATTAGATTCTGTTTTATTATTTTATATAAAAACGACGTTTCGACGAAACTGAACGCTCATCTATGTCAGGTCAAATCAATTACATTAAAAATCTATAATTCTTACAAACTAGTTACTTATATGTTAGCTAGTAACTTGTTGCTATGTACTGTTCTTTACTTTAATGTCATTGATAAATTTTGACCTGATGTAGACAAGCGTTCAGTCTCGTCCAAACGTCGTTTCTATAAAGTTATTAAAAAGAATTTAATCCTAAAATAGTTCATTTTTTAATAAAATTTAATGTTTTTAAAAAATATTATTTATCTACTCAATCACATTAGTAAACATTTAAATAAGTTTCTTATCGGTTCATTTTCAATCATCTTCAATTAATCAAATAGCTTGTAACACATATATAAACTGTCGAAAACTTAGCGAACACAATCTTCTCGAATTAATTTCCAGTGAATCGTTTTGTCGAAAAGGGGATTGTTTGTAGTGTTAACGCGTTATAAACGCGTGTTAATGCTGGAACCCGAAATTCCACCCGGATACGATGCGAACGCAAACGGCCAAACTGGGAATCGAAAAACCCTACCCCCACCCCCACAACCATATTGGTTAGGTTTCAATCCGGTTTTCTATACTCAAACTGATGAGGAGTGGGAATGAGGGGGGGGGGGGTAGGTATCTCCGGCTGTTTCGCGCACAATTCGCAATCGATTCCGTCAATCTCGGTCATGGTAATTGCAATCACATTCAGTCGACTTACTTTCTCGTCATTTCGTTTCTCATTCGCGATATCAGCTCGTCTTTGGAATATTCGCCTAATCGCAAAAGTTCTAGATCCATCTGGTTGTGAAATTAAAAACTGTTACAAGTGATAATTTTTATTAGCATATGTGTATTTATCACATATTTACAGTTTACATTCTAAAACATATATAGACCATTTTGACATTTCTAGGAAAGTTGGCAACACAATATCTTTAATAAAATTATAATTTATGTGGGCACTAGGAGAAACTTTCTTGAAAATTTGATCAAAATCGAATAAATAATGTAGCCACAATGAATTTTAAAAAAAAATTGTGATTTTTTTCTAGGTAAGTTGACAACACTGTATTTTGTTAAAATTACATAAATTATATGAATACTAGAAAAATCTTTTGTGAAAATTTGAGTAAAATCGGTTAAATAACATGGTCATAGTAAATTTTTAAAGATTTTAATAATTTTTTCCTCGGAAAGTTGGCAACACTGGATATTAATAAAATTATACAATTAATGGGAGCATTAAGGAAATCTTTTCAGAAAATTTGATCAAAATCGGATAAATAATGTAGCTACAATGAATTTTTAAAAACTTTAGTAATTTTTTTCTCGGCAAGTTGGCATCACTGGAAAAAATAAAACCACATGACCATCTTGGGTACTAGAGAAATTTATCCTGAAAATTTCATTAAAATCGGTTGAACCGTCTAGGAGGAGTTGCGGCCACAAAATTTTGACTTACGACCGAGCGAGCGAGCGAGCGAGCTGACGACGCACACACATACACCTACATAAACTAAGTTCAGATTTGTCATCTAAGGACTATATGAAGGATTTCTATACACAATTTTTTTTTTTGAAAATGTTACAGACATCCTACCAAACGCTATACCACTTTTCCTTGCAGTCAAAGTGGTAAAAAATAATTTTATATTAAGATTGCCCAATTAAAAATAAAATTTTTAAAATCAATATTGTATTCTAGCACTATTTTCCCGATACGTCACACTACATACAAAGATAAAATAACATTGTTTATGTTATCATATTTCTGTCTACTGTGCTATAAGTATCCGTTTCTCGCGAAGAATCTGCTACGATTTGTGGCGCAAAGAATGAAGTGAAGAAGACGCTAGACGGTGCGAGCAGCGCCAGCGTGGGTAATAAAATATGCATAACGTCAAATGCATACTACTGAAATATTGAATCGAATTGAAAATGTCGAACAAAACTGATTATTTAAATTTTAGAGTAATGCGAAACGGCTGTCTGCTCAAGTCATTTTTCACCGAAATGATAAAAATTTTTAAAATTTTAGAATTTAGATTCGATAAAATAATATTGATTTATATTTTATTTTAATTATATTATTCTAATTATATTAATACGAGATGATACACTTATTAGCATTCATATCATAACATTTAGTAGTTTATTATCTGAGAATGATCGCTTTAGTTAATGCTGGTTGTATGGTTTTGGGTGCTTTGGACTACTTTTACTAGGAATGTAAATGTTTCCAAAAAAGCCCGTTTAAATGTTGAGTTTGACTGCTAAATCATAAAATAAAATAATATTCTCGCAAAGCGAGAATGGAGCTAGTCGAATGTGGTTTGATTTTATAAGCTAGTTTTTCGACTAGCTAAAATACAGGATTAGAAGTATATGGGTAAACCCATATATAAACCACTTTGACATTATCACATAAATGATAAGAAATAAGAATAAAAAAAATTTCACCGAAAGTTGGCAACATTGTATTTTGCTAATATATAATATTATAGGCGCTAAGGGTATCTTCTGTAAAAATTTCATTAAAATCGGATAAATATTGCGGGCATAACAAATTTTTAGAAAATTATTAATTTTTTTTTCGGAAAGTTGGCAACATCGTATTTTAATAAATAAATTTGTTTAATTATTTTTAATAATAGTTTTGAATAACAAAATGTGTTTGGCAATTCGTATAGATAGCATGAGATATTATTTTAATTTTGATAAGTTTCTATAAATTTTATATATATTTAATAATAGTTTATAATTTTTTTATTGCATTTATATGATTACAGTGATTGTTTTATCGGTTTAAATGAGTCCTTAAATAAATAAATAGATAATTATACGGTTTTAAGAGTGTTATTGCTATAACGCCCTCAAAACAATGCTGGTGACCGTACTTCGGTAGTACGGTCATAGTGACTTGAGATTGTTTAAAAAACTTTTTAATTTAAAAATTTTAGTAATTTTTTTCTCGGAAAGTTGGCAACACTGCGGTCTGAAAATTGAACTTAATTTTTTATTTGGTATGAACTATCTAATTGCCAAGTTTCAGCTTTCTACGAGCTTTCCTTCATACTTATAATTAACACTCGTATTTATTGTATTTTTCGGACACGGCCGGCCAGCCAGCCAGCCGTATTGACGATTTTATAAGCTAGTCTTTTCGACTAGCTAAAAAGACTGCTGTAGAAATGAGATTTGTACGTTGGGCATGTGGTATAACTAGGTTTATAATCAGGTACGAAATAGTTTAGTGTACGATGATTGTGAAATTGAAAAAATGTTGACGCCAAGGTTGTGTTTGTTGAGTTAAGATGGTTAAGATTGTTTAATGCTAATGTACGTTTAGCTAAAAGAATGTAATGAGTAGTTGGAGATGATATGATTGAGAGAGTGGCTTGCGTGAGCAAAAGTTTCCAAGTAGTAAGAATAGAAAAGCATGTATTAAAAGTATCGTGAATGTGGATGAAACAAAATTTGCTTGTCTGGATAGAAATCTTTGGAGAAAACTTATTTCAGGATAGTGAAAAGAGTTTGTGCCACACCATTCTTGAGTACATAACGTGATTGTGTATGTACGTATGTTCGTTTTACACTATATAAATTATCTAGAACTTTTAAATGTTTTTATTTTGTAACAAAATATAAAATTATTAGTGTACAATTTCTAAAAATGTCTACGAAAGCAAAATAGAAAAAGCACGTCTTTTAAAGCGACAACTTTGTGTGACAAATTGAAGAGAAAGTTCGAACATTGTTCTAGCACTCGATTTTTTTGAAAACATTTTATTTCTTTTTCCTAACCAATTTTCTCGAGAGTTCTCTGAGGGTTGCAATTTTTAGCTCGCACAGAAAGAGAAAAAATAACACACATACATACAGATAGGAATATATATATATATATATATATATATATACTATATATATGTATACTACGACAAAATTTAATTTAAAAATTATATTACATTTTTGAAATTCTACAAAGTACAAGAATATTAATTTTTAAGTAAGTGTTTTTCATATTTTCTTACAATAATCTACTATAACATGGTAAAAAATATTTCATAACTCATTATATTAAAATAAAAGACTTTAGGATATAGTTCTATTTAATTTATAAATAAAAGTCGACGTTTCGACCTACTCTACGTACGTCATCATCACGATAAATGATACAAATGACATATATTACAATAAATAAACAGAAATAATAAATAAGTAACTTTATTATAAAATTTATAAATTATTAAATGAAAGAAGCCAAATTTTATTTAAATCAATGCCTAAAAAAATTTGGATTTCTTTACTTACTTATTTTGTTACCTAGTAACTTGTTTCTATGTTCTGTTTATTTATTGTTTGTATATGACATTTGTATCACTTTTCCTGATGATGACGTTTGTAGAGTATATACGCTGAAACGTCGATTTTCAATTAAAAATAAAACAAAACTATATCCTAAAGCCTTTTTATTTTTATTCTAAAATAAATCTATTTGATTTTAAAATATTTTTTATTTTCAATATCATTTTTATTTAATTAATTTAATAAATGACTGCGCGTATATTCGTAGATAAATAAAACAAATGAAAATCAGGTTTTGCTCTTCACGTTAAATAAACATAAAACGAATGTTATTCGGGAAAACGTATTTACTTAATTCGTTAAATAAATACTACGCAATAACAGTATTACAAGTAATGTTTACCTTTGCATACGCTACAGTGAAATTAGTTCAATCCAGTATCAAAATTTAAAATACTCTCCCTAATAGAAAACTTAATATTTTCAAAATACTTATGTTTATTTTTTCAATTGGTTTGTTCCATTTTTTTTAAGTATGAAATTTAACTACAGAAAATAATTATACATATACAATCACGCCAATTACACAAAAAGATGTGGAACAAACACTTTCCACTATTCCGAAATCAATTTTCTCCAAACATTCATATTCAAACAAGCAACTTTAGCTTCATCCGCATTCATGATATTTCTCATACATGCTGTTCAATTTCTACTACTTGGAAACTTTCGTTCACGCAACACACTCTCAATCATACTTCTCCAACTACTTATCGGACGTCCAAACAAACGTATATTATCAAAACTATTCATGTAAATTATTTTAACCAAACGCACATTAGCCATTCGTTAACTGACTAACGCCAACTTTTGCAACAACATTTTTTTTAATATCAGAATCATAAAACACATCTATTTCGTACTCGATCGCATTTCCATACTAATTGAAATATAAAAATTTTAAAAAATTAAAATAGAACGGCTTTAGGTTGTAGTTCTATATAAATATTTATTAATATTCGGCATACTCAATGTACTCAACGTACATCTTTATCAAGAAAAATGATACAAATGACATTTACATTAAAAAAATATTATCAAATCTACCCTTAAGCTATAAACATTCTTTTCTAATTTAGATGTTATGTAATAAATTATCATATTAATATAAAAACTGTTTCAGGATAAAATTATTGTAATTATTTATATAAAAACGACGTTACGACATTTTGACGAAACTAAACGTTCGTCTTCATCAGATCAAAACTTATCAATAAATAAAATTATATTAATTATTTAATTATATTGATATAAAAACTGTTCTAGGATAAAATTCTGTTAATTATTGATAAATTTTATCCTAAAGCAGTTGTTATATTAATACAAGGAGTTCTGAAAAATATTTTACTATGTTAATTATCATATTGCTAAAATATTTTTCAAGATACTTTTGAAAAGATTATACAATACACTCGTTGGAAGAAATCGCAATTGGCAGGCACTGGTCTATTGCACTCTGTCTATTTCCGAACAAGCTGTCAGATTTCCCTCCGATCGTGTACCATTATATCCTGGGGGATGTTGTCACACATATTCTTCTCGAGGTCCTTGTATAGCTTCCTGGTTTTGTCGCTGGTTCTTTCCACAGAAATAGAAATGTCACATTGGCGCGCGAATATACGTTTACCCTTTTCTCTTTTTTTTTTGTTTCATTCGCATCATGGTTCCATTCCGCTCCGTTTCTTGTTTCAATAAAATATTTTCCAACAATTGAATTCGCTATTTCAGAATATGATTTTGTAAAGTACAGCAAATCATACTATTTATTATTTGCGTATTTTCTGATACTACTGTTATAGTAAGAAATCTTTTACAACTCATTATATTAAAATAAAAAAGTTTTAGGTTGTAGTTCTGTTTAATATTTAATTGACATTCAACGTTTCGACAAACTACATGAATATAATCATCAGGAAAAAAACACATACAAATGACAAATAATAAACAAACAAAATATAGAAAGAAGTTATTAGGTAACAAAATATAAGTAATTAGATTACAAAATTATATAATTTATTAATTACAGAAACCCAGATTTGTATTTAAATCAGTGCCTTTGCACTGATTGATGTTATCTTTTTCTTGCTAAATTTCTATTGTTTCTCTTATGAATCTGCTGTTAAAATTGTGGGGTCTTAAATAATATTATCCAAAATTCTCAAAATTATCGTAAATAAATTCTTGAAAAATAAAGATTCTAAAATAATAATTTAAATAAATAATCTGTACCAAATGTTGTTCAAATTGAGATATTCACGTTCAAAGTTGATGTATAAAATTTTTGAGAAATTGGTTTAAAAAAAAAGTTTGCTCTAGACGTGTTCACAGACAGACCGGCAGACAAATGTTTCGCTAAAAATAATTAATTTACTCTACAAAAAGCCTAATTTGTACTTATCAATAATAATTTCGAAAAATCTAAATTGGTAAAATTTTTATTTAGTAGCTCTAATTCCGCACACACTTGGTATATATAGTTTTAATTTTAGCACTTATATGAACGTGAAATAATATTTTTATTAAATATTTATTTTAATTACTACTTATTGTATTTTATTGATTTCATATAATTTGAAACTTACACAAATTGAAAAATTAAATTCTTATTGAAACTTTTAAAATAAAGCTGTTACTCGTGATGTATTTTATCTTGTAGGGGAGCTTTGTTCAGCAATTTAGTAACGGATAAAAGTTCTGCCTACGCATTATTATTGGATTAGGTGAATTGATTTTAGATTTTGCCATTTGGACTTTCTACATGGAAATGTAATTGAATATGCAGACTCAGTTTCGATATTCTTGTTAGGAACTCCAGATATAACTTTTATTATATCAACTGTTTCCCCTTTTAGAAATTGTTTTTATGTCGTATCTTTTCTGTTTTCTTTTAACAACAAACTTTATCTTGTTATACTTTTAAAGTCCAGATTATTTTTAATGTGTTTGTTTTGTATATATATATAAAACTCACAGATTATTAAAAATACTGACTAGTGATGTTAAAAATAAAAACCAGTCAATCGGTTAATTGCGATTAATTGGTTAACCAAGATTAACCGATTAACGATATACCATACGTTGCTTGACTTTTAAACTTAGCATTTATCTAAGTTATATTTTGTATTAAGACAAAAATACGCGTTTCAATTTTGTTGATTTAATCCAATTGAATCAATGAAATTGAAAGAAACTGAATACATATTTTAATGAAGTTGAAAACAACTGTTTATTTAGAAAAATATTAATTACTAATTAATTAATAATTAATATTAATACTAATTATTATAATTTAATTAAAATCACAAAAAAAACATAATCTCATAACATAAAATTTCAGTATATATCATGTATGTATAAGCATGTCAGTTTCTGTGAATCATCTTGATTGTTCAACAAAATTAAACAAAATTTTTTTCAATATTCAGTTTGATTGAACAATTTCATTGAATGGTAAAAATAAACGGCTTAAATTAGATAAATCAATCAAATTGAATTGTGTATTTTCAACTTTAAACTGAAGCAGAAATCGAACCGACAAAATATTGAAAACCGCAAACCAAACCAGTTAAAAATTTTCTAGCAGTTGACAATCAAGGTTTATTAAACAAAAACAAAAAAAGATTCTACAGTATTATAAGGCTTATAGAATATTACAGAATACTACATAGTATCATTTGTAAAGTAAATAACAAACAAACAATATTTAAAATTGTAAGCAATATATTTTATTTTTGTCAAAATTACAGCCATTTATTCTAAAACATACGGTGTTGACTGTTACTTTTGAAATAGTATGTTTAAGAAAATGAAGAAAAAAAAACGAAAATTTATAACAATATTTTAGCTTGGCAACATCTGCAAAATGTTACTGTGGAATAAAAAATATATGAAAAATTCGTTGGTAAATAAACGACAAAACATAAATTTAATCTTTGGATTTTATAAAATTAGATTTTTATTGTGGCATTTTATTATATATTACATTTTGTAAACTGTATAACAAACTATGTTTTATAGATAATTATTGTGTAATTTTATTTTTATAAAAAAAAAAACAAATAATTGTATAATCTAGTTACTTATTTGTTACCTAGTAACTTGTTTCTATGTTCTGTTATTTACTATAATGCCATTTATATCATTTATCCTGATAAAGACTTACGTTGAGTTTCGTCGAAACGTTGATTTTAAATAAATATTAATACAGAACTTTAACCTAAAGCAGTTTTCTTTTAACAAGAGTTATCATTTTAGTTTTGTTAAAAATTGGCCCGTATTCTCACCTCATTTATAAAAGTGATTTTTGCCAAAAGTACTTTTGACGTTCACTTAAAATCATTTATTAAGCATTTTGAAATAGTTTATTTAAATTTTATAATACCAAATATAATAAAAATGATCAAAAAAAGAAAAATTATTTATATTTGATGACAAACAGAAGCAAAAAGCAGATTTTCCGAAAAAGAGAGAAATGAGAATACGTTCCAATGTTTTTTTGAAAAAAATATTCTTTTAAAGAACTACATAATAAAAATATATAAGAAGGTCATATAAAAGTATTGTTATGAATAATGATTTAGTTTTTTCAAACAATTTTAACATGTTTACTGAAAAATAACAAATTCTTTCAGGTCTGTATGGTATATAAATAAAAATCAAACGATGAAAACATAATGGTAAGTGAGGTTATGGTTTTATTGGCTGACTGCCCAGTTTGTACGCTACAAGTTACAAAAACTTATTTCCACATAAAGTGGTTGATTAACTTTAATTCTTTTGTATATAAGGTAGCAAAAAATAAATGCGATCCAACAGAGAGAGAGAGATAGAGGGGCAAATTTACATACTATAGCCTTAGCCAAGACTGAACTGACTGAAGTTAAATGCTTGCAGGGAATAAAATGCTTGTGCAGACATTCTGCCTGAATGGGCAACCATATATAACAGGTGATAAACTAACCGAAATACGTCTTCATACATTTACTGGAAAAATCTAAAAGGTTTTTTTTATTTTGCTGTGTAGCGAATAATGGTATATTTAAAATAAAACGGCTTTAGGTAGTAATTCTGTATTAATATTTATTAATAATCGACGTTTCGACGAACTCAACTTACGTGTTTATCAGGAAAATAAAACAAATAATATTTATAGTAAATAAACGGAACATAGAAACAAGTTACTAGGTAACAAAATAACTAACTAGATAATCTTCATAATGTAAAATTCGAAAATACTGTAATAATTTGAAGACACATCAATATTAACAGCAGATTGACAAAAAAAGCAATAGAAATTTATAAAGAAAAAAATAATAAGAAGAATAAATGTGAAGACACTGATTTAATTAAAATTTACCTTCCTTTATTTAATAATTTATAAATTTTATAATCTAGTTAGTTATTTTGTTACCTAGTAACTAGTTTCTATGTTCTGTTTACTTACTCTATATGTTATTTATTTAAATTTTCTTGATCAAAATGTACGTTGAGTTCGTCAAAATGTCGACTATTAATAAATATTAATACAGAACTACTATATTCATTTTACTTTAATATAATGAATTTTGAAAGATTTTTTACTGTTATTAAAAAATTTTTCTATATATAAATTTATATTTTATTCAATTATATGTTTTTGGTCAATTTTAAATATGTAATACCAGAAAAAATATTGACAGATATTCAATTAGGAATTAAAATATTATTTATACAAAAATAAATGACAGTTTACAAGCGGCATTTTTCTTGTCAAATAAATTATTTGAAAAAATTTTAAAGCTCTAAAAAGTTATACGAATTTTTTAATTAAATTGACATGCTTTTATATATATATATATCATAAATGGTAAAAAAGTTATTGCGTATTTCCCTAACAATGTTTTTGATTTATATTTTACATATTAATAACATATAATTACCTGAATTTTATTTCAATATTTTTTGAAATATTGTGTATTTTTATATTATATTAAACAATATTTATTTTTCTCGTATTTTAAAGCGAATATTTTTATAGAAATCTATATTTTACTAAAAATTATTTCAAAATCTGAATAGTAAAATAAGATTTGAATATATATTTGGTTATGTAATATTAATAAAATATCTAGGAGATAAGAAATAAATTGTTAAAACAAAATTGACGTCATAAACTACTTGGAATTTTTATCCTATCCTTGAGGTAGTGTACAAAGAATGTCAAAAAAAAATATCACCTGTACCGCTGCGTAACACGCATTTCATTCGTAATGCAGAATAAAATATTGCAGGGAACATTTTTAAATCCTTTTCTAAAACCATAAAGCACTTTATATGTCATTTACGTGGGATTTAATATAAAAATAGCTGTCATATATAAAAATTCACGTTTACACGTTTCACGTTTTTGTGTATTATTTTATTACGTATTAATTTTGTTCGTGTTGAACAATTTATTTTTATTGATTTTGAGTTTTGTTTTTATTTATATGTATTTATGTTATATTTGAATTCTAATTTATCATTTTTCTAATTGATATGAATAAAAATGCAGACGTTTAAGAAAACATGTAAGTTAAAAATGGCAACGAAACTTATCATATTATAACCGGAAAGCAGACCCAAATTTAACATAAATATTTAAAAATAATAGAGTTTGTAAATGTTTAATGAATCTTTGGTTAAAAGAATATATGTGAGCAATATGGAAAAAAGTCTGTAAAAATGGATACCGACCGTGAAAGCCTGCAGATTACTATATTAATAATATTCAGATTCTATTAGTCGTCATTTTCGATACGTTATAAAACAAATAAAATAACAAGAACTTCAAAAAGCAAGAAGCAAATTATACCACTTCCTTTTATTGTCAAACAAAACAAAGCCACAATCAGAATTCCGCCTCCAAAACAGAAAAAAAAAACATAAATAAACTCTACTAACAAAGACAACATCTCGGTTGAATTTATTTCGACAAATTTGCTTTACAAACCACCGTCACGAGATTGTTTCCCGATTCCCACAACACGACAGCAGAGGTGACATTAAACAAAGATAGGTACGTACCCGGTAACAAAACCGCGTTCGAAATACGTGTGCGACAAAGATGAATACAGCTAGGCTCAGGGTTAAACTGGCCCATCGGGGCACCGGACTTTCCCCATGGGCCGTCATCATTATGAGCCGTGACCGGCGATTGTCAAATATTTCCGAAAAGAGTTATTCATTAAATCGTCTTTTAACTTAAATTTAAATAAAGAATTATATTTAATTTTATATGTGTCATTTTTATTTTTTTATGTTTATTAGAATAAAAAAATATAAAAACATAACGTATTTGAACAATTTTGGGATGTCAGGTGAGGCCTATCCTGCAACATTCGCCGGGCTTAATTTTTAACCAGTCCAACCCTGGCTACACCCTTGTATTACTCGCAAGTTCCTCTTGTGAGTTATGTGTCAGTAATTTCCGTTAGACAGACGCTGTACAAATCAGAAATTTGGTAAATGGGATCTGTTTGTGCCATTTTTACACATTGGTGATATTACGTATGGTCCGTATGAAAGATTGTGAATGTCTCTGACACAAGGTTTGTTTTGTATTAGAGGTTTTTGATGTACAAACAGGATTTACAGAGAGATTTGTTTGCAAAGATATTCATATTTTTGAAATTAATTTAAAACCTGTAATTTTATTTCGATTTATTCTTTTATATGTATTAAATCAGAGGTGCCTAACTTTTGGCTTCTTTGAGACACATTTGAAGAATAAAAATTTTCTCAAACCTCACATAAAATATAATAAGAAAATTTTCTTGATAATAAAAACATAATTTACGTTTTTTTGCCTTGTATGAAAAATGTTACCAATAAAATAAGCAGAATTTTATCAAAAACAGATATTAAAGTTTACTATTTTCCACATTTAAAACTGCAACGCATGTTGAATAGTGTTAAAAATATAATTCCTCTTCAATTTCGGGTATATATTCCCAACTCTTTGTTTATGAAAAAGTGCTTTTATTTTTTTGCTTTAAAATAAATTTTTACTTCCACCTCTTATCAAATATAAGTAATATTTTTACTTTTAATATATTTTTTTTTATATCTAATATTATAAAATTTATATAAACTTATTAAAATTGTTTAATAAGTAATTTTAAGTGAACGACAAAAGTAATTTTGACAAAAATCACTTTTAATAGTTAGGTAAGAGCCATATTAAAAAAATATAATTTTTTAGATTATTTATACATTGCGCTGAACTAATTTTGTATTCATACAGAGACTGAATTCAGTGTCCTCAAATGTTATACATTCGCTGTAACTTTATTTGCACTGCTTTGATGTTAACATAAGGACAATTAGCGTTATACATAATACCACTTAACTGAAAATATAATTGACTTAGCTTTCCTACATTTCTTATATAAATAAATAAGTATTTCGCAAAATACTTTGAAAAAGCATGTTTTAAATTTACATGAAAATTTCTCGATGAAACGATCAAGTGTATTTAATTTCACATCTCTGACTACTATATTAAAAATTATTACGTCAGTTATGTTAAATGACAATTGCTTTGTTTATTTTCGCTTTCTACTCCTTGTAACATACTATACTATTAATCAAACGTTTATTAAACATTCGCTCAAGATGATCAAGTTTTACAATATTTTTTTTCAATTTCACATTCATCATAAGCTAATCTATTTAATAGAAACAAAAAAGAAACATATATATTTTGCCGGGTTAATTTTATTTTGAAACAAAATATACTACATAGAATATAGTTTTTATCAAATTTACAAAATATGTATTTTGTATAGAACGCCCTTAGTACAATATTGTATCATTCCGTTAATGTTACATGTGCGTCGTTATTTCTAGATATATAAACGAAACAAAAGGTGGGAAAATATCGGATACATATTTCGAGATGTCGCTGTAAAACGTATTTGTGTTTATTATACCTTTCGTATGAAAGCTGGATTTGTTGATATTTCTGTCATTTAACGCTTTGTAAACGAAGTTTATAAACACAGAAGCAGAGACAGAATAGCACAAAATTAAACAGTGTTTGTATTATTTCAAAGCGTGGCACATATTAACAATGTATTTTTTTTCGTTTTTTTTTTTCATTTTAGTACGTGAAGAATTTTGTAATTGCAAAGTTTAATTAAAAACAATAGTTGTTTTGTTGTTTTATGTAACTAATGGGTCTATTCAGTTTACTTCTGTAAGACATGTAATGTTATAGAATATAGTATATATGATATTTAGAAATAATATACTAGAAATACGGAGCTTGTAGTCTAGTGATTAAGACGATTGCCGCGAAAGTATGAGGTCCCGGGTTTAAATCCCGGCAAAACCAATACATATTTCCAAATTTATCAAATTTTCTAGTTATATATTAGTTTACTGAGATTAAGTGAAAATTTAAATATTTGTAAAAACTCTTAGTGTTATCACAGAAAACATTGCTTTAATATCATATTATTATAATGTAAATAAAATTACGCTATTTATTAATACCAGGGCATATAACCGACAAAAATATTTTGTAACGGTTAAGCAGTATCGTGAACTATATTTAAATATTGGTTTTCATTCTTTGACCGGTTTTTTTATGTTCTAAATCAATTTCAACTGGTTAATTTTTCAGTTGGTTGTATAAAATAAGTCAGTGTAAATAATGTATATATATATATCAAATTATATTTTTTACTGGTTTATGCTCACATCAATACAGTAAATATTAATACCCTAAAGAATAAATAAAAATTATATAATTTTAAAATTTATATAGTACTCGTAACATCTTCATAGTAAGTTTTATATATTGAAATTAATAATACTTTTACTTTTTATTTCAGTTTTTTCTTAAGATCGTACCTCGTTTAAAGCTTTAAAGAATTTTATAAGTTAGAAACGAAACAAAAATCTAATTTAAATTACGTTAAATGAGAAAAGTTTTTCAAATAAAGAAATTGTTAAACTGAATACTTACTTTTCTTGTAATAGCCTACGTATTCTTGTTACATTATACTTATTTTTAAATATTCTAGAACTAATATTTACTTTTTTACTGTTTTTCTGAATAATAAATTAATAAAAATGTTTTGAATTATCTAGAATATAAGACTAAGTTGCATAAAGCATTGTTAAGCGCATTATAAGTTACCCAATTCGTTAACTTATTTGTGAGTTAATTGTAAGGTAAAGTTACACGTATATTATGTTTATATATTATGTCACAGCAAAATGCTTTTTTTTATTTTTTGCCCTGATTGCTTGGCTCTGCCTCGGCAATTATAAACCATTCAAAATTAATTTGGTTTATTGATTTAGATAGATATTTTTATGCACTGATACTTATAATTTTAGTTTGTCTAAAACAATTAGGAAAACAGGAAATTATGAAAGTATGTTTTATTTTATATCTTAAGATTGAGATTTGCAATCACTGCCCAGCAGTGGCACAACCAAGGAGGTGGGGGGCGACGGGCCTTGCCCCCCCCCCCCCAAGGCTAGCAGAATTAACACAATTTTTATTCGTTTAATCATATATTCAGCAGTCACTTCTAACGCTACAATTATTTACCCCAAAATATTGAGCCAACATTTATTATTTTAAACTATTAATTATTCGATTCATATAAGATAAAGTGAAAATCTGGTTAGTATTTGCTTTTTTTTTGCTTCTCCAAGATAAAATCCTTGCCCCCCCCCCCCCCCAAGACAAAATCCTGGCTGCGCCACTGCTACCCAGTATATTATACAAATATTATTTTCAAATCTCAAATACGTAAATATAAATTATTACTTCACCGTGCTCCTTAAACACACAAAATAGAAACTTTGTTTAATTAAAATAAAAATTCCATTAGTTTCTTTTCAGGTATTGAATGCAAATTATCTCTTCTTATATTTTATTTGAATGAATATTTAAATTAAATAAATTTGCATATAGCACCGATGTTCAATTTTCCATTTTAATTTAAAAGACTCTAAGTTTTCAGAAATACTTTTAATTTATTTTTATTTAAACTGATGGACGATTTTCTCATTTCATTGCATAATTATCTTTTCGCTTTTATGATACATTCATTAAAGTTAAAGAACTTTTTTATTAAATTATGTTTCTATATTTGCCGAGAACTACAAAAGTACTCTTGACATTTAATTTCGCATAAACTAGATTTGTCTATGGTAAAGTGTCGAGAAAGTTTTTAGTTTATTTGATATAACGTAGAAATTGAAAAAAAAAATATTTTTTAAAAATATTTTACGACACGACTTTATAACTAAATCCCACACGTTACAATTAATCTAGTTTTATCTGTATTGAGTATGTAAATGCATATTAATCTTTTTTTTAAATATTATACATACATACACAATCATGTCACGTAGCCAAAAGGGTGTAATACACTATTAAATAAGTTTCCTCCAAACATTCTTATCCAGGCAAGTAAATTTAGCTTCAAAATATTATATAAAATAAAAATTTAATGCAAATATAAAATATAATCAAATTTAACTTTTAAACGACTATAAGTTTTATTGATCATAAAATATTTTATATCAAACTATTCCTATTTTATACTTGAACTTTTAAATGAATACGTATCATAAAATATTTTATTAAAAATATCTTACGTAAATATGTTTTGTTTTACTAATATATACATTACATATATATATATATATATATATATATATATATATATATATATATATAATTTTTATTAATTACTTTATGTAATTTCATACATTTATATTATATAATTTTATTATATTTTAGCTCTGATAATGATATTAACATATATTGAAAGTTTGGATAGTATTTCAATTGAGTCTCATTTATCAAAACTTCTAACAGACTGCTACTGCTCGTAACCCATGAAAATTTTAATCTTTAACTATTGTTATCCGTTACACGACAAATCTGATTTTATATATATATATATATATATATATATATATATATATATATATATATTAGAATTGATCAAGTACAATATTAGTTATTAATGGAAACTTTGTTCTAGAAAACTTTGAACAATAAACTTTAATAAATATCGTTAACATTATCTAAGTGTAGTAACCACAAGCTAAAATCATACACATGTTTCCCCAAGTGTATATGATCCGTTAGTATGACGAAATTAATAAGTATATCTTGAGTTTCTGTCATCGTATTGAATAAGACATACTACTTTTCAAGATCATTTGAAATTTATATAACTGAAATCGTTTTTAGGTTCTTCAACATAACATAAATTATTAATTAATTGATAATTTAATTACTTTTTACTACAAGTAATTTACAATAAAGTAATTTTTTATAAAGATAATTGGTAATTGTAATGAAGTATATTCTCAAAGTAATTTCGGTAGTTCTGAACAGGATCGTATGAAAAAATGAGTAAAATTATATTTTTTAACAAATTTTTGTTAAATATTAAAAAATATGCCAAACAATTTCAGTGTTTCATGTACAGAAATAACATACATTATAATAAAACTGCTTTAGATTAAAGTTTTATATTAATATTTATTTAAAATCGACATTTCAACGAAACTCAACGTTTGTCTTCATCCAAAATAAAATCGGATGTTGACTTTCGTCGAAACGTCAATTTTAAATAAATATTAAAACAGAACTTTAACCTAAAGCAGTTTTATTTTAATATAATGAATTCTGAAAGATTTTTTTACTCTTAACATATATTATATTTTACGAAATATTTTTAGTGGCATCAAAATAATCCCAAATACATCGTACACGAAAATTTCAATTCAACGACGAATCAGAAATAGATGGAGAAATGTCTGAAACAGAGAAATAGAGCTTGATGTATGAATTACACTTCGGAATGAGGAATGAGATGAAATGAAATCCACATTGTCCCATAATTAGATTGAATACGTGTAAATGTTTAGAGGACAATTATTGTGGAAATTGTGTTTAATAAAAGCATACCTCACTGTTACAATTAATATACGCATGCAGTGACGGAGTTAGACTTTAAAATTGAAAGGGGAACCAACAGAATCGTATTTTTTTTTGTTAGGCGATAGTACTACGATGATTCATAATATGATAATTTACAAATTTTGACCCGGTAGATAGATTCTAAATCAAGAAAAAATATTGTATTATTTTTTTAAAAATAATAATGTTTTGGGTTAAAGTTCTGTATTAATATTTATTTAAAATCGCCGTTTCGATGCATAAATGATATAAATGACATTACAGTAAATAACAGAACATATAAATACGGACGGGACGTTGAGTTTCGTCCAAACGTCAATTTTAAATAAATATTAATACAGAACTTTAACCTAAAGCAGTTTTATTTTAATATAATGAGTTCTGAAAGATTTTTTACTATGTTATTATTTTTTAGTTAACGATGTACCGTGCCAAAATTGTGTTTTGAGTATATAAATTCATATAGAAAAAAATATTCCGCAACAAAAAAATAACAAATATTGATCAATAGAGTTTATATAATTTGTTTAATCTTAAGTTGAAACGTTACAAAAAAGTAAAAATAACGCAAAAATGAAACATTTTAACTTTTTTAAATAAGTTCTCGCGTTACCAATTTTTTTAATTCATTATGGCTGCATTATTTATCCAATTTAAATCAAATTTTCACAAAAGATTCTTCTAGAGCCCACACAGATTATATAATTTTAGTAAAATACAGTGCTGCAAACTTTCCGGGGACTAAAATACAAAAGTTTAAAAAATTTATTATGGCTATATTATTTATTCGTAATTAACCAAAATTTCACAAAAGTTTTTTTTGATAACCACAATACCAAAGTTTAAAAAAATGTATTATGGCTACATTATTTATCCGATTTTAATCAAATTTTTACAAATTATTTTTTTTTTTTACTACATAAATTATATAATTTTAGTAAAATACAGTGAGCAAAAATATTATTTTATTTTCAATTTTTTAGTATTTATAAGATGATGTCAAAACGGTTCTGTATATCGGTTTACCCATATGCTGCTAATATAGTTTTTTTTATAATATCGGGGATTCTTGTATACCAGAGTATATTTTGGGGAGTCATATAGCTCTCCGAATTACCTGCTAGCGCCGTCACTGTACGCTCGCACATCCCACATTGCCTGTGCATGTTCATATATGTTCAGGTTTATATAGGTTAGGTTAGGTTAGGTATACGATAGATAGATTCAAGGCAGATAAGTTTGGGTTGGCTATAGGCATTAAGTTCAGCGTTCCTGTGTGTGTGTGTTCACTTTGATGTTACATGGAATAGTGCTTTCAGTGCTTGCACATCAAGTAAAAATGCTAATTTGCAGATTGTTGAATGAGGAAATATTAGTTCTATTAATATGTGATAAAATGAATAGAAATTGTACGTTGTACTGAAATTATTATAAATACTACTTTTAAATACTTCTAGAATTTTTAGTAAATTCGTATACAGCCTGTTCCAAAATGTTCGTACTATATAAAATATTAAATTTTTTAAAATCTAATTAATTAATCTAGTGGTGAATGTCTAGTGGTGGATTTAATGTTTAAGGGGCCCGAGGCGTTAAACAATTCCGGAGCCACATTGCCCTATCGAAAAAATAATCGTATACTAGGGTCGCCATCTCGGATAGGAAATTTTAAAAAAATAGACTGCGTATTATAATTTTAAAATCGTTTTTAATATGAACAAAAAATTATATTTATTCGAAATTAAATTAATATAACCAAAAAAATTAAGAGAGACTCCCAATGGCAAAGAAAAACTTAAAAAACAAAAAATATTACAAAAGCTAGCTAATGCCAAAAAGAATTATTTTTTTAGAAAAAACTAAACAAATTACGAACACGGAATATGAAAAAAAAAGAATCCGAACCCCAAATTATTTTTGATCATTTCAGTGAGTGTAAAAAATTAAATATAAAATAAAATTTATTGCCATACAAGTATAATTGTTTATTGTCGTGTAGAGCCCTCTGGCAAAAATCCGCCACTGAATAGGCCTTAAAACTAAAAAAAATAATAGTAGTCTATAGTGATAATATGTTTTGTATCGATGTAGTATCATTAATTTGTGGTTCATATGTAGTTATGTAGTAAAATATGTCATAGACTAAAGAATTTTTACATGTAGTTATAAAAATAAAATACATTTTTACTTAAAAATATCGTAAATTTCCATTTATTTTACATTTATATTCTCTTAGAGACAAAAAGATATTTTTATACACCCTCATATTCTATATTTAAAATTCTCTCTACTTTATTTACGTCGCGTCGTATTTTTATATTAGTTTTTATTCATATATAAAATTATTTATCTTTACGCAATGCAACTGCAATTTTAACTACTCTGTCCATTTACAAACTAGACAAAAACGCATTCATTGTGATTTGCAAAGCAAACCGGATAATAACTTATTCTAGTTCAAATAACTATATTTACATAGTATAATTTTATCCAAATATAGTTCATTTACAAAATATGCATATACTGAATATACAGGAAAATTATCGCAAGATATGTGAACCATTTTTGTCACTAAACGAGTGGCATCACGCACTGGTATGTTTACATGAGCTTCCAAATCGGAATGAAAATACTAATTCATCATGCCAATCAAGGATGGGCACGTATAATTACTCTATATGTTATACATAATTTTTTATGCGTAAAAAAATATATTTTATAATACATTGAACAAATTTACGACTTTTTAACGTAAAAAAATGTATATTATGTAAAAAAAAATAAAAAAGTCCTCGTGCTTTTGATCGAGGGACTTAAGCGCATTTTTGGCGGGTGGATCAGTATTTTTAAAATATCGTTAATTAACTTATTTAGCATTGGCTGAGCGCTTTTAAACTATTCGATGCGCCAATAACTCGACAGCACCGAACTAATGCAAAAAACTAGAACTCTCTACGATGTCTAATTTAAAAGTTTTTCTGGAGCAGAACGAACGACCGACCAAGCAAAGCGTATTATTGAGCTTTCTTTTTGAAAACAAAAATGCGCTAAAAAAAAAAATATTTATAACATAATAGAAAATCTTTCAGAACTCATTATGTAGAAATAAAACGGCTTTAAATTTAAATTCTGTATTAATACTTATTAATAATCGACATTTTGACAAAGTCAACGGAAGTCTTCATCAGAAAATAAACAATGACATTTATAGTAAATAAACAGAATATAGAACATAGAGACAAGTTACTAGGTAACCAAATATGTAACTAGATCAAAATTTTTATAAATTTTAATTAAAGAAAACTAATTTTTATTTATTTTATTATGTCAAGTCAAATTAATTGACCACCGTCCATTGTGGTCAGAAGCTGCATATTTCACCAAAGAAACACTACCAAGTGTATTTAATTTGACATCTCCGATGGCTATTGCATGGCTATTGCTATGGCGATTGCATTGTTTATATTCGCTTAAATTTGAATTTGATGACTAGTTGGAGTGGTGATTGAGAGAGTGTTTTGCGTGAGCGAAAGTTTCCAAATAGTAGGAATAGAAGAGCATGTATGATAGGTATTATGAATGTGGATGGAGCTAAAGTAGCTTGTCTGGATAGGGATGTTTGGAAGAAACTTATTTCGGGATAGTGGAAAAAGTTTATGCCACACCCTTTTGGGTACATGGCGTGATAGTGTATGTATGTATAAATATTTTAATATGCTTGAAAAACAAAATTATATATTATGTAAACCTGTTTTTCATTACTGTCATTTTTTCTAATGAATAGACTATAAGCATATATAGTACATTGGATTTTTTTTCTAATTTCCTTGCAAAACGCATTATTCTCATTAAACAATAATAGAAGCGGACTGTCGGGAATTATTTACGATATTAAAATTAAAGCTGATATTCCGATGGGAACTCGACCGATTCGCCCGGTTCAACCGTTTCAGCTTTAAACGGTATTACCTACTCTCTTTCTATCTCGGCTTGATGTTGGCGTGTGCCATTGCGTCGTACTCTATAATCGGTTTCACGTTCCATGTTTTGACTTTTTAATATGACGTGTTACTTGTCAATTAAGATAATGAAATTATTGTGAAGAATTTTTGCGAAATTTCGATGTTTAGTTGTAATTATAAAATAATTATTAATAAGAATTCATTAACTCTGTAGTAATGAAATACAAAATTATATTCTTCTAACTAGAAACATCCGCAGAAAATTTTTGAAGAGGAGGGAAATAATAAAATAAAGAGGCTTGAAGATTAAATTCTGTACAAATTTTAATTAAAAATTGACGTTTTGACGTACTCTACGTACATCATCATCCGAAAAAATTATACAAATGACATATATAATAAATAAACAGTAGGTACATAGAAACAAGTTACTAGGAAATAAAATAAGTAACTAGATGGTAATCTAGTTACTTATTTTGTTTCTATGTTTTTGTTTCTAATTTTTTGTACAGGGTGATGATGCGAAGAAGCATGAATATATTGACTAATATGAGTAGGCTTCCTATATACAAAATAAAGAAAAGTTAAGTCTTTTTGCCTTTCCAACAAAACATTCAGAAAAGGCAAGAAACAGTTTTCTTTTACTTCCATGGTAAACTGAATATTTACTTGAATATTATTTAAATAATGTAGAAAAATATTTATTATTATATATATATACATATATATATATATATATATATATATATATATATATATATACATATATATATATATATATATATACATATATATATATATCATATGAAACAAGTTATTAGGTAACGAAATAAGTAACTGGAATATAATCAAGTTAGTTATTTTATTACTTAGTAACTTTTTTCAATGTTCTGTTTATTTATTGTATATGTCATTTGTATAATTATATTAGTGTATTGAGTTCTGAAAGATTTTTTTCTATGTTGAAATAATAATGTAAAACTGAATTGAAAACCGATCTTGTAATTCAAAACATATTTATAATAATAATAATGATAATAAGCTTCTCATGTTTTGAATTTCTAAATTTATGTTCACTAATAATGTACATAATAAATTTACATCGAAATTTATTTAGTTTGAAATGCATATGAATTTAAGTAATAAATACTAAATATTTGATACGTCAGTTTGGAAATGTAAATTATGTTTTTGCCATGTTATCAATAGATACACACATATACACAGACCCACCATGCACCCACCAGGATAACTCCTAATATTTATGCAGAAATAAAGCTACTAAAAGTAGCTGAAAGCTACCAAAAGTAGCTACAAATAGTAGTTTTATGTTTTAGCTACTATTTATAAGCTACTTGCGACAAATTCTGATTCTACAAGCTACAGCTAACTTTTTTTTTGTAACACAGTTACAGCTACCAATAAAAGTAGCTAAACTACTAGCTAGCTACTGCCCAAGTGCCCAGCTCTGATGACTAGCATTTCACATTCTAATTACACCACATACCTCCCACATCTCATTGCCATAATAATTTTTTTTTATATAAGTAAACCTTTTAACAATTATTTCAGAATTTTAAATAAAATTCGGTTACTAGTTAATTAATTAGCTAAATTTAATTTAATTAGAAAATAAATAAATTAGTAACCTAGTAAAGTACATATATTTATCAAAGTGATGTATAAATTTTCAACGCAATATATGAATATAACACCGCGGTGTCATACCATTTACCTGATTGTTCGAGATAAAAGCTAAATGTCGCACAAAGCGATGGAATTTGAAGTGTACACACAATAACATTCACATGCATGCATACACTTTGTAATAGAATTGAATGCAAATAAATAAAAAGTGCAGAAACCACAACAGAAAGTTGCAACGTTCTCAATATCACAACCTAACGTAACTTTTGTATTTTTTAGTTTTGCATTGAAGTAAGTATATTTCACTAGCAATAAATATCTGCAAAGTTAGAAACAATATTGTTTTATTGTCACCTATTTGTATATGTAATTTTAGAATATGTACATTTACATGCAATTCAGTAAATACATATCTAGATTTCAATTGGTATATTTCAATTAACAAATTAGTTAGTTAATTCAAATTAAAAATACCTAATGTTTCTACTGAATTTTTGTTTTTGTTTTGATTATAAAAATAATAGATAATTTTTGTTAAAAATTACTACTCACTCACAAACAGAACTGTAAGCATTTTTTTTTTTTTAATTTTAGACAAACTCATTCTTCATTTCTTATACACCAATTACTATCAGATTATCTTTTCTTTTTCTATTTTAACCACATCAAATCTACCACGCAAATAACACATTTGTACATGTACACCTCTATTCGAAATCATTTGAGTATTCTGGTAACACAACGTACTAATCTCATGTTACTGAAATCTGATTGGCCGTTCTTAATAAATAAGTAAATTTTAGTTAAGTAACCTTTGCCAATTTAGACTCTGACTGCGATAAAACAATATTTGCTTATAAAACTAAAACAAAAAGCAGTCAGAATGAGACTTTATACGGGAAGTGATACCAGTACTTCCGGTTAGTACATTTTTAGTTTTTAGACAAGCACCAACAAGTTCCGTATTAATAATTTTCAAAGAACAATTTAAAAAAATATTATTTCTCAAACTTTTTTGCTGATACTGTATATCATTTGAATGTTAACAAAGTAAAAAATCTTTCAGAACTTATTATATGAAAATAAAACTGCTTTAGGTTAAAGTTCTGTATTAATATTTATTTAAAATCGACGTTCCGACAAACTCAACGTCCATCTTCATCAGGAAGAAATGATACAAATGACTTTTACAGTAAATAACTGTTATTTTCTCTAAATGTCATTTGTATCAGTTTTCCTGACAAAGACGGACTTTGAGTACGTCGAAACGTCGATTATTAATAAATATTAATACAGAACTTTAGTCTAAATCAGTTTTATTTTCATTTGAATGTTGATAAAAGTTTATGTAGGTACTAGAAGATATTTGCCTCTGTATTTCTGAGAGTGAACACACTCGAACACGCCATTATATGTACAAACATTCAACCAGTTTCGGAGAAACATTACCGGGGAATATTTCTATAGGGCACTTACAATTTTCAACGCAAAATCAGTTTCATCATTGTCTAAAATTATGTTTTTGCATTCTAACACATCCTCAATTGTTTCATTCGATTTCTTATTGAAATAGAAAATTAATTTGTTTTTTGTTATTATTAGATACAATAAGTTATATTATATTATTTATCTGAAGCGGAAATTATATAATCATTTATAAAGTAATGATGCAGTAGTAATTAGTGGTATTTAGTTATGATCGTACGTACAAATAACTGTAAATTAATATTGTTGACTAAATTATAAAATTAAATTTTAAATTGCAATTAAATACGAGTAATATTATAGTATTTATTTAAAATTGTATGTTACTTACAGCTTATTTCATAAATACTTTAACTAAGGTCGATTTTAAGCGGACAAAAAGCTTTGTTTTATTCACTATAACAAATAATTTAGATTAGAAGTGTGAAAAGTTGACAAAGAAGCATCGTTTTATTGACAACAATAATTATTATTATAGTAGAATTTAAAATTTATCCTTTCTGATCAATTTAAAGTATTTATTATGAAACCGGTTATTATTCATAAGAAAATAGCAAAAAATAAAGTTAAAATATAACTACATCTTAAGATAGGGCTTTTTGTGATTTTTTGGAAAAAAATAAAAAAATCCGATTTTTTCAAAAAAGCAAAAAAAAATAGTTTATTAATTATTATTATGTATCTATTATAAGTGTATACTTTATATATATATATTATACGTGCAATATTTGATTTTATATTTGTTTGAATACACCCGTGGTAGCATATATATTTAAGAATGCCAACGTAGAACAAGCAAAAAACGACAACGTTAGATTTAAATTTGAATAAAAAAATTTATTCCAATTTATTTTTGATGTTTTTTCTTCTTTGTACGCAATACTCACACGATATTAGGACAAACGACGTTAGCTCTAATAACATAAACAAATTTTACAATATTATAAACCCTAAATATATACTGCAATAAGACCGTGGTTACTTTTATCATTAATCATAAAAATTTGCGATAAAACAAAGCAGGACCATACACACGTCAAAACACTTCATTTGTATGTATATAAATTTTTGTACTAGATATATCTAAATATTTTAATTAAACAATTAGTGGAAATTAAATTTAGTTAAAAAAGCAATCAATTAAAATTGATTAATCGAAAAAAGCTATTTTTACAATTTTTAGTTTTTTTTGTATTATTTGAGGATAAACCTTAATAAAATAATAAAAGCACACATTGTCAACATAAATCATTACAACAGCATAACAACTAATATATATTAAAAAACAAATTAAAAAAGTAACCGTAATTAAAACCATCAGAAACAATTTAATGCAAGAAACCTTAAAACGCACATATGACAAAACACATTCCATTTCCAAATCAAAAAATGCACCATCCACTCGGTGGCACAAACATATAGCACACTGTCTAACGTGTCATAATACAACAAAAATAATTAATTACTGTGGCCATTAGTCGTCAACTTGACACCATTTCTAACAGCGCGAAAAACATTAATCGCCTCATGTAAAGAGTTTTTTCTGCTACCAGTCCGCAACCACACTGACGCCCGCGCGCGTTATGCGGGCTGCAGACGCTACCGATTTAACGCACGACGACAATATATAGATGCTGTAGACTAGGAGCAGGACCGTAACGCTTCATAATTAAGTCCGAACCGGATGCTCAAAGCCTACTGTGTTTGCTTATTGCTCGAGTTATTGCTTTGGTTTTGATGTAGATTGTGTTTCTTTTACATTTAGTACATTAAATGGAAACTTAATTTTAAAATGTAATTATTACTTGTTTTGAGACAGATAAAGAAACTATTAATCTAGATAAAGATAAAAGTATAGTATTTTTTTATTATCTAGAGAAGATAATAGATTTCAGAATAAAAGTTTATCCAGTAAAATTTTACTATAAAAAATCTGTATTTCTATCTTAAAATTCTGTAATTTTTTAAAAATTTATAATAATTACATAAAGTAAATAAAAAATGACTTAATAAATATGTAAAATTGTTTACTTTATGCAAATTGCACACATACTTAATGTAGAAGTACGTATTGTTGGTATAACTTATTAAATCATGTAATATTACAGCTTGCATATTAATATCTGTAATAATTCATGAAAATAATGAGACTTAATACATATTTTGTATAATAATACTAATAAAATGTTTTAGTTTAAGTTTTAATACTAATAAAATATTTTATATAAATTTAGAAATGTATGTAATTATACCAACAATAATATTACAGAACCAGTGGCGTATCTAGGGTATAGCAGACAGGGCACGCGCCCTGGGCGCCGCAGCCGAGAAAGCGCCGTGGCGCAATTACAACACTTGCCATGGGCGCCATTTTACTCAGTTACGCCACTGTACAGATATAAACAAATTTTAGCTATTTATAGAAAATTCCTGACAGCAAATTCTGTAAATTTACTATAAGAGACTTTACTAAAAAGAAAAAACTGTAATATTACATACATATGTACTTTTCCATCCCGTTAGTAATATCATATTATAATAATATTTGTAATAGTTCTGATATTATATATTTTTAAATAATTATGTATAAAATTATAGCAGTAGAGTAATTCTACCTAAAAATATAAATATAAAAATTACATATATTTTTTAGAGTGTATTTAAAAAGAAAACGATAAAAATAAATATAGTATAATCTCCAATATTATTACCTGTATAAATATAGATATCTATGTTAAGTGCTGCTATGCGCAAGTGCAGCAGAAAGCTTATAAACTTTCAAAGTTACAGCGCTTCAACAAAATCTACCAAGCACGATTTTTTTAGAGTATAAGTTCTACTGTAATAAAATTATCAAGCATTATTCTATTGCAAAAAGCATTCGAAACAAAATATATTTTCATATATATAGATCAACCTCACTTTTAACATTCTCAGTAATGCAAGACCCTACCATGTCCTACCATGTCCTAGTAATATCATTCCCGTAACAAATGAATGCAAGTGTATGATATAACGGGGGTAAGTTTTCGTGAAGCGGCCGACACGACGCTATACGCAACGCAGTTTCTCTAAGCAAGATTATATTCTTGGTTCTAGGACGAGAGTATAGTTGGCTTTGACTAGAACTAATGCTATATATACTTTGTTAGAATTACTTAGAACAGCATCCCTATTCACTGCTAATTGTACCTAGAATGATGTATGTATGTAAGCGTAGGTGAGTTATGTTAACATAATTTTGATATGTTTGTACGTATTTATGTATATGACGGATTATCTAAAGTTTTAATTACTGTTCGCAGTTTACGTCATATTGCAATTAATATAATATTTAACTGTAAAAATTTACATAAATTAGTATGGTTAAGAAAATAGAAAAAGCTTTAAGTTTTAATTCTGTTAAATTTTAATTAGAAATCCTGTAAAATTAAATTTATAATTACTGATACTTGAAGTTTGTTTTATTTTTGAGAATTTTATTTTTATTTATATATAAAAATTTACTAATTTTACATAAAAACCCGAGGCAACTGATTTACACCAGTTTAATATGTAAATTTACAGACGTCATAGGAATATTTTAACATAATATGAATATATAATACGTACATTTTATGTAAGTTTACTTACATTTTTAGTAAAAAAAAAAAAACTTATATAATATGGTAAATTAATTGTTTTACTTAAAATTACAAAATTATATTTTTTTTTACAAAAAAATTATGTTAACCATTGATTTTACTGATATAATATGTAATTTTTTTACTATGGTTTTTCTGTATTTACGTGTTTCACAGTTTTTACGAATTTTTTAAACATTAACAAATATTTTATTATTGTTGAAATGAAAATAAAATGCTTTAATAAATAATGTAAATATATAATGAAATTATTTATATATTACCTATATAAAGATTGAAAACAATTGTTACTAAAATTGATTTCCAAATATTTGATATTTATATATGCAAATAAATATTTTCGCTTGGGCTATATGGACAATATATGTAAAATTAATAATGCAATTTATTACTGCATTATTATGTACAATGTGTATACAATAAAATTGTAAAATAATTATTTTAAAATTAATGTTTTTGCTAATTTAATTTTGTCATAAAACAACTTTATTGCATTATTATTCAATTTTTTAATACTTCATTTATTATTATTATAATTAATATAGGTATTATGTGATTTAATTAATAATGTAATTATATATTATTATCAAATTTGTTATTGCAAATATTAACTAATAATATTTAATTAATTTAATAGTAAAATTTAAATCTGCATAATGCTATATGTAGTTAAAGAAAACTAACAGTAGGTATATGATTAAAGTGTAATAGCCGTAGGGAATATTCAAATTTTGTTAATGGATATCGGAAAAAATTATTAAAAGTTACAATAACATTAATGTAAATCAATTTATTGTAAAGTTACCAAGTAGATGGCGCTGTATTCGCAGAAATTAAGATTTTTCACAAATTTTGGGAAATTTTAAGAAGGTGACTCCAATTTATCACTTTGCAAAGTGACTCTCAAAGTGATATTGTCCACTTTGAGAATCACAAGTTTAAATAATATAATACTAAAATTCCTGCTGTAAAAAAATGGCGTTCATTTCAGATGTTTACCCAGTAATTTGAATTAGTTTCTAATTTAAAAATGCACTTTATCCGATTAAAGATATTAAATAAAGAAGTTAAATTAGAGAATGTCATTTATTGCGACAGCAGGAAAAAAATTTGTAACACTTTCTTTTGGTTTTATTGTCCACTTAAGAGTTGCGACGCAACTAAAGATTGTAAATAAAGACAAATAAAACTTAGAGCAACAAGAAGAAGAAGATAGAAGAGAGGGTGGTGGAAAAAAGCTATAATGACAGAATGCACACACAACTGAACGTTGAACGATAATCATGAAAAGTACAGATCCACGTCACGGACGCATCGGAATATACTCTCCTTCACGGATGTATCCCGAGTAGGCGTGGTTTGTGTTGCTAGGCAGCGAAAGCTAGCCGGTACGAGAAGCTCCCTGTTCAGTGTGTTTTGTGTTGCACGTTTGCGACATTTACAATCAAACGTTGGTGGTGTGCGCATCGCATCTTTCTCCTGCGGGGGGCTCATTGAGAAATCGGGTTTAGTTTTGCGCGGATCAAGACACGCTTAACACCCCCACGGTACTTGATCTAACCAGAGTATTGGACCTAACACAGACACTATATAACATTCTGGATACAGTGACATTTCTAACCTGTTGTTTATATGACGTGTGTGTGTTATTTATTCTGCTTACATTCACTTATAACACTGATTCTGTAAGTTCTCTTACTTCTTTTTCTTTGTGTGTGTTGTTTGTTTTTTGTTTTTCTCTTGTCTAAACGTATGCATGTTTTGACATTTGTGTGAGACGTATCTATAATCCAAAAAGTGCAAGTTTTCTATGTACAGTGTGACCAATAAAGTCTGCATCATATGGAAGGAAAAAATTGTTAATTATTTTTCAAAAAATCTAATTAATCCAATTGTTTTAAAAAAAATTAAAATGGCCCTTTCCTAAATATACAAAGTTTGGGCATTTTTTTTAAAACACCACATTTACATAATTTTCAAAAAATTCAAAATTAATATGAGATATTCCAATTACGTAAAAAGCAGGATATATATTTATCAAATTACTATATTTTTATTTAAATTAAATAAAAAGACCGTGGCGTCTCATAATATTGACAGTATAGAACGAAAAAAATTTAGTTATAGCATTGATTAAAGAAGTATATTTACTTATTTACTCAATGATTATAGTCAATATTTTACACAATTCTGTAAAAATATTTATATATATATATATATATATATATATATATATATATATATATATATATATAAATATTTGTATCATTTTTCCTGACGATGTACGAAACGTCGATTTTTATTTTAAATTATGAACTAAATCCTAAAGTCATTTTATTTTAATAAAATAAGTTTTGAAACATTTTTTTACTATTTACATTAAATATATAAAGAATTTAGGATTTCGTTCTGTTTTAATTTTAATTAAAAATCGACGTTTCGACATACTCTGCGTACATCATCAGGAAAAATTATACAAATGACATATTGAAACTTGTTATTTATATATATATATATATATATATATATATATATATATATATATATATGTCATTTGTATGTAACTTGGTATTTTAAACTTGATATTAAAAAAAATATTTAAAATCTTTTTTTTTACATTTTACGTCAATTTTAACATAAACGAATACAGTATGCAGTAAACTGTGAATATATTGAATATAATAATAAAGATACTCATGAAAATTTATAAACCGACGGTCATTTTTTTTAAATATAAAAAATAACAAATGATTGTAATCAGTAATATTATGGTGATTAGTTTATACGCAATATGTAGATTATAATCTTGGGAATATTTTTGAATTGATATTAATTATATTAACGTAGGAAAAATATCTTTGAAACTTATTAAGTATATTAAAATAAAAAGGCTTTAAAATTTAGTTCTGTTTTAATTTTAATTAAAAATCGACGTTTTGACATACTCTACGTACATCATCAGAAAAAACGATACAAATGACATATATTGACATAATTATATTGTAACTTGTTTCTATGTTTTGTTAATTTATTGTGTATGTCATTTGTATTATCTTTCCTGTTAATGATATATGTAGAGTACGTCAAAATGTCGATTTTTAACTAAAATTAACACAGAACTAAATCTTAAAGCCTTTTCATTTTAATATTCCTATATATAAACAAATTGTCGTGAAATAATTTAGTAATGAACATTTGGTTGAAAGAATTTATATGAATGATTTTGAATGTATACGTTTGCGTGGACGTCCGATGAGTAGTTTGAACTGGTATGATTGAGAATGTTTTATGTGAGCAAAAATTGTCAAGTAGTAGAAATAAAAGAGCATATATGAGAGGTATTATGAATGTGGATGAAGTTAAAGTTGCATGTCTGGATAGGGATGTTTGGAGGGAACTGATTTCGAGATAGTGGAAAAAGTTTGTATTGTACCACACCCTTCATGGGTACATGGCGTTATTGTGTATGTATTGTATGTACATAAAAATTTATTGCTGATTTATTTATAGAATTTAAAAAAGTAATTGTAATTGTTACTGTATAATAAAAATATTATAATTATAATAATTTTATAAATAATATAATATTCGTAAGATACAGATGTACTCAGATTTGGCCTATTAGACAATTTAAGAACACAAACGATTGACCTTATTAGATTTCTGAAAAAATTATTAATGAAAAAATTTCCCATATGATGTCGAATATATTGGTCACACTATATATGTTTATATTAGTTGTACTAGATTATAAACAGAATATTTTTAAAGCATAAACACGCTAAAAATAACATCACCGGTTTATTAATATTTTATGCTTTTACCTGATGATTATATTATATGTGTTTAAAAATATTAAGATTTATTGCCACATAAAAAATTTGGTATTTTAAACTCGATATTAAAAAAAAATAATTGAAAATCGTGTTTTTTTTACATTTTACGTCAATTTTAAAATAAATGAATAAAGTATGTAGTAAACTGTGAATATATTGAATATAATAAAAATATTAATGGAAATTTTAAACAGTCATTTTTTTAAATATAAAAAAATAACAAATGAATGTAATCGGTAGCATATGCTGATTATTTTTTTAAATTTATAAGCGATATGTATTATGAATATTTTTGAATTGACATTAATTATATATAGTAAAAAATATTTCGGAACTTATTATATTAAAATATAACGAATTTAGGATATAGTTCTGTATTAATTTTTATTAATAATCGACGAACAAATTAATCGTTTAATGTAAAATCTAAAAGAAATATTATCTCGCTTATGCGACGACTTTTACTAAGGCTTTTTAAGGTGTTCTATCGTCCACTAAAAGGATACAGAGAAGAACATATATATATATATATATATATATATATATATATATATATATATATATATATATATTTTCAATGGTTACACCAAAAAAAATAGCTGTATTTTGTATCCAGTATTTTGAAATATTTAAAAATAATAGAGGGTAATGTACTAATATATCTTTTGAAATATTTATTTGTCCTGTCATGTAGAATATAAATTTAAAGTTTTGTTTTATTTAATATAGTTGAAAAATTATGCTTTTTCAAAATATTTATTAATGCTATAGTATAAAAAAAAACTTTAATAATACATACAGACACAATCAAGCCATGTACCCGTAACGGTGTGGCACAAACTTTGTCCACTATATAAAAATTAGTTTTTGCCAAACATATATAGTAATAATAATAATGTTATTTAAATTCTTGTGTGATTGTAATCTTTGGAATGTCAATAAATGGGTTCCATCCAATAAAAATTAAAAGCAGTCTTTTTTTTAATGAAAATCATAACTTCATGCTAAATATTACATGTTTATATTTAATGTCAATAATTAATTAATAAATTAAAGTTGAAGATGTCACTAGATGGATTTTAGCAAATTTAAGAATTTTTTCTCTCTGTATTTGCTCAATTTATTAAAAACTTATAAAATACGGGTCTCTAATTTTTAACTCTAGCTTAACATATAAAAAACACAAATTTACTGCTGTTCACGTAAATAAAGTAAAAAGAAAAATATTGATCAGTATAAGATTTTTTTTTATTAGTAAACAGAAATAAGCTTAACGCAGGGAACCCCGTAAAAACAGCCAGGAGGCTCAGGAAAACTTAATCCGGCACTGGATTTAGTAAATATTTACCAAAATTCTTAAATTTTATCAATACTGGTTAATACCTAAATAGAATTTAAAATCAATAACTGTAAATTTACAAAAATATTAACGTAAATATTTGAAAAAATTAAAAATAAGAATATTAATATAATCAATATTTCTATTTCTGTATTTATTTTTTATTTTTGGAAAACCTAACAAAATTTTAAACTTTATTGTGATTTAATTTAGCAGTTCAATAGCGTTCAGTAATGAACAAGTTTGAAGTTTAATTAAGAATTAATAAAATTTGCTTTAATTCAATCTGTTTTACCTCATTAATTTTCGTTTCGAGTACTTTGTGTACTTACTTAGAAATTTATTGAAGACATATAAAAATAAATTAAATATAGCTATATACATCTATTTATTAATGCAATATGAATTTATTTTGTCAATAAAAATGAATATATCTAAATTTAAATATCTTTGGAAAATATCTTAGCAAAAAATAAATTCTAATTAAAATTAATAAACGGCCAAATGTAAATTTTGTTTACTTTATTTTGTCAATAAAAATTAATATATCTAAATTTAAATATCTTTGGAAAATATCTTAGCAAAAAATAAATTCTAATTAAAATTAATAAACGGCCAAATGTAAATTTTGATTACTTTTTGAGTTTTTTAAATAAACATATGCAATAAGAGTTTTTAACGCTTTTTCGGAAAAAAAAAATCACTTGTTATGATTTACACTGAGATCGTACGTTGCGTTTTTTTTTTAACTTCTTAAAGAAAATTTACATAATTTAAGTTATTAGCTCTTATTTGGTTAAATTCTTAAATAAAGAATTTGTTTTTACAAATTTTATTTGAAGCACCTTAAATCTCATACAGAAACGTTTTTAAAAGTTTTTATTTTTTAATTATTTCCTGTAATGTTTTGGGATGCCGCTAAAATTTCTTATTTAAAGGATGCCCTTATATATATATATATATATATATATATATATATATATATATATATATATATACATATATATATATATATATATTAATTTGGAATTAGTATTAAAGTAACATGATTAATATTATACTTGAAGAGAATTTCGATGATGTATCTTTAATAGAATATGAAGATAAATTCCTGATAATAATAATATTATGCTATATATATATAACTAGATTTGAACGGTGGTGAATTATGCTTACATGAGGCTCTTAGCTGACATTTTCGGGATCCTTGCATCAAACTGATCAAAATGTATCTTTGACTTTTAAATGAATTAAGCAACCAACAATACTTGTGTGGCATTTAAGTTTATGTTGCATATATTACAGGTAATTTATTTTTATTTTTACTCTATTTATTTAAACAGTAGTTGATAGACATTGCAAAGGTTTTTAGTTTCAACTAAGATCACACAAGAATTTATATACATAATTAGTATATTTTTTTTTATACAACAATATTAATAAATATAACAAATGAATAATTTTTTTTCTCATAAATTGTAATTTTGTTTAATAAAACTAAAATCTAGGGGTTCTAGATGTAACTCAGGTAGCTTTCCCTTTAATCCGTCACTGTCTCTTGATTTAAATATAATTAATAAAAATAAAATATATATAATGAATATAAAAAATAAAATATATATAATGAATATAAAAAATGAATATAAAAAATAAAAAATAATATTAAATTCACGTATTGAAGTAGCAATTTCGATTAATCGTTTTCAAATTATTCATGAATTCATTTAATAATTAAATTTTTACGAATCTTTTTTTATAGAAATTAGAACATTAACAAATAATGCACTAAACAATAGTATATTATTAGGTATTTTGCAAAAAGGTCGCACGAAATCTTGGATTTTCGTGGAACAGTTTAAGAATGCTCGGATTTAACTGAACGAAAACTTATAAATTTAAATTGATATTCGTAAATAATTATAGTAACTATTCGAAACTAATTTGCATGATTGCTAATTTATAATCAATTGAAATTAAATTACTAGTTTCACTTGAAACTATCGGAAAAATTTAAAAGTGTATTCAGAATTGACCGAGAACGAAAACGAGTACGTCATTTGAGATAGATACACAATGCACATGAAACATGACATTCACCGAGAACCACCGGGAACCAGAACGCGAAAGTTGATCTAAATCTAAACAGTTCTGTTTACAGATATTTCTACATTTTAAAATACATACAACTGTAGACTGCACAAACATGATATGAAAGAAAAACATATTGAACAATTTGAACGAACACAAATTATGTGCAAACATGAAATACACTGCGATGACTTAGTAGTGCGTAAAAACGATAATTCAATTCCTCACGTGCATTCGTCCGATACCGGACAAATGCTTTTCTTATCCCCCCAAATGTCTTTATCAGTTTTCTCCTTGATTGCTTCAGACAACGAGTAAATAGAGGGACAAGACGAACCTCAAACTAATATTTTTTGCTTTTCTTTTATTTACTGTTCTGATTTTATTGTTGCGACCGGGAAATGAGCTTGCACTGTTGACGTTTCTGATTGGAAGATTCGTATTTGTTTGGTGCCGCGGGCTATGGTGATTCATTCGTCTGTGTCCTTAGAGTTTTTTTTTTTATTTGTAAAGTGTTCTTTTTTTAGTTTGATATTCTTATTATTTTTATTTCGGTTATTACGTTTATTTGTTTTCTGATCTAGTAAAATTTAATTTCACGTATGAAAATATGCTTGATGTATTTTAAACTAATTTTTTTCCCTTTCCAACAAAACATCTAAAAAAAGCAAAAAAAACTATTTTCTTCCACTTCCATGGTAAACTGAATATTTACGTAAATATTATTTAAATGATTAGATTTAAAATTTGCAAGTGTGATAATTTTATTAGAGTTTTAGTTTTTTTTTTCTTTTGCTCTGTTGTGTTTGTTAATTAGAAAATTCTGCAATAGTGTCTTTTAGTAACGAGCAAGAATGTTGGCTGTTAAACTTACGGGCAAATTAAATGCGCCTGAAAATTGCATTTACGTTCTGTGTCATATATTTAGCAACGGCAAATTTATATTAGCGTTATAAAAACAAAATTATTAGTTTGAAATTAAATGACGTAACTCGGGCGTTTAAGAATGCCTGCATAGTTTCTTGTTTGGCTTGTCTAAGTTATTACTCCGGTTTTTACCGAGAAACTATATTTTGATATAGTGCCTCTATATAGTCTGTAGTGTAGATAAATTATATTGAAAGTTTATTGTATAGTTTATGACGTACAGAATTTAAATTAATTAAGAAAACTTTTTATAAATACTTGAAAAAAGACTTTAGGATTAAGTTCTGTATAAATAATTAAAAATCGACATTTCGACAAATGTATATTTTTGATTAAAGAAATAAAGAAAAACTGTGCAACGACACCCATTGAGATGGTTCGGCTATGTCTATTTGGTTAAAAGAATATATAGGTGAGTGAGTGAGTGTCCGTGGGCGTCCGACGAGTAGATGGGGGGGTGGTATGATTGAAAAAGTGGTTTGCGTGAGTGAATGTTTTCAAGCGGTAAGGATAGAGAGCATATATAAGAGTATATGTGGTTGAAGTAAAAGTTGTCTGGATAACTGGATAGAAATGTTTGAATGAAAATAATTTCAGCATATTGGAAAGAGTTTATGCCACACCCTTTTAGATACATTACGTGATTGTAAATGTATGTATGATCCCACCAAAACAATCGTAAAACTTTCCATTGTGTTATTTTGAAGTCTGATATAATTTTGAAAATATAAGCTTTTCTAGACCTAATTATTGCTATTCTGCTCACATTTAAATTTAAAGATCTTTAGCATAAATGAAACTTTAACATGGCGATTTAAATAAATTTTAATTGAGCAATTTTGAACACGCATGCTTTTAAATTTAAAGAAATTTAATTTAAAGATTTGTCACTTATAGTGACCAGAATTGAAATTTACTTAAAGTTTTTTAAATATAAAGATTTAAGGTAAAATCTTTATAAAGTCTTTATAAAATGTTTTTTCAAGCAATGATTTTCAAAATATGTCCAATCACAAAAAGTAGACCTTATTATTTACAAAGTAAATAGCATACCAGGCCATAAAATTCTATACATTCTGAAATATTTTTTATTAACATAAGTTTTGATTTTACTTACGATATATCAGATTTTTAACCTGAAATTTACGGAAACGTTTAAAAAATATTTTACAAATGATACGTAATTATCAAAAAAAAAAAAAAAACTAGCGAACAAATACTTACAAATGTATTATTCTAGCAAACAATATTGATTTGTACCTATATTGAGCTAACAACAACAAATTATGCACACATAAATCTAAAGCAAAATAACCGACACCCGAACAATATGTTTGGTACTACAAATAAACTTCAAATTTATTAATTGAGTTAATTTGATGTGTTCAGATTATCATTCATATTAATGTCGGTAATTTGTATAAAACGACATTCATTTCCGAATCAAGTTAATTTTGCTACCATACCTTAAATTACCATATATCATTAATTTTGTAAATTAAAATCAATATTAAATTTATACAAGTATGTGTGTGTTAGTACATAGAGTACACATAATTAGAGATATTTACGATATTACACGGACTACAATATATTAGAATAATACATGGCTTACTACTTTACATTTTACAAATGGAATACAGTTTAATTTGTTCATAGATAGACAAAACATTAGATTAGAAAATCTTCATAATATAAAATTCGAGAGTACTAGAGAAAAGAAGCAATAAAAATTTATAAAAAAATATATAATATCAATCAATTTAAAGGCATTGATTAAAATAAAATTGGCTTTCTTTAATTATTAATTTGTTACTATTCAGATAAATCTGTTATTGCACAACATAATATATACCGGGTGTCTACTTTTTTTTTGTTACATAGGGAATACAATGCTAAAATTTTCATTTGGTGATAAATTTTCCCCTAATTATTATAGAACAAAAGTACAAATACAAAAGTTGTTTAGAATTCAAAAATGCATCAAATGATGCCAAATTTATCAATATAGGATGTTCCGATCAAGAATTAGAAGCAAATTAAAATTTCCATTTTTGCGCTCTTTACATCAAAGTGCCATGGAAATTAAACAAATAATTTCATTTCTTCTGGAGTTTGAGTTTGACAGATCGTATTTATTTTATTGTTACGCACTGAACTTTTTCATTTACCTTAAGTTTATTCATTATTTTCAATAATAATGATAATAATACAGAACGTAACAATAAAATAAATACGATCTGTCAAACTCAAACTCCAGAAGAAATGAAATTATTTGTTTAATTTCCATGGCACTTTGATGTAAAGAGCGCAAAAATGGAAATTTTAATTTGCTTCTAATTCTTGATCGGAACATCCTATATTGATAAATTTGGCATCATTTGATGCATTTTTGAATTCTAAACAACTTTTGTATTTGTACTTTTGTTCTATAATAATTAGGGGAAAATTTATCACCAAATGAAAATTTTAGCATTGTATTCCCTATGTAACAAAAAAAAAGTAGACACCCGGTATACATACATTCAGTTTTATCAACATTTTCAACGTATTTATTTTCTTTTTTATATTCATCAATTAATTAAAAATTCACACTCAAATACCCCATTACTCATTCAAAATTTATCCAAAGAGTTATCTTTATTAATCGCCGAATTATATAGCGACATCATATGATTTACTGGATTCATTTTATAAACATCCGTCCTTGAAAATTTTTCAAGAAATATTGCATGTTTCGATCTCTACACTAAATATTTTAATTTATTTGCAGTTCTGTGTATTATAAATCTACAATTGAAATAAAACCGCAAGAGTTTATGAATCCTAATAGCAGCAAATCTCATTTAGATTGCCGTTTTAGTTTTACTTTTACAAACAAGCATCAGGAATTTGACCAATCCAAACACTTGATACACTTTTAGTTTTAATACCAAGTGTTTTGACTGGTCAAATTCTCGATGCTTGTTTATAAAATTAAAACTAAAACGGCAGTCTGAACGAAACTTTACTGTCACTGATTCGACAATTTGAATTCTGCTATTACTTTCTTTGTCGAAAATCGCTAGCTTTTTAACATAACAAAAACATATAACATATTACTAACTTCATTGTTAACTACCATCACGAGAGATAAAGCTGAAATGCAGCAGCTTATTAGAGACATACACACAACCGAGAATGAAGAGCATCATACTAGCGGAACTCGTTTGTTGAGTAGACCCTTCAGACTACTCTCATTTCGTATGTAAAACACACAAACGGAGAATACCGAAACGTACACTTGGTACTTCTCGTGTTTCAGTACTTGAACGTCCCCGAAGAAAAACTATCACCAATGTGAACTATACTGCATTGCGCCTCGTAATGCTGTCACTACGGCTGACCGCAATTTTTCCTCACTTCAATAAGATCTTTTGCTTTTTTTTTTGTTCCTGAGGAAATGGCGTAATCGTGCTTGGAAGCTTTGGTGAAGCGCTGTAACTTTGAAAGTTTATAAGCTTGATGCTGTACTTGCACATAGCAGCACTTACCATAGATATCTATATTTATACAGGTAATAATATTGAGGATCATACTATATTTATTATTATCGTTTTCTTTTTAACTATACTCTATAAAAAAAATTATGTAATTTTATCTACATACCATGTGACACTATGAAGCCCAGTATTTCTAGGTATAATTACTCAACTGCTGTAATTTTTACGTAATTGTTTAAAAATCGTTTAAGATTGAAAATAATTTGTAGCATTTTATTTTATTAATGTTATATCTAATAGTTTCACATAAAAAAAGATTAAAGGTTACTTTAGACGGTATTAATTTGTTAATAATTGAATAACAATTTAAAAATATTTATTGAAAATAAATCAATTCCAAATATTTATTCATGATTTATTTCAAATAGTTATTCGTAAATTAATAACAAATTATTGCCGTCTAAAGTGGCCTTTTGAAATAAAATGTTCAATGTAGTAAATTAAAAATATTTTGCTAGCACAAATACACAAATTTTTATTAAAGCAATATATTTCTAATATTGGAGAACAAAGCACAAAGTGAATAACATATTGTTTTTGTGAATGCTCTATACATTTTAACCAGGTATATTTATACAAAAAACATTTATCATTAAAAAAAGATAAAAGAAATTACAAACTCAATTTTTTCTATTCTGACATTTTATTTTATTGTAGCAATACGGTAAAAAAAAACTAAATGTTAAAATAATTGCTTTACTATGTGTGGAGCATGAAAATAATTTCATTTTAACAAAGGAGTACGTACGTATTTTAACTGAAATTTGCAATGTATTCCTCCATCAGTGCCGGATTAAGGGCCACATGGGACTTAAGTCTATTGAAAATTTTGGGCCGATATAAAAGTTTCTTTTGTGTTATTAACAGTATATTATGTTACGAGGAGTAGAAAGCGATGATTATTGTATTGAGCCTAAATATTTGTACAAGCAATCTGGACGAAACACAAAAGGAGCTTTCTATTCGGAGCGACACATACGATATTTTCTTCAAATACTCTAAATGAAACTAAATTAAAAATATATGTCAAGTAACTTTAACTAGCTACTAATAGTTGTAGAATAGTATGTATATGTATCTATTATTTATATTTGTTAGGTGATTCGTAAAAATTAATCTTTCTTTGGTCGAATATATAATTTCTGACAACTCTGGACAATATACATTATATTTCTTGCATTTCTTCACACATTTTCAATAATTAAAATTAAAATTAAAATTCAAGAGAAAATAAACAATACAATTGTCAATTAACTTAAATTGACTTAATAATTTTTAATATAGCCGTTAGATATGGCAAATTAAATACACTTGATTGTGTTTCTTTGGCCGAATATGCGGTTTTTGACCATTGTGAAATTTTTTGTACTTTTTCACACATTTTTAATAATAAAATTAAAATTCATTTATCAACTAATTTAACTTAACTTGACTTAATAATTTTTAATATAGCCGCCAAATATGTCAGATTAAATGACGTTGTAGTTATGTTTGATGCTGCCACCAGTTGTGTATATAATAACTAAATGCAGTATAATAATGTCATTATTGTACTAGTAACACAATGACCGCTTTCTACATAGGCAATATGGCAATTTAATATTAATATTATGATATGCTTGAAGAAAAAGTCTATTGCATTAAATAATTCAATAACAAATTTGAAATTGCATACACATATTCTACACGAATACACTGTTTATTCATAGTGCCGAAAATGTTCTAGGGCGTAAATTCGTTGTTTTTTTTCACCTAAAAGATAATCCGGACCTGGTTCGCATCAACATGGACGCGCGATTTTCCAATTTGAATAAGACCCTTTTAAACATTTTGATTGTAATCTACGTCGAACACTATATATCCACTCAGAAACATAATGTACATTTTATCTAATTTCTAGAATTCCGATTTAGCTTTTGTATGGATAACTGACCTTACCCATTGTTACCTCGACCTTATTAAAGTGGAACTGTTTGTTTATTTCACAAAACAAAGTGATGATGATTATTCTACAATTACTTTAGAGATTATTTCTTTAGCTATATATTGGGTGTTTCACCTAAAATGAGCTCGGTTGCACTCGGTAAAATTTTGTATACAATTTATGCATTTATAGAAACATATATGCAACGTGTCTGAAAAATTATATACTTTCTTTGAAAAACGTCTCAACTATTAATAAAACTCCCATCAAAATCCTTTCAGTGGATGTCAAGTTATAAGCAAATAAAGTTTTTCTCATTTACAGTTTACAGTATTACACAGCTCTATGCTAAATTTCAACTTTATAACTCACTTTCAAGCTACATTTCAAAACCATACAAACATACATACAGACATATTTATATTATGATATATATATATATATATATATATATATATATATATATTATAAATTATCATAAATATTAGTGATATTTAAAAAACAAAAAAACAAAAATAATTACACGATTTAAGAAAAAGAAAATAGTGTTCCAGCAAAGTAATTTGAAGTATGTAAATAGCTTTTGAAATGATGTAACGCATTTTTCCAATATCGTAAAAGCTATTCTCATTAGATTATCGAAACTGTGGCGATACGAACTTGGCCCAATTTCACTCCTCAAAAATAATACACACACTATGAAATATTAGATAGAAAAGGTGAAAAGTGGTGCGGTGCGGCTATTTTTAGTTCGACAATTTGTGCATAGTGTATTTTTCTCTCTATTTAATGGACGACAACGAAAATTAACTACATTACGTATATAATCTTTTTCATAAATGTTACTCATTTATTACTGTCGTTAACATTCTCTGTGATTATGAGCTAATATGTATTAATGAATAAAACGACGAACATATGTCTAACAAATGGTATTTTTTTTTTAGGAATTTTTTCAAAGTGGCAGTTATTTATTATAGTATTTTTTTTATATGAAAAAAATTGTCTTTGCATTTAAGTTTTTTTTTTTTTATAAATATTTAAAATTTGGAAACGTTTTTGGTCTTCGATTTTATTAATAAAAAGGTTTGTACCGGAACTGAACCAAAAACAAAAAAAAAACACGTTATTTTTGCAGGAATCAGAACCAGAACTGAACCGAAAAAAATATCGGTTTATTTCGGTTTGATACATCTCAGATTGGGACCTCAAATTATCCGAGAATCAGATATTCAAATATCCGAATTTTTTTGGATTCTGATATCTGGATCCAATTTTGTTTAATATTGACAACACTAATTTGTACCCTTTTTAATTAGTCAAGTCTCTTACTCTATTTTAAATTCTAAACAAATTTGTAATACAAGGTTTTGACAATTTATCTATTATAGTATGCATTCTAAAATTAGGAAAAAATCCATACTTTGTTTTTATGTTATTATTTAGTTTTTGAAACTATAATATAACATTCAAACTATTCTCTGAATTCACATTGGAAATAGATCTATATTTACACATTGTAACCTTTGAACTTCCCATTCAGATGTCATACTAGATTTAGTGACAAACATTCAAGCATTCGTACTCGATTTTCGAATTCCAACTGTTTGCTAAAATCAGCACTGCAGAGCTTTAGGTAAATACAAAAAGCATTTGTCATTCGTTATTTGCATAAACGGACACAAGTTTTTTTTTTTTTTTTTTTTCAAATAATAGATTATCAAATATTAAAATAAGCATTTTTTTTTAAAATAAAAATTACACTGTGATTTAGTTTAAATAGCACTTTTTGTTAATCGAAATAATCTGATATAAATATTAAGAATTAGTTATTTAAGTTTATATTCTTGTAACTATAAATAATAATAATAGGTATAACATAGTAAAAAATCTTTCAAAAGTCATTATATTAAAATAAAATGGCAATAAGATTTAGTTATGTATTAATTTTAATTAAAAATAACTTATACAGTAAATAAACAGAACATAGAAACAAGTTACCAGGCAACAAAATAAGTTACTAGATTATAAAATTTATAAATTATTAATTAAGGGAAGCCAAAATTTATTTTAATAATAAATTATAATTTTAAAAAATCTGAAACACGTCAATTTTATTTTTTGTTCGACTATCTTAATATAAAACAATTAAATATGGAGTAAAAATATTTCAGTAGTGCAAATGGGTAACTTTACAAATCGTATAGAAAAAACTAATACCATCGGTGGATAGCTCTTAAAAAAAGACGGTATTTCCGTACATTTACACTTTTGTTCTAGGATGCATAGTTTTCGAGAAAAAAAAAATAAAAATAAATTTTACTTTAAATTTTGGGGTGTGATTTTTACCCTCTAAATCTTAACGGTTGCTGATAAAAAAAAATACGTGTCCATTTTTTATTAAAATTAATAAATTTCGGATCCTATTTCAATCAGAATTGTGTAATAGATTATAAAATTACATTAATTTAAATAAATTTCATTATTTAATAATAACATAAATTTTACTGAATGTAAGTATTTGTTTTGCACAAAAAAAACCTAAACGACGATGCTACAAACATCTAAAATCGATTTTAAGGAAATCGCATTTAATTCATCCATAGCTCGTTTTTCCAGCTGTCAAATTTTTGTTAAAGTGCGCGTTCGATATCTTTTCTAGCTTTACACAAATACATGCGATGGAAAAGAAGAAAGATGAAAAAAAAAAAGATTAGATGAAATAAGATACATGAAATATGCCGTGAAAGATATGATTTATATTTATTTGAAATGACGGGGAATTGTATTATTTTATACAATAAAATTTTATAAAAAAAAATGTCTGTATTTGGTTTGAGTTAGTGGTTAAGTTTTTATTTATTAAAACAAAATATATACATCAATTTTATGTTCTAATATTACAAATCTTGCAAACTATGAGATACAATTTTTATTAAATTGGAAATATCTTTTAGTAATCATTATATTAAAATAAAACGGTTTAAGGTTGTAGTTCTCTATTGATATTATTAATAATCGATGTTTCGACGTACTCAACGTACATCTTATATATTATAATACCATATGTCTTAATCAAATACTAATTTTATTATATACTAAACTATATAGTTTTTTTAATTGTTACGTTATAATTATTTTGTATAATGGTTACTTTTTTAAAATGTTAAGTCGACTTCATGAATTGTATGTTCTACAAATTTTATAATTGCTGTACCAATTTTTATGTATTTGTTTCTCAATTTTTTAAAAAGAACATGTGCTGAAGAATATGAAAATACCATCGAAAGTTTAACACAAAATCTTTAATGAGAGTTTGATTCTAACATCTAACCTTTTGACTACCTTCCCAATGAAATTTAATCCTTTATAATACATTCTAGTCGTAATTTTTTTCTTTCTTTCTATATATATATATATATATATATATATATATATATATATATATATGTATATAAGCTAAATCCATATAACACATGACACAGACAAAAAATGTGTATTTTTACTTTATCTTTCTATTTTTTCAACTGCTTTGTCGCAGACAGAGTGTGTTTTTAACTGCTTTTCAGGCCACGCAAAAATGATGTTTTTTTTTTATTTCTATCTTTCTGTTGTTGACTTTTATTATCTTTAATGAATTTTTTACCCCTATTTTAATTAATATTTCTCTTTAATGAAAAGTGTTAATGACAATTTGCAATCACAGCTACCACCGCTAGAGCGTTTTTACATACGGTGAATTTGACAACTTTTTCAAAAATATCAACAAATTTTTTGTTTTACTTAGTATAACTTTTTCAGGAAATATGTTTGATTAACAAATTTGTTAATTTTCCAATTAATTGATCAATGTTTCACAACAGTTGACAATCTAGATTAATAAGAGAGTAAATTGAAATTTATAAAGAGAAAGATAAGATCAATCACTGTGAAGGCACTAATTTAAATAAAATATGGCTTTCTTTAATAAAAAATTTATAAATTTTATAATCTACTTACTTATTTTGCTGCCTAGTAACTTGTTTCTATGATCTGTTTATTTATTGTTTCTGTAAATTTATATATTTCAATCTCTTTCAATGTTGTGAGCATTAACTTAAATAATTAAAGCATTAGACTTAGCTAAAAATTTTTTTTACATATCAAGCTATATGACGTTTCATTTCAATCAAAGTGGTAAAATAAATTGTTAGAATTTTCTTGTTTTATGTGGAAATGAAAATATTTGAAAAAGTAATTGCGAAATACCAATATTATAATAAAATTCTGATATATTATAATAAATGTCGATTTGAGAAAATAAACTTTATCGAGAAATGAGGTTTGATTTAGATAAATAGGGCCACAAATTAGTGAAACATATTCTAGCATTAGTTGATTGAGAGATATGAACTGTAAACGATTAATATTAACATTATGAAACTGTTTACAGTTGCCTATAATAGACATCATTTATTATAACTATCTATAATTGACAATATAGGGCACATTTGTTATATTTTCAACAGTATAAATGTGACAATTCCGATTGACAGGTCAGTATAAAGTATCTTAAAATAAATAACAAACTTTAATTTTTTTGCGTTATTATTAAAGGGAGGTAACACTTTGAAATTTTCAAAAAACCCTTTTTTTTTTAATGTATACTTTGAGCACTCTAGAATGAGTGTTCTGAAGATTAAAAGAGTGAATTTACAATATTTACTGAGTAATAAGTATTTTCTAGTAAGCAATATGGTAACTTTAATATTATGATACTTTTGAAAAAAAAACAATGGCCCGTATTTTCACTTCACTTATTTGTGAAAAAGTGCTTTTATTATTAATTTCAAAATAACTTTTTGCCTTTGTTTTTCATCAAATATAAATAATTTTTCTATTTTGAATCATTTTTATTATATTTTATTATTTGATATTTATAAAATTAAAATAAACTATTATAAAGTGCTTAATAAATAATTTTAAGTAAACTACAAAAGTTTGGCAAAAATCACTTTTATAAATGAGGTGAGAATATAGACCATTATTTTCTATCTTTTCGGTGTCCTTGCTTCATAAAAAGCAAAAATATCGCTAATAAAATAGCTTAAAACCAACATAGGTTTGCTAACTTGTAATTAATTAACAAATTTCATTAAAAAAATCCATTAAAACAAAATCAATTTTGATCTATCAACCGCAAGTGCGCAAAGTGGGCACGCTGTCTAATTTCATTTCAATCATTTGAAAGAAAACGTCTTAATTCTATTTAACGGTAAAAACGAAAACCAATTTCACTCTAGCAAAGTTTTTTCCTCCATTCAACAATATTCTATTACTGTCAAAATGGTCCTTCATTACCGAACTGAAATGAGATAACCTCAATCGCAGCGCGTAATCGGTAAAACAGCTGGTTAGTACGGTCATTAGTTAGGTTACGATTAGAATTTTTTTTCTATCTCATCATTTTCGATATCGTTAACGTTTCTCTTTGCAATTACTTTATACTAGACACTGATCTCGTTTTAATTATCACTAAATAAAAGTTGCAGTACAAAATTGAAAGCCATTAGTATAATTAACTTTATTTACTCGGTCAGTGTTTAAGCTCAGATTGTAAGTCAATACACAAAAGTTAATAGGTAGTATTAACTAATATAATGAAAAATCTTTCAGAACTCATTTTATTAAAATAAAACAGCTTTAGGATTTAGTTCTGTATTAATATATGTATAATATTAATATGTTCGATGTACTTTAAGTACATCATCATCAGCAAAATTTTATATTGAATCCAGAAATTACAAACGAACACAAAACTCTATATTCTTTAAAGCAGTGGTAAAATACTACACCTTACCATAAAATTTTTAACTTGTGCAATTATAAAAATTTTTCTAGAAAGTTAAAAGACTTATATTTAAATTATTTATTATAGTTAAGAAAACTAAAACTAAATCGTGAAACTGTTTTGGCAGTCTGAATGGGGCTTAATCATTATTAAAGATGTATTCTTGTTTATATGAAAATAATAAAAATTAGTGTCATTGAACTGTAACTAAATTAGGCAACCAAACAACAACTTATGTTCATATACGGTTGCATATATTATAGATAACTTATTTTTATTTTTACTATATTTATGTAAACGACAATTATATTATATATTACATATATTTTATATAAATAGATTTATAAAATAAAATAATTTTCCTTTAAAAAAATATATTTAAAAAAAGCTAATGCATATTAAAATAAAATAATTTTCCTTTAAAAAATTAATAATCGACGTTTCGACGAACTCAACGTACATCTTCATTAGGAAAATGGATACAAATGACATTTACAGTAAATAAACAGAACACAGAAACAAGTTACTAGGTAACAAACAAGTAAATTTATAAATTATTAATTAAAGGAAGCCAAATTTTATTTAAATCAGTACCTTCACAATGGTTGATATTATATTTTTTTTATAAATTTCTGTTAATAAATATTAATACAGAACTATAACATAACGAGTTCTGAATTTTTTTTTACTATGCTAATACGTAATTCGAAAGCTAAGCTTCCATTATCAGTAGCAAAAAATTAAGCAAAAATTCTAATGAGTTATCTAAGGTTATACAAATACTCAACGTATCTAGCATTACAAGTTTCTCTACAAATTTTGTTGTATAATAAACATAAACCATTATATAGCTTATTATATTAAAACAATAGTAAAAATTAAATTATTATTTTGTTTTATTATTATGCAAAACTTTAATACCATATTATATTACTTAACTTCTATAAAAAATTACACGCGCATAAAATTCAAAATTACACTGATGACATTTTATTCTAACCTTACTTGACAAATGAGTATGCATTACAATAAAATATATACGATTAAGTTTATGGTATGCCGCTTAAAAGTTTAATTGTAAAGTTAAACTAACATCAACAGCAATCACGCTGTTTGTGTCTCTGACGTCGCAGAAATTTCTCGAATTTGTAAACTGCGAAAAACACAATTGTCTGTCTGTTCACAATTGCCCACTAAATGATACGGAATCGTAGATGGCTGTAATGGTACATGGGTTTAGGTTAGGTTAAGTTTATATGTGTGCTATCAGCACGTGGATATAATATCTTCTGCTATTATTACGGCAAGACGTTTCTGCATTTTCTTTTATTTGAGTCATCTACTAATTTATTTTTAAATTATTAAGTTATACAAAAAAATATTTACTATTGCTGGTATTTTATAACTTTACTCTATAATTCTATAACTCTACAGAGTCTATAAGCTATAGAGGTCTATAAACAGTAAACACACTGCTTATTGAATTGCCATATTGGTATTCTGCAATGCTGGAAATCGAATCTCGGCCGATAGAGAATACCATTTTTACTTATAGTCTGTAGCCTTCCAAGATTATAGACTTATAATTCCATAAGAACCATAGAGAATAGCAACATACATACAAGTACCTATATTTGACTTAATCTGGAATACAAGCAGAACCATATGCTATTAGAAATAATAATAATAATAATAAATTTATTTAGCAGTAAATTTGCTATACAATAAACTACATAAAAAATATTTATATTCTACTATTAACATTCATACCTACTACATAATACTCATTAATTTTTTTTTAAATGTTTCATAATATAATACCATTAAATTTTGTGGAAGTTGATTGTACAATTTCAAACTTTTAAAAAATATTGTATTATTATTCTTGTGTAGTATATCTTTGTTCTAATACGTAACATAAATCAAAATATGAGAATTATGTAGATTTTCTTCTTTAATTTATAAAAATAGAAGGAAATATATTGAAGCATTTTAATAATTTTTATAACAAAATTAAAAATTTTTTTTAGAAGATTTATTTTTATCTGCCGTCAGCATTTGTAAATTTATCTCTGAAGAGCTTAAAGAAGTATTAATTTTTTCTTTGGATTTAAAGATTTTGTTCAAAAATTCAATTAATATATTTCAGAAAAGTTTTACCACATTAATCAGCATCAGTTTTATCTAGAAGGTTTTTTTTTAATTTAATTTTTTTAAAGATTAGTGTCAACTTGGCGCATTCGTTCATCTGGAAAGCAAATTTTATTTTTATCTAAAATTTTTATGTATATTGTAGAAATAAAATAGGTATGAAACAGTTTATATCAAAAATAAAATAAAACTGCTTTAGGTTCAAGTTTTGTATTAGAATTTATTTATAATCGACATTTCGATGGAACTCAACGCTCGTCTTCATCAAGAAAAACTAATACAAATGACATTACAGTAAATAATAGAACATTGAAACAAGTTACTAGGTAACAAATAAGTAACTAGATCATAAAATTTTATAGATTTTTAATTAATGGAAGCTAAATTTAGTTTTAGTCAGTACTGTTGTACTGATTTATGTTACCTTTTTTTTATAAATTTCCATTGCTTCTCTTATCAATCTACTGTTAATATTGTTGCGTCTTGCAATTATTATAGTATCTTCGAATTTTGCATCATTATTTTCTTTTAATTATATTTTTTTACTAAGACTGCTTTTTCTTCAATTCGTTGACATTTTCTCATTGTGTATTTTTGTAATTTTTCTTAAAATACTACTTTATTTTATACTTTATTACGTAAACATTTAAATTTGACACAAAAATAAAGTGAGTAATAAATGTGTAATCACTACCAACTTAAATTATTTTAGGATTTACAAACTAAAAATTAAAAATTGAACATATATTTTATAAAACGCATATAAATTTTAACTCAAGTTAAATTTAATACAGTATTAGATAACACTCGAGCTAACTCTTGTTTATGAATCTGGGTAAATGAGTATCAAACATTACATACGTATTCTTTTATAAATTTGTTTCGTAAAGAAAACACTTTCCAGTTTGTTACCTAAAAGTATCTTAGAATTATCACAGCTGTTAGAAGTAAAGAAAAGCTTAATGTGAAGATGTAAATGGCCTTGATGTTTGTAGAAGAGACAGGGAAAATAATCTAAATGTGAGTGTAAGGACAATTACCATTTGACGCTGTGAAAAGTTCCTCTAAAATAACAGATAAGCGTCCGTACTCCGTAAGTTAGAGAAATGTGTGACTAACTTTATTTTGTTCTTTGTAATAATATAGACGGAAGGGACACGGTTTCATGATAAAGAAAATGACAATAAGAAGACGATAGGTATCGCGTAATAAAAGAAACTAGGTGACACAGCTTTCTAATTAATGAGCAAACAGAATTGAAATTACTTAACCGGAATAAATACAAATCGTGAGATTAAAAAGGATTTTTTTTTTCTTATGCTTAACTGTATACAAAAGAAGTAACTTTGAAGTTAATTTTCTTTCCAAAAATTCAAATTTATTGTTCATAATAATGATTTATAATCGTATATTAAAAATGAATACAAAAAATTACTTTGATGAAAATTATAATTTTGTGTAAAAATATGTAAACAATATTTATTTTAATGTAATAACACTCAAAAAATATTGAGATTTTAAATTTATCATCCCCAAATATTTCATATTTATATTGAGTGTTATTACATTAAATTTCACAAGACAATACGAACATTCATTTGTTCAAATGTCCTATATTACATTATAATATTTATTTTCTTTATTTATTATACAATGGCTTATAAACGTGAATTAGTTTACTATTTAATTGCTGAAATCGCCATTAGATAATCTTCTTAATTTAAAAAGTAACTAATGATTTAATTAGTTTATTAATGGCGATTTTAGCAATTAAATATTAAACTAATCTAGTTTACACGCCTTTGTATAATAAATAAAAAAATAAATATAAATAATTAGTAATTCAGTAATTAGTAATTAGTAATTCAGTCAGTTAAATATTTTTATTATCTTCTATGCCAACGTTTCTGTGATCACTATTGCCTTCTTCAGAGCTCTACTATAAAAGAAGGCAATAATGATTGCCGACAGGTTGATATAGAAGAGAATAAAAATTTTAACTGACTGCGTTCCGTCAATTACTTATTATTTATTAAATTATACATTTATTAATACATGAGTTTATCATGACCAGTCAAATATAGAAAAATGTATTTAAATTATATTTCAAAACATGTAATTATTAGTAAACGGAAAAAATCATAAAATATAAAACGAAGATATAAACAGCGAATATGTGTTTAGTCACAATTTAAAAATAATATATTTAACTTTTTTCTTTGGAACAATACATGAAGTGTTGTTATACGGGTAAAAAGCAAAATACATATAAAAAGTTGATGTCGCCAATGAAAACAAAAATACGAAAACAAATATGACACTTTTGTTGAACAACATGTCTGCCTTATGACCTTTCTGTATACATACATTTCAAAATGTCAGACAGCGTGAAAATGAAAAATGACTATTTTGATTCAACGCGCGCGTACGGTGCGTGATGTGTATATGTTTTAATATTTTTACGTGCGCGTGACTGCATTCGCGCATAAGCGTATACTGTGAAAATAAAAAAACTTTCAGAAATAATAGAATTATTATGATTAAATTGTGCTTTTCATCAAAAATTTTATATGTTTAGTTTTTCATTATGAAATAATATTTAAATTAAAATATAGCTCTTTAGTTATTTAATTATATATATATATATATATATATATATATATATATATATATAAACACAATGTAAATATGTATGCATATTTTAAATAACTTCCCTTAATTTCCCCTTAAATATATATATAACGGAAGACTTGTATAAATAGTTGTGATTGTTTAAACTCTATATTTAATACAAGCAAAATTTAAGCGTTTTCAACTTTAATTTAGTTTTAATTTTAAGTATAGTATGTAGTTAAACTAGTGTTACTTGTAATTAATTTACATAATTAATAATTTGTTTTTGTTTTAGGTAAGTAGTCGTATGGCCATTTATTCTGAATAACGACAGTAAGTTTAAATTTTATTTAATTATAACATGTACTTTTAATATATTTTTATTTCAAAACTGAATTTATTAAAATAAAAAAGCTTTAAATTAAAATTCTGTTTAATTTTATATTAAAATTCGACGTTTCAATATATTAAACGTATATCATCAAAATATTCTTCTTTTTTATTCTTTTAGTACTCGTAAAAATTATATAATTTTATTTTTATATATTGTTGCCAACTGATGATGGTCAAAGTGATGTATATATGGGTTTACCCATATGCTTCTAATCTTGTTTATTTTAATACTTATTTATATTTTTCTTCAGTTCAACATATAATCACATTCTAACAACAAGACAGTAGTTGTATTCCTGCTAGATGATAAAAACTTCATAAAGGATAATAGTTGTCTGTGAAGCGTATCCTTACATCCGGCATTTTCCTGTGTCATTACCTTGCGCAATCAACCGTAAATGTTTCCTTTTCTGTACCGTTAATCGGTTATACTCGTATTGCAAGCTGACAATCGGTAGAAGAACGCTCCATTTATATCTCTTTGTCAATTCGAAACAATTTTTTACCCCGCTATAGATTATTTGCACAAAAAGAGAGATAGACATATTCCGCGATTATTTCTGAGGGCAACCCAATTAGATTTCAGTTTAATTGCCTGTATATTTTTTATGATACTATATACAGTAAAACCTCGATTATCCGGGCCAGCCGGGACCGAGCCTTCGCCGGATAATCGAAAACACGGATAATCCAAAGACCTCATTTTTATTTTTTTAAATAATTTATTCAGACAAATACATGTGTCAAACGAATGTCTGTTTACGTTTAACTAACGAGTCGGTCGGCAGTTGGCGAAAATAATAAGTAAACACATAAACGGAGGATTTCTCGAGCCGAACTCGGGTATTCCCCCAGGCGAACGCCTGCACGGTGCATTCAGCGTTCATGCGCCAACCTCTGGCCGTCAGCCACGGATAATCCGCGCACGGATGACATTTTAAAAATGCCGCACGAAGAATCCGCCGCCCGGATAATGCGCGCACGGATAATCGGGGTTCTACTGTATATCAGAACTGGGCAAGCTATTCAATTAATATAACCAAGCTACAGCTATAAGCTATTCTTTAAATATTTATAAAACTACAGCTACATCTACTTTTTTCCAAAATTAGCTTAAAGTATAGTTATAAGCTACTCTAAAAGTAGCTGTCAAATCTTAAGCTACTTTGTGAGCTATTTTTCAAGCTACTTTTTAAACTAAATAATAGGAGAATAATAAATAAAATAGAAATTTTAAATTCGAAATCAACTCAAACTAATAATCTGAGAAAACAGTAAACATATAATTAACATATAATTAATTTCAGGGATTCAACTCCATCTTGAAAGAGCAGAACTCGGTTTTTCGGTTATTAAGGTTATAATAACATATCAAATTGAGAATTCAAGTGTTTTAATTTTGTTCATGTTAAAAATAATTTATAACCCTTATTGCGCTTATACATACATAAATATACATAATTCTGTCATGCAAATGATACGTCACTTTTTATCCTGCTTTTTAAAAAGGTTATCCCTTTTAACGAAAAAAAAAGAAGGTCGGGTTAGTTAATTTTGCGCGTAATGAAAACATCGTGTCTCGGATAAAGTAGACAAATTAAGTGGCGCCTTTTTACGCAGTGACACCATCCAGCGCGTAACGTTATTTACTTCTCGGGTGAGAACAGACAATGAACGGGTTCACGTGTTGGACCCCCGGCGCTACGCGTAAACTATAAAACAACCTGAGATAATAAATCACGTGACCTTCCCGCCAGATAATAAATGGGACGTACGTGAACTGTCCTTGCTCGGGCTATGTCTTTTGTTGTCCCTGCAAGGGTCAAGAAAGATTCAAGACCAGGATACAAGTGGTTGTTGGATTTGATTCATTTTTAATAGTAATAATGGTTGGTACCTGGGCTGTCGAAACCCGTCAAAAATTTGAACTGGTTAACCGTCACAATTAACCAAGGTTAGCCGGTTAATCAGTGAATCGGTTAACCGGTTAACCGTCACGATTAATCACGATTATCCGGTTTTACAAAAACTAAAACAGCAGTTTGAATGAAACTTAATATTTTACATTATTACATAACTTATCTTAATATAGGTTTCTCTAAAATTTTGTAACCCATGTATATTATATTCTTTTTAATTTTTTTCAGAACATTATTTTCAAATATATTATAATTTTAATATTTTATAACAATAATTTGAATGAGTATAAATATTAAAATAAAGAAGCTTTAGGATTAAGTTCTGTATAAATTTTAATTTAAAATTAACGATTAGACCTACACTACGTACGTCATCATCAGGAAAAAATTATAATAATATTTTTTTCTTGATGATGATGTACGTAGTATAGTCGAAACGTCGATTTTAAATTAAAATTTATACAGAACTTAATCTTAAAGCCTTTTTATTTTAATGTAATAAGGTCTGAAAGATATTTTTACTATGATGAAATTCTGTTAAAATTTTAATTTTTATGACTTGAAAAAAATTGATATATTTATTACTTTATTTTTTTTTTTTACAGAAAAGGGCAAACATTTTAAATTTAAAAAATCGCAAATATACTGTCTGGCAATTGTTTAATTTACAAAATATAAAAATTATTACATTATGCACATGATAATCTATAAGATTTGAATAATTACTAAGGAATTAAATTCTATTTCGTAATATTTGAGAATTTAGAGAACGCATAATACCATAAAGTGAACCTATTAAAATTGCCGCAATGCGTTCTAATCATTTCAGAAATTCTATAACTCAATCAATTGAATCAATAATGGAAATATGTTGATTGAAATCCACTAATCAAGCTAGATTAGAACGCAGGGTAGTCAAATATTTTACTGACGTAGAATATATTTGGTATATAATATATTCATGAAAATAAAAGCCTAAGTTTGCTTAAGTTCACAAAAAATATAAGTAAATAAATTAAATTGTATATTAAAATTGAAAAATCGTTATTTTATGGACAACAGCAATAGTTTTTCCATTAAAATATTGAAAAGTTAACAGAAAAGAAACATATTATGCCAGTAAACTTGAAAACTGATGCTTTTTGATCGATTTTATACGTTAGTTAAAATTAAAATAAAACAGCTTTCGGTTATAGTTCTGTATTAATATGTTTTAATAAATATTAATACAGAACTGTACCCAAATGCCGTTTTATTCTAGTTTAGGAAAAATGATGCAAATGACATATACAGTAAATAACAGAACACAGAAACAAGTTACTAATTGTAAGTAACAAATAGGTAACTAGACCATATTTTTTTTTTAGATAATGTAATAATATTAACAGCAGATTGATAAGAGAAGCAATAGATATTTATAAAAAAAAGATAACATCAATCACTGTCAAGGCACTGATTTAAATAAAATTTTGCTTCCATTAATTAAAAATTTGTAAAATTTTTATGATTTTTATGATATTTGTTACCTACTAACTTGTTTCTATTTTTCGTTATTTACTGTAAATGTTATTTGTATCATTTTTCCTAATTAATTCATCGAAAAGTCGATTATTAATAAAAATGAATAAAGAATTACAAACTAAAGCTGTTTTATTTGAATGAGTTCTGAAAGTTTTACTATGTGTATTTCAAATAACTGCCCAAAAATAAATTTATGTAAGCAAAACAGTTTTCATAATTATCAAAACTATAACAATTAACTCAAGTCAATTAAAGTCCGAAGTACGTACACACTCATTGTCAGTCGTAAAAGAAAACTGCAGCAGAACGGCAACATTTACTAAATGACGGTCGGCAACTATCCAGATGGAGACTACCCTCGTTCAATTTATTTGATACTAAAAGAGTTTAGTTTCCATTTGGAAAAGTTGTATTTGTTTGAGCAGCAAGATGCGTTCTACTGACTGTTTCTACAACACACTACTTCGTTTAAGAGATACTGAAGTAAAACTATTCGAGTGTAATTTTTTGGAAATTGAAATAGTTTGTTTTGTAATGAATGACTATGATAAATAAGTTTTATTTGAAATTTTTTTATTATTTCGTTTTGATTAAAAAGATACTAGCAGGATTAGAAAGTGATGATTATTGTGTTGAGTCTAGATATTTGTACAAGTAATCTATAGTTGAAACGCAAAAAGAGATTTCTATTCCGAGTAATATATACGATCTTTGCTTCAAGCTTTCTAAACGAAATGAAACTAAAAATAAATAAAAATACATGCTTTGCCAAGTACCCTTAACAAGTTACTAAAAGTTGTAGAATAGTATGTATTTATATTTATATATTATTTATATTTGTTACCTGATTTGTGAGAATTAATCTTTCTTTGATGGAATATACAATATCTGACCACCCTGGCATACATTACATTATATAAATATAAAATAGATATATTTTATATATTTATATAAATTTACTTACTTTTTCGGTAAAATACTTATATAATATGAGAAATTAATTATTTTACTTAAAATTACAAAATTATAATATTTATCGTTTTACTATGGTTTTTATGTAAAATGGCAACTTTAATGTAATGTTAATGAATTATTGTAAACAACAGTCAGATTGTTAATTTACTATTTTCTAAATCGTAATACAGCGTTATTTGTTTATAGAATGAAACTTTAATAACGTAATGAATGCAAAAACAATTATTTATTGTCAGCGATAAGCTAATGTGTTTCGGTTTAATACTCTTAATAATTGATTAATGAGGAGTAAATGGAATGATAAGAAAATGAAAGCGTGTTTGGTCATCATATAAGTTCATTTGAAGTTTTTAATTTTTATATTTGCATTGCGTATTTTCTAACAATTCACTAATGAAAACTGTTACTGACAAAAATTGCCAAATTTTTCATAAATTATTATAAGTGTTATTAACTTTAAATACATTAATAATATTGCTCTTAAATTACTTTTAAATGTTTGTTGTGATATTAACAGGTTATGTCCAATGAGTAGATGGGTAGGTATGATTGAGAGTATTTTGCGTAAACCAATGTTTCCAAGTGGTAAGAGTAAAAGAATATAAAATGAAGGAATAGTATAATAGTATATTATGTTTCTAGAAATAGAAAGCAATGTTTATTGTGTTGAGCCCAGATATTTTTAAACGAGGAAAAGAAAAAAATTAAGGACGTTGTAGTTATGTATGATGTTGCCACCAATGGTGTACATAGTAAATAACTGCTGTATAATAATGTTATTATTGTACTAATAACATAATGTAAATTTATAGACGTCACAGGAAATTTTTACATTATATAAATAGAAAATACGTATATTTTATGTTTTACTTACTTTTTTCGGTAAGAAAACATATATAATATGATAAATTAATTATTTATTTAACATTATTATTATTACAAAATTATAATATTTTTAGAGAAAATGTATCGTTTTGCTGAAATAATATGTATTTTTTTTACTTGGTTTTTATGTAAAATGGCGACTTTTTTACAGTGTATACGATAAATCAAACATTTTTCAACAACGTAATATTAATATTATGATACGCTTGAAGAAAAATAAAATAATCCGTGAATTATACTGAAGAAACTAAATCAAATCAAATAAATTTTCTGTGAGCTATCATTCGAAATGATTAATTGCATTTTCATACAGCGTCACTTTATCAAGTAGCCCATCATATAGTTACGTCACTGATATTTCGGTGTGTAATACATCGTTGGAGAAATTATCATTAAATTGCAATTAGCGTACTAATTCAACACACACACACCCATACACACACTTACATGTGCGTAATAAAACGTATTTCAGTATTGTTTACATGTAGGACGATAAAGTTTCCGGAACATATTAGTTGATGAATTCTGTCAACCCCTATTTTGCACATAATAATCTGACCATATTTAGAATGTCAATGCGTTCCCCGGTTTACATGAATTGATTGTTTAATTGTTTTATTTTGTTTACTAATCGGATTTGAATTACATTGTTGATTTGTTTTTGGAAAGCGGTCAGCTTTATTCTACATTAAAAGGTTGGAAACAGCAAATATACATACAATATCGGACAGAAAATTAAATTTTAAAGAGTTAATATTTTAAAATTCATATAACTATAGTCTATTTTTTAACTAGAAGGAGTAATTTAAAATTTTTGCGCCAAAATGTACACTTATTCATATATAAAATACATATTCATATATTAAAAAAAACACACTATATAAAATTCTTTAGATACATTACATATATAATTCTTAAAAAACACATTGTATAAAATAATTTTTAAAAACAAATTGAACATAATTTTCTTAGACACATTGTATATAATTACTGTCGATTTTTAATTAAAATTTATAAAGAACTAAATTCTGAAGTCTTTTTATTTTAGTAATTCATAATTAATTATTTAATAATAATTTTAAGTATTTCAATATCAAAATAGAATTGCATAATATAGTACAATATGCAAAAAAAAATTATAAAAACTTTACTTGCTTTATTTGCTAATACGCATTATAAAGAATAAAATTATGACAGAGCTGTAGGTGATTGGGTGAATTATTGATTATAGATATCGTTCGGTCTCTTTAAATATTCGTGAATATTCGTTAAATTTGGTGGGTAATCTGGAACAGACCTTTTCCGCTTATTCAGCAGGGAATAGCCTTCCCTAAAATTATGCCTACTATTTCAGCGATTTGATTTATTTCAAAGATCTTATTTTTAGGATGAAAATGTGGGAAAACCCAGAGGGTTGGGAGGGGGTTTAGATGGTGTAATACAAGCTGTGAACGAACCTCTTGCTAACTTTCGACTTTCCGTTAGAAACTTAAAACCAACGATGAAAAACGAGCCTGCCAATATCGTTTGACAAGCAGTTGCGTTCGCTGATAATCCGATGAATTATATTTTAGAACTCTGATTTATTCATAATTTGAGATACGGATTGAATTCTATTTTGAATCCCCATGAATATTTAACTACTTGTCAAATGTAACGTTTTTTTGAACAGCTTTTTGATATTTGATTTTGGAAAGTATATTTTTGGAATAAAAATAAATTTAATTATCTATGTATTTATTTATTGAAAACAATTATGAAAGTGTATGTTATTTTATTAAAAAACTATATATACAGAAACTCGGGCTTGTAGCCCCTCTGTTCCACTTAGGAATTATGGGAACTTACAAGGATATTAATCTAATTACACTTCTTGCAACATTATAAATTAATATAGTAAAATAAAACTGCTTTAGATTCAAGTTCTGTATTAAAATTTATTTATAATCAACGTTTCGACAAAACTCAATGCTCGTCTTCATCAAGAAAAACTGATACAAATCACATTACTGCGCATTACTAAAAATTTAAAAAATTATTTATCTACATTATTTATCTGATTTTAATCAAATTTTCTCCTAGTACCCACATAAATTATATAACAGTGTTGCCAACTTTCGGAGAGAAAAAATTACTAAAGTTTTTAAATTTCATTATGGTTACATTATTTATCCGATTTTAATCAAATTGTCGCAAAAGATTTTTCTGGTGCCCAAATAAATTATATAATTCTAGTAAAATTACAGTGTTTCCGAGAAAAAATTACTAAAGGTTTTATAAATTTATTATAGTTATAATATTTATCCGTGATTAACCAAATTTTCACAAAAGATTCTTCGCATATAAATTACAGATATTTACTAAAATACAATGTTGACAACTTTTCAAGAAAAAAATTTGTAATTTTTTTAAAAATCATATTATGTCCACATTATTTATCCAAAATTAGTCAAATTTTTACAAAAGATTCTGTTGGTACTCGCAAAAATTATATAATTTTATTGTTATACAGCGTTGTCAACTGATGGAATAGTGGTCTATAAATATATAGTGGTCTTTAAATATTACCAACTTAAACAGTTTTTGACAACATAAATGGACAATGAAAAGTCATTAATTTCCTCTCCTCCTGTTTAGGTATACTAAATAAACTACGTTATGGTTCAAGTTATTTTCATAAAAATCACCTTGGTACATGTCAAAAACAATAAAAATTTATATATGTCAGAATAATAAAAGATTCAATAAAACTATTGTGTAATATTTTAAAGCTAATAAAAAGAAGAACTCTTTATACATAATAATCTTAATAACAAAACTTGGACATTGATTAATTTCGTATCATTTTCATAACAATAACATTATAACCGCTATTATATACTATCCAGAAATTTCAATTTTTCAAGTGCATTATGTAATGACCTGGAACATGAATACATTTTTCAAATAGATTTTGTGTGCTTTGTATAAAAATCAAGATATCAGAAAAGCATAAAAAGAAACTTTAATTGGAAACAATGTTATTAACATGAAGACAAACTTCAAGATGAACATAAAACGCTTGAAGAAATATTTCTAATAAACGATTATGATACAAATTTTTTCAAGAAAGCAATACAACTGAAAAGATCTAGAGTTGTTAAAGGTTTACTTGATAATCAAAATATAATTTACGCTTCTTTGCCGTTTGTGAAAAAATGTTACCAATAAAATTGGCAGAATTTTATCAAGAAAGAATTTTGAAGTTTTCTATTTTCCACACATGAAATTGCAACGCATGTTGAAAAATCTAAAAGATATTATTTCTTTTCAATTTTCAGGTATATATATAACAGCCTGTTAATGCTAAAGAAAACACTATTTTATTATAAAATTGCATTATATAGAGCGATCCCAGCGGACACTCTTAATACTACAACTTAGGACCGCCCATGTATACTCTCAAATAAAGTTTCATGCATGTGTGTGTGTGTCAAACGAACATTATCATATCTGTAAAATATTTTTTTTACTAGCATGTACAAATACCTCCTAAATTCAGGTCCATCTTTTGTATTACCCCTAGCACACCCAACCCGTCCCCTCAATATATTGGAAATCCTCGTAAAATTTGAAGATGAATAAAATTCTATCTATTTTTGTATTTCAGGTAAAACTCATTAAAATTTTAAATCCTTACCAAAAAACCTTAATCATTTCAAAATGTCAATAGAAATTTGATTAAATTTTCATAAAATCATTAAAAATATTATTGAAAGTTTACTTTATTAAGTAACAGCTTTTTTGATAAAATTTTGAAATAAAATTAATATTTAAAATTCATGCAAAGTTCTAAAAATTTTATTGTTTTCATATCGAAATTTTATGTTATACAAGTAATATATTTTATGTTTATATATTTGTAAAATGAATTTGAATATATTGATACTAATAAAAAATTTATATCTTTGATAATAAATTAAGCAGTAAAATTTTTATATATTATCTTAAAATTTAATACAATATACCGGGTGTTCTATGAAGTATGCCTTACACTAACTATTATCCGGGATTGATAAAATATTTGAATAAAATTTTGCATAAATATAGGAATATTTTTATTAACAAAAAGTTTAATCGAAAATAATATTTTTACGGTAAATAGATAGTAAAAATCTTTCAGAACTCATTATATTAAAATAAAAATGCTTTAGGTTAAAGTTCTGTATTTATATTTATTTATAATCAACGTTTTGACGAACTCAACGTCCGTCTTCATCAGGAAAACTGATACAAATGATATTTACAGTAAATAAACAGAACGTAGGAACAAGTTACTAAATCGAAGTTCTTATTCTGTACGGAGTCGAATGTTTTTTATGTTAGGTCCAGATTACATGGCCCTCGGCTTTTAAAATTTGTATTTTATACCATCATCTTTATTTCGATTTCAAAGATAGAGCTGTTTTATTGATTGCACTCATGTACTATATATAAAAAAAAGCCGTAGTCACAAACTACAGACGACGAAAAAGAATGCCATCCGTCGCAGCTACATTAAGTGACATCGTGTTTGTTTTGAATATTTTATGAGGTAAAAACTGAAAATAGCATAGGCAACTGACGTATCGCATTTCTTTTGTGATTTCGTTAGGAAAAACAAATTTTTCGAAGGAAAATGGCTTTTCCGCAAACCGTGATTTTCCATTGTATTTGCCATTCATTGGGTTGCCGTTCGGCTGTGTGTGTTTTTGTCACTAGCTTTAAGTTTTTGTGTTCAAATTTTTTACGGTCTCAATATTATGAATTATTACGTCTTGACATTTGTAACAATAGAATGTATTATGTTATTGACATTATTGAATATTGAATGTAAGTTTAATCGATCAAGTTAATTTGTTTTATTTTTTATATGTTCAGTTTTTATGATCAAGAATTCAATCAAGATTATCTAACACTGAATTAAATTTAACTCGAGTCCAAATTTACATGCGTTTCATAAAATAAATTTTGAATTTTTAATTTAAATGCAACTTGGAAGTGAGTTATAAAGTTGAAATTTAACACAGAGCTATGTAATACTACCGCAACGACGAAAAAACTCCAAAAAAAGTCTGCGTGAGCCGTAGCCGCAGGCAAACGCTGTAAACAAAAAAACTTTATTCGCTAGTATACAATAAAATAAATAACTTAGTTTTTTCCAGCAAAATTTGATAATCATATTTATAAATTTATTTATCAATTTTGTATAAACAAAAAGCTAATATTACATCAAGAACAGTTCGAAAAAACATTTTGGTATTATTATTTGTGTAATAAATACCACTGATTACTTTTTAAATAATGTTAATTAACAGTTAATTTTTATGTAAAATTTTGATTAAATGCTAATAATCTTTTAAAAAACTAAACTAAAATTAACATTGTATTTGGGATTGTTAACCTTTTACACATTATAGTTATTTTTTAACATTTACAAACAAATTATGTCATAAAAACTAATTAATTCGTTAAAAAAAATGACTAACTTGAATGTACCATACAAATGAGAACATTTGCATAGCTTTCTAGATAGAATAACTAAAAAAAAATTACTTTTTATGAATTTTTTTTTTGCAATGACAATTCTCTAGAGGGAATCATAAACTACGAATATATCTGTAATATTATTTATGAAACTATCTGCATTTGAAATTGCCTAAAACTTATTTTCGGAAATATAATCATTAAAATCTATGCAAATTTTATAATCCTGGCGAGATTTAAATCTCAAAACGGCCTCTGAATAAGCTGACTGTGAACCGCGTTTAATTTGACCACTGATATTGAAACTGTAATACTCTGTGACTTGCAAATTAATACTGTTTCAAATTTCAACTTTAATGTATAACTTTTGCTGACGTTTATACGAATATATGAAAATTTAAATAATAGAAATGACACATTAAAGATATGATATAAAAGCAATGTTTTCTGCAATGACACTAAGAGCTTTACAAATATTTTTAAATTTCAGTTCATAACTATCTGTGAAATCAATATAATAATATTCTAATGTTGAAATTTTGTTCAATGTTATTATTATTATTATAAATGTTTAGTACATTATTGTGTAAATATTAATTACCTACTATCTGTTGCATCAATAAATATCAAATATCATCATTATCAATAATAAAAATATATCAATTTAAAAAATACTGTATTAGCTCCTCTACCATTTTTTTACAAGAAGATTCATTTTTCTTAATCATAGTACAAAAACTTTCCGAACTTATTATATTAAAATAGAACTTTTTCAGGTTATAGTTCTGTATTTATATTTTTTAATAACCGACGTTTCGACGAACTCAACGTACATCTTCATCATAAAAAAAAGATACAAATAATATTTGCAGTAAATAACAGAACATAGAAATAAGTTATTAGGTGACAAAATAATTAACTAGATCACAAAATCTCAATTTGTTTAATGTTAATATTTTTATTTATTTTTATTTTTTTTTGTTGTTTTACTATATAATTTTTTTTTTTTTCGTTTATATTATGATATAAAACAAAGCTTTCTACTGTTTAAGTGCAGAGTAAATTCAATGACATTATTTGACAACTAAAAGTCTTTTCATTTTCAGCGTGTTATATTTTCTTTGATAATACACAAAGAGCATAAAGTGTGCGGTGGTATGTTACGAGAAGTCAGAGGTCAATTGCTGACCTGAGACGAGTAAAATGAGGTAAAGTGCCATAAATGGAAGTGCTTTAGTGCTTGAGTAGAGGGTAATTTTCGGAAAGTTTCAGCCACTAGCGACTGATATATTTAAGTTTTGGAATAGTTACATTTCGTACTAGTACACAATGTTGAATAACTACATGTAAAAGAAAATATTATTTTTTTCAAGCATATCATAATATTACATTACCATATTGCCTATGTAGAAAAAAGTCATTATGCTACTAGTAAAATTGGCAATTTTTAATAGAAGTAATATTTTCAAGGCATATAGTAAATAAATCTTGCAAAAAATATACACAATTTTTTTATATAATAAATTCTAAATTGAAAAATAAAAAAATTAGTGGACAGTCAGCTTGTTGAAATTTATCTTCTTTTTGAAGTACATTCAAATTAATATAAAAGTAACGTACACTGTAAAAAAAATGTAATAAATAGTTATGTAATTTTATAAAACTATTAACAGTAAAATAATAGAATTTTGTAATTTTTACAGCGATAATTGCCGTAATATTACAGTTTTTTTTCTGTAAAAATACATTTATATAATATGTAAATTTACATACATTTTTACAGTGTACGTTTTTCCTATAAAATTAGCATACCAGAACATGTTCGTTGACATTTTCTTTCAATATGAGTCGTTTTTCAACAATTGAAATTTAAATTTCCTTTCTGCATAAAAACTAACCTATTTCAAATTCAAATTGTCAGAGTATAAATTCTCTTGACTTAATGATTATTTGCTTTTCCCAAGTGTATTTCCAATTTACTATATTTTATAGATGCAGAGAGGAAAACCTATAAAAAGTTTTCATTAAAATTGTATCTTTGATATTTAAAATGCACTTTACTTTCCTATTAAATTTAATTTAATTTGAAAAAGTTTAAAATGTTTGAATTTTTAATGAGACACATAAATATTTTGCCGCCAACACATGACAGTTGGGTCAAGGCTAGATAAGATTAAATTAATAAATATTATTGCAAAATAATATCTGTATTGTTTGGCCCAGTTGGACTACGTCCTTTGCGACATTTCACCCCAATGGCAATTCTAATATTCAAAAATTTTATAGTCAAGTTTTATATTTCAAAGTCTTATAATAATAAAATATTACAAAAATAATTAATTTGTTTTTTGTTACGTCTAGTAACTTGTATCTATATTCTGTTTATTTACTATAAATGTCATTTATACCATTTTTCTTTACGAAGACGTACGTTTAGTTCGTCGAAACGTCGATAAATATTAATACAGAACTACAATCTAAAACTGTTTTATTTCATCTTTAAATTTGTTAATTTTATGAGATATTATACATTTTAATTGTACGAGTAATTACTCAACCAAAAATACAGAAAAATCATTCTACATAAATAAAAATATCTTTGACAATAATAAAAATTATTCGAATTTTGTATTTTCCAATTTTCAAATTTACTCTAGAAGCTAAAAATATTCAATTTGATTAATTACGAAGACTGCATAAAATTTTAGAAATATGAAAAATATTTTTCGACTTTGAACAGAGTTAATAGCACATATTTTTATATTATGAAGAGATTTATATACTGCGTCGGACCATAAAAAGAATTTTTATTACTCGAACGTTCAAAGTATATAAACTGTGTACTTTCACTGTATAGTACTGCATTATGGCTGATACAAAATATAGCTATAAGTGTCAGAAACTTTATAGATCTTTAATATATTACTTATTTATGAATTTTACCTAAAGTTAAAAAAATAATGGGCATACAATATTTATTTATTAATTTAATTACATCAAACTGGCAACAGCCCAATTAAATGGCGCAAATAATACAAACATAAATTTATATAATAAAATATAATACATAAATATACTTTAAAAATGTGTACAATGTGTAAATAATTAATAAAAATGAATGATACATATGATAAATGGGAGACTTTGTTAGAAGATTAGAATGAGCAAAAGGCAGACAAAAATACTTGTACTTCTTGTAGAAGAAGGTAGAAGAAATTGTAGTTGAGAGAGTGGTGTAGATTCATCGATGAAGTTATTAATTAACTTAAAAAGAAAAGTTAAAGATCAAATAGTTCTGCGAGATTGTAGAGTATGAAATTGAAATAAAGAAAGTAAGGACGAATAAGAATAAGTGAAGAAGTTGCCCGATAAATATTTATTAATATTCTCTACTTAATTTTTGATGTATTAAAGTTTCTAATTCTTTCTTTTTAATATCCTGTATTACATGTTATGTAGTTTCTTCTATTAGTTAACAATGCTACTAATACTTGAAGCATTCATTTTTCTCTCTTCCTTGCCCGATCTTCAAACGTGGCGTTAGAAGGAAATCGGTTTCATTCGGCACATGATGATGATGATGATAGAATGGGTTGGTAGTGAGTGCCATCCTGAACGGTGGGTGCCGACATCATAATGGGGCAGCTGAAATTGCCACCAACGCGCGGTTTATTGAGCGAAAGGTGTCAGGCGAACGGAGGCGAAATGGGAAGCAGGAAATGACGTGATATATTTGCGGGCAGGAAATTTATCGTTTTTGCCGGGAAAAATTGGGATATTAAGCTTTTTTTACGTTTGTGTGTGTTTGTGTGTGTGTTTGAATTGGAATATTTATTGGCAAAGATAATTTGTAATATGTATGCGAATTTGTTATATTTATTATTCATTTGTCTAAAATTATAATTTGTAATTGAATTTTTACAAAATATATTTGTAAAAGTTAGAACTATATAATAAATAATGATACGAATTTTTTTTAGTTTTTATGCAGTGTCCGCCAAAACGAATAAATCTTTCAGAACGGCTTCAAGTTGCAGTTCTGTATTAATATTTATTAATAATCGACGTTTCGACGAACTCAACATACGTCTTCATCAAGAAGACGTACGTTAAGTTTGTCGAAACGTCGGTTATTAATAAATATTAATACAGAACTACATTCTTAAACTCTATTATTTTAAATAATTTAGTTTCCGACAAAACTGAATTTATAAAAGTGCAGCTTAAACAAAAATTCAATACAATAGAAATTTGAATGACAGCGAAGTACAAAAATTCTGACAAACTGACAAAGTTCGATTTATTCCACATTCATTCCAGCTTCTCCATTTAAAATTGAATTAGGTATTTTTTCAGGTAGAAAATGGCGAATATTATGTTGACACACATTAAACTGTAGCTAAGCGTACTCCCTAACGGCTGAATAAATAGATTTTACTGCAGGAATACTGTACAAGAGGTATTTTCGTCATATTCATATCATTTTGACATTTTTCAGCGAAAAAAAACCATTTATTTTTTTCAAAGCTATCTACTACTCATATTTTTTAATGCGATATTTTTATGCATTTTATATACAAATAACGTATTTTTCACCTCTTTGTCTACACCTAAGCTATATTATTTCACGGAGATACAGTGAATTACATACGATGTAAAAAAAATATAGAATATAGATATATCAACGTACTAGTTTCCAAAAAATGCTAAATAACAAATTTCCACTGTTACAGAAAATTCATTAAAATGCAAAACAATTAAGCAGATAATTTATTTATCCTTATTTGTAATAACATCCTGAACTCAGTCATATAGTCATTTTTTTTTACCGACGATTATAAATCAGCCTGTCCGCACGGGGAAACCCAGACTCGTACAAGTCGAGAGAATGACAGGCTAAAAAGGGGTGCACAATGTATCATTTTCAGCAAGACTTCCCTTTTAACCGGTTCGCGTTCGGCCCTCGCTACGCTATGCCTGAATGGTTCGTTGACATATGCCATTCGCCACTGTATTATGTATATTTTATGGGCGTTCCGGTTTTTCAAAGACTGTATGGAATTTGGGCTTTTGAAAACTATTTGCACACGACGAAGCAGACGCGCGGTGCGCCGAACGGAAGTGCGGCAGAAATGTCAGCTGATGTGACACAGAGTAGAATGAAATAGGTTAGGTTGACTACAGATACTCCCTTCCGAATTTTCTTATTTCCGATTACAGTCAAATAAATGTTGCGATAGTTGTGGGAATATGATTTCATATTGATTTTCTTTTTTTTTTATTAAATCAAAATGTAATATAACTTTTAGAAATATTATGTTGTAAGGGCCACTTTAAACGGTAACACTATTTGAAATAAAGCGACAGATAATATTTGCTAAATTATTTTTTAGAATTAAATTTATAATTTAGCAAACTAATGAAAATTAAAGAGTAATTATTTTATTAACAAAGACTTATTCAGATTATTCTATTTATCTTAAAATTAGTGCTAAGTTTTGCTAAGTTTTGTGAATAATTAAAAAACAAAACAAAATAAGTAAAAATAAACCGGCTTTAGGTTAAAGTTCTGTGATAATATTTATTTAAAATTGACGTTTCGACGAAACTGAACGTCTGTCTTCATCAGAATAAAAGATACAAATGACATTAAGTAAATATCAAAACATGGAAACAAATTACTAGGTAACAAATAAGTAACTGGTTCATAAAATTTATAGATTTTTAATTAATGGAAGCCAAATTTTATTTAACTAAGTGTTTTCACAGTGATTGATGTTATCTTTTTCTTTATAAATTTCTATTGTTTCTCTTATCAATCTGTTACTAATATTGATTGCATTGGTCTAGCAAATATTACAGTATCTAATACTGTAATAATTAGGTTTTGACGTACTCTACGTATTTAATCATCAGGAAAAATTATACAAATGACATATAAGTACAATAAATACAAAGAACATAGAAACACGTCACTAGGCAACAAAATAAGTAACGAGATTATAAAATTTATAAATTATTAATTAAAGGAAGCCAAATTTTATTTAAAACAGTGCCTTCACATTGATTAATGTTATCTTTTTTTTATAAATTTCTCTTATCAATCTACTGTTAATATTGATATATCTTGTAATTATTATAATGTCTTCGAATTTTACATCATGAATATTATCTAACGCATGTTGTGCAATAGCAAATATATCTCTTATGTTCTTAAATTTTACCGCATTCGCACGAAGTTCTATATATACCGGAAGATTCAACAGAAATAATATTTTTTACACTCTTCAATATGCGTTGCAATTTTATGTGTGAAAAATAGGATAAAATAGAGCACTAAATTCTGAATCTGTTTTATTTTAAACTATTCTAAATTAGTATCAATAAACGTACGAGTAGAAATTTAAGTTCTGAATGTAAACGTCAAAGAAGAATAAAAAGCACTACACACATTTTCGCAAAGTGTTTTCGCACTTAATCTTGCGGAATTCTCGAGAGAAGTTACAATTTAGAAAGTGTATAGCCAGAAAGTCAACGGGACACCGATTTAATTTAAAAAGTTGCTTTCTGCTACGATTTAAAGTTTTGTGTTGATGGTTTTTAACAGATGTTATCTTACGTTACTAGTTTATAAATTTTTTATGACGAATGGGACCTCCTCGTATACACAACCTGCTTTTTTATTTAACTTTTTAATAGAATTTGAGGTTATGGATTGTGATCTCGTTTGGTCGGATAGTTCATCTAGTGGATAAAAGTTTTTTGACATATACCGGAATCCTGTTATGTCCACGAAAATGATTTATAATGTTTTTCTGGTTTATTATTTGATTATGAATCTATTGTTTTTTTATTATATGGTTAAGACTTTAATGATTATACATACAAAATCACACTGTGTACCCATAAGCTTGCGGCACAAACTTATTTACGAACAATAATTTTTAAAAAACTACATTAACATATTTCAAAAGCTAAGCTTTTATCATCAATAATCAATAATTTTTTACCGTTGCTACCGTTGATGATGGCTTAGCTTTCGAAATATGTATAGAGATTTTTTTTTAATTTTTTTTTATAAATGTAGAAATTGGTCAAATTTTTGTAAAACTAAAACGGTAGACCGAATGAGGCTTAAAGTTTTCAAAATTACAAAACCTTTCATATTCAATTTGTAGTTTAAAAACATTTCGTTGTATAAATCTTCTATAAATGTAAAAAACTTCGTAAATTTCTATTCTTGTAAATCTTTTCCGATAAGAAATTTGTATTTTTTTCCAGTTTATTAAGGTACAATTCCATCGAGATTTAACGAAAACTATCGAACTGCTGATCGTTCGTCTTATAGCTTCGAACATTTTCCGAAAGAGGAGGAAAAAACATTTACAAGTTTCTTATTGTGTTACGAATCGGAAGAAGAAAAAGAAAAAAAGAACATTTCAAAAGCCATCTGTAGTTAGCGAATAAAAAAGAATATCTTGTAATTGTTTGTACAGTTGCTGTTCTGTTGTTATTTTGTTTTTATCAGCCAAACACACTTTTACTTTTTGTTTTGTTTTCTCTTATTTCGTCTTACGCACATCGAGTTTGTTTTAGGCATTTAGAGTTTGGTGCTTATAACTAAATAATCTTTTGTCAATCCTTAAATGGAATTAGATTTATTCGGTGTTTTAATCCTATAATGCTTTTATCCGAAACAACTTGATTTTCTGTTAACGATATTATATATAAGATTTAGTTCTGGATTTTGCTCTTGCACAACATGCATTAGAAAATCTTCATGATGTAAAATTTGAAGACTCTATAATAATTGCAAAACCCAAAATATTAACATTAGATTTGTAAGAGAAGCAATAGAAATTTATACAGCAAAAGATAATAACAATCAATGTGAAGGTACTGATTTAAAAAAATTTGACTTCTTTTAATCAATAATTTATAAATTTTATAATCTAATTCCATACTTATTTTGTTACTTAGTAACTTGTTAAGTTCTGTTTATTTATATATTTATTTGTATCATTTTTCCTGATGATGTAAATTTTTCTAAAAACAATAATATTCATATATTTTTAATTACAGTATAACGCCATGATTACTTAATTTAAACTACTTTAATAAACTAAATTAAAATAAATATTATAAAAAAATAAAATTTTATACATACATACATGTACCCAAAAGGGTGTGGCACAAACCCGAAATCAGTTTCCTCGAAACATCCCTATCCAGACATGTAATTTTAGCTTGGAGAATATTTTGAAAAACAATAAATTTATTTTCGATGATAAATATTTGTTTTTAGTTATCTAATCCCGAGATATAAAAAGCAATTCTCGTAAATAATAAAATCAAAAAATACGAATTTTACTCGAGTTTAAATTGCAATTTATTTACATTTGTAAATAAAGCAAAAGTGCTAAGAAGAACGGTCTGTGCCATGATGTAATATAGTTGAATACAATGCACGATACTTGTTTTCTGTTGACGTTGGTCGTCCATTTGTCAATGTAAATTTGTCTTTTTTTCGGTATTTGACGTGAGTACACACTCGTGTTGTGTGTGTGTGTGTGTGAACAAAATAGAATAATACGAATACAGTTCGTCGCTGTTTGGCTCGGTTATATATTTGAGCCGGTCAATTGTGTTTTTATTGATGAGACTCCGGATTGAATGTTTTCAATTGTTAATTGCATTGGTGATTGTATGTGCGTGTGTGTGTGTGTATGTTTGGTTTTTTTTTGGAGTTGTAAAAATGGAGCCTAATATTTTGTTTTTTAGATCTATTATCTAATAACTGACAATCCTTAACATAAACAATAATATATTAGTCATAAAAGAGTGGAATATGTGTATTTTACTTTACTCTTTTCTTTAAAATGGTATTACTTATATTAAATATTAATAATTAATAATATGTCACAAACATTATATAAATATATACATACATACATAATCATCACGCCATGTATCCAAAAGGATGTGGCACAAACTATCCCGAATCAGTTTCCCCAAACATCCGTGTCCAGACAAGCAACTTTAGCTTCATCACATTCATAATTCCTCAGATACATGCTCTTCTAGTCTTACTACTGGGAACTTTCGCTCACACAACGCAAAACACTATCAATCATTTGTATATATAAAATAATGAAAATTGAATTGTAATAAAAAGTAAGTTATATGGTGCTATTCCGTTCATTAAATTTTGCTTAAATCCAAATTAAATTTTAATTATAATCACTACATGAAGTGTGAAATCTTTAGATTAAATTCTTTTAAATTCAAATAGCATGCCTGTTCAGAACTGCACTATTTAAATTTATAAGCGGAATAACAGCATTAATTTCTAAGTGAACTATTTTCAATTTAAATTTATTTGTCTTTTGTTTTGATTATATATATATATATATATATATATATATATATATATATATATATATAATCGAATTTGTCATAACTGGATAAAAATTGCGTGTTATAAAAGAAGTCTGATAGGGCTTTTGATAAACGAAACTCTCTACGATTTGTAAGTTAAACATGTGCTTTGTTTTTAACCTAACTAAAAAGAATGTTATATTAATTACATGTGTGCTATTGTAGCTCCTTGATGATGATATAATATATCGAAAGCTTGGATTAGTATTTCAATTGAGTTTCATTTATTAAAAGCCCTCTATCAGACTGCTTTTAACTCACGCATTTTTTTTCTTTATATATATATATATATATATATATATAGAGAGAGAGAGAGAGAGAGAGAGAGAGAGAGAGAAGGTGTTTTAGTGAAAACTCCCACCGCCAAATATACAAGGTATTACAATTCGGGAAACATTTTTTTTCCGTGTTTAATAGGGAGAAAATGGCAAAAATTGTTTTCATCTACCTTAAATTTACGTTAAACTTGCTATAATTCGTAAAACATTAACAATATCAAAAATTGTAAAGAATTTTATTTTGTACAAGCTTGCCGTGATAAAAAGACGGAACACATATTTATTTATACTGCCAATATACAGATTTAAGTAACATCCATTTACATATTATACAGTTAATTAAAGAATTAGAGTATTTAACAATAAATATTATAGTAGTATCTTTAACATATAATAAATGTACATACATTTCTATATTTTCCTATTCATTAAAAATATATTAAAATTTTCATTATTTCTGTGTAGTGTATTAATAACATTAAATTAAATTAAATTTAGGGCTTTTCCAGTATTTTGAAGTATCCGGAGTGGTCCGGAATATCCAGAGTGAGCTCAAAGTTCGATGCACTAAAAATGTTTAAACAAACGTTTACGTTTGCTACAGTATAATATATAGTAGAAACATAAATATTGTATTAATTTAATTTATACGAATGCTTAGGATATATTTCCAGGAAAATTATTTTATACTAACTACTTTACTAAGAAGATAAGAATGATAAAATTTCTGTAACTTTTATTCCCCTGATGTTATTTAGAAAATTTTCTACCAGTATAATGATGGTACAGTTATCCAACTTTATTTTACTCTCGGAGTCAGTTTCAATCTGACTTCTGCCCCATGTCCGTCGAGTGCACTGTGCAAAAGTTTTTCCGCTATTTCCTTTTTCCTCTATGGATAAACTCTCTCGTCCCCGTATTCCCTCACCCGGGTTGCTATGGCGATAAGGCAAACACACACACACACACCTACACCTACATACCGCTATCTCGAATTGAGACCACCGGACAGTCTGTCTGTCAGTTTCAAAGACGTTAACCGCCAACAATCTGACCGGATACGTATATAGGTCCATTGGGAAAATTGGAAAAAAATTAACAGAGCGAATATTGCGATCAAAACGTCCAACTATATATATATATATATATATACATAGATAGAAAGAAACAAAACATTTATAGTTAAAGATAATTATTGACATAATGGAGTCATGCTGCAATTTAATTTCTAAATTTTTATATTATTTTGTATTAAACTATCTGAGCTCAACAAAATAATCATCGCTTTCTTCTTCTCATAACATACGAGTAATATACTATATTTTAATATTTTGGTTTTTAAACTATACTAAACAATAAAACAATAAAACCAGGGCAGGAAATCGATATTAATTCCAGTTAAAACATAACCGGTTATAAACTCGTTTAAAACTTAACAGTTTCGGGGTAAACCAATTTCAAAAACTGTTAAAACTGGTTCTTGAAAGAGTTATCCAACAAAAAATTAGCATTAGTCTTTTTTAAATAAACTAGAACTTTATGCTAAATATAATTGTTTGATTAATGAAACTCATTGGCCTGTATTACGAGCTCGGTTTGAAAAGTGGTTTTAACTAATATCGGTTTTAACTAATATCGGTTTTAATGCGACGTAACTGTCATAAGAGCTGGATTAAACAAGTGAAACTAAAACGTCCAAGAATTGTGCATAATAATAAAAAGTAAAGTACTCTATTTTTTTTTAATTTTTGAAAATTTTTTTTTCTTTATTTAAGTCATCAACTACCATGTTTATTAGCCGAAAATTTTTGAAATTTGATTTTATTATTATTACCATCATTAGAAGTTTGATATATCATTTATTCGGAATGTGTTACAGTATACAAATAGATTTGTATGCAAGACACATACATATGTGTATACAGGGGCACATAAATGAAATAAATGAAAATATTATTTATAACATTTGTTTGTAACTTATTATAGAAAACAAATACAATTTTTTTATTTAATTATATGATAATATGTTAATTATACTTTGTTTTTCAAGTACATGTTTAAATAATTTTTCAAAAAAAATATATTACACAGTAGTAACTCCGACTTATGTCATTCCTGTTCGCGGTTCGTAACCCGAGAAATTCATATTTTGAAATTCATTTTTCCATTTTATCTTATGGGAAATCATTGTATTGTATTAAAAAGCATTACGGTTCGTGTCTCGAGAATAAATTTGTATCTAGAGAACAAAATGGAATATGAAAAAAATTCGTGTCTCGAAAAGTACCAATGTATTTTTTCAGTATAACCAATATTATAAAAACAAACTGGTTTAGGTTGTAGTTGTGTATTAATATTTGATAATATAAAATCTGTTGAAAATCAAAAACATCAATAAATTACTAATTATTTTACGTAGTTTTACACTTTTTTCTAACTGTGTACAACCTAAAAGCCATTTTATTTTAATATAATGAATTGTAAAAAAATTTTTACTATACCAATATTATAATCAACAGATAACATCAATCAGTATAAAATCATTAAATTCAATAAAATCTGGCTTTTTTTAGGTTAATAATTTATAATATTTTTTTGGTATCTAGTTTCTAATAAATTTATTTGATATGAAGTTTCTATACTTTTGTTTTTATAATGAATTTATTTTTATTATTTTTTATTTTCATTTTTATAACTTATTATGTTGAATGAACAAAACATCGAATTTTAATAAAAATAATACTGCACTTCAACCTAAATTCTTTGAATATAATATGATGAGTTCTAAAAGGTTTTATAGAAAAATTAACTTTGAAGAAAATAGAAGCACGTGGAGAACGAAAGTAAAATAAAAATAGGTAGAAGGGCAAACGAATGATCTGTGATAAGAATTCATCATCCGTTTTCTGTCTGTCCTCAAGATGCGACGTACGTGGTTTCAATTCGGTCGATTTAGTCGGGCTGACGAGTTGCGCAAATCAAAAAAAAATCTCCGAAATGGCGTAATAACACAAGTGAGCGAACTTGATATTTTCATTCAGTTTTCATTTTGGACTAAGCGAAAAGAGCCCCGCATAATAATGAGACAAACGCTCTCGCCGCTCAATCTATTCAAACGCTATTTGGAGACAGGAAAATTATGTCACTAATACCAGATTAATGCTATAATTCTGTACACACCTCGTAGCGTTACGAGATATTCTATTCTTTTCTATCAAAAGTATATATACACTCTAAAAAGATATTATGTAATTTTACCTACAAACCATGAGACTCTATGGTCTATACAAGTTCTATTGTACTATAAAATGTAGAGAATATAAATTTATAATCTCTATATCAGAACTTGAATCAAAAAAATAAACGTACAAAACCGCAAAATTTTACTTTGAAGTATTCGCTTTTATTTAATTATTAATAATTCCGTTATTGAATTTGTAAATGAAAATTCTGTAGCCGGGCATACTCATTTTTATTTCGCATAGCTTGAACTCGATGTTCATAGTTAGCGAATGCAATTTTAATTATATTATCTATATTTCTGAGAACACTTCTTAAAATATATTATTCTAGAAAGCTAAAATAATTGCATTTTAGCGTTAATAAATATTTTATAATCATCTTGTACATAACCTACGTAATCAATATTTTTATATATAAATTATTTTTACAAAATTGTAATATAAACATAGTTTATCCCATATAACTATTTAACTGATGAAAATAGAAAAAAATGTTTCGAACTAAAATTTGTTAAAATAAAACGGCTTTATATTGTAGTTCTGTATTAATATTTATTAATAATCGATTTTTCGATGAACTCAACATCTTCATCAGGAAAAATGGTACTTCTTATTTTACTAGTTTATAGCCACTTTGGTATACTTAATAATTACTTTTTCTAACGTAGTATTTTATATGAAAATTCCCTATTTAAATTAACAAAAAAATGTCATTTAAAATTTGTAATCTATAAATACAACATAAGAAAATAAATAAGTCAACTATTTTTATGTATATTTCACATTTTTAGCACTACATTTTTTGAATAGTAGATGTTTTTCACAAGGGCGCTACATTTTAGTAGCCCAAAATAGTAAAATATCTTAGAACATGTCTGTTACAAAATAAAAATGGACAATATATAGTAGCTAAATGGTATATTAAAAGGTAGCTTAATAAATAGCATAAAAGTAGCTTTAAAAATAGCTTAATAGGTCGATTCGGTTCACATCTGTAAGGCCTGTAGCGTTACATAATTTTTTGTCTTTTTCTACTGAATGCAATTTTTCTATTGATAGAAAAAGACAAAATATTCTGTAGCGCTACAGGCCTTACAGATGTGAACCGAATCGACCTATAAGATTTGACAGCTACTTTTATAGTAGCTTATAGCTGTAGCTTAAGCTACTTTTGGAAAAAGCAGCTGTAGCTTTACAAATTTTTAAAGAATAGTTTGTAGCTGTAGTTTATCTATATTTATTGAGTAGATTATTCAGCTCTGATGACAAGTCAACTTACATTGGGGCCTCTATGCTCGTGGGACCCCCAGGGCAAGTGCCCAGCGAATCCATGCGTTAAGACGACACTGATAAAGTGATTTATTGACTATACAGAATATGAATATGGAATAAATGCGTAGAAAATTGATAATGCTGTTGATTATATTGTATTGAAATTGCTTTGAAATTGTAATTAAAGCGTAAAGCAAGAAATGTAAATGAGATAAATTTATATTATGCTGAGAAAGTAATTTGAAGTCAAGACACTCTAGGGAAATTTCTTGTTAAATAGTTTACATTGTTTTTAGAAACGTTTTGAATTAAGTTTCTACTACCAAGTTATCTTAAACTTCAGCATTGTACAGCTTTAAGTGAAATTATAACTTCTTACTTTTTGATATAATGCACTTGGCAAGTGCAACCCGAATTTATTAACGTTTCAACTTTGCCTGTATTTTCAAATGTTTTAAATAAATACTATAAAAAGTAACATTTGCGAAAACAAATAATATTTTTATTTTTTTATAAATTTTTAATTAATGAAAGCCAAATTTTATTTAAATCAGTTACTAGTCACAGTGATTGATGTTATCTTTTTTTTTATAAATTTCTATTGCTTCTATCTGCTATTAATATTGATTAGTTTTGCAATAATTACAGTATTTTTGAATTTTACATCATGAAAATACTCCAACGCATGTTGAGCAATAGCAGATTTATCAGGATTGTTTAAAAAAATGTATAATCTAATTACTTATTTAGTTCGTCGAAACGTCGATTATTCATAAATATTAATACAGAACTTAAACCTAAAGCCTTTTTTTTTTTAATAAAAATAAAGTTTAATTTTATCATACATTTTTATCAACTTATCAAATCGATAAATAATGCATCAATCTAATTTTAAATCAAACATGTTCCGTTTTCCTTTTCAATAAAAGTAATTAAATATTATTAAGTTATATACAAATAATATTTCTATGTTGTACGTGGAGTACGCCGAAACGTCGATTATTAATAAAAATTAATACAGAACTATATCCTAAAGTCGTTTTATTTTATTATTGTAGACATAACACCACTCACTATACTTGTAAATGTACTATGTACTTGTAAATACTTTTAACATTAAATATAGTAAAAGAATCTTTCAGAACTCATTATTCATTAAGTTTTTTATTAATTTTTATTGATAGTCGACGTTTCGACGAACTCAACGTTAAAACTGATACAAATGACATTTAAATGTTAACGGAGAGTTCATCGAAAGATCAATTATAAATAAATATTAATAACAAACTTAAACCTAAAGCCTTTTTATTTTCCTTTTAACATTGTAACCCGAAAATCTGTATCGATCAGCCATTACTCTATCTGTTATCTAGATTGTGAAATTGCAGCATTTATTCGTGGTGAATTTGATAAATGTCGCGTGCCACACTAAACTGGGGATGCAACTAAAGTTAAGTAAACTTTCTGCCCCCCCCCCATTACCACCTCCTAAAACATGTTAGTTTTTCCAACACACCATTAATCGTAGTGTAAATCAAATGGGGTTTTGTTAAACGCTGTTTGCATCTGCTGCATTTGGGAAAATTATTAGACATTCATAAATCATAGATTTTTACTACATGTTAGGGGAATTTCCTGGTCATAAGAAATATTATGCTGTGTGCAAGCAATTAATGGTGTAACACGAATATATATTAAATGTTTTGTAGCAAAGTAAATGTCAAAAAGTAGTTTAGGCACTTTGAGATTTCTTTGTTATAAACTAATTTTTCTTTTATTTGACAGTTGTATAGACAAGCAACTTTAGCTTCATCCACATTCATAATTCCTCTCATACATGCTCTTCTATTCTTACTACTTAGAACTCAATCATATTACTCCAAGTAGTCATCGGACGTCTACACAAACGTATAGCTTCAAAATCATTCATATAAATTTTTTTAAACAAACATAATATCAGTAAAATTGTAAAAGGTAAAAGAACAACAAATCAAAAATCGCGTATTCAGGTGCACACACCAAACTGTTTTATCTAAGTACAAAATATACATCAAGAATGACAATTTAACATTGGCAGGCAGTTCTAGTGTTAAAAATTGTAGGAGGATTGTTAAACAACTGCTCTGCAATTTTTTCAAGTTGGATAAAACTTTCGAAATCCAACTAAAGCCGAAATCGTTTCCATTTATTCACGTCTCAGTCTCAAGGAACAATGATACCGGAATCTGCTATTCCACTCTATAGAGACAAGAGCGACACACGAACGACAATATTTATTCCGTTGATCTAGTAGGGTAGCTTTTGTTTGCTTTTGTTTCGATGTTGCGATTCAATTGAAGTTTACATATTTTATTTTATATAGTTTTTCTCTAGTTCGTATCTGAAACTTGCAAATGCTCTTTTGTTTGTGCATTGACTTGCTGGAATAGAAGTTGCATTTTTATTATACTTAATATCATAAACGGAAATTTTGTAAACATAGTTTCGATTTTTATTTTAAAATACTGTACATCCTTTATTTGTTAATATCAAAATTTTAAATCAAATTTTGAAACTTAGATAAAACCAGGTGCACAAAGAATTTAATTTAAAATTAGATTTTTCTTTTATTATATCACTATTTTGAACTACACTCTAAAAAAAATTATGTATTTCTAGGTTATATTTACTCAACTGCTGTAATTTTAACATAATTGTTCTAAAAATACATAATATCAGAACTATTACAAACATTATGTAATATGATATTACCAACGCAATGGAAAAGTACATATGAATGTAATATTATAGTTTTTTTTAGTAGATTTACAGAAAATTTGCTATCAGGATTTTTTCATAATTAGGTAAAATTTATTTATGCTGCTATTCTATATTAATCTATAGTACTATAAAAAACTTTTGTCTTCTTTTACATATAATATTTTTTATTTTATCAAAAAGAGACAAAAGATTCTATAGCGTTACAGTGCTTATAACACAATACAAAATACTAGCAATAGTTCTGTAATATTATTGTTGGAATAATTACTTACATTAGAAAATTTATATAAACGATGTATTTTACAATTATTACAGATATTAATATGCGTTCTGTAATTTTACATAATTTAATAAGTTTTATCAACAATATGTACATTAAGTATGTGATGTAATTTGCAGAAAGTAAGCAATTTTACGTACTTATTAGGTTATTTTTATTTACTTTATGTGATTATTATAAATTATGTAAAAATTACGGAATTATGAGGTATAAATATAAAATATTTATAGTAAAATGAAATTACCGATTTTTTTTATAGTAAAATTTTGCTATTGTTTTTCTGTAATTTCACTAAATTTTTTTACAGTGTAATATGACTAGGCTTGTGTCACCTATACATATAAGGCAAAATGTAAATATGTATGTTTGCTCGGTTTTATAATGCAACTTAAAAGTGAGTTATAAAGTTAAAATTTAGCACAAAGCTGTGCAGTACTACCACAATAATTCCTCAAAAATATCACAAAGAAAACGTAACATAGTTTTCACATAGTAAAAAATCTTTCAGAACTCATTATATAAAGTAAATTACTTTAGGTTTAAGTTCTGTATTAAATTTATTTATAATCAACGTTTCAACGAAACTCAACGTCTGTCTTCATCAGGATAAATGATATAAAATTAATTTTTATACAGATCTTGAACCTAAAACAGTTTTATATTTTTTCAACATAGTTTTCATTAAAGTATAGTGCAAAAATAAAAGAAATACTACAAATTAATTGAATTTTATTGTCTTCTATACTTTTCTTTTTACGTAACTAAAATTAATTTGTACCACTGTCAAACAACAGCGTCGGACCGAACTATTACATAACATAATCAATCGATAATCGGAAATACAATAGAGTATAGACAACCAAACCAAGCGAGATGTCATAACCACCTAGATGTTCGACATGAAAACACCGACCAACCAACCAACCAACCAACCTACCGACCTACAGATTGCTGTTATTATATATGACGGAGAAATAATTTTGATGCTTTAGCGGGACGTTATCAAAACGGATTTGAAATTTGAATATGACTTATAGTAATAATACTTGCACTCTAAAAAAAGATTTTGTAATTTTATCGACAAACCATGAGACACTATGATGCCCAGTATTTCTATTGTTAACTGTTATTAATTTTAACATAAGTGTTTAAAAATACATACAATATCAGAACTATTACAAACGTTTTGTAATATGACAAATTACCAACGGGGATGGAAAAGTACATATGTATGTAACAGTTTCTTTTAGTAAAGTCTCTTTTAGTAAATTTACAGAACTTCAGTAAATTTGCTGTCAGGAATTTTCCATAAATTGGTAAAATTTGTTTAGTTTTGTAATATTATTGTTAGCATAATTACATGCATTTGCTAAATTTACATAGATGTATTTTAAAATAAATGAATTACACTTAAAATATTTTATTAATATTATTACACAAAATATGTACTAAGTCTCATAATTTTGATATGCAAGCTGTAATATTACATAATTCAAGAAGTTATACGAACAATATGTAATTCTACATTAAGTATGTGATGCAATTTGAAGAAACTAACCAATTTTATATAATTATTAGGTCATTTTTATTTACTTTATGTGATTATTATGAATCATGTAAAAATTACAGAATTTTGAGGTACAAATACAGAATATTTATAGTAAAGATTTTTTATAGTAAAATTTTTCTGTATTTTTGCTATATTTTTTACAGTGTGTATCATACAGGGGTGTAGATTCGGAGTCGAGGAGTCCAAGAATTTTGTTGGAGTCGATTTTTAATATTGCAACTTTTTTCTTTAAAGCAAAAAATTAACAAATACATACCACGTGAACAAACAAATATTTTTTTCCTTTTTTAATACTAAAAATAATGTAACGATGTTACCACTAACAATTTGCATTATCTAGTGATCGATAAAGCTAAATATGAGGACATTACCGGTCTCAATGCTCGAAAAAACAGTAATTAATTCGCTAATCATAACAAAAAATTCAAATAAACTAAATGTCGAACAAACGAACAAAACAAAAGACAATATAATATTAAATATTTTTAATACGATATTTACTGAACACTATGTGAAAATATAATGAATTTACATTGTATCTTTTTGATAAATAAATTAATCATCACGTTGTATTTGCAACATAAAAATAATTAATAACATTAGGTTATTTTTGTGAATGTTTTATATTAGTTTACTTTGTAAAATTATAAGCACGGAATGTATTTTAATTCAATATGGTAAAACATGAAAATCATTCGAACCAAAAGTTGAGTTAGAGTCAGAGTCGGATAAAGAAAATTCACATCCCTGGTATCATACTAACACTTTCTGATTACGAGTATATATTAATAATTTATTATAAAAGTACGACAAATTTGTAGTATTTTTTTAGGTACGCATTTACATAAATCCTTATTAAAGTGGTACAGTTTTCGTTACAAACTTCCATTCGTAAATTTTATTTAATTTGGCGTAAATTTTTCCCACAGTTACGTTTAACTTTTAAATTTAAAGCATGCGAAACACGATGTGCAGAGAATTTCCGTTTTATCACGTGCTTTTAGCGGAATTAATGTGCGCCCGGTAGATGTGAATCTAAATACAGCTTTTACGCTTAAGAAATGAATTTGTACCGTTTTCGGCTTTACTTATTTTCGTATTTCCGTATTATGAGATGCGGAATATTTCTGTCTTTATACGACGCTAGTATGTGTATATACATTTTACATCAAACGAAAGTAAGACCAGAGAAGAGTACTTAGAAATTTGTTGCAAGCAATTGAATATTGTACAAAATTATATCACTTAATGGTCTTAGTTTAAATGTATGAAATGAAATGAATGAAATTATAATTAGGTTTATATTGATTGTCGCATTATCGCATATAATTAATGCAGAATATTTTCAAAAATTTTAATGTAAGAATTCTAAATGTAAATAATAAATATTAGGGCCAGTTTTATAATGAACACTTTAACTAAAGTCGACTTTAAGCTGTCAAAAAAGCATTCTTTTATGGACAATAACAAATAATTTTACTATTAGAAGTTCGAAAAGTTGACAAAAAAGCATTGTAATAATAATTATGCCGATAGAATTTAAAAACGTTGCTTTTTTGTCGGCTTAAAGTCGACTATAATTAAAGTGTTTATTATGAAACTATCCCTTAATGCAATAACGTATAAATTATCTTACTTGTAATAAATTCTTGTAGAATATGCATAAGATGATTGGAAAGCTATCAAAGAAACGATTAAAAAACAAACAATTTTGTTAAAATAAAACGGTTTTAGGTTTTTTTAGTTCTGTATTAATATTTATTAATAATCAATGTTTCAACAAACGTTTCCTTCTTCATAAGGAAAACTGATATAAATGACATTTACAGTAAATAACAGAACATAGAAACAAGTTGCTAGATGTAACAAAATATGTAACTAAATCATATTATTTTTTAATTAATGGAAGCCAAATTTTATTTAAATCAGTGTCTTTACCTTTATTACAGTTAAATAATATGTTTATTCAAATAGTAAAGTACATTACATTAATTTGCATTATTTCATCAAGTTGAAAGCATTATAAAATGTTAAAAAGTTTTGCAATTATAACTAAATATAAATGGCGATTGAAAAATTAGTAATATTTACAGCAATTATTTATTTAAAAACATGTTGCTTAAAATGAATACAATAGATTGTTTAGCTTGTGATGATTACAGAACTGAAGAAGTACTTTATTGTCTTCTGAAAGGACTTTTTAATTAGTTAAAATGTTTTCCGTTTCTTTCAAAGAATAAATTTAGTATTTGCGCTCTCGAGTTATAAATTAACAAAATTTATTATGCTACGTTTTAAAATTATATTATTTGGTAAATTTATTTATTACGGTACATTATTTATAGGAATGTTACAGTACTTGAAATATTTTACAAGATTAATTTTGACTGTTTAATATCTTGAAAAATGGCTTGTTATACAAATGTTAAATTGTTATGAATTTAAAAAATTTGATATAATTATTATTGAGAAATAAATTACATGTTTTATATAGTGCGTTTATAAAAGAATTGTAATTATTACAATAATTTACCAAAAATTGCAATTAAAATAAAATTTGTTTAGTAGTAAATCTCATAGCGAAACACAGGCACATATTTAATAAAAAAGAGATGTAAATTACAAATGTTTTAGTAAATTACACGCTAAGACATAAAATAACAAAGTCAAGATAAATTGTTACTGTTTTTATTAATTAGCTACCAAGCAAAACAAAGTTAATTAATTTTTTTTTAATAATTTTTAAGTTAATTTTGAAATTGTCTTGTTTGTGTATCTGGCATTTAATATTTATTTTTGTAAGAAAATTATTCGTATAATTATATTCTGGTTTAGAGAATAAATTAAAAAATAAATTATGAACAAAAATTGTGTTTTTTTTTTTTAATTCAAAACAGCTATGTGTTTTAAGGATATTTTTGATTGATTGATAACAAAATGCTATATCAAAATGTATAAAATAAAATTTTTGAAGTAAAAGATTTATAACATATACTGTAAAAAAATCGGTAGAAACTCGGGGCAACTAATTTTCACCCGTTTAATACGTAAATTTACAGATGTCGCAAGAAAATTTTTACATTATATAAATATATTATATTTTGACGGATAAAATGGCAAACATTCATTTAATACTTTATAACAATTGCATAGCTAGAGTTATTTTTGAAGTAATTTTCGAAATTTATCGAAATTTTCATATCCAATTTCTATTGTTACAAAGCATGCATTATTAATGTAGAAGTAGAATTTTATGCTTTCACTAGAGCTTATATTTGAAGCTTTCTTTGCTAAAAAAATAATTAGCGAAGCAAGAAATTACAAATGATGGATTTTTCATTTCTTAAATTTTATTTCACTGCAAAATCAATGCAAAAAAACTTTCAATAATTTATTAGGTAACTGACAAGTTAATATACTTCGCTTTGAAATTCTTTATAAATTCTTAAATTGAATCTTTGAATGACAGACAAACTTATTGACAGGATATCTATTATTTATTTTCTTTAGCTATCCTTTTGTAATAAATTTTCCAGTATCTGTAAATGATATTAATTTATTTAACATTTTATGTTATATTTAACTGTATATGTAATTTTGATAATCTACAGCTGTTATTAAAACTGTAAAATTCATTAAAATAGCTATTTTCAAAATTATTTTATTGGTCTCAAAAGGACTCAACTCTTACAACGACATAGTAAAATTTGTCTCATAAGAACATAATAATAATTCATTTAGTTTTTAGTAATAAAGAAATAAAAAATAACTTATAAGCATTAACATTTATAATGTATATCTTGTGTAATAAATCTTAACACGATAATTATCTTGTATAAGTGCGTACGCGTATTTTCATCAGGAAAAGCTGAAGAAAACATGATGAATGTATAGGAACGATAAGGGACTTAGACGACACTAGCGCCACGATATCAGTCGCAGAGAATTAAAGGCGTTAAGTTGGGATACGTTAAATTGCACATTCAACAGTGTTTAAATTGTCTAATTTTAGTTATTAGAGGCTTGTCGCGTAATAATATTAAAAGATAAGAGAACTTTTTTTCAACACTCTGTTGATGTTATTTTGTATTTAATACAGGGTGGTTCTACTTGCAATTCCAGTTAACATTTCGTACTAAAAACATTAGAAAAGAAGTTTACCTACGTGAAGTTGGCACCCCATGTTAAAATTTCGAGGAAAATATATTGCATAATTTTGCCCAAGTTATGCCCAGTTTTATTCCAACACATATTATATTGGATGAGGCTATTTATACATACGGTATGTATACGCATTTGGCTATTTATACATACTAAAAAGAAAAAAGAAAATTTAAACCAACCTACTAACCTAACCTACCCTAAATAGCCAATTGCGTAAAAATACTGTATGTATAAATAGCCAATTGCGTATACATAGCGTATGTATAAATAGCCACTTTCTATTTTAAAGTCGAATTTCTATGGTGTGGCATTCCCATAATATAATTCGATAAAATCAAAATCGAATATATCACTCGGTTCCACACAATAATCATCGCTTTCTACTTCTCGTAACATAATATTTTTGAATGTGCAACAAAATTTAATAAAAAAAATTATTAATTTTTTAATTGTATTTTATTTCAAAAATTAATTAAAATATGGAGATAAAACATAAAATTATCTAGATGTTTAATAATAGTATATCTTTCTTTAAGAATTTAATAAATACATTGGTTATTTTGTATCCAACAAATGCAATATATCAGCTTACATTTCCATCGTAATTTTATTAATACGACGAAAATACACTATGTTTACGTCGGATAAAGGCATTGTTTAGATATCCTAGATTTTCCACCGTATCCTTTGTACGCCGATACAAATGGTGAAAAATGCTTTTCACTTTTAAGCCTGGATTTTCTTTCTTTTCTTTTTTTAGCTTTCTAACCATAATTATTGTTTTCTTTGCCATGGTTAGCAGGTCAGAAGAATTTATATCCGAATCTTAAACGTTGTTTCAAATTTATTTTATCTCTAAATTCATATATTTAACATTAATAAAAAAAAACTTTCAGAATTCATTATATTGAAATAAAAAGCTTCAGGTTTAAGTTCGGTTATAATTAAAAATTCGCCGTTTCAACACACACTTTATAAACATTTTGACTCTAACATTTTCGAAAATCAAATATATATATATATGTATATATATATATATATATATATATATATATATATATATATATATATACATATATATATATGTGTGTGTAAATTTGGCTAAAATGTTGGCAGTAAATTAACTTTACTTTTATTGTTTTTGTTGTTCATACAATGTTTGAGAACAATAGCTAAACTTTTACAAAATATTGTTAACAGTTAAGTTAATTTTAAAGTTTGAATTAGTTTTTAGACTGTTAATGCCCGGATAGCAATTGTAATAAAAAAACTAAAATTTGAAAACTGAATTGCGTTCAACTGTTTATTCAAGAACTAAATTTATAATTTACAATTGAACCATGAAATAATAAGCATTTAATTTATCATAATAGCAATTTTATTATTTTCTCTACATGTAAAATAGAAAATATTTGAAAGAGAAAATAAAGTTATACAATTAATAACTAAAATATTTCACACTTGGTCCATGAATGTTTGTAATATTTTTATGATACCCAAAATACATTTCTAAATAAGTTTCCATTAATAAAAGAAAAAAAAAATCTTTTGATTTAAAATAAAAACGGCTTCAGGATGTAGTTTTGTATTAATTTTTAATAATAATAGACATTTCGACGATGACGGACGTTGAGTACGTCGAAACGTCGATTATTAATAAATATTAATACAGAACAACAACCTAAATCCGTTTTATTTTAATATAATGAGTTCTGAAAGTTTTTTTACTGTGTTAAACAGATTTTTTATTAAGTTTTTAGTAAAACTTATAATTTGCTACAGAAATAATTAAAATAATATTATGAATAAAAAAACAATTTTAAAAAGTTTTTTTTGTATAAAACATGTTATGAATATATCTAATGACGTAAGCAAACTGTCGTGACAGAATAAATCTCCGATTTTTCAACTTTAATACACTGGAAGTTAAAACGTGAAAGAACGAAATAAATTACGCATATAATTTTTCCATTTCAACCAATTTCTTTGTCATTTTCTCCGGCATCTGCACCAAATCTACGCCGCTGAAGTATGGTTGTTAACTGCAGGGCAGTAGGCTCTGCGCTCGTAACAGTGACACACTGAGGCACTAGTTATAAAAAATTGCCATCGCTTCAGCAACAGGTGGCCTTCGAGACTACGGCTGTTTAACTTTGAATCATCCCTTGGTTGTCTAATCAAATTTTTATAACGTCTTTACATCATGCATGTGGTTTCTTAAATGTGTTTGCAACATGGGTACACTGTAAAAACAGTTGTCATTTTATATAAAAAACCATAGTAAAAAAATACATATTATTTCAGCAAAATGATGGTTTACATAAATTTTTTTTAATTTTGTAATTTTAAGTAAAATAAATAATTAATTTACAATATCATATATGTTTTTTACTGAAAAAGTGAATAATTACATAAAATATTCGTATTTTATATTTCATATTATGTAAAAAAATTTCTGTGACGTCTGTAAATTTACATATTAAACTGGTGTAAATCTGTTGCACCAGAGTTTTATGTATTACAATGTATTATTAGTTTATAACATTTTTTTTTAAATTTTTCATACACTGTTTTCCAAAAAGTCTGCATCATATGGGACATTTTTTTATTATTTTTTGTTTTGAAAATTATTATTACAAGATTTTTTTAGAGTTTATCTAGAAACTAAAAATACAATAGTACTGATATCAAATTAATGAAAAATAATTTAGGTTAACTTATTTATTTGAAAAAAGTTATTTGTAAAAAAGTTTCGGAATAATATTTAGGCCCCTATGCAAAAATTTTGTTTATAAAACCGACTTAAATTTCTTTAAAATTACATGCATGTAGATAAACTAAATGTTTCAAATTTGAGCTGCAAATACTCAAAAGTTCAAACAAATATGCATTATTACCATTTAAATAAATATTTTCTTTCCATCTGACATGACGCATTTTTCAAATAAATTAATGTAACAATTTGCTATCTTTGAGAAACATACACACATACACAAAAACTCGTTTATTGATAATATTTGTTATATTATATTATCATAAAATTGAAATATTATATTTGCAAAATTAATCTAAACGACCATAAATGTAAATTCTAATTAGGCAATTATAAAACAACAATATATCAAACAGTTTATTAATGATTTTAATTACGATAAAATAAATATTAAAAATACACATTTGTCCAGTTTTATCTTTTGTACCTATTATTATTCTGTACAAGTAGAACATAGATGTGTCTGTATTCACGTTTCGCGTGTTTGCACATGAATATACATTAAATTAGCGTTTTTTTAATTAACCCGAATGGCAAATATACAATACGTGTATGTGCCGCACCCTTTTATAAAATCAGTCAATTTACCAACTATACTTCCGTGTAGTGCTGGTTATCTATAGACCATCTGCAGGACGAGTTAGAAACATTTCTGGAAATTTTTTTATTGACAACATAATTAGATTTCAGTATGACTTAAAACATATATATAGTTTTATAATAAATTTTAATTTTATCAGATATACAAGAAATTGTAACATAGTAAAAAAAATCTTGCAGAAGTCATTATATTATATCATTTATCCTGATGAAGATGGACGTTGAGTTTTGTCGAAACGACGATTTAAACAAATATTAATACAGAACTTTAAAATATTACTCGATAATATTATTAGAAAAAGTAATACTGACAGGGATATCTAGATTTAGCAGTAAGAAACTTACTAAAATAACGTTATGTTGCAAATTACAAAATATTATTGATAATATTTATTAATTAATTATTGATTATTGATAAATATTTATTGTAATTAAAAAATAACAAAAAAAAATACGATGACACAATTTTAGAATGTATATTTCATTTAAGTATTAAGATAGTTTAGCCGACGTTTCCTCCATGTTTCATTAATTTTCTTCATAATCAAATGATAGGACTTTTACGCTAGACTGCTCTTAAATGTGTTTCAAGCGTATTTGCGGTTGTATATTTGCGAAATAATGACGAACGTTACTTTACAGATTTAGTATGAGGCGAGCCACAAACAGTTTATTGTTTTAGTTGACAAACTGTAATCTGTTTTGCTAAAATAAGTTAGTTTCGAACTTAATGTGCACTTAAATTCATTTTTAACTCTTTCAATCCTTTCGACAAAATTTTGAAATTTTGAAACAAAAACACCATTTAAGTTGTTTGCATTATCACTAAAATTTTAATTAATCTGAGTCCAATTGCACAAAGTATTGTTAACTTAATCAATGAATTAACTTTATATATATTATCGAAAGTGCAAATAGGTTATATCATAGTAATTATTTCAAAGTTTAAATGTACTTTATCCAAAGTACAAATTTATCATTTTATTTTGACAAGCTTAATGTTTAAATATATCTTATCAAAAGTACAAATCCGCTATTTATAACTTGTTAGTCTAAAGTTAGGACAAATAAACAATTAATCTAGATAAAGATACTGTGTAATACTAGATAGTTCATTATCTAAGAATGATCGCTTTGATCGTGAAATTGAATGAAGAGTTAATACTGGTTGTAAAATTTTGGGTGCAATGAGTACTTTTGCTAAGAAGGTAAATGTTTCCAAAAAACTGTTTGAGTATATACAATGTAGTTTTGTCTGATGCCTGCGTTGATGTATAGTAGTAAATCTTAGGTTTGGCTACAAAAGCATAAACAACAAACAATATGTAAATATTGTAATTATGGCGTAATAATAACAATAAAACTTAATAAAAACAAATATGGAATTTATTTTATTTAAAAACTCGTCAGGTTCGTGTGATTTCAATGTGCTAAATAAAAATTAAATTAATTAAATAATCCGCTTTTTATTTTATTGCGTAAATAATTTGTGGTATTAACCGATTTTCAATTAAACGATTTTGAAATAATTTGCCGCAGCAAATTTGAAAGAACGTGGTTTTGTCGACATATAACCGTAATAAATTGTTAAATACGAGTATTAAATAAGACCAGATATTAACGGTTTATTTTGGCATGTTTTCGTTAATCTTTATAGATGTTTGTTTAAATAACCGCTGTTTCAATAAACTTTGAATACAGTATATTTTGAATAGTTTATACTGGTTTTATGATAACACAATAATTGTCATAAGAGCAGACTAAACAGTTGAACAAAAACACCCAGCCATTTTAGAAAAATAAAATAAAATAATTCAATCACCAGATAATCCTTGACTTGTAAATTAAAATAGTGAAACAAAATTAATAAATATTTCTATCATGCTTATCTATTAAATAAAAATTACAATGTAAACTGTAATATGGAAAACGGTCTGTAATGTTATTCAATGGAGTATATTTAAAAGGTTTCCTTTCGGATTTTGCACGAGGCAATAATATAAAGAAGAAGAAGCTGTTAAGTGAAGCTTTTGGACGAAACTTGGAGATGTTTAAACGGCCGTTAAGCTCGAAAATGTTCTCGTAAAATAGACTTTGCTACAAATACCCATGTGAAAAGAATCCTAGTCGGCCGAAAATGCTTTTGGTATCTGGAGGTATTTTTACCTTTTTTTCTTAAGTCTATTTCATGTGTGTTTCTAACTGATTCTGTTACAATATTCTAGAGCCGATTACCTTTTATTGTAAATTCGTGGTTGGATTTGTAAAATAAATTACGAAATTCTATTATTGAGATTTTTTCCAAAAAATTTACAAGTTACTCAATTAACCATATAAGAGTTTGTGCCGCACTCTTTTAAGTACATGGCGTGATTGTGTATGTAATTAATTAATTTCTTTTACATTTGTTTTTAATATATTAAAAATTACGATTAAAAAACATTTGAAAAAAATGGTTTTTTATTTTGAGCTCAAAATTTATATAGAGGCCTTAAATATCATACTGAAAATTTTTTACAAATTACTTCTACAACATAGTAAAATATTTTTCAAAACTCATTATATTAAAATAAAACTGCTTTAGGTTAAAGTTCTGTATTAATATTTATTTATATAATCGACGTTTCGACGAACTCAACGTCCGTCTTCAACAGGAAAAATGATACAAATGACATTTACAGTAAATAATTTTTCATTTTAATAATTACATAATTGCAAGGCCTATACTTTAAAATAATAGCTAATTAATAACATAGAAAGGAAAATATTATTAAAAAAAGATAATATCAATTATTGTGAAAGCATTAATTAAAAATTTATAAATTTTATGATTTAGTTATTTATTTTGTTACCTAGTAACTTGTTTCTATGTTCTGTTATTTACTGTAAAAGTCATTTGTATAATTTTTCTTGATGAAGACGGACATTGAGTCAAAAAGTCGATTATAAATAAATATTAATACAGAACTTTAACCTAAAGCAGTTTTATTTTACTTATTTCAAGATTTTTTTACAAATAAAGTAAGTTTATTTGAAATTTTTCCTTTATTGTTTAATTTGACCCCCATATAATAATCAAAACTTGTGATATATAATTACACGTGTTCAGTTTGACTGCCAACATGTTATTGAAAAACTTCAAGCTAGAATTCACCTTTTCTCGGCTACAAAGCAGTTCGAAACACACAATCCAAGATTATAAATAATTCCACAAGTTTCCTATAAACTTCCTAACCTAACCTCCTTCTCTCTTCACCAACGACATTTCGAGCGATAAAGAAGTTTAATTAACGCACCTTTACGCCTTAGACAAACTCTCGTTTCTTATTGACAATTATGAATAATTTTGGGAGATTAGACGCAAGTTTTTCTGGTTAATGGTAACAACGGTCGCGTACCAGATGTTTACTGTCAAAATTATTCTATAATTTGTTGATTTATTCATTTTGTCAAGAGTTACCGGGAAGTTTACAAGGTAATTTAATTGCACAAATGATTAATGATAACGTTGGATTTTGAATGATGAGAAAGTTGTTAATGCTACTTAATGATGATGCGATATTAGAAAACTTAAATTTGCAAAAGTTTACTAGGACCTTTATATAGATAATTTTGTTATAAGCTAAAGAAAACATAAATTATATTAGAGCTTTAAATATTTTAAAGTCGTTCGATCAAACAAGCAGCTTTAAGATAAAAAATTAATGTAAGTAATAAGTTATATGAGTCGTATAGATGCAAAACTCACTATTTGGTCAATTTTATGTTCTAAGATATTTGCAAAAAACTGTTAAAGCTGGGTGTAATTGTATTTTGATGATAAAATCTTGTTACTAGATGGCATTACTTATTTAATAAGTGCCATCTAGTAACAAAATTTTATCATCAAAATACAATTACACCCAGTTATAACAGTTTTTTTGCAAATATCTTTGAAAATAAAATTTACCAAATAGTGAGTTTTGCATCTATACGACTCATATATAAACAAACAAAATATAAAATGATACGACTCTAGGTTATAGTTCTGTATTAATATTTATTAATAATCGACGTTTCGACGAACTCAACGTCCGTCATCATCAGGAAAAATGATACAAATGACATTTACAGTAAATAACAGAACGTAGAAACAAGTTACTAGTTAACAAAATAAGTAACTAGATCATAAAATTTATAAATTTTTAAAATAAAATAGCTTAGGATTTAAGTTCTGTATTAATATTTATTGATAATCGACGTTTCGACAAACTCAACGTCCGTTTTTATCTGGAAAACTGATACAAATACATTTACAGTAACAAGTTATTACAAAATAAGTAACTTGATCATAAAATTTTATAAATTTTTAATTAATGGAAGCCAAATTTTCTTTAAATCAGTGCCTTCACAGTGATTGATGTTATCTTTTTCTTTATGATAATAATAAAAGATTTCACTATACTTGATTTTCCACTTTATTTATTTAATTGTTACATATGTTTCGACTTTTCAGTCATCATCAGACGTGTACACGTCTGATGATGACTGAAAAGTCGAAACATATGTAACAATTAAATAAATAAAGTGGAAAATCAAGTATAGTGAAATCTTTTATTATTATTATTAAAATGAAATTCCATCAAGAACCGACTACACACTCTCTTTTAATTATTTTTCTTTATGCCTTCACAGTGATTGATGTTATTTTTTTCTTTATATATATTTTTTGTTTCTCTTAACAATCTGCTGTTAATATTGACTGGTCTTACAATAATTACAGTATCTTCTAATTTCACAGATATTCTACTGCATGTTGAACAATATTAGATTTATCTGGATGGTTTAGACGTATTGACCTCATACGTTCTATGTCAATCTAGGAAACAGTTCTACCTAGATCTAATGCTACTATATATATATATATATATATATATATATATATATATATATATATTCCTGATGATGTACGTTTAGTATATCGAAACGTTGAATTTTAATATAAAATTAAACAGAACTTTAACTTGAAGCTTTTTTATTTTAATATTTAGAAGAATCACTTAGTTAATTGTTGCGCTTTAACATTTTTAAATTTTGAGATTTTAGAAAAAATTACTAGAAAGCTATTTTTTACCATATAATAAAAATAATTCTAAATATAGTTTATGATACAGTTATTTTAGAAACAGGGATTTGCGGTATTTTAATTTTATTAAACACTTAAAAAACATAACCATATTTTCTTCCTAAACTACCCAAACGCATATAACTCGACTAATTTGCAAAGTTACATCCTTAACGCATCTCTAATATCACATCTTGTAACCGAATCGTCGTATTCGTCCTAGCGACGCCGCGCCGCGACGCTTAAGTTCAAGAACCATAAATTTATTTTTTAATTGGCATCAAACGTGGAGTTGCTGTCGACTTGAAACTGACGCCAACTAATTGACGCGCATATGCATCATTACACTTCAATTACTTTTATACTATACTAATTTAATTTTCCGATTAAATTCTAATGTTATAATGAGTTATTGATTGTATTAGAACTGTACAGATATTCAGTGGTTGTTTTTGGTAGTTGTGTTAATAATAATATGTATCAAAGTTTTTCAAGCAATTTACATTAAATATAGAAAAAAAATTTTCATATAACATTATATTAAAATAAAACGGTTTTAGGTTATAGTTTTGTATTAATTTTTATTAATAATTGACGTTATCGATTATTAATTATAATTAATACAGAACTACAACCTAAAGCCGTTTTATTTTAATTTATATCGAGAGAAATGTTTTATAATTTAAATAGTTTACTGTTTATTTATTTTTTCTGTTAAGTACCTGTATAAAAATAAACTTTATGTAGTATAATGCAAATTAGTAGTATTTCTATATCTATATTAATCAAAATATAAAAGTATGTTAATATTTGTTGGTAACATTTTTCCGGGGGCAAAATAAAAATAACATTCGAGATTTATTTTATTCATAATTGGGCAATAGCTCAAATAAGTTTGGGAATCTATAAAATATCAGGAGAATCTAAAATAATTTTTTAATAATTATTAATACAAAATATATCTAATCCAGAATAGATTAATTTTGTAATCAATATATAATAACTTATTGGACTATAACAGATAATATGATGAACATTTAAAGCAAAGTTAGTAATTTAATTAAACATTGGAACTTAAGTTCTCGTGTACTAATAGACTTTGGTTAATGATCTACGCATATACATATTACTTATTCACAAAATACTGTTCTCATTAATTAAATTGCTATACATACACCTACTGATATCATTTTATTATACATGTCATAAATAATATAAACTGATATAAATTGAATTTAACATATTAATAATTTTATTAACTGACATATTATTAAAATATAAATTCTTTTTTGTTTTAGTTCTATTTAATTTTAATTAAAATTCGGCAGACTATAACCTGAAGCTTTTTTTATTTAAATATAATGAGTTCTGAAAGATTTTTTTGCTATTAAAATAAAACAGCTTTAGATTGTAGTTCTGTATTAATATTTTAAATTTTAAATTCTGTATTAAATACAAATGACATTTTGTATATTTTTTCCTGATGAAGACATACGTTAAGTGAACCTAAAGCAGTTTTATTTTAAGTTAAATAAACATTTGCGTTGTAACTAAAAACATTAAAAACATACCGGTACTATTAATTATTTTATTAATTATTAATTATTAGTAAATTAATAATAATAAAAATTGTTGACCAAAAGAACAAAGAAAATAAACCATTTCTGTACAACAAAATGAAATAAAAATGACATAGCTTATCACCCAAAAAAAAAAATATTTTGTTTTTTTTTTGTTTATGCTTGCAAACATTTGCCAAATCGTATTAGGTGTATGTTCATTAAAAATGTGAAATATTGTATAGGCATAATTCAATTACGTTGTTCGTATATGTAGGACTCAGTCGCATGTACGTATATACTTTCAATTCAATTCAGCAGGATTTGTTTTGCATGAAATTCCAGGGATTGTCGGTAAATAAATTGAATTTTTCGTTTACGTTTGCGAAATTTTTGCACATAACTTCTAGCCACCTATGATTGTTTTATTTTGACAAAAAAATTTTTATAGCGAACTTAATTTACTTATTCAATTTGAATTTTTTATTAAACAAAATCTGAGAACCGAATTTTATATTTAAATTTGGTGTTAACTAGAATTTTACAATAATATTTCTAATATAATTTTCAAAAAATGCTTCATCAAAACAAGTTTAATTATTAATCAAATATTTATGTAAGCTCGCTGATTTAAAAGTAAAAATTAATAACAAATATTCATTATATTACAATAAAACTGCTTTAGGTTATAGTTCTGTATTAATATTTATCAACGTCCGTCTTCATCAAGGAAAAATGATATAAAATGTCATTTGTATCCCTGATGAAGACGTACATTGAGTTCGTCGAAACGTTGATTTTTAATTAAAATTTATTTAAAACTAATCCTAAAGCCTTTTTATTTTAATAGTAGTAATTAATATTATAAAATTATTTTAAAATTACTTTTAAGTTTAAAGTAATATTAGATACTTATTAATTAATTTTTACAAACGAAAATTTAATTGTCTGTCAACCGTTTTAATCTATTAACACTTCTTTTAAACAAAAGAATGGAAAAGAAAAAGAAATATAATAAAAACAATAAAAAAAAAATAAATTTAATGAACTTCCGTCGTTTTACCCAAACCACACAATAATTCTTCATAATTGCGATGTTGTTGAGATGCCATCGTTTGGGGCGACACGAAGTGTCTAAGGCACGCACTTTAGACTCTGCCCGGGAATGTAGACGGGCATATTTTAATATCATTCTGCGCTAGCGCTGGAGTGAAACCCGGAATAGTTGATATTTATGTACATAACACAAAACGTATTATTTAAAAAGTTTAATCTCTTGTCGTGTCTGATATTATCTGAATTATTTATTGTCTTATATACAAAATGGAATATTCTCTGATAGAAATGATAAAATGTATATTATAATTTATTATTTGGAATGTGTTGATTGAAATATACTTGGGTCGTTGCACATTTTTTTTTCATTTCTTTAATCAAAAACATACATTAAAATAACTATGTAAATATATCTTTCAAAGCAAAATTATTTAATAAATAAAAAAAATAATTTTAAAGTTGTAATAGTGTATCAGCAAGTATTCTGTAAAAAAAATCTGTATTTTGGTCATTAAATATTCGGTATTCGGCCTTAATTTGTGGTCGAATATTCGGTTATTTTACTATTTGTGCCATCTCTAATTATTACTATTTCTATTTATATATCTTCATATTGTAAAATATGAAATGCAAAATTATGCAAAAAAAAATAAAAAAACTTTACATTCAGAAAGAAAAACAATTAAGATTTTTTTGATAATGTTGATGACTTTCAAATGAATTGATTTAGGAAATGATAAAGAATATTAACGTCATAAAGAAATACAAACTACAGTTTTTATCAAGTTGAAAATCTTTATTTCACTAATAAATATTTCATACTAGATATGAAATTCAAATAAGAAGTAAAGTTTGTTAATAATATTTCTTCAATTTTTCTTATATTTTTTAACTATAATTATGCAACCAAAGTTTTATTTAAATTATAAAATTATTATTGATAAGAGCATATAAAAACTTTTCGTTTGCAGAAAACAGAATTATTCTTTTTTTTTATATCATATATTTTTAGCTATGTAGAATATACGTCAATATTTTTTTATTTATTGTTGGTATATTACTTGATACAAAAATTAATTTATTTAGTATGATAAAAAATAAAAATTGTTATCGAAGTAAAAGTTGCAATTGGAATCAGAGTTGGAGTCGAAACTATTAATTTCTGCTGAAATGATAAGGGTTTGTGACACACCCTTATGAATATACAACGTGATTATGTATGCATATATGTGTTTGTGTGTATATTAGTAATATATTTTAAAAAAAGTATTGACTTTAAAAATCTATAAATAGGTACATTTTTCATGTGTTAAGGACATTTTTTTCGAATTCTTGAAACACGAAAGAAAACCTATTTCTACAAAATTTATTTTATATTATTCAGTTAGAATTCAGTTATAATCGGTTAAACATGTAACATATACCAGTAAAAGTTTATTAATATTTATAATCAATTATTTAAAATCCTATTTTTGTGTCAGTACGATGTGGAACTTTAAAGATGTAGACTCTCTTACAGGTACATTTTTTTTTTAATTAGTTTACAGTAAAGTACGAAATATTTTTATTTGTTTTTAATTCTGACACTAACAATACTTAATTCAAAACTAATTTATTGACAAAAACATTGAAATTTTGTATGCGACTAGGATAGATTAACCAATTATAAATTCAATGTATGTCGGCAGTAAAAACTTGTTTTTGATAAAAAAAAATATATTCTAACAAATAAAACTAATATTAAGCATATTTTTTAATAGTAAGTTTTTCATAATGCTGGAAATACTATCATTTATTTTTTATATTAAAATAAACCGTTCAACAAGCACTAATAATTACTTTAAAAATATTTTTCATAAATTCTTTAATAATTGTTTTCTCCACAAACTGTTTAAGAAAAACCTATACGCAGTTTCTCAGTGACTAACACATATTACCTCTTTTCAAAATTAATTTGTTGTTTAAGATATTTAATGACTTATTTGTAATATGAAAATTCGGAAAACTTTTCTAATTTTGTTAAAGAAACTTTAGAGATTTAGTTTGTAACAACTAATTCCGAAATGGAGTGGTTAATCATTAGTCAACTGGAAACTTCTTTCGACATTCTTCAATTATTTTTTTTGGGATTATCTTAAAGAATTTTTGTAAATTTATAAATAGTAACTAAAAATTATTTAAAAAAAAATCATATTTTAGTTATAGCGTTTTAAAAACTAGAAACTTTTCGAAGTATTGTACATAAATTTATTGTAAAATATCTGTTTTATAGTTTATATATATATACAGAATATAAACTTCTTTCATTTTTCAAAATTATATTATATACATTTTTTTAAATATTTCAATGGAGTTAGGTTTTGTTCAAATTGCATAAACAAAACGGCTTGTATTACAAGCTCGGTTTTAAAATTGGTTTGAACTAGTGCTGGGAACCGAATTCGTATAATTTTAGATTCGGGTCCAAAATTATCCAGATATTTGGATATTTAGGTATTCGGATATCCGAATCTCGGATCCAGATCTCAAATTTGGATATCCGGATGTCGCATCCGAATCCGAAATCTAGATTTCAGATCCGAGTCTGTTCGAATCCATGTATTTTATATTTTTATATACATTTTTCAGGCATTATACAAATATGTAGGTATTGTTTTTTTTAATTTATATATATATATATATATATATATATATATATATATAAATAATAAGCAAGCTGTAGTATTGAAATAAATGTATGGGGTGTTTGAAATATCATGCATTTAAAGAAATAATACATTTTTAAATGTTTGTTAAAAATTTTGAAAAAACATTTTACAAGCTGTATTATTTAGGCAATTATATACGATGTGTCTAAAAGAATCATATATTCGATGTGCCTCAAAATTACCTATACATTGTGTCTTAAGAATTTTATATGCAATACCTATGTTTTTATAAATAAATATGCAATGTGTATTACAAAAAAAAAATCACAGCTATATGCAATATGTCTAAAGATTTTTATATACAATGTATTTAAAATCATATATGCAATGTGTCTCAAAAATCATATATATATATATATATATATATATATATATATATATATATATATATATAGAAATTATTAAATAACCGCCGTAAATATATTATTGAATTAATGGATAATGGATGTCGGCAATTTTTTTAAAGATTACACTAACATTGTTATGTAATTAAATTTATTATTAGAACCAATATTTCGCTTACATTTGTAAGCTTCTTCAGGGTTAACACTAAAATTAACAATGGAAATTAGTAGAGACACAAATTAGTATATGAATTCCTAACACAGATTACTTACATTATTAATATATTTAACAATGTTTACATTTATGTAATCTTTAACTATGGCACACAAATGCAGTAAATCAAAATTTATAATATATACACATTAAAAATTACAATTACAAACAATACTGATTATTACAATCAATTAATAAAATCAACATTAAATTTAAAAAAAACTTTTATAAATAAATAAATATGTGTGTTAAAACCGTTAAAATATAAATTTTCTTATTAAAATTCAAACTCGTCAAAGCAAACAACAGTTTATGCAAGTATTAACCAAATAGCTACTACAGTCAAACGATTTTTTAAAAAATTATATAAAATATATAAAATGTATAAAAATATAAGAAGAAGAAACAATTGAATAAATTATGTTGTTTATTTTATTTTATGTCGTTGGTACTTGTTTTATAGTTTGCAGTTATCACTAATTTTTATTAAGTTTGCATATGTGTTATATGTGTGTCTCACGTCTGTTTTGTTATTGATAATTTGTTTTTTGTTTTTATTTATATGGAATGACTCTAATATAAGTCGTTTGTAATTATTATTTTCCAGTTCTATTATTTCAGGTTGTTGATAATTTGGAGTATGTTTTGTTTGTCTTACATGGACAGCCAACGCACATGTTTTGTTCGCTTTTGTTTCATCACTTTTATGTTGATTAATCCGATTTGCCAACTTTTGAGCCGAAGTTCCTATGTATGTTAGGTTACACGAACATTTTATAACATACACTGTGTTACACTGTGATAATAGTGGAATTGCTTCTTTCAATTTGGTATGTAAGTTATATCCAGTTACTCTGTTTTTTAGGGCAAATCTTAAGTTATTATCTGATTTAAATAACTGCATTAATTTATATGAAACTTGATTGATTTTTGTGAATGCAATGTATGTAACTGTTTGATCACTGTTTGTAGCTTCAATTTTGTCTTGATCACTGCTATGGCTGTCGATGCTGGATCTATTATTATAGAGTATGGATTTAATCATTCTTATGGGATACCCATTTTCTCTCAGTAGATTCTCTGCTATTGTGAGATTCTTTTTGTGAAATTGAGGATCACTGATATTAATTATTATATTTTTTAGGTTCTGCACAACGTTTATCTTATTGGTATTGCTATGATTAGACGAAAAATGTATCAATCTACCCCGGGTAGATTGATACATTTTTCGTCTAATCATAGCAATACCAATAAGATAAACGTTGTGCAGAACCTAAAAAATATAATAATTAATATCAGTGATCCTCAATTTCACAAAAAGAATCTCACAATAGCAGAGAATCTACTGAGAGAAAATGGGTATCCCATAAGAATGATTAAATCCATACTCTATAATAATAGATCCAGCATCGACAGCCATAGCAGTGATCAAGACAAAATTGAAGCTACAAACAGTGATCAAACAGTTACATACATTGCATTCACAAAAATCAATCAAGTTTCATATAAATTAATGCAGTTATTTAAATCAGATAATAACTTAAGATTTGCCCTAAAAAACAGAGTAACTGGATATAACTTACATACCAAATTGAAAGAAGCAATTCCACTATTATCACAGTGTAACACAGTGTATGTTATAAAATGTTCGTGTAACCTAACATACATAGGAACTTCGGCTCAAAAGTTGGCAAATCGGATTAATCAACATAAAAGTGATGAAACAAAAGCGAACAAAACATGTGCGTTGGCTGTCCATGTAAGACAAACAAAACATACTCCAAATTATCAACAACCTGAAATAATAGAACTGGAAAATAATAATTACAAACGACTTATATTAGAGTCATTCCATATAAATAAAAACAAAAAACAAATTATCAATAACAAAACAGACGTGAGACACACATATAACACATATGCAAACTTAATAAAAATTAGTGATAACTGCAAACTATAAAACAAGTACCAACGACATAAAATAAAATAAACAACATAATTTATTCAATTGTTTCTTCTTCTTATATTTTTATACATTTTATATATTTTATATAATTTTTTAAAAAATCGTTTGACTGTAGTAGCTATTTGGTTAATACTTGCATAAACTGTTGTTTGCTTTGACGAGTTTGAATTTTAATAAGAAAATTTATATTTTAACGGTTTTAACACACATATTTATTTATTTATAAAAGTTTTTTTTAAATTTAATGTTGATTTTATTAATTGATTGTAATAATCAGTATTGTTTGTAATTGTAATTTTTAATGTGTATATATTATAAATTTTGATTTACTGCATTTGTGTGCCATAGTTAAAGATTACATAAATGTAAACATTGTTAAATATATTAATAATGTAAGTAATCTGTGTTAGGAATTCATATACTAATTTGTGTCTCTACTAATTTCCATTGTTAATTTTAGTGTTAACCCTGAAGAAGCTTACAAATGTAAGCGAAATATTGGTTCTAATAATAAATTTAATTACATAACAATGTTAGTGTAATCTTTAAAAAAATTGCCGACATCCATTATCCATTAATTCAATAATATATTTACGGCGGTTATTTAATAATTTCTATATATATATATATATATATATATATATATATATATATATAATTTAAGATCCGGATATCGAATCCGAATCTAAGATGCGGATTTCGGATCAAAATTTCAAATCCGTATATCTAGACAATGTCTATTAAATTATTATGTCGTAAAAGTAATCAAGTCACGTCTCCGATTTGGCTAATATAATCAGCAGAATTTAAAAACACATTACCGCAAATTTGCGCGAAATATTTTTATCTTCCCCAGTGTAAGAAGAAAAAAGAGAAGGAAAAAAGAACGGGGAAAACGCAGACGTTTTCGATATCACGATTGAGATAGTACGTTGGCACTGTTCCACCGATTTTATCATTAATCTCGTTGTGTGCGTCTGTGGCCCACTCTTGAATTACGATTGCAAAATTAAGCAGGCCGATCTCAAATCTTTCTTCAGCACTAACAAAATGATTAGGAAATCTCTAATGTGCGCGAAAATTACATTCTTTATTTTTATCTTGTTTGCGTTTTATATTTTAACGATAAATGAAAATGTGATTTTTAATGTAATATTTTTAACGAAATAATATATTATGTTACGAAGAGTGGAAGACGATGATTATTGTGTTTGACTTCCTTTAATTAAATTACTTATTTTGTTACCTAGTAACTTGTTTCTATGTTCTGTGTATTTATGATAAATGTCATTTGTAAATGTGGCCGGGACAAAGCAAAAACACAAAAAAAGCTTTCCTTTCCGAGTGACATAACGATTTTTTTCTTCAAGCGTTCTAAACGAAACTAAACTAAAAATAAATAAATAAATAAATAAATAAATAAATAAATATATTATATATATATATATATATATATATATATATATATATATAAGTTGGTCATAATCAGTTGTGTATTATCACAAAAATATCGAAAATCAGCATAAGTCATAACAATTATGGAAAAAAATTAAAATAATTTGTTTTACAAAATCAGCTTTATCTCTTGGTTTACTATTACAAATACAGAAATTTCTATCTCACTGAAAATTAGATTTGTATGATTTTAAAATAATAATAATAATTTAAAAAATACTACAGTTTTATCATACACCCGGTTATATAGTTTAACTTTTATTATACAATGTGTACATACATATATGTAAACTAAACGCAAAGAGAAAAAAAAAACATTCTCCAACTGTGCTTTGACCCAGATTTTGATTCTCTATTATGAAGTGACTGGTGAAAAAACGCAGCTTTGCGCAGCTTTTTATTGCAACGCGCTTTTTTTGCACTAGATAGCTAAAATTTTGTACACAATTTTTGCTGTATTTTTAACAGGCACGTTCGCATTAACATTCTACAACGTAATTTATTTCTTTGCATTTATTTTGCCAAATAAAAAGTAGCAACAAGTTTAGAGATTTTTAAAATTCACAGTGTAAATACTTTTTTTTTGTAATCCTATATTTATTCTGAGTTAAATAAAATTTGCTAACTTTTTACAGTATTTAATTTAAAATTGCGAATTTTTAATTGCTCTATAAGCATTTTTTTAAACACATGTTTAATAATATTTTATATAAAAAAATATTTTATATAAAAAGTTATTGTACTATAGTTGTTCAATATTTGAATTACAGAATAAATAACATCAGTTTTTTTAACTTTCAACAATTTTTTTACAGGTTTATTTTCACATAATAAAAGATAAATAATCATATATCTATCCAGTGCTGTAGAAAAATATTTTTTATTAACACATTTTTAAAGATATAACATAAACTTACGATTTTTTATATACAACTTTAAAAATTTAGATACATTTTTTACTTTTTAATGATATGAAACATGATGATACATTTTAAATCTATATATATATATACAAAGCACAATGTACATAAGTTTGTCCGGTTTTGAAATGCAACTTAGAAGTGAGTTATAAAGTTGAAATTTATCACAGAGCTTTGTAATACTAGTACTACAATGATGGAAAAATTCCAAAAAGTTGAAGCAATTTTAATGCGGAACAATAAAATAATTAAATGACAATTAAAAATAATTAGGTTGAATTTAAATATCTAATTGTAAGTTTCAATCGTAGAGAAAAAAGTTTCTAGGTAGCGTCGTTTAATGCGATAATTATTTTTGAATCATTCTTGAAAAGTTTATTTTTGACGATAAGATTAATTTACGTTTAGCAAGTCACAAATATATTTTAGATAATTGAAAATATATATATATATATATATATATATATAACTATTTTATTTTAATATTCGTCTAATTATGAATATTATTATTTACCGTATTAGATATTTAGATAATAAATTTGAAAGGTATTTATAATATTTTTATATACAAAACACCAAGGTTTCAAAAAATTCCTTTAACAAAGTACACAAAGCACCATGTGGTAAACATTATATATAATTATTAATTATCATTAAGTTTATGTTAGAAACATATGGTTTGCTGACGTAAAGACGAACCATCTCAAGACTTCAAGTGGTTCCTAATACTCTTTTTTCGGTCAGTCGATATTTAGAAATCAAATTGAACAAATTTCCTTGTATTTTATCTGAACTTATATTGCTTTTGTATATTTTACTATAAGTTATTTGTTACTGATTGTGTTTATATAAGTGTGTATGACAAAATGGCAACTACTAAATCACGAAAAAGACTGTATTCAAGACAATTTACGTATTTTAAAGTTTTGAAAATGCTCAGTAGGTTAGCGACAGGTAATATTTGCTAAATTATTTTTTTGAACTAAATCTATAATTAAGCAAACTAATAAAAATTAAAGAGTAATTATTTTATTAACAATGTTAGAGTCTAAAAACTCATTCAGATTATTCTACTTATCTTAAAATTAGTGTTAAGTTTTAGCGCAGAAACAAACTTCAGGAAATGTAGTTTTTAAATTATCATAGTGAAATTTTAAAACTTGCGTAAACAATTTGTGAATAATTGAAAAACAAAACAAAATCAGTAGAAATAAAACGGCTTTAGGCTGTAGTTCTGTGTTACTATTTATTAATAATCGACGTTTCGACAAACTCAACGAACGTCTTTATCAGGAAAAATAATACAAATGACATATACAGTAAATAAACAAAACATAGAATTAAAGGAAGCTACATTTTATTTGCCTTCACACTGATTGATGTTATTTTTTTCTTTAAGTAAAATTTGACTTTTTTTAATTAAACTATGTACTTATTTTATTACCTAGTAACTTGTTTCTATATTCTGTTTATTTACTGTAAATATCATTTGCATCATTTTCCTGATGGAGACGTACATTGAGTTCGTCGAAACGTCGATTATTAATAAATATTAATAGAGAACTAATACAATTTAAAGCCGTTTTATTTTAATATGATAAATTCTGAAAGATTTTTTACCAGGTTCAAATAAGTAAAATTTATATAATGTTCTATTTCAAAATATTAATTCAAATACTACTACGTTTACATGGAATATAAAAAAAGTAACAGAAACAAAGAAATATCCACAGTGTACACTAAAAACTAACCTTGAATATCCAAATAGTTTGCATTACTTTAATAGCAAGACCCAACAACATTAATTGATAAAAAAAGTAATGAAATTTACAAAGAAAGAAATAGAATCAATCAGTTTAAACACATTGATTTAAATATAATCACGTTTCCTTTGATTAACAATTTACAAAATGTTAATCTAGTTACTTGATGTTGTTATCTAGTATTTCATTTGATTGTTTATTTTATTTGTATATATTTTTTCCTGATGACGATATACGTTTAGTAATTAAACAGAACTTAATCCTAAAGCTATTTTATTTTAGCATGCGATATTAATGTTATTTTCTCTTTTTTTCAGGTAAGAATGCATCAACTACTAACCTACAAGCGCAACTAACAATATCAATCACAATATTTAATAAATCAATCATTTTATTTGCACATACACAACAAAAAAATCTAACAACCGTTTGACTAAATCAATCAATACTTCGTTTAAAATCCAAATACCATATCAGACCTCAATCATAAATAACCTAACCCCCAACAATCCCGTCCAATCCGTGTTAAACAAACATACAAACCATACAACCGAAAAGCAATGCCGTCACCGGAAATACGTCACTCATCCAGCAGCTACCACTAGTTGAGCATTGGTTCCGGCACACCAAGCCGGACAGGGCCGGAATGCCGGCCGATGCATGATGTACCCTATGGTGCAAAGACAACAACAACAACATCAACAACAACAGCAAAATCTGCAGTTACAGCAACAGGCTCAGCCGCTACATCAACCGCTGCATCAGTCTTTGCAGCAGCAGTACCAGCCGAATCGGCAACAACCGCACATCAGCAGTCTGCAACGTCGACAGATTCAGCAACAACTGCAACAACACCAGCAACAACAGCAGCAGCAGCAGCAGCAAGAACAGGATATTGAGCAGCAGAACGGCTCTAGCGCAAGCAGACATCGCCATCACAGACCCCTCTATCGGCGTGTATTCAACTACGTAAGACAAGCGTGGACTGGAGTTAAATTTGCGCTAGGTACGGTTTTGGCTTGATGAATTTCTGTTCTAAAACATTTCACGATTAAATGTTGAAGAATTTCGCGCTCGGATGCATTGTTTTATATCGGGCGGTAGTACTTTGTAATTTGTTTTCGAGAAAGATTAGAGAGTTTAGCTACAAGAAAAAAAAAGAAATACGAATTTTAAATTTATTTTACGTTAGGAATTTAGGTGTTTTATTGTGCGTTACCTGAATATTGATTAAAATGAGAAAAGAAAAAGAATTACTAACAAATTTTATATATTTAAGGGGGTATTCCCGTTTGTAGTATCAATTTTTTAGATGTTTTTCAATATTTTTTTGGGAACTTTTACAACAAATACAGTAAACAGCAATTATACCGTTGAAAAATGTATTTATTAAAGTTTTCAACAGTATTTTTTTTCAAAAAAAAATATATTTTCACTAAAAAAATGACGTCAATGTCATCCGGTCCTTAAATTAAAGAATACGGTAATACATAAATACATTAATTTAAATTTAATAACATTGTTATTATATTATTATTATTATTATAAATTCTTAGTGAATTATTGTGTAGATTGCATTGGTGGAACTTATTACTTCTCAGCTACAACTTTTTAATTTACTTGACGTAAAAGCCAGCCAGATGTTTACACTTGCATCAGTGTCTTTGGACATTGATCAAATCACAATACTGATGTGCTGTTAAAGAATGAAACACGTGCCAATAGTTAACTGGCAACTGGAAAAAATCTCAACATTAGAATATTATTTAAACTTGTTCATCGAAGATACAAATTTCTACAAAAACAATATAAAAATATTTTAATTGCAATAACAATATTAAGAGCCAGTATTTTCAATTTTATTTATTCTTAAGATAAGTAAAAAAATCATTTGTGATTGTGATACCCTCATCATAAATAACAACATTTCATTGGCTAATTGTAAAATTATTACATTGATAAAGATGAATTTATTTATGAAGTTGATGCAAATTTATAATTTAAATTGCAATATTTAGTTTTATAGCTATAACAGTAATTATCTCAATTAGGACAGAACACCGATTTATATGATACCTCTCTCATATATGCACGGGCGTAGACGTATACCTTCCATATTACTCACCTATATGTTTTTTTAACCAAAGATTTATTAGACATTTACTCAAGATGACCAAGCCATTTTAACCGACAAACATTCACTTTTGCAACAACTTTTTTACCCGTTTGGATACCCCATGCAAAAATCTCATTAAAAATATGATTAATTTTAATTTGTCACCATCAAAAATGTACTGCATATTCCAAATTTAATTAAACTATAAGTTACAAATAGATAAAAATTATAAACTTTCCTTATTTACATAAAAGCCTTTAATCTCTTTTAAGATTAAAGAAGATAAATGATTTACTGTTTACATCAAACATGATTTGCACAAATTATAATTAATCAATAAAAACCTATTAAACAATGTGACATATCATGATGAGTTAGTTGTGTTTTCGATAAAAATTTATTTATTTATTTTTTTTTAATAGATTCTATCTTTCTGTAAAGTGTTTTTTCAAGAAGATAATATTAAAATTAATGTAAGCTTATGATAAATAAATATTATGGTTTCTGAATAGTCAAATTAGTTTTATTTGAATGTATTTTAGCAAAAATCGCTAATTGTTTTCAAGATTTTATTTGGCAGGATAAGTAAAAAAAAATATTTTTAATTTTAATTCATATTTTATTGTAGTGAAACACATATTTGACTTTTTACGTAAATATAAATAAATGCTAATATATAGGGATATTTGGAGGAGGCTGATTTCGGGATAGTGGAAAGAGTTTGTGTCACACTCTTTTGGGTACATGGCGTGATTGTGTATGTATGTATATATGTATAAATGTTCAATTTTATCAAACAGGAACGTACGTATAAACGTAATGTAGAAGAATTTCATTAGAAAATCCAAAAGAAGGAGTTTGTTTGAAAAGAAGCCATTTCCTTTCATTTTCCATTGATTTCATCTTTAACAAAGCCAGCTCAACTGAATCGTCAACTTGGATCTTCTAATAAACCCACAAGCGAAGACATTGTAACAAAACTACATTGGCGTACCACATTCTCAAATCTATTTATCCAATACAGACATCAACAAAAAAAAAAGAGAGAATTAACCATTGTTAAATAGCCTTATTTCGTTTACAATTACACTAGGCGATAAATTTCATTTTTTTTTTTGATAACATGAATTTGATGAGACGTTTTTGAAGAATTTTTTATTCCCGTTTACGAATATAATGTGAAGTCAAAGTTGCGGACTCAAAAGTCGAAAAATACACTAATACTTCACGACGAGCAAATTCAAATTTGACATTTAACTTTAAGATTTATTTTCTTATTTAATATAAATAATTTTGCTTTGAAACATATATTTACATAGTTATTTTAATGTATATTTTTAATTAAAATAATGTGTAACGACCAATTATAAATAAGCGTCTATACTTAAGGCATTTATTAAAAAATTGTTCATGTTACAAAATCCTTATCGCCTAGTGATATTAGCATTTTTATTGACTTTTTTTGTTATATTCTTCTGTTTTATTAATTTTAGCTTTTTAATATCATTTATCATTACTAATTCTTAAAATAAAATGGCTTTAGGTTATCGTTCTGTATTAATATTTATTAATAATCAACATTTCGACGAACTTTTAAATGTACTTCATCAGGAAAAAAGATATGAACGTATGTTGAGTTCGTCGAAACGTCGATTATTAATAATTATTAATGCAGAACGATAACCTAAAGCAGTTTTATTTTAATATAATGAGTTTTGAAAGATTTTTTACTGTCACAACTAATTCTTTTACATAGGTATTTTGAATTGAGAAATTTAATAGTAAATATAAAATTAAAATCTGTAAATCTCGAACACAGGACTTTAACATTACTTTGTAACTTCCTGCTTATCTAATTATTTCAGGCAAAAAAAAGACTATAAAATTCCGTTTCTAAATCAATAAACTACATTCATTTTGCATGCTTTGGTAATATAATAATAAAATTATACACTTTACTGCTAAAATATATATGTATGTTTGTACAAATGAAATAAATAATTTGACAAAAATGATTTTTAATTCGATTTGTTTTAGATTCGGAACTTGAAGATCTTGAAACACCACCACGTTATCGGCCTGATAGTTTAGAAGCACTGTGCAAGGCGACACGATTTTCCGAAGCTGAAATCAAACGTATCTATCGCGGTTTCAAAGCTGAGTGTCCGACCGGAGTTGTACGGGAAGAAACTTTCAAAATGATTTACGCCCAATTCTTTCCACAAGGAGGTAAATTATTTTATTTCTTTTACATAAAATATTCAAAAAAATTTAAATATTATATCTTAATATTGAATACTTTTTGATTTACGCAGGATTCGAAATATATTTACTTTCTATAAAACGAAACTTTCGTGAATCTTTTATGTGAAGAAATATTTATTATTATCTGTCAATTTTTAATTCTATGCATTCTTTACTCAGTAAAAATAATATAATATATATAATTCAATAGTTCAATGATGGTAGTCATATTTTTATTTATTTCCGAAAGAAAATCATTCTATTTTTCAATTTTTATACTATCACTAAATTGCAAAAAAGAAAAGATTTATTTTAACGAACATTATAAACAGAAGTTTGTTATCACGAATGGTAAAAAAATTTTTTTTAGACTACATTGTTTTCAGTGAAACAATGTCAGAACAACTCGACATAATAAAAGTTATCTAGAGGTCCAGACATTGGATATCTGGTAGAATCATTTTGAAACAAGATGTTTTAATAGCCCATTACCTTTCTCAATGGATTACTGCGCAAGTGCGGAAGCCCAGATTTAAGAGAAATTGCTATGTATATAGAGCACATTGTAACTACATTGTTCGAAGCGTAAATGTCTATATAATCCTCCAAGTAAATTTATTGCTTATATAACGTTTTGATCTTACAAAAATAATCATTATTAAATAGTAAAATGATTTGACAATATTTTTATATTGTCATTTAGATAATTGTAGAATATATTCAAAGCATAAAAAAATAGAGGATTACTACTTTTCAAAAATTTGAAGACGTCATAAATTAAAAACAAATAAAATGTCTGAAAATAATTTTGATATATAAATGTTACATAAACGAAAATCGACGTAGCATTAGTTCAATTTTATTTGGTATATTTCGTATCTTTGACCTGCTCTGCCCAACAAGATATAATTGATTTATTTAACTAAATAAATTAGTCATTACATAAAAATATTATAAAATATAAGTTGATATATTAAAGCAATGGCAGTATTTTAATAAATAGTTTGTTTGGTTTCAGCAAATTGTAGTCAATATGCACATTACGTGTTTAATACTTTGGACCAAGATCATAGTGGACTTATCAGTTTCGAGGTAATTAAATATCATATATAATTGTAGAATGAATAGATTAAAGATTTAAGTGCTTATAAGTGCAATTTTTGTTAGATCTACTATATATACTACTGACTTGTTTTTTTTTAGGATTTCGTTCACGGTTTATCAATTCTCTCACGCGGTTCGCTAGATGAAAAATTACGTTGGACATTTTCCCTATACGATATTAATGGTGACGGTTACATTACACGAGAAGAAATGACCGACATTGTCAGTGCTATCTATGATCTTATGGGGAAAGTAGCTGAACCGTGTGTTGATGAAGATACGGTTAAAGATAAAGTCGACAGAATATTTAAGGTATTGTATAATATTGCTAATATATCAAAAACAAAAAATTAAAATCAACTATTTCAAATAAATCCGAAAATGTAGGTGTCATTGGAAATATCAACGAGACAACTACGCGAACGCACAACTTGCAGTTTCAAAAAAGTGTCTAAATTTGCAATTATGAAACAAATATAGCGATACTTGAGATCAAGGCCCGATTTGGGCTGTAGTAAAATTGGAGAGAGAATATATGTATATCAAATCATTTTATAAATATCTAATATTAATGGCAAAAGTCATGAAAGTTAGATGATATTTTTAAATGTTTTCTATGTGATAATAAACAAAAAGAAAAATAAAAATGCAAAAAAAAATACGATAAGCATAACAACCGAAACCAGTTGAATAATTGAGCCATTTTCTTTGAAAGTTATGTAAGTCCATTTTTGACAAAAAGTTTGTTAATGATAACAATGATTGCAATCTAAAAAAAATTCTTCAAAATTTTTATCATTTTGCCATTATTAATTTAATATTATATTACAAATATAATTATTTATATTTATTTATATTACAAATATATTATATATATTAACATATACCAATATTTTTCAAACCATTCAAATACAAACCCTTAAAAATGTCCATATAATATAAAATGGGCTTACACTACTTTCAAAGAAACCGGCTAAATTATAAAATTTCTACAGAGTGACTGACTAGTTTTTTTTTCATCTTTATTTTAAAAAATGTTCTACCGCGTGCAGATAGTTTCATTAAATGAATGTCTCAAAAAGCGAAAACCAAATTTCTTTCAGAAAATGGACACCAACTGTGATGGTGTCGTAACATTAGACGAATTCCTCGAATGTTGTCGAAAGGACGAAGACATTTCGTCCTCGATGGCCGTTTTCGATTCGGCCATCTGACGCTCTCCCGTCGGCGCTCGTCCACCACCATCTTGGACGTGAAACCGGACTAGCGTCGACTAACGGAAATATCGTAATTATCTCTAACGTTTAAAAAAACATCATCATCATCATCACCATCATCATAATATGTACACGTACACAACATAGAGGCAACGCATTTCGTCTACCACAACGGATCATAGTTTTTAAGGAAAAACAACAACAACAAAATTAATCAATGTCGAAACTGAAAAACGAAAGATTTGGGGCACGGATAGTTTTTACTAGAATTGATTCCAATTGTAGAGTAATTCAATCGAGAATTGAATTTGTCCTAGACTAAGTACAAGAGAGAACAAACAGGTTGCGCCATAACATAGTTTATAAAGAGTTTACCATCTAGGGAAGGGAGAAAATTGATGTCTACTTTGTCCATTTATATTGGCAATACTGTTTAATTAGTTTTTCTGTCAAAATTCACATTACTATTGTATTTTTTTCTGTAAGTTGGCGAGTTTTTTTCTAATTTATTTTTAAATTTCATGAATATGATATAAGGTAATTTTTAATTACTTCATATTATATCAAAACCTACAATAAAACATTTAAATATTTGTAATTTTTATTTTCTTGCACAGCAGAAATAAATCGGTTTGAAATTTATTAACTTTTGCGTTTAATTTGCTTATTAGTTTCATATAATAATTTCTAAAATAAAAAATTATTACTATATAATTAATTAGAGTAATAATTCTATAAAAATTGATTTTAAAAAAATCTGCAACTCACAATACACAATTTGGCTGCATACTTTACAGTAAAAATTTAAAATATTCTTTTCTATCAAGATTTTTAAGTGATTTAAGAGAAAATATCTAAGAGGGTTCAAATTAGTAATATTTATTTAGTTATTTTTTAATTAGTTTACATTACTATTGTCGTTTTTCCTATTTGTTTTCGAACTTAAATCTAAAATGTCAAAATTTTATTTTGCTGACGAGTGTATTCTGCATCATTTTCGTTAAAAATAACAGTCGTACGTTTAAATAAAAATTCTGAGATTCCGTAAGAAATCTTGTTGTTATATAATAAAATTATTTTAACGGTTATTTTTAAAGAAATTGATACATAATACACTTGTGAGTGTGTATTAAAAATATTTGTTACACAAAGTATAAATGTAATAAATATTTTGCCGTTAATATAAACATAATAACCGATTATTATGTATAAGAAAAACCTATCTAGTAATGAGTATGACCAAAGTTTATTTTAATTAATTTTGATTTTTCATAATAACATAATTATTATGTATATTAACCAATTTATCATATTAACGGTAACAAATATAATTGCATATATTATAAATATTGTACAATGTAAATATCATCAAATATGGCAGGTATGGCGCAATCTGTCTTTATTAAGTTATCTTGGCTTTACTTTAATTTTACTGCAGACAGAATTTTTATTTTAGAATTAAAACTAGCATAAAATCGAGCTTCTCTCTTTCCACTTAGTCTACGATTCGTCACTAGAATGCTAAATTAAATATATGTCTCCTTACGGCGACAGGTTGACCAGTAATTTGTGATCGATATAAAAATTGACAATTACTAATGTGTCACATAGAAATATGAGGTACATATTTCATTTATACATGTTCTATGTCACCTAAATATTTGTAGTATCAGGGTGCAGATTATTATTCAGATTATATTAAATGCGTACGAAATATATTTGTAAAGAAAAGCTGTTCTGGTTAAACAATTTATAAAATATTTTAATTTATATATTATTTTAAAAATTATTATAAAGCAAAGTTAAAATACATTGAAACAACACATATACGGGAGTAACTCAAAATTACAAGAATAAACATTTAATAATAATTTACAAAATTTTAAAAATTGAAATATATTTCCAGAACAAAAATAATTTTAATTCGTTTTATTATTACAAAATTGCGGAAAATAGAAAAAAACAAATAGACTTACAATACAAAAAATATTTTATGCAATATAGAACAGCTTTTTAATTCTAAAATATTTGATTTTATTTAAAATTGAATGTTTATCAAATGCATCCAAGAATTGATGTAGTAGACATATCTGTTTAAAAAAATCTTGTTACGTGTAAGACTGTTTATTACAAATGTACGAGTAAAACTCCAATTAGAAATATTTTGTACCCTTTATCTGTTTCCCACTTGTTGGCTGTACAAATATATAAAAAAAAAATGAAAGAAAAATATATAATAGTTATTAACAAAGTAAAAACCTTTCAGAACTTATTCTATTAAAATAAAAAGCTTTAAGATTAAAGTTTGGTATTATTTTATTAAAGCGTTTTAGTTTAATATTATAGATTGTAAAATTATGTTGATGGATTTACCATCCGTGCAGGAAAAACAAGGCATTTTATAAGATTACAAAAATGTGCTGCCAGAGCTGGGCAAGTACTGACAAAAAATAATGATAATTATTATTAAAAATTATTGAAATTGTTTGCGCACTGAATGAAATGTAACCAATACATGGACCTTTTTAATAAACAAAATTACATTCAAATCGGCTAAGTAGTTTTTCTTCAATCCAAGCCTAAAGTTCGACTACCTTTTTGGCCCTTAAATTGGTACACAATATTTCTGCATAAAATACAAAAAAAAAAATAAGTATAACACATGTTTAAACTTAATGATTATGTTATGATGCGCAATAAATATAGATTCTATGATATCATTGAAACATATTTAGTACTTTGCAATACTTAAGTATTTTCTATGATATTTAAGTATAAGTACTTTTCATAAATACTTGTAATTCAAGTAGTAAGTATTCTGATATTAAAAGTACTTAATTATTATGTATTAATTACAAAAAGTACTTCAAAAAATAAGTAAGTAATGCCCAACTCTGTTTGCTGCTAAAATAATTATAAAGAAAAATTTATGCTTGTAGTATTAATTTAAACATAAACGGATATTTTACGAATAAAAGTGATATATATATAAAAATTATATCTTAAAAAAGTCGTCCATTAAATATTTTTCACTATAGCCGAAAATAATTTCATGAAATCATTAAATAAAATATAAAATCATGCGTTTTGATTTATTTAAAAAAAAAAAAGAAAAATATTTTTAATTAATTTTAATAAATAAATCAATTATAAAATGCTTGATTTTTGTTCAAATTATTATAATTATTGTAACGCATAAAAATATGTTTGTGCCAAAAGCACTCGCTTTGTTTAAATGTGCTTCTATAAATTATAAAACGAAATATATATACACACACACAAAATGCTTGATTGAAATGGATTCATACAGGAATCGCCTTTTATTGTTAATTTTTCTTTAATTAATAATAAAAAAAATATTCTCAGTAGCGGACCGTAATTGATGCTAATTGAACTGCATCATCAGACCCCCCATATTTGTTCAGGGTTCCACAATTTATTACATTTGTTTTTCTATTAACATAAATTTTAAAAGATAATAATAATTGTTGAAATTTACCTAGATATTTCATCTAGATAAAAAATTGTTATGTTTTATCTTATTTAAATAAATTAAAATTTTAATATCTATTATCTAATCTAGATTAAATTTCTTATAATCTATAATAAAATCATCTAGATAAAGTTGCCATATTTACATGACGTAGAATTTAAATATATAAACATAAGTTTTCAACTGTAACAATAATAAATTAAAAAATAATCTTACCGTGGCGAAAACTTAATAAAATAAACCACAAACAATAATTTAAAGAAAGCTATATACGTATTTCGAAAGCTAAGCTTTCATTATCAGTAGCAAAAGATAAAGCTAAAGTCCTAATCAGTGATCCAAAGTTACACAGATACTCAAACCCAGTTGCCAAAAAACACTGAAGTGTTCTTTGATTACTGGGTACGTTGAGTTCTGTAACCTTAGATCACTGATTAGGACTTTAGCTTCATCTAGTCAAATGTGTAGTACTGCTTCTACGATTTATGCAACCTTAAAATGATTTTTTTTTAAATAACTAGGAGGCCAGAAATTATCGGTCCGCTACAGAATATACTTATATACTTCCATTTTAATGATTCTGTACAAATTTGTTGGTTCATTATTCGAAATCTAATAGTTTTTATAACATACTAATTGATAATAAAAATGAATGTAAAATATTTTTGCATGATAAAAAGAGTAATGATAGAATAATGAACCAACCAATAAAGTGAAAAACAAATATTGTTACTGCTGAAAAATATAAATAAATCCTCGAAATAAAATAAACTTTTTAAATAAAAAAAATAATAATAAATAATAATAATTAACGATAATTGTGTGATAGCTAATTAATTGCGGCTCAATAGAAATTAAAATGAGGTTAGAACATTTGTTGGAATGGAATCTGATTTTATAAATGTTATAAATAAAATCGTGAATATATATTATATATATAATATAGTTTTTGTCATATGCTCATGTATATAAAATTGTCGATAGAAAAAAAAAAATGGATATATTGAAAGAGAAACATATTATAAATCAGTATCATTGTGTACCTAGAATTTAAATAAAGATGTTTAATTTATATTCTCTATAGCGTAGAATGTCTACATTATTAACCCTCGCATTGTACCCTCTCAAGAATGAATATATACCATATATTTACTTTCTTACACTTTGTTATTTTGTTCATTTTAACCTAAATTACATTGGCCTAATTTTTTACAATCATTTACCAAAGCATATTAGGAGAATAAAACCTGTAAGTAATTTCAAATATCATTTAAAGAAATTTACATTTGTAATGTAAATTCTATGTTGTACAAGGTAAAAAAATCATTGTAAATTTAAATCGAGAATCGTAGTCAGTTCACTGTGTTTTTCATTGTAATTTTATAATTTTTTGATAAATTTGCAATAATTTATTAAAATTTTAATAAAAAACATAGTAAAATTATTATGATTATCAATATAAATTTACATTAATTTTTTTTTAGTGTATCCGAGAATCAGATATTTGGATATCGGAATTTTTTTTAATTTCTAAAATAAAAATTATTGCTAAATAATTAATTAGAATAAATGAACATATTTAATTAACAGACTTTTCTAAATTAAAAAAACATTTTTTTTTTTAAATTAAAGTCAATTAAAGTCAAATTTTTATGTCAAGAGACAAATTTGTATATTTCACGAATGAATAAAACAAAAATATGTTTGTCGATTTATAATAAAGGTCTGGTTGTATTCAACAATTTACCGAATGCTATTAACTGTTGTCTCAATTAAGGAATTTACATATAAATTAATAAACTTCTTGTAAATATATTACATAATTATACCACTTTTATATATATATATATATATATAAATATATATATATATATATATATATATATATATATATATATATATATATATTTAATTGTACAATGTTTGTATTTTTTATTATTATTAGCTTAATGCTATTTAAATAAATATTATTATTATAAATAAAAAATTAAGACTTATATACCAATTTTTATAATATTTTTATAAAATATTATTCCTAAATTCGTGAAAAGCTAAATTTATTGTAATAATAGTTTAAAAGTAATAATTTAATAAGTAATTTTAATAAAAAATTAATTCAGTATTAATTATTACAATTTTTTAAATATTTTTTTTAGAAAATAATTAATTTATAAATATTTTGTTACATTTTATTAATGTATTATTTAGGGACTATGAAATAGTTTAATTAGCGAATATTGTAAAAAGAAAAACAAAAAAAGTTAAATTAAAGCGAATGGAAAATAAGAAATAAATGAAAAATTCCTACCTTCGGCTGTAAGAATCAAAATGAATACGTTAGATACCCATGAAATCTGTAAACAACAAAAAAACAAATTGTTAGTTATAATTCTATATCAATTTACAGTACGTGGTACAACTATAAATCAGATTACTTTTTCTACGACCCTTCAAAATCAAACACTTTATTTCAATATCTGTTAAAGAAAAATGCGTAAAAAATAAGTCATTAATTAATTCGAGTATTACATAAATATATAAGTACATATATCCAAAAAAGTGCATTAAAAATAATTTATTTTAGCGTTAAAAACATATCAAAATTTGGAATCGTAGAAAAAAAAAACTAAATTATACTATTAATTATTAGTATGAATAAACAATGAAAAAATTGATAAAAAAGTCATTGAAAATAAACAATGCTAATTTTCTTTTGAATTATTTAAATATTTGTATTATGTATTATAACTAAATTGAAAACAAAAATAATTTTTAAAAAATATACTAACCTGCGGCTGTGTCCTTCAGTACTTGGCCCCATTTAACTACATCCTAGATTTAATTCTGGGACTGCTACAGAAATCTGTGAGATCTATAAGTTGAAAACACAAACATTATATTTTAATTCTAAATAATATTTGAATTATATAAATGAAATATGTAAATTATACACCATTTTTTTAAGAAATGCTAACCTGAGTCCAACTAATTTTAGTTATTACTATATTAATCATTTTTTTTTTAATCGTTTAAACTGTATGAAAGTTTACACGAAACAAAATCAATTTTATACAGTAAAATCGACATTATTTGAAATAACACATTTGATATTTTATATATTCAATACATTTTTTTCTAACACACTAAACTAAATAAACGCATACATTTTTACATAAACATACAGGCAATAAATACATACATAGTTTCGTTTGTTAAATTCTTTACTGAAAAAATATTCCAAATAGAATATTCTAGATCTATGCTGTATAAATGCATTTAACTAATATTTAAAATCAAAATACAGTAATTTAAAATCAATATTATTAATAAATCAATATATTTTCTTACAAATCAACATCAGAGAATTCCTGCTTCAATCCTGCTATCTTACTCCAGTTCTGCTGAAATATTGCTGACGAATCACATATGTATGTTAATAGTTCTTAACATGTCTTTAGTATATATTACACTCGCGTTATATTAAAAATTTACATATATTTATCACGTAAAATTTGTAAACGAACTAGCAAGTATTACCGTCGCGACCCGAAACTAACTTGCAACTAAATACAAATCAACAAAATTCTACCTGACTAGCCAGATACAAATTTATTCAATTAGTACATATTATATTAGGTAATGTTATTTAATATTTGTCTATATTTAACAAACGAATAAAGTCGATTTTTGCTTGTTATAGAAGGAATTCCTACAGATTATAATGAAAATTATAATTTATTATATAATATATATTATTATTACTACTTTGACTGCAAGGAAAAAGTAGTATAGCGTTTGGTACGGTGTCTGTAACATTTTCAAAAAAAAAAAAAAATTGTATAGAAATCCTTCATATAGCCTCTAGATGACGAATCTGAACTTAGTTTATGTGGGTGTATGGATGTGCGTCGTCAGCTCGCTCGCTCGATCGGTCGTAAGTCAAAATTTTGTGGCCGCAACTCCTCCTAGACGATTCAACCGATTTTAATGAAATTTTCAGGATAAATTTGTCTAGTGCCCAATATGGTCATGTGATTTTGTTTTTTTCCAGTGATGCCAACTTTCCGAGAAAAAAATTACTAAAGTTTTAAAATTCATATTGGCTACGTTATTTATCCTATTTTGATCAAATTTTCAGAAAAGATTTCCCTAATGCTCCCATTAATTACATAATTTTATTAATATTCAGTGTTGCCAACTTTCCGAGAAAGAAATTACTAAAGTTTTAAAAATTTTATTATGGCCATGTTATTCAACCGATTTTACTCAAATTTTCACAAAAGATTCTCCTAGTATTCATATAATTTATGTAATTTTAACAAAATACAGTGTTGTCAACTTTCCGAGAAAAAAATTAGTAAAATTTTATAAAAATTTATTTTGACCATTTAATTTAACCGATTTTAATCAAATTTTCATAAAAGTTTTTCCTAGTGCCTAAATAAATTATGCAATTTTAACAAAATACAGTGTTGCCAACTTATCGAAAAAAAATTACCAAATTTTTTAAATATTCATTGTGGCTACATTATTTATTCGATTTTGATCAAATTTTCAGAAAAGTATGTCCTAGTGCCAACATAAATTATAATATTATTAAAATACAGTGTTGCCAACTTTCCGAGAAATGTCAAAGTAGTCTATATATGGGTTCACCCATATACTTCTAATCTTGTTATTATTATATATTATTTATTATATAGATTATAGAAAATAATACTACGTCAACTGTTGGAAATATTGACAAACAATATCATTGTAAAATATTATTTCTGATATGAATTGGGTTTGAGTGGTTCGAAACCCACTATAAGCTGTAGGTCGCTTGCTAGGGTGTGAGCTAACGACCCACATCATTAACAATACAAGTAAAAATTATTAATGAAACTACATAATCCATCTTTGCATCTATATAATCTCCATGTTTTGCTTAGAAATTAAGAAAACTGAATATTATACCTCAATCGAAGCGGAAAAAGTGCTTTGAAAATTGGTTTAAACGCATGCAAAAGTGTACTGGTCTTCATTGGGAATATTTTGAAAAACAATAAAGTTATTTTCGATGATAAATATTTGTTCTCTATACCCGAAATATAAAAGGCAACCCTCGTATTTAATTATTTTATAATTTTCTTATAATATTTGTTTAAGTAAATTTATATTTAATTATCGTAATTATTCGATAACTAAGATCCATGTACAACTTTATCTAGTCAAGTAAAAATCAATTTTAAATAAATGTTAAATTTACTCAAAAGTAAATTTGTCATCTTAAGTTGCACAAAAATAGCAAATTGTTATAATACCTACATAAATTTTATGTTAAATATTATTTTTTAAATCCTTTAATTATCATTTGTTCTATAATAAGTGATAAGTAATTTAATACCACTAGCGCCATTTCTGTGTCATTAACTTAAATTATAATGGGAAGGTTGTGCCATATCCGGGTAGATGGCGTAAATGTGTTTGTGTATTTATATTTTTATTTATGAATTTTCACAAATTGAATATGTCTTTCATTAGCGGTAATTTCTCTTACAGTATAATAATAATAATATTTATTCAAAAACATATTTATTCAAAAAAAGTGCGTAAATTTCACTAACATGTTCCCAGTAAAGATGCAGTAATTTGCCGTCAAGAAAATTGATATTTTTCGGACTTTTTCACTTTATATCAAAATACAATTTAATATAATAATAATAATATAATGGTAATGTTAATAAGTTACAATGATATTTTATTAGAGACAACCATAAATTCTGATACAAAATAATTGAAAACTACTTAATTCTGTACACAATAAAAACACATTTAATATAAACAATAATAAATTAAAAAATATTTTATTTAAATAAATTTATTGATCAATAATAACATGCTTGTGCAACAAAATTATTTCGACTGTTTTTTTTTCTCTATTTATAGAAACGACAATAAACTGTTGAATATTGATGAGAAAAATTGTTGAATATATTTCGTTATAGGGACTGCCTCCGATTTGGTTGCATCAAATGTCAAGTAATCTTTATAAGATGCAACATGCGTATTACAAACTTCGTCGTCACCAAATTCCGATGTTAACATTTGACATAAATATTTCTCATGGCATTCCTGATCACAACCCTTTTGCAACGATGCATCACCATCACGAACTCTTGCTCTACATAAAAAAATATTCATTAATGACAAAATAGATTTGTTCAATTGTCTCTCTTTTGTTTTACTGTAAAACGCCGCCGTAAATTATGCAGCGGTTTGCCGTTTAAATAACATGTAACCAGAGTTGGACTGGCTCACCAAAGCACCGGGCTTTCCCCGGTGGGCCGTCATCAATAAATTGAAAAACAGATTATCTCAAAAACATCGATATGTATTGAATGACGGTTTATATAATGAGGTTTATTAGTTAGATCCTAATAACTTTCTCAAAATCAATAGTAGTAATATTTTCGATAGAACTTTTGAATTAATGACAAATTTAATAATTAGAAAATTAAACATAAATATTTAAAAAAACAATTTAAGATCTGAGTTATTAGATTTTTTAAGAAAATGGGACATATATTAATATCTTAACTGATAAAAATGAATATTTTATTTATAATGAATTCGATGACGAACAAACTGAAACCGGAGAAGAAGATGAAATCAATGTAACAAACTGTAGCAATACTGATTCGATTGATTGATTTGATTTGATTTGTAGTAATACTTGTAGAAATTGCATTGTTTGCTTTTTTCAGTTTCACAAAAATTTAATGTCCACACATTGACATACGCTAATTCATTCATTGCTTATAAATTAGTGCAAATATTGTTTTCCACTCAAGTATCATGCGAATGAACATTTTAAACAGATTGCGAAATTGTTTAAGTCAGGATAATTTCGAGGCTTTTATGCTCATGTCATGCGAGAAAAATATTTTGTAAAAATTATATAAAGAATTATATTTAATTTTGTATGTGTCATTTTTACAATTCATCTATATCTTTCCATAATATTATTTCCATGTTTATTAGAATTAAAAAAGGATAAAATATAATGTTCTTGAACAATTTTAAAATGTAAGGCCCTACAGTGTCATAAACACAAATTTATCGTTGGTAGCTGGTGCCTCTATATTATTTTGAAGAAACTACATATATTACATCGTCAATGACGTCAGAAATAATATTTACCTGTAAAATGTATCTAAGAGTTGTTGATTCGTAGCTAACTTCTTTGCAAAAATTCGCATATTTTTCAATGACATTTTCGGTACTCCGAATAATTTTCGAAATGAATACATTTTATACCATCTTGGTAGTACCTGATCACCATATAAATTAGCTTCTGTCATATTATATATCCATTCACTATAATCTTCCACCATCTAATACATAAATTTATTTTAAAATATAGCTTTATAGTTTACAAAAGGTTATATAAACTTATAGCTATTTTTAAAAACTGTAACCAAGAAAGGATGACTGTGGAAAAATAATGTGGATATTTTACTTCTAAAGATGGTGATGTTATAAAAGCCTTCTATCTAAATATTAAATATGATTTAACCAACAATCTTACCCAAGTATTAGGATTAACATCATAAATTCTATAATTTGGATTTACATCGGTAAACGTAGTAAAACTTCCGCCATTGAATGTAATACTAATTAATTTGTTTTTGTTGTATTTATCGTAAGCTAATTGTAAATCGCTAAAATGAGTATGTCCACAAAATTGCGCAGGAATAATATGTGCAAATCTGCAAATTTTAACTTAAATATCATTCGTAATTCAAGTATATATAAAAATAAATAAATGAGAGACATTTCTATATCAAAAAAATAAAGTCATAAATGAAATAACTTTTAAAAGGAATAAGAAACAGATGAATAGTTTGGTGTGGTGTATGATTGAGAGAGTGGCTTATACGTGAGTGAACGTTTCCAAGTAGTAGGAACAGAAGAGCGTGTATGAGAGGAATTATGAATATGGATGAAGCTAGTGTTGCTTATTTGGATAGGGATGTTTGGAAGAGACTGATTTCGGAAGAGTTTGTTCCACATCCTTTTGGCGTGATTGTGTATGTATGTATTTATGTATAGAAACAGATATAAATAATCATTTAAATACTATTTATATGTTAAAAATATTGCAATGTTTGATGAAGCATTTAATATATTTTGATATTTCTAATATTATTTAACACAAATGAACCTTTTTCTATTAATAGAAGAATTCCATTTACTAGAAAATAAAGACAACACATTTAGTAACATTCAAATCTTACTAAATAGATTTATAAATTTATTAAAGAAACGATTTTCACATTTCCTATTTTCAAATTATTATTTATTATTAACAGTGTCGGAATTTATTTAGATAATTGTATCTAGATACTTCATCTAGATTCATTCATGTTATTTTTCATCTTATTTAGATAAATTAAAAATTTTATATCTATTATCTAACCTAGATTAATTTTCTTATAATCTATTGTAAAATCATCTAAAGTTGCCGTATTTAAATTTTTCTTATTGTTAGCATAAAATTACTTATATGTAAAACTTTAATTTATTTTAAAAATCAATCAAGTAATTATTATTGAATTCAAAATTTGAGAAAGAATTTTTAATTATAATAAAACAGAATCTCAATTTTATAACTTAATTTCTACAAATTTTTTTCAGTTTTCTCCCACTAATAATAATAATTTCAAACTAATTCTAATTATTTAATCATCTATTATCTAGATAAACTTTTGTACTGATATTTATTATCTCATCTAGATAATAAAAAAAAAATATTTTTTCCTTTATCTGTCCTAACACAGTCAGGTGTTTATTCTTTTGTTTTTTTAATTTCCAATCAAGCAGTTTCTAGTGTTAAAACAAAATATTCCTTCTTCCACGCATACCTGTTAATAATTCTGTTAAATTGTTGACTCCAAGGTTGATAACACGTATCATCTCCGCTTGGAATATGTGTAAGTATATGTACTAATTCATCGCTTTCTTCTGCTTCATGTAAAGTATTTGTCAGCCATTGTAATTGATCGTATGGATCTCGATCATCGTACAGCAGCCACCTATTTTATTTAGATTTTTTCGTCAACTATAGATATAATATACTGTGCGTGTATGTGTGTTTTGAAAATTATTTTAATTACTCTATTACCAATTGTAAGTATAACAGACATTACTATTAAGAGCGATTATTCGAAATCCAGGCCGTACTAGAACAGTATAATAACCTCCTTTACGAATTGTCGCCATTGTAGAATTTGGTAGCCAATGTGACCATTCTTGCGCTGCTAAATCGTACAACCATTGCGTCGATAGGTTGTTTTGTGTTATGTTCTCGGCAAATCTAAAGAAAAATTACCTATTTCTAATTGCTAATTCTATAGATCATTTGCAAAAGTGCAAAACCAAGGCTTTGAAAACCGTTATTTTTGCTGAAACGAAAACCAGAACTGAACCGAAAAAATAATATCGGTTTATTTCGATTCGATACATGTTGAAACATGCGCGTTAACACAATCTTACTTTCCAGGTCAGTTGTCGTCATTTTTTTTTATTTTCGTGATATCGCAGCGTAGTCGCAAGTCGCAACTCGTCCTACGCGAAAGAGTATTTTTTTTGTTTGTTTTTTCTGGATGAATACTCAGTTATTGAAATTGAAAAAGAAACTAGAGATCACTTTGAGAATTATGTATTTTTTAATAATAACTTTGCTTTTAATAATATTTAAATAGTTTAAATACATTGGAAAGTATTTTAATAATCAGAGATAATTTTCATTATTTCTAATTATAATAAGTAAAAATTCTGTACACAAGAATTTGTTACGTTAACAAATGTTACCTTATTATATAATTAAAACATACATACGAATTATATAAAATTCAAATAATAAATTATATATTATATACTTTTAATTATTAATACCTTTAATTAATTAATAATAATTATTATATTATTGTATCAATTTATGTAGTATTCTTATTATAAAACTAGGAACAAAGTAGAAATGGTAGAAAATTTTTAATGCAAATAAAAACATTGAAAAAAAAATAAAAATTAATCGTTCGGAACTGAACCGAAAACCTAAAAAAAAAGTTATTTTTGCAGGAACGAAAACCGGAACCGGACCGATATATATCTTTTTAATTGAACCGGAGTGAAAAATATAACGGTTTAAAGCCCTGTGCGAAACATTGCAGCGAAAATATCTGTAAAATTCTTACTCATTTAACGGATTTGGTTCATGATTTCCTAGTATAGGAAATACAGGTGTTTTTGGAAACGTTCGTCTTAGTAATGCATAAACTTTTCGCAAATTTGCAGCATTTCTTTCAACACTTGTTTCCCAAACTCTATGATGTATAATATCACCCGTATAATAAACGTAATCTAGTTTCTATAAAAAATAAGAAATTTATTTATTAATTTTTACAAATAAAATTACTCGCAAGATAATTTCATATAACGATTTTGTTCCCTCAAAAAAACCGGTATTATTTTTTCGGTTAAACATACCGGTTTTTAAATTTTACAATATCGGTTAAGGTTATGCAAAATTTTTACAAAAATATTGGTTAACCAATTTCATGTCCTGGTTGAAATAAAATTCTTATTTCGAATAAAAAAATTTATGTAAATATAATTAATAAATTGGTATACCAAACTCAAAAAATATCATCCATTATTTCGATTGTGTGTGTAAATTTGAATATTATAAATAAATCGAAAGCATCTTACATGTTTCGAAATTTGTCCCATGAGATCAAGAATAGAATGCCAGGGTGGGTCACAGTTTCTGTAATCACCCCAAAAGCCAGCTTGTGCTTTTGGATCTGATGGAGAACCTTGATTTTGCCCACAACATAATGGTTCGCCGCAGAGAGCATTTGCTCCCGGGACATATAAATCGTCGTAGTGTAAGTCAGTGAAATGCAGGATTTTTACGTTGAATTTCTTTTGCCTTCGATTTTTCTAAATAATATGTGTTATTTTTTACAAGAATAATTTTATTAATAATAAATTGAGAAATAATTTTATTGTGGCATAAAATTAATAAAATAAAATAATTTTTCTAAATAAAAAATAAAATAAAATTATTTTATTAAGAATAATATTAGTATGAAAACTAGATTTATCTGAACTTACCCGTCGCTTTCGTGTATTTCTCGATCGTCGAGGAATTTTAACACGCCATTCTATATCATCTAGTGGTTTTAAACAACCAAATGGTTGACCAATTATATTGCATATTTTTGTCGTTGACAAGTCTGATTTATTTTCTATAATATAGACGAAGATATCCTAAAAAAAATCATAAGAAAAAAACACTTTTAGAAATCATTATATTAGAATAAAACGGCTTCAGGTTCTAGTTCTTTATTAATATTTATTAATAATCGACGTTTTGACGAACTCAACGTGCATCTTCATCAAGAAAAAAAATAGAAAAAATTTTCTATCTTCTTTTCCGATGAAAACGCACATTGAGTTCATCGAAACGTCGATTATTAATAAATATTAATACAAAACTAGAATCTAAAGCCATTTTATTCCTTCATATATTGCTAACTCAAATTTTAAATCTCGACTACAAAATATTTGATTAAAGTTGTCTAAACATTTAAAAAAAATAATAGTATTGTAGTTGAATTAATAGTAATATCAAAAACAGTCTTGCTGATATAGATGTATTATAAATATACATTTAACAGAAGAGTTTAATATTGACATTAAGTTTCTCCTTAGTTCATTGTTAAATACAATCTTTACTAATTAATTACCCATTCAAATAGTTAACTTACAATATTTAGATCAACAATTCCATTACAAACAATTGCTGGTTGTAGCTTGGAATCAATACAAAGTTTTTTAATACCATCTCCAACGGATTTCTTGCTATTACCAAGTTTTTGATAATTCACTAATATTCTCGCAATAACAAAACACAAAGTACAACTAATACTAGATTTAAAACCACCGCCAAAGATTCGAAATCCTACATCACTGTTCAGTTCTTCAATCGCAACTTTTAAATCTTCGGTTTCTTCGCCATTCATATACCTGGTTATACCCTGCACTAACCTATTCTCCAAATCGTTTTCAGATTTCGCTAGAAAAGAGGAAAATTACTATATTAGTAGATATTGTTATAAAACAAAGATCTTTTAAATATAAATTTGTTTACTTTATTTTTAATAAAATTAAAAACATTTTATACTTGTAATCGTGTTGTAATGGCCCACCGGAGCACCGGATTTACTCCGGTGGCTCGTCATCATTATGGGCCGTAACCGGCGATTATCAAAAAAATTAAAACCGATCTCTGAGTTTTACAAAAACTTAAGAACAGATTATCCCGAAAACATCGATTTATTAGATCCTAACAACTTTCCCAAAATCAATATTTTAGATAAAACTTTTAAATCAATGACAAATTTAATTAATAGAAAATTAAACATAAATATTAAAAAGAACAATTTAAAATTAAGTTATTAGATTCTTCAAGAAAATGAGACACATTTATTAACATATGTTTTTCAGTTTTTCAGGATATTTTGGAAAAATTAAATAATGCAGATATCATTAAAAATATTTCCGAAAAGATTTATTTATTAAATCGTCTTTTAACTTAGATTTAAATATCCATGATTATTAGAATAAAAATATATAAAAACATAACGTATTTGATCAATTTTAGTATGCAAGGTGGACCTATCCTGCAACTTTCTCTGGGCCTAATTTTTTATCCAGTCCAACCCTGCTTGTTATATAGTAAATAATCTTTTAGAACTAATTATATTAAAATTAAAAAAATAATATGATCTAGTTACTTATTTTGTTACCTAGTAACTTGTTTCTTTGTTTTGTTTATTAATATTATTTGTGTCTTTTTTCCTGATAAAGACGTACGTTGAGTTCGTCGAAACAGCGATTATTAATAAATATTAATACAGAACTACAACCTAAAGCCGTTTTATTTTAAAATAAAAAGGCTTTAGATTTGAATTCTGTATAATTTTAATTAGAATTCGACTTTTCATTATCAGGAAAATAATTACAAGTGACATAAATAATAAACAAACAAAACATATAAACAAATAACTATAGGTAACAAAATACAAGTAACTTGTAATTCATTTATATGTAAATAACAATTGCAGCAAAATTTACGTAGTCGTGAATCGTTATCGAAAGTTAGAGAGAAATAAAACGAATAACAGCGGGGCGTTGAAGTTGGAGCCGGAGCTCGGTATAGCATGATTTTTTTCGGGATAATGGAAAGAGTTTGTTTTACACTCTTTTGGGTACATGGCGTGATTGTGTATGTATGTTAAAAACATTTGATAATAGTATATACCAACTTAGTCGCGGAACTAACTTGGTACATTCTACGACCCATTATTTTTTACAATTTAAATCGAAAATTTCGAAAAAATTTACTCATATTTGAACAACAAAAAAACGTTTTCGATTTAAAATTTTTATTTTAATATTTTTGATTAATCGTTACTTTAAAATTAAAATAATGTAACGTCTGTTTCTTTTTCAGGAATCAACAAATAAATTATTGCACTAAAAAATCGAATTATTACATATATATTGAATAAAATTTAAAACAAAGAAATTTTATATACTCGAAAATTTTTTAGTAATTTTTTGATTCGATATAGATCGACATTTGTATAATACCTTATAATCGCAATTTTATTTTATTTATCAATCAATCTAAATTCAAAATATTTTCATTATGTGACATAAAATCATCTATAATACATTTAATTTTTTAGTTGTAAAGGTTTTTAATATTGATGTTACAAATGAATGAATAAAACTTTAAGAGTCAAAGAATTTAAAAACATTTAAATTTGAAATTAAAAAATTTTACCATGATAACATTGATGCAAATTAATAATTATGTGTTAATATGTTAATAATTAATTATATAGTATCCTATAGTAGTAAATTTCCTGTAATTTTTACCACTTTGACTGCAAGGAAAAAGTGGTATAGCGTTTGGTACGGTGTCAGCAGCATTTTCAAAAAAAAAAAATTGTGTATAGAAATCCTTCATATAGCTTCTAGATGACGAATCTGAACTTAGTTTATGTGGGTGTATGGATGTGCGTCGTCAGCTCGCTCGGTCGTAAGTCAAAATTTTGTGGCCGCAACTCCTCCTAGACGGTTCAACCGATTTTAATGAAATTTTCAGGATAAATTTGTCTAGTGCCCAAGATGCTCATGTGGTTTTGGTTTTTTCCAGTAATGCCAACTTTCCGAGAAAAAAATCACTAAAGTTTTTTAAAATTCATATTGGCTACATTATTTATCCGATTTTGATCAAATTTTCAGAAAAGATATTCCTAATGCTCCCATTAATTATATAATTTTATTAATATCCAATCTTGCCAACTTTCCGATAAAAAAATTACTAAAGTTTTTAAAAATATATTATGGCCATATTATTTAACCGATTTTACTCAAATTTTCACAAAAGATTCTCCTAGTAATCACATAATTTATGTAATTTTAACAAAATACAGTTTTGCCAACTGTATAGAGAAGTTTTACTCTTTGATTTCATAAAATTTATATAGATACATCTTGGTAATCTATTGTTTCATATTTTTTGATAACTCAATATTTTTTAAATGACATTTCATTGTTATTCTAATTTATAGTTTAACCTGTAACACAATTCCTTTCCTATATACATATTATCGGCAATTTTATATTCATGCCAGTCGCACTTATATGAATATCTTAAAATTTACGTTCTACAGCTTTTCATTATTTTTTTTTTATAGTTGTGCCAGTCTTATTTTTACTTTGCATTGTTATAATAATAATAGGGCAAATGTAAAAAAATAAAAATACGAACTAAATAAAAAAAACAATACAATATAAAAGTTAAATATATTACACGTAATTTTTATTAAATTTTTTACGGTTGCAATTGACCATATCATAAATGTTTATACATATGTCATTACAAAATAACACTTGCACATAACAAAAACGAAAGATTTTTCTTAAAAATATTAAATTCAAACAGAGCCGGATTCAGGCGAGAAATACACATCGATAAATTGGGGTATAGGTAAATAAAACTGCTTTAGGTTAAAGTTCTGTATTAATATTTATTTATAAACAACGGTGAGTTCGTCGAAACGTCGATTATAAATAAATATTAATACAAAACTTTAACCAAAAGCAATTTGTTTTAATATAATGAGTTTTGAAACATTTTTTACTATGTGGTATAGATAACAAAAAGTCAAGTGTATTTATGGCATGATTGCTAAGATACATTTATACCATCGATAGTTAAACCATAATTTATTCGTCAATTGTAAGAGCAGTCCTAAAACTTAAAATTAATTTGGAGATATATAGATATTAAGGTAGTCAGAATAACTTCTAAATAACTATGTTATCTATGGACAGTTATGGAATAGATAAAAAAAATTATCTAGATAAAGATAAAGTTAAAGTATTTTTTAATTATCTGGATAAGATAATAGATACCAAAACGAAAGTTTATCTAGATAATAGATGATTAGATAATGTTGTTGCAAAAGTTGTAATTATTCAGTTAAGATGATTCAGTCAGCCTGAGCGAATGTCTAATAAACGCTTGGTTAAAAAAATTTATATAAATGATTTTTGGTGATATTTGGAGTGGTATGATTGAGAGTGTTTTGCGTGAGCGAAAGTTTCCAAGTAGTAGGAGTAAAAAAGCATGTATGATAGGTATTATGAATGTGGATGAAGATAAAGTTGCTTGTCTGGATAGGGATATTTGGAGGAAACTGATTTCGAAATAGTGAAAAGAGTTTGTACCACACACTTTTGAGTAAATGGCGTGATTATATATGTATATATAATTGGCATCAGTTTTTAAAGAAATTAATTAAACAATTTTCTGCATTGTTATTTTTAAAAAAATGGCTATTAATAAAATAAAATGTCATATAAATTTCGATTTTCATTCTAAATAAAAATATATTTTTCAAATGTCATTAAAATAATAGGTACTTAGTTTACTAGTTCATAAAATTTTATTAAACTTCAGATGCATTAAATTATTACAAAAAATATAATTACAATAAATAATATTACAATTGAAACATATAATTTATTCTACTTTATATTCAGAGATCAATCATATAATTACGAACTTGATTGATTTTAAATTTTAAAAGAATTACATGTTTACAAAAAAAGAACTTTTAAATACGGTAAATACTAGATAATTTTAAAACAGAAGAAAATTAATCTAGATTAGATAATAGATAACGATTTTTTTATCTAAATAAATTATCTAGATAAATCCCAGTACTGTCTATGACTAAAGAGAAAGAAAAATTAGGCGAATTAATTTATCTGACTTCCCTAGCAATTTCTTTCATGCATATATCTTCATTAGAAAAAAAACCCGATAATAATACATAGAATTATTTTACGCGTGGTGTGTGGCACAACTAATTCTAAATATGCATCTTAATTGTGTTTAGGTTTTTAATATATGAATTTCATTATAAAAGTATGTACCTATATATATATAGTGCATGATAATATCGGAAACAATACACTTGTACAGTCAACTTGAATAGTGTTGTAATTCTTAGATTTATTTTACATTTCCTTTTCTGCACAATAACCTTTCGATTTTTTTTACTTAATATCAACAAATATCAATAAATACGATATATTTTGTAAACATTTGCCAATTTAAAACCAAAAATTATATACACAGCAGATTGTCTGCGAGATGAATGTATATTTTACTTCAATTGTTTTGCGTTTGGTTTCAAAAACAACACTTTATTATATTAGGTGTTTGAATCAAACTCTCATTTAAGATTCTGTGTCAAGCTTTCGGTGGTATTTTCCAGCTTCTTCAGGACCTAGATTTTTTAAAAATTTTAAATGAACTAATTGTACATTTAAAAAAAATTACAATGAATTAATATTAAAAATTGGTTCTGTAACTTGCATGTTCATAAATAAATTGTAATTACTATTGATGTAACGAATAATGATTTTCGAAAGAAACGGATATTCGGCAAAGTCAGAAAGCCGGTTACCGGATTATCCGGTCAGATAATACACTTATTATATATGAGTCGTATAGATGCAAAACTCACTATGTGCAAATTTTAAGTTCTGAGATATTTGCAAAAAACTGTTATAGCTAAGTGTAATTGTATTTTGATGATAAAATCTTGTTACTAGATGGCAATACTTATTTAAAATCGTAAATTATTGGTTTTATACATTATTAATTCATACAAAGTAACTGTTTGCTTTCCACCAATAAAAATTTTATTGGTGGAAAGCAAACAGTTACTTTTGCATCTAAACTATCAACGCAAGTAGTGAGTTTTGCATCCAACACTAAACTTTAAAGAGTGTTTCTCATATTAAATACTGAGTTTTTTTTCTAACTAACCTAAATATCGTATTCCTTGTAAAATTCTACGTCCAAATCGCGCAAAATCTCATTTTTCACTTTTTGTCGAATAGAGAAACAAATTATTGCCAAAATATCAATTTTTACACAATTAATTAAACATTTATGTTTCAGTTTTACATTTTTTATTATTATTGTGCTAATATAATTAATTTGTCTTATGTATTTTTTAGAATATTTTTTTTTTATTTTATTTTACAATTTATTTATTATTAATTTAAAGAAAATATAATTTAGAGGATACAAAATACATTACAAACATCCTTTACACCACGCGAAACTTGAACACGCCATATTTTATTATCTATTTAAATAAAAATGTATTTTTATATATCCTATTTATTTAAAGGGGTATGTATAAATAAATATTTAAATATGTCAATGAACGCCAGATAATAGGAATTTCATTTTAAGCTATTTGCACGTCAGTTTATGCAAATTAACGCCAGATGTTATTTTAAAGTGCATGACAAATAATATGATTGTGAATTTCTATTAATGGTTGTTACATTCTCCTATTCTAGCGCTAATTCACCATTTTTCAGTGTGCATAAAAAGTAAAATACAAACTTTATAAATTATATTTTATCCAGCCGGATAATATAGTAATTATCCAGTTACTCAAAAAAAATTTTAGATAAATTTATGTATTATATTTTATAAGTTTATGTTTTGTATCATTTAATTGGACTGTTGCCCTGTTTGATGTAACGAAATAAATAAATAAAACGAAAATCCATTAAATCTTTAATAATAATTTTTATTTAATTATTTATTTATTAAATAAATAAATTCAATACAAAATACGTCACAACGTATGTAATGTTATACAATATCTCGCTTCTTTCTAAAGCTAACTATTAATTCAGAATACTACATTCATTTAATAGAAGTAAAAATTAAATATTTTCATAATATGAATTTCTTTGTACCTACATTATTTAAAAGTGCTGCGTAATATTTTAAATAGGATTACTATAACATAAGATATACTTATTTGGAATGGGTTATTACAATAATGGTCTTTGTTTTACAATTATTTTCTGTTCCAAAAAAATTATGTTTATATTTCTTATAAATACTTTATAATTTCAAATAAATATTTATTATACATTTTACGTTGAGACCGGTTGCGGTATGTACGATAGGATAGGCATAGTAGGCGATACCTAATTTATAACTTCAACAAATTTAGTTTCTGTTTAGTTCATTTTTAATCAATATTTTATATTCTTTTTTAATTAAATTCGAAAAATCTTATATCTATTTTCAAAATAAACACTTATTTAATACTTAAATTTACGTTACATAAGTAATAACACAACTAGATTCAATTTATTTGCGTTTTATAATACATTTACTTTGAATGCAAAACCTAAACTTAAATCAACTCAAACATAGTAAAAAATCTTTCAGAACTCGTTACATTAAAATAAAACTGCTTTATGTTAAAGTTCTGTATCAATATTTATTTATAATTGACATTTCAATGAACTCAACTCAAGTTTTCCTGATGAAAACAGAGGTGAGTTCGTCGAAACGTCGATTATAAATAAATATGAATACAAAACTTTAACCTGAAGCAGTTTCATTTCAACTCAATTTGCTCATTTTCCAAAATTGCGCTAAAATTGTTTTAATAGCAGAATTTATTGAACAATTCACAATAACATTACCAAACTTAGCCTACTTAGTTACTATTTTTTTTTGTGGAACTGCATATTTGGCTGTATTTGTAAAATATTTTTTTCTCTAAAATTCCGTTAATAAACACTACAAAAAAGTACTTAGTCATTTAAAGAATATAAAGAGGAAGAAAAATACATGGTTTTCATCATTTTTTTTTTTAATCATAGCAAATCCGTTGCAACACAAACAAGGCAACTACACTTAGGGCAATAAACAATAACTAGTCAAAACACACTTTTCTTAAAATTGATACATGGTTTACAAAAATATATATCTTTTTATTTATGATTTTTTAATAAAATTTGTATTTAAAACTCATTTTATTCCGAAAACAAAAAAAAATATATTCTATCAGTTTTTCAAAATGTTTGTTACTTTGGACTAACAAAAAGAAAAATTGAGGGACTCAGAGAAAAACTCGGTTAAGTAACAAATTCTAAGTTTAGGCCATTTCTTCAAACTAAAAGTTAAAATGTATTAGAAAAAATTTGCAAAATGATAACGCTTCACTAATTAAAAATAGAGTTGAGTTTTTAAACTTTAACATAGTAAAAAATCTTTCAGAACTCATTATATAAAATAAAACGGCTTTAGAACTCAACGTCCGTCTTCATGAGGAAGACGAACATTGATTTCGTCGAAACGTCGATTATTAATAAATATTAATACAGAAATTAAACCTAAAGCCGTTTCTTTTTTTAAAGCTTTGTAACCTGTTTTCTCAAAACTTAGAAAATGTTACTTGACCTGGTTCTCCTCTGAGACCCTCAATTATAAAATATCGGTGGATATTTTGTTTGATTGACAGAACACAAAAGGTCAATTCGTCTAAATCATCCAGATAAATCTGCTATTGTTAAACATGCTTTAGAATATCTTCATGATGTAAAATTTGAAGATACAGTAATAATTTGCCAAGCCAATCAATATTACCAGCAAATTAATAAGAAAAGTAATAGAGATTTATAAAAAAAAGAATAATATGAAGAAAACATTGATTTAAAAAAAATTTGGCTTCCAGCAATTAAAAATCTATAATTTTTAGGATCTAGTTACTTATATGTTACCTAGTAACTTGTTACTATATACTCTTATTTACTTTAATGTCATTGATAAAAAATTGATCTGATGAAGACGAGCGTTCAATCTCGCCGAAATGTTGTTTTTATATAAATAATTAAACAGAATCTGATCCTAAAACATTTTTATTTCATGTTATTTCTTCAAACGCAGGGTATAAACCGGTTAATTAAAAAATTAATAACCAGTCAAAATAATTCTAATATGACCTAAAATCCGTAAGTGTATCTATTTGTAAACAGGAACGGGTTAAAATTGTAATGAGTCTCACCCCTGAATCCAGCACTGTTTATATAAAAGTCCACAAACTGGCACTGATTAAGATTTCAAAAAAAAAATAATCAATAGGCGGCAAAATCTACCTTTAACAATTTTATAATCAATTCATTAATACATTTTTTTTTTGTTTAATTTACCTTAAACTGCATAAACAATATTATAATTAAATTAAACATTCTAAGAATTACTCTTTATGTAAATTCAAGTACTTATGTAAAAATTTGAAAATCTCATTTTAGATTTAAAACTTTGCGATCAAGAAAATTGCTCTATTTACAATCAATAAAAAAATAACTAATATTTTATTATATTTATTTATCTTAAAACCGGTATTAGTTAAAACTGAATTTAAAATTGAGCTCATATTAATTTTTCAAATATATTCTAAAATTAAAAAAAAAAAATGCTAACTAAATTCAATTAACACATAAATATCTAAAAGTGATTAATGCTAATCTAACTGATTTTTGAAAATTAAATAAAACAAAATTTTAATCAAAAAAAAAAAAAATTAAATAAATATATTTAACTTACCATTTTCGCTGTGTGAATTTTCTGTTATATTCAAATCACAATAAATTTGAGTGATAATAATTGAAATGAGGAGCAGAAAAGTTGTTGCAGTTTTCGGTTGCATTTTTCGAAACTTGTCAGGTGCATACTAAATCTCAGATATATAGGCCATATACGGAGAGCCCTCCATAAAATTTTCTACTCACGAACAGATGAGATGTATATAGTGCATTTTTATCACTGTAATGCTATTTGCCTAAGCTGAGGCAATCATACAGGGCGATTTTTATTTATGTAAATCGCGTTACTTCAAGGTTACATTTAGTTAAATATGCGGTTACTTATTGTTATGTTACCAATGTGAAAAATAGATATTTCTGATAAAATGGCTTTGCTTTCCAAGGTTTCGAACCGAAACTAAACCGATAGGTACATGTTGAAACACGAGCGTTAACACAATGTCTATATATTAATACGTGAGATGTGGCATAGTTAAAGTTTATATGGAGAAGAAGTGCAGAAAGATAAAATTTATGTATAATATGCTACAAATACATTAAAATAAATAAAAAATTTAAAGTTGGTCGATAGAGTTTCTGCAATGCGGTTACGTTATATGTGTTGCCTATAGCTTAAGGGGGCAAGAAATTAATCTAATTGTATAATTATTTATTTACTTTGTATTAAGTTTTCATCTAGTTTTTATAATTAAAGGTAATTTTTATTTTTTCTAATTATAAATGAATAAAAATCCTGTATAGAAGAATTTATGTATGTAAAATTAGTTTTTGGTTTTCGAAGATTGCCGCTGGGACTTGACTAGCGCTAGTGTATACGCACATAAACTGTCAAACTGACATTCATCATGTGTCAAATATTTGTTTATTAAAAATAAACATAAACACTTCTTTTTAATCATGAATATTGAAATAGATCAATATGATTCTGTTTGTAGAACTTGTTTATTGGAGAAAGATAATATGAAAAGTATTTTTAATATCGCGGAAATATTAATGACTTGTGCTCCGATTCAAGTAAGTAAATAAAGCTATATTCTATTGATATGTATACAAATTGATGTGTTATTGAAATTTAAGATAGAAGAAAAAGATGGATTACCAACAAATATTTGCTCCGAATGTATTAATCAAGCTAATCAGGCATACAAATTTAGGTTATTATGTGAACAATCCGATAACTTATTGCGGAAGAACGTTATTAAACAAGAAATTGTTTGCGTTACGAGTAATAGGTTTGTTATTTACATAAATATAATTATTATTATTTAATAGTTAATACTATTTTTTTCGTGTAGATCAGATAGTAGTTCTGAAATAATACAAGAAACTTATTCTATTCCACATGAAAGAGATGTGCCTTTAATAAATAAGAAATTATCTATAACATTTAGAAACAGTAATTTACATAAAATTAGGAGAAAAGGTAAGTACTTGATTTTTAATTCTATAAAGTTACAATTTCACAAATAATTTTTATATTTAGCTGGCAATAAAAGAACTAATACAGAAAAATCAGTGCCCAAAGAAGAAATCAATGAATTTGACGATAGAAACTTCTCTGATCACGATAATTCGGATAATTTTAATAAAAATGTAGAAGAAAACGAATTAAGTTGTCGATATTGCGATATGAAATTTCGTTATAAAGTTCGTTTGAAAAGACACGAACAGAAACATTTGCACGGCTTGAAATGTCATCTGTGTGGTAAATACAAATAAATTTTCAATTCTAATCGGTTTTCTTTTTGTAATAGTTAAAATCGATTTGTAGAAAAAGATTTTTCAACGATAAAACAATTAAAAAACCACATAAATATTCATAGTCGGAAAGGCGCTCACTTATGTCAGACATGTGGAAAACAATTTACACTCCCGGAAAACTTAACACGGCATCAACGAATTCATTCCGGAATTCGACCATATAAATGTCCGATTTGCGACAAGTAAGTAATTTTCTGGGCTGAAAATTCGATACACGGAAAACTTCTTTAATTATGAATTGAACAAATCGCAAAATTTCTATTTGACTAATAATATGATTTCTAGATCGTTTACGCAGTCGAATGAATTGAAATCGCATCTCGTAACGCATTCATCGGAGAAACATCATTTATGTAGTGTGTGTGGTAATAAATATTCCCGATTGATCTCGCTTCGTGTTCACATGAGAAGAATGCATTCCATACCACCAAATCATCGACCTTATATTTGTTCAGTTTGTGGCAGAAGTTTTAAAGGTAGCTACATAATCCATTATTTTTTTAAAATTGTATTTAACAATTGTGCCTCCAAAGTGCCTTATTAATCAAATCAGATTTTATTTAGCTTTAGGGCTAGTTAATTACATTCTAATACATTTTAAACATTTAGTATTTTATTAAATTTTAGATTGTCACTCAAATATTTTAGGAAGCAAACCATGTTGTATTTTAAATATAAAAATAATTTCCGACATTTCTAAAAAAGATTTAACCAGATATCTAACTAGTTAATTAATTCATATCTATTACAACGCAGTATTACTCTTATGGCTCGATTTTGAATTGCTCAATTGTTGACAATCTAGTGGCTTAAGCTCGATTTACATTATACTAGATTCGGCTAGAAACTTTGACTAGATTTGAAACTAGAATCGTCTTTAAAGTAGTTAAAACTTTTTATTTAAGGCGCATGTTCATACTTTTTAGTTGTACGCAGGCGCGGAATTGGATGTGAGTTAGGTTTGCCAACATCCAAAATATACGTAGTTTATATACCAGTTTGTTATTGTGTGAAAGTAAGAGGTTAAGTACAAAATGAATTTTCATAGACGTAAACAAGAAAAACTAGTTAAAATTTCTAAGATTTTGAAGCTTTCTGAATTACTTAGTTACGCATTTAAACTTTGCACAGAGTTGGTAGCACTGAAATTACCGCTAGTGCGCAGGTCTAGTATAGAACCTTGCGATGAAAAATTGGTCAGAACCTAGTTTGAAAATCAACTTCTAGACGATTCTAGTTTGAAAACTTGGCTGGATTTTTTTCTGATTTACATTTTCCAAGTTTTGACAAGTGCGTCAAGTATGTAATCTAGTCAAAGTTTCTAGCCGAATCTAGTATAATGTAAATCGAGCTTTAAGCCCCATTCAGACTGCCGTTTTAGTTATTGCAGTAGTTATAGTCGCAGTTGTAAGCATAAGAAAATACATGTAAGCTTATGGGAATACAATGCGCATGCGTGGTTATTGCAGTAAGACATAGCAGTAGTTGTAAGCAGCCAAACATTTGAACAGGCCAAACTTTCTAGTTAAAATTTTACATAGTTGTAAGAATTGGCCAATCAGAGTTGAGTGAAAAGAGATAGCACTATTTTTTATTTAGAAACGTCAAACAAATGTCAAACAAACGTCAAATTCATAAAATATATTAAAATGGCGACTTTAGAAAGCAAAATTAATCAAATAATATTTAATTATTATTAATATTATTATTATTATATTATTATTATGATTATTTAATTATTTTATTTATTTATTTTGTGTCAAATGTGTCATTGCAGTACGCATGCGTATGTAAAAATTTCACTAGCATCACAAGCCAGTGTGAATGGTCAAGTATGCTTACAACTATTACTACGGCAATAACAAAAACTGCAACCGCAGTCTGAATGATACTTTAGACTTATCGATTAAATGAATTAAAAAAACGTTTTATAACAACTTATTTCACAAGCTATTGTTTTCCTTTCCAGATCGTCGCGATCTGTCCCAGCATATGTCGATTCACAAAGGCGAACGAAGTCATGTGTGTAAAGTATGCGGTAAAGCATTTAATCGAAGTAGTAATTTACGTGTCCACGAGCGAATTCACAGCGGTCATAAACCGCACGTGTGTCCCGTTTGTCAACGGGCTTTTATACAGAAACATGTTTTAAATACACATATGCGTACACATCCGCTTTACTCTGCGCAACAAACGATTATGACAGCGGTCGAGAAAACCGAAGCCATCTTAGGCGTATAGTCGCATCTAAAGAACAAACTACCTAATTTTCTTATTCAAGTCATGTTTTTCTGCGATAAATCGTAAGATTTTAACAAATATTTAAACGTCCACTTAATTGCATTGAACTCATTTTATAAGTAGTTGATTTAATAAGTTTGGAAGGTCTTGCAAATCTATTAAATCAACAAAATATTAGTATTACTATTTTAAAATATAAAAGAAATTTTGTAATACTCCAGTTATTAATTTACGCAAGACTGATTGAAAACATAAAATTGTTCATTTATACTTTTAAAGAAAAGTATGTTTGTGATCATTTTTTAACTTTTTTATTTTTATTTTTTACACACATGTTATAAATTTTTATATGTATTACTTGTAAATATTTTATAATAAATAAATATAGCTTTTAAAATAAAATTTCTTCTTATTTGTCAAATTTAAAATCTGTTAATACAATGTAATAGGAAAAAATACTTGCAAACATCTAGAAGTAATGCACAAGATAATTAATTCATATTTTAATAAATTAATAATTTCGAAGGCTTACTGTAAATAGAATAGTATTATCGACTGATGCAAGGTTACATAATGTATATACAAATTTTTCATTATTAAATTTTAAGTAGTACAGAGATATCTGAAACAATTTCATGAAAATATACGTATTCAAATTAAAAAAGAATAATTAGATACTTACAATATTCGAAAATTCTTCATCTACAATTTGATTTTGATAAAAATAATTCAATTCGTCCTTGATACGTTCCGTCTATTAGTATATTTGAATATTTATTTTCAAGTTAGGAAATAAAAACTATTACTGAATATTGTCATCAAGTTTAAAATCATTTTTAAACAAATTGAAAATACTGAACGACTTACCTCATTTTTAATTTGATTAATACGATAGACGAATATTAAAATTAGAATTACGTACAATAAATACCAATTTAGAGTTGATTTTAAAACCTCCATTATGTTTCCAAAACTAAGTACCATCCATGTTGTAATTATATATAAAATAAGTGTTATCGCTACAAAACAGCTTGTAAAATTTATAGTTAATATCGAATTAAAACAAATATTGATGTTTTCGTAACAATTCTTTAAGTTTTTATACAAATATACAAGCTTATTCAATTGTTCTGTCTTATCATTAATTTCGTAACTCATTAGGATATTGTTGTTATTAAAAATATATTTGATATTTTTACGTATTATATAATATCGAATTTGAATTACGCATAATATTGCGTAAAAAAACGAATTAATTCCCGTTACGTTTAAAATATGTATAACGAAATACATGTATTGATATTTTGATGAATATATATCAGAAAAACTTACAGCTAAAACCAAAATTCCAAAGCTTAACAATAAAATTATAATTTGCATTTGATAGAAATAAATTGTTTTGTAACTGTAATTTTTTGTTAGCAACCATTTCCAAATCTGTTTATCGATTTCGTTAATTTGTGTTAATATTTCGCTTATTCGTTTTCTTTGAATAGGAAAAAATAGAACGTTAGATATTATATTTAAAAATGATAAAAATTTCATACTCATAACTGGTAAAAAATCTACTGTACTAGCATCATAAAAGCATTCATAAGAAAATATTATATTATAATAAAATGATATTAATATTATCGCAATTTGTGTTATTAGTATAAATATATCTTTCTTGAAGAATTTAAACTGAATTTCTTTGTTATATTTTTGTATTGTATATGGACAAATTCCAACAAATTTACAGAAAATATAAATTGATTTAATACTATCTATTAAGTTAGGTGATTCGACCATTTTAGTAAAAAATCATTAATAAATATTAGCTTATTAATATAACACATTACTTCATCAAGTCAAACACATATCTAATTTGTTTATATTACTCATAAAAACAAACAGTACCATTTTACTTTGGTCGCTAAATTAAAATATTAAATATTCATAAAATGAAAAAAAAAATTTTATGAATTAATTATTTTCAGAAGCTCTAGATCAGCGTTTCCCAACCAGTGCTCCGCGGAGCTCTTAGGGCTCCGCGTGCACTTCTCAGGGGCTCCGCATCCGTTTCACAATATAAAAGAAATAAAAATCAAAATCAAAATAAGAAGATTACAGAAAATTACATTCTGAACTAAAATTTGCCAATATGAATGGTGTCCGAGTGCAGCGGCGCTTAAATGCAGAACCAGATGTTCGCCTGCAATTATCGATTAAACCTGATATAAGTAAACTGTCTAAAAAAGTACAACCACAGAAGTCTCATTAAACGCTTAAGATTATTTTATGTTTTCTTATGTCATTTTATCTACCCCCTTTTCCAGTAACTAGTAAAAAATTTACTTATAAGGTATAAGGGGCTCCGCCACAGAAATTGATTCTAAAAAGGGTTCCGCAAGTCAAAAAGGTTGGAAAACGCTGCTCTAGATCAATGTTTTATTGTTAATTTTGTTGATAATTTGTAGCTATGGTGAGTTTTAAAAAAAAATTGATAATAAAACCTAATAAAATGTAGCTTAAAATCATTTGGAATGATTGTTGTACAAGATTTTGAAATAAACAAACAAACAATCCACTTTATATATTATAAGTTAATGAACATTAAGTTTCATAATAGTATATTTTCAGACTTTTAATTCTTACACATAATATTATTTATTAATATGTATATATATATATATATATATATATATATATATATATATATATAAAATTTACGTAAGGCATTATTAAGTACTTATAGAAAGCATTTTAGAAAAATTTGTACCAAACAAAGAAAACAGATACAGTTAGTAATATTAAATGATTTACTGCAAAGGCACTCGTAGTGATAGCAAAACTTCTAGTGACTCCATAAATACCAAAGCCTAGTAATTGTTTAACAGACACATCAGTCTTCATTACAATTTCTTTGTGACTATGCTCCTCTTTGACAGTGTAACTGTAAGTGTTAAATGGAAGTGTTTCTAAGAAATAGTTAACAGTCGATGGAAATATGACTGAATTGGCATCTTTCGAGAATTTGCCTCGTATTTCAATCGTTTGGAATTCGATTGGTTGCTGAGTTGTTGTTTCCAACCAATTACCACAAGAGTCTACCGTTTCGCTAGAACAAGCTGCGAGACCGCAAATTTCAATATTGTCATCGCGTACTTCAAAAGATCTGAGGCCTTTGTAAGCTACAGCTCTAAATAAATAATTAAATTAGTTAAATTAGTCATTTTATTACTTAATTAATATATGTATGATGTGGTAATGAGATTTTTATGTGGAGTATGTTGGGTGTAAATAGGAGAAATCGGGTGTAAATAGGAGAAATCGGGTACGAAATAGATTAGTGTGTGATGAGTGTCAAATTGAAGAAAATGTTAGTCAATTAAGATGGTACGAATATATCTTGAGCGAATGTCTAATTAACGTTTATATGAATGATTTTACCAGTGGACGTCCGACGAGTAGTTGGAGTGATATGATTGAAGGTCCTTAATTTTATTAATCAAAGTAATTAACTTTTTGTAGTTTGAAAACGGAATTTTATATCATTACAGATCCAGAAAAATCATCATTTAATTGAATAAATAAACTATAAAATATGTTACTATGTAATATTTACAATAATTATTTTTTTATATTGATGATACGATTATATCTTAGAAAAGTGATTTGTATTTTAAGATTTTTTATCAATAATGAACTTTGTATATTAAAATCAAAACTGTCTGTATTTTTATCTAATCAATGATAATGATGCGAATTATTAAAAATAAAATGTTTTCTTTATTTACCTGTAATAATAATCCGATGGTGTTTGATCGTATTTTAATGTAAAATAACAACAGAATTTGCCATGACATAACTCGTAATTATCCTCTTTAATTTCCGAAATTAATTTCGTTTGATAATTTGTGAAATTTTCTTTTTTAGTTAGTAGGCGTTCAGTTGCTATTGTTCTTGATTGAATTACAGGCGCGCCAGCCTAAAAAATTTTACTATAATAAATTCTTTAGATTAAAGTAATTATGCATGCCTCAGACAGTTTGTAGGTTGGAACAAACCTTATAATGATATTGAAACAATTTTAATCTGACAGAGGTGCAATGATAATCATATTTTAGTAAAGTTATGTCTTAAAATTACCTCTTTTCGCGTGTTTTTTTGCGTGACACCCTTTTGAATTTTCGATACATTGGCAACATGCAACGTTGTTCTTTTAGCCCAAGGCATGTAACTGGTTTCAATTTGAAATGGCGAATAAATACCACTTCCTCCGTTTCCAATTTTCGGTTCACTTAAACCGGCCGCTAGTAAATTGACGCCATTTGCTCGTGCCCAACCCGCTTGTGTTTGCACAGCTATTCAAAACAAAACAATCAATTACATATATGATGATTGTTAAAGGAAAATCAAATATATATACCGGTTAAAAATGGTAATTCAGAGAACCATGCAGTCGGATAAACAATATCGGTAACATTTTCGAATTGTGCAACAACCAACGCGGGCTTTGCAAACAAAATATCGAAACAGATGAACGTGCCGAATGTTACACCAAAATCGGTTTTAAATGTTACATATTCGGGTTGGTTTGTTATATTAAAACCTGGCTCGCCAAATAAGTTGAATTTGCGATATCTGAAAATTATATTTCAATCGGATTTGTGATTTCAATTCTTTAGGTATGTTTTATATTCAAAGTTTCAAATATATTCGTCGTGAGAAAGAAAATATGCAATGCTTGTTTTATAGAGCAATAATTTCAAATAGATCATTTCCCAAAAGCATTGTTTTTTTGTACGTTTTTGTAAAACGTATGGTGTGAACATTTTATGGTGTGAAAAATTTACGGCCTTTACAGTTTTCGTCTGCCAAAAGATTAGGAAACTACAATTTTTTGAATGAACTCACTACGTGAGATAATTTTGTAGTATGAAACAAGTTGTCGTAACATATTAAAATACAATTAAACTACGTCTATAACTTATGAATAAAAAAAGTAGTAATAAACAAAAGTTACCTAGCTATAACTGTGCCTGTTTTATCAAACACCAAATTCGTATTGTAAATAACAAATTGATCGGAGGAGCCTTCAATTTGAGATCGTTCGGGCAAATTAACAACTACATACATCTTATTATCTTTTGCCGCACAAGAAATACGTTCTACAAACTGAAATAAAAAGCGATCTATTATCATTGAATTATATTAATAAATGAGTCGTTTTCTTTGAAAGCGGTGTACGTCCATTTGGAAATATTTAAAGGTTTGTATTTGAATGGTAACTACGTAAATTAATATTGACAAAATGATAAAAATTTTGATGGATTTTCTTTTGGAAACTGTTTATAGATAGATAAAAAGCTTATAGCGTTATCATTAACTAACTTTTTGTCAGATATGGATACTACTTTCAAAGAAAACTGCTCAAATACAAATAACTTCTTACATCCGCCCACGGTTTAACATTGATATTTTCCTGGTTTTTTTCGTTGCAAGGATTAATATTTTTCGAAGGATCTGGTACAATCGAAGTAAAAGGTAAAAGATCAGCTTGATCGGAAGGCATATGTATGCCAGTTAGGCCACATTCTGGAAATACAATTATATCTGCTTTCTGCAAATAAAATATATTTATAAATACAAGTCAACGTAGGTAACTTATTTTCGAATAAAATCTTACTTGGTCTCTAGCTTTTCCAATTAGCGTTATATATTGGTTTACATTTTCATCAATTATCATTTTTGCGGATAAACTATCATTAGAATATGCATAATATTCAACAACGGCCGCTGTATAATAATCTTTATCGGTCTGAAAATATAATCTAATAAGTAAACAAATACAGAGGTATATTTTTAAATATTTACCTGTGCCAATAATGTATTAAGACCGGATAATAAAATAAATATTAGAAATATAATTGGCTTCATTTTTTGGCTTCAAAACTTCACGACTAGATTAATCTTAGCATCTAAAAGGTAATGACTATTAATGTACAAATTTATTTAATAAATCATTATTTGCTTAAACTCTCAAACTAGATAAGATAACAATAAAATAAAGTCATGCCGAAACATCTTAAAAAAAAAGTGTCATTGGTCATCTGCTAAAGTGTAAAACGATCTTCCTGATATGTTGTAAACGCGGCTGAAATTAATCATTCTAAAATTCAAAAATGATGTAATCTTGAATAATTTTGTAATAGCAATTGTGTATACTTAATTCGAAATACATTTTCAAATGTAAGTTTCTGCAATTTAAATAATTTACCTAAAGTAAGGTTATGTAAATATTTTCATTAAATTTTTCCGGTTTTTTTTTCGAAAATTATTAAAATACTTATTTATATGATTATGTTGATGTAATAATTATTACTTACTGGTAGAGTGCGGAAATGTGTTTCTTGTAGATTTTTTCTAATCAGTTTCCTTTGGTTTCCTTATACGTAGAATTATTAGTCATACATTTAGGAATAAACATAGAATAAGTAATATATATATACAGTTATATACAGGGAATAAAGTTAACGACGCAAAATAAAACATGTAATATCGATTTTAATTTCGAAAATAAATGTTTGTAAAATATTCAATTGTATAATTGCATATAGTTATCTATGTTGTGTACAATTATATTTTGAAGATTACATATTATTAGTATGGAAAAAAACAAATATTGTGTTTAATATTTATTCAAATCGTTATTTGCTTTAGTTTCATTAATATATTGAACGTTTTTCTACCAAGATTTATTAAAAATGTATATATTTATACTTTATACATGTTTTTCCCACATTCCGCAGCTTAAAAACTAAATTTTTTATCGTGTTGTATTATCTATGACATTGCGAGTATTATTTTCTATTTATTTTGTTCCCTTTTAATTATCACAAATGTTTACAATTAGTTATAACTGACTTATTTCATTTTCCGAATTAGTTTACGTTAAATATTTAGATTTATTTTCCCTGTATAATGTTTTTCTAACAAGATTTCATTGTAAATACCCTTGTGATTATGCTAATATTTTAATTGGTTTAAATATCAGGTTTTTCCATTACAAATATTTAATTGAATATATTTTCATTAATTTTCCTCTAAAGATATCTATTGTATTTATATTGATAAAAACAAATTTTAAATGTGCCGAAAATAGAGGTTATGTACCTTGGCAGGTACACTGTAAAAAATGTAATATATATTTATGTAATGAAACTATTACATAGCTATTAACAGTAAAATAAGCAGCATTTTTGCAATTTTGACTGTGATAATTAACGTAATATTATATTTTTTCTGTAAAAATATGTTAATTTACATCAATTTTTTTAGAGCGTATCTAGTTACGGCGCTAAATTTAAATAGATATACAATTTTTTTGTTACAGTTCTCCCCCTCTTAATAATAACAACGACAATGTATAACAGATGAATTAATATGCAAGAATTACCTGTACAACGACTCCCCACTTAGTTTTTTTTTGAGAAAGTTTTAGTTGAATAAATAACATAATCTGTTTTTATTTTCTGTTCAAAACTAAGAAGTGCCGCAACAATACGTTTAAAGGTAATCCGTAATCCTTTTACAACCATATTTTTTACAATCTAAAATAATTACTAGATAACATAGTTTATATTTGGTATATTACCGGTAAATAAAATCATATTGATTGATTTCTTATTTAATGCTGAAATAGTTAAGTTATTGGTAAAATTATGTTAGTTTATTTTGTTTGCTAATGTCGATCTTGAAGAAATTATTTGAAGGACATAATATTAATGGATTTTTAATTATGTGAGTTAATAACTTTCTAATTAACAATTGCTCACCAATTTTATTGATTGCATTGTTTTGCTTTTAAATTTTATTATGTTCGTTTTACAGATTTATTATTTTCTTTTTGCATGTCTTGTTCTGTCCAAAGAATGTTATACAAAAAAAAATAATATTGTTATTGTTTTCAAAATTAAAGTCATTTGACCTTCAAATTGCAATTTATGTACTAGTATTTTATTAATTAGTTCCTTCTTTATTACATAGTATTTAATGTAATAAACAAAAAAATGTAATATAATATAAATTTCTTTACTCAATAGTAGTAATTATTTTTTTGGATATAAAACTCATTACTGATAATAGATTTTCTATATATGTTTAGGCTCTCAGATGCATTTTTTTTTTTCAATTTTTTTTTTTATTTTAAAATATAAAATAGCTAAATTAATAAGAAAAATATAATTTGAAAAAAATTTCATCAAGCGTTTTGAATTTTTATTAAATTTACAGTCAATTTTAATAATGCAAATATCACAGAATATGATTATTTTATATTATTTATTAGTTTTTTTCCAACATTTTTAGTTAATTTTTAGAGTACTTTATTTAAAAAATGTTAGAACTGTCTTTAGCATTATTTATATTCTAAAATGTTAAATATAATAAAAAGTATTTAATTTATAAAACTAATTTATATTTGATATATAATAAAAGCAAAAATTAATACTGCTTTTAACTAAAAGTGTTTTAAAAAGAGCTTTGAATACGAGTCATTATCCTACTTAATCTATAAATTAAAATTAGCATTATTAATTGATAAATAAACTTATTATTATCAATCACTAATATAATTTTAATCTAACTACTTAACGTTATCTATATATACTTATATAAACAATTTTATTTTCTATAATCGCTTTGTTAAAAATATTTTTCAACACAAATATAAATTCGCATTAAAAGAAATAAAAATCACGAAACAGGTTAGTTTGGTAGTAAAAAAAATGTGTCAGGTAAAATAAATAAATTGAAAAATAAAAGGAACGAGTTTATTTTGCATTCATTTATTGGTTTATGAACTTGTTAAAAAACAAAAATTTTTTTTAGTGAAAACATATAAATAAGATGCAAGAACCTTAATTTTATCTTTGCACTTTGATAATGCTTCAGATCGAAGGCGAAACTAACTTATTGTTGAATATTATCTAAAAAAAACTTATAATTCTGTAACTAACTAATTATTGATTATAAATAATTTTATCTGAATTTCTCTTTAAGTATATATATATATACCTATATATATATCCAGTTTGTTTTTTTATTGTATTATAGTTTTGTTTTAGATTTTCAATAATGCTGGCGAGTTGTTTTATTTTTGTGATAATATTTTTGAGCTGGACTGCCAACACAACAAACGGGTAATTATTTCAGTTAATTAATTAATATTAGAAATTTATATTTAATATTTTTAAATCATATTTTATTCAAAATTCATTAGAATATATTTCGGATATGTGATAGATTTTTTTTAAATTCAATATTTCAATCTAAAAATATTCAATATTGTAAATTTCAAATAAGTTTATTTTTAATTTAAATGAACTAATTTGATTTTTGAATATAGTATTTTACGATTGATGTAAAATATTTGTTTTTTAAAATACAAGTTATTTTTTTTTTTTTTGTTAATTGCATAAGGATTTGAAAATATATTTGTTATATATACAAGCTTTTTAAATTCATAATTAAATTAAAGAATTATTTTTAAATTGAAATGATAAAACAAAACATTGAACCAGGCATTTTAAATCATTTCCATTATTTTTTAGAATATTTAATGCAGTTTTGAGTATAAAATTTTTTTTTATATAAATATTTTATCCGAAAATTTTATATAAATACTTATTAATTTATATGTTTCATACTTTATAAGAATATTTTCAACAAAAAAGATTGTTTTATTGACAAGACGTTAATGTTTTATATGCTTCATATAAAACGTTCTAAAAATTGTCCATCTTTATGTATCCAATAAAGAGTTAATTTAAGAACAATTTAATAATTATTTCGACAAAGTCAACGTTCGTCTTTATACATAGTTTATTCAATTTGCGATTAATAAATTTCTTAGTGCCGAAGCAGTATGGAGTTGGGAATGTACAAGCGGTCAATGTTTGAAAGTTCGTACATCGAATGAAGATGCCGTAAGTCTACCAGCCTGTAGATTATTCTGCGGGCCGTATGGTTCACTATGGCCACGTCCCAAAGGAACTATATCCCTAGGGAATCGCTTAGCTCATGTTAACATTAACAGTATTGATGTATTACCGAAAAATGCTCAGGCAAAATCTTCGGATCTTGTTCGAGAAGCTGGCTTAGTAAGTCAAATATTTTTTACATTGCAGTAATTATACAAGGTGTGTTAATTAATTATTTAATTAACACCTTGTATATAAAATTTTCTCATATTTTAATGATATATTTTTTTTAAAATAGCGTTTTAAAAATAATATCGAAGCAATGTTACCAAATCCAGAGCAAATGGCTGGAGGAAAATCTTTAATCGTGACAGTTGATATTAAAAATGCAGATATTACAGGTACTAATTATTGAGGAGCAGACTTTCAAAATGCGTTTTGTCCAAAATTCCATAATTTTCATGCAGAGGCACAATTAAAGTGACACATTTTTCGATTAAATCTGAAAGTGTATTTGGACAAAAAAAGTATTGAATGTCCAAGTAACTTTCAATATTTATTTCAGACGGGGCCAATATGCGTTTTGAATGTCGAATTTTTCTTAAAAGACGCGTTTTTGCGCATTTGGGATAAAATGCATTTTGAAAGTCTGCTCCTCAATTTTTCGATTTTATAATTGTTTATATTTACTGATTGAATTTTTTAGATTTAGCTTTGGATATGGATGAAAGCTATGCTTTAAATGTTAGTGAAACAAGTGACGGACGAATTTCTGCAGTGATAACAGCTGATAATTATTTCGGTGCTAGACATGGCTTAGAAACACTCGGACAATTGATTATTTACGATGATATTCGGAAAGAAGTACAGGTAAAAATAAATCTTACAAATATTTCTGTTGAATAAAAATACCTTAAAATAAAAACGGCTTTAGGCTTAAGTTCTGTAGTAATATTTATTAATAATCGACGTTTCGTTGAACTCAACGACATTTACAGTAAATAACAGAACATAGAAGCAAGTTACTTATTTGTTACATAGTAACTTGTCTCTTTGTTCTATTATTTACTGTACGTCAATTATTAATAAATATTAATATAGAACTTAAACCTAAAGCCGTTTTATTTTAACTATAATGAGTTCTGAAAGATTAAAAATACCTGATTTTCATATTATACGATTTTTATGAGTCCAAATCTTTTAAGATAAGATATTTGTGCTGTTTCGTTGCGCAAATTTCCTGTGCGATTTCGTTTGCGCAACAAAATCCCATAGAAAATTATTGCATCGTGTAAAATAGGCATAAGAATTATACCCTTACTTAACAACAAACTTCATTCAAGAAAATAGAGCATCTAACATCTATTTGAAAAATTAACACTTTTGTGAAACTCCTTATTGAAATAGAAATAAAAAAACTTTAGTAACTTTGAAAATTTCACTTTTAATACACAATTGTTTTGACAAACATTGTCATTATCATTGACAGTTTGATAATAACAATGTTTGTCGAAACTGCAGTCACTACAATTTTGTAATAAAGTGAATTTTTAAAGTTACTAAAGGTTTTTACTTTTATCTACTTTGCTTTTTTTTTTTTGATCCTACGATTTATATACGATGATGGTTTCCTTTATCTCTTTTCGTATAATATGATGATTTAGAGTAACTATAACAAATTTATTAAATGAATCGTGTAATATTTTGTAGATTGCGTCAAGTGTGAGCATAACCGATAAACCAGCTTACCAATGGCGCGGTATTTTATTAGATACAGCGCGTAATTATATTACAGTACCGACAATTAAACGAACAATCGATGCAATGGCTAGCAGTAAATTGAACGTATTCCATTGGCATATTACCGATTCGCAAAGTTTTCCATTCGTATCCAAATCGAATCCTAGTTTTGCTAAATTAGGCGCTTATTCACCATCGAAAGTTTATACGCCCGAAGATATTAAAGATGTAAGTCAATTTTATTCATTTCTTGACCTAAAAAATCGACTAACTTTATGAAATTTTTTTGCTGCGAAACTATAAAATATATCAAACTGCGGTTTTCTGAGGTGAAAGAATAGACTTTGAACTTCTCTTTCAGGAATTCTTATTTCTACTTTTGTTAGAAATCGTTCGAAATCTAATCCTTTCTTCGAAGCTTTCATCTGAAACAAAAATCAAAAGGCATCCTTGAAGATATGATATATTTTCTGATTTTTGACCGATTTTGTCCCGAATGAATATTTGTGGGAAAAAATCGGTCAAAAACCAGATAATATATCACACTTCAAAGGGTGCTTTTTGATTTTTGTTTCAGATGTACAGGGCAGGCAGGAGTTATCATTGTTACCGCACAGCAGAGCTTTGAAGCAAGGGTTAGAATTTGGGACGATTTCCAACAAAACTAGAAATAAAAATTCGTAAAAAAAGTTCAAAGTCTATTGTTTCACCCCCCGTAAATCGCGGTTTGATATTTTCTATAGTTTCACCGAAAAAAATTCATAAAGTTAGTCGATTTTTGTAGATCGAAAAAGGTGTTTCATATAAAATGAAAGAGAACTGAAAGATGTTTTTACCATATTTACACAATTTGTGCTAGATTGTCAAGTATGCGCGTGTGCGTGGCGTTCGCGTACTGCCCGAATTCGACCAACCGGCTCATGTTGGTGAGGGTTGGCAGGATACCGGTTTAGTAGCATGTTTCAATGCTCAACCGTGGAGTAGTTATTGCGTGGAACCACCCTGTGGCCAGTTAGATCCAACCCAGCCGAAATTATACGATATTCTTGAAGGAATCTACAATGACCTGTTTGAACTGTTTAGTACCGATATTTTTCACATGGGAGGCGATGAAGTAAATTCAATTAATCTTTGGTTTAAAGACAAGAGCGCTTATTTGTATTGTGTAATTGTATATTTTAGGTTTCACTTAGTTGTTGGAATTCTACGGAAAATATTGTAAAATGGATGGCAGAGAAAAAATGGGGTTTAGCCGAAGAAGATTTTATGAAATTATGGGATCATTTCCAAACTCAATCTGTAGAGAGATTATTCAAGGTTTGTTATGTTATTTTTTTTTTTTTTGCTAACTAAAACTCTGATGCTATAAACTTAATTCTCTTAAAAAGCATTTTAATATTGAGTAATGAATTACCTTGTTTGGTTTCAAATTTCTATTAAATTAGAACACGCAGTTGTGTAATTAATTATTGTAACTAGATCATTAAATTATATAATTTAATATTTCGACTAATTATTTTTTTAGAAAACCGGTAAAAAAATACCGTTGATTATGTGGACAAGCACATTAACAAAAGCACAATACGTTGAAAAATATTTACCAAAAGATGATTATATTATTCAGGTAAATAAATACGCTTCTCTTAACTTAACCTAACTTAACTTAAGATATGATTAAAAATTAATATAGGTATGGACAACGGGGGTCGATCCACTGATAAAACAACTATTGGAGAAAGATTATCGTTTAATTTTGAGCAACTATGATGCATTGTATTTCGATTGTGGTTTCGAGGGTTGGGTAACGGATGGCAATAACTGGTGTGCCCCGTATATCGGTTGGCAAAAAGTCTACGGTAATTTACCCGGAAAAATCGTCGGTGAAGATAAGAAGAAAAACATTTTAGGATCTGAAGCTGCTTTATGGACAGAACAAGTATATAACTACATTTACCTTAATATAGTAACAAATCTTTCAGAACTCATTAAATTAAAGCTTCTGTTTCACTTTAATATTTCGCAATTGGTTACCATTTTATTCAGCTTGTTTTTTTGTTAAAACTTACAGTTTTTGAGATAGAAATTAATTCGTAAAGACTGTAATATTTAACAATTTTTAGACGTGTTTTGAGATAAAAATTTGTGGCCGTTTTATTCAGCTAAAGTTTTATTAAATTCTGAAAGATTTTTTACTAAGTTAATATGAAAATAAAATGTCTGTGATTATTAATAATTCCTTTTTTCGTAAATTGAATTTCGATTTGAAATTGTAAATTTGTGTTTAGGTTGATAGTACGACAGTTGATAGTCGTTTATGGCCGCGGGCCGCAGCAATGGCGGAAACACTCTGGTCGGAGCCGGAAGAAGGCTGGCGTATGGCTGAGAATCGAATGCTGATACATCGTGATCGATTGGTAGAAAGAGGTGCGCAAGCAAGTGGAATGCAGCCACAATGGTGTTTACAGCATCAAGGACAATGTCCCATATAAATATATATACATAGAAATTGTAGTCGCAATTTTACAGAACTGTTTGTAAATTTGGGTTGTGGTTAAACGTTGTAAATAATCAATTATTTTGTCTTTTGTGATACGACTTTATTTTTATATAATTGTTATAAGTGCAATAAAAACATTTATCATTTTGTATTTTACCATGTTTTATTATTTACCTTGTTCACTTTATTTTACAATTACTTCTACCTAGAAATAGTTTTATATATAATACAAGGTGGTCCAGAATTATGTACCGTAATTGCTAGAGCTGATAGTACGTTCAAAAATAAGGGTACCTTTTTATATACACTTTTTCCAAAACTCAATAATAAGGGAGAAACATTAAATGAGTTGAGAGACAAAATCGAGCAAAAATTTACAAACTTACAAAACAATGCAGTAACATTAAATGGAATAATGCGTTCACTAAATAAAAGAATTAGATTGTGTATACAACAAAATGGAGGACATTTTCAACATCTGCTGTAAAACATTATTTTAGTGACTAATTAATATTAGTATTGTATGATTCTTTTGAAAGTTGTAAGTTTTCATTAAGTTTGATTAAAATGTTAAGTGTTGAAAAATGGTTTTTATTTCACCCCTTTAAAGGGTTGTATCTTCCTTATTATTGAGTTTTGGAAAAAAAGTATATATAAAGGTACCCTTATTTTTGAACGTACTATCAGCTCTAGCAATTACGGTACATAATTCTGGACTACCTATATATATATATATATATATATATATATATATATATATATATATATATATATATATATATATATATATACAGTATATACAGGGTGTAACAGAATAACTATTCCTAATTTTAACTGGAGTATCCTGGGCTCAGAATATGAAGATTTAATGCAAATCACTGAGATAAAATGTGGCTCCTTACTGAGCTACAGGGTGTTTTATATAAAAATTTAAAAACGATTTTTGCCCAGTACTTTAAAACTATTTGACGTATCCTTATCATACTTGGCAGGAAATGTAGGTACCGTACACCATACTAAATTATGTTAAATAAAAGTTTCTGGCTACTGCCAGTGGCGTACAACAAGGGCAAGTGAGAGGTTGATCCTTCCTAAATTCTACGCCACTGGCGGAATTGTCATTTTAGCACAATTTTTCGATTCTCCAATACTTTCTGTGTAAAAAACATACTCTTCCTTCCTAACGATAAAGTCACTGTTTTTCGAGATATTTAAAGTTAAACATAAGCTGCACCCTTGGGATTTTTTCAAAATTTGCTCAAAAAAATCTGAAAAAATTCAGTAAAATAGAGAAAAAAATTAGCTACATAATAACTAAATAACTTTTTCTCTAACTCATTCTGATTTGGGTGTAAAAATTATTGAAAATAAAAAAAATAAAATGCAAAAAATATTAATTTTCAATAATTTTTCCAGCCAAACCAAAATGAGTTAGAGAAAAAGTTACTTAGATATTATGTAGCTAATTTTTTTCTCTATTTTACTAAATTTTTTCAGATTTTTTTTAGCAAATTTTGAAAAAATCCCAAGGGTGCAGCTTATGTTTAACTTTAAATATCTCGAAAAAAGTGACTTTATCGTTACAAAGGAAAAGTATGTTTTTTACACAGCTAGTATTGGAGAATCGAAAAATTGAGCTAAAATGACAATTCCGCCAGTGGCGTAGAATTTAGGAAGGATCAACCTCTTACTTGCCCCTGTTGTACGCCACTGGCAGTAGCCAGAAACTTTTATTTAACATAATTTAGTATGGTGTACGGTACCTACATTTCCTGCCAAGTATGATAAGGATACGTCAAATAGTTTTAAAGTACTGGGCAAAAATCGTTTTTAAATTTTTATATAAAACACCCTGTAGCTCAGTAAGGAGCCACATTTTATCTCAGTGATTTGCATTAAATCTTCATATTCTGAGCCCAGGATACTCCAGTTAAAATTAGGAATAGTTATTCTGTTACACCCTGTATACAAAGTCTTTCTACTATGCCCAAATAATTTTCCTCCGAACATTCCTATCTAGACTTTTGCTTCATCCACATTCATGATAACTTGCACACATGCTATTTTATATATATATATATATATATATATATATATATATATATATAAAATAGCATGTGTGCAAGTTATCATGAATGTGGATGAAGCAAAAGTCTAGATAGGAATGTTCGGAGGAAAATTATTTGGGCATAGTAGAAAGACTTTGTGCCATAACTTTTGGATACATGGTGTGATTGTGTATGAATATATTACAAAAGAAACTTCAATCCAAAACATTTTTACTTTGTGCGCACTTTAAAAAACATTTTTAATCTGCTCACTTAAAATAATAACAAATAATTTATAACTATATAAATATATGAAAATGAATTTCAAGCATTTTTTAGGCTGGTGGTCGATCTATCCTTGTCCCATATATCGTAGATGGCATCCTCAGTGCTTAGTCACCAAGATCTGCAACGAGGATAGATCAATCATGGCTTATACCAGCCCAGAAAATTCTATAAATTCATTGAAAACCTACCGTGAAAGCCCTGAAGATTACTATATACCATTCGTATTACTTAAATGTAACGTGGATTGCGTGTATTTTGTTTAATAAATTAAATTTCTAAATAACTCTTATATACAGCACAACATTAATTTATAATATCAATTTTTTTTAGACATCTTATGATTATGTATGCCAATCAATTCATTTTTGAGTGATTACGCACAACAATCAATTAAAGTATTATTTTTATCAAAATAAAATTGTTATACTTACCGGCAATAAAGATTAATAACTCCGATAAAACTATTAAACATTGTTTTAACACACAGAGATATTTATTAATTTAAATCTAATCTAATCAAATGGGATTAATCGAAAAGTACAGATATCGTAATTATTTTATCAATGTAGATTTCTCATTTTCGAATTTATTTATTATCCTATCTTCTTCCGTTCAATCGAAATCGAAATAAATCTATCTATGACAAAATGTTGTGCGGTCGAAGACGATCTACGAGTGTTGAACGAGAAGAGAAAAAGATTTCGAACGAAATTGATTTAAAAATCAAACAATGGCACAAAGAAGAAAGTCCGATTATAAAATTGTTGTTGTTAGGAACGGGTGAAGCGGGAAAAACCACTATTATTAAACAAATGAAAATCTTACATATTAATGGATTCTCAGACAGGTAAATAAATAAGTGTTATCAATTTTCCTATTTTAGTTGTATTTATAATAATTATTTACTACAATCGTTTAAGAGCGTATGTAACCTAAAAAAATCGACTAACTTTATGAATTTTTTTCTGCGAAACTATAAAATATATTAAACCGCGCTTTTCTGGGGATTTTTTTATATCGAGAAAATATACAACTCCTGAATGTAAAAACTAAAAGAATTATTATCTGGCTTATGAAACGACTTTTACTAAGGCGTTTTTAAAGTTTATCGACTCTTTCTGTAAATACCCTGTATTATATAAATACTTTTGTCCTCAGTGAAAAGCGAGAAAGAATAACAGATATACAACGAAATATCCACGAATCAGTTTACGATTTAGTAAGACATATGAATATATTAGTACCAGCGATTCCATATCAATTTGAAAAAAGCGAGGAATCAGCCAAATATATTCTGGATATTGGTGAAAAAGCTCCTGAAAATTTTACTGATGTCGGTACAGAATAATACCTTCAAATTATAAATAGATTATATTACAAATATTAATTTCCGCAGGTATATTTCGATCATGTGACACAATTATGGAATGATTTGGGCTTAAAAGAATGTTATAAAAGATCAAACGAATTTCACTTAATTGATTGCGCCAAATAGTAAGTTGATTTTAATAATTTTTATTTGAAAAATAATAATAATAAACTACATTATGTGTAATAGTTTTTTAGATAAGATAAATGTTATACGAGAGGAGAATTATTTACCGAGCGAACAAGATATTTTATATAGTCGTAGAATTACGACAGTAATTACGAAAATTGAATTTACGATGAAAGTACCGAAGAAATATGGTGGTGGCACGCAAACATTCTGGATGTTTGATGTTGGCGGGCAAAGAAGTTATCGGAGAAAATGGATTCATGTACGATGTTTCAATAATTTATTGTTATTTTCCAATTTGTATAATCTGGAAATATGTTTTAGGTATTTGCTGGAATCAACGCGGTTTTATTTTTAATTGCCACAAATGATTTTGACCAGAGATTACGCGAAGATTCGGACACAAATCGTTTACAGGAATCAATCGATCTATTTGAAAATATTTGGAGTAATAAGTATGAAGTAGTAATATTATTTAATTGAAGCAGATAAAACTCTATCATTTAAAAAATTCAATTCAATATCTTCGATTTAGTAAAATTTTCTATTGGAAGCAATTAATAAGTGTTTTTTTACTTTGTATCTTTTCCAAATGAAATTGTGCAAAGCAAATAAGTGAAATATTTATATTTCACTTATTATAACTAGAGAATTATCTATAACGATTCGTTAATTTTTGTCTAGGTTCCTAATGCAATCCGGTTTTATTATATTTTTAAATAAGCAAGATTTACTTCGCGAGAAAATCAATAATGGTAAAAAAATTGGGAAATTTTTTCCGGAATTCGATGAATTTCACATAACTGAAAAAGATGGCAATCCATTTGATGAATTTGATCGAACTAGATGTTTTATTCGACATAAATTAGAGGTAAATAAAATAATTTTGTAGAAAAATAGTGATAATTTAACAATATATTTTTCGTTAGGAAATAACGAAAAAAAGACGAACCATTACAAGAATGTTAGCAGGAAAATCGATTTTAGAAGAAGATATTATTAATCGAGAATGTTATTTTCATTTTACAATCGCCACAGATACGAATAATGTTAAAAAAGTTTTCGATGATGTACATAGTATGATTTTAACCTCAAATTTATTAACAGTGGGAATATTTTAAAACATAGCCTGTATTAATAAATAATTTAATAAAATATTTGAAAACTTTTACTCAAAATAAACAAATACTGGGCAAGATAATGTCTCATGGTTTGTAGGTAAAATTACATTTTTTTTAGAATGTATTTATTTTCAGCCGGGCATGCGCATGCGTTTATGAATATCATTATTAACTATCGTCACTGACATTTTTAATGTGTACCTTTTTATTAATTTATCAAAATAAAATATACATTTTTGTACAAAAAGAAAACAAAAATTATAATCTTATTCCATTAAGATTACGTAATACATAAAATATTTTCTATTAAAAATGCACATTGTATATAATTCCATAAAATATTATAATAAAAATGACAGAAAATATTGGATCCTACTTACAAATTTGCTAACGTAACTGCAAAGTTTTTTTGTAATTGTATTTCGGAATAAACAATGGACGCGCGCATGCAAATATACAAAATAGTAGTAAAACTATTTGAGTATAGACCATTTTAGTTGCTCCTTGGCTGATTGTAAAACCTAAGAGAGAGAGAAAGTGATTGTTGTGTTTGTGAAATTTTTGTCACCAAAATAGACCGTGAATTGCGTTTGTTACCTGCGCGACAGTCTGCTCGCCCAGCGGTAAATCATCGGTACGGAGCGCTACACGACTCACCACCGATGTGGAATCAGCATCCAAAATTATTCTTTTCATTCCGAGAACAAAACCAAATAACCAAATGTTAAGACATTTTTGGAAAATAGAATTTTCATTTCGATTTTTCAAAGCGTACACTTTCTTATTTCGTATATCCAATAAAAACAATTTGAAAAGATTTATTTGAATGATTTTGATGGTATACGTTTGCGTGGACGTCCGATGAGTAGTTGGAGTGGTATGATTGAGTGTTTTGTGTGAGCGAAAGTTTCCAAGTAGTAGGAATAAAAGAGCATGCTGTGAGAGGAATTATGAATGTGGATGAAGCGAAAGTTGCTTGTTTGAATAGGAATTTTTGGAGGCGACTGATTTCGGGATGATGGAAAGAGTTTGTGCCACACTCTTTTGGGTACATAGCGTGATTGTGTATCTATGTATGGATGTATGTAAAACAAACTGATAAGTATGAAAAATTAACATTAATAATTCACTATTAATGGGATTATCGCAATATTTTATTTAAAAAAAATTAAGGGCCGGTTGCACAAAACGCTTTGTAACTTAACTTTCTCGTTAACTTACCAACGAATTAAGCTAACAACGTATTATAAAACAAGTACTAAATTCGGTCAGTCAAAACACCAAAAATGTAAATAAAAATTGAAACAAAACTCACCCTCCGTCACAAATTTCATCCATCGCCAACATAACAATGTCCAAAGACTCCAAAACTGCTCTTTTCTCGACGTTTTTCCTTAATATTTGACTAACAGAATCATATAAACAGTTTAATACACTCATAAGGATTAGCTAAACAAAAACAAAATAATAATTAATACACTTCAGTAGTAATAGTTATATTAATTTACCTCGTTTTCATGTGAACTACCCATAACGTAAAAGAATAGATCGACATTACTACGATATACACATGTTAAACCATCTAACATAATAATTTCTGCATTCGCTCGATGTGTTTTATTGAATAGATTCTTCTCAAAAGTCCTCTGTTCTTTTGGAGTTGGAAATACATTTTTGTCGTAGTATTTAGCTAATATTCTATTACCGTCGTTATCCAATATTGCAATACCTTTCACGGTATATAATGTAGGTTCCTTAAAACAACAATTCATTAAAAATAAATACAAATTTATTAAGTGTTACAGTAATATTAATATATTAGGAACGTCACTATAAATTAAATTCGATAATAAACAGTTTAATAATTAACCAGATATTATAGGATTAAACATAATTAATTTACTTACTAGTAAAATACCGTCCATGGTTTATGATTTTTGACAGATACGTGGTGGACGCGCGTTGATGTGACAGCGTGACAGTTTGCTATTGCCAACATACAAATATGATACAAATAATAAAAAAAAAACATAATTTTTAAAATAAATATGACAAATTTATAAAATAAAATATTAAATTTGAATAATTATTTTAATATTTTTATCATTCTTATATATAAATTTAAAAATTCAAATATATACATATTAATAAATAAATTTTTTCAAAGTGCTATCTATGATACATTTCTGAAATTAATAGTTGTGTAAATTTGATTTGAAAAAATTTTAAATTAATTTTCTAAAAAAATTTAATACATATAGATGTAATTTGAAGAAAATCGATTACATACATTTTTATATACGAATCTTAAAAAAACTATATTATTATTTCACTATTTATCGTTTGTAAAAATGTTTGGTTATGCTCTGACATACAAAATGTATGCATCAAATGTCAAATTTGTGTTTGTTTAAGTTAATTAATTCTAATTCCAGACAAACAGTTGTAGGAAATGGAACTTATGCATTGTATATATAAAGTACTACTTTATACACTTGTTATATAAATTACTATACAGCTATGAATCCATCAAAGCAAAATCCAAAAAAACTTTCCGGTTTCTGTTATTCCGGTAAATTTCAGTTTATCATAATAAATGTATGTACTACAAATGAGTAAGTTACTGAAAATCTATTAAAATAACATTAACAGAAATATTCATGTCACTGGTAGACGTTGTACTATTAAAAAACGAAATTAGATAATACGGGTAAATTTTGTTTAAACAAATGCTGAAATTTTTATTTTAACTTGTAATAACTTTTTACAAAATCGGGCGACATTGTCACAAATATAATTAGGTATATAAATATTATTGAATAACATAGAAAAAAAAAATTAAATAAAAATACAGAACTTATAATGGCGGGTGATTTTTATTGAAAATGTATGTACATGTAGTTAATATAAGCATGAACGAAAATCTAGTTTATAATTATGCGTAATAAATGATGAAAATAACATTCATTTTATTAATACCATCGCGAACCAATCACATCGTCAGTTCCTGCAACAAAACAAAATACAACTATCAATAAATATAGATTCATAAAACGAAATTGAAATATAGAAAGTAAAAATGAATCAGTCTGCCAAGGATATCAACAAATTTATTATCTGACAAAAAAATAGCGAAACCTGGACATAGATCATCATGTATATTCGAAACTTGTTTTAATAGTTTTTCTATTTACTACTTATTATACTAATGTAAATTAGGCTTTATAGTTTTCATAAAAATTTCGAAAATTCTACATTGATTAGAAAATATTACTAGAAAATTTTTTAAACATTTCTTTTGTGGTTCTTTAACGTATATAAGTTTAAAAACCAAACGAATTTGAGTAGTTCTCAAAAGAAATACTGTATTTCATAAATCGGAAATTAATTTTTAGATGTTTGCACATTTTAAATGCAAAACGGACAAATAAAAAACGTAAAAAGAAATTAGCTAATACTGTCTACTCAAAATATCTTACATATTCTGTATAAAAATTATCTTATCACCAAATCAAAAAAGAACAAAGAAAAAGAAAGTGAACTTACCATAATGGCATTAACAATATCATTCTGGTTATTCTTGAGCGCTCGTACAGCTTTAGCGCGCGATACATTCGCTTGGGTCATGACCAGATCTACGTCCTTGTCTTCAACACCGGTATCATCGACTTCCTCCTCCTCCGATTCTTCGGCAATCGGTGCGACCACCGTGGTATGATTACCAGCAGCACCTTCACCCGCCGGACTCACCTCTTTGAACTTCTCCGCAGCGGCAACTTGCGCCTGCTGCGACAGATCTTCAATCTTTGCCTCACCGAATACGATATAGGTATCACTAACTGGGTTTTTATACACATCTGGTTTGTTTATCACGAATAGAATGTTTTTCGATTTACGAATTGTCACTCGGTTTACGCCTTGTACCTTTTTTCGAGAAAACAAAATCAACGTTTAATATTAATCTCGATAGAACAATACAGTTATTTTAATTAAAGATGGGTATTTTCTCGCACAACAGGATTGGAAATTTATACAAAGAATGTATTTTACAATTATTACAAATATTAATATGCAAGCTGTAATTTTACATAATTTAAGAAGTTATTCCAACAATATGTAATTCTACATTAAGTATGTGATACAATTTTGCAGAAATTAAGCAATTTTACATACTTATTACTTACTTTAAGTGATTATTATGAATTATGTTAAAAATTACAGAATTTTGAGGTAGGAATACAGAATATTTATAGTAAAATAAAATTACAGATTTATTTATAGTAAAATTTTACTATTATTTTTCTGTAATTTCGCAATTTTTTTGAATGAAATACCAATCTTGTGCAATTATATATACCTCTTCAATTAATCAGTCTGCCAAGAATATCATCAATAACAATTTACAGATTGAAATTTAATGCGAAACCTTGACTAAATCATCATGAAACATGTTTGTATTTGGAAATAATAAAAAAAAAGTAATTGTACTTACAGGTTTTAAGCCAAGTTTCGACATAATTTTCCTCGCTTTCTTTTCGCCCCGAGACTGTTTAGCTTTCGAGACCATATCAATGGGGAGCCCGGCCGCAGCGGCTCCAGGAAACGTGGAGGCTGAACCTGTTCCAGCATCTTCTAGTTCTGGAATAGTGTCATCGGAATCACTGTCTGTTGCAGATCCGCTGTCTGCTCGTGGTTCTGTCATAGAGACAGTAGCCTTTTCAACTTCTGTTAATTCTGGCATTTCTTTATAGATTTATTAATTTCTGTTGACAATCAAAACCAACCACACACTTACAACATGGACACGGAATTTAAAATGCGCCTTTTCAAGGTCTTTCGATTCAAAAAAAACATTGTCAATGTAGAAAAATGTTCCAGAACAATTCTTTAATAAACAGACATCATTTTCTATAACAATCAGACAATGTGTACTGTATGAAATTGTTAATTACATGATAAATCGCCGGTATCAAGAGCAATAATGCGCACGAAATATATGACGGATATTTCTATTAATTTAAATAACTAGGAGCAAAAATATTGTTTTAATTACGTTAAATATTATTGTATTTATCAAAAAATAATGTTATTAAACTATGTAAATGACAGATGATTAGTATATTATAAGAATAAAATTACCTAAATAACAACACAGGGACACAAACTACACCAACGATTTTTAGCTGGAAGCTGGAAGTGGAAAGAGGTCGATATTTAGATTCCTGTTTTACCGATAAAAATGACGGCATTTGATGATTTAATGGCGGCAATAAAAACAAAAGCATATTTTTATTATATACCTATATTAGGAAAATATATAAATATAAATACATTTTTACAGTATATTACACTATACACTCTATATTATTTACAGTAAAGTTCAAAGTTTAAATGAAGTATTTTTTCTTTTTCATTTTAATTTCAAAACACAATTATTTATTTGAAGAAATATGTATTAGATTAAGTAATTTACAATTAACGCTTGAAAAACAAAATAAAAATGTAAAATACGCAATAAATCCAATTTTTATTGTTCCAATTTTAAATAAAATAAAATTGAGTGATCTTTGACAGCTGAGTGCGTTTAGATTTTGTGTGGCCTTGGATCACTGGTAAGTTTTTAATTTTAGCTACTGATTATGAAAGCTTATCTTTCGAAAAGCATACGTATTTAGCGTTTATAAATCGTTTTGTGGTGTTAAGGGAAATTATTTTATTTTATTTAAATTTTCGCCACAGTACGATCATATTTTTTATTTATTTCCAGTTTTAAGTTTCTCTCGCAATAATTATGCAAGTTTTTTTTGAAGCTATTCGTATATATTTAAAATAAAACTATTAATATTAAATACATTGATCGATATTTTGACAGGAAATAAAAACTTTCGAGCGAATAGCTTTTTGAAATATGTATTTAAAATATATATAAATTACAAACATTTTATTAGTAATATAAAAACAAAACTCGTTATAAGGCTAATTCTTCAAAAGGTCTTTAATAAAATCCGAACTACTTTTCTGTCTAGAATTCTTCTTTAAATTATCGAAAGTTCTAGCATCTGTTAGTTCATCATCATCATCATCATGCCATATTTGTCTTCTTCTGTTCTGTACATGATTAGTTCGATCTTGAATTGAAGATGATTGTAAATTTGTGTATAATTTCCGTCGCGGCACGTGACGTAATGCATACTCCCAATCACCCGTTCGACGAACATCTAATAATATCGATACCATTTGATTAACGGTAAGACTTTTACCAGACCCGCCACCCCATTGTAGATAACGATCGAGTGGCAATTTTGCCATACGAAGCTTTTCTTGTTTCGCACGCGCTAATGATAAGGGCTCGTGATTAACCTGAAAAGGAGAAAGAAGATTAAGACCTTTGAGGGGCTTTCAAGATAAGACAAGGAAGAAGGAGTGTGTTTGGAGTGGACAGAGGAGAGGAGGAAACAACAGAGAGAAATAATGAAGAGGTAATGAAGGGAGAGAAGGAAGAGAGAAAAAAAGTCATGACTAAGTTAGTTCACGTGGTCAATCGAGAAAAGAAAAAGTAAGGTTATTTAATTCCTGCTTATAACTGAAGAGCAGACACTTTCAAAATGAGTTTTGTCTGTCCAAACTGTAAAATTTTTAGTTAGTGTCTTTTAAGGCAAATTCGATATTCAAAATTGTCCCATCTAAAATAAATAAGTTACTTGGACATTCAATACACTTTTTGTCCAAATGCACCTTTCAGATTCAATCGAAAAATGTGTCACTTTCTATCAATGAAAAATGAAGAAATTTGGACAAAACGCATTTTTGAAAGTTTGCTGCTCAACTGTAGCCCTTACCTTATCAACAATACCGCCGATAATATATATAGCATCGTGATCGTATTCCTGTAATTCTTCACGACAATGCGGAGTCAAATAAACTAACCGATTTCGATCGGCTAACGATGGAACATTTAAATAACTATTTGAATGAACGTTTAGTGGAAACCACGGCTCGTATAGTGTTGCTATATGACGATGTAAAGCCAACATAGTGTTAGTCGTTCGATCAGCATTACACAAATGTAGATCAAAAGGTTCTAGACACATACAAATTTATTTATTAAATAACAAGAAATGAGTCGTTTGCTTTGAAAGTGGTGTAAGTCCATTTATGACAAAAAGTTAGCTAATGATAATTATAACAATGAACGCAATCTGCTATGAGGTTTTTATCTATAAATAGTTCCCAATCCTTCAAAATTTTCACTAATTTACGTAGTTACCATTCAAATACAAACCCATAAATATAAAATGAACTTACACCACTTTCAAAGAAATTGGCTCAAATTATAATAGTAAAAATTCTTTCAGAACCCATTATATGAAAATATAAAAGCTTTAGATTGAAGTTCTGTTTTATTTTATATTAAAATTCGACGTTTCAATGTACTACACGTATATCATCATCAGGAAAAAAATATATACAAATAACGTAAATAATAAACAAACAAAATCTTATAATTTATCAATTAAAGGAAGCTAAATCAATATCTTTGCTCTGATTGATGTTATCGTTGAATTTTTGTTGCTTCTTGATTAAAAATTGTCAAAATTTAAATAATTTGTAACATTTAGGATGAAATTTGTTTAATAATTTGGTAGAATAACTTATTTGGAATAAAAAATTAACAGTTTTGGCCGTTACTTTGTGAAACTTCATCTTGAAATAAAATAAAAAACTTTAGTAACTTTGGAAATTTCACTTTAATATACAAATGTAGTGAGTGCAGTTTCGACAAATATAGTCATTATCAAACTGTTTGATAATGACAATGTTTGTCGAAACTGCAGTCACTACAAAGTTACTAAAGTTTTTTATTTGTATTTATTTGGAATATTGTTGAAATCAAACTCACCATCATGAAACCGATTTTCGGAGAATGCGAGCATAATTTGTTTTGCACAATTATTAGATTCGCGATTCGTCATTTGTTTATCGTATCCGCAATCGATAACTAATGGTTGTCCAAATTGTGCAGCGCTTATCAATTTTGCATTATACATATTATTGATCGTTGTATCATAAATACGAATTAAAAAGGTATTATGATTTAATCCATAGCGAATATGTCCATCATCAACATATTCCGGACGATTTTCACGTTCCAAACGAGCTTGTTCTTTCTTTAACTGTTCCAAATATCAAAAAACAGATGAAATTAAATTACCTTCAATTAGATACCCAAAACTAATACAACATACAATTAACTAACATTTTCATTCTCTTTTTTTCTTTCTGTTTTCCACAGAAATTCCAGAAAACGTTGTCGCTGTGATCGAGACGTTTTATTTAATAATTCTTTCCAATGTTGAAATTTCATATACGATATATCCGGTACTTTTAATCCATCCTGTTTCATTACATCGGTTTCGAGAACTAATACTCGAAGCTTTTTTGCTAATTCTGGATCATTATTTACTAATTCTTTTATATCTATGTCTATGAAAATATAATTTTTAGTCAAATTATTTATATGTTAACCTGTACAATCTTACCTTCTTTAATACCAGGAATTTTAAATGTATCTAAATTATCTTGAACTTGACTACAGAAATACACTTTTCGCAAAATACAATTTGTTGTCTTATAATTAAGCAATGTATAATTTGAATTATTGCTAATTATATATTTTTGATTTCGGAAAACTTGCTCACCTAACCTATACATAGATTTTACTATTCGTGGAACTTGAAACATAATTAAGCGTAATATATAAATTTTCAATAATTTGTATAATATAAATAATTGATATATTTCACGCAAATATATATATTTATTACATTAGTACATGTGTACAATTAAAAAATGTCAAAAGCGTTTTTGTTCAGTTTTTGAACTGTACCATCCATGCACCATCATAATACCCACATAATACCCAAGGACGACCATAATACCACTACAAGAAAAAGAAAGAAACAGGTTTCAAAATATTAATTTATTAAATATAAAACTTTTATTGTTGTAATATTTATATTATATTATATAATAATAATAAATAATTAATTTAATAAAAAATTATATAAAATAAAATATATATCACAAAAAACTTTGACAAACTGGTTGACGTGACGTCAACCAGGTGACTTTAGTTTTAGCAAGTTTTAATGAGCAAAATCGAGAGAAAATTGCATAAATTGTCAGATGTTATTTGGTTATGTTGTGATTAAATGTTTTGTTGTTTTTAAAATTAATTATTTCGATCCGTTGACTATTATATATACAAAAATAAAGTATAATTTTCATTATCTTTATATTATTTTGTAATTAAAAGTACAAGATGAGTATTGATGATAATCATTCCAGAACAATAATTCATATAGATCTTGATTGCTTTTATGCACAAGTGGAAATGATTAAAAATCCAAAACTGCGTAATGTACCATTAGGTATTCAACAGAAAAATCTACTTGTCACAAGTAATTATATAGCTCGTGAATTAGGCGTCAAGAAGTGTATGCAGATAACAGAAGCATTGAAATTGTGTCCGAATCTTACATTGGTAAAAGGAGAAGATTTACACGATTATCGGCAAACGTCTTCAAAAGTAACAAGTGTTATACAAAAATTTTCGTTACTAGTGGAAAAGTTAGGGCTAGATGAAAATTTTATAGACGTAACAGAATTGGTTAAGAGTCGAAAAATCGATTTAAAAGTTATTCAACCAATTGGACATATATTTGGCAGTACAGAAAACGATTGTGAATGTGGTTGTTATGAGAGAATAAATATTGGTTCAATAATTGCTGCTGATATTCGGAAAAGTATCAAAGACGAATTGGGATTAACATGTTGTGCTGGCATTGCTCATAATAAATTATTAGCTAAATTAGGCGGTGCTGTGAATAAACCGAATCAACAAACAATTGTGTATCCTAATAACGGTGCCCAATTACTATTCACTTTACCTTCTGTTATTGCTATACCCGGTGTGGGAGCTGCAACTTGTGATACTTTGAAATTATTAAATATTAAAAGCGTTGAAGATCTTCGTGCGTGTCCATTAAAGAAATTACAGAGTACATTTGGTACGGAGAAGGCGAAATTGTTTACAGAACTCAGTTACGGAATAGACAATTCACCTGTAAAACCGAGCGGTCGACCCCAAAGCATAGGTATTGAAGACAGTTGCCGTTCGATATGTGTGGAGAAAGAGGCTAAAGAGAAATTCCGACAACTCTTGCATCGCTTAATGATTCTCGTTACGGAAGATGGCCGAATACCACGTACATTAAAAGTTACACTACGAAAATACGATAATCAACGGAAATTCAGTCATCGCGAACAACGACAGTGTAATATATCTTCAACCTTATTTATTACAAACCGAGGCAATGCGGTGCAACTTGTGAAAAATTCCGAAGATAAAATCATGGCGTCTATAATGCATTTGTTTCATAAGTTAGTCGATATATCGCGACCGTTTCACGTAACACTACTCGGTCTCGCATTTACAAAGTTTCAAGAATTGCAATCCCGACAAAATTCAATCGCTTCGTTTTTCAAGAAAGATCTATCCGTGCAATCGGTGACTAGTTTACAAAATAATCGCGATTTAAATTCGGCCACATCGATGCCGATGGATTTTAGTCCAGTGTCACAGAAATCGCTGGATCTCAGCACGGACGGATCCGAATCCGAAATTGAACCATCACCGAAAAAATTAAAAGCAGGTGCAGCAGCAGCAGCGTATATTGTGAAAAGGCGTTGCTTGGATGCTGCGTCTGTGGAATGTCCATCGCCGAGTAAATTACGTGTCGCTGAATTGCGTTTAAATTCACGCGATGTAGATCGTTCACCGATTCCGGAACAATCGTGTCCGGATAATGTGGATCCAGATGTATTTCGCGAATTACCGATCGATGTACAAAACGAATTATTACAGCAGTGGAAAATCGAGAAAAAAGTTGCGTTTCCTCCGTTAAAAAAACCGAAAAACAGTACGTTGCTGGCTTACTTAATTAAAAATAAATGACGTGTATTTATCGTAAGAACTATACCATAAATTTAGCTAGTCTTAATCCTAATTCAAATCTGCCGTTTTTATTTTACACACAAGCACAAGAACTGAAAGATGTTAAGTATTTGGATTGGTCAAATTCTTTTGCTTGTGCGTAAAACTAAAACGACAGTATGAATGAGGCTTTATTCGTTAAAGAAGAACTCTATATTGTATTAAAAAAAGATAAAATTTATTAAAAAAAAAAAAAATGTAAAAATAATAGTGTAATCTAGTTATTTATTTTTATATAATTGTCTTTTACAATAAACCTATATTTTATAGTTTTGATAATTTTTATGCATGTATTAATGGAATATATTTATTTTTGTACAATAAATGCAAGCAAAATATCAAAAGTTTGTTTTTATTTATATTCTTATGTTTAAATTACAATTCTTTTTACACATGGATACATTCAACTAAGATATACATATTTAAAAAATCTTTTGAAAATGGAATAATTACGTAACATATATTACATAACCTTTTGTTGTAATAGCTTGTTTGATACGATATAAAATTATCCAGAATCTGGAGAAATTGTACGTTATAGTTAAAATTATTTATTTTAAAAACAAAATTATGTTATATCGTTAAGTTACAAAAGTTATATGTAATTTTCTCTTGGATATTATTCATACTTATTAAAATGTATTATAAATGCAGGATAAAATTCATCATCATAATATTTTACAATCACATCCCCTTTTACTTTCATAGTTGTATCACATTCCATGGGCGGTATTTCTAAATTTTCAACTTCATTATAACAGGCTCTTGATATTAAAACTTTAGCAACAATCATTACTTTTGCACTGGTTTTTTTATCACAATAATGACTAGCATAATATGCTATCGGAGAAAATGAAACACCTTTTCCAAACTTATGTCTTTTCTGCATTTTCCAATCAAAATTATCCTGACAAATACTGTTCAGATTCTGTCGTCTTGTTCCATGAAATAATAAATGTTCTGGAACATCACTATTACGATTTCTATTTTGTAATATTTTCTTTTTCAACAGATATTGTCCGAGTAAAAACGTATTTTGAACACGTTCGATTTTGGTAATATCAGCTTTCCTTTTCATGGATTTGGAAAATAGGTTTTCAATTACAAAGTAATCATTATCATCGTAATCTAACGGGATGCGGTTGAAATTATTGTTTGAAATATCTCTCCAAAGCATATCTATACAGATATTTTTAATTGTTCTATATATTATCATCTGACTCTGGTTATTACCTGCATTTCTAGAAACAGATAAATTGGATTGATTACTTCTAAATTGAGAAGCCCCATATCTTTCCCACTCAGTTATGTTCCGATTTGCATTTGAATAACTGCTATTCGATGTTGAGACGGATTCTCTTCTAGTGAAATCCGTTTGCGGTGTTCTCCGATTGGAATAAGTATTAGAATACAATGAAGTAGAAAATGTTTCTCGTCTTGGAGGCGGTGTATCGTCAAATATACTTAAAAGACCACCCATTTCTACTAAATGATAAAACAAGGTTTCTCCAAATAAAAATTATTTCTATTTCACTTATTATATCACTTGTTTGTATTAATTACTTTTACTATATAATGATGATGCTTTAGCAGGCACAGCAATATAAATTGCGAACAATAATTTCTACAATGTTCTATAACCTGTTGCTATACATAGACTATTTATAGTGCTCTGTACCTACATAATTGGAAATAGGGGAATCCCATTTTATGTTGTCAAATCATTAATTTTTATTTATATTATTAATCTTTTGTAGATATAAAGTGTGTACTTTCTGATAATTGTATTGTTTTCTATACTTAAATTTTAATCAAATATAAATTAAAACTTATCAATAGTATTTTTGACTTTGACCAGTTACTAATTGGTTGGTTGAAATGATGTCATAATCCTATTTATTTTACATTTTTATAACCACGGTCAAAATGGCAGTTTTTAACCAACCAGACGAATAAAAAGTTTTACATACAACAAAAACATAATAGCGCATTAATATTGAAATCAATACTGCTTTTATCAACAAATATTATAAATAAATATTGCGTGGGCATCTGATGAGTAGAAATGATTGTTGTTTTGCGTAAGCGAATGTTTCTAAATAGTAGATGAAGCAAAAGTGTCTGGATAGAAAACTAATTTCTGCATAATGGAAAGAATTTGTGCCACATCCTTAAGGGTATTTGGCGTGTGTTTCCAAATACTTACATATTTTAAAAGTTAATGTCTGTTAGAATGTTTTACACCTGAATATTCAAAAAAAGTATTTTTATCTTCATCAACAATTCCAAAACGGAAATATGCATCTAAATACGAATACAAATTTTCAATTTATTGTCATCTTTCAAATTAATATGTAAATAGTTAAAAATAAAATAAAAATAACTGGACTGCACAATTCGCACAAAACAAAGTTGGAAAAATAATATAAAACTGGGTTTGGAAATAAAACACAATCTATTTAAAGTAAATTATTTTATTTTATATCTGTATTTGTTTAAAATAATGCTCTAAAGTGTTTGTATTATAATATGATAAGAAATTTATAAAACTTAGATTTTTTAGCGAATCATTATCAATAACACTCAAAATAAAAGACCGAAATTTATCTGTTTTCATATTGGAAAGCACTTTCATTTGATTATTAATCTCGTTATATAAAATAGTGACATCTTTTATTTTACTTGTTGCTGTTAATAATAGAATAATTCCCGAATAAAATTGAATAGATTTAAAACTAGTGATTAATAAATAAAACAGAGACGCATGAAACCGAGTTAAATATAACGAACCAGAAATAACTAAATTTTCACCCGGTTGCATTTTGTTTAAAATCGAAAACAATTCGTTAAATAATCGCAAAGAATATGAAACGTTATCGATTTCAAAATTTATATTTAATATATAATGAAAATTATTGTCGAGATTCAAATCATTAAAATGTTTCGTAAAAATATCGAAAGTTTTTCGTTGATTAACGTTATAAATTCTTTTTAAATCATTCAAATCGCAAAATTCCGAATAATTAATACGTTCAATTTGTTGACCAATTTCAATATTCAATTTCATGTTCGATGCATGATTCAAAATCAGTTTGGTTTCGAACAATTGATTTGTTTGAAACGAATCGATTGATTGAAAAGAATTTGATTGATTTGTAATCATATTTAATCGAGTTAATGTAGCAAAAATAGGTATTGGTTTTAAATTATATTTCGATAGGAATAATCGAGCGATCATATTTTTTAAATAATCATTTTTACGATACTCGTCTGGTAAGATCTTTTGAAAACAATAAATATTATCGTTTATGGTTTGAGTTTGTTTATTTTTGAAAAATATCGAACAATTCTTTACTTGTAAAATAAAATCGTCGGGTATGAATTTTCGTGGAAACATTGAAACCGGATTTTGATTATTGGTAATTTTATAGCGCGTTAATAGTTTATCTAAAATAGTTAAAAAATCAGATTTCGCTTTGTACTTCAAACATATTACGTAAACTTCCGAGTTTCCACTTTTTGACGTAGACGGTTTAAAAACGTGCAACGATGAGAATGTAATATTTAGCAGATATAAAATACATATTGTTTCAGTTTCGAACATTGTAAACATTTTCACGACAAATGAACCACCTAAAAGAAAGAATAATGTTACATTTTGATATATTACAAAAAGAATCACTGACAACAATGTCAAATCGAAATTGTTAAGACATTTTATTTTTAGGCTAGTTTGTAGTAATAAAAAAATATTTCTTAATAAACTATTATGATACATTTTTCAAATCATTTGTATATATTTTTTCCTGATGATGACATATACATCGAATTTTAATATAAAATTAAACAGAGCTTTAGTCAAAGCTTTTAAAATTTTAATATAATGAGTTCTGAAAGATTTTGTACAATGTTAATTATTAAATACAGTTATAATAGCAGAATTAGCTGATTGATTTGACCTTGATCTCAGTGATAATATTTGATAGAACAATAGAAAAATCATAGTTATCGAATTACCTGGAGCTAAAATAGTTAGTGCCGTAATAATTTCGCAAAAATGTAAATGATGAACTAAAGATTCTTGTTCGCCGGGATTGAACATACAATCAATACTTCCGTCTGCAGTTACTAATGAAATCTGGAAAAAAAAATCATATATTATTTTTCAATAAACACAGGCATTGTAACGTGCAATTGGAGACCCCCCCACCCCCAAAATAGGAAGTGGAAATTCTAAATTCTTTATATATATAGTGAAGAAACAAAACGTTACGCACCTTTCCCAATTTTTTTGCTTCATTCACAATATAATCGTAATTATAAATTTTCGTAATATCTCCAGTTAAGTCTTCGCCAAAATTCCAATGTAAACGAGTGCAATTGATAAGTCTTTTATCAGCAATCATATGACTTATACTGTTTCCTTCATAGTCTGGATTCAATGTATTCGCTAACCAATCCCACTGAAAGAAAATTGATACTTGAGAAAGATGATTTGATGACTGCACTGCAGGTGTATTTGGGAAGTTTATTATCTTAATCGGTCTTAATCATTTATAATAAAAATTACAAATTTATTGTTAAACAAACAATATCATTGAACTATATATTACTAAATCATGCATTTTATATAAGTAATTATTGCTTTTTTTTTATCAACAACCATGTTATTTTGCAAATATGTATTTATATGTGATAATTGTAATGAATTATTGTAAATCTACAATTGGTTTAGGCCATTGATTTACTCAATAATAATAAATTAATAAAAAGTTACTTGTCTGGATAAAAATGTTTGGCGGAAAATAATTTCGGCATAGTGGAAAGAGTTTGTGTCACATCCTCTAGGATATGTGACGTGACTGTGTATATTATTACGTACCTCGATATTATCATAATTTAAAACAATGTAATGATTTAGTGCACTAATAAATGCACCAGGAGCTTCGCATAAATGTATGCTATTAAATTTTCCTTTACAAATAGTATCTTCACTAATTATCGGAAATTGAGAAAGACACTCATAAAATTTACACCATGCCTGTAAATATGAATTTAATAAATTATAAATTACTATAGTTTATGAAATATAGATTACTTGTGTCAATAATTCTGGTTTAACAAACTTCTTTAATTGCCTAAAAACATAACCTGCTGGATCTCGTAATTTGGTATGTCTTGACCATTCTTCCAAAACAAAATTATTTAATTTTCCTTTAACTTCATTTAGTTCATCTTTTAATAGTTGAAATTCATCTATCGTCCAATGTTCTTGTTGATAAATCGTTTCCGATGATGGAAGACACCAAGTTTTATCACAGCAAAATTCATAGCGTTTATTAAAAAAATCTTCAACGTTATCACCATCTACACTATCAGATTGTTGACGTTTTCGTTTTTGATATTTATTGTGATTTATAGTTTTCATTAATTCATTTTTTCCAATATTCATTACAATTCAAATCAAAATTAAAAAATATGAAATTTTGACAAATGTCATTTACTTCAGTATTGCCAATATAAAAGTCATCTTCACGAAATATCTTGGAATATTAAATTTATAAAATCTATAACTTTTATTATTATGATATTTATATTATATTATATAATAATGTTGAATAATCGATTCAATAAAAAAATCATATTAAATACAATATATAAACGATATAAACTAAACTGGTTTATTCGTTAAATTACCAGTGTTACCAACTAGTTACCAAAGTTACTAGTGTTACTTTTTAGGTTGGAAATTTAAGAAGTGAATCAGATATCTGTCAAATTATATAAATATTGTGGAATTATTGTATTATTTAGATATGACTTTTATGTTTATAAACATGTTTAATATATATGGTTGCTAATTTTTTATTATTTGTTAAATCATATGACAATCATCACATAAATGAAAAGTTTTTATGATAGTTTGCTCCTATTTTAATAATAATTGTTAGATATATAAGGAGCATATATTATCATGAATACTTTTCAAAATTGTAGGAATACATCGGACGCTATTTCTCTATATTTACCGCAGAATTTATATCTAAAACCAATTGCGAGAATTCATATTTCGGTACAGCTTCCACGTCGTATACAACCCGGCAAATCAATTTCGAATTGGGAAATTATGGAAAAACTACGTGCGTTGATTAAACCAGAAGAATTCTGTATATTAAATGTAACAAAGAGTACTTTAGAATTTATACGATTTGAAGCTGAAATCGAGGATCGATCAAAACTACAAAAAACACTAACATTAATCGATAGCCGAACCATCAAACTAAACTCATTCGCTCAAGAAGTGAAAGTTCGAGCGAGTGAAGCCAAATCTGAGTTTCCCAATCGGCACGCGTGGGATTCATTTTTTCGCGATGCGAAAAACATGAACGAAATGAAACCGGGCGAACGACCAGATACAATACATTTCGCAAATTTACCTATCGCCTGGTTTGTTCCGTTACAACATATGCACAAAGACGGAATGAAACCGTCGCAGAGGATTTTCCAAAAATGTTTCGAGAAATTCGGTCATATTCGATGTGTCGATATACCAATCTGTGATCCATATCGGGCCAGGATGAAAGAACACATCACCGGAATGAAGACATTTACGTTCGACCAAGATATTCTATTCGAAGGTTATATACAATTTAAAGATTATGTTGGATTTTCACGAACAATGGATGAGTTTCGCGGTATGAAATTGTTACGGAAAGAAAATGGTGAAGCACAAACGGTTAATATTAAAGTGGATTTCGATAAGACGAAGCATTTGAGTGAGGCGTCGATTCGTCGAAGACAGATTGTTCGTGAAAGATTAATAATGAAAGAAAGAGAGAAGGAGGAAAAAGAAAATGAGGAAAAATGTAAACAAGCCAAGGAAGAAGAGGAGAAAAGGTTTTATTAATACTAATATTTTTCATTTATATTAATTTTAATTGTCGGATTTTGATATAAAACAAGCAGATGATTTATGTTGTAAAAATGGGTAATTTGATTTAGAAATTATACACAATAGGCGTTTACGAAAATTCAATTTGATTAATCTGAGTTGACAAAATGTTTTCTTGTTTTAAAAGTTAAAAATGCTTAGATTGCTTGCGAAGGTGTTCCGAAATTAGAACTTGTTGCGGATTTATAGCGGCTTTTTACAAAGTCGTCTCAAACTTTAAACTAATTTTTTTCGAAACCATATTTTTTTAACTTATCCAGAAGATATCTTGGAAACTATTGGTCTTGATTTTCTCTCTAAAAAAAAGATAATTGAATTCTCTAGGATATGGAGTAGTATATTTTTGATATCTACTTTTTCCGATTTTTTATGTGCTTTCAAAGCTGATTTTTTTTATATAAAAAAAATAACATTTTTTTTTCCAAAATGCTGTCATTTTGGTAATTTTTTGAATTTCAAAATAATTCTGCTCTACATCCTAGATTTTTTTGTTTACTTTTGGGTAAAGTAACCAAAAATGTTTTTCTATGTTTGAGTGCTGCTCGGGGGAGTCTGGACAACGGATCAATATTTTTTAAACACGAGTTTAATCAAAATAATATGATCTAACTCTATCTGATTGAATTTTTCTAAATGCCTAGTTTAGCAAAAAATATATTACGTAGATTTCTTTCATTATTACCACCCCTACAAATTTACAATGTCAACTGCTTAAATTCTTTGAAAATATATTAATTTTATATTATTCAAATATGTATTTTGTTTTACATTAATCTAACTTATTAGCTACGAAACGACCTAATACCTAAAAGAAAGAAAGTAATGAAATATTGTAGGCAACATGAAATAGAGCAGAAAGAAGAAAAAATACGCAGAAGACAGCAGCGAGAAGAGAGAAGAAAAGCCCGCCATTTAGCGCAATTAAAAGTAAAGGAAACGGATGAAATTAAAAAGAAAATCGAAAAAGAAGAAATGAAATTGGTGAAAGCGCAAAATAAATTGGAAGCATTTCGTCTTGTCGGTGAACTCTTTAATCGAATCAAAGTAAATATCAGTATTTGCATTAGAAAAGATATTTTCGTAAAGAATTTTGTTTTGAATTTAGATGAAAATGCAAGCTGATTCTACTAGTGCTGATTCAGATGATAAAACAGAACAAAAGAAACATGACAAACATGTAACTGAAGCAGTAAGTCAAAAATATAATCTTAATTTGTGTTAGAAGATTTTAATCCAATTTGTATATTGAGCAATTTAGTTGAAAATGTTTGAAACAATTGCAGATATATTTGGAAAAAAACCTAGATAAATTTTTGTTGAAAATATACTTTGTATAGTTAAAAGAAAAAACTTTTTGATTTGTAGCTTGAAAAAATGAAAATAAATCAAGAACGAAAGATATTCGATCAAAATCAAAAATTAAATAAAGTTGTTGAAACAGGTGTAGTTATGAATATTCTTAATGATAAAGACAATGATGATGAAAATAAATCTTCAACCGATAGTTCGTCCGAATCGGATTCAAATTCAGAAACAAAAAATAAATCGAAGAAGAAAAAATCGAAAAAGAAGAAGAAAAAATCGAAATCTCATCATAAAGGTATTTATTCAAAAATAGATATTTTTCAAATCTAATTTTAAATAAACTAAATTAAAGTTCTGTTTAATTTTATGTTTCTCCTGGTAATATACGTTTAGTATATCGAAACGTCGAATTTTAATATATAATTAAATAGAAATGGAGCTTTAACTTAGAGCTTTTTTGTGTTGTTACTATGTTATTTTCTATAAATGATTGTTCTTATTGTAAGATTTTTTTAAAATAAATATTATTGTTTAATTAAATAGATAAACAAATGAAATCAATTATAGAAAATGAACCATCTACATCGTCATTTGTTCCAAATATGGAGAATCCATATTCGATAAACGAATCGAATTGGTATATTCCACCTGGATTATATCCGTATCCAACAATGTTTGTTCCACCGGTGCGCGGTCATCCATCCGGATATTTTCCCCAGCATATACTACGTGGACGGGGCCGTGGCTTGCCTAGAGGACAATATCCTCGACGAAGAGGTGCATTTAATCCGCATTGGGGTAAACAGTGGCACGGCAAACGAAATACAATGCTGCCACCCGAATTAGAACAAGAATATTACAAATATTTTCGGCAGTTTTTACACGAGGGACGTTCGCGTTCTCATAGTTATTCGTACAGCAGTCGTAGTCGATCTAGATCGAAATCTCGTCGAAGGAGTAGATCTTACAGCAGGAGCAGTAGACGCTCTAGATCGAAATCGAGACGACGCTCTAGGTCGAAATCGAGACGGCGACGCTCTAGATCGAAATCAAGACGACGACGCTCTAGAAGTAGAAGTCGTTCCCGATCGAGAAATAGAAGGAATACGAGAAGTAGTAGTCGATCTAGAAGCAGAGATCGAAGTAGAACGAGATCACGTCGAAAATCACGTTCACGTTCAAGGTCATCATCAGGCAGAAAGAATTCGAAAGAAAAATCACGGTCGCCGAGTTATCTATCGATTGATAGTTCGAAATTTATATCACCTAGTCGACTTCGTTCGAAACGTTCACGTTCTAAATCATGGTCGCTTCCACGTGTTGGTGAAAAGAAACAAAGTTCTTGGTCGAAATCACCTAGTTCGATTAAAAATTAATGTTTGTTTTTCTTTTTTTCATTCTATATTACACATGTTTACGGAATTTTATTTTACATATAGCAATAGCATATCTACAAAAATTATTCATAAGAAATCTATTTTTTTTTTTGTAAATGTATTTATTAAATAAAAAAATATCATAATAATAATAATTTTGTATTTGAACCCATTGGTTAGTTCTGGTAAAAACCATAAAACTGAAGTGTGATATGTTTTTGAAACAGGTTGACCTTATTCAATATATATATAAATCTATAATTTATATAACAAGATTACCCATATATAGACTACTTTGACATTTCTCGGAAAGTTGGCAACACTGTATTTAATAATAATAATTTATGTGGGCACTAGGAGATACTTTTCTGAAAATTATATGAATACTTGGAAAATCCTTTGTGAAAATTTGAGTAAAATCGGTTGAATAATATGGCCACAATAAAATTTTTAAAACTTTAGTATTTTTTTTCTCGGGAAGTTGGCAACACTGGATATTAATAAAATTATATAATTAATGGGAGCATTAGGGAAATCTATTCTGTAAATTTGATCAAAATCGGATAAATAACGTAGCCAATATGAATTTTTAAAAACTTTAGTAATTTTTTTCTCGGAAAGTTGGCATCACTGGAAAAAACCAAAACCACATGACCATCTTGGGCACTAGACAAATTTATCCTGAAAATTTCATTAAAATCGGTTGAACCGTCTAGGAGGAGTTGCGATCACAAAATTTTGTCTGATGACCGAGTGAGCGAGCGAGCTGACGACGCACACACATACACCCACATAAGCTAAGTTCAGATTCGTCATCTAGAGGCTATATAAAGGATTTCTATACAATTTTTTTTTTTTTTGAAAATGTTACAGACACCGTACCAAACGCTATACTACTTTTTCCTTGCAGTCAAAGTAGTAATAACCATAGATAAGTAATAACAAACAAAAACTATCTAACCTAATATATGATTTTCTATTAATTTATTGATTTTGATAAGATTATATATAAATATATTTATTAATATTATCTCATTTTGCTAAGAAATTAAAATAATTAAAAAATAAAATAATCCTACAAAACTTATATGTTCAAGAAATAAATTTAAATACGCGCGTTGAAAGATTAGGTAGCGGTTAAAAAGTAAGCTGTCTTTACGAACTAACCAGAGTTTTGTTTTGGTTAACCAAAAATATTCTGTGATATATAATAATTTATTTGAAGCCTAACCAGGACTTGTTAAATAGATATTATATATTGTATATTATATATTATATTATGGTAAACGAAACTTTCAAGAACTGTGTATCGAAATGCAACTGGTTTGCTAAAAAGTGTTAATTTGGTTCAATTTCGAATTACCAACTCTGTTGATTGACATTTGACAGATATCCTGCTGGAGGGGAGTCGTCGGCGGGGGAAAAGTTTAGCAATGGCGGGTAGCAGTGCTGATGAAAGTGAAAATGAGTGGATTTTATATCGTGATCGTCCCGAATGGAAAGACGTTGAAGCCGTGCATCAAGATGACGGTGAAGCACCAGTTGTTGCAATTGCCTATTCGGAAAAATGTTCGTATAGCTTTCGGTTTGAAAATGTTGATTGTCCACATATTCTAACCTTAAAAAAAATCAATGCTAGATATAATCAGCGATTCTCAAAATGTAATTCTATTTTTTCTAGTCAAAGACGTTTACGATTACTTCCGAGCGATTTTAAAGTCAGGGGAAAAATCGGAACGGGCTCTAGAACTTACTAAGGATGCTTTGGAATTAAACCCTGCTAATTATACTGTATGGCAGTACAGGTAATTTAGAAAATTAATTAGCATTACTTGCATATTGTGCTAAGTTCTGTATGCATTTTAAATCTGTTTTGTTTTTTGTAGACGTGAAATATTGAAAGCATTAAATAAAGATTTATTAGAGGAACTTGTTTATGTGCAAGCTATGATCTATGATAATCCGAAGAATTATCAAGTTTGGCATCATCGACGTGTTATTGTCGAATGGCTGCACTCTGGTGAAAGTGAATTAGAAGTAACTGAAGCTGTACTCAAATTAGATGCGAAAAACTACCATGCTTGGCAACACAGACAATGGGCACTCAAAACATTCAAGTAACTACCAATTTTCAATTCTTTAATTAATTTAGTGTTCCTTGTGTAGGACGAATATATTAATTAATTTTTCTACTTAATTACTGTCAAAGTATTTAAATTTAAGTATTTTTAATTTTTGAATACTTACTACTTGAATTACAATTACAAAGTTAAAATTAGTTAATTTCTGCACCGAGAAATCAATATTTATTTGTTCCTTGTGTAGGACGAATATATTAATTAATTTTTCTACTTAATTACTTTCATAGTATTTTAGTATTTTTAATTTTTTCATACTTACTACTTGAATTACAATTACAAGTTATCTCAGCGATGTTATAATACTTTCGAAGAAAAAAAATTTCAAAATGACCTCAAAACTTCGATTTTGAGTGGAAGTAACCCCTTAAGCTATAGGCAACACATATAACGTAACCGCATTGCACAAACTCTACCGAACAGCTACGTGGGTTGTTAACAATTGTGAACAATAATGTATTTGTAACACATATATAAATATGTATATTTATGTATAAACATAAATTTTGTTTTTCTGGACTTCTTCGCTATACGAACTTTAACTATGCTTCAAATCTCACACTTTCCCGTGCGAGCAATGTGCTTAAAAAGTGGTACAAACTTTTTTCTTTATATATTAATATATTAGATTATTGTACAGAAATATTTTGTACCAATTTAAAGTGTCATTTAAACAGCATTGTTTAATATTTCCACGATGAAGTAGATTGAAAATAATTGAAAAATATTTAAGTATTTGTACTAGAACTTCAGGTATTTATTATCTGATAGTACTTAATACTTAAGACACTTTTTTACCAGTATTTGCCCAATTCTAGTATCCATTTTTATCTAAATGTATGTTAATAAACAGTTGTGTTGAGAGCTAAATTTATTTGTAACACATTTTTTGCTAATTGGTTCTGTTTATCTAGTTTTGCATCTTTTGTGAATTGTTAATATTCTAGTCAGAATTTTGTAACAAAAAAAAGATATTGTTTCCAATTTTAGATTATTTGATGGCGAACTGGACTATGTGGATAAATTATTAGATGAAGATATTCGTAATAATTCGGCATGGAATCAACGTTATTTCGTTATAAATAATACAACAGGCTTTACAGACGAAACAGTCGCTAAAGAAATATTATATACGATTCAGAAAATAAAGATTGTTACGGATAATGAAAGCGCTTGGAACTATCTTCGAGGGTACGTATATTAATTACAACTTGTTAATGAAAGACCAAATAAATATAGATATATTTCCAGGTTGTTACTGCACGACAAAAACGGTTTAAGTCAGGATAAAACCGTAACTGAATTCTGCGAGGAATTATACGAATCGGGCAATCGTTCGACATTTTTACTGGCGCTATTAGTCGATATGTGCGAGGAACAATGCACAAAATCCGGAGCAATGGGCGATGGAAATTATACGTTGGCGCGTGCCCAACAACTCTGCAATGCCTTAGCGAATGAATATGATACGATTCGAGCGAAATATTGGCATCATGTTGCTGAAAATATCGAACAGAAATCCACGGAGAACGCTCATATTTAATATCAGTTTTTTTTTTATTGTTATTGAAATATTTATTAATACGATATTATTTCATCGTTCTTGTTATTGGCAAAATATACAGATTGTGATTGATTCACTTTTAGAAAAAAAAAAAACAAAGAATAATGGAAGAAATTCGAATTTTTTTTTTCGGTTTATTATTGAAAATGTTCGACACGTTAAACTGCCAGATTTACTGCATGTAAAATGTAAAAATTTCATATTAACTAAATATATTACGTAGATGAAATATCTTTTATCTACGGCCGCCTCTAAACTATACACTTTACACTCTATAAATACTGAAAAATTGAGGTTAGGTTAGTGATAAAGTCGAAATCAAATCAGATTATTACAATTACATTATATTTAAATGCAGAAAATTTAATAATAAAAATTATATTAAAATAACCCATAAATATTTCTTGATGTATTTCGACAACAAATTAATTAAAATAATAAAATGGATTCTACATTAAGTTTAATTATTTAATAAAGGATGCTAATTTTATGATCTATTAATAATTCAAGTATTACCTATGAAATTTTATATTTTTACTTATAGAAAAATCAATCATTTACCTATTAATAATTAAAAAATGATCTATAGTAAATTAAAAAAAAAACCTAAACCAACCTACTAACCTATCCTACCCTAAATAGCCAATTAAATTTATAAATGAAATTTTATAGATCGATAATTCTATCAGTAGGTATTTGATTATTTCCATAGGTCGATAAATATTTCTATAGATCAATAATTAATTCTATAGGTCAAAAATTAAAACCATAGGTTAATTATTTAATACATAGGTAAACTATTATTTTCATAGGTACTATTCGGTAGATCGTTCTTTTCATAGGTCATATATTTTTATCCTTTAATAAAAGTGATTTAGGGGAGGAAATACATGTAACTACCTAGAAAATCGAGGTTTTTCAGAATTTTTTTTTGGGGAAACAAAACGATATACAATGTCGGTTTTTTATTTCATTTTATTACACGTACATTCATCTTCACTGACCATTTTTTTCATATGTGTCCGAACCTCTGGGTGATCTTAAAGCCAAGCCGGAATGAGGTCGCGTCAAAATTTCGGACCCATTTTGCGTACAGTCTGGCGATCCGAAAAAAAATCTTTCTCTAGTTTTTACTTAAAGATATTAAATTCGTTGATGTATTTTGATTTTAGTCTATATGAACCATTATTTTATATGAATCATCATTTTTAACTCAGGTTGAAAAAAATGTTCAAACTTTGGGTACCTTTAAAAAATATTTAATGTCAGTGTTTTCATCATATTAGTGGTTCATATAGAATAAAATTTAATTATCTTTCAGACGCGCTATATTAAAACTCATTTAAATGAAAATTGATTGAGTTATCCTGTACGAAAATTTAAAAAATACCATTTCGAGGAAAATGCTTTTAAAGTTTTAAATAAGACAAAAGGTTAAACGGTCAATACATTTCCGACCGCTGAGATATCTTGAATATATAAGCAATTGATTTAATAGTTGCATTTTTTATATTATTGTAAAATACATTTTTGTTTGTGTAATTTAGGGCCGTAGATAAAATTTTGTGAATAAACTGTGTTTTACACACTTGTTACATAAATAACTATTACACTATATTTTTTTTAATAGATTGAATAAATAAAAATATAAGCTTTGTTTTTATGAACATTATTTATTTTTTAAATTTTAATAATTATTTCTTGTACGTATCTTGTGTTACTAGAAATTTAAAGTAATTTTTATTAAAGTATATTTTTATTGTTCGAATCAATCACCTTGCATTTTATGAATTTTATTTGAATGTTTAATGTGAATGGATTATGTATGTTATATTAAAATTTTGCAAATGTTTATGTATATAATAACAGATTGTGAAAATTTTTAAATAAATTTTTCAAATTTTTATTAGATTTATTACGAATTTGATTCATTATAAATAGGTTAATCTAAATGATGCATTTATTATTCCAAATATTGAAAATATATTTGTTCTCATTAATTATAGAGTGTTTCTTAATTATTGTGCCATGTGATTTATTTATTACGAGAAATAATAATTTCGCTTTAATGTAGAGATGAATTTAATAAAGAAATATCAGTGAATATTGAAATTGTTTTATTTATTTTGCTAGGTTAAAACTATTTGCAAATTAACAACAGTTTATATTTAACATTAATTCACGGCCCCAAGAATTGATGAAACTCCTGCTAAATTTAATCTAAAAATAACTAAATCTACAGAACCAGATATGTACTACAACATATCCAAAAATCAGCCCCCTAGGACTAGGACACAAATATGGAAAGTTAACTAATTTGTTTGCAAAAATTCAAGGTCAAATATTTCACGTATCTATAATAATTTTGCAAATTTTTAAATTGAATCTTATAGATTTGGATGCACTGAATGCAATGCTACAAATTTAAACTATCTATCTCTTATAGTTCAGTCAGAAATCGCATGTTTGCAAAAAAATCTTTAATTGCAAATATCTCGAAAACGGCTGGAAATTTCGTAAAAATAACAAAATTTTGCCACCCCCTTACGAACCGCTTGATAAACCAGGTACGTACTACAACATATCCAAAAATCAACCCCCTAGGACACCCCCTTATTAATTAAGCCAACCCCCAAAACTGTGATAAAAATATAAGAAAAATCTCAATTTTTTCTTGTTTTCCTGATAAAATTTCGTTAAAATGTTTCATTTTACGCTTTCCTGATACAAATCTTGCATTTTACGCTTTCCTGAAACAAATCTTGCATTTTACGCTTTCCTGAAACAAATCTTGCATTTTACGCTTTCCTGATACAAATTTCGTTAAAACCCCTTAGCTTATACAATCCCGATACATTTTGATACATTTTGACACATTGATACAACTTGTGTTGCTATATTATTTTCAACCCCCAACCCCGTTCGCAAAAATAAGAAAATTTGCACCCCCCTAACAGACCAACACCCTATAAACCAGGTACGTACTACAACATATCCAAAAATCAACCCCCTAGGACACCCCCTTATTAATTAAGCCTACCCCCAAAACTATGATTAAAATATATCAAAAAATCTCAATTTTTTCTTGTTCTCTTGATAAAATTTCGTTAAAATGTTTCATTTCTCGTTTTCCTTGCATTTTACGCTTGATACATTTTGATACATTTTATGCCTAATACAAATTTCGTTAAAACTCCTTAACTTATACATTCCCGCAATGCATCGATGTTAAATTGGTTGCTCTAGGCTTTCCCAGCAAGGGGTCACTGCATTTTTTGTGCTTCATTTAGGAATAAAATTAACCTTATAAATGATTTATTTAATAATAAATTTGGTTTTCTAACAATTTTTTAAAGAATGTTAAACAAGAATTTTGAAAGATTTACTTAAATTTAAAGGAAGCCCTGTTTTTTTTTTAATATTTGAGGAACTGGAGAAAAATCAAAAATATTTGTTTAAGGACTTTATTGAAAAATAGGAAAATACATTTATTACAAAAAATAAGTATAATACGTATAACTTTAACTAAAATCTTTCAAAAATAAAGATTTCAGATAAAAAAAAAAGAATCAAATTTCTTTGTATATCCAGAATTTATTGTACAACAATAATACATTTGCATATATTTAAAATTTAGATGTACATTATTGTATAAATATCATTTAAAATATAATTCTATACAGCTTCACAAGAAAAACTATTTTATATACCTATATATACACTAGAAAAACTAAAAAATAGAGATTATTAAATACATGTTTTACAATATATATATAGAAATATCACACGTTACATTTATAAAACTAATTCAATTTTTTTTTCAAATTTATATTAAAAGCATTAATATTAATTACATACAAATAAAACTAAATATTTTTCTTAATTAGTTTACAGTGCCCCTCTATTTAACCAAACCCATAATCAAAATTATCTTCTTAAGATCAAATTTATTTAATTATTTCCCCACATCATCAGTATTTTAATTTGTAATATTATAAAAAACTCAGCATGTACTAATGACAAAAATGTTTTGGATATATTTGTAATTATATTAGTAAAATAATAATAGCGCGTTTTTACATAGAATAAGTTAAATAGTACTTTGTACACGCTTGGTGAGAATTTTCTTAATTTTGAAACGATTATATCTTCGGATTAACGTGCAAGTTGTATGATTAAAGCAGCGCACATTTCGAAAAATTCCATTGTATGATGTCCGGATGTTGGTTTAGGTGTTTCGTTTAGAATTGGAGTCGGTACGGAACCGACTAGTGCATTTAAACTACCAAAATTTGATTCGCTTTCTTCATTACTCAATGATTTAAAATCGAGTAGGTAACTTTTGTAGTCAACCTATTGGAAACATATAACAATATTTAGAAATCAATTTGAACTAAATAATAATATTTAAAACTTAAAGAGGGAGGTGTTTATATGTTTTAGAGCTTTATTTATGTAGAGTAGGATTATTTTGAAATTCATAAAATTACCAAAATGGCAGCCATTTGGAAAAAAGTGTTTTTTTATTTTCAAAGCATATAATAAATCAAAAAAGTAGTATCAAAAATATCCTACTCTACATCCTAGAGAATTCAATTCTCTCTTTTTTTAGAGAGAAAATCAAGTCAATTCCAAGATATCTTTTGGATAAGTTATAAAAACATGGTTTAAAAGTTTGAGATACCCTATCGGTTGGGCCGATCCATCCAATTTACCTGCCCTGACACGACTTTGTAAAAACCGTTGTAACTCCGCAACAAGTTCTAATTTCGGAACACCAATTTAGCTAACTATAAGCTTTTAAAAAATGTAAAAAAACCGATTTTTTTTTAAATTTCAGGGTGATGTCCTCCCTTAAAAAGTTACCTCCTGAAATTTTGTTTTATTTTATATTAAAATTCGATGTTTCAACATACTATAGAATATTTCTGTTGATATTATTATGTACTAAGTACGATTATTATGCAATATATTAAAATAATTTGATAGATAAATGTAAGAAGCACTATTTAAAATTGTATTTCTGCTTTTAACAAATAGAATTCGTCGGACTTTTGTGTATTTCGATTAGGTTTGATATTTCTATTAGCTTATACAAAGCTAACTAGAGCTCTTAAAAATAATAATGGTGCGTTTAATTTAAAATACTTTTAATATAAGTACAGTCATGTCTTGTCAAATATCTTCATTGACAAAATGAATCTCGAATAACTAATTTACAAAACTAATTAACAAATATGAAACAATTGGCTTACCTGATAGAGTTGCAAGGACATTTTAACGTAGCGTTCGTGTAACGGATTTCTATGCCGTACCCGTACATGATACGGATTAATGACTTTCCATTCGAAATTGAGGGCTTTCATCGCACGATACACCTCCATCATGATGTCGTTCGGTTTGCTCTGCGACCGAATACCCAAATGCCATTTGGCGCGTTTCACCGGCGTACCGCGTGCACCACCTCCACGTTCACCCGCCGAATGATTGGATGCGATGACACGATCGCGTAGCGGAGCAATGCGTTCCGGATGGGGACGAATAGGGCTCGGGCTCAGCTCACTGTTTGAAAAAAAAACAAAAATAATGAGAAATCCTGACTTACTATAATATTCTTAAAGATCAAGTGTTCTTTATGGTTTTATGCCCCGCTATTCTGGTCATTAAATTTAGCTTACAGCCGGTTTCATAATAAAGTCGACTTTACGTCGACAAAAAAGCATCGTTTTTAAAGTTTACCGGCAGAATTATTATTGCTGTCAATAAAACGATGTTTCATTGTCAACTTTTCAAAATTTTAATCGTAGAATTATTTGTTATTATCAATAAAAGAATGCTTTTTGGTCAGCGCTAAAAGTCAACTTCAGTTAAAGGTCTTCATTCTGGCCACTACTTAAATACTTTAAAACTTTAGCTTAAATTCCTTTAAATTTAAATGGTCATCGGAGGTGGTTTAACTGCTAAATTAGTATGAAAAATATTTACATGAAGAATGTGAAAATGTTTGTAATTTTTTTTACATTTAGAAGATTTTGGAAGGTAAGAAATTATTTAAGAAAAACTAATTTACAATTTAGAAAAATTGGAACTTACCTTGGACTAAAGCTGACGGGTGGAGGACTTCCAGCCATATAAAAGTCTTTAATTTCGGCCTTGGCTGCTTCATGTTCAATGCGTTTATTATCGATGATTAAGTGATAAGCGATCGCTAATTGATCGTGCGGATCGCCGCTGAGTAGAGCGCTATGCACCTCGCTTTCGGTAACACCAAATTTATCGCAAACTTCGGATACCGCCTCGGTATCAATTACAGATGAATCTTGTTCGACGGGCGATGGAAACAAATAGGCTGGACAATCTTTTTGGAACCATTCGTGTTTCTTAGAAAAAGACACATTTTAATTAAGTAATGTAAAGATGCCCTCATCCTGCATTTTACAACCAATTTTAATTTAGAAAATGTATGTTTCTAATTGTGTCCATTCTCCTTTGATTGATTTTTACGATTTTTTTTTGAGAAAACTAATAGATCAATCAACATAAATCTTATAAATTATGTTTTGTAAATTTTTTAATATTGTCGAAAATATTAAGCCACCTTCCCGTGCAGCCAAAGTTGTCAGGTCACACAGGAGGTGTCTCAGCTGCGCGAATCCTCGGGAGTGCATATCTTATTTGAAATCAAAAACTAAATAATTTTCTTAATCTATGGAATATTGCGCTCGGAATAACTAAACATTTTTTAAAAATTCGAAAAAATAATAAAATGAGAACATTGAAAAAAAGTTAAGTTGTCGTTATTTTTTCGAATTTTAAAAAATTGTCCAATTACTCCGAGCGCAATATCCCATAGATTAAGAAAATTGTTTGTTTTTTGATTTCAGATAAGATGTGCACTCCTGAGGATTCGTGCAGCTAAGGCATCTCCTGTGAGACCTGACAACTTTGGCTGTGCGGGAAGGTGACTTAATATTTTTCGACAATATTAAAAAATTCACAAAAACGTAATTCATAAGTCAATAAATATTATGGAAAAAGATTTACGTTGATTGATCTATTAGTTTTCTCAAAAAAATTCGTAAAAATCACGCGTTTTTTTACCCATTCAAAGGAAATATAAATATAATCCAATATATTAGTGTAATAATTCTCAATTATATATAAAAAATAATTATTAAATGATCAATCAATATACTGTATTTCAAAGTATTTTAAAATACATTAAATAATACATATATTCGTTTAAAATAAAAAAAAAAACAATATTCTATCTAATATACAAAAGATTCACAATTTTTACTAGTTAAATCTTAGATTAAAGACTAAAAATTACCAGTAGAATTTTGATTTATATAATCTATATATATTTACCTTAATATCATCGATGGTGGCACGTTTCATCGGATCAATATGCAACATATGACACAATAAACTTACAACAGATTTATTTAAATATTCGGGAATCGGAAAGATTCCCGATTTAATTTTACGAAACAGTGTCGGTACATGCTCATCATCAAACGGCAATGTGCCGCATAATAACGCATATAAAATTACCCCACATGACCAAATATCAACTTCTGGACCCGCATATAATTTTCCTGATATCACTTCGGGTGCTGCGTAATTCGGTGACCCGCAACTCGTACGTAAAAATTCACCATCCATCATCATATTCGATAAGCCGAAATCAGCGATTTTCACATGCATATTATGATCCAAAAGTAAATTTTCCGGTTTTAAATCGCGATGCACGATCATATGTCGATGACAGTAGTCTACTCCTGATATGATTTGTTGGAAAAATCGTCTCGCTTCGTGCTCTTGTAATTTACCATTTTTGACGATATAATCGAATAATTCCCCGCCCGAAACATACTCCATTATCATGAAAATATCGGTCGGTGTACTTATAACTTGATAGAGTTTGATTATATGCGGATGTCGGAACAGTTTCAAGTTTTGTATTTCACGACGTATCTTACCAACAACATCTAAACTTTTGATTTTTTGACGGTTTAGAATTTTGATAGCAACCTTGCTTTTCGTGAGCTGATGTTCGCCGATTTTTACTTTACCGAATGTCCCCACACCTAGAGTTTGGCCTAGAGTGTAATGGCCTATTTTTACAAGGGGCTGTTGGGCCCCTGTTTTGCTGTCAGACATCTTTGGAGGTTAGGTTGTTGGTATAAGTTCGTAGTTATATGGTTAATGTACACTTTTAATTTGCACTACATGCTAATAATAAAATGATTAATTTGTATTGATGGTAATATTAATTACATGTAAAAGTATTAATTATTTGCTAGACGTGACAACTATCAACCAATCATTCAGCAAACTAGTTTATTTTAGATGATTTTACGCCTTACTTATTACATAATAAAAATATAAAAATTAAAAAAATAAAATATATATTTTATAATAAGTATAAATTAAAATAATAAATAAATCTAACATTATTCAATATTTCAATTTATGTTTTACAAGTATAAATATGAAAATATCTAAAATATCTTATTATCTGGATGCACACTGTGTACATTATTGCAGTTTTCTTTTTTACCGACATTTCTTAATAGTTTAAATATTGCCATACAGATGACTCTGTAAGTATTAAATAGAACCTACTAGTTTTATTTTTATTATTACGCAAAATAGTGACTTATGCAAGTATGAAAACGCAAATACTTTTTTCATAAATGGGAAATTTGTCAATGCTATGAGTAAAAATAACATTTTATATTTTCTATATAATCAAAACATAAATCTAAAATTTGACATTCCAAATGTCAAAATTCTTGCTTAGAACTATCAAATTTCTATGTATTTTATGCAAAATCGGAAGATTTAATATTTAATATGTGAAAAAAAAATACAAATTTCTTATTGCATATCTAAAATTTGCTAAATAAATTAATAATAAACTAGTAGTCGTCCAGTGGTCGAAATTCGACCGTAATTCATTAAATTTTTGAGTTTGATTGTTATTGACGTTATTGAGGTTCTTTTGTCAAAGAGTATGTACAAATACGTTATTATGCATTAATTTTCGAGTTATTTTTCTTTGCCCCCTTAAGCCATATGCAACACACATAACGTAAGCGCATTGCACAAACTCTATCGAACAACTTTAAATTTTTTATTAATTTAATTAATGTATTTGTAACACATATTATACATAAATTTTATCTTTCTGCACTTCTTCTCCGTATTAATATATAGATGATATAAAACAAATGACATGTTTCTTTATAAATTTATTTATAATAAGAACGCAGAAAACAAGGATACAAAGAAATACATAAACATGTAACTTATTTACATATTGCATCTTTCTCGTCACTTGTTTTGTATATATTTTTTTTTTTACAATCGTTTCTTAATTAAATAAACAACAATATTTTTTATTCATGTACTGTTTCATTTAATTTTACCATTGCTCCAATTATTTTTTTTTACAAAAAATTCATTATTGTAATGTACTGATCTAGATCAATTGTATTTTGAATTCGATTTTACGAAATATTTTGGCCTGATGATATGTTAAAACGTACAAATATTGAAATCTTATTAATCTCTGATTCCTTTTTTTTATTAACAGCATGGTTTATGTAATACAATAATTTTATTCAATTTTTTTGAAATGAATTTTCCTCATCTAATGACATTGTTTTTGCTAAATTTTTCTTGATATATATAAAACGAAACTAATGCAATTAAATTTTGAATTTTGGGCTAGAATTTGGTTACCATTGAAACTCAACTTATATTTTACAATTATTACTATTATTTATAAACAGTAGGTGATGAAATAAATAAAAATAATTTATTTAAAAAATTGACAAGTGTGGAAATAAATAAATGTGAAGTTTAAATCGAGTTTACAATGGATGCATTCATTTTAACCGCATAAATTTCTGATTTAGTTAATTTTACAGAAAAAATAATGATTTTTTTTACAATTTGCATCTTTACATACGGTTTTTTTTTGTACCCTGACCCAGTAATTTTCCATGGGCGGATATATTTGGATGGGGGAGTATATAGAATAATTATAATTGTGTAGCAACTACTAACTATTTAATTTTATAATCACAGCGAAATTTGATAGATACACATTAAATAGTAATTTATGTTTTTCGTTTCATTGTTACTTTCAGAGTTAAAAACAATATATTTACTTTTTACCGGCACAGATTCATTTAGAAAAACAACAAAATCACGGAAACTTACAGTAATAGATCATTTCAAAATAGAGTTTTGCAAGTTAATAACGATTAATTTTTTTTTTATAGTTTTTTTAAATTTTAATTTGAACTACAGATCATTATTACGTCATTAGCTGCCCAAGAATTGCTACACACGTTTCTTCGCATTTATTGTTATTCTTGATATAAAGCATCACCATATTTTTTTTTTAATTTTTGTTGATCGCTTAATAATTTTCTAAAATTTGATAACAGCAATGAGCACTTTTGGTAAAAATATATCGTCATTGGTTATTATTCATTATAGCACTGCAGTGTAACTTCTATTTTAAATACCAACTATATATGCTAATAAATATTTCTAGTTTTGTTATTATTTATGAATAATTTTTCTTTTACAATTAACTGAAACAGTTTCGTATTTATTAACCTACATGTCAATTCGTAACAAAGCATTCTTTTGAAATATTCAGTCTAATCTAGGATTTTTTGTCACCTAATATGGCAAGATTTTTATTTTTTTGGTAAAAATCTGCTATTAATATAAAAAGTCAGCTAAAAATTATAGGAAAATAAATTGCCAACAAAGGAGATAAAATGTTGTTAATTTTTACACACATAACCTAAACAATAAAAATCGTTCTTTTTTTTTTAATAATAATAATAGATCTACAATATGCTCAGATTTTATACTAAATACTTGCTTTTTGTAAACACTGATATAGTAATTGATCTTGTTATTATTTTTAGAGATTAATATAATACCTGCAGTTTGACAAGTCATCTGTCGTATTCATTCACTTTTTAACAATAATTTTAATACAACTAGCTAAAAAATTTGTCAGTCATCTACATTTTTTATTTAGTACTTGTCATAAAATGTACAAACGTAATATAATAAATTCATTTCTTAGAGAAAGTTTCACAATCGAGACAGAAGAAATATGTAACATTATGTTAGTCATAATTAAAATCATACTAAATATAATAATAATAATAATAATAAATAAATAATATGCTAGGTACTTATAAAAAGAAATAATCCTAAAGCCGGTACATACCGTTTTTGTTTTCAGTATATCAATAATAAATTGATTAGCAGTTTTGCAAGCATCACGTTTGCTAAAGTTAACCTAAAAATTTATCATGAGAATTAATTAGTTATTTGATCTATTTTTAATTTGAGTGCTGAATTAGCTAAGTGCGAAGAAATTGTTTTTGTTTGTTTGTTTTGTAATACTTATTACAAATAAATAATTGCTATATAAAATTGTTTTAAAAGATTATTCAATCTTTTTTGTTTTTCATCATTTTTTACCTAGAAGAATAAAGAACTCTGATAATACTTTATGTCAACATATTCACAAATAAAAACTATTTTTTTAATAACATTATATATTTTTTATGTAGACCATCTCTAGAAATGTTGTAAACATTTCTTTTTATTAAGATCACAGCTAGCAGCAAGGTGCCTGGAATATCAATGCACATAATATATTAACAAGAATAATTTTTTTTCTTTTATTTGAATATGGATTTTTTTCGTATCATTACTACACTGTATATTGAAATCACATTTATTAATAGTAAAAATTCAATTGATAAAATGATGTAAATTGTTGAACATGTATACAATTCTCAAATATTTATAGTTTTATATTTAGTTAAGTTCAGAAAAATATCGGAAATTTTTATTACCGCTAAAAGTATAGATATAGTTTAAAAATATGATATAATAATTTTAATTAAATACTCAATGAAAAATGTCTCACCTTCTATTCATACCAAGTATTTTTTAAACAGTCCGATTTGTGAAACAATAGACAGATAAAGTTTGTAAGTATTCTTTTTTTCCGTTATTTCACGAAATTGCATGAAAAATTTTTTTTCTAAAACTTACAGATTGATCAATAACAGAATTGTTGTATCAGTCAGTTTATTAAAGATATAAATAGTGAAATTGTAATTGGTAAATTTACGATAAAACATTTAGATAAAATTTTACAAAATTGTTGTTGACTATGAAAAATAAAATTTATAAAATCCATATTCAGATAGTATTAACAAATAATGGTCCTGCCATCTCTTTTTGTTTTTTAATCAGTTATTATAGACGTCGGTTAATATTTTTTATTTGTTTTTTACATTTAGGCCTAATCACTCATACTTCTGCTAATAATTAGCTAACAAAATACATTCGTTCTACTTACGAACTATTTTCTTTTATAATAATAATAATTTTTTAATGTTTCATTTTGCAAAGATACAATGCCTGTTTAATATTAGTTATTTTTTTTCTTTTATTTTGTTCTGGTGTAAAAACGCATAGTTTAAATATAGCTCGCCTAAATTGGAAACCTGCAAGGGACTGAAAAATTGCTTTATGTAATATTTTATATACTTAATATTTAAAAAAAAATAGAATTTTCCACTAGCCAATCGGATAATTAAGAATCTATTGTATTACACTTTGTTCGATATTTAGATTTAACTCAGTATTAAATTTGTAAAAGCGTAAATATGTTCAAATTGAAAAATTTCTTCTATAAATTCTTCAAATAATGTCAAATAAAAATATTTCAGCTTTATGTTATGTGTATTAAGTTTAAAATTATATTAAAGCAAATTTAATTTAATCGTAAATTACATAAATTTATCATCCGATTAAGTGTAATCTAATTTTTGAACAAAGTATATAATTAAATACTAAACGAATTTTAAATAACATTTTGGTAAAATTTTTATTTAAACTTGTCTTTTAAAAATTATTGTAAATGTTTCGTTTTCAAAAAGAAAACAAACATTGTATAACAAAAAAAAAATGGGAACATGTCACTCCATTATTCAATTATTGTTCAATTCCTAGCCGGTTTCACATCACTAAATAAATTATTAGTTATTTTTTTCTTATATTATTGAGCACCTAATATCTTTTTTCTTTAAAGCTAAACTTAATTGTTTCTAAATATTGCACAATATTTTTCTAGCTTCATGTGTTTTCATCATCAAATCAATTTAATTTCACGGTCAAACACATATCCAGAATGGAGTCGACCCATATGCTGTTTACTATCTTCATTACTAAACAAACCCCCCAAAAAATGTTTCCGGTTTTTTCTTAAGCCGTTTTGTATAGGAATTCACAACCACGCACATACAGCATTTTTGAGTTTATATTTTTGAGTTCTCTGTTCTTTTTTTTCTTGTGAGTATTGCTTGTAGACAAGACACTGCGAAGCGGTTTTTTATTTATATGGTTTTTAAAGTTAGTTAAGTTAGATTTATGCTGTTTTCATATCCTATTTTAATTTGAAAAACAGTTTTCAATTAATTAAATAGCTTTTTCATTGTTAGATTAGAATCGATACTAAAAATATTAATTGTAATAAATAATAAGTGTATCTATAAAATAAAATGATATTTAAAATTTAAAATATTTTTCTATATAATAATTTAATTAATTTTGATTTTAAATTTATCTTTAAAAAAGTGTCACAATACAAAATTATGTTTAATATTAAAAAATACTCCTAAAATAAAATTTGTTGTTTTGAATTAGTTTTCACTAAAATACAAAATTTTTAAAGGCTTTCTATAAATTTAAATTTACAGTTTATAATTTTAATAATTCTTTATAATAAAAGATAATATATTTTGAATTCTATTTGAATAAATAATATTTCTTCTTTTATGTTTTGAAAATTTTATTCAGATCTTTATTTCGAATTTTAGTGTTATGAAATTTTATTGGATATATATTTATAATTTTTATTAAAAGAAAAATACTTATTAAATATTAGAAACACTTCGAATTATTTTCCAAATGAAATTCGTATATAAATACAGCATAAATTGATATTTTTTTTTTAAAAGTTAAATTTCTTTTAAATTTAAATTTTGTTAATTGAAATAATTTAAGACAATAGAATAGAATAAGAACTTGTGTGTAGTTACTAAAACTTTCTTAGTGTTTAAACTTATCTGGGGCTGTTAGAACAAATAACGCACAAGTGCTCCACACACATATATAAAGTGGGGGCCATCTCCGTTAGCGAAGCACTAGTGCGTCGAGTGGCGTCATTGAAACGTCGATTCCTTGTGAAACGTATCGGATTTGTGAAACGGTCTGCCATTGTGTGGATTTAGTGGGATATCTTGCGAGGCGGCAAAATTATTCTCAGACTTCGGTCGTGGCAATGGGGCCCTGTGTAGCGTACGCCCCAATTCCTGGAGACTACGGTCGCTACAGTGCAGTCTCGCGACCGATTCTTCCGAGAGATTCCCGTGATCAGCTTCCGCTGCTAGCGCATTCACTACGGCGTTTATCGTTTTGCTTTCACTGCCCAAATCTTCTTCGCGCGGTGCCAACAGATTCGGATTTTTGCCGATTTTGTTTAACCTAAATCGCAAGGGAATGTGCGTAATTATATGAGGGAATTAATTAATTAGTGCGCTAAACATCTATTGCTAAATTTCAGATTCCAGTTAGAGATAGAATTTCCAAAAAAATATTTATTTCGACTTTATAATTTACTATAGTATGTATTGTGTAAATAAATATCGTGTAACACGTAATTTATCCGTAATATTACCTACGTTTGTTATCTTCAACGTTATCAGCGTCAAAATAACGCAAATTATGAAATTGTTTAATTATTTTTTAACTAGTTACTTCTTTACTACAATACAAGAAGATGGATACGGCAAAATGGAAAATTGGAAAAGAAAAATAGTATATAGCCAGGGTTGGACTGGCCCACCCGGTGGGCCGTCTTCATCATTGTGGGCCATGAATCGGTGCTAGTCAAAAGATTAGAACTGATCTCTGAGTTTTGTAAAAATTTAAAAATTGATTATTCTAAAAAACATTAATTTGAGAAAAGAGTCAGTTATAAAATCGTTATTTAACTTAGATTTAAATAAAGAATTATATTTAATTTTATATGTGAAATTTTTATAATTCATCTGTAATGTCATTTCCATGTAAATTAGAATCAAAAAAATATAATTTATTTGAACATTTTTGCGATGTAAGATGGGCCTTATCCTGCAACTTTCCCCGGGCCTAATTTTTTATCCAGTTCAATTCTGTATATAGCTGAATTCTGGGTCAAATATAGGAAAACCACGGAAACAGGAATGATGTGTCGAAAATTTAATGAATATATATTTTTTATGTTAATGAAATGTGTTTTTAAAGTTTTATCTTATATTTTTTTCATTTTGAAAATTCTAACTCTTAGCTAGCTGACAATTATTTAGTTTATTTCGTACACACTGTTAATTTTGCTGATTTTAAAATATTGTACGTAAATTACATTTAAATAATAAGTAAATATTTAAGATAGTAAAATATTTTTCAGAATTCATTGTATTAAATATAAGATATTTTAGGATTAGATTAAATATTCAGAATCTATTCCTAAAACAGTTTATATTTAAATATTTAGGAAATTATTTTTAATGTACACAATTGTTGAAAAAATAATATTCAATTAATTATTACATAATTTCTTGAATTCCAAAAAAAATATTAAAGTTTATGAGAATAAATTTGTATTCTATGTGATTCTATAGTGCTACAGAAATTGCAGAATCATACAGAAATACTCATTATGTAAAATAATTAACAATATGTACAAAGCTGCACTCATCGTAACTTCTTTTAAACAAAAAAAAAATAATTATAACGAACATTCAAAAATTTACAAACAAATTTTTGAAATAAATATAAATTAGCATCAAACATTACAAGTTTCTCAAATTCCTAGGATAATATTTACAATCCTATTCTAATTATAACAACATTGAATTCATCTTTCTATTCTAATAATAAAAATTGTAAAACCAAAAAAAAAATAAACAAAATATATTTGTGTGTGTTTTCATGTAGATCGATTTTGATTTTGAAAAATTTGTAGTACATTTATATTAATAATTAAAAACTGTATAGTCCGATTATCGTAAGTTTCGTTGTACAAATTGAATTATTAAATAATTATCAAAATTAGTATTGAAAAAAAACTGATATTTTAAAACTATTTCAAAACAAGAAAACAGACACAAAAGTACAGACACCTTTGTGTTATTAAATTTGTCAGCAACGTACAACGGAACTTATGTTAATTAGACTGTATAATTGTTAAAAATTGATTTAATTAAATGAGAAAATTTAGTATTTAAACTTCGGCGTATTTAGTGTATTTTGTAATGAAATAAATTAAACGATAAACATATTAAAATAACTAAAAATTTGTAGAAGCAAGGATGAGCACAGTAAACTAAATAAAAGGATTAATTTTATTGTTCATTGTGTCCCATTTTTACCATCAAATAATGAATTTGCTCTGCTGTGTTGTTAGTTTAACTTTTTTTTTCTTTCGAAAAACAAAAATGTGCCTGGCCATGACTTCATGTATAAGTGTTGTGTCCCAATTTGTGCAGGATTTGAAATTGAAATTTTTAGATAAACTTCAAATATACATTTACTTATAATTAATTTACAATGAAATATTATCAGTTCAAAATGAATAGCAAAAGAGGCTTTAAAGAATAAATTCGAATTTTTATCACAATATTTCTTAATAACACTAAAAATATTTAAATGCTTTTATACTATTGTCCCACAATGTATAAAATTAAATAAAAATAATTTACAATTTATGAATTTTTTCCTATTTAATTTTGAAAGAAAATAAATAAATTAATCAATTTGAAATCCTGTACTACCACAAGTGGATTAGTAGGTGCGTCTCAAAGTAGAGAAAAAAATGATTCTTTACTTAAACGCAAATCCAAATAAAACCATAGAGGAAACAGAAATAAAATAGAACTCCAGGCAAATGGGTGTAACAATTCAAGTTAAAAAACCAATCCAAAAAAACAACAGAAGAAACATAGAATAACATAGACATTATACAGTTTGCAAATTAAACAATATCGATACTGGAACATCTGAACATTGAAAATTAGTTTTTATTTGTGCAGAATTCTTTCAATTATTCTACAAAATCGAACCAACTTTCCAATATCCAGACATTTGTAGTCGAACACTTTTAATTTGAACAAAATTCCGTACGATGTCTCTTGGGCAGAAAGTTCCAGCCACCACATCCAAGAAAATAATAAATATAAAAATGAACAATAAACTTATTTGTCATCTGGTAAAATTCTTCTTTTAATACGAACCAACGCACTGACCTCTCCGCTGCAACGCTTTCCATTGTGCGTCGCATCAGAGGATATTGATCTAACACCGCATTGAAATGATCGACGCTCAACGAGAACAGATTGCAATAGGTTTCGGAACGAACACTCGCCACCCGCCGGGCATTCGTCAGTAGGCAAATTTCGCCGAAATACGATCCATCACTCAGCGACGTCGCTACATCGCCGTTTGCCATTACAATGTCGACGATGCCCTCTTGAATAAAGTACATTTTCGAACCGATTGTACCTTCTTTTATGATGATATCACCTGGACGAAAAGATTAACAAAAAAGAAACAGATTAAAAAGAAGATTTTAAAAAAAATCGTATCAGAAATTGGGATGTACCTATATTTTTTTTATATTATAAATCAAGAAAGATTAACGTAATTCTAGCAAAACAATTTTCTATCTTTAAACTTTCATTTTATAAAAAAATCTTCTGAATAATCAAGATATAACATAGTTAAATAAATTATTTTTAATTAACATGAATCAAAATAGAAGATCTTTGAATCTTTGAACAAAAAAATTAGAGAATTTTTTATTTTAAAAGAAGACTGTCCCATAATAATTCTTTTGATGATGAGCAGTTGACGCAAATTATGAAAACCAATCTTCAATTTAGTAAAAAATCTTTTAGAACTCATTACATTAAAATGAAACAGCTTTAGGTTATAGTTCTGTATTAATATTTATTAATAATCGACGATGAAGACGAACTCAACGTACTTCTTTATCAGAAAATTAAATATGGTTTAAATCAAAACAAACGTATATAAACAACTAAAAAAGAAATAGAAGAAAAGAGATATTAGAAGTGATGATGATGAGGGCTGACTAACCTGGCTGGAAGACTTCGTATCTTAATTTGGTAACAACATCGGAAACAAAATTGGGATCCGCATTGGCAAAGAAGGGCACAGACGCGACCAGCGAACGACAATTGTAATTGATAACATCTTCGCGTAGTTTCTCGGATAGTTCGGCCAGGATATTCTCCTCGTCGAAGAACTTGCCCTGGTAACGATGCTCGAAGTATTCGGTGATTCGTTGACGCATTTCGCGTGGTAGTTTACGGTATGCCATATATTCTTCAACTTGTTTCACCTAAAAACAACAAGCAGTTTAGACATTGTGTGCATTTACAAGCTAATATAATAATTATAAATACGGCATCCATATCTATAAATGCAAAACTAAGATACTGGAATACAGTTATTAAGCCAGAGGGCCTCTATGGCTCAGAATGTTAAATGAAATAGACAAAAAGGGAAAAAAAATTATACGGAAAATCCTGAGACCAAAATATAAAGAGGGAAAAATAGAAAATGAAAAGTAATAAAGAGATCTACACAAAAACAGAAAAAATAACAAATACAATGACAAACAGAAGAGTGACTTTCTAAGGACATATTAAAAGAATGAATAAAGGAAAACTGATGAAGAGAATATTTAACTAGTTTCGAGAAAAACCCCAAGATGGATGCAAGGAGGTCAGACATGGAAGAAATGGAAATAGTTGGAGAAGAGGTGGAGAGAAGAGAGAAGAATTCAGAAAGAGAATCAAAGGATTCAAGGGTTTTTAAGAAAAGGCAAAAAAAAAAACAGGAGCAAAAAGGACGGAAGAAAGAAGAAAACAACATTGAAAAAGAATGAAAGAGTACTGACAGAGATGGAAGAAAGGAGAAAAACAATCAGGAGAAGTTATTTTATGTGGTCCATAATCGACCAAAATCGAAGAAAGTAGAAGAAAAACGACAGTATACAATTGCACGACAATATTGATATTTCAAACAACAACTATTCACGATAAAATTGGTATTTTAAACTACAGGTATAAGACAACAAAAATACTATTTCAGACGATAAAAATGAGAAATTTCACGACAACATTACTATATTGAACGACAAATTAATAAACTTATTTTTTTGTATTTGTTTGAAGGTTGCTACATCTGAAGATATTAGTCAGTTTAATTGCTAGTTAGTTTGGGTTAAAAGGTTAATTTTTTGTTTGTTCAGAGATCAATATACCTGAAAATACTAATTACGGTTATTGCTAGATAGTTTGGGTTAAAAGGTTAGTTTTTGATTTTTTTTTACTATTAAAATGTCATTAACTTAACTTATATGTTTTTTTCGTGAATTTTAGTTTCCTGTTGTCAATTATTACCAATTTTATCATAATAATATCAATTCTGTCGTGCAAAAAAAAATTATCCTTACAAACGAAATAAGTCTAACAATTTAACTATTTGCGAATGATCTAATTTGGTACAAATTAAAAAAAAAAGAAACACTTACTTTTTCCCGATACTGTCTTCTGGATGAATCCAAACTCTGAATAAGATTGGTGGCATGACCTAAGAAAAGTGCATAACACGTTGCCCCAGATATCATTGATAACATTGTTAACCACATATCCGTTAACGATTGAGGCGGAAACCGGCCGTAACCTATGCACAGCATATGGGACATGGCTTTAAACAGCGCCCACGAATACTGTTCTAACCAGAAGGCCTCCTATAACAAGTCAGAAAAAAAAAGAAACAATAACATTTGGGTAAGATTTTCTTGTCGTATACTTGCACGGTGACCATCCCGTCCTTTACAAATAAAGGACAGTTCTTTATTTGGAAGCACTGTCCTTTAGATTTATTTTGTTTATAAAAACTTAGGACTATAGTCTCACCTCTTTTGTGTATGAAAAAGTGTTTTTATTTAATGCTTTAAAATACTATAAAATTTAAATAAACTAATAAAAATTACTTTATAAGTATTTTTAATTGAATGTCAAAAGTATTTTTGACAAAAATCACTTTTAAAAGTGAGGTAAGAATACGGACCTTAATTTTGTTCTTTATTTCTATAAATCATCTTTTAAATAATAGATTTTTATGCTTTTTATTTTAGTTTTATCAAAGATAATAAAAAACTTGAGAGAGTTTCTTATCAATAATTTTCGGACAAATAAAAAAAAATCAATTAAAAATAAAAAAAATAGAAGCTTGTATTTACGCCAAATGTAATTGGAATATGAATTGTTTAGAATTTAAAATAAAGATCTCTTAAAAAAAGTGCATGATTCTCAAAAACAAAGTACAATTATTATAATTGAATATCTAAATATTATTAATTATTTAAAAAACAATACTTATTTATTAATTTATTCTGCATTTAATAAAATATATTATTTAGCGTGAGTTAACTATTTTTTTTAAATAGATTTATTACCATTATGTAATTAAATCATTTATTTACTTTCTACCAAAACAAAACTTATATTATAGTTGTTCATGTTATTCAAATAGTTTTATTACTATTTTAGAATTTGTATTTTTTAAAAATATATATATTATTTCGATTTTAGAAGTAAATGCTACTGATTTGTCTTAAATAAAATATATATGGTCACCGTACGTATACTGCATTGTTTTCATAATATTTGTTTATACTATTAAATTTAATGACTTACGGCAGTTGCAGTTCGAATCATATCATATTATATCATTTTAATGTTTTGAATCAAATTCAAAATATTTCACGTTTATATTTATATTTTTTTTTACATACACATTCACGCCATAAACCCGTAAAGATATAGCACAAACTCTTTTCATTAATAATGGGATAATGGAAAGAGTTTGTGCCACACACACTTTTGAGTACATAGCGTGATTGTGTGTGTGTGTATGTATGTAGGTACATTTAATAAAAGTGACAAAAAATTAAATTAGTTTCCAAATAATCTATTAATTTGATATCAATTCAATGTGATAACTTATAACCGAATTGTAACAATATATAAAAAGCATTTGTATCTTTGTTACGTAAATGCAAAGATAAGTTTTAGAATCTAGTCCTTTTCACGATTGAAACAATACCGGAAATAATACAATTTAGAACGGAAGCCAAAGCTAAGCCCATTAATCTCCATATAAATTAGAACAAGAAAAGATGAATTTCCAAAAAGGACGAGTCGAAATGGTGAGAGGGGCAGTGGGTGGGGCAGTGAAGACATTAACTACATATATACTCTAAAATAGGAATATTGGTTATACGGTTTTGCTATATTATATCTATCTATCTCTTTGATAGCGCTCGGAGTTTAATCAAAATGTTCCGTAATACGGACAGAGATAGATATGTCGTTGTTGAAGGATAACGATTGTCACTGTCAAGGACGTTTCGCTATTGTTATTTTGATAAATGAATTGTTGCGTTTTAGTGATAAACATTCGTGGGCGGGAATGATTGCAATTATTATTGCGCTATTTTTCAATTTAGTTAGAGTTTCGTGAAGGATTTTCACATCTCTACTTTTTATTCGAAATCAGTTCGATGCAAGGACCCCGAAAAATATCTAGCTAGGAGCCTCATGCAAGATTAATTCGACACTAGATAGTTCAATTCTTGTTTGAAAAAAAAAACTTTTGTAGCAAATATTTAAAAAAATATTTTTCTTCAAGCGTATCACAATATTAATATTGTATTACTATATTACTATATACTTACTATATACACCATACTGGTGGCAGCATCAAACATAACTACACAATCAAGTGGATTTAATCTGACATTTTTGCCGACCATATTAAAACACTACTACATCAAGTTAAGTTGATTGTATTGTTTATTTTTGCTTAATATCAATGTCAAAAGATAAACTTTTGTTCTTGGGTCCTAAACCTGCGTTATAATTAATTATAATGTTATTAAATTTCCTATCAGGTTCGTTATTGTTTTTAGCAATGACGCGTTTCCACTTTTCAGTCATCTTCAGATTTTCTGAGTTTGGTCTGTGTTGTAGCTCGGTTCACTCGAGCCACAACACAGACTAAACTCAGAAAATCTGAAGATGAATAAAAAGTCGAAACGCGTCATTGCTAAAAACAATAACAAACCTGATAGGGAATTTAATAACATTATAATAAATTTTCGCTTAAATTTGAATTTGATTATTAAAAATGTGTGAAAAAGTGCAAGAAATGCAATGCATATCAAAAGATAATCAAAAGTTGTATATTCAACCAAAGAAATATTAATTCTCACAAATCATGTAACAAATATAAATAATATCTACATATACATAGTATTCTGCTAGTAAGACTAAAGTAACTTGGCACGTATTTTTAATTATTTTTAGTTTAGTTTCGTTTAGAACGCTTGAAGAAAAATCGTATATGTTACTCGGAATAACAAGCTCTTTTGTATTTCGTCCAGATTGCTTGGTCTTCGCCAGAAATATTTGCACTCAACATAATAATCATCGTTTTCTACTACTCGTAACATAATATACTATAACTTGATTGAAATGAATTTTATTCTAGTTATCTACAGTTCGTGCCGTAAACTATATTTTAATGAGTAATAACTATTATTATATATTTGTTGAATAATATACTATTAAAATAAAGAAGTTTTTCATGCACTTCTATATACATTTTCAATATTCAAATTAGAATTCAATGAAAATAAACAATGGTCGCTGCAAATTGCAATTTTTTGCACTTCTTCACATATTTTCAATAATCAAATTCAAATTCAAGCGAAAATAAACAATACAATTGTCAATTAATGTATATTAATGTTAGATTAAATACACTTGACGTTGTACTTATATTTGGCGCTACCACCAATAGTGTATCTATGTACACTATTGGCGGCAGTGCCAAATATAACTACAACTGCCTGTATAATAATGTCATTATTGTACTAATAACATAATAAATTCTTTCTGCATAGGCAATATGGTAACGAAATATTAACATTATGATACGCTTGAAAAAAAAAAATTATTTTTAAATTTGAAACCAGCAGTTCTTGAACAAAAAAGAAAAATGTATAATCTCAAGAAATGTAATTTTTAGTGTATGCTTTAAAAAAATAACATTATTTATACAAAATTTAATTTAAAATTGAACAAATAATTTGAGAAAACATTGAATACAAAACGTCATGTAAGTGTTACTTAATATTTTTTTTAGTTATAGGTGCTGTTTTATATAGTAAAACAAAAATTAAAACCAGTTTTTATAATTAAATAATAAATATAAATAAAATAAAATAATAATAAATATTAAATAATAAAATAAAACATAAATATCGAATGTTTGATGGTAATAGTAATTAAATTTTCATCAGAAAGTGAGTGAATTTTGTTTTCCCTTGCTATAAAAGTTTGATAATTATTTTCCAATAATTCTGATATGGATGTCGAAAACACTAATTGAGCATCTAGTATCGTTTTATGCTGCATCATTCTATTTGATTCATACCATCAAAAAAAATCTCCCCAAAAAAAAAATTATATTAATGATTCTTGTACTAAAGTAAAAATAATCGACAAAAAACAAGACATATTTAGAAATTAAAAATAAATAAGTATCTTTTAAAAATAAAACGGCAGTTATGTATTAATATTTATTAATAATTGACATTTTCATAAAATGATTATAATTACTAAATAAATTATAAATAATTATATAATAATCTCTGTCTTTTTATTCAATGGATTAGATTAGATTTCATTTGTTAGGTTGTTTCATTTTTATAAATTGATGTTTAATATGTTATTTTATTGTGCATATCAAACAACAGTTGTGAATTTCTCTTAATGGTTGTTACATTGTCTTATTCTGGCGTTAATTCACCTTCTTTTCATCGTGGAAAAAAATCTCACCCATAAATTATTAATAAACAAAGTTAGAGAAAACTAATAGATTTTTCTACCTGCAATTCGTTGATAGCAACCCAAGAGTTTGGCGGAAATCCCTGTAGCATGGGCACAAGAAACTGGAGACATCCGGACCAATGACCAATTAATAACATCATACAAATTAGATTGAAGATCCGCATAAAAACACTCGCCATATTCAAAAACTGTAAGAAAAATCAAACAAACATATTCAAATTATATTACGATTGCATTTAATGCATTCCCATCGAATATTCTTTTTTTTTTAATAAAAAAAACTATTTATAATAAGTAATAATTTCATTCACAAAATCATAATTAATTGTTATACAAAATAACTGCATACCTGGTGCATATATAATACCAACTTAACAAAAAAATTCAAATCATAATTGTTTTTGTAATACCAACTTTTATAATACAACATATCATGATTTAAAGTGTACTACTAAAGCCTCATTTACAGTTATTATTTAGAAGTTTTAATACAATTCTCAACACACATAAACAATATTTCATATTGTTTATACAACTTCAATTTAGTTGATTTATTTTAAATGAAACTTTAGTACGTAACAAATTCTACAAATACTTATAACTCATTTTGTGAATGTTTTTTTTATTTGTGTATTAGCTGCTATATAACAACAAATTATAAACAAAAAACATAACAATCAATATTTTTAATAATAATAATAATAAATATCCAACGCTGGACAATGGAATACGCCTGGCTTCTACCTACGAGGTTTTTAAATCAAATTCTACAATAAATAAATAAAAAAATTATTATAGGAAAAAATAATGAAAAAAGCGGTGTTTACAAATGTGCAGTTATTAATTTCTTGTTTTGGTTATAAATGAAGCTATACTATCTAAGCAGTAAGCTGCATTATAGCTTGTAACGTAGAAAGCAATTGTATAAATGCACCCCAAAAAAGCTGTAAAGTAATTGGAAATGTAAAATAAGTTCGGTTTTATGAGCAAGTTGTACCTATATGTGTGTGTTCTGACTATAGCATTCTAGTAAAGAGAAAATTATAAAGTCTGTGTGTGTGTGTATTAACAATATTTACAGTAGATAATTGTAATTATAGATCAGTCACAACTCTTTTGGTACCAACTTTATTGGTTTTAATTAAAACATTTCACGAGAAATATTTATTCAAAATAAATTGTGAAGTTTCCAATAATTGAGAAGTTTATTTTCGTTTTCTAAATAAATGTTACTGTTTTTTTTCCCAAATTGTTTATTTAATAATTTTCAAATTGTTTTTATTAATTTAAAAAAAAAAAATTTGTTAAAAAAATATTCCTAAAAAATGTTTAAGCAAAAATTGGAAGAGTTTCTAGGAAAAAATGTAAATCTCAATAATTAAAATATATCAAAGAAATTTTGATTCACCGGTCATTAGTCATTAGTCATAAATACAATTTTTAATTTAGAAAAAATTTAAATGTTATATTTTAAAAAAACTGTTCATAACTTTCAGATTAACCTTAAATCATTTGTTGTAACTGACTTATCTTTAATTAAAACATATGTATATAAAAATGAAAAATAAAATTATTAATATTTTATTTTACATGACATACATTTTCCATTTATGTTAAATATATTTTTAGTTGAACTTAAAAATCATTGAAAATGTCACATAAAATAAACCATAAAATGTGTTAATATAGTGAAACACAGAAGCATCAATAAATGTGCATCGTGTGTTGTAGAAGACACTGAAAATGTAATAAAACATTTACTGTAAAGTACAAATATGTATATATACAAATAAAAATACATTACGTATATCACCGTCGTATGTATGTTGATGTTTATGAACTTTTTAGTACACTAATTAACGCCATATTGTTACTAAATTCTATTCTAATAAAGCATTACTTACTAAAACGTATGCCTGCTAGGTTCGTGCTTGCTTCTGTTAACATTCAAATGCTAAATTTAATCAAATCATGCGTAATTTACTTATGCAGTTTGTTGGTGGTAATTTACATTGTCCCTTAACAAACAAAAATAAATGTTAGACACGAAATTCTTGTTTTGATTCAAGAAATCTTGAAATTTCTTGTTTTGTAAAACTACAGTGCTTGGTGATCTAGACAAGAATTTCTCGTCTAGATGACATGCTAATAAATATTTATACACAGAACTTAGTTGCAAAAAAATATTTGAATATAATGAAATTAGGTTTAGTATCTTTGCAGAAAAATTTGATAATGTTTAAGAGACAATGAAATCTTTAAACGTGTTAAAAATGTACAATAATAATTTATAACAACCACAATAGGGGTGATATGTGATGACAAGGGTTATACAGGAAAATTTTGTCGAAATTTACTAAATAAATTTTAGTAATATAATCTGTCTTAAATATGGCTGACATTACATTTGTACCAAAAGTTTTATTATAGGGCAGTTTTAATTATATATATATATATATATATATATATATATATATATATATATATATATATATAAATTAATGACATTGTCAGGAGAATTTTTGACAAAATTAAATCTAATTAGAACAAAATACAATAAATCATTACAAATTAAATATTATTAGAATATAAATTTGTAAATTCGATTTTATTTATTAAGTTATTTAATAATATTTATATTGTAATTGTTTATAAATAAAATAATCGCTTATTACAATGTCGATAAATTTCCAAACAAACTATTATTATAAATGTTATAAAATTTATTTTCAAAATTTTAACAATAACAAAAACTATAATTACTTAAAATATCATTTGAATTATTTATATTACTTATTTTTGAATTCGATTACAGAATTAATTGGAAATTTTGTGGATTGTGAAAAGATGTGAGGTACTTCATAGTTTTTCAGAATTTTCAAAATTAGTTATTTGGTTAAATTTAATTAATTGATTTTATATATAAAATTTAAACGAATATTTTGGTACAAATGTATATTCATTATATTTAACAACAATAAGTGTATTTGCCAAATACAGTGTCACAAACAGATTATGTTCAATATACAAAATACGTAAACAATTACAAGCAACAGTCCAATATTTCTAGATGATTTGTCGTTACAATGAACAAATTTTTAAATTATTTAAAAAAATTTTAAAAATATAAAAATTAGTTCATTGTAACGACAAATCATCTAGAAATGTTGGACTGTTACCTGTAATTGTTTTCGTATTTTGTATATTGAACATAATCGTTACCGAGTGAAAAAACTTAACATATTTACTAAAAATTACGGGAGTTGAACATTCTACATTACGAGACATATACAGTATGTTTTAGATAAGATAAAAATACATAGAGAAAGAGAAAGAGATAGAAAGAGATTAAAATAAAATTAAAGAACGAGAGAAATACATATATATTTGAGACAAAAAACAACAACAAATAAACAAACGAACGAACAATGATGTAATAAATAAATCTGTAAGAATATGAACAATGAGTAAATATAAAGAAGCAAAAATATTTGGTGGTTTTGTATAATTGAAGCGGCGGCCGGCGGAAGCAGAGGGCGCGCCGGTCCGATATATATATACGCATGCGCAGAAAACTTCCATAAATACATAATAATATGATTATAAATATGTATAATATATAATAAATGTAAGTATATGAGTATAATGTAAGCGCAAGGCATGAGGAGGCACCTGTAAAAAGCGGCGAAAAACGGCGCGGCCACAGAACCGTTTACCTTAAAAATGAGATTGCTTTTGCTGAAATCTGACTTCTTTTTGCTTGAGAGCTCCGAACTGAGGCGCCCCCTTCTTTCCGTACGTTTTTTTTGAAGATTCTGCAATATCTAGAAAACAAAGCGAAGAACAAACAAAGTAGTAGAGGAAAGCGTATGGCGTAACACGCTACATATCCAAAGAAGAAACGAGACAGAAATTTAAAAACAAAAAAACGAAATGAAAAACAAAAACAAAACAAAAACCAGAAAATCGCAAGTTTAGGTTTATATTCAGTAAATCAGAGAACAAAATCAGTTATAGCTAAGAATTATCATAATAACGTAGACATTGAACAAACGGTCAAACATTAATTTTCAATCATTCTAGAACTTTTGATTCATTACGAAATCAACACGAGATAGAAATACAAATAAAATCAGTTTTAATAATTTATCGGAACAGTATTTATTGAGTATGTATTCCAAAATTTCAAAAAAATTGATAAAATAGACGAGAGATTGAAAGTATTATTTCATCTGATTTAACTAAATTTATTCATTTTACAATAGTTCAGAATCAGAAACAGCAGAAAATAATGTATTTATTTTTACAACTCAATAATCAACCTATTTTTGATCATATATTTAAATTTCTCAGCAACATTTTATTCGTATAATTATTTCAGTTATTAAAATTTTGATAACTAATTTTTCATAATCGACCAAATCAAATAATGATTTTCTGCATTGTAATGCATGGTATCACATGAGTTTAAAGATTTCTAAATATTTAGGAAAGTTTTTTAATATATTTTAGTAAACATTTAGTATTAAGTAAATACCTACTTATATAAAAGTAACTGAACTATTTATAGGTATATTTTTGAAAGTTATTGTACAAAATTATATAATTGTAAAAATATAATGATATAAAAATATAATGATAATTAAAATCTAATATTTAGACTTAAAATTAATATACACAAGTATTATTTTTTAACATTATATTTGAAAAAAAAGAAATTAATATTTAATTGGATATAAAAAAGATTTGCAAAATTTTTCCTTGTTTTACATTTTTTTTCCATTAGCTACAAAAAAAGTATTGGTAATAGATAAAAATAATTAAAACTGAACTTATATTTATCAATAATATCTCGTGTAGATTTAACACATAACACACCAAACAAAAAATTATAATAACCATAATAATTATAATAATACAGGTTAAGTTAAAGAAAAACAGAGTGCATAATAAGTTGTGCAAGCTCATTTGATTAAAAAAAAAAATCATTTTTTTCGAGAAAACAAAAATAGACAACCAAAATATTATATAGGGGGGCGGGGGGCACAGCGCGAGCGGCCAGCGCATGCCAAAAACACATATAACCGCAACGCAAAACATAACCTTCCAAAAAATGAAACGCCAGAAACAACTACGAATTAAAAATTTATCGGTCAAAACACACAGAGATATGAGCGGGAGAGACAGAGAGAGAGAGAGCATACAACGAAACGAAAAAAAAAAGAAACAATAATATTATTTTTTTCGGTTACTTAAATTATTCAATTATTTCACTAGGGCGAAAAAAAAAACAGAAAAACAAAAAACACGATCACGTGGCTAGAAAATGATAGAACATTTTCCCTGGTGTATTATATACATACGTACGTACACATAAATGTAAAATAATGTAATGCTGACATTTCAAAATATGAATTGGAACATACATTTAGCAAAAAATGGCTAATGGAACTAAAAAGCAACACACTCTTATTTTTTTTTTATTTAGAGACTTTTATTTTTAATCAGTTATTTTGAAAGTAATCAATCCGATATACTATATCAAACTGCCATTGATACCAACTGTTCAATGTGAAAATGTACTGAAAATAAAAAGGACAACTGCTTATATTCTCATTATCGTAAAAATATATAGTTTGTGTGAGAAATGACAAAGTTTATCGTACAAACTTGTGATTGGTTTAAAGTTTTGCCAAGTTTACACAGCTACATTATATTTTTGATTTAACTAATTTTGGAAATTAGTAAAATTTAATTTTATGTGAAATTATCATATAACAGTTTTCACAAATCTATTACGCTGGATATGAGAGAAATTAAACCAAACTATAAACATACGGATCTAAGAAGACGACTTCGCTTTCACCCTGTTGATCAGCACTTTTCAGGGCTACATAATATACAAAATCTGATCAGGCACCCTTCCCGTGGTGGTGCAGAGAAGTTACATATGCTATCAGAACAGAGTGCAAGCGATTGCACAAATTGGAGTCACCTTCTTAGATCCGTATGTTTATGGTTTGGTTTTATTTCTCTCATCTCCAGCGTAAAGTTGGCAGGGGGTGGGACGGTTTTTCATTAACCCTAAACAGTTAAAAACAAGTTTAACATACCTGATTTTATTTTTAGATATCGAGAATAAAATTCGCCAAAATTAACGAAAAAACTTAATTTCTGCGATTACAGCGCTATCTATCACAAACTAAAAAACAGTTACAGGTAAAACCTACATAATTCGGGGTGTAAAATCGAAATTGGGTGATCCTATTTAATATTACAAAGTTAACACCTATCCCACCGCCTGGAGTTGGTGGTGTGGGATCAAGTTTGGTATCATAGCTTTTTTGAAAACATTAAACACGTATTTTTCTTTGTTTGTCGATGCTACGTGTATTTCTACTTATACTTTATACTTATACTTTTGGCGCACCCTGCGTACGGATATTATACGAAAATTGACAGACTGATCACCGTCTACCATTTTCTCTACTAATGATATAATTTTTTTCCATATCATTTTATATAAAGTAATAACGAAATAGATAATATCAAGCAAGCAAAAATTTAGGCGTGTATATTAAGTACTTGCTTCACATTTTAACCAATCACAAATTTAATTTTGGGACAAAGTACAGATTCACAAGATAATAAATATCAGTTTTATTTGTTGTCTATGTCACTTAACTACAAGATCAACTTGGCTCGGCTCGTAAACCAATCACAGGCCCTAGAGTTAACTATAAATACGAGATAAAATATAAAATAAACAGGAAAGATTCAAAAACAATTTAAAATATAAAAATTGTAATAAGATCTCTATTTGCTTGTAGTTTTATTTCAAGTGGCTGTTTTGTTGAAGAGTTCAAGAAAATTATATCTTTTAGCGTCTTATGCCTGGCCTTACACGATGCATTTTTCTATTTTTTCTATACAAAAAATGTATAGTTTTCTGTACAAACTAAATTTTCTGTATTACACAATCAAATATTCGATTCTATATGGAAATCTCTGCAGAATAATTTATACACGCGCATGCTCCACTTTGTGCATGAATTAGAACACGTCATATTTTTCATGTATTTTCGATGCAAAACTGAATACGTATCGATATTACCTTAATTATTGTTTTTGTTTTTTTTTACCTGATAAAATAAATAAGGCTAACGCGATTGATGTTACAAGTAATAAACTTCTAACGTACGTAATGTACGTAATGTACTGTTTACCTATTACATTTAAAGAAATGAAATTTTGTCATTTCAAAAGACACATGAGGGAATTACTGCTGACACAAGCATTCTATAGTATTAATGAATATTTCAATTATTTCTCCAACCAATGACAATGCTAAAACTGTGAATGTAGTTAAATGCTTTTAAATAAATTATTATTATTATTATTATTAACGGCTACAGTTCCGTTAGAAAGCATTTTCGGACATATGTTTATTTGAAGTTTCTTATTTAGATTACTCATAGAAATCATCCGGTGTAGTTTTTCCCCGACGTCATAAATCACCCTGCATAATGAGTTCTAAAAGATTTTTTACCATATTAGTAAATATTATTTTTCACATTTCAGATTAGATATAAATAAATTGTTAAAATATAAAATATGATCTGTACATTTTATTCTATATCGTGTAAAACATATTAATTTTGAATATTTTCCTTATATAATTTTGTATAGAAAAATGTATCGTGATAAAGCCAGCATTAAACAAAGAAAAAAGTAATTTAGGTGAATTTATAAAATAAAAGTCTAACAATTTAACACGCGTAAAGAAAAAGAAAATTTTAAAGATATAAAGTTTGTTTTTAAGTTCCATCAGCAAAGTTGAAGAATGAGAAATGAGAAAATATAACAATTTGACATCGAAACAGAAAGAATAACAGAGACAGCGTGGGTAATTTTGAAGAGGGGTGGGGGTGAATTAGAAGTGTTAGAATGAAATATTGAAAAATAATGTATCTAGAAATATTTACAGATGTTTTTGTGTGGTTGGTAAAAACAATTTGATGTGATTTGGTGCTTTTTCGAGGTGATACAACAACATTTAGGTTATAATAATAAGTAAACGGCGACGCGTAAATTTGAAATTAATTCGATGGTCCTATATCGTTGGATGGGCGGTAGTGCCTTTTATATATGATGACTGGACACATGGATAATCCAATATGGCGGGGTTTCCATACTAGCTACACGAATAAACACCCACTAGTTTTATTAACGATTTTGTGCGACACACACACACACACACATGTACACACAGATATAATATATAATATTAACGTACATATTCCAAACAACAATTTTAAATGCATGTTTTGCACTCAGTATGCAAATTATTTGTGTTTTATTTCTGTAACAGTTTTGTTTTTGTTTCTTTCATATTCATAGTGTGCTATGATGAGTTGACAAAATTAGTATAATAAAATTATGTGTAAATTTTTTGTTGTTGACATTTTATGTATATAAATGTAATTATATTTTATACTGTACATGTAATACATATGAATAAAACAAATCAATTATAAGTAAGCATTGGGATAGTTCTATTACACCAGATTTTAAAAAAATTCTCTGTTTGTAAATTTGGTAGCACTGATTCTAGTGACTTTTTAGGATTTGAGAACATAGACTAATCCCCGTATGCATAAACATTTTCGCTAAATATAATGGTTTGTTAAAATGAAAATTCTTGGATCTCGTAAGAAATTTGGTTGTGCAATATAGAAAGATTTCTTATGGAATCCAAAAATTTTTATTTGAACGAATCATTATATTTAACTTAATTTTGAATTTAGGTTGATCCTGGTATTAAATTTAGTTTTTAAATATATTTTTTGGCATCTGGGATCGTAATTAATAATATTTATCACCATTTGATATATATATAATTTATTGAGACGTTTCGTTTTAACTATACGATGTTAAAATTTATAATTTTTTAAATTTTATAAATATTTTATGTTTTTAATATTATGTACGTCGAACGACTGAAGATGGTCAAATTTATGACCGAAACGTCTCAATAAATTATATATATATCAAATGGTGATAAATATTATTAATTACGATCCCAGATGCCAAAAAATATATTTAAAAACATTATATTTAACGAAAATTTTTATGCATACTGGCATAAGTATAGACGGGAGTTACAACAATCAGAGATGCCAACATTACAAGAAGAAAAAACTCAAAATCTGGTGCAATAGAACTATTCCAATGCCTATTATTATATAGTTTGATTTTCAATTAATTTAAAACTTATTTAAAATACCAATTATTGCAAACTCTCACCTCAATTTTAAAAGTGATTTGTCAAAATTACTTTTAGCGTTTGCTTAAAATTACTGATTAAGCAATTTTAAACAATTTATCTGATCTTTATAATATTAGATATATGAAAATATATATGAAAAATAGAAATAAATATACTATTCATATTTGATATGTGGTAGAAGTAAAAATTTATTTTAAAGCAAACAATAAAAAGACTTTTTCACAAACAAAAGAGGTGGGAATTATACGGGTCAAAGTATCTTAAATTGAATGTCTACTTCAAATAAACCATAATTCTGTTCCAAAACTGTATATGAATTTACAATACGAAATAATTTATTTTGAGAAATTTAATTAAGCTCTTTTAAAAAATATGAGAATAAAACTGCTTTAGATTTAAGTTATGTATTAATATTTATTAATAATCGACATTTCGACGAACTCAACATCTTTATCAGGAAAACTAATACAAATGGCATTTACAGTAACTAAACAGAATATAAAAACAAGTTACTAGGTAAAATAAAAGTTAAATAAAATTTGGCTTCCATTAATTAAAAAATCTATAAATTGTATGATCTAGTTACTTACTTATTACCTAGTATGTTTTTATGTTCTGTTATTTATTGTAATATCATTTGTATCATTTATCCTGATGAAGATGGACGTTGAGTTTCGTCGAAACGTCAATTTTAATGAAATATTATTACAGAATTTTAATCGAAAGATGTTTTATTTTAATATAATGAGTTCTGAAAGATTTTTTACTCTGTTATTTACAAACCATATTAAGTACAAATATTTTTGTGTTAAAACGAAACTTAAGGTAATCAAACTATAATTATTTTAAGTAGACAATAAATTTTAATATTACATTCTGTATACATAAATTAAAATACATATTTCTTAGATAGATTAAAAAATAATTTTTTTAAAAAGTTTTTCCGAAATTTCGTACAAAAATAAAAATTATTATGATATTAAAAAAATTTAGAGTCTTAAAATTTGTTTTTTAGTAAAATTGTTAATTTGTTGAGTATGAAAAAAAAAATTGTTCATTTGTTTCGTATAATGAAATATTACTTAACATAGTGAATGCAAAACATTTATACTTAAATATTAATTCAAGTATGAACACTCTAGATTAATAATAATAACGTTTATGCTATGACAGAGACCATCTATATGTTGCTTTTCTCTAACAATCAAATGCATTATTAATACACCCATATTTATACATCGCACACACACCAGAAATTTTATTTAAAAATAAAAACGAACAATTAGTAAATACACTCTAATTTCGTGAGACTGAAATAATATTTTTAATATTCAATATTTACCAAAGTACAAACGAAATACGATTATAAATTTTTATTGTATTTATAAAAGAAATATTTTTACGAAAAATTTGAAATGGAATGGTACTGATTGGTTATGAAATGAGTGTAATATAACTGGACAAATAAATTGGAAAAAAATATAAAAGGTTTTCCAGAAGATAAACAAACAATTTTTAATTTAGTGTTCTGGAAAGTAAACAGAGTGTAAAATGTAATCAATATTTTGCTATTTGTAAAATAAATCTCACTAACAAGAAAATTGTTTTTAGTTTTATAATAATACAATTATGAAACTTCATATATACATTGTAAAAAAATTAGTGAAATTACAAAAAAATAGTAGTAAAATTTTACTATAAAAAATAAAAAAGTATTCATCAATTTCCAAAATATTAAGAAAAAAGTATTGTGTCCTTGTAAGTTTTTTTGAACGATTAATTATAATTTAATGTATTTTCAATGTTTTCTCTAATGAAAGCGTTTCAATTATCATCAATTTTATTTTTAAATTTGTTATTTTTTTTGGGTATGATCATTAAATTAGTACACGATTTTATTATATAATATATAAATTGATTTAACAAAAAAAATGTAATATTTTAATTATAAATATCTTTAAAATTTTCTGATTTTTAAAGGCACCTCCACCAAATATGTTGACAACGACTAAGCGATCATATTGGGAATTACAGAAACTTATTACTATTATTAATCAATTACTTTCATAAGTAATTAATGGAAATACAATTAGCATTATAAATTTATATTATTTTCATATTAAAATAAAAAAGCTTTAGGATAAAGTTCTGCACATATTTTATTTAAAAATCGACGTATCGATATAATCTACGTATATCATCATTAGGAAAAATATACAAATGACATAAATAATAAAGAAACAAGACATAGAAACAAGTTACTAGGTAAAAATTAACTAGATACTAAAACAATTGCAAGATCCAACAATATTCCTTTAATTAATAATTTATAAATTTTATAATCTAATTACTTCTATTTTGTTACGTAGTAACTTGTTTCTATGTTCTGTTTATTTATTATTTATGTCAGTTGTATCAATTTTTCCTGATGATGATATACGTGGAGTATATCGAAACGCTGATTTTTAAATAAAATATATCCAGAACTTACTCCTAAAGCTTTTTTATTTTAGCATAATGAATTCTGAAAAATTTTTTTACTATATTATTTCCATATATATTCTACTTAAGTCAAAAATTTAAGAACGCAATTTTCTTAGAGTGTAGCTTTAGTTTAATTTTTCTTTCAATTATTAAAAGTACAATTTAAAATTTAACTCTGATATTTAAAAATATTTTTTTAAAATTCTTTTTAGTAAAAGTGTTTTTTAATATTTCTTTCAAATTATGTTTAAGTTGAATTTATAGAATTTTCTGGGCTGGTATGCCGTGGTTAATCTATAGCCTCGTTGCAGACGTTCCTCCATACATTGTAGATGGCATTCTCAGTGCTTAGTTACTGCACTAAGAATGCCATCTGCGATGGTATGACAAAACGAGAATAAATCAACCACGGCATAGAAACCCAGAAAAATTCTATAAATTCAATAATTAGTTTTTTTATTTATGACAATTTTGTTATCTTAAAACAAAGCTAGGTAAATATTATATTATTAATTACAAATGGCGTATTTTATAGAGTATTAAGGTAATAGTATTTTTTATTTATTTTGCTTAAATCGCCATTAATTTATTTTGATGAACTAATTAAATCATTAGTTAATTTTTAAAAGAAAGACATTGCATTTTCCTTCATTTAAAAATTAACTAATGATTTAATTAGTTTATGAAAATAAATTCGTTTTTGAAATTAATAAATAATTTGAAAAACACGTTAAAAGTATTTTTAAGAGATTTTTTTGCAAAAAAAACTTTAAAAACACTGATGTATTTCATTTGTACTTTATTAAAAGTGTTTTGAAATAGTATGAAATGGGGCGTACGTATGTGCGATGTATATCGAGGAGACATGTAATGTCTTAATTAATAAAGGATAATATATATATATTATAATTAAATGGGATGCGACAACAAAAGAGAGATTAGTTATGGGCACCTCAGCGGTCCTGTCTCTAGGGGGTGTGATTGGGTTACCGTCCGGCCCATATTCGGCCTGTCGACCCGGTCCATGCTGGTACATGGGAATCTGCACAAAACACCATTTGCACTACCATCACAGCACACCTTTCTCTCGCACACATATCCCATTATATATACCCCCACAGCATCATCGTTAACTTCTTTCGAAATTTTCGAGTTAGAAATACGAATGGAGTTTCTTTCTCTATTTCGTAAATGTAAAACGGTGCTGTGTGATTTTCTCTTTTGTTTTTAATAATAATCTATACAACCGAACCCCCTATAGAGATTTACCAAATTTTAGTGGAATGCAAATTTGCATTAGTGCTATGTTTGGTTCTTCTAATTTAAAATATGTGGAAGCAGCTATTTGGTATTTGTTTAATATTTGTTAAATAACTAAACATTGTAGAAAAATTGGTGGGAATCCTAATATTAATATCTAACGTGTTCTTTAATGGTTCTCGTGTAATGTGTTTACAGTATCACTTTGTCTTTATAAATTAAGAGCTTTCTATTGTAATAACATTGAACAAAAAATATTTATAACTGTATCTGTGAAATTAATATAAATAATACACTATAAAGTTGAGATTTTTCTTAAAAATTTCACAAGTCATTCAGTCAGCTTTCTATTCCATTAACTAAAAGAAAATACAGTGGAACCTCGCATAACGAGCATAATTCGTTCCGAGTAAGACACTCGTAATGCGAAACACTCGTTAAGCGAAACAATTTTTACCTTATAAATTAATGTAAAATACGATAATGCGCTCCATACCGAAAAAATACTCAAAAAATAAAATTAAAAAAAAAATACTCAAAAAACGTTTATTCAAAGAAAATTACATATAAATTGTTAAGGCGCGTGATTCATCTTCATCTTTTCTTCTATCGCGGAATGAATCAACCTGGCATGTGAATTCGATTTGCAGAAAACAAAAAAATCGAAATAATTAGTAACATACCTAATTCCTTTTTACTAGAAAGCTGTCTAGAGACATTTGTTTTTACTACATTTTGTTCTAAAGACAGGCTGATGTAGCAATGGCACGGAAAGTTCCATCGCACAATTCGGGGATTCCCCTATCTACATCACTCGTTATGCGAAACGTCGCTCGTTAAGCGAGTCATTTTTTTACAATTTATTTTGCTCGTTATGCAAATTACTCATTATGCGAGGTGCTCGTTAAGTGAGGCTTCACTGTATATACATATATATGAATTAAGAAAATAGACAGAGTTGTCCCACAAGTGTAAACTATCTGCATTCTAACAACTATACTGTAAAAAAAAATTCAGCAATTTTACATAGAAACTCGGGGCAACTGATTTTACACCAGTTTCATATGTAAATTTACAGAAGCTACAAGAAAATTTTTACAAAATATGAATATCAAAAAAATATATGTAATATTTCATGTAAGTTTACTTACTTTTTCGATAAAAAAAAAACATATGTAATTTGGTAAATTAATTATTTTACTTAAAATTACAAAATTATATTATTTTTACAGGAAATTTATCGTTGCTGAAATAATATATAGCTATAACTTTTTTATAATGGTTTTAATGTAAAATGGCAACTTTTTTTACAAATAAAATTTGGTATGTAGGGGTATTCTAAATTTCTTATTTTAACATAATACCCTATTTTTTATTTTATAATTTAATTTAGGAGTAAATTTTACATATGAGCCATTATTAACATTTTACTTTAGTCCAACTGTTGTTGACGAATTTCAACTTTAATTGATGTTTTGTTTGAAATTGGCAACATCTTTCAGGGTCCGTATCTCAAGAATAAAATCAAATATTTGCAATTTCTAGACAAGGGTTTTATTAAAGTAGCTTTGTAATAATTTTTTTATTTAAAAAATAAATTAAAACTATTTAAAAATGTACTTAGCATATTCAAAACAGTTAAATTTCAAATCGAAATAAATTACAAAAAAAAGCAAACCTGTTTCAGGTATTGAAATTTAATCTAATATATCTTGGCTGTGTTTCAAACAATTTATCTAAATTTAAGTTAAATCAAAATTGATTTTATGTAGTTTTATTCAAACAACGTAAATCGTTAAAGAAATCAACTAAATCTAAACAAAATAAAATTAAATGTCACAATTGACGTTTCGTATAGAAAAAATCTAAAATAACCTGTATGGCTATTAAGATGTTAAAATTAAGGATATATATAATTAAATTTAAAATAAATTTCATCTCTTATTCATCTTTGGATCTTAAATAGCGATCAAATAAACTGTAAACTATTTAAATTTAACATAAACTGTGTATATAATAAAATACAGTTTAATTTTGTCAAATAAAAATTTGCTCAAGCAATGTTTAAACTATTTCTTTTAGATAAATTATTTATATTATAATTAAAAAAACCGTAGGATTAAGTTCGGTATATATATTTTATTTAAATATCAACGTTTCGATATACTCTACGTATATCTTTATCAGGAAAAAAATAATACGTGGTATATATCGACTTAATCCTAAAGTTTTTTTCGTTTATTTTAATATAATGACGTCTGAAAGATGTTTTACTATATTTATATCAGAGCTTCAAACCGTTATGTTTTTCGTTCCGGTTCAATTAAATATATATATATATATATATATATATATATATATATATATATATATATATATAAGTTCAGTTCCGGTTTTCGTTCCGGCAAAAATAACGTTTTTTTTCGGTTTTCGGTTCGAAGCCCTGATTTATATTATGCTATATGTGACCTAATTTGTATTTTTATCAAAATTAAAGTGTATTTTTAATTTATTTGGAATTTAATAATAATTGTCAATAATTTTAATCTGGTTTGCTGTTAAGCGTTAATAAATGTAACTATCGTGTATTTGTGTTAATAAAATACAAACTAATTTCATTAATTTTACGATAAATATAGAAAGCTCCCAAATTTATTTCTACTATGCGTCTTGTATTAATATTGTGATGTTACACTGTAAAAAAAACTCGGTATTTTGCATAAAAACCTGGAACAACTGTTTTACACTAGTTATAAGTATATTAAACTTGCCCCAAGTTTTTATATAAAATTACCGAATTGTTTTTACAGTGCATGTTTAAAAAATGTGTTTTACAAAAAACGGTTTATTTAAAAATAATACTATTTAAATTATTTAATATGTAATTTAGGCAAATATTTGGAACTTGTTTAATAGTTCGCAAATTATTTTTTAAAAATAATTTTCAATTTGTTTTTGAGATAAAATATATGGTTTTATAATTAAATTTTAAGATAAAAATTATTGAAAAAAAATAAAAAAAATACATTTATTTATTTTGTTAATTTGGTTATTAGTTATTACTAGTGTATTACTAATAATAATCATAATGTCTCAATTAAATTGAATTGTAATAAGTACTATAATATAATTATATTTTGAAAATAAACCAATTTTTCACAAAATATTTGAAACTGAACTACTAATTTGTTAAATGTTATAACAAATTCTTTCACATATTAGCACGTTTTATTTACCTTTATTTTATATTTTAACGCTGTTTTTAACACTTTGACTGAAAGGAAAAAGGGTATAGTGTTCGGTATTAAATTATATAATTTTATTTTTAAACAGTGTTGCCACACTTTTGGAGAAAAAATATAAAATTTTTATTTCTATTTCATAGTACTTATATGATAATGACAAAGTGGTCTGTATATGGGTTTACTCATATGTTTCTAAACTTGTCTTTTACAAAAAAGTAATAAATTATTAATGTACTAAATGGTAGAATTTGTTATAATTTACAAATTTAATAGAATACAGCAAATAATAAATAAAGTAAAATAAAATAAAAAGCGAAACAATAGAATGAATTATTCAGACAATTGAGTTTTCAATATAATCAATGGAACAACTAAATAAATTATATTAAAATTAATATAACATATGTAAATGCTCATCTAAAGATAATATAACATTATTGTCATGTAATTTCTAATTAGAGTTAATTTCTGAATAATTAATAGACTCTAATAATAGAATTATAATTAATAATTGATTGAGCCAAATTTAATACTATAGTATTGCTACTAAATTATTATATAGATATAATATTATATTTTGAATATATGAATCTAAAATTCAGCAAATCAAATTTGACGATTTGTGTTGTAGTCAATACTAGATTATCCATTTCTATTGACATGAGATTATAGTTGGTTTATCGGTAGAAGTCTCTTGCATGACATTAATATGAAATTATAATTGGGTGTTTTATTTAAGTTGTTATACATAAAGCTTTTGAGAACTGTTAAAACTTCCGTACTTATTCCGAAATTACTGTTATGTTTTAGGGCAGAGTATGTGATTTAGAACTAAACGATTTAGACTGAATACACACTAGTTAGTCAGAACTAGACAAAACCCTAATAGATACATTTAGTCAAAAAGTATCACATATTTTTTAATATAGTGAAATACACAAACTACTCACCACCCTTGATACTTTCGAAAAATTTATATTCTTTGTAGTTTCTAAAAGCTTATAGTAGTAGAATAATGTGTAATAACGGTTTTCTGAAATTCGAACTTTTGGCGAAGTTATAGCAATCAATACAGAGTTGTGTCAGAGCAGATAAAAGCATTTTGTAGGTTCCAACAAAAGTTAAGAGTACTAACATCTAATTTGTTTTTGTTTCAGAAATGTAGAATGCGAGTTATATCTGTCACCATTGGCGAATCTGAATTTTGACCTGATCACTTTTACGCCATTTTTTATTGTGAAAATTTGACTTTTTTGAAAGAAAAAAATACTGGACAAACTTTAATAAATACACTTTCCAACGGTCTAATTTTTGTTTATTATATTTGTTGTAAAAGTTCCCAAAAAAATGTTGAACGGGAATGTATTTTAATAAATTTTCATTGTCTTTATACAAGCTAATATATAGTTCAGTTCTGAATACATAGGCATAACAGTTTAAACATAAAACTAATTCTATTATAAGTAGAAAAGTGTAAATAAAACTTTAGATAAACATCGATTTTTGATAAAATTTCTTTGAAAAAGTTTGAAAGATTAGAATAGATATGAGCGAATAATTACATTTTAAATATTTTATAGAAAATAATGTCTGAATAATTGTAGTAAAACAAGAAACATGTATCTCACCTTGTTTAATCGAAGTTAAATTTTGTTCTATGAAACATCCGATATGTAAGTAGAATTTTGTTGAAAACGTTAGTATATTTCGAGACCAAAATATAGTGAAACTATGTACGAGTAATATAATTATGTGTGAAAATATTACGTGAATGTGTACAAAAAAATGTAATTTTTGTTCGGAAATAAACTGACACAATTTTAAATTTACAATTGATTGAATCTTAGATTTACGGGTACAGTAAGTTATAACAACAAATCACCAGTCAATTTCTTGTTTGTTGCATACGCTAATTTTGGTTAAATTGAGTTATTGTTAATTTTGGCAATATTTGTTTCTTTTCAATCTGTTTTAACAATCGTCGATGTTATAATTTCAATAGTTTCGGAAATAGATAAATATCCTTACTATAAACAATTCAGTTCAGAAACTTTAAACATCAGTTTCTCGAAAGTAAGATTTTTGTGATATAAAACAAACAAGAAATCGACTGACGAAATGTATTAATATTTTGTAATGTTTTTGAAATAAATATTTAGTGTTTTGTTTCCGAACAAAGTATAGATTATCAACTTAATGACTGTTTTACGCAGTAGTAATTTAGTAATAACATTGTAATAGTTTAGTTACTTGAGCCAATTAAAGTACGAAAATTTATATTTATAGAAAGGTATAATAATAAGGTTTAAACAAACTCATTTTTGTATATAATTTACCAATAAATATTATTACTAAAATATACCGTGTAAAATAATTATTATTATTATTTGATAAAAAAAAAACTTCCTAATTATAATATAAAGTTATAAAGACGTTTGTATACGTTTTTGTGTAATGTGCATTTAAGTTATTGTAGTAAAAAACACAGTAAATATTTTTTTTATAAAAAAAGAGAGATAGATAAGAAAATAAGACAGTGAGACAGACAGTCGAGTGAAGTAGTGGGGGTCTGTAGGGGTCGGGGGTGTTGGCTAAAAGACTCATAGTTAGATAAATTTTAATTACTTAAAACGGAAAACGTGACACTTTGTTTCCGGGGAAGCAAAAAAAAAAACTTGTTTTTCTCGCTTCACGATGCCGCCACTGTCGAGTTATGGAACTAGTTTAAGAAAAACGGATTCGTGAAGAAAGATTAATTAAATCTTTTTTTAATTATTTTTGTTACCTCCTAATTAGGTTGTTGTCAACTTTGGCCGTGTAAGGTAATTATGCTATTTTAAATTCGTTTCGTTTTTTTTTTGTCTCTTGTGATTATTTTAAAAAGTATAAAGTATTGTTTTTCAGATTTATTTACAAATTCAGGGTTGAAATATTAAAAAAAAAAATATTCGTAATAATTTTTATAAGAATCGATATTTATATATAATGTATAATTTTTGCATTTATTTTCAATATGGCGACCATTTGAAAAAAGTGACAAATCGTAAAAGTAAAAACATCGAAATAATGAGAAAATGTTAGGAGTACTTTTTAGAGGTTCCAACCATAACCCGATAAATTTACTTCGCGGAAATGAAAAAATCAAAGAGATCGTTTAGACAGTTTTTTAAAAAACGGTTGCCGCCAACTAAAAAAAATTTATTTTGAGAAAAACGCGTTTAAAGTTTTCAGGTATAATGTGTTGGTTCCGAACACCATCTCATTCAAACCCATTTTTATGAATTAAAAAGTTTTTTGCCGGCAATGGCATTTCAGACACATATTCTCTGATGTATATAGATGCAAAAAAATATCGATTTTTTGAAACTTACAAACACGAAAACTTCTTTAACATAGAAAAGTTTTAGTATTAAGTTCTGTATATATTTAATTTAAAAATCGACGTTTCGATATATTCTACTTTCCTTATTTTCACACTTGGAATTGAAGAGTGTAAAAGATGTTATTCTCTTCAATCTTCAGGTATATGTATATTGAACACCTTGCGAATGCAATAAGTTTTATGCTGGACAAACAAATAGAATTGTGACCGATTCTATCATATAACTTAAGTTCAATGTGCATATAAAAATACACAAAAATTAATTGTAATAAACTGAAATTGCAATACTCAGTTTTTGTAAAAAACTTGTTTTGAATAAATCATTTTTTTGTAAATATTGATTTCTAATAAAAACTAGAAAGAAAGTACATTGAAATACGGTATACACAGCAAAAACCAAAATACATATAAATTCGATTCTTATAAAAATTTAACAGCAAACAACGGCTTAAAGAGAGAAATGACTCCTCGGAGAATAAAAATAAGAATTTCTTCTCTGCTCAGAGCGATCAAAAGCGGCAGTGTAGGCGAAAGGGGGTGGGGGGGGGGCTGGAAAGATCAATAGGGGGCGGAAGAACATACGTTCAAAAATAAATCTACATTAAACATTCTAAATTCAATATATAGAGAGAGAAAATTTCCACATAAGCTGTAAAATAAAACAAAAATATACATAAACTTGCCCTGAAAAATAGCGAGTTTTGTTTTTTTACTCAAACAGGTTTATATAATTTAGCTTTCATTCAAAAAATAAGCTTTATTCGTATCTTGAATAGCGTTCAAATTCCAAAATTAAAAAATTATTGATAAAGAATAGGTTAGTAGCGATCACTAAGATAACGGCCGATAGCTGGTTTAAGCAAAGTTGTCCTTTTCAATATTAATTAGTTAATTTATTTAATTAGTACAAGCATTTGCTCTGAATTAGATTAAGTTATTGGGCATGATGTTAATTATCTTATCACGATCAAATAATAATAATTAATTTTTTTAATTAATTGCAATTCAATTTATAAAAATATATTGTAAAAATCAAAAACTGTGCAATGCGATATTTTTATATAAAAATTATATATATATATATATATATATATATATATATATATATATATATAATTTCAATCATTTTCTAATTTAAATTTTATAGAAAATTTTGTAAGAAAATTTTTTCGTTGTGAGATATTTTATAAAAGTATCGTTGAAAACAATATGTAATTTTTTTAAATATCTCAAATAAAATTAAACATTAATTGCAAGCAATATTATTATAACATAAATTTCGAATTTTTTTTTAGTATTCCAAGGCGTGGAAACGTAGATTATTTTTTTTATATTTAAATGTTTTAACGCACGCAGTGAACTAATTTTATAATTAGTTAATTTGTAAATTAAGAAAAATATATTTGACCTCGTCGGGATTCAAACCCGAGATCTCCTATTATCCTATGTATTCCTAGAATTATATTTAAAAACAATAAAATTAAAAAAGCCATATACGTATTTCGAAAGCTAAGCTTTTATCATAAGTAGCAAAAGTCCTAATCAGTGATTTAAGGTTACACGGATACTCAACGTACCTTTAGCTTTAAGTTTTGCTTCTGATGATGAAAGCTTAGCATTCAAAATACGTATATAGCTTTTTTAAATTATTGTTTGTGATTTAAAGGAAATTTTATTTTATTAACTTTTCGCCACAGTAAAATCATATTTTAATTTATTAACTTTAACTGGTAAATATACAGATCTCATTTTTTTTGAGCGAAACTTTAAGAAGTATTAATTTATTATTGTTTAAACGTGATAATACTGTAAAGCATGATATAAATTTTTTAAAAGGCGCAATAAGCATAAGATTCCACAATAAGTTTCGGCACAAATACGTTGAAATAACGCACAATTAACAACGCCGTAACACAAAAGAACATAAAGAAATTAAACCATATCAAAAAATTTGTTCGTATTTATATTCAATTTAAAAAATAAATATATATAAATGCATTAAATCAACGCTTAGCGCAAAAAGGACATTCAGAACTGAAGTGTCCTTTAATCTATAATAAAATAATAATTAAAAAAGGAAGTTATTTGAGACGAAATTGATAACAATGAATGCGTGTTGAAGCGAGGCGCGACGCATATAAGTGCTTAAACATTTGGACCTTTCGATATGAGTGATGGATGTGGGGGGTTAATCGGTTAAACTAGTTTCCATGGGGGGGTCTAAAAAAAACATGTAATAAAAAATGAAATAATAGAATGAGAATTACTTACATAGACTTCCTCCCATTGGCTGACGTAGCGTACGAGACGCGAGAGCCGCAACAACCGAACCAATGACAGCAGTTTGGCCAAACGGAGTATGCGTAACGCACGACCGGCGTGCAGAATTTGAAAACTTTCGCCAAAGTCCTGCGAACAGGCAGCAGGAAGTGGTTTTTCCGTTTCAGTTTACAGGACTTGAATGCGGTTTACAGAAGTTTGCAAGTTTGTTTTTTTTTATTTTGATTTTTTAATGTGGAATTTAAAGTTTTTTGAAAAAGTCCAGATTTAATACTTTATTATTTTATAATAAGTACTTTAACCCTTTAAATGCCGGGGTTATCAATTAGCTACTTAACCAAAAGGTCTCTAATACTTTTAAATTTATATATTTATTGTGTACAATTAAGATATTACAGTCTTAAATAAGTATATTTTTAAGCAAATTTTAACTTGTTTTGATCTTGGAGTAAGTAAAATATTAAGAAATGTCGGAGTTAAAACCGACCAAAAAGCATATATTTTAAATATTATTATAATAATAATTATTATTGTCAATAAAACAATGCTTTTTTTTCAAGTTTTCATACTTCTAATTGTAAAATTATTTGTTATTGTCAATAAAACAAAGCATTTTTGTTTGTTTAAAGTCGACTTTAGTTAAAGTGTTTACATATTATAAAACTAGCTATAAATAATTGAATTATTTCAAAAATTCCACATCAAAAATATTGTTAATAAATATACAAATGCAAACCAAATAATAGAATAATTAATAAAATTTTAAGAATATATTAATAAATTGACTTATAAATATATATTAACGAATGGTAATGACAAAGCAATGATTTCAAAAATTTTTAATTGCCTGCTTTCTAAATGATCATGAATCATAATGCATAAGTATTATTTTCAATAAATATATCGAAAAAAAATGCTTAAATGAAAAATGCTTTAATTTCATTTAACATATCACAACAAGCAATAAATGAAATTAGAAATAAAAATTATATTAGAATATAAATATTTTTAAAATCTAAATATTTTATTTTATACTTTTCAGTGCAAAAAAGTGAATTATTTCAAAAAATACTACTGAAATTTTCAAGTGAATATGCAAATTTTGCTGTATATGTTATTTAAGATATTACTAAACAGATTAAAAATATTATACAGGGTGTTTACGGTCTTCAGTACACTTTCAAAGTAGTCGAGTCGTCTAAGGTGTACTATAGGCCCCTAAAATAATACAAAGCAGGCCGTAAACACCCTGTATGTATGCTAAGTAAGTGATTTTATTTAATAATTTATTGCAAAATAAATATTATTTGCTATATCATTTTTGTAATAATAATTAAAACATGCAAATTAATAATAATAAGCTATACAAAAATTTCTGCAAATATAGAAAATTTTGCAAATAAATTCATTCAAAAAATTTATGAAAATATATTTTCTCCCCACTTAGAATACATTATAATATTTGGAATTAACATTACACTTACTGATATTTATTAGAGACTTTTTTTTAAATAAAAAAGTAAAACATAATTTAACATAGTAAATCTTTCAGAACTTAGTATATTAAAATAAAACTGCTTTAGGATATATGTAGTTCTGTGTTAATATGTATTAACAATCAACGTTTCGACGTACTTAATGTTCGTCTTCATCAGGAAAACTGATACAAATGACATTTACAGTAAATAACAGAATATATAAATAAGTTACTAGACGTAACAAAATAAATTTTAATTAATAGAAGCCAAATTTTATTTAAATCAGTACCTGCACAATGATTGGCTTCTATTAATTAAAAATTTATAAAAATTTTATGATCTAGTTACTTATTTGTTACCTAGTAATTTGTTTCTGCGTTCTATTTATTTACTGTAAATGTTATTTGTATTAGTTTTCGTGATGAAGACAGATGTTGTGTTCGTCGAAACGTCGATTACTAATAAATATTAATATATAACTTAAACCTAAAGCCGTTTTATTTTGATATAATGACTTGTGAAAGATTTTTTACCATGTTAAAGTGCTTTAACATCAAATATATTTAAATTAAATATATTAATTTTGTAACGTATTATACTTAATAGAAACGATAGAAATAATGTAAGTGATTACATAAAATTTAACAAAAATATATAAAAAACTGAAGAAACTAAATTTACATTTTAAATTATTTGCTAATGTAGTATATAAAGATTTATTTATGACTTAAAATATATTATTAAATACAATAATTCACAGATCATGTTCTAAAAGCTATTACTTTTCTGCTGGACTTTTCTCTATATAAATCAGAGATAACTGTAATGAAATTCACAAATAATTCAAATAGCAAGCATATTACATAGTACGAATTGTGATTGATACGTGAAATTTTCGTAAAATTTGTTTACGGCCAATACTGTAAGTAATAAATACTGTTAAACTGCAAGCAAATTTTTACAGCAAATATATTTGAAAAAAAAAAATGAAAATAGTTTTAAAATATTTATAATAAATAATAGTAATATTATAAGATAAAATGCAAGCATTATTTTGGTAGCGACTCTCAAGTTTCAATTCCTCAAATTAAATCGAACTTTCATGATAAACAATTGAAAACTAAGATAGGGTGGGGGAGGGTATGTAGTGTAACTAGGAGGAATCGGGTACAAAAGATTAGTGTATGTGTGATGAGTTCTTGCAAACGTTGGTGTTAGTTAGTTAAGATGGTTCGGTCATCTTGAGTAAATATCTAATGTACGTTTGGTTAAAAAAAACTTATATGAATGATTTTGAAGATATACGTTTAGGTGGACGTCCAATGAGTCATTGGAGTGGTATTATTGAAAGAGTGACTTGCGTAAGCAAAAGTTTTCAAGTAGTAGGAATAGAAGAGCATGTATTATGAATGTGGATGAAGCTAAAGTTGCTTGTCTTGGATAGGAATGTTTGAAGGAAACTGATTTCGGAATAGTGAAAAGAGTTTATGCCAAACCATTTTGGGTATATGTATAAAAACTGGGTTAAAGTTTAATGGAGAGTAAGAAAAAAAACATGTGAGTTTTCAATAAATTCAAGTGAAATTCAGATTAATTTGAAAGATTTAAACTTTTAAGTGGATTAAATATTAGAACTATCTACTAGAATAATAAGTGCTGAATAAAATTATGATTTTTTTACCTTATGGAACTTTTGTCAAGGTAAAAAGAAATAAAAAAATTTTAATGATAAAATTTTCATCATTAATTTTGTTTATTTTTTTATGTTCAAAGTGTTTTCTTGGTAGTATATTGTAATTTTAATTTAAAAATAATATTTAAAAAAATATATTATAAATCCCTATTGTATTATAGAAATACGATTTTCTTACTGTTGAAAATTTATATTTTAATAAATAAAAAATATTTCTATGTGAAAATAATTATATCGCTTGTAAATATCAGAAAATATAAATCGTAAATATTTGTCTTTTTTACTAACGTAACATGACAGAATAAAATATAGTCGACCTTATAAAATACCGCTTTGCAATTGTTTTACGATTTAACAAAAATAATAAAATTTTCCACGTTTCTGTTCTTCGGCTCCGGCTAAACCAAAAATATCGTATATTTTAGTTTCAAATCGATATTTTGTACTACAGATGTAAATAAAATTTGTAATATACGTCGAAATTTAAACTGGGACAAATGTTTTATATTTTGTTTAAAATTTTTAATAAAAATATTAAATAGAACTATAGTTAACAATCCAACGTTTCTAAACGATTTGGTCATCACAATGAACTAATTTAAATTAGTTACAAATTGAAAAAATGTATTGATTTCGCCGGGATTCGAACTCATTGTGATGATCAAATCGTTTAGAAATGTTGGATTGTTAACTATAATTGTTTATAACGTCGTCAGCGAGTGTTTAAATCTTAACATATTTAGTATAAAAAATATTAAATGTTATTTATTGTAATTTTGCTTTTAATATATTGTTCTAAAAAATAATAAGTACTTCAATTATGATAAATTTAACTAATGTTGCATTTAAAGAGGATATCGCCCCAACACTTTAAAAAAAATCGATTATTTTGCATTTTGTGAAAACTTATTTTGTGTAGTTTAAGATTTTAATATTTTAATAACAAAGTATAAAAAAAAATTATTAGAAATATCAAAATAATATTTAATTAAAAATAATTAATTATAACACAATTTAATCAGATAATTAATTACTTAATATATCATAATTTCTATAATTATAAACAAACTATATATAATACTCCTATTTGATAGTGACGTTCGTCATAGATTAAGAAAAAAAACTTTCTCATTTTTTTTTTATCAATATATGAAAAGATTGCAACAAATTCTATCAATAATCTTTCAATATTGTTTCCAAGAATTCAAACATTTGCACAAAGTTAAAGATGTCATTTTATCATTGACTGAATAATATACTAAAACTACATATGTTTAATACAAACATTTCGATTTTATATTTAATTTTTAAGATATATTTTTACAGTGTTTCTGTACTCCTATATTTTTAAGATTTTTATCGAATTTTATACGATTCAACAGTTTTACAGATCTGAAATCCGGATATCCGAAAACTTAATTATCCGAATATCCGGATAATGTTGGATGATGATGATTTAATATGCTTCTAATATTGTTAGCATTAAATACGAAGTATATTTTCATTGTACAATTACAAGCGATATAATAATCTTATTAAATTTAGTAAAATAATGAATTAGTTACTAGAATAAAGTATTTAGTAGAATGTGTCGTATATAACAGAGAGAGAGAAATATGAGTGATTACAATGACAATCACATATATATTTTAATCGAAAAAATGCGAGATTAGAAAATTGGTTCGTTACCTGGTTGAAAATGAGGAAGATATAATCCAAAGGAATGGAAGATATTAAATCCAAAAAGAACCATGTTCGTAGATAGTGTTTTGCAATGAGTTTTGGATCTAAAATTACTTGTTCCGCATTGTCCTGCTGCATTATGCCTGCGAACAAACAGGGAAAACACATATGCATTTTTTCAGAAAAAATACAGACTAAAATCCATTTCATAATCAGTTCCTGTCTACATTTTTTTCTTAATTCTAAAAATCAGCTGAGGCCAATATGTGTTAAACAAAGTAATTTTAATCATACTATAAAAATTAACTCAATAGTAATAAAAATAATCAAAAACGTTGCGTAAAACTGATTGTAAAAGAAAAGCTAAATAAGTTTATGTAAAATATATTGCATTTTGTTTATCAATGCAACTTCTATATTAAAAGCATCTCGTAGATATATTTCCAACTTGAAAACATTTTAAAGCAATGCACTTTATGCTTTCAAAGTACCATTAAAATTATTTACAAAATAAATTTCAATTTCGCAATTACACAGTTTGCATTTGGAAAAAATAAAATAATATTCAGAAAAATAGATTACTAAAATACATTAAAATTCGATAGAAATGAACGAAAATATTTATAAAATAAATTTATAAAAATATTGCTCTAAAATTTCGCAATTATAAAATATATATGTATAATGGGCTCGTTGCACTTGTCAGTAAAATTTATTATTTTAAAGCGAAATAGTTAAAGATTATATAATAACAATAACATATTTTATTTATCTAAAAAAAAATTGAACAAATAAGAATTTTCAAATGAAACATATGGTTTTAATTTTGGCATAATTGAATTAAGCAACATTGTTTTGTTTAAAGAAATAAAAAAAAATGAGCAACGACCCCATTTGCTTTTAGCATAAAATTGTATCGAAAATGCGCAAATATTAAAGGATTTCTTGTGAAAAAAAATTGACAAAAAATGAGAGAAAGAAAATACTTTGGAAAGATGATTGCAAAATTATATATATAAATATCAAACCGTCAAAAGAAATGATAAATTCATCTTTCGCGATATAATAGTATCATTCATGACGATTTCACATGTTTGTATTATATATTTTCATATTTATCTAATAACTTTGATCTTTTCATCTTTTCAAAAAAGAAAAAAAGAAAAGTGTCAATAAATAGAAATGTTTTGATATAAAATTATCTTTTTAATGATATGTAGAATTTTAAGAAATATTAGTTTATTTTTTATTTTAACAATATCAATATGTCAATTATTAAAATTATTGGTTAACTTAGTAGTTAATAGAACATGAAACCGGTAAAATAAATTGGTTAACCGATATTTTTGTAAATATTTCACAAATGTTAAGCGATATTTTAAAATTCTGAAAAACCTACTACAAAAAAAACCAATTTACCTGTGCGAAAATTGACGACAATATCAATAAGAAAAATGGTGTCTGAAAGGCAGTTGAAGGCAATCCAACGTGTGCTTAAGTCGTCGTTGAAGAATGATATCGCTACCGGAAGAATGATCAGATTTGCTACTAATAGTAGTAACATACACAGGTCCCAATAAAATCTGAAATAAAAACAAAACAATATGAAACTACTATTCTAATGGCAAATTACAACTATATGACGAATTTATCAAGCTATTTCAAGAGTATAACTTTTTTACAAAAATTAACCATAAATTTGAACATCAAATGTTTACATAGTTCGTTTAGCAATTTTTATCGATCGTCATATCACATATGATAAAAGAGGTATTGTAATCTTACTTAATTTGATATATCTTATAGTAATAGTAATACGAATCAACTATTTTTAGCGTAATCTACGTCTAAACACACACGTGCAGAGCAAATTCGTCTGAACGAATTGTTATAAAATTTCATATTTAAACTTTGAAGATGATTTGATCAACTTTTGGTAAAGATCTGTAAACAGGAAGTGGTAATTTTCTGATGTCACTTTTATGTGTTTTACAAATATTTTGCAATAGAGATACATTTCGAAAAAAATTATTTAACAAAACTTGTTCAACAAGTTATAACTAACAACTTATATTTTGAATATTTTTCGATACAGCAAAATATTTATATATATATTTCTGTAAATAGGTGGCATATTAATGTCAATAACTCTGATTATAAGAAGAAAAATAAAGCTGCAATAATGATTATACATTCTAGATTTAAGAGATAAAAGTGTTGAATATTTTATTTTTAAATTTAATATAAATATAAAATAAATATTTATAAAGTACTTATATAAAATTTATGTAAAAAAATTGTTATTTTAAACAGCAATCTAAATATTTACATAATAAAAAAATATTATCAAACAATATTAAAATATAGAAAAAATATATGTAAGAGACATTTTCGGTTCTTTGATCTGTCCTAATATTTCCTATCTCATCTACTAAATAGAAACGATAAATTCGAAAAAATAGTTGAGAATTATGTGTACAATAACTTGCAACCTTGACATTTACTAATGATCTCCTCAGGGTTATCTGAAGAATAATATAATTAAAATTATTATTTACTATATTATTAAAACCGTTTGGAACGATGCATTATTTTGTGTAAAATAATGCAGAGAATTATGCAGCAAATGTATATAAAAATGCATATAATGTCACTTATTAACTTGTCAATAAAAATTTTTTTTTTATCTGAATGACATGTACTGTACACAGTACCTTATTTGATATATTCAGTAACTTAGAAATTGCATATGTTTAATTGATTTATGCAATTAATGCGTTTAAAAATATTTCCTTTTATGAATGGAATAAATTGTTATTTATTTGTAATTATATATTTTGCACATGTGTAGAAAAAGTTATTGATCAAATGATTTATTACTTACAAAGCCATGCATATCTGCAGATGTTTATCTTTTAAATAGTATACAATGAAAAATAAAATATCTGTTTCAATTACTTTGAATAATTATAGATTAGATAATATTTTCTATAATAATACTTTTTTCATTTGAATCTACAAATTGTTATTTCAAATTAAGTTTAAAAAAATTAATAATATATGAAAATAAATAAATAATATATGAAGATAAATAAAAAATATGAAAAAATATAATTACTATTCTTTAGAAATTTTCAAACCATATGAATTATTAAACTTAGAAACAATGTAAAATCTCAAATAATAAAATATCAAAAACAAAATACATTTTGACAAAAATATATTTCACATGTATGGAAGACAGCAGAGCACTTTCAATATGACCAAAATCCATCTATTTCAAGTTCTATTCATTTTTTTTTTTCTTCTTTGTCTATAATAGAGAAGAGAAAATACATTTTTCCGATAATAAATTTTCGTATAAGATACTTTTAACTTGTCGATACAACGGGAAAATCCATTTCACAAGATAAATTTGATATTTTTAGGTTTTTTCAAAATGCACTTTTTAGCTATTATTTGCTATTATTTAGAAAGAAGCTATTCAAAAAACTATTTAAAAAATACCAGCAATAGTATTAATTTAATATACCATATATTTTCAAAATTTGTCATGTAATCATAATATTAAAATAGCTCTTTTAAGTAATTAATAAAATTAGGCTGATCGTTAAATAATATTTTAAACAGAACAAACAGTCAAAGATTTGTGCCTTACTAGGTTTTTGTACGTACGAGTATTAGAAAACAGTTTGTTTCATTCGAATTCGACATTATACTACTGTGAAATTTTTAATTAATATTTATTTCGGTATTTAATAAAAGTTAAAGCAACTTATATTAAACAAGATTATAAGTATATGAGTAGACCCATACATAGAACACTTTGACATCATATAAATACAAGTATTAAGAAATAGAAATAAAATTTTTATATTTTTTCTACAAAAGCTAGCAATACTATTCAAAAATAAAATTATATAATTTTTTAGGCACTAAAAGAATTTTTTGCATAATTTTTATTGATCTTGAATAAAGAATGAAACCGAAATAAAATTTTAAATATTTTAGTAATTTTTTTTTAGAAAGTTGGTCATTGTAACGACACTAAAATTATATAATTTATGTGGGCATTAGAATAATATATATTCCTACAGTTTATGATTCATTTTTAATTAAATAATTGAGAAATTTTTATTTTTGCATATTGTATAAAAATTATAAGTTTGCATGAGTTACTACGTCTCAAATAGAAAAGAATAGAACAAAAAAATAGTTGTATTTATGCAAAACACTAGAAAAAAAATTACAAATTAAATTTGAATAGATATTCTAACAAACACTGGTAAATACACAAGGTAAAAAAAAGATTATTGTTATAAGTATTTAAACAATTTGTATTCACGTTCAAAGATCACTACAATATAATTATATTTACATATTGTAACAATAACAATTTTAATTAACTGACAATTTAATTAATGAAAAAAAAAGTATTAATTCTAGTTGAAATTTAACTTGTTTACGGAGAAACTTTGTAAATATGTGTGTCGAAATTCAAAAAATAACTGAATATGTTTGTTATCAAATAGTAAATAATGTAAGAATAATTTGTAATGATAAAATAGTCCAACTTATTTAAAGATTTTTTCTTCTTTTTCGATTTGATAATGAAATATAACTGACATTAGTAGATGGCCAGATGGCGCACAAAATCGTATGATGCCTTACACTTAAATTCGTATAAAATCAATGTTTTATCTTAAAAGCATTTTATAAATAGAAGGCGAAAGTTATGTTGCATGTTCATAGATTGCTGATTGAATACCAAACTAAAGTTCGTAGAACTTGATTCATAGAAAAATACCATTTATATTTGTACATACATACATACACAATCACGCTATGTACCCAAAAGAGTGCGTATTCTCACCTCACTTTTAAAAGTGATTTTTGTTAAAAGTACTTTTAATGTTTACTTAAAATTAAAAAATTAAACAATAAACAATGCAATTAATTGTCAATTAACTTAAATTGAAGTAATAGTTATATAAAATTTGGCTTCCATTAATTAAAAATCTATAATTTCTCATGATCTAGTTACTTATATGTTATCTAGTAACTTGTTACTATTATGTACTGTTATTTACTTTAATGTTATTGATAAATTTTGACCTAATGAAGATACCTAAGCGTTCAGTTTCGTCGAAACGTCGTTTTTATAAAATAATTAAACAGAATCTAATCCTAAAACAGTTTTTATTTAACACAATGAGTTCTGAAAAATATTTTACTATGTTAACAATAATTATTATTTTAGTAGAATTTAAAATAGATACTTTTTGGTCAGTTGAAATTTAACTTTAGTTAAAATATATATTATGAAACTGGCCGTTAGTTTCATATTGATCTCAGTTAATTTTATATTTAAATTTCTATATTTGTAAATAAACATATTATATTGATAATATTATATATACCTATATATGTATATACAAACATTTATAATTAGTAGAGAGAGAATTTATTTGAAATTGTAATGGAACATATTTTCATTACTTTTTGCCCGAATCTAAATATAGATCGGACAAGGTACGTATTAATAATAATTTATAACTCTTTTCAAAATTAACTTCAGCAAACTTTTAATTAAATTTATTGATTAAATTACACCTTTATACAATTATTTTAATAACGTGACACCTTCAACAGAATTAAATCATTTTGCGAATTGACAATATTTTTAAATAATTTTTCTTTTGTTAATATTGTTAACAAAGTTTCAATTATTATTTATTAATTATTAGAATTCGTTTTTTTAATGAGTTGAAGCTCAAAAAAAAGAAATTGATTGTTATTGATAAAAATAATTGGTTGAAAATAAAATTTGTTGTTGAAATTATAAATTTCTAGGTATTAATCCAAGTAAATGATAAAATAAAACAGTTTTAGTTTAGTTCTGTATTAATATTTCATCATATGATTCATCAGAAAAACTGAAACAAATGATATTTACAGTAAATAAATCGAACATAAAAATAAGTTACTAGGTAACAAATAAGTAACTAATTTTATAAATTTTTAATTAATGAAAGCCAAATTTTATTTAAATGCAGTGTGGCCTTCACAGTGGTTGTTGTTATCTTTTTCTTTATTTGAATGAAAAATTTATAAATTTTTTTTATGATCTAGTTACTTGTTTGTTACCTAGTAACTTATTTCTATGTTCTGTTATTTACTGTAAATGTCATTTGTATCAGTTTTCCTGATGAAGAAGGACGTTAAGTGCGTCGAAACATCGATTATTAATAAATATTAATACAGAACTGTAACTTATTTTATGTAATCAGTTTTGAAAGATTTTTTACTATGTTAAAGTAAATGATGTTTTGTTTTTCGAAAAAACTAGGAGTATTATTTATTTTACTTGATAAACGCAATGATATATTTAATTAAATTGAATTCTCTTGTAAAATAATTTTTACCAAAATTTATCTATACTTGTTTATCTGTTTTATTATAAAAATCTAAAAACGAAATTTTACTATCTATAACATTATGCCTTTGTATGATCAAAACATTAATGATAATTTTTATTTAAAAATAATAAATTATTTATTTTCGTTACATGTTTTCAGATATGTTTGAAATACAGGATGTTTAGAATCTTTTCTGTATCCTTTTACGGGGCGATAGTACATCGCAAAAAAAGTGGATAAACTTTAAAACATCTTAGTAAAAGTCGTCTCATAAGCGAAATAATAATTCGTTTAGTTTTTACATTAATCAATACGTCAATAATTAATAAATATTAATACAGAACTTAAATTTAAAGCCGTTTTATTTTATATAATGAGTTCTGAAAGATTTTTCACTATGTTATAATGACTTGTTTCTACATGGGCAATATGGTAACATAATATTAATATTATTATACACTTGATTGAAGAAAAAAGTAATTGTAGTCACGTGTTAAAAATAAAATAACCAATATTAATGAAACAAAAATAAAGATAATAAAATAAAAAGTCTTTTAATTTTGCAAACTGTACGTGGAGTAAAAGTAAAAGAAACAAAAACAAATATCACGCGGTAAAGACGTTAGTTGACAGCAAAATACACTTAAACGTAAATCAAACAGATTTCCGTTTCCATCTTGCGACGTTTCCAGAAACGGGAATGCGGCGATGTTGGTGACATACTTAAAGAGACAAATTTACGTGTTTTGAGGGGTGAACCGAAAGAAGAACCTGTGCAAACTCCCGTAAAACTTTTCGCTGGGTTTTTGGAATGCCGCAAACACGGAAATCTCCTTCGACAGAGATCACATTTTGTCTGTACCGCGAATTTAGATTTCATTTTCACGCGCGGCAGTCTATTCCGTTGAAATCAACGAAGCATGATACGAAGACTATATTTTCATATACATGCGGGAAATACATGTTTAGCTTAAGAGCTGTATTGCTGATTTATAACGGCCTCAAACAGAGCGTACACTGTAAAAAAATCTATGTAAATTTACATTGATAATTACAGTTATTTTACTATATTTTTTATTGTAATTTTGATAAAATATTGCAAATTTACAAAAAAAAATATAAAATTACAATAAAATATAAATTTATAGAAATTTTTTACAGTGTATTATAAAAGTTATATAGAAGAATCAGAGAAACCTTGAGGGCACGTCATCAATTTTTGTCAGTAAATGAGTGATGTCACTCACTGGTATGTTTACATGAGCATTGAAATCGGATTGAAATTATTTTGCCATCATGCTTAGCTTCCGTATCTAATCTCAACGTAATTTGACTTTGCAAAATACTGTTGCTATAGTGGCAAAATAAATATATTGAAGAGCAACTGAGAAGAATGATTGACAGAATTTTGTAGGTAAAAATACGAATCTAGTGTTGAATGTTGATAAGTGCAGCATTGGTTTTAAAAAAGGATACCTTGACGACCGAATGAAATGTACAGTAAAGCCAAGCAAACAAGTCTCTTGGGTAGGCGTGGTTTGTTGTCTCTGTATTCTAGAGGTACACTCAGTGTCAATAGTACTTTGACATATAAAATATATATTTTGAGGTTATGCGATAATTTCATTTTAAAAATACTTTAAATTATCTATAAAATATATGCCTACCTTATTTCAAATAAGATTAAGTCTTAAAAAAGACTAATTTTTTTTATAAAGATGAGCAACAGCAGAGAAAATTAAGAAAAACAAACACGCGATAATCTGTCAATTTGCTAGCTACTTTTACTTTTGTTACGGAATGTACAACGGCGGCAGAAATTGTTTTTATTGGCTTAAACTTTTACCGCCACGAATTTTTAAAATTATTTGGCATATTTTCCGATGGACTTGTTTGCTTGGTGGAGCTGTATGTGTTAATAGTTCACGTTTAGAGCAGGTAGATGAATTTGTGTAGTTGGGTAGTTGATTGTCAAGGATGGTCGCTTTGGTATAACCGCAGTGAGAATGTAGCTTAATGATCATTAAATTTTGTCGTGTGTTATTTTCATTTACATTTCTTGTTGCACAACTCTAACAGATAACTACAATAAAATTTAATAAAATACAATAGGATGTAAATTATTTTGTTAACTGCAGATTAAATATAATCACAATTAAGTTGACAACAATTTATAATGATGTAAAATAAATGGAAATTGCATGAAATTAGATTAAATATTATAAATAATGCCAGATAAAAGATAAATGCAAATTTTCTTTTATTTATTATAACAATAATTAATATTAATTAGGTACATCTCTGATATTGTTATAAACATGTTTTTAAATTTTATAAAAATTATGCAAAATTTTAACATATATAAATATATATATATAAATATATATATATATATATATATATATATATATATATATATATATATATATATATATAAATATATAAAATTATAAAAATACTATTGTTTACTAAAAAATGTTTACATATTCCGGACAAATTTCTGATACACTTTAAATACAAATAAAATGTGGTTTGTTTGGCCTTGGAAATAGAATTGAGTTACTAACTTTATAAATAGTATAATTTGCTGTAAAATATTATTTTATATATATTATATATATATATATATATATATATATATATATATATATATATATATATATACATAACATTTGTTTTGATTATAAATTATAATTATAATGTTAAAAGCTTGTATAAAGCTGCATTATCGAGGCAAAATGAAGGAAAACTGTAGAGAAAGAGAAATAGAACTTTTGAAACTGAATACTAGCATAAAAAAAAGAAAAGACTGTAGGACGACGATGCACAGTATACTTCCATTTAAAATTAATTTAATTTAACACTTACAGAGGTACTAGTAAACTCTGTATACAGTTATTTCTATTAGAGGACTCTTATGAGAGACCTTAACCTGAGCGCTCTGAAAATAGACAAAGTTTGGGATTTTTTTTTCATGGATAAAAAATAATGCAAATTAATATTACGGTATATTTGAACTATGTTTTCGAATTTTCATGTCAAAAAATGTTTTCAAATTGTTACGTTACGCGTGGCTTTGTCAGCCCGTATCAAAACAACTCTGGCTAGTTGTCCCATCCGGCGGAAAGTTTTGAAATATAACATAACAGTTTCCATAAAATATCCTAAAACTAAAATATAAAATCTACCATAATACGGCGAAAATAAGTTAGAACCGGTCCTGTACCATGCAAGTCTGTGTGTAATCAGTTGTTAATTGTAAACAAGCAAACGCTACATGTCACTATATAAATACATCATGTTTGGTATGGAAATTTGTAGTTGATCTGAAGTATTCAATCAGAAAACACAACACAACACAAGACAATCATGTACGATCTGAAAGGAAAAACTGCATTGATCACTGGCGCTGCCACTGGAATCGGACTGGCTTACGTACGCGAATTCTTGAAAAATGGAGTTCAGGTTAGTTCTCAACTTCAAATTATACTTCTATTAACTATTTTTATTTTTTGCATTAAACACCATTAATTTTATATTTATTTATCTAATTAAACATTAGACAATTTTTAAATTAAAGAAAAATGCATTGGCCCTGCCGGAGTTTGAACCCGGGACCTTTAGGTTTCGCGCCTAATGCTCTACCAACTGAGCTACATGGCCACTACGACATGTCAATGCATTTTGTTTATTTGACTGGTCATGATAAACTCATGAATTTTATCCAGGCAAATACGATGTTGAAATATTTTACATCTAGCAATGATATTTTGAATTTTTATAAATTCTTTTGGTGTAAATGTTTAACTATTTTTATTTTTTGCATTAAACACCATTAATTTTATATTTATTTATCTAATTAAACATTAGACAATTTTTAACTTAAAGAAAAATGCATTGGCCCTGCCGGGGTTTGAACCCGGGACCTTTAGGTTTCGCGCCTAATGCTCTACCAATTAATTTTTTTTCCCGCAAAATCGTAAAAAAAATAAACATTTATTTATAACATAGTAAAAAAATCTTTTAGAACTTATTATGTTAAAATAATTTTTTTTAGGATTTATCTCTGTATTATTTAAAAATTGACGTTTCGATATACTTTACGTATATGATTAACTGACATAAATAATAAATAAACAAAACATACATATTAGAAAATCTTTCAGAACTCATTATATAAAGTAAAACGGCTTTACTTTTAAGTTCTGTATTAAAATTTATTGATAATCGATATTTCGACGAACTCAACGTCCGTCTTCATCAGAAAAACTGATAGAAATGACATTACAGTAAATAACAGAACATAGAAACAAGTTACTAGGTAACAAATTAAGACAAACATAAGACATCAATACGTCTAAACAATCCAGATAAATCTGGTATTGCTAAACATGCGTTAGAGTATCTTCATAATGTGAAATTCGAAGATACTGTAATTATTGCAAGATCAATCAATATTAATAGCAGATTGATAAAAGAAGCAATAGAAATTTATAAACAAACAGATAACATCAATCAGTGTGACTAGTAACTGATCTAAATAAAATTTAGCTTCCATTAATTAAAAATTTATTAAAAAAAAAACTTATGATCTAGTTACTTATTTGTTATCTAGTAACTTCTTTCTATGTTCTATTTACTGTAAATGTCATTTGTATCAGTTTTCCTAATGAAGACGGACTTTGAGTTCGTCGAAACGTCGATTATCAATAAATATTAATGCAGAAGTTAAACCTAAAGCCGTTTTATTTTTTACATAGGAACAAGTTACTAGGTAGAAAAGTAAAAATAAAATATATACAGAATTTAATCTTAATTATAATTAAATTTTTCTAGCATATTACCATCGCCGATCTTCAAGAGAATCAAGGTCAAATGACCGTACAACAACTGACCACCGAATTTGGCAAGAATCGTGTCATGTTTGTCAAATGCGATGTCACTAAAGTTGCCGATCTTGAAAGTAAGTCTCAAATTTATTTATTTTTTTTCTCTCCTTTCGTGTTTTCTTTTTAGACGCTTACCTAATGCTATTCAAACATCATTGAATTTTTATCGAATTTTCGAAACATGATAAAAGTTTGTACACAAAACTAAATTTAACTAAATTTTGAATAAAACAATGTTTAGAATAAATACAAAAAAACTGTAGATTTTTTTTTTTAGATAAAATGATAATTTATTTTTGTTTTTTGAATGTTAAAATATCGATAAATAGTATTGTTATTTAACTATTTAGACAAATTTTTTAAATTGTCTAGATCAAACGTACCCAAAAATAATATTTATGAGTAAAACATACAATTATATATATTTTATAGGATGAGGCTATTTATACATACGGTATGTATACGCAATTGGCTATTTATACATAATAAAAAAAATTTAAATTAAACCAACCTACTAACCTAACCTACCCTAAATAGCCAATTGCGTAAAAATACTGTATGTAAAAATAAATAGCCAATTGCGTATACATACCGTATGTATAAATAGCCACATTCTATTTTATATGTATGAAAAATCAGTCTGTCGCTTTCATTTTATTTTGTCAATCAACATTGCCAAATAATTATATAAACACACATATTCTATAAATGTATTTTTGAAGAAAAAATGTAATATTACGTCAATTAAAATCATAGTAAAAATTTTACCGTTAATAGTTATGTAAAATTACATAAATATATATTAAACGTTTTACCGTGTAATTAACCAAATAAAAATCTCTCTTGCAGACGCATTCAAAATGACAATGTCAACTTGGAAAAGTCTAGATATTGTAATTAATAACGCTGGTATCTTAAACGATGATGCCTGGGAACTTATGGTCGCAATCAATGTGGTAAGATTCCTTTTTAAATATAGCCGATATTAAATTTTCAAGTACACTTGCAGATATATAGTTTGCGTATTGCACTTGCAAAACTTATTGTGTGACTCTGAAACTTGCTCATAACGTAGAAATATTTAAATGTGAAATATCTTTCGAAATTAGTTCAAAGAACAGAAACTTCACTTTTTTGTTTTAAACTACGCGTTTGCGTCTTTTGTATTATTAAAAAAGTTTACATATTATTTTGAAATATTTTCACATAGCAAAGAATGAAATGTTCAAATAAAAAATCTTCAATAGATCTTTTAACAATATAGACATCATATGTCTTCAGTATTTTGAATAAAAAAAATTAAATATAATTTTTATTATATCTATATGTAAGTAATAAAAATTCATTTCAATAAAGCTTTAAAGGTAACCTTTTAAAAACTGATTTTAAAAATAAAGATTATCAATGTGTTTTACGATTAAAGAAAAAACGAATATTAGAATAATTTTTTTTCTGTTCCGGCACGCATTTGCTAATATTATAAGGGGATGCTGTCAAAATATCTTATTCTTTTTACGATTTTCGTGAAGTGACTACATAATATAAGAAAAGGTAATATCGAAAGACGAACGTAGAAGTCTAGGGGCACATATGTGACTTACTTTCAGAGTTGTATCGAATATATTTTCGTATTTTTCCACGTCGAACTTTATTTTCCAAGTACGTTATGTCATTTTTCATCTGTAAAAGAAATTTAGTTTCACGGTATAGGTCTTTTCACTTTTCGGAACATAAATTTATTTTTATCAATGAGACATTGTACGTAGATATAAAATATATTATTATTTTCATTTAATTCAAATTAGATGCGTAATTGTTTTCACCATTTTGATTGAAACGAAAAGCGATATAGTGTTCGGTACGGTGTCTGTAACATTGTCCAAAATTACATACATACATAATCACGCCATATACCCAAAAGTGTGTGGCACAAATTCTTTCCACTATCCCGAAATCAGTTTCTCTAAACATTCCTATCTAGACAAGCAACTTTAGCTTCATCCATATTCATAATACCTACAAATAATGGTCTTCTATTTTTCTGGTTTTCCGAGTCGCGCGTCTTTTTTTTTTATTTTAATATATTATTACATAATATTACATAAATACATATTATTTAATATGTATTTTAATATATTATTACATAAAACAATATGTATTACTGCACATAAATGATAGTTATAATACTAAGAAATTTATGTAAAAAGCTTATCATGTTACTTAGTAATTGATGTAAAATTACATAAAAATAAGTAATACTCCTATTTAATATAAGTACAAGTTATATTACTGACCAGCTAATGAATAATTACATAAAAATATGTGATAAATTGTAAACATAATTATAGAATATATATAATTATGTAAAATTACATAAAATTATAATTATATACAATTACATAAAATTACAATTAACTTTTATTACATAATTTATTGTAAATTTCAATAAAAATTTGGAATATTACAGAATCATTATGTAATTTTATGTAGCATATAAAAATAAGTAATATTATATTTGTAACAACTACAAAATCCATATTTTTTTATGAAATATTACATATTACATATTATTTTAATTTTTTCTGCTAAATTTCCATAATTAATAAAGTAATTAAATTTACAAAACTTTTTACAGTGTAGATGATGATAATTTGAAATACTGATTTTTTTCTAGAATGCCGTCATACGTGGCACCCTTTTGGCAATGAACCATATGGGTAAGGATAAGGGTGGCAAAGGTGGTGTAGTTGTCAATATTGCTTCGATCTTGGGTTTACAACCAATGGCTGGTTGTCCCATCTATGTGGCGACCAAGCACGCTGTTGTTGGTCTCGATCGTTCGTTCGGTATGCCATGGCATTGGGAACGCACCGGTGTCAGAGTGTTGACCATGTGTCCCGGTGTCACCGATACACCGTTAATTAGCGAAGCGGGAGATAAATGCGTGCATTTGGGCAGCGAACATGGCAAGGAGTGTGCGAGAGAATTGGGCGTTTTGCCTAAACAACCGTGAGTATATTCAGAATATATATTTTTGGTTTGTTTTTGGGAAAATATTTCATTCGTGAAAAGTAAATTTCGTTAACTTCGTATGGTTAAAAATATATCTTAAAAATCTTACAGAACTCATTATATTAAAATAAAATAATAATACATAATTTCAAACAAAATATAAACTATTCTTTTTAAAATACTTTCCTGTTTTGTTAATTAGTTTAAAACAAACCACAATTTAATGAATACTTAAACAATACAAACTTATCTTAATTTAAACTTTAAAACTACCTCACAGCACAGTACACTATATTAAAATTTTAATTTATATTTGTACTTCAATTTTAAAATAACTTTTAAATAATATTAAAAAAACAACTTTGCAAACAAGATTGATTTAATTAAAGAATTCCGTGAAATAGAACAAATTTATTTAGTTTTTTAATCGTAAAATACTCAACTTAACTGAAGCATCTGTCAACGAGTATTTTGCGGAACAGAATTCGGGGACTTTCATTTGCCGGATAAGAGCAAAAAAAAATTAGCTGCGATATATATATCGTATCGTAAGAAATTCGAGTGGCGTGATAAATGGACGAGTTATTCTCTGCGTGTGCGAAGTAAAATCGAAAACAGATTTAATTAAATGTGTCCCGTTGTCCGTGAAATTTGTCTCTATTGGAATGAACGTGGCTGACAATGAGAAAGAGCCTATCGTACCTACAGAAGTATAGCTGTCGAGTTATATTTTTAGCGGATAAACGAAACGCAGAATTAAAAACAAGATAAACCGTTTTAGTAGCAGGAGAGAGTTTAACTTCCTGTTAGCGACGAATCAATTTGATCGATTTATTGCTCAATTATTTCTGTCATCACATCGTTTATTGCGAAAAATTTCGAGGAGTTGAATTTATTATCGGAATTTTTGTTAAATTTGTTTTTCTTGGAGAAATATTATTTCGATATTTCAAGTTATGCTAAAGTCCAGATAAAAGTCTATATCTACACTTTAAAAAAAAATTATGTAATTTTTATCTACAAATTATGAGACACTATGATACCCAGTATTTATAGGTACATATAATTACTCAACTGCTGTAATGTTATAATTGTTTAAAACATGGGTGGGCAACCTTTTTTATAACACGGGCCAGAATAAATTTTACGTTTTTTCCGCGGGCCGTAGTAGCTAATTGACACCTTCTTGTGACCTGTAATTTTTTAGTCTGCAGAAAAGAAGTTAATTACTACATTTATTTTTCTTATCGTCTTCGAAAAATTATAAAGAATTAGAAAAAAATAACTTATTAATTATAAAACAATAATTATACATGTATAAATGAAAAAGTATTTATTTAATGTGACAACCGGTGCTGCAAAGATTTTGTTAGCATAAACTAGACAAATTACATCAAAAAAATATTTATTTATTCTACTGAAAATCTCGCGGGCCGGATAGAAACTTTTCGCGGGCCGGGGGTTGCCCACCGTTGGTTTAAAACATACATAATAACAGAACTATTACAAACATTATGTAATATGACATATTTACAACGGAATGGAAAAGTACACATGTATGTAATGTTGCATTTTTTTTTAGTAAAGTCTCTTTTAGTAAGTTTACAGAACTTAAGTAAATTTGCTGTCAGAAATTTTTCATAAATAATTAAAATTTGTTTAGTTCTGTAATATTATTGTTGGTATAATTACATACGTTTCTACATAAAAAAATATATTTTCAAACAAATAACATATTTTATTAGTATTATTACACAAAATATGTACTAAGTCTCATTATTTTCATGAATTATTACAGATATTAATATACAAGCAGTAATTTTACAAAATTTAAGAAATTATACAAGCAATACGTAATTTTACATTAAGTATGTGATGCATTTTGCAGAAAGTAAGCAATTTTACAGACTTATTACGTCATTTTTACTTACTTGATTATTATGAATTATGTAAAAATTACAGAATTTTGAGGTAGAAACTCAGAATATTTATGGTAAAATAAAATTACAGATTTTTTACTATTTTTCTGTAATTTCGCTACTTGTTTTACATTGTATATCTATATCGATGAGGGCTAATGAGATAGGTATTACAAAAACAGTTGAAAATTTAATCTCGTAGTTAAACAAATATTCAGCTAATAATATTTTGTGTAACACATCGTAGATATAGTTGATTAAACAATCATTACTTAGCTAGTATTGATTCAATACAATTTTTGTGATATTCTATGAATTTTGTTCCAGAACTGAAAACGTAGCCCGTGGTATGGTCCACATGGTGCAACATGGTGAAACCGGTTCCGTTTGGGTATCGGAAGGTGGTCAACCCATCTATGAAGTTGATATTCCAGACAGGCTTACATTGCGCAAAAACTGAAAATTTCTTTTAATACGGTCAACATTCTTCAACTACATTTATTACATGAAATCCATCGTCTTGTCTGTTAATAAAAAAAATGCTACTTTTTCATTGAAAAAAGAAACAGCAAATTTTTGTTTTCTGTGTTGTGTGATTTGTGTTTTTTTTTCAAATATTTTGTTGCTGTTTTATAATATTATTATTTATTGTATACGTTGTTGAAATAATTGAGTTTCTGTTAAAATTGTATGTAAAAATGTAATAAAATATATTTCAGTAAATAATTTTGCATAATTTATCTAGGCACTAGGAGAATCTTTTATGAAAATTTGATTAAAATCGGTTAAATATAATAAATTTTTAAAAACTTTAGGAATTTTTCTCAGAAAGTTGGCAACACTGGATATTAATAAAACTATATAATTAATGGGAGCATTAGGAAAATCTTTTCTGAAAATTTGATCAAACTTGGATAAAAAATGTAGCCAATATGAATTTTTAAAAACTTTAGTAATTTTTTCTCGGAAAGTTGGAATCACTTGAAAAAAATAAAACCACACGACCATCTTGGGCACTAAACAAATTTATCCTGAAAATTTCATTAAAATCGGTTAAACCGTCTAGGAGGAGTTGCGATCACAAAATTTTGACTCATGACCGAGCGAGCGAGCTGACGACGCACATCCATACACCCACATAGTACGGATTTGTCTGATCTACAAACTCTATTTTTTTTTTTTTGAAAATGTTACAGACACCGTACCAAATGCTATACCACTTTTTCTTGCAGTCAAAGTGGTAAAAATGGAATATCAGTAAAACTAAATGACTATTTGTTTCACATTATAGTTTAATAAAATATTTTATTCTTAGATTCCAGATTAGACAAATATTTTTTTCCGTTGAACCTACATACAATGACATATGAAAATAATCTATATGTGACGCAAGTAATCGCTCCCTGCTTATTTTCAAATCGAAATAAACATACAGCGTAATATCCATTAAGGCAGAAACTAAAACGAACTAGATATGTATTTGGTTTTGTTTTTTTTTCACGTAAATCATGTTAGCCATATATATATATATATATATATATATATATATATATATATATATATATATATATATATATATATTAATCTAATTGCACGAAAACTACTTATCACTTAGACTAATTTAAATTATTAACCCGCTTCGAATGTCACACACAGAAAAAACACACACCCTGTATGTGTGTGTGTGTGTGTATGGCCGCATGTATGAGTTTGTATCAATGTTAAAGTTACATGCAATTTTCATTTTTACATTATATAAAAGAATATTTTATGTAAAAGGGTCACGCGTAGAAATGTATATAAATTTTTCCGAATTTAACCTTGAAACGGTGGCTAAAAATAAAATATATATATATATATATATATATATATATATCATATATTATGTGTGTGTGTTTGTAAGTATATAGCATGCATATATGTAAAACACAATCTTTTATTTCGATAAACAAATCCAAATAAGACAGAATTGTAAACTTCCGCTACTAGAATAGATTTTGTCAGCGAAAGAATTTACAATTTTCCGTCTGAAATATTTACACTTCAATTTGTTCACCTGTTTTATGTTGCATTACTTGTCCTAAAGTCTACTCAACGAAAAAATTGCATTATTTTTTTCTGTTTTTCAAAAAAAAAAATCTACTACTAGTCATATAAAATTTATTTTTCTTCAAGCTTATTAAAATATTGATATTACGTTACTATATTGGCTATGTAGAAGGAGATTATTATTTTACCAGTACAATAATATACCTTATTATACAGCAGTTGGTTACTAAATACACCACTGGTGACAGCACACTGAGAAAAATAGATATTTAACAAATTGGATAATAATAAGTAGATATTTATTTGAAATATACGAGTATGTTTACTGTATTCACAAATTTATACGTTTTTAAAATCTACTCACATATATATTTTAATACTATATTAAGAATTAAGACTGTAATACTATATACAAATTGATGGTATTAAATTTTTGTTTTTATTATATTTATAGTTAATTTTTAAATATACTTATTTTGTTATTTTTAATATCTTGTGTTTGTATCACCTTTTTAAATATAAATAGCGTTACGGTAACTATCCATTTTTCTCAGTGCACTAAACATAACTACAACGTCAAGTGCATTTAATCTGGTATCTTCTTATTAGGTCAAGTTAAGTTAATTCACAATTACATTGTTTTTTTCGCTTGAATTTGAATTTTATTAATAAAAATGTGCAAATAAGTGCAAAAAATGCAATATGCACCGCTAGATTTGTAGGAAACTACATATTCGACCAAAGAAACACGGTCAAGTATATGTAATATGACATCTCCGACGGCTATATTAAAAATTATTAAATCAAGTTATTTTAATTGACAATTTTGAACTTTAACTACTGATCTATCGACAATTTCTCTTAATTAAAATATTTAGTTACTATATGCAACTAATTCTACAAGCGTGCAATGTAAGTAGCATAATACATTTTTTTTAAATCATAAAATAAAGTTGTAGTAGTTCATGTTTCTCTTGAAGAATAAAAGAGAAAAATGAATTGACTTTTTTTTTGTTAGGTTTGAGTTTTATCCGCATTGAAAGTCCTAATGTTTTCTTAATAGTTCCTTCTGGTCCTAGCTAATCGTATGTGGGAGTTCTATGCTAACCACCCCTAAAACACTCCTGTATTTGAATAAGCCGGTCAAGGCCTTTTTTTTACTATGACTAAATATAAGAAATACGCAAAAAAACTAGTCCGCATTTCAGTGCAGCTCAAACTTTATATTGTTTTATTAAAGAAATAGTTTTTTTTTCTAGTGCTATTAAGAGGAAACACCATCCTGACATTTTCAAAAAATCAATTTTTTGAAAGCTAATAGTGTGTAGAATAATGTGTTAAAACGGTTTTCCGGAATTCGAACTTTTGGCAAAGTTACAGCGACCAATAATTGTGTGAGAGCAGGTAAAATATATACAGATTGGGCAGTAAAAAACTAACTTCAAACTTTTAGAATGTAATTATACAAAAATTAAATTTTCTAAAATGACAAGTCGGATTTTTTTGATAATTCTTTTTTTTTTTGGATTTTTATACGATTTAGAATTTGATTTTTCACACAGAATGTTTTTTTCTCAAATAACCGCCATATTCATAGTTCTTCAAAATTAAAACTAAATCCTTTTAGTTTTAGAATATTCTAAGGAAACTTTTGCATTATCTTTTAGAATTTCCCGGAGAGGCTAGGATTTTTTTGAAATTTATGCATGACGTAATAATTTGAAAACATTTTTTGACATAAAAATTTTAAAACGTAGTTCAAACACCGTAATAACATATAGAACACTAGAAACATTTGAATAATTATTTCTCTATGAAAAAAATTCACAAAGTTTGTATACTAAAATTTTGTTCGAAGGAGCCTAAAATGTTGTTTTGAAATATTTTTAAGTAACTTTTTTTCAAATTTTTTATAAATAAAGTAAGTGATATTTGGTATTTCCGATAAGTGTATTTTTAGTTTTTAGATAAGCACAAAATAATAATAATTTTTAAAAAATAAATAATATTTTCTTTTTTCATATGATGCAGACTTTTTGGCGGACACAATATATATATATATATATATATATATATATATATACCTATAAAAGTTGAAAAGTATTAAAGCTAACCTAATGATGACAAGTAAACTGATTGAATATGTAACCTATACAAATCACAGAAGATATTTTTCTTTAAAATTCCATTTACAATTTTTCTCTAACAAGTGAAAATTCTCAAAATTCATCTTTAATCTTGTGTTGCTCTTCACCCATATTCCTTCCTAACCTCGAAAAAATAAAATCCATCAAGCACTCCCCCTACCACCTTTCCTGGCCCAAACTACGTGGAAAACAAGGCAAGCCATTTCGCCAGAGTTCCGTGCAGTGCAGGTAAAAATGATATATCGTCCCCTGGATTACCCTACAAATAGGCTGTCGGATGCGCATCGCACAAAATGGCTGCCGACGTGGACGCTAGATGCCGCGACGCCTAAAACGGATGCCTGACCAGCAATACCGCGCGTCCGTCACGCTAATGTCTCCGCGTGGGACCATTCGTTATGCGTTTTCACGCTAGCGTTCGTCGCAAAATCGGTAACGGGTATTTCAGTTGCATGGCTTTGAACGTAACGCGGGTAATTCAGTTTATTTAGTGAATTGGGCGCCCCCCTGGAGAATACGGTCGAAAACAATTTGATTTTGCTTTGTATTGATGTTTTAATTTTTTTTTTTTAATATATATTTTATAAAAAAAACTTACTAAATATAGAGATAATTGGATAGTAACATATTAATTGAATTTATTATTTACACCTTTATTTTTAGTGCTATTTATTTATTTATATTATTACGAGTTCAATTGTTATTTAGTTAAAAGTATTTAGTATACGGTTGCGTGGACGTTCGATGAGTATATGGAGTGGTATGATTGAGAGAGTGGCTTGCATGAGCGAATGTTTCCAAGTAGTAGAAATAGAAAAGCATGTATGTGAAGAATTATGAATGTGGATGAAGCTAAAGTTGCTTGTCTGGACATAACTAATTTCGGAATAGTGGAAAGAGTTTGTGCTACACCCTTTTGGGTAGATGGTGTAGCTATGTAATAGATTTCAATAGAATCATATGAAAAACTTTTTTATTAATAATCGAAAAAAATTTTTATTACAGAAAAAGTTCATTTTATTTTCAATATCTATAAGTTTAAAGTTTTGAATTTATAATTTTCTTCACATGCAATTTTGTCTTTTGTCAATAATCTATCAATAGTTTTTTTTTAATTGAAATATGGTACTAAATATATACAAAAAAAATTCTTTGCAATTTTTGTTTTCATATGTGAATTTCTTTTTTTTCGAAGTGAGTTATATTTTCCATATTTACCGTTTTTCTTTCTATTTTTTTTCTAAAATTATATATCAGATAAAATGGTTCAAATTTTTATAAATGCTAAGTAACAATTAGTCACAGTTTAAATTTTTGTAATACAAATATTTTGTTACAAATCTGGTCAAAAGACAATTAAATTTCAAACCGCATTTAAGCTAAATTTAATTTGACTAAAAGCCACCATTCAACTTGTAACAGTACATCAAGTTTGATATACATGAAAACCAGATGTACAATATTATTCTGACATTTTAATATACATATCATTCGCGGAAGGAAGTAGTAGTACATTTATTAATTTCAAGTTTTAAGTTCATAACTTTCGTCGTCGAAGTACGAAGTTCCGTTTTAACCCCCGAAACCAGTAACCAGCGATATAGTGTATGGTGAGGTTAGGTTCTCTACGGTGCCAAGTAATATTACACGGACCATTTGGTTTTCGTACCCATAATTCCTTGCGCTCTCGCTCGGATAATATAATAATTGATCCTGCCACTTTAGAGGATATATCTATGTTATTCGGCAAGGATCAATGATAAATTCTTGTAAGTTTCACGTTTAATTGAGCGGGGAAATATTTCTGAATATTCGAATTTTATTTGTTCGATAAGAAATGAATAGATAGTTTTCTATCTACGTATTCCTTGTCAAATATAACATATACACTGTAAAAAAATCAGTGTAAATTTACATTGATAATTATAGTAATTTTACTGTATTTTTGATTGTAATTTCATAAATTGTTAGTAAATTTATAATAACTTTATAAAATTACAACAAAAAATATAGTAAAGTAAGATTACTATAATTATCAATGTAAATTTACACTGACTTTTTACAGTGTACTGTGTAATTACTATTAAAAAATCTTTACAAAATTTAATTTAATAATATTTTAATAATTTTAAGGGTGAACACCATCCCAATAATTTCAAAAAATGATTTTCTGCATTTTCTGAAACCTTATGGTGTGTAGAATAATGTGTTAAAACAGTTTTTTCGAAATACTAATTTTTGGCAAAATTACAGCGATCAATACAAAGTTGTGTCAAAGCAGGAGAAACGTACAGATCAAACTTTAAACGCGTTTTTCTCGAAAACTATTCACCCGATTTACTTCGGTTTAACACTTAATTATAGAGAATTAAATTCTCTAAAATGATATCTCTCTCAAAAACGATATATCTTATTTTTGTCGTTTTTTATATATGCTTTAAAATTTGATTAACACTAAAAAAAGAACACTTTTTTCAAAGAGCCGCTTTTTCGTAATTTTTCGATATTAAAAAAGGCCTCCGTATCATAGTACACTGTAAAAAATGTAATTTAAGTTTATGTAATTTTACTTAGTTTCTAACAGTAAAGGAGCAGCATTTTGTAATTTTTAATGTAATTATTTACGTAATATTACATTTTTATGAAAAAAATACATTCATAGAATATATAAATTCAAATCAATTTTTTATAGTGTAAATTTTTTTAATTTTAGTTTTAGGATATTCTAAAAAAAACTAACAACTACAACCACATGTGACGTCACAATTTGAAAACATATTTTGACATAAAATTCGAAAACATAGTTCAAATATATCTTAATAACATATAAAAAGTTCCAAAATTTGACCCCCCCCCCCCCCCTTAAGCTTAGCATTTGACCTAGAAAAATAATACTCTTATAACATATTTCAAATATTAACAAAAAACTGAAAGTTTAAGTAATTCAAATATGACATTTTATTTAAAAAGTATTTTCTGCAATTCACTAAATCATAAGTACTTATACTCTTATATAGGAAAAACAATATCAGAGGCATATTCCAAACATTACAAAACTAGTTAATATTCTGAAATGAATAAGTTTGACGTCTTCGTATTGTACGATTCTAAATAATAATTCATATTTGTTTTGTTTGCGTTGTCGTTCGTAGAAGGTAAGTAATCTTCTTGAAGTAGGAGGTAAGACCATTATTTACGGTAAAAAAGAGACGGTACCGGTATACAGGTAGGCGCCCGATGCGCTATGTAAATTTATTGTCAACATTTATGTAGGTTGTGTTGTTAGTGAAAACCGCGGATTTAACGTATTACACCTGAGAACTAACAACAAGCAAGTACTTTCAGAATGGAAAGGGGGAAGGAGCTGTTGCCTGCTACTTCTGTTCCTCTTTTACAAAATACAATTCGAGATTTAGAATCGTAATGCATAACCACATTGTTTGTCTTATTTTTTTCGTTCAATAACTACGTATTTGTGCTACGAGATTTATTAAGAGAGGAAATACATGTAAACGCCAACAAAAAGATAATTTTTATAGTATTTTTTTTATATTATTTTAGTGAAATCGTACAAAGTAAAACTGTTTTAATATAGTCCTGTTGTCATAATTATTATACATAATTATTTATACATAATTATTTATACGCGATACGAAATTTTCCGAACTAAGCTAAGATCTACATCATAATACAAATTGATCTGTCATATCACAGTAGTGAGAAGAAGAAGATAATTGCTACGTATGTCTAACAAAATCATACACTTACGTTTTCCGAAAAGACAGATTTGCCTGGCGAGAACTATAGTTTTAAAATGTTATTGTCTACTTCTTACATACATACATACATACATACACAATCACGCCATGTACCCAAAAGGGTGTGGCACAAACTCTTTTCATTATCCCGAAATCAATCGCCTCCAAACACTCCTATCCAAACAAGCAACTTTCGCTTCATCCACATTCATAATTCCTCTCAAACATGCTCTTCTTTTCCTACTACTTGGAAACTTTTGCTCACGCAAAACACTCTCAATCATATCACTCCAACTACTCATCGGACGTCCACGCAAACGTAAACCATCAAAATCATTCAAATAAATCTTTTTAACCAAACGTTCATTAGACATTCGCTCAACATGTCCGAACCATCTTAACTGAGTAACACCAACTTTTGCTACAACATTTCTTTCAATTTCACACTCATCATACACTAATCTATTTCGTACCCGATCTCTCCTATTTACACCACATACGCCACGTAAAAATCTCATTTCCACAGCAGTCATTTTCCGTTTATGCTTCTTACTACGAAGAATAAAGTGCTTTTTACCTTATTCCAAAATATTAATTTCCCTTTGAGCTATGCGTATTTAAAAATAATCGTTTTTAGCTCAGTTAGACTAGAATAATCCCCTTACAGTTACTTTGCAAACGAAAAATAATGAAATAAAGTACAGTTTTATTTAGCAGTAACAGAAAAAAAAATATTTTGAGATAATTATGTAAAATATTTCGAGTAAATTTGCAGAAAAATTTGAATAAATTTGACTACCTTTCTGTAATCATTGAACCGTTTAAAACGGCATGTTTATTTTTTCAAAAAAATAACTTTCTTTGCCATAATGTTTATATATTTGGTTTGAAATCGTTTCATATAAGATCTTCAAACATATTTCAAGTTTATTTTTTCATAAAATAAATCTAGAATCTTTTGAAGCATATGTAAATTATGATTTGCAAAATTACATCTTTAGAAGTATGAACTTATTTTTATATTATATTTTATGTTTTTTAATTTCAGAATTAAGTAAATATCAAAAATAAAAGACCGTTTGACACGATGCATAATTTTGTGTATTTTCATGCTACATGTTTCTATGTTTATGTTCTATGTTTCTATGTCTTATGAACGTTTGGTTAAATTTTATATGAAAGATTTTAAAGCTATACGTTTGCGTGGACGAGAGTGTTTTGCGTAAGCAAAAGTTTCCAGGACAGGCCCACCTCACATCCCAAAAATGTTCAAATAAGTTATGTTTTTCTATTTTTTGATTCTAATTTACATGGAAATGACATTACAGAAAAACAAAGAATAATTGTACAAATTACAGATATAAAATTAAATATAATTCTTTATTTAAATCTAAGTTAAAAGACGATTTGATAAATGACTCTTTTCACAAATTGAAGTTTTCAGAATAAACAATTCTTAAATTCTTGCAAAACTCAGAGATCAGTTTTAATTTTTTCACTATGATGAGGGCCCCATGGGGGAAGCCCGGTGCCCCGGTGGGCCAGACCCAACCCTGGCTGTTATTCATTTTGCCGAATTTTTATTTATTTTTAATATTTCGCTACCGAAAAATTTTAAATAAAATTTTAGTCAAAGTGCAACGATGCAATATAAATTAAATTGTGCGTGTGCATTATAGGCTATTAACAGCCTGTAACCATAGAAACCGCAGTAAATGAAAATTTGTCATTTTGTGGTTATCAAATAATCATGGATTTATTGATTGAATTGTAACCACCAATTGATACAGACATCACACATATACTCCGAATTTAATTGTTCATTTCTATGTATCGATTAAATAATTTAACAAACAAAAATATGTGCATATACGATAAACGATTTAACATATTGTTAACTTTAGGCGTTTTTACGCGAACATGTGTTAAACTGTAGTTATATGTAGTTTGTCTAATTATCTTAACATTCCCTAATACAAATAGTTTAGAAAAATGAAACTACTTTAGGTTCAAGTTCTGTATTGAAATTTATTTATAATCAAAGTTTCGACGAAACTTAACGTTTGTTTTCATCAGGAAAAACTGAAACAGTTGTTATTGTAAATTGATTCAATATACGTATTAATAATCAGTACATTTAAATTGTAATATATTTTTTTATATTTCAAACAATTCTCATTTATTACTAACTTTATTCTTTCAACAAAAAAATCCCAAAACAATGTAACTAAAAATAACGCCAACTTCATCGCGTTTGAAAAACCACCTAAAGAGCAATTAACGTCACATCAACGAGGGCAAACCAGAAACCATCTAACCAAAAACCATCGGTTTCTTCCTTCCTGTAGGCAGCTAATAGGCCTAATGAAACGGGTTCGATATATTTTTGGGTTGGGGGGGTTAGGTTCTGGCTGCAAATACAAGACACACCTGTGTGAAATATCGTCCTTGGGCATTAAGGTATTGTGTCAGATAGAATGGTTTCGGTAGGGAGGTTCGTTATGTCTTGTTACTGGGTGAACGTAGGTGGTTGGTATAACTTATGTATTATTCTCGGAGAATAAAAGGGAGGGGTGCAGGAAGTGTCCACGGAGAATTCTGATGGGTGAAATCTTCTCGGCTAAGTTGATATTGACTTAATGTCTAATGTGCTGTCTAATGGAATATATTATGGATATTGTCTTGGCTGCAAAGTTTTGACAGTTTCTTCTGCTTTTCGATTTGGTTTTTTAAGTTTTTAGTTCATTGATTAATGAGGAAAATAGTTTTTAGATTCTTATGCATTAATTTAGAGTAATTTTTTTTTTAAGATTTTCGCAGAATTTCAATTTTAGATTATGAACTTTATAATAGTAATCATAGTAGTTATACAATAAGTCAGCTAATGGACATAATAAATTATTCTAATCAATCAAATATTTATTTAAAAAATCTGCTGTGGCCACCACAGTGATCTTTTTCTTATAAATTTCTATTGCTTCTCTTATCAATCGGCTGTTAATATTGATTAGTCTACCAATTATTAGAGTATCTTCAAATTTGAAGATACTGTAATTATTGCAAAATCAATCAATATTAACAAATTCAAATTTAAAGATACAGTAATTATTGCAGAACCCATTAATATTAACAGCAGATTGAAAAGACAAGCAATAGAAATTTATAAAAAAAAGAATAACATCAGTCACTGTAAAGGAAGACTGATTTAAATAAAATTTAGCTTCCATTAATTAAAAATCTATAAAATTTTATGATCTACTTATTTATTTGTTATCTAGTAACTTTTTTATGTTCTGTTATTTATTATAAGTGTCATTTATATTATTTATCCTGATAAAGACGGACATTGAGTTCGTCGAAACTTTAACCTAAAGCAGTTTTATTTCAACAAACCAATTATTTACACCAACAAAATTATAATAAAAAATATTTAATTTCAAACTTTTCAAATTTCACAAATTAAAAAATATTGTTAAACTTTTAAATAAAATTTTGTTAATTAGAATTCATTTTGTTATCTTAATTATAACATATTTTATGTTCATCATTTCAACTTTTTTTAATTGAAAAAAAAAATTTGATTACTTAAAACATGAGAAAATATGAAAAAATTGAAACACTCATATTAAAAAGAATTCTACGCTTTAAAAAATATTCATCATTAAGATAAATGACATTCTTTACCCCTTAAGATTCGCTTTCTTTTTTCATCTTTTAAATTTTATTTTATTTTAAGAGGGGTAGCTTACGAGGTAGTTGTTATAAAAATCCTCATTTAATATCGCTCGTTAAGGGATGCTTCTTATTCGTTTTTTGTGATTTTTTTTCTTCGCATAATGACTGCAGTGAAAGAAGGTAAATTTGCATGTAAACAAGATTGATTTTGTTTTAGAAAATTTACGTAATTACTGAAATTAGTATTTTTAGTTTATATTATAACAATGTTAAAAACATATGAGTAAACCCATATACAGACCATTATCACATTATCATATAAATACTAAAAACTAGAAATAAATATTTTACATTTTTTTTCTCGAAAAGTTGCCAGCACTGTATAATAATAAAATTATTTAATTTTTGCTGGCATTAAAAATTTTTTGATACGTCGATTATTAATAAAGATCTATAACATAAAGCTGTTTTATTTAAATCTAATGAGATCTGAAAGAATTTTTACCATGTTTAGTAATTTTTTCTGGAAAAGTTTTCATTATCAGTTTATTTCATAAAATTATAGATAAACAAAATTTGGCAACTTCTTTCGACGCCCTTCAGGTAATAATAATCTCAATGACATTAAAATCTAATTCATATTTGAAATTTTGATCAAAAAGTTTGAAAACCCAGTTTTCGGGAAAGTTTGCGAAAATCGACGGAATATATTTTAATTGTTTAAAACTTGAAATATATTTTCGTGAGTGTGGTTTAGGAAAAGTTGAAAAACGTTTTTCAATTGTCGACGTCCGCCGCCGGAATACCCGGAGTTATCTCAAGAGACGCACAGTCCGGAGAAAAACTTTTTTTCTCCCCGCTAGCAAGTATTGATTGCAACAAACTGTTATCTATATAGACATATAATCTAGATTCGCCATCTAAGAGACTGTATGAATATTAATAAAATTTAGCCGTCTAGATTCTGTTCCAGTGTGTATATATTAAAATGAAATTTATATGCATATTTATAGATATACGAGTATTTTCAAAACAAAATTATGCTTTTAATGGAGAAATTTTGTAATTTGAGTTTAAAATCAAAAGTAAAATGCCATCTTGTCATTCAAATTAATTTATTCACTGTTGATTGTAGAAATTTTTCACGTTCAGTTTATGTTTGCTTTACTAAAAGCTTTGGACTTAATTGTTATTAAGTCTTCAATTAATTAACTAGTATTAATTTTGAAAAGATTTGTTATTTTACATAATTGAAAAACAAATATTTAAAATTTTCTAATATACAGAAATCTTTTGGAATATTTTCTCCATATGTCACATGTTATGCAGTGTCCTTGTTCAAGGATTGGCACTTATGCGTGAACAAAAGTCTTTTGACGTTTGCGTATAAAAAATTCGTAAAAAAAAATTAAAATATGTAAAAAACGTAAATAATGTAAAATTTTAGTTTAGTTTATGTTTATGTTATAGTTCTGTAAATAATCCACGTCGTGACGAACTCAACGTACGTCTTCATCAAAAAAGATACAAATGACATTTACAGCAAATAATAAAACATAAAAACAAGTTAGTAGGTAACAAAATAAGTAACTTGTTCATAAAATTTATGAAGAAGGCGTACATTGCGTTCGTCGAAACATCGATTATTAGTAAATATTAATACAGAACTATATAACCTGAAACCGTTTTATTTTAAAATTAATAGGTAGGTAAAATTTTTATAAATATACCAAATTTCAATTTTTTCAATTTTTGACAAATTTCGATAATTCAACGAAACTCAACGTCCGTCTTCATCAGGAAAAATGATACAAATGATTGAATGATTTGTATAATTTTTCCTGATAAAGACGGATGTTTATAAATTTACAAATATTACAATTCGTTTATGATATGTTTCATTTATACTATATAGTAAGAAAAAATCTCATAAGTATACATATACATAAAATATTATTTTACGAAAAAATAAATAAATATATAGGAGGAAATATCCATTGAGTATATTTCGGTCTGCAATCTCAATTTAAATTATTAAAATTTATTCATCAGTTTACGTGCAAAAACAGAAAAAAAAATTTTCTAAGTTCTTCTTTTTCGCTTTTCTGTATTCGTGGGTACTTTTTTTCTTTCTTTTCGCGTATTTTTAATAGAATAACTTCGAAACTCTGTTTATTATTATCTACGTACTGCAGCAGTACAGTACAGCAGTAACCCGCAACGGAACATATATATAAGGTAAAGTTAAAATAAATTTAATATTTAAAATTACGCGAGCGTGTTAAAGTCGGCGAGAATTTTGTCTGCAGCGCGCGGCTTTATCAACAGGTTTAAATTAAATGCGCTCGACAATTTTTCAAATTGCTTAAATTATTTTTGCGATTCTGTAGACATTCCACGCGCAATTAAATCACGATTATTGTTTTCGATTTATTATTTTTTTTTTTTGTAACACGTTCAGCGGTTAGCGTATATTTAATAACTTAAGGGGTAGTGTTTTTCCTTAATTAAAAAATAAATCATTCTATTCTAATAAAATAATCTTTCTAATTAATTTTTTTTCCTGCTTAATTTACACTGTTTGCTGAATGACTATGTCAAAAATGTCTTGCCGAATGCATATTGTACAATATATTTAAAAGCAGGGCCGAATTTAGATTCATATGAACTTAAGGCAATTAAAAATTTTGGGCTGATATAAATGATCAATTTGTGCTATTATTAATTTTATTTTATTAATATAGGTTTATCGCATACTTAAGAATATATTAAATAATTCAGAAATAAAAAGTCTTTCAGAACTCATTATATTAAAATAAAACTGCATTGGGTTTAAGTTTTGTATTAATATTTATTAATAATCGACGTTTCGACGAACTCAACGTCCGTCTTCATCGAGGTAAAAGTAGTGATTGTGCAATTTCATATATTTTTCTTCTATTATTTAATAATACTTAGTTAATCCAAACACAAATTAAATTTTTATAATTTTATAAATATGTATTGTAATGTAATTACAAAGCCCAAAAGTTAAATAAAATTTGATTATTATTAATATTAATTACACGAATATATAAGAAAAACACAATAAGAAACATAAATTACAAATAAAAACTGAAGCGATGTAAAAACTAATAAATCTAAACAACGAATAAGCGAATTTAACAAATAAAGTAAACTAGAGGTTTCTAGCATTCTAAGAGTGATTTTATTTTTATTTAAATTAAAACCGACTTAATTAAAGTGAAGATAAATATAGTTGTAATTTAAAATCAATATCACTAATGTGCAATTAAATATAAAATAAATTACAATTTTAATAAAAAAAACTAAAAACTTTTTAATTTTTTTTTAATTATTCTCTTTTTATCAAATGTTTAATGTTTTTTGTATTAAAATTGTAATTTATTTTATATTTAATTACACATTAGTGATATTAGGTAATACATATTACATTTTCCATGAAAAATATCACGGATAAACTGAGCATGCGCGGGTATAAAACATTTTATATAGCATTCTCTATAGAGAATCGAATATTGGATCGTGTAATACAAAAAATTTTGTTTGTACAGAAAATTGACCAATTTTTTTTCGTAGAAAAAAATGCATCGTGCCAGTCCGTCCCTGTACTACATTTTTCCCGCCGCAGCAGTAAAACTTACGAAATATACACGTCGACCTTCTTCGCAATTCGAATACCGTTAGCTACTACATCCAAACACACACGATATATTCTCGTGTTCAACGAAAAACCCGTTTCCGTTCCCGAATCTCGTCTCGTATTCGTGGCCCCGTGATCAATGCCACGAATTCGTCCGGCTTCGGCTCACCGTTCGGCCGAGCTCGTCGCCGAGAACGGCATCGAACTTTCGTTTAGGAATCAGGCAAACGTGACGAGACGAGAACTTTGTTCTTTAGTAAAACGTAACACGAACACACACAGCTGTACGTTAACGTTAATAATTTCGAAACGTTTTAAGTTTTCATTCGGTTTAGTTTATATCGTTTTGCATATATGGATAATTTGGTAAGTTTTATTTATTTTCGAAATTGTTTAATTGCGTGTTTACGATAGTTTTTCATTAGGTTTTTTTCCGCGATTTTAAAGTATGTCGTTGCTTGGTATCAATGCATGCGCGCTGATGTACTAGCCGGTTAAAAACATTGACTCGTGAGATTATATTACGAACGCGCGCGCATCGAAATATCGAAAATAAAACTGCTTTAGATTAAAGTTCTGTATTAATATTTATTTATAATCAACGTACGTCTTTATCAGGAAGAAATGATTATTTATCCTGATGAAGACAAACGTTGAGTTTCATTGAAACGTTGATTATAAATAAATATAAATACAGAACTTTAAACTAAAGCAGTTTTATTTAAATATAATGAATTCTGAAAGATTTTTTACTATAATTAAAATAAAAAAAAAACTTTTTTAGAATAAAATTCTGTTCAATTATTTTATAAAAACGACGTTTCGACGAAACTTGTTTCTATGTTCTGTTATTTACTGTTTTCATCGAGTTTCATCGAAACGTCGATTTTATATAAATATTAATACAGAACTTTAACCTAAAGCAGTTTTATTTTAATATAATAAGTTCTGAAAGATTTTTCTTATATTAAATTTATGTAATTTTACATAGGTTTTAGCAGTAAAAATAATATTTTGTAAGTTTACTGTGATAATTTAAACACCAAAACAGAATTTTTTTACCTAGTAACTTGTTACTGTGTACTGTACTTCAATGTCATTAGTAAATTTTATCCTGATGAATACGAGCGTTTAGTTTCGTCGAAACGTTTTTTTTATAAAATAAATTAAGCCTAAAACCATTTTCACTATATTAGATTATAATAAATTGTCTATAATATATATCAGTGGCGTAGCCAGAAACTTGTCATGGGGGGAGGGGTTTACTAATATTAATCAATAAAGATAATACTATAATTTGTATAAAAAATAAAGAGCAATAAAAATTATTTTTATAAAAATGAAAATAAAATAACATATTTCATATTTCACATACGTATGTTTTTGGTCGTTCAGGTTCTTGGGGGGGGGGGTTTCCAACCCCCCCCCCCCCTCCCCTAACACCCCCCTGGCTTAGCCACTGAATATATATTGTATAGCAAAATGAATTAATATCATTTTTTCAAGGTGTTTATTTTGTATTAATAATACTAATCATAAAAAATTAAAATGAAACTTATATCAGTTAGAAGTTGATTATAACAGTGATATCCAAACTTTTGTAATACGATTTATTTAAAGAGAAAAATTATAAATTACAACAACTTTACCTGTCTGTTCAACATAATATATGTTATTATTATTATTATTTTTATTTGATTTAAGATAAGCAATACTTTATTAAAATATATTTTGAAATATTTTACTTATTTATATGCAAAAATAACTATTATGTGAAAATGGACATTTTTGTCATTTTTTGCGTTTGGCGTTGTAGTCCCGTAAAATTTTACCCGTAATTAAAGGGTTAATATTAATAAATAATACTGTAAGATAAGTTTTTGAAATAAATACTGAGTTCTTTGTATATCTAGATATAGATATATCACACTTTTTGTTTTCTGCCAGATAAATCTTTGTACAAGTACCAATAATTGATTGAAATTTTGCAAATTCACTACTATATTATATTTTATATCGAATATTTCAAAAATGCCGTTTTTTAAATTTCTTTTCAATCAGTAAACCAAAATAAGAGAAAAACTATACATACCTTCAAAAAGATTTCAAATTCTAAATTAAGAAAATTCTAGTATACGATAATAAAACAAAATATTTCGAAAAAAATCGCTTAAAATTGATATTAATCTTTTCCAGGATCGAGTGAAAAGGGCGTCCCTTCATCAAAAGGAAGCCCTAATCCAATTTATGGAACAATATCCAGAAGTGGGCAATGAGCGAATGTCAACCCATTACGACATCTACTATCGTCGTGAAAAATGGAACGAACTTACCGAAATCCTAAACAAGCTTCCGGGCAAACCAAAAACACCGGAAAAATGGCAGAAAGCCTGGCAGGATTGGCGCTACAATACGCGAAAGAAAACCGAAAAATATGGCGATCGTTGCAAACTGAGTAGTATGGAACAACGCGTTCTAACAATTACAAATTTAGATTCGGCAGATATTTATCAACCCACTACGGAAATAATTATCGAAGGACTGGACATTACTGATGGATCAATGGATAATGAACATTTCGAAATAAAAGAGGAAGATGCGTCTAATGAATTATCATCGAATGATTTTAGTAATATGCTAGAAACAAAAATTATCGAATTACCAACGGAAACATTGAAAGCAAAACGGAATGATAGAGTTAAACCACGGATTAAAAAGAAGTACGTTTATTATGATAGAAATAATGTTAGAGAGATACACCGCGTCGCAAAATGTGTGGAGAAATCTACCAGGGCAATGATGAAAATTTGCGAAATGCAGATGAAAACGCAGGAAAGAATTGTCGATGTTTTACAGGAAAATACTAGATTGTTGCAAAGTATTAGTGAATATCAGATGAGGCAGGCGGAAGCACTTGAACGAGAGACATCATTAGAGGAGTCGAGGAATTCAATTTTGAAGCTTATGGCATCGACTTTGTCTTCCATGAAGAAATATTAAATTTTTTCAAGTTGCAATTTTCTACAATTTTGAATTTAAATTACAGAAAAACTGAAATATAATAGGTTATTTTACAAGATCAATAAATCAGTCAATAAGTTACAATAGGTATATTATTCAACAAGCATACATGCGAGTAAAATACTACTTATAATTTTTCTATGATTATATAATTGAAAATATAATTTTTCGATTTGAAATGAGTGTCATTTCAAAATAATTATAATATGAATATTGTACTCTATCATAGCAAGTACTGTAACTCGATAGATATGTATTTGTAATTAGTCATAAACTGTTAAATAATGAATTTATAAAATTTGAATTAGTTAAAAGACATTAAGTAATATATATATATATATATATATATATATATATATATATATATATATATATATAACAGTGTGTCCCAGGATTGATGTTACAAGAGGTGTAATGGACTAAAATTTTTTGAATTTCATTTCAAGATTCTGGAATTAAGCCCTGCTTGGCGTGAAACGAATTTTAAGAATTTTTTCGTTTTTTGAAAAACAAAATGGCCGTGACGGTGAAGCAAGAACTATTTTCTTTTCAGGTAAAGTACCCTTTTTGTTTAGGATACGACAAAATTTTATTAAGAAAAGTTGTTTATAATGACAAATCATGGCCGTATACCAAACTTCGTTCAATGGTCTACAAATAAAAATTTTAATAAATTAATAGATACCTACAATTTATTTTGTTCAATCTAAAACAGACAGTTTAATGAAAGTAGGTAGATCGTCCTGAAGTTTGGTATACGGCCATGATTTGTCATTATAAACAACTTTTCTTAATAAAATTTTGTCGTATCCTAAACAAAAAGGGTACTTTACCTGAAAAGAAAATAGTTCTTGCTTCACCGTCACGGCCATTTTGTTTTTCAAAAAACGAAAAAATTCTTAAAATTCGTTTCACGCCAAGCAGGGCTTAATTCCAGAATCTTGAAATGAAATTCAAAAATTTTTAGTCCATTACACCTCTTGTAACATCAATCCTGGGACACACTGTATATATAATAGTAAAAAATCTTTCAGAACTCATTATATTAAAATAAAACGGATTTAGGTTATAGTTTTTCTATTAATAATTGACGTTTAGACGAACTCAACAACGCACGTTTTCATCAGGAAAAAAGATACACATAACATTTACAGTAAATAAAAAGAACATAGAAACAAATTACTACGTAACAAAGTAACTTTTTACTTGTACCTAGTAACTTGTTTCTATGTTTTGTTTATTTACTGTAAATATTATTTGTTTTTTTTTTATCCCGATGAAGACATACGTTGAGTTCGTCAAAATGTCGATTATTAATAAGTATTAATACAGAACTATAACCTAAAGCAATTTTATTTTGATAAAGAATATATTTATTGAACAGAAATAGAAAAAATTTCAATATCTTTTTAAAGATTTTTTTTTTGTAACGGAGATACATATATAAGTTTCTAAAAGTAAATATTACTAATAATATTCTTTAATATTAAGGTAACTTAAAGACTGTCTTAAAATTTGACTTAAGAAACTATATTAAATATATATTTCATTATTATATGATACATGTTGTGTTTTATATTACATGTATATTAAATTTAATTTAAAATTATTATTACTATACGTATGTAAATATGTTCAAGTATAATTTTATTATTATTATATGTGTAAAAAATGATATAAGTCGTTAATTATAAAACATAGTTTTTTAAAAAAATATTCTGTTTAAAAAATAAAATTTAGATTACAAGGCTAATCAGTCTAATCTAACCTGTAGAATAAGATAAAGAAAAAATAAAGTCTTATTCTGTTTGTAGTTTTAGTTCTACGCACAAGCACAAAAATTTGATCAATTCAAACGCTCGACACATTTTTAGTTTTTACACCAAGTACCTATAGCTTTTTTTAAAACTATTGCTTGTAGTTTAAGGGAAATAATTTTATTTTATTAACTTTTCGCCATAATAAGATTATATTTTAATTAATTATTTATACCAAGTGTTTGAATTGGTCAAATTTTTGTGCTTGTGCGTAAAATTATAACGGCAGTCAGAATGAGACGCGTAGAAAACTTGTGTAATTTTTTGTTCTATACTAATAATTATTATAGTAAAATGATTTAATTTTTGAACCAATGATATAATTTTTTTAATTATTTGTATTGTTCATTTTGTAAATTTTGTAAAATGCTAATATATGTTATAAATAAAATGTGATGTTTATAAAGTATAATTTTTATAATAAAATATAATAATAAATTAAATATTCTACTATTTTTTTTTACACTTTAAAACGAACATTTTTATTATTATTATTAACTAGATAGCCAGTAATTTCAAACAAATTTTCAAAATGATTATAATATAATTGACTTCTATTTATTCTTAATAAAAAAATTATTTCTTTTATAAAAACTTAATTTTACAGATCAAAAACACCTTGATGTTAAAGTAATATTTTTTGTTAGTAAATGCATATTTTTTAGGTTTCTAAAATAAATATTTAGACGAATTGACTTTTTATGTTCAGTCTAAATCATCCAGATAAATCTGCTACTGCTGAACATGCGATAGAATATTTTCATGATGTAAAATTTGAAGATACTGTAATAATTGAAAAACCAATATATTAATAGCAGATTGATAAGAGAAGCAATAGAAATTTATAAAAAAAAAGAATAACATGAATTACTGTGAAGGGAAATTGAGATAAATAAAATTTGGCTTCCATTAATTAAAAATCTATAATTCTTCTGATCTAGTTACTTATATGTTACCTAGTAACTTGTTGCTACGTACTGTTATTTACTTTAATGTCATTGATAAATTTTAACTTGATAAAAACGAGCGTTTTGTTTTGTCAAAACATCGAATTTATAAAATAATTAAACAGAATCTAATCCTAATAGAATGAGTTCTGAAACATACTATGTAATATTTTGTTCATAATGTGGAAATCTAAACGTGACCTTTATATCGAACAAATGCCAATTTTATTCCAGTGCAATAAACAGCACAATATGTTTACAAACAGAGAAAAATTGCAAAACGTGCCGAACCAAATAATTTAGAACAAGTCAACAGGAATAAACTTCCGACTTACATAGTTCCCGAAAGAATGTTACTATTTTTAATCGCGAGATATATATACATATGCGCGTCCGTCAGCCATCATCTATCGGGAAAAATATCGTAATATTCGGAACCGGTGCCGGATGAAACGGAAAAAAATTTATATGTTCTGGAAATGTTTGCCCCATATTTTTTGCATAACAGTGTACGGGGGTTAGTTCTTCTTATGTGGAATATAAATGTGTTTGTGTAGGAGAGAAAAATAAAATATTTGAAGGCAATTTTTCGATGCACGTAGTTTATTGGTCCGTTTTATGGAGAAGTAAAGTGGTGCTTTTGGCAAAAGTGAATTTGTTCCTAGTGAATTGAGTTGTATGAAACGTCTATTTGTCTAAGCTAAGAGATGGTTCGGTCATCTTGAGCGAATGTCTAATGAATGTTTGGTTAAAAAAATATATGGAACATTTTTCGATACGGCTAAATAATTTTTTAATAATTTTTAATATTTTTATGATATATATATATATATATATATATATATATATATATATATACATATATATATATATATACCGGGTGTAGAAATGAAATGTGAACCATAGGGATTTCAATGTTATTTTTTAAATACGGCTGTATCTCTTTCCCTATTGACTTTAGAGCAAATATTTAAATATAAAACTTGTTCAAAATGTGAAAATGCATGGTATAAAGTCATTTTTTTTTACATAAATATTAATATTTTACGATATACAGGGTTAACCACTAAAAAATGAGCTATAACATTGGGAAACGGGAATGGTATCGAAAAATGCGGAATAATGAGTTCTATAATTCGGTGAAAAAATCATTGTTCTACAATACTTCGTTTAGGAGAAAAAAATTAAAAACTGATTTTTGAAAAATTTCGTAAGGGGCTGTTTTGTTTTAAAAAAAGAAAAGATTTTGGATATTTTAACACTGGCTTTCGTTGTCTACTTTTTTATCCTACTCTTTGTACCAGACACTTTTTTTCCTGTTTTTCTTTAATTTTTTATTCACCTTTTTCTGATTTTTCGAAAAGTTGATAAGGGGGGACCATTGGCATTTTTTTCGAAAATCAGTTTTTTCTCCTAAACGAAGTATCGTAGAACAATGATTTTTTCACCGAATTATAGAACTCATTATTCCGCATTTTTCGATACCATTCCCGTTTCCCAATGTTATAGCTCATTTTTTAGTGGTTAACCCTGTATATCGTAAAATATTAATATTTATGTAAAAAAATGACTTTATACCATGCATTTTCACATTTTGAACAAGTTTTGTATTTAAATATTTGCTCTAAAGTCAATAGGGAAAGAGATACAGCCGTATTTAAAAAATAATATTGAAATCCCTATGGTTCACATTTCATTTCTACACCCGGTATATATATATATATATATATATATATATATATATATATATATATATATATATATATATATATATATATATAGCTTCGGTTACGGTTTTCGTTCTTGTAAAAATATCAGTTTTTTTTCTGTTTTCGGTTCAGTTCCGAGTGATTAATTTTTAAATTTTTTCAATGTTTTTATTTGTATTAAAAACTTAGGCCCGTATTCTCACCTCACTTTTTAGTGAAAAAGTGCTTTTATCATTTCAAAATAACTTTTTACTTCTGTTTTTCATCAAATACATATAGTTTTTCTATTTTTGATCATTTTTATTATATTTGATATTATAAAATTTAAATAAACTATTATAAAGTGCTTAATAAATAATTTTAAGTAAACCTAAAAAGTACTTTTGGCAAAAATCACTTTATAAATGAGGTGAGAATACGGGCTTTAGTTTCTAGCATAATTTAGAACATTTTATATTCCTACTTTTATAGTAAGCATACTACATAGATTGATACAAAAATATAATATAAATAATAATAATTATTAATTAATTAAAGGTATTAATAATTATAAGTATATATGTAATATATGATAATAATATAATTTATTATTGGAAATTTATATAGTCTATTCGTATGTTTGCTTTAATTATATAATAATAATATAACATATGTTAACGTAATTATTAAAATATTTTCCAATGTATTTTCATTTAAATTATTTAAAGATTATTAAAAGTTATCATCAAAAGATATACCTGTATCCAAAGTGATCCCTAGTTTCATTTTCAATTTTAATATCTGAGTTTTCATTCACAAAAACAAAAAATTAAAAATTGTTTCAATATGTATCGAACCTAAATAAATCGGTTTTTTTTTTCGGTTCAGTTCAAGTTTTCGTTCCTGCAAAAATAACGTTTTTTTTCGGTTTTCGGTTCAGTTCCGGTTTGAAGCCCTGATTATTATTATACGTAGCCTTGGTTGTTAAATTAAATTGTGCGTGTCAAAGAACTTTAAACGGGTTTCAAATCAATTAAACACAGTTGTTATCAGTCAAGTATTACTAATTGAACATTTTATATTTAGGCTTTTAGTTATTATAATAATTTGATTAGATTTTTTTTTTACATTTATCAGAAATGATATAGTACGTAGATAATGGTATTATTATGGAGTGTTTCCAAAAATAAAAATAAATTTTTTTTGTTATATAAATTATTTGATATATAAGTATCAACTCAATTTTTATATGATAAAAAAATGATATTAAAAATAGTTAGAATAAAAGGACTTTAGGTTCCAGTTCTGTAATAATTTATTAATAAATCTACGTTTCGACGAACTGAACGTGCGTATTTATCAGGAAAAAAGATAGAAATTACATTTATAGTAAATAAACATAACATGAAAACAAGTTACTAGGTAATAAATAAAGAAATTTGAAATCTATAAATTTTTTATTAAAGGAATCCAAATTTTATTTAAATCAGTTACTACTCACACTGATTGATGTTATCTTTTTCTTTATAAATTTATGTATATTGCTTCTCTTATCAAACTGCTGTTAATATTGATGGGTTTTGCAATTATTACAGTATCTTCGAATTTTACAGCATAAAGATTTTCTAACGCATGTTGTGCAATAGAAGATTTATCTGGATGGTTTAGATGTTATTGGTGTTTTAACGTCAACTGAGCTAAAATTACTTCAATCAAATTACTGTCAGTTTGACTGATAAGTGTAGGGACTTCGTGATTAAAGTTAGGAATGACAGTCTAATTTTTCAGTCAGACTGTCATTCCTGATTGACCGTGTAATGCGCCGCTTAATACATCAAAGAGAAACCTTTCATCTTTAAAAGTACAAATTAAAAGTATGTCATTATACCATATATAAACCTAATTGCAAGAAAACAGCAGATTAACTATATCATGACACTGTTCAACCAACTTGTTCTTTCTATCTCTCTCTCTCTCTAGTATTTCCGTTACGAAAAACCATGAAATCGTTCGGTATTTTCCGTTCGTAATCGTTGCAAATCGCGCGAATAGAGAAATCTGAAACTCGATAAAAACAAACGAACAAACCGCACGTCAGCGTTTTTGACGAATCAACGATTCCAAAGATAAAACGATACGCGATTTTGTTATGTGTGTGTTTTTAACTAGCCTAATGTATGTTTATGTTATCGAAATGATATCGATAGAATTATTTTAATTTTTTTATAGATTTATCGTTTTAGTTTAATTTTATATGTTTTGCGCGTGTGAACTTATAAAATTTTCAAAATGAATCGAGTAAGTATTGAAAAATTTTAAATTTTATAATTTTCTTTCTGCATGAAATTTTCTACTAACTTACCAACTTTTTTAAAAAAAAAATTACTAAAATTAAAAAAATATGTATTTCGGAGTGTTTATTCAAGATTAATGAAATTTCACAAAAAATTCTTTTAGTGCCCATACAAATTATATAATTTTATTTTTGAACAGTGTTGTCAACTTTTGGAGAAAAAGTATAAGATTTTTATTTCTATTTCTTAGTATTTATGTGATAATGTGTTCTATACCTATATGGGCTTATCCATATGCTTCTAATCATGTTATAATAATATCTTATTTATTTATTTAATTAAATATAGATCAATTTAATTGTTTATTATAAATATTATAAAGATTATTAAATTATCAAGTAATTTTTAGATTTATTATAAATAATAAAAAATTAAATAATTGTTTGTGGTTTAAAAGAAATTATTTTATTTTATTAACTTTTCGACACAGTAAGATCATATCTTAATATATTAGTAAAAATGTGGTATAAAAATTAAAATATTTTGCTTATCTAATCTTATCTGCCGGGACGACGGCGACATTGAGAATTCTGGTTTTTAATTTTGTGAATGTACATTTCTTAGATTCAATAAATATTGTAAAGTTTAAACCTTTTAACTAAAACAATCGCAAATGGAAAATAAACAGATTTACAATAAATAATCGTCGTAAATATGAAATACTCGTATGACTGTATTTCTTTAGTCAAATATGCAGTTTAAGACAAATCTGTCGGTACACATTACATTTCTTTACACATTTCCAATAATCAAATTCAAGCGAAAAATTAATTAATTAATTTGGTGCTGACATCAGTGATGTATATAGTAACTAACTATTGTATAATGTTCACATTATTTTACTAATTATATTATTTTACTAAATAGGTAATATAGTAACGAAATATCAATATTTTAATACGCTTGAAGTAACATAATATCATTATAAACGAATAAATAACAAAAATTCTAAACTTGAACTTTCTATGAAAAATACTTTTTTAGATTATTATATTATATTTCGTTTTGACAGAAACTGTAATAAATTTTGAATGACACTAAAAATAAACTATGTTTACGTTTATGAAATATTAGTAAAGTTTTTCACCGTGAAATACTTAAAATAAAATATAAAATACACGTCAAAAATAGTAACAAATAATAAAATATGGTGCACGTACTTGTATATATGTATATAAATGTAGTTAAATTCTAAACTCATATATATATACACACATATAAAAATTATCGATTTTCTTTTATGTTATAGAGAAACCCATTTACCGATTCGCAAATAAGTAAAAAAAAATCTTTTATGTACATTATACGCTCTTCATGTTATGAAAATTTTATATATATACACTGTAAAATTTTTCAGATAAATTTGATTCAAATAGTTTTGGAGAAAAAAGTAATACTTTGTTTATTCTTCACTTAGTTTTAACTCCACGTAGTTTAACGCTTCGTACAGACTTTCAAAACAGTTTTACAATTTAGTTTTAGTTTCACGATTTAGCACAGAGCACAAAAACTTGACCATTCACATTGCTTCCAAGTCTTGATAAATTTTCAGTTACGCGTGCGCAGTGATGCTGTTAAAAATCATTTCTGACATTTCTGTGTACGTTATACAGGGTGTAACAGAATAACTTTTCCTAATTTTCAGAAATGATAGAGTGCACTTAGAGAAACATTTTTTTATTAATAAACTAGTGTCCAGAAATTTCTCGGTGCCAAGATACACTAGATATCGTTAAAAACAATCTTAATCAAAACATCAAAGAGTAGTTAAGTTAAGGAACATTTTATTAGAAATAATAACGCATTAAACTTTATAAAAATTGTTCGAAGTTACGACCACCATTTTCGATACACAAGTTGTAACGATGTACAATCGACTGCCGAAAAAAAAGAAAAAAAAAATTTCCGGACACTAGTTTATTAATAAAAAATGTTTCTTTATGTGTCCTCTATTATTTCTGAAAATTAGAAATAGTTATTCTGTTACACCCTGTATACATGCCAAACAGACACTAAACTATCCAAATACACAAATTCTTGACGAACAAACTATCTCACAATTTGTTTAAATTGAAATATAGCTTCTTGTTTATTTTCCAGATAGCTCTTCCAAAATCATCGTCACATCAACGCGAAGTAATGCTCCAATTTATGGAGAAATATCCAGAAATTGGTAATGAAAAGTTAGCGACACAATACGATTTATCCTATAAGAAAAACAAATGGATTGAATTAACGAAAATATTAAATAGTTTACCGGGCAGATTAAAAACACCTGAAAAATGGCAAAAAGCCTGGCAAGATTGGCGTTATCAGACACGAAAAAAAATCGATAAGGATCCAAATTATGTACCGACAAGAAATGAACAACGTATTTTAAATATTAGTACTTATGATCTGACATTTCCTGATTTCTATCAGCCACCAGAAGTTAATAATAGGTAAATTCATTTATAATTATTATACTACATGGTGTTCGTTTGGTAAGTTGACATAACCGAGTTGAATTTGAAAAAAATTACCGTTAAGATCATTTAGATATTGAATTATAACAATTATTACATACATACACAATCACGCCATGTACCCAAAAAGTGTGGCACAAACTCTTTCCACTATCCTGAAATCAGTTTTCTCCAAAGTTATTTGTCTGTTCGGTACAAATTTTGCAATTGATTTGAAACTAACTTCCCGATGAGCTAGAGATTTGAAATTATTTTAAACTTTTTAGTTCGTGTTAAAAACGTGCTACATTAAAATTATTTTTTTTTTATTTAAATAGTTATTGTGTTTATTATGAAACTGCTTGTAATTCTATCAATCATCCTTCTCAGTTGCTCTTCAGATTTAACCGGTATAAATAATAAATATATTTTATCGAAAATATTTGTTATTGTTAGCAGATTTCGAGAAAATATCCTAGGATATCCAGCAGAGATAGAAATTGTAAAACCAGAACCTATCGAATATTTTCAAACACGTGTAAAACAAGAACCTGGAGAATTTCCAGCAAATCCCGCTGATAGTGAAAACAATTTTCAACTATTTGAAACATCCGTACAAAGCCAACCAGAACTATCATTAGAAAATTCTTCTACTTCATCGTCGTTGTCGTCGGCGACAACACAAAAACAGAATCGTCAAAATAGAAGATTTATTTATACCGCTGGCTGTAATCATAACGAATTGTTAAAAGTCACCAAATACGTTTATAAATCCACACGAACGATTGCGAAAATGTCCCGGCTACAAACGAAAACTACCGCAAAAATACTTCGTACGCTGGAGGAAAATTCGCGAAGTTTGCAAAGTTTAACCGATTACCAAGCACGACAAACGGAAGCATTGGAAAAGCAAATTAAACTCTCCGAAACTAGGAACAGTATTTTGAAAAAATTTGTTGCTACGTTATCAACAATTAAGAAATTTTCATAAAATAAAATGGCCTTAGGTTATCCGTATTATTAATATATATATATATATATATATATATATATATATATATATATATATATATATATACAGGACCGTTCCTGGAATGATAGCCGCCCAGGTGCAAAAAAGAAATAGCCGCCCTTAAAAATTAACATGATTTATTTTACTATTAATTTGAGGCTAAAAGTGGACCACGGCCGCCCTTTCAGCTGGCCGCCCTAGTGCGGATGCACCTTTTGCACCCCCGCCAGGAACGGCCCTGTTGTATATATATATATATCGTAATCTTTATTTGAAGGCAGAGTAGCCAAAGGTTTTGATATTAGAAAATTAAACACTCATTTAATATTTTGACGAGCTTTCGACAAAGTTTTTGTCTTTTTCAAGTCGCTGATAACATGAAAATAAAAACCATTTATTAGTTTACTACATCTATATATATATATATATATATATATATATATATATATATATATATATATATTAATAATTGACGTACTCAACATACGTCTTTATCAGGAAAAATTATACAAATGACATTTACTGTAAATAAATAAAACATAGAAACAAGTTTATAGGTAATAAAATAAGTAACTAGATCATGAAATTTAAAATTTTTTGTTTGTTTGTTTTTTAAAGTAGAATGTGAATTATTTTTAAATAAAATAGTATTTTAAAACAAACATGCGTACCTATACTTATACACAATCACGACATATTAACATGTCTGTATATTTTGCATTGTTTAATATATATAAATGAAAATATGAATAATTTCAAACAAATTGCTGATTTTCATATTTATGACACTAGAAGTAAAAATATGATATTACTTGATTTGGCTTCTTTTATTATAAAGGAATTTATTGATTATTTTAGAAAATAAAACACCTTTTTTTATATTTGTAATATTGTAATTTCTATTGTGTAAGCCTTTTCTAATCTGTTAACATAAATAAATATTATTATAATTATTATTATTATTATTATTATATTATTATAGGGTGTGGTACAAACTCTTTCCATTTATTAGCTCAACAAAATAATCACCGCTTTCTAGTCCTTGTAACGTTGTAACATAATAATATAATATTACCAATTTCACACTCTTCATACACCAATTTATTTCACATATGATTCTTTCTAGAAATTCTACAAAATATTATAATTGTGGAAGTAACAAAATTTTTAATAGAAATCTTACACTGAAAAAGCAAATATCCTACTACATATATATGTCAGCAATAAATAAAATTAATCTCATCTCTCCTGCCGTATAATATATCAATTTTTCATAATATTCCTCTGCAGGTGCTTTACGAGTTTAATATGCTAGGCTATATTCAGTTATATACTTAAAACCGTATATGTATAAGTCGCTTTATTTAATAGACAGTACATAAAGGCCGATTTTATATACCTTTAACCTAACCTAACCTAACCTAATATTGGACAAGCATCAGAGTAGAGCAGTAAGTCTCTGACATCATCCATTAATCCATATGGATGACCTTCAACCTTAAGCAAATAAAAAATATCGAAGATTTAATGGATTAGATGGACTTCCGATTCACGGTTACGTTGTATTGATCATTTTAGTTTTTTTCTGTAGCTGAAATATAATCATTTGATTGATGGATGATTGACGGAGGCAGAATATCAAAAGTGCATCATAATTTTTCCGTAATATATTACGAATCTGCTTTGGATATATATATATATATATATATATATATATATATATATATATATATATATATATATATATATATATCCCCCTTGTACATAAATGCATTGTATAAAATGTAGAAAGTGGCTATTTATACATACGGTATGTATACGCAATTGGCTATTTATACATACTGAAAAAAAAATTGGTTAGTTAGGGTAGGTTAGGTTAGTAGGTTGGTTTAGGTTTTTTTTTTGAGTATGTTTAAATAGCCAATTGCGTATACATACCGTATGTATAAATAACCTCATCCTAAAATATAAACTGTTTGCCAGGTACCCCATCTCTTTAAATGGTCATTGGCAAATATTACAAATTTGTTAAATTTATGTAGTTTGCCCATATTGTAGAATTTTTTCTTTAGCTCATAGATCTTATATTCATTTTACGTATTTGGCAAAAAAAGATTTTTTTCACAAATATAGATGTATAATATACACTGTATATAGTATAAATTATGTTTTTTTAAGAAAATAAAATATCTACTTTTGCTGTAATCTTAATTATAAAAAAGTATAATATAATTTCTTACCACTTCCAACTTGAAGTATAAAAATCTGTTTGACACTCACCTATAACAAAAAAAAACAATTTTATTACTAACTATATAAAATAATTAATAGACATTTCATTAATTTCGATAAATATCAACATGGTAATTAATATTATATTGTACAATGAGCATAGACTGATATTAAATTTTCACGAGTATGAAAATTTGCAGCATGAGTTTTGGCGATTTCTGCAATTTATACAAACTGTATGTTCTATGTATATTGTAGTACAGATTTTTAGGTAGTATAATGTATATATACTACATATACTAACCAATGATTGATTCATAAGTGACGAATTTCAATATTGAAAAAATATATTATAAAAATAAATGTTCGATTCAAAATTCCTTGAATATTAAAATGAATAATAAAATTATTTAGTTAAAACTAGTTAGAAATAATAAATGTAAATACGACAAAATTTTATTTATATTTCGTTGTATTTGAAAATATCAAAAGATTATATTTGAATAAAAAATTATTAAACAACTAGTTTTTCCAGTATTCGAAGACAGAATAAAAATTAGTTACAACTAATAGTAAAAAAAATAGTAAACTTTCATAAAAGTTTTTACTACAAACTCGTTTGTTCACAATGACAGAGTTACATAATTTTTATAAATACAAAACATTTCAAAAACTTCTGTTGGTTAAGTTTTCCAACTTAAAAGACATAAAACATTCTTAAAAAAAAACAAAGTTATTTCCTATTTTACAATGACTAGAAAAAAATTTAATCTATTTTATTAAACTAGATAAAAATAAAATCAAAATGATTGAAAACTGCGAATGAATCGAAGTGTAAAATATGAAATATCGTGTACAATTAAGGAAAATAAAAAGGAAACGCTGTATAAATTATTTATCTAATTTTCTGACAAATTTCAGTTACTGTTTATATCAAATTTTATTATCACTAACGGTTTTTCTTATATATTAGATGACAAAGTAAAGGATCATTAAGCTACATTTACTATTGTGATTTTAGCAGTAATAGTAATATAGCTGGTATTGCATCTCCATTCTACCATTCTGAATCTACTTACGTCGTAAAACGTCTACGACGACGATAGATTAACCACAGCATACCAGCAAAGAAATTTTTTATAAATTCAATAAATACCGGCCGTGAAAGTCTAAAGATTACTATATTGTTTTACATGTATTTTAAATAAATAAAAAAATATGAAAATGTAAAACTTCCTTATTGAAAAATATAAATAAAAATTGTGTTTTTATTATTTTCCCAAATTGTACATATACACATGCCTATTAAATTACTATGTATGTACTACAAATGAATTCTATTATCGGAAACCTGGTGTTTGTGTTTTGTTTTGTTCATTCAAACATAAGTAACTTCCGGAAATGACGTCATCATGGCATGGAATTACCTCTTCATGCAATATTGCAACAACTACATAAAACAATATTGTATTCGCCATATATATATATATATATATATATATATATATATATATATATATACCGGCAGAGTTCTAGGTGTAAATTTTGCAACGCCGGGGAAGTACTGTTGTATGCAAAAAGGGTATTCGCATATTTATGGCCATTTTAAAGTTAAAATTTTGAAAATTGTTAGCGAAATACTTTCAGTGCCGCTTACTTAAATATCGAATTTGCCAACAAGGTTCATAAAATTTATTATTGTTTTACTTTTATTGTTGTATTGCTAGTCAATTATGATGGCTTGATCATCTAATGAACGTTTGGTTAAAAGAATTTGTATGTAAATGATATTGAACGTATATGTTTACGTGGAGGAATGATTGAAAAGGTTAGAAGCATATGGGTAAACCCATATATAGAAACCACAAAAATTAAAATAATATATTTTTCTTACTGAACAATGTGTTTTACTTATATTATATAATTTGTGTGGGTACTAGGAAAGTCATTTGTGAAAATAAAGTTAATCACAGATAAATAATTAACCATAATAAATTTTTAAAAACTTTATTAATTGTTTTTCTCGGAAAGTTAGCAACACAACTTTATTAAAATTATATAATTTTTATGGGCACCAAAAAAACATTTGTAAAAAACATGAAAGTTATATCAGTAAATTACTACCTTCTGATTGACGGATCTTTACCAAAAGTTGATCAAATTGTAATATTCAATTCCGAAGCTTAAATACGAAATTTTATAATTTGCTCTACACGTGTCCACAGACCGACAGATAGACGGACATCATGCTAAAAACAGTTAATTCGTTGATTATTACTATTTGTGTTTATCTGTAAAAATCTCGATATGTCAAGTTTGATATGATCCCTTATCATATGTGATATGACGGTCGGTAAGAAAAGTTAGTCTTCTGTCAAACGTTTCACATAGAAATTTATATATGCAGAAATAACATGCATCACCAATAATATGTAAATAAATGTATTTTATTCGCAGAACATGTATTTTTAGAAATATTTTACACATTTCTACAAGTTTTAAGAAAACCCAGTCTGACATCGTGTTGAATTCCTGTCAAAATAATTTTCCTTAAATTTTCTAACTTTATTGTTAGTAATAACAAGGGCTTCGAACTGAAACTGAACCGAAAACCGAAATAAAAAACCGTTATTTTTGCTGAAGCAAAAACCGGAACCGAACCGATATATAACATATTTTTTCGAATTGAACCGGAACGAAAAATATAACGGTTCGAAGCCCTAGTAATAACCTCAAAATTTAGTAAAATTACGACAGTATATAGTCATTTGTTTATTTGCAAAAACTCACGGCTTTGATGTCTATTAAATAGAAAAACCTGAGACGGTTTCTATTTAATTAGCTTGAAAAAACTTTAAAGGATAAAAAAGAAACATTAAATCATTTTTATATGTTCTTGTCATATCAAACGTAAGCCGTGTATATGTAACTTTTTTAAATTTAGTTTTAATGCACTGTAAATAAATGATTTAGGTACGAGTATGTACATATGCACAAGAAAAAAGTTTAATTTCAATTCTCAGCATGTACAGAAAAAGTTTAGAATTTTATTTTTAAATTTTTAGTTTTTAGTGGCATTAATTTTTTATTTTAAACAAACTATATATTATATATATACAGAGTGTCCAAGATAACTTCGTATGCATGGGGATCTCCGAAACTGTTAGAGATACGACATCGGTTAAATTAGATGAAAGTTGCCTCTTTAGTAGGCGAGTTTAGTCATCTTTTGTTTTTTCCAAAAAAATCCATAGGTTACTAGATATAGACAAAAATGCAAATTTTGCTGTTTTATATTTTCGCTTATAACTCTCGTATGCAAAATGATACATTATTTTGGTTTGCACTTTCTTAAGACACTTTTTTACACAGAATTTCCAGGAGTAACCAAAATTTTTTTATTATGTACCGTTTTCGAGATTTATGATGCAAATTTTATTTTTCTTATGTAACTAGTATTTCAATGTAGTGTCATTAAAAATATCTTTTTTTTTGCTTTCCAGTGATATAACATAGTCCTACTTTATTTTAAATAATAACATGGAAAATTGAAAAAAATCTATTTTGCAAAGTAATAATTCATTTTTTTAGTTAAAAACTAAGTAGGCCACGTTAAAACAAATGAAACATGAAACATTTAGTTTAAACAATAATATAGAATTATAATCCAAAAAAAAAAAACAATTTATAAAATACTAATGCCATATTTTACATTCGTAATAACTAATAACTATAACAGTAAAATTACATTAAGTGTTGAAATAAACCATCGTTTCCTAGAATGAACATACGTGTTCTCTTAAGCATAGCTTGTGTTAGGTTAGTTTTAGGTATTTAATACCGTACTCAATCAAATTAATGTTTAATATCTTATACATCCCTACACTGGGTTGCCTTCTTTAAGGATATAAATTTAAATACATTTCCGCGGCTAATACTGCGTTATTTTGACAACGAATGTAACAATAAAGCATTTCAAACTTCTCTAAATTTTCAAACTGCTCCATGAATTAAAATTCTTTCAATAAGCACTCCAATAAAACTAACTAACTAACTAAGACAATAATCAGAAGAAAAGCAAAACCAAAAATCTAATAATAACGAAAAAAAGCCTATTTCTCATGTTTCATTTGTTTTGATATGGCATACTCGGTTTTCAACAAAAAAAATAAATTATAACTTTGCAAAATAGATTTTTTTCAATTTTCCATGTTATTATTTAAAATAAAATAGGACAATGTTATATCACTGGAAAGAGAAAAAAAAAATCTTTTTAATGACACTACATTGAAATAGTAGTTACATAAGAAAAATGAAAGTTGCATCATAAATCTCGAAAACGGTACATGATAAAAAAAATTTGGTTACTCCTGGAAATTCTGTGTAAAAAAGTGTCTTAAGAACGTGCAAACCAAAATAATTTATCATTTTGCATGCGAGAGTTATAAGCGAAAATATAAAAAAGCAAAATTTGCATTTTTGTCTATATCTGTAACCTATGGATTTTTTTGGAAAAAACAAAAGATGACTAAACTCGCCTACTAATGAGGCAACTTTCATCTAATTTAACCGAGGTCGTATCTCTAACAGTTCCGGAGATCCCCATGCATACGGAGTTATCTTGGACACTCTGTATATATATATATATATATATATATATATATATATATAATATATATATTATGTATGTAATAGTATGTAAATAAACAGCAAATTGATAAGAGAAGCAATAGATATTTATAGAGAAAAAGATAACATCAATCAATGTTAAATAAAAATGATTTAAATAAAATTGGCTTCCATTAATTAATAATTTATAAAAATTTCATGATCTAGTTACTTATTTGTTACCTAGTAACTTGTTTCTATGTTCTGTCTAAATTATTAATTTAAGAAAGTCACACTGATGGATGTTATCGTTTTCTTGGAAAATTTCTATTGATTCTCTTCTTTTTGTTTCTAAAAAAGATTTTTTCTTTATGTTTCAAGAAAAAATTTCTAGAAAGGAAAATGTATTATTCTAATAAAAATTAAATTTCATTGAACTATGATATTAGTATATTATACAAGTATGTGTACGTCATTGTTTTGAGTAGTTTTTACTAGTTAATTTACATAAACATTTTAACTTAAGTTGTTTGTTCTACTCATAAATTCATCTATTAAATTTAATTCGTAGTAATTAATAAAAGAAAATTGTCACATAGTATATACACACACACACACACATTCACTTTGTATTTATACGTAATTCGATATTATGTTACCACACGGAGAGAAAAGTATGCTAAAATTAAAGAGAATTCTCTTTATATTAAACATAATTTCTCTTGAAAAAAGTGATAAGTATAAATTATTTTCAATAAAAGAATATTTGTATACTTAGATATTATATTAAATATAAGAAACAGTATTTCATTGGATTGAAAATAAATATGGTAAAAATAAATAAACTGAAATATTTATCATATGTATATGTTTTTATTAAATTTAAAGAAACAGTATATTTGGTACAAGAATAAATTATATTATAAAAATAAAAAATAATATATTTATTTTAAGTATACGCTGATACTAAATTTTATCTAGTAACATATTTAAGTCATATATAATATTGTATTCATTTTAAAAAAAAATATTTTATAGTAAATTATCAGTTTTTTTTACAATGAATACAATATTATATTTGATATAAATATGTTAGTCGATAATATTTAGTATCGCCGTATACTTAAAATAACTAAATACATTGATACATTATTAATTAGAAATATATCGATTTAAAAATAACAAAATATTTTGAAAATAATTAAAAATTATCCAATACAAATTGGGCAAATTGACATAGATTATCATAATTATAAGTACTACAAATTAACTACTACTAACTACAAATTAACATCTACTTTTTCAGAATTCTTTGTTACAATATCTTGCGCTCCATCAATGTCTTCTGAATACAAAATTTCGGAAGAACTGTTAAAAAATTCTTGGGTTTCACTGGATGTTAAACTAGTGATAGTTATAGTCGAACTTGATGATTCACCATCATTTTCCTATTGTATAAAAATATAATTTATTTATATTATAGATTGAAATAATAAAAAATAAAATATACATACTTCTTTGTCACGTATATATTTTCTAAATTTTTTTTAAAAATAATAATCGAATTCCAATTTTTGGAATTAATTCTTTTATTATATTTTCATCAAGCATCTCAAAGTTTGTTTCATCAATTCCTTCATCTGCAAAAATGTAAAATTAAAAAAATAGTAAATTTACAGTATATTAGTATTTTTAGTGCGTTTTTTTCAATTACTCCTTTATAATTTGAAATTTTAAGATCTATAAAAAGTTAAAAATTTAGAAAAAAATAATAAATATATATCACTCTATTCTCTATATAGACCATGAAAAAACAAATAATATCAAATAAGAACAAATATGCCATTCTATTAAAACTAACTTTATATGAAACATCTTGTACAATTGAAAATAATATCAATTTGCGGATCTGAAAAAAGTATATGATTTCATCATATATTTATATTGAACGTTACCTTACGTTACGGCATTTCAAGTCAACATTTCAATCTTTCAATGTTGTTTCAAATATTTTACTTTGTTTCTAATAACAAAGAAGTAATTAAAGAAGAACGCACTAACAACTCAACCAATATGTGCATGTACAGGTTATTGAGCTAACCTGCAAAAAATATTATACGTATTATTTATTTACTTATAATTATTTATAGTATACGTACTTAAATATCTGCTTACCTTTAAATTTTTCTTCTAAACTTTCTAACTGCCACTGTTTTAAAATATTTACAACAAAATTATCCATTTCTTTGTAATCCAATAACCGCGAACACACAAAGATGTATGACATACAGATAACAGACTGGATGGAACAGGCATAGCGCAAGTAATATATTGTATATTCATATTAAGCATATAATACATTAAAATTTGTTGCTAGGAATAAAATATATTTAATTTAAATAATTTTATAGATTTAATTGTGTTAACAAGTGAAAAATATACTTAAATGAAACATACATATTTTTAATATATTATTAAATTATTTTCAAATAACCTCGTAAACTTTTTCTTAATATTCATTAGTTTATTTTAAAGAAAAATATATTACATTTAAAAAAAATAAATTTAAGAATACGCATTTTAAGAAACCTTTTTCTCCGTGCAATAACATTTTTTTATAAAAAAAATAAATGAAGTGCGAATATAAGGCCCGTAATAGTTACAGTAATAGTTAAATTTTTGTTATAAACTGTCTTAAGAAGGGGACACCACCTTGATACTTTCAATTAATTATTTTTTTTTGCATTTTGTAAAAGCTTATATATATAGTGTTTAGAATAAGGTGTTAAAACGGTTTTCCAAAATTCGAATTTTTGGCTACAGCAACCAATACAGAGTTATGTTAGAGCAGACAAAACGTACAGATGATGGAGTAAGAAAAAAAATTTTAAACGGCGTATTTTCGAAATCATGTTTTTTAACCTTGTCCCCTACACTGTAAAAACAGTTGCCATTTTACATAAAAACCATAGTAAAAAAATTACATGTTATTTCAGCAAAACTGATGGTTTAAATAAATTTTCTGTAAAAATAATATAATTTTAAGTAAATAATTAATTTATCATATTATATGTTTTTTTTACCGAAAAAGTAAGTAAACTTACATAAAATATACGTATTTTATATTCATATTATATATAAAAGTTTTTCTATGATGTCTGCTGTAAATCGATGGTCCCGGGTTTTTATATACCTTGTACACAATTTTCTTAGACACATCGTATATAATTGTTTAAAATAATACAGCTTATGTAGAGAGGGAAGAAAAATACGTTACTTGTATACTATAATGTCGTGAAAATATCGCATTAAAAAAATATAAATAATAAATAGCTTTGAAAAAAATGAATAATGTTTTTTCGCCGAAATGTTGAATTTCGTCTTCTTAAAAATGTCAAAATGATATATGAAAATGATAGAAATATTTCTCAAGTCTCATACAACATTCCCACTGTAAAATCTATTTATCTAGCGGTTAGGGGCTATAGTTTAATGTGCGCGAACATAATATTCGCAATTTTCTACCAAAGAAAATGCTCAATAATAATTTTTTCAGACCCCCCCCCCTTGGCTACCGGACCCCTCCCCGACTTATTGCAAAGTTTCCCGTCCAGAACTTACGCTATCGACCAGCAATTACAACTGTCTTAATATCAAATTGCTTTTCGACAAAATTCTTTCCAAACCGATCGAAAATAAATTTATTCGTAAGAATTCTCGTTAACATTTCGAATTGCATTTGCATCGCGTGATGTCATGTAAAGTGATTTGTCCAATGAGATCAAACAATAGGTTGGCGTAAATTGAACGCAAGGAATTAAGTGAAAGGATTCGTTTTTCATTAAAGAACACCGGGGAACGCCGGCGACGAGAAGAGACATGTCGTTTTATCCAGCTGTGTGCACTTGCCACTACTCATTTACGATAAATGAGAGAAATGAAATGCATAGCCGCTTGCAGTGGCGTACGCAATGGGGAATAAATTCTCTCCCGAAAATTAAAAAAAAACACTAAATTATTTTAAAGTTAATTTACTTTAAAAATTTCCTGTGAATAATTTTTGTTGACTGAAATACACTTTAATTACATTAAACACAAGTTTAACAATATTAAAATAAATTGTCATATGTCACTTTATATATTTTTCCTATATTAAATTTATTATAATTATTTCAAATATGTATACTATGTGTGACGAAGCAAACTATATTTATGGTATTATGCTAAATAAATAATAATAATAATAATTATTATTGGTGTGTGACTGAACAAACATCATATGCACTGTAAAAAAGGTCGGTAATTTTACAATATATAAAAACCCGGGGAAACTGATTTACACCAGTTAAATATTTAACTTTATAGACATCACAGAAATATTTTTACATTATATAAATATAATATATATATATATATATATATATATATATATATATATATATAAGTATATATGTATATAGGTATATATATATATATATATATATATATATATATATATATATATATATATGATATAAGTTTATTTACTTTTTTGGTAAAATAAAAACATATATAATATAGTAAATTAATTATTTTACTTAAAATGACAAAATTATATTATTTTTACAGAAAATTTATCGTTTTGCTGAAATAATATGTAATTTTTTTTACTATGGTTTTTATATAAAATAGAAACTTTTTCTACAGTATATACTTTCTGTTCCTGATGAAGACTTACGTTGAGTTCGTCGAAACGTAGATTATTAATAAATATTAATACAGAACTAGTACCTAAAGGCGTTCTATTTTAATATAATGAGTTCTAAAAGATTTTTTACTATGTTAAATTAAAACAATATATCCCTCCCTGAATTTTTTTTCCTCCGTACGCTACTGGCTGATAGTCTTGTCCATCTGATTACTAGGTCAAGGCCTTGTGCAAACGCAACAAATTAAAACACTTTGTTAATCGTTTCGTAGGCGAAAATATTTTTCGCGTTCTAGATGACTTGACATTGAAATAACTGAATGCGTGAATTATATTCTATATTCTATGATCTGATAAAATGATATTATTTAAGTAAGTGAATTTATTTTCAAATCACGCCGATGCAAATTTTCGTCAAGTCATTACGTGAAATACTGAAATAATGAACAGTAAAGTATATGCTATATTTTACGTTATTCTAAAAGAAATTTTTTTAAGTAATAACCGAAATAATGAACAATACTGCTATTACATTTTACGTTATTGTAACAGAAAAAAATTTAAGTAGTAATTTAGATTAAAATATTAATTTAGTTTAATATTCAGATATTTAAGATTGGTTTTAATTTATGTATAAAAATATTTAAATCAAAAATATCTATTTCAAGCCAACTGCTCATAAGATTATATATATATATATATATATATATATATATATATATATATATATATACATAAATAATAACGTAAGAAAAAATAATAATAATATATGTAAAAATTAAAACACATTTACCTACAAGTTGCAATTTATAATTAAATTAATTTTATATTGTAATTTATATATGTATTTAAATTTTTTCATGTATCATTCTAATTTTTCTTACGATATATAGGTATATATATATATATATATATATATATATATATATATATATATATATATATATATATATTATTTTTAAAATAATTGAAATATGTTCTAGGGACATTCAAAGGATAAAATATAAATATTTAACTTTTAGTCAAAAATATTTAATAACCATGAGCAAATATAGTAAATTATTTTCGACTAATACTAATTTTAAGTCTTAAATTTAGCAAAATGAAATAATAACTTAATTCGCACTAGTATTATATAAAACAACTTCATATAATTTTAACTTTATAGTTAAGAATAACAAGGAAATGAATATATTTTAACACGTGCAAAATTATATCTTAAATTTGACACGTTTCAAATTATTAATATTACAATGAACGTTTGGTTAAAAAGATTTATTTGAATAATTTTGATCGTTTACGTTTGCGTGGACGTCCGATGAGTAGTTGGAGTGGTATGATTGAGAGTGTTTTGCGTGAGCGAAAGTTTCCAAGTAGTGGGAATAAAAAAGCATGTATGAGAGAGGAATTATGAATGTGGATAAAGCAAAAGTTGCTTGTTTGGATAGGAATGTTTGGAGGAGACTGATTACGGAATGATGAAAAGAGTTTGTGCCACACCCTGTTGGGTACATGGCGCGATTGTATATGTATGTATGTATGTACAATATACAATCAGTAACTCTCCTATATTATTTAAAACATAATACAAAAAACAGCAGTAATTGTTTTAATAATAAATTTACTCTATATGCTCATTAATTTTCCATTATTTAACTAGCAAAAAAAAAATAAACCAAAAAATATTTGCGATATAATTAGAAATAATTATACAGATTTAACACAATATCGACTTCCGTTTTTGTTTCAAAAAAACTATCAATTTTAGTGTCAATTTAGCGAAAATAAATGAATGTACATCATATACCAAAAATTTGATTGCCTACAGTTAAATAATTAATAATATATGTTTGAAGCGAATATTCAATTAAAATTGCAACTACACAAACATATGAATATAATTTCGCAAATATTCAATATGGATGTGTGTGTGTGTGTGTGTGTGTGTGTATGTTAGTGTATGTATTGTTGAATAAAATATTACGAAACATCATTTTCCCAATATGTCAAAACAGAGTGACAATTACCATAGGATGTAACGCCAGACATAGTTTGACAGATTATATATATATATATATATATATATATATATATATATATATATATATACATGCATATATAGTACATGTCACACTCATTGCGTTTATACAAAATGTCAAATTATTTGTGATTAGTAAAGTTTTTATGTTTTCTATTAAAATGTATACACTATAAAAAAAATTAGCAAAAATTACAGAAAAATAATAATTAAATTTTAATTAAAAAAATCTGCAATTTCATTTTACTATTACATATTCTGTATTTCTACCTCAAAATTCTGTAATTTTTACATAATTCATAATAATCACGTAAAGTAAGTAAAAATGTTGTTGATATAACTTCTTAAATTATGTAAAATTACAGCTTGCATATTAATATCTGTAATAATTGTAAAATACATCCTTTATGTAAATTTCCAAATGTATGTAATTACACCAACAATAATATTAGAAAATTAAAACAAATTTTACCTATTTATGGAAAATTCCTAAGAGCTTCTGTAAATTTACTAAAAGAGAATTTACTAAAAAACTGTAATACATACTCATATATATGTATCTTTCCATCCCGTGTGTAATATCATATTACATAATGTTTGTAATAGTTCTGATATTATGTATTTTTAGAACAATTATGTTAAAATTACAGCAGTTATACCTAGAAATACTGGGCATCATAGTGTCTCACGGTTTGTAGGTAAAATTACATAATTTTTTTTTAGATTGTATTTTAATAATAACGTATTTGACAAAAAATACAGTCCCTAATAATTTGGATAGGAATATTTGGAGGAGACTGATTTCGAGAAAATGAAAAGAGTTTGTGCCACACCCTTTTGGGTACATGGCGTAATTATGTATGTATGTATGTATATATATATATATATATATATATATATATATATATATTATATCTGCTGTTAGATAATCTTTATGACGTATAGTTCGAAGATACTGTAATAATTGCAAGACCAATCAATATTAACAGCAGATTGATAAGAGAAGAAATAGAAATTTATAAAGAACTAGATACATCAATCAGTATAAAAAAACACTGATCAAATATTAGTTAAAAAGATTCCTTTTAGAAATAGTAATGATAAAAATCTATTATCACTCAAATTACAACATCTAGGAATGTTGACAATGTGACAATTATTGATTGAGTTTCCAAAAAATGGTCTATGATCTTAATATTTATTGTTTTAATACAAAATCTAATTTTCTTTATTATGTAACAAAATATAAATAATATAAGTATAAAAAATTAAACGGCTTTAGGTTATATTTCTGTAATAATTACAAGACCCCTTCAATATTATCAGCAGATTGATAAAGAAAGAGATAATCACCCTAATTCTCTAACGAAGTTGCTAAGTTTTAACAACGTTGCTGACAACATTAGCCAATAATATTAGCTGACACTAAATAAAAAATCAAAATGAAGCTGTTATATTTGTTCCTATTGGTTAGAGTTGTTAGCAACGTTGCTAAAACTTAGCAACTTTGTTAGAGAATCAGGCCGAATATCTTACTACTTATTACTTATTTTTATAATTTTTAATTAGGAAGCCAAATTTTATAAATTTATGATCTAGTTACTTATTTTGTTACCTAGTAACTTGTTTCCATGTTCTGTTTATTTACTGTAAATGTCATTTTATGTATATATATTTTATGAGTTCGTCGAAACGTCGATTATTAATAAATATTAATACAGAACTTAAACCTAAAGCTGTTTTATTTTAAAAGAAAAATACGTAATGGTAATGTGATGATATCAGTTTTTTAAAGCTTTGTAAAAGAATGCTCAACAAGAAGAATTATAATAATATAGTGTAAAATATTGACGAAGCAAAATAGATAAATAAGAACCCCAAAAAATGATTAATGTTGAAAATTTCTAGATAATTTGAAAATCTTTTGCAAAACTTTATAATTTGTCATATCGATAAAAATGATTAATGAGAAACTAATGTACTAAACATTATCGATGAAAACTGAGAAAATAAAACCCGGCGAACAGAATTAAGTAGCTACCTATTATATTAGGTATATTTAAAGTATATTAAGTTACCGTTCAAATAGATTATTATTTTAAAAGCGAAATAATTCTTAACGAAAAATATACAAAACATAAAATGTAAAAACAATAATTTAGCTTGTAAGATTGTTTAGTTAACGGATAATTTCGATTCAAATAATAAACATTTTGTTTAAACAATAAATGTTAAGTAAGAAATTTCATTTATAAACAAAATACTTGTATTTCGTTAAAAATAAATAAACTTTGGCTTCGTAAAATATTTATTTAGCAAAAGTATTTTTGATTTTCGTTTTAATCAAATAAATGTTGATTATTTTTGCAATAACAACAAAAATGTAAATAATTTTTTTATGTTATTCAAAAAAGTAATAAATTAAGTATTTATGAGCAAATAACAAAGTTACATATTTCAAGATTAACAATTTTTGCGTTTTTACCACTTGACTGCAAGGAAAAGTGGTATAGTACGGTATCTATAACATTTTCCAAAATTAAAAAATATATATAAAAATCCTTCATATTGTCGCGATGACGAATTCGAACTTAGTTTTTGAGAATTTTGAGATTTTAATAAAATTTCAGGATATGTTTGTTTAATATCCAAAATAATCATGTGATATTATTTTTTCCAGTGATGCAAACTTTCAAAAAAAAAAAAAATTTTTTTAAATTGTTAAAATATTAAAATTTTTATTTTGATTTCATATTAGAATTTATGTGATATAATGTCAAAGTGGTCTACATATAAGTTTACCCGTATGCTTATAGCCTTGTTTAAGGGGGTAAAATACATGTAAATGCAAAAAAAAAGATGATTCTCAACAATTTTTTATATCTTAATGTCAATCTTCGATCTGAATGTCATTCCGAATGATCGTGTACATTTCCTTGATATATATTTTATTACTTGATAAATATTATTATTTTACACGACCATTCAACCGTTTTAGCGACTATTTTTATTGCAATGTTAACAATGTAAACAAAAACCCGTATATAAAGTGATCGTCTAACACATTTATACACGTGTCCGCTAGTCAAACTATCTTAACGCTTATAAACAAACTATTTTAAAATATGGATGTGAACACTTCGCAATTTCATTATCGGCATCGAAATAAAAATACATCATATACGCCATTTTTAAATGCTACTTAAAACTGGTTAAAAATAACAGATGAAACAGAATTAATATGTGTGTGTGTGTGGGTACAAAGTAATAGTAATTAAAACAAGAAAAAAAAATGTGTATCAAGCTATTTTAAAATTTGATCTTGATATTTTCATGTGAAACATGTGTAGTAAAACTTATATAGACGCCCATTTTCGATGTTGAACGAATTGTGAAGACTTAGGGCTCTTCAGACTGAATCTATTACTAACACCAGAGCGGTCCGTTGTACTTTATTTATAATTAATTAAAGTCTACCTTTACATACTCAGTTATTTCTTATGTATCTCGTATTAGTATAACAAAGTCTACTGTGTATGTTTGTAAAATTAAATGATGGCGTCGTTAACAATTTTAAAAAAAATTGTAATAATTTTCCATATAAATTTAAATTGATACGAAGAACCTTTCTGATTCATAATATATTTTTATATGAAATAAGGAAAAATTTCTAAATTTAAATCAATTTTAAACACCTTATTAAAAACTGTTAAATTGTGTAATTAAATATAAAATTTTTTGTAGAGAGTTAAAAAACTTATATTTAAATTACTTATTTTGGTAAATTTTATATATCTTGAAGATATTCTAACGCAATTCAGCAATAGCAGAATAATAAACTGACAATTTATGTTAGTAATAAAAATCATTTTTTACCCAAACATTATTGTATTATTTATATAATAATAACAATAACAATAAATTAATTCTATAAAAATAATATCATATAATTCAAGTATACAACATTAAAAAAAAAACTGTATGTAAGATTTTTGTTACAATTACATGAAACACCACAAAAAGACTTTTCGAGAAAAATAAAACAATTGCTTAGTTAATTAGAGTTTATAATTTGTGGCACTGAACCGTAACGTTTATTGTTAAAGTGTTGGTATAATAAAATCTAAATGTTTATTTGTTTACACAAATAACTTAATATTTTTATAAATTAATTTTTTGTTTCTATAGTGTCATAGATAAAAAAAGAATTTATGTAAGAAATAGTTTCAGATTGTAACTACAAGAAAATTTTGTAATTAATTTTATTGTATATTAAAAATGTACGGCAATCTTTATAATAACATAAATGTAATTTAATTTTTATGTATTTGTAGAAATAATTATATTCTTGTAATGTTTGTTATTAAAAATATAATTAAAATAGGAAGGCTTTAGGATCAAGTTCTGTACAAATTTTAATTACAAATCGACGTTTTGACATACTCTATAATCATCAAGAATAATTTATATTATTATTTGTAAAAATTTTTTGAGTATGTCTAATTAAAATTTATACAGAACTTAATCCTATAGCTATTTATTTTAATATAATGGGTTCTGAAGAATATAAATTTTAATTATAAAATTATATTATTATTATGATGAAAACGAACGGTGAGTTCGTCGAAACGTCGATTATTTAATAAATATTAATACAGAACTATAACCTAAAGCTGTTTTATTTTACTATTTATTAGTACTTCAGATAATTCTACTGTAATATTACATAAATCACAAAAAAATTCCAATTTATTTTAATTATATTTGAATAGAAAATCAATTTCAAATTTTAGTATAAAAATATATTTTTATTTAGCACTTAGAATAAAATCGCTATCATCGCAATATAAAAATAAAGTTTAATAATGATAGAACAAGTGATCTAAATACCCATAGAAAGTGCTGTAAAGTAATCGTTACAATTACAAATCTATCGTTAACCTAAATTTATTCCACATAACCGTTTAACGTATAATATATATGTTTAACCTTCGATCGATATATTCAATATATCTAGAATATAAGTATTATATATATATATATATATATATATATATATATATATAAAACTATGGTCAATTCATCTATTTAGTTAATTTATTAAAACAAATATAACCATAAAACTTATTTTGGTAATTTACATAAGTAATATCGATGTAACTTAGTAAAAAATCTTTCAGAACTCATTATATAAAATAAAACGTCTTTAGGTTGAAGTATTAATATTTATTAATAATCAATGTTTCGACGAACTTACCGTCTGTTTTCATCAGGTAAACTGATATAAATGACATTTACAGAAAATAAACAAAACATAGAAACAAGTTACTAGGTAACAAATAAGTAAGTTGATCATAAAAATGTTGTAAATTTAACTGAACTTTTAAGATAAAACATCACAAAAAATATTTACATTATGAGAGCAAATTTTGAGTGCAGTATTTTACTACAAATCAAATTTTTTGAATAAATTGCATAAAACGTTGTTAACTTAATAAGTTAACTAGGTAACTATTTTTTAAAGTACTTCGTTTATTACTCAGGTGGCGATATTAACGATATTAACGATATTGTTAATTTACAAATTGTTTAACAGTGTTGTATGCTTCCGGCCCTACGTAATTTAATCATCAGGCACATGCGAAATTTGTATGACTTATAAATATGGATTCTTCAATTGATATGTTTCTGACATTTTTTTCCTCATCCAATCTATTGTCGTTGTGCTTGTGAGCTTGTAGTGGGTAGTCAATCTTTCTCGGAATAGAGTGATTGATGAAAAACAGAATGTTCTAATACGTTCTTGACATCTTTTCCAAAGCATTGGAAATATGTGTCAACATTGTAATTGTAACATACGCATGGATTGTTTGTCGTTTGACTAGTACTATGAGCTCGTTTTTTAACTACACTGTAAAATATATATCTTATGTAATTTTACATAAGTTTTAACAGTAAAAATAAAAACATTTTGTAAAATAAAATGGCTTTAGGTTTAAGTTCTGTATTAATATTTATTAATAATCGACGTTTCGACGAACTCAACATCCGTCTTTATCAAAAAAACTGATACATTTACATTATTATTTCTCGATGAAAAAAAAAAAAAATCACAAACTTTGCATATTTTGAGAGCACTCAGAAAGATGTAACTCTTTGAAGTCCGCCTTAAACGGAAATAATTTTTGAACAAATCGTCACTTAATTTGTTAAAAAGTCCATAAACGAAAAGGTGAAATATACAACAAACCAATTCTTAGATTAGCAAATAACTATTAATGCACTATGCGTCGTTACGTACAAAAAACAATATCTACGACTGCTGTGCAAATGAGATTTTTACGTGAGGAGAGATCGGGTACGAAATAGATTAGTGTATGATAAGTGTGAAATTGAAAAAAATGTTGTAGCAAAAGTTGCTTGTCCGGATAGGAATGTTTGGAGGCGACTGATTTCGGGATGATGAAAAGAGTTTGTGCCACACCCTTCTGGGTACATGGCGTGATTATGTATGTATGTATGTATGTATCTCTTTTTTCCACATATTATTAATAAATACTTGTTCATAAATTTTGACAGTTTAAGGCAAGCTTAACAATACCATTAGGTATTAATTATCAAGAAAATAAATAAAAAACCGAACAGGTAATACATTTTAATTTAATTTTGAACCGGTAAAATATTTTTAATAAAGCGATCATTTTTCAAAATAATTATGACGCTAAAATAAGGCAAAGAGGGTGAAGAGAGGCAGTAAGTCTAACAATATAATTCAAGTTAATAAATACGTTAGATCACATAATAATACAAACAGACAACCTCAAACACTATATGAATAATAATAGGTTCTCCGGTTATATATGTGTATTTCTCTCTTTCTGTGTATGTGTCGGTGTGTGTGTGTGTATGAGTGTATATACAAAATGATGCCGGTTCTGTATCCGGATATTCCGGAACACATTATTAGTCGAGCGGTTATTGTGTCTTTGTGTGTATAGAGAGGAAGGTGTATATATATAAACTTACGCACCAAGTGCACGTGCTCCGTTTGCTGCTCGCTTAATCAAAACTTTTTAAATAATCATTTTGTAATTAACACGCGAATGTGTTTCTAATTATTACCTTTTATTTATTTATATATTTAACACCGTTCTGGTGTCAGTGTGATCATTTTTCAAATTTATTTTCACTTGGTATTGTTTCGTATTTATGAATTATTATTATAAATATGATGGGGCCGACCCAGTAAATTTAGATTTTGTTATATGTTAAATATACATACATTTTTGAATCCATTTAATTTTATTTAGTGTGTATTCGGACCCCTAAAATTTTTGAGCTTGTCATATTATAGCATGTCTTATTAGATAATCCGGTCCTGTGTATTGTAAGTGATTTGTATTTTCAAAAAAAAATTCAAAATTATACCTATTTTAATAAAAATGAGTACCTGGGTTTTTTGAATGTTTTGCGGTTGATACTATATTTCGTTTTGTTTTTTTTTAATAAACAAATCATAATTTATTAACCTAATTATAGTATACTTAAAACAAATAAGTCTACTATATAGTTTATATTTATATATGTATGTATGTAATACATTTATTCTTAGAATAATAATGATCAAGAAATTACTGGTAAAAACCAAATTATATTATAAAAATCACATGTTCTCTTCTGTGTCTTGTAAATAAACTATGGCGTCACTCAATCATTATACTGTCTTTATATGTCTAGTATTATATTGTTAATAATTATGCAAATTACAAATTAAAAACTGTTTGCCTATATTATTAAAATTATTTCAGTTAATAAAATGCTGTTTTGGTGCCTACATTGATGTATGATAGTAAATGTTGGATTTTACTGTAAAAGTGTAAAACGGAAAATGACTGCTGTGGAAATGAAATTTTAACGTTGGATATGTGGTGTAAATAGAAGAGATTGGAAGTACGAAATAGATTAGTGTATGATGAGTGTGAAATTGAAAAAAATGTTGTTTGCAAAAGTTGCCGAGTTAGTCAGTTAAGATGATTCGGTCATCTTGGGCGAATGTCTAATGAACGTTTAGTTAAAAGAATTTTTATATGAATGATTTTGACGAAGAATGGCTTGCGTAAGCGAAAGTTTCCAAGTTGTCGGAATAGAAGAGCATGTATGAGAGATATTATGAATGTGGATGAAGCTTAAGTTGCTTTGGAAGAAACTGATTTCAAAATAGTGCCACACAATTTTGGGTACATGGCATAATTGTTTATGTATGTATGTAATAAAATCCAATCGTAAATTTCGTATTTTTACCACTTTGACTGAAAGGAAAATTATCCTTTCTACATAGGAAATATGGTAACGTAATATTAATATTATGATACGCTTGAAGAAAAAAAATATATCAAGTAATAATTCGAAAACTTATAGTAGAAAAAAATACATATTGCAATTCATTGAACAATCGAGCAAATAAATTTTTTTCGATATTAGCAAAATCAGGAAAAAAAATTGCAAATGTAATAGGATTTATTAAAGTACATAATTGGAATAAATTAGTTATGTAAACAAAATTTCTGTCAATTGAAAAAATTACATTGTATATTTGTTTCTATAATTGTAGAATTATCTGTATTAGCTAAAAATTATTCTGTGTAATAGAGTGTAAAATTTAATTACTAAGAAAAATTTTTTTATTTCTTTTTGTCGGTTGTTACATATACTGAGGCATGTATTTTAATCATATCATAGTAAAAAATCTTTCAGAAGTCATTATATTAAAATAAAACTGCTTTAGGTTAAAAATCATAAAATTTGCAGAATATACAAATCATGAAATCTATAAATAATTTATGATTGCTGCACCATTTATGTATTTGTTTCTAAATTTTCTAAAAAGAATAAGTCCTGAAGAAAGTGGAGAATAATACCAAAAACTTGACACATAATCTTTAATGAGGGTTTGATTTTATACATTATAATATATTTTATATATATATATACAATATATATATATATATATATATATATATATATATATATATATATACAATATATATATATATATATATATATATATACAATATATATATATATATATATATATATATATATATATATCACAATATTTGTAACGGAACCGTTAGTATAACGTGAAGTACATATTCATTTTAATAAATTACTAGAGTTAATAGTTAACATAACAATAACGTCAGTGAACTTATGCGGCTTACCATTTTAATTGTAATTAATAATCATTACATGATTTGAAATATTGATTGATTCATATGTGATGTGAACAAACAATATTAGTTATTGTACATAGAATGAGAGAGAGAGAGAGAGAGAAAGAGAGAGAATGAGAAAGAGGGTGTTTAGAAGCTAAAGTTATGAGCATATGTATGTGTATTATGTAGGTTCCTTTTAATACTGTATAAATGTAGGTGGGTGTTTATGAATTTGAGTTGGTTATTGACATTTATTAATGTTTAACATTCAAACAAAATTAATGTATTTTTGAGTCGGACTATTTAACGAAGAGAAAATGTTTTATAAATATTTATTCTGACACGTTTGTCTTCAAATGTGGGTTCATTTTCATTATTTCGTTACAAATATATACAAGAAATATGGTGCTATGCTATTATTAAACAAAAAAAATACATATTTTTTTTTCAAACGTGTTAAAAATATTGATATTACGTTACTATAGTGCCTATATAGAAGAAAATTGTTATTAAAATAAAATGACTTTAGATTTTATCTTTTTTCCTGATGAAGACGTACGTTGAGTTCGTCGAAAGTCGATTGTTAATAAATATTAATACAAAATTTAAACCTAAAGCCGTTTTATTTTAATATAATGAGTTCTGAAAATTATTTACTATATTGAAAGGTGTCAAACCAAAAAGTGAAATTTCCATTAGACAGTCGTAATAAAATTATAGTATTATTACCCATTTGGATAAATAAAAAACCATAAATTCTTTTTATACTATAATATTTTTTGCAAAAACATAAACTATATAAAAAATTTAGAAAGATAATAATAATTTATCCGTCCTCTCTTGATTTAATAAATTATTATATAAGCAACAAATATTTCTGCAATTTCTCGATATTAAATTGATTTTGAGCTGACCTGAATTGAAATATAAACAGTAAAAATATATGCTTTTATCATTTTTAAATTTTATATGCCAACATTTCAATATGCTTTATGTGTTTATAAAACATATAAAGCTTTTAGCATATTTCAATCATGAAATTTACCAGAATTAAAATATGCAATTTTAAAATGCACAAAAATACTTTACAAAATAATTTTTCCTTGCGATACAGCGACCGAAATGTCTTAATAATCGAAAAAATGCGCTAGTATTCACACCTTTATTGTTTATGAAAGTGCTTTTATTTTTCAATTTAAAATAAATGTTTACTTCTATTTCTTATCAAATAAGAATAGTATTTTTATTTTATATATATTTTCTTATATCTAATATTATAAAATTCAAATAAACTAATTAAAATTGATTGATAAGTAATTTTTAAGTAAATGTCACAAGTAATTTTGACAAAAATTACTTTTAAAAGTGAGGTGAGAATACGGGCTAAAAAGTTTATATGTCCTATTAATTACTGCCTTCACATCTTTGCACATTTAATTTATGTCATATCAGTCTTGTCATTTCTTATATTATAACCCCTCGCTCGTCATTTTATTAACATGTTTTTTTAGTATATATGTTAATTCAGAATCTTAGCAATGTTAAATTTCAGTTTTCAGTTTAGTTTTGGCCAGATAAAACTAAATTTACAAGCAATTTCTAAAGTACATGCAATATTTTTTGCAACTGCATACCATCACCAAGAAAATATTCAAAACAATTCCCAAAATTAATTTTTGAAAGTAACCCATCACACCACCGTCCAGGAAACATCTTATAAAAATTGCAAACTATCCATTTATATTCCCTTATACATCATTGAAAAACTACACCAAAAAAAAAAAAAATAAATAAAAAAATCGTTTTCTTAAATAATTAAACTAGTCGTTGCATTTGCTACGTTATCAACCGCATAGGTGTGAAATAAACGTAACACCGACGGCGACGCCTAGTAGTCTAGCGTCGCTTGAACTGGAATCGAGAACCAATTCAATAGAATTTCCAGTTCTAGATCCCTTAGGAACTTGTTTACGAGTTATGAATAAACTGAATCAAAATTGGACACTAACATTTTGAACGTTTGAAAATTACATGCATTTTTTATGCTTATAGTGGAAAGAGAATTGTCATTGCATATTCTAGTATTAAATAAATAATCGATTTCCATATTTAGTATGCATCTTAGTTATGATTCAATAGATTTTGTTCGATTGACTTTTTTGCGTTTTACTGCTAAACGCCGCCGTAAATGAAGCAGCGGTTTACCGTTTACAAACACTGTAAAAAAAATTATGTATAAAGTTAAAAGTTTCAGCTGTAGGCACTTGGTGAAACATTTTAAATTAAAATAAAAAATAAGACACTTGGTGTAAGTTTCACAATATTTATTATCTTGATCGATTTCGGCTTACTAGGCCCTCATCAGAAGATTGTACAGAATGAAGTAAGATTACAGATATTTAACAATATTTTAACCCTTGATTATATATAACCGTACGTCACGGTACACGGTACATACTTCGTGACGTCCGGTTCTATATAATCAAGGGTTAAAATATTGTTAAATATCTGTAATCTTACTTCATTCTGTACAATCTTCTGATGAGGGCCTAGTAAGCCGAAATCGATCAAGATAATAAATATTGTGAAACTTACACCAAATGTCTTATTTTTTTTTATTTTCATTTAAAAGTTATGTAATTTTATCTACAAACCATGAGACACTATGATGCCTAGTAATTGTTTTAAAAATACATAATATCAGAACTATTACAAACATGTAATATGATATTACCAACGGAATGGCAAAGTACATATGTATGTTTTTTTTTGTAAATTTATAGAACTTTGCTGTCAGGAATTTTCCATAAATAGCTAAAATTTGTTTACATACATTTGAAAATTTACATAAAGAACATATTTTACAATTATTACAGATATTAATATGCAAGCTGTAATATTACATAATTTAAGAAGTAATTCTAAATTATGTATGTGATTCAATTTGCAGAAAGTAAGCAATTTTACTTACTTATTATTTATTGTATGTGATTATAATGAATTATGTACAAAATTACAGAATTTTGAGGTAGAAATACAGAATAATTTATGGTAAAATAAAATTATAGCTTTTTTTATAGTGAAATTTGACGACTATTTTTTTGTAATTTCTTTATTTATTTTTTTGCAGTGCATGATTTTATTTTGATAATAGTACAAAATTACGTTATGTAAGTTTAGGATTAAGAAAAAAATTATTTAGAAAATGTAGTTTACTATACACTTTATCTATTTTGAATATATTAAATGCTTTTTTGCTAAATAAAATTTTCTATAATTATTATATCTATATACCGTTTGCCTTTAATCAAGAAACTATCCCATATGGAAAACGATGAATTCTCTGGCTCAACAGCATAATATCAACATGAGCAGTTGCGTTATTCAAATGAGGTTAGTTCAGAGTGTATTAGCTGTGAATCAGAATGACTGAATACTAATATAAATGTCATAGAATGCCGAGAATGTAAGTGACGTGGAAACATTATTCCTCATCCTTTTCGGCCTTATAATAAATCATATCGTATTTGAATTATTCTAAGAAATTAAACCCTTAATGGTCTAGTCTATTCAGAAAATATCTTATTATCTCCATTATAAGTTTAATTTGATCAGCCTTTTATTTCGTGATACATATTGAGTAATAAGATAAAATAATAAAACACAATTACTTTGTGAAGTATATCACAATATTTATTAAAATAATTAGTTACAGCAGTAACTAATTTTTTAATAAATATTGTGTTTCATTATTTTTATCTCATTATTATCCATTAAATTTCTCACATACAATTGACATTGTAATCAAGAATTTATTGTCACTTTTATATTGTATTTGTTTGTTTTATTAATTGTGGTACATGGCCAACCAGATGTACATTTCCTTTAAATAATTTTTAGTTATTTTTTTTTTAAATACAAATTGTTAATGTTTTAATGAGATCGTTGCACAATTTTTTAATTTTTATTAAACAGAAATATGCATTAAAATAACTACGCAAATATTTGTTTCAAAACTAAATTATTTTTAATAAATAAGAAAATAAATTTCAAAGTTTCGATATACTGTACCTATATTATCATCAGGAAAATAATTACAAACGACATACATAATAAACAAACAAAACATAAAAATTTGAAAAATACCTAACTTTTATCCTGGGTGACAAAATATTAATACTGTATAAATTATATACTTTTATAAATTTGTAAACAAATTAATTATTTGTTACAAAATAACCAAACTAATATTTTTATTGAATGATTATTACATACAATTTGCAAAAAAATATCAATGCAATTTTACATAACATAAATAAACTGTAATATAAACATAAACATAATTAATTTTTTTTTGCATATAACGCTTACAAAAAATTTGGAAAATTATATTTACAAAAGTATAATTTGACAAACAAAAATTATTCTAATTTACATACCTTCAGATTATATATATATACATATTATTATGCAAAATTGTTTTTAATAAAATTAGTAATAATATATTATTAGAAATAAATCATATAAGAAATAACTCATTATAAATTATTTTGTAATTATAGTAATAACAAATTTCGAACAAAACTATTAGTGTAATAAACTTTTTATCCCCATGTCTGAGCAATTGCAAATATTTTATTATATATATATATATATATATATATATATATATATATATATATATAAAAGTATTAGTAAACTTTTGTATTATGTTTCCGAACTATCCAGACAAAAATTAAAAACGTAGTTCAAATATATCGCAATAACATATGAAGGGTACAGGGGAAAAACGATCTAAGTCACATTTTTATAAAAGCGAGTAAAATTGAATTGAAAATTTGAGACCATGAGAAACTAAACTCACAAAACTGAATGCAAATTAGATTTGAGAAAAATATTCTATATTATTTACTTAATACATTAATGAAATAATAAAATATATTTTTTTTAATACTAACAAAAAAATAAGCATCACATGAAGTTATGCAAAAAATTTACGGAAAAATGATCCAAGTCCATCTTCTTATATCATCTTTAGGTGCAGATTTTAAGGGACCTAGATCGCTTTTTCGTAAATTCCAAGTATACCATGTAAAAGAACACATGCAAAACTATAAGAATCGATATAAAAACTCATTTTCGCTAAAAATGTGACTTAGATCGTTTTTCCCCTGTATCCTTCATACCTTAAACCCAAAACATTATTTCTCCATGAAAAAATTTCTAAAGTTTGCCTATTTTCAGATCGCTCAGGCTGGTGTCCCCTCTTAATATGTCAGAATTATTAATTAATTATTATTAAATTAATTATAAATAAATTAAAAATAATAAAAATTACTTTACCGTTATTAGTATTCTCAAAATATAAATATATAATTCATACTTTATTCATACTTTATTTTACTTCATACTTCATAATTCATACTTTACAATAAAATAAATACTCTTTCAAATATTAAATACACGAATACTATTTATTTGTAATTGCAAACAGTACAATTCAAAAATCATCTAACATTTACTCAGAAGCATATAAAATGATTTCTGAATGGTCATTAAGACTATTTCGGATTTTTTTTTAAGTTACATTATCATCCCACTTATTTTAATATTCCTTTTAATTCAAGAGACTTTTTTGTACATATACCCCCATCACTAATCGACTATCATTTGTCTCTTTCTTATACACTGACATCATTAGTAAGTATTCGCTTCAATTTCGTATATTGTATTTAACTTATTTTTATCTGACATTTATTAACGAGATTATTATAGGTCATTTGTTGTAATTCAATTTACATATTAAGTTTTTTTCTTTCAAGCATATGAAAATATTGATATTACGTTACTAGATTTTCAATGTAGAAGGTTATGTTGCTAGTATAATAATGTATATTATTATACACCAGTTAGTTACTTATACTTATACATTACTGGTGGCAGCACCAAACATGACTGCAATGTTAACTTTCCGTTGGAAAAATTAATAAAATTTTAAAATATTTATTGACAACATTATTTATTCGTGATTAACCAAATTTTCACAAAGTATTTTCCTAGTGCTCACATGCATTATATAATTTAATTAAAACACTAAAAAAATTAAATTAAAAAAATTATTATGGCTACATTATTAGTCGGTAATTAATCAAATTTTCACAAATAATTTTCCTAGTGCTCACATAAATTATATAACTTTACTAAAGTACAGTGTAGTCAACTTTCCAAGATAAACTACAAAAATTTTAAAAAAATGTATTATGGCTATACAATATTATTTTATCTGTGATTAACCAAATTTTCTCAAAGGATTTTCCAAGTGCTCACATGAATTAATAATTTTATTAAAGTTCTTTTCGGAAAAAATTACTAAAGTTTAAAATATTTATTGTGTCTACATTATTTATCAGTGATTAACCAAATTATTAAAACACAAAGTTGCCAACTTTCTCAGAAACAAATTACTAAAGTATTTAAAAATTTATTACTCACAAAAATTATATAATTTTATTATTGCACAGCGTTGTCAACTGATAATGTCAAAGTTGTTTATATATGGGTTTACTCATATGGTTCTAATCTTGTCTTAATAATATTTAACATTTTGCAAATTTTCCTAATACATAGATGCCCGTATTTTTCATTAAAAATAATGATTCGTTCAAATGAAAATTCTTGGATTCCGTAAGAAATCTTTCTATATGTATATTGCAACGAAATTTCTTACAAATTTCATGAATTTTCATTTTAACAAACCATTATTTTAACGAAAATGATTATACATACGGGCAACAAATGTATATATATATATATATATATATACAATCACCTATAAGAGTATGGCACAAATACTTTCCATTATGCAGAAATTCGTCAAATATTTAAAAAAGCAAAACATCTATTCGTGTATTGATTTAAATTCAACGTCAATTAACATGTAATTAGCAATGATCAAATGAGTAAATAGCTCGGATTGTGAATGCAGTAACGTCTGAAAGATATCGCTACAGACAAATTATCAGAACAAATTCTTAAATGAGTTGAGACACGCGAATGTTGTAAGACAATCTTTAAATATGTATTCTTATTATTATCATTATTATCTTTTGTGTTAACAACTGAGTATCTACTTAAAATTTATTGATAATTATCACTCGCATAATTATAGCGACTAGAGAGTAATTTATAGTTAGTAAAATAATTAAAAAATATGCAGAAAATTTTAAAATTTTGATTTTAATATAAAGTTTTTTTAAAAAACACATTGTACATAATTGCCTCATACACTGGATCTTCGCAAAATAATACAGAGAAATACAATACTTGTATACTATAATAGCGTAAAAATATCACATGAAAAAAAAAACAAATTGTAGGTAGCTTTAAAAAAATTAAATTAGAAATAATAATAAATAATACTGATATATGAATAATAAATTTGGAGTTAATAAAATAAAATCAATAATTCCAGAATATTTCACCGTATAAATTGAGCAAATTATAAAACTATAAATCATAATTACAAAGATTTGTATTAATTAATCTACTCCACATGTGTATATTAATTAAAACAATAAATATAAATTATCTAGTTATATTTTAATTAAAAAAAAAAGAAAAATTAATAACATATTCTTCAGATATAGTGAAATAAATCCATTTGTTTTAATGTTTATATAAATGAAAATTTATTTTAACATAGTAAAAAATATTTCAAATCTCATTATACTAAAATAAAACTGCTTTAGGTTCAAGTTCTGTATTAAAAATTATTTATAATCGACGTTTCGACGAAACTCAACGCTCATCAGGAAAAAATTGATACAAATGTCATTACAGTAAATAAACAGAACACAGAAAGTCATGATTATAAATAAATTTACATAAAGAACTTGAACCTAAAACAGTTTTATTTTGAAAATTTATTTATTACTAGTAAAATTCCAAATGTCAAATTTAATTGTAATAATAAGTTTTTATTACAAATAAATATTTATTTCTATTGGATTATTAATCTGCAATTGTTTTCGTAATTATGCTGGAGCAAAGAAAAAAAATGTGTTCCGAGTTAAGAATGGAATTTTGATTAAAATTAAAACAAATCGTAAACTGTTAGTAATAAAAATAACAATTCGACGTTATTTATGATGCGAAATAAATTATTGAAATTTTTTTTTATTACCGATCAAAATTAATTATTCGACATATGATATGCAATTTCATTCGCTTCCTGACATTCTTTTACAAAGTAAATATTTTCTTGTTATAATTGCTTACTGATATGTATACGTCATATTTTACCATTTTGACTGCAAGAAAAAGTGGTACAGTGTTCGGTACTGGGTTTGCAACTTTACTATATCATACTTATTATTTAAAAAATTAATTAAAAAGCAAAAATATGTTATTTTTATCAAAATAATATAGCTTATCCACCTAAAATATTTTGAAGAAGGATCATTAATTTTTGTTTGAAGAAAGATATGTTTAAATATACACAGAAATGTTATGAGATAATAGTAAAAAGCAAAAATCAACTATGTATACAATATGGATATTTATTTATAATGTATATTTCTGGATATCTTTGCCAAGTCACATTAAATGTGAAAGTTGGCCGTGACAGTGAAAAAGAATCGGAGAAGGTCGTGCCAATGCAAGGACGACGCGACCTAATGGGACGTATATATACAGTGCGGTCGATTGAAACTTTGATAAAGTGTGTCCACAAAACATAAACTGATATAAACTCATTCAATAGAATTTAGAGTTATGTGAAAATCAGGATTACACACAAAATAATGTTTATTTATAGAGAATTAAATTTGAAACGAGACAAATCGAACAAATAATTAAAAAAAGTGATTACAAGTATCAAGATAGGTTAGGTAGGTGCATCAAAATACTTTAGTTAATTCTACTGTATTAATGATCTATAAGCAAACTTCTTTAATGACCACCCTATATACGTATACATAATGAGAACCAGTTTATTGAAATTCTCTATTCCTTGGATTTGCACAAGAGTATGTCATGGCATGCTTTGATTTTAAAATCAGATAATCAGTTCTGTAAGTCTGCAAAGTTTTCTCTCTCTCTGCTGCCTGTGGCTAATCAATATGGAAATTTTCTTAGTTTGTACATTAATTAGAAGCAAAAACAGAATTTATTTCAAGTTTTTAATTGGAAACATCTTGATTTTGTATTAATATTATTTATAAACGAATAAAATAAAATTACACTGTAAATTTTTTTAGCGAAATTACAGCAAAATAATAGTAAAATTTTACTATAAAAAATCTGTAATTTTATTTTACTACAAATATTCAGTATTTCTATCTCAAAATTCTGTAATTTTTACATAATTCATAATAATCACATAAAGTATGTAAGTAAGTATGTAAAATTGCTTACTTTCTGCAAATTACAGCATATACTTAATGTAGAATTATGTATTGGTAATTAAATTATGTAATATTACAGCTTGCATATTAATATCTGTAATAACTGTAAATTGCATCCGTTATGTAAATTTCCAAATTACCAGCAATATTATTACGTAACTAAATAAATTTTACCTATTTATAGAAAATTCGTGACAGCAAATTTACTGAAGTTCTGTACATTTATTAAAAGAGACTACTAAAAAAAAGTAATATTACATACATATGTACTTTTGGTAATATCGTATTACATAATGTTTGTAATAGTTCTGATATTATGTATTTTTAAACAATTATATTAAAATATACAACAGTTGAGTAATTATACCTAGAAAGTAAGTAAAATTAAATAATTTTTTAGATTGTAGACTAAGAAATAAAAATAAATTTTTTATATTTTTTCTCCAGAAGTTGGCAAAAGTATATATATATATATATATATATATATATATATGCAAATATTTTTACAAAAATTAATGCGATATATATATTTTTAAACAAAAACTTTTGTTTCTAAGAAAAATTAAGGCTTAACCGAGATATGTCAAGCGAAAAACCTTAGAAGTGTATTTTAACTTATTGATTTGCCTGTAGGTAATAAATATTAGCGACTAAGACAGGAATACTTACATAATACTTTTAATAGTTCAATGATTTCAACGTGACACTGTTCTTTATTTCTCTGTGTGTGTGTGTTGTAAGTTTTGCAATAAATTTATTCTTAATTTGCATTTGACAATGACCGAGAAAAGGAAAATATATGTTTTATAATATTTCTTATTAATATATAGTTACACATTTACATATTTTTCTGCTGTCAGTAATATATCATTTGTCGTTCAAATAATATAGGTTAATTGTGAATTTATCAAGTTTAACATGAAATGTTTTTGTATACAAAATATTGAAGATAATTTCAGCGAGTTTTATTTTGTAAAATTTAAAGAAAACTAATAAATATTATTATTATAAATACTATTATTTACTTTAATGACATTGATAAATTTTTGACTTGATAAAGAAGAGCATTCAGTTTCGTCGAAACGTCGTTTTTATATAAATAATTTAACAGAATCTAATCCGAAAACAGTTTTTATATTAATACAATGAGTTCTGAAGAATATTTTACTATTATAAATATTTCGTTTTATTATCGTACAATGCAATTTACTTTTTTAATTGTTTATAGTATTTTAGAACCGATTTACGGGTGTACGTTAAAAGTAACTGTTTGTTAAAATGATAATTCGAGATTCCGTAAGACTTGTAAGTTGCTGTATAGTATATAGCAAGATTACTTATGGAATCTTGGAATTTTTATTTTAACGGACCGTCCGTTATTTTGAACGGAAATAATACAGAATACCAGTTAAAAATTACCGGTTTTGGTTAAATCGGTTTCTAATTCGGTTCTAAATTATTGAAATAAGATAGTTTTGACACATGAAAATATTTTATTTCATTCGATACTATAATGAATTATGTACGTTATTAAAATAAATAATATTTTAGTTTGTTAATAAATAAAATAAAGTATTTGTAAATACTGACTATTAAATAAAGTTAATGTTTTAATATAATAAATTTTGAATATTGTTTGTAAACAAATATTTATTAAAAAATCTACATAGCAATAGTTTTATTTATAGTAATATTTAAATATTAAAAACTATTAATTGAACATATCAATTAAATAACAATTAATATAAAATTTAAATAAAACACATTTGTTTAAATTTCTTGATAAATTTTGTAAATAATTATTTGGAAAGTAATTAAGAATAATATTGTTTTTCAAATTTTTATTTTAATAAGAAAACATTAAATTTCATTTTTAAGAATAATATTAATTTTGATTAATTTCCAATGAAATGAATTAATACTAAATTAACTATGAGATTCAAAGATTTCTGATAAATTTGACGTATTAATAAATAAAAAAATTGATAAATTTTCATCATCATTAATTGTGCGACAGTAATAGACGAATCTTGACCACAAATACCGAAATACATAAAATAAAACTGCTTTAGGTTAAAGTTCTGTATTAATATTTATATAAACCAGCAGATTTGAACTACCGATTCTAGTATTATATTTGGCAATACCTGACGTTTAAACACGCTCGGTTACCGCGATTATAAATATTATAGAATACAAATATATTTCAAACTAAAAAAAATTAAATTTTAATTAGAAACAATGTACCAATATATTCTATTGAAACAATTTAATCGAAAAAATAAATGAATTAATTGAAAATTAATATATTAATTTCGAACACACAGAATATCAAAGTAAAATGTAATTGAAATTCAATAAAGTTATTATTGATTTGTAAGTGGTAGTGTAATATCAAAATTATATTTTTAGTATTATCAGAAATCCATTAATTTTGTTTGATAGAAGTATAACTAAGGTTAGGTATTACTACTCATTTTTAGTAAGCGGAAGTGATGCATCTAGTTTCAAACTCAAGAGTGAAAAAGCGGTTGAACTTTCACCTTTTATTGCTATAACAATAAATTCAACTTAAACCACTAACTATTATAGTTGACATTTTAATCAATTCATTTGTTTATTTTGATCACTTATGCCCCCGTATGCATAAACATACATATATACACAATCACGCCATGTATCCAAAAGGGTGTGGCACAAACTCTATAACCATTATCTTGAAATCATTTTCCTCCAAACATCTCTCTATCCAGACAAGCAACTTCAGCTTCATCCACATTCATATTTCCTCTTATATATGCTCTTCTATTCTTACTACTTGGAAACTTTCGCTCACGTAAGCCACTCTTTCAATCATACCATTCAAAATCATTCATATAAATTTTAACCCAAAAATAACGGTTCGTTAAAATGAAAATTCTTGAATTCCGTAAGAAATTATATACATATAGAAAAATATCTTACGGAATCGTTTTAACGAAAAGTTATTTTCATTGAAAATGTTTATGCATACGGACATAAAAAATATCACAATTAATCATATCAATTTTCCTTTTTGAATATTTAGTATTATAGTTACAATCAAAAAGGTTCCGAGTTCGAATCTCGATTTATATGACATGTATTTTTTCATTTAATATTAATCAATATTCAAAACTTAATATTATTTTTAACAATAATTAGTAATTGACGGAATTCAGTTTTTTATATATTTTTATTAACTACTAAATTTTAATGTTTAAAAAATCATTAAAAACAAAGCAAAAAAATATGTATTTTCTTGTATGTTTTTAGTTTTCTAAGCCCGAGTATTTCCCAAATGTTTGAATAAATTTATCCGTGGAATAATTTTAAATTTAGTCAATAAAATGTCATCATTTATTCTAAGAATACATTTTTTGCCAATTACATACGATTTTTTAAATCTTAAGAATAATAAAATTGGAAATACTGACCGAAAAACAGTTAAATAATGAAAGAAAATTTAAACTACATATAATTCGTAAAAGATACAAAAATTTTGTACATTTTCCACTGAAAAACACCTATTACAAAAACTAAATGTTGTAATTATATTTATATATTATTAATAACGTTGTTATAATATTTCAATAATCAAACAATACAAAAATAAAAATAAATAAAATGGATTTCACTAACTCAACAGTACTTTCTTATATTAAAAACAAATATAATAAAATTAAAATTTGCATTGGCAATATGCTATAGATATAGTTTCTTTATGAACAATTTAATCAATTGTTCGCGTTCGTTGCTCAATTGTTTATAGTGCAATTCTCCAACTTAATTTACCATTAGTTCAAAGTTGAATTACATTTCGATTAGCCAACTCGTCTTAAGTTAGTATTGAATGTTTTTTAATGTTATTTGCAAAACGTAAACAAACTTAAAAGCATTTCGTTTTAACGATTTTATATCTATAAGTAAGTTTTTCTTACGTACGTATTGCTTAAATTATAAATAATTGTTACTTTAACTTATTCACTTAGTTTTAAGAAATGTAATTTAATTTTAAAATACACAATTTTAATAAAATATTTTTTTTTATAATTGTCAATCAATTTTGTAAGTGAGAAAAAAAAAGTGAAAATTCAATTAATTTGCAAGAGCCAAGCAAAATTTGCACCACAAAAACAAATGATTGTTTTTTTAATGTAAAATGTACAATTTAACAAAAATAATTATTGTTACCAAATATAATAAAAATAAACATAAATATCAAAATATTATTGTATATAATTAGTACTTATATGCTTGTAAATATAACAAAATAATTAATTTTTATTTTACACTATTTAAATACTATATCTTATATAAAATTATATGCAAATATATTTAAAAAATATATTAAGTACTGATACTTTTGCGTTATTAGGTTGTCACCAACATACACGTGCAACGGAACTTAAGATAATCAAATTATATAATTTTTATACATTATATTATCTAACATATTTTCATTTAATATTTTCGCTAATCTCGTTATTGTTTTAAATTTTTCATAAAAAAAAGTACAAAACGTTGGCGTTAATAAAAAAAATATGTATCTTGTATAGTAAGTGTGTTTTTAGTAAAAAATAAATATAAAAAGTTTGTACATTATCTGTCATAACAAAAGTTAATTTTTATAATTATTCTTTCACATAAATACAAATAATTCTTAATTAAATAAGCTTTGTCTTTCAATTTTAAACATTTAAAATATTTGATGACTATCCAGTAAACAATATGTATAAATATTTCTTTTATATAATGTATACAATGCGTGTCACATGTAACATTCCATTAAAAAAATACGTTTTAAATTACGAAATTTTATTTGCTAATCTTACTGGTTTGTACTGTAAGTTTGAATTTAATTTTTGTTTTAACTTGTAGCGGTTTTAAGACCATGTAACTGTCATAAAATCAAGATTGAAACACCCAAACACACCAGGTAATTTTTAAACTTGGAAAAAATTAAATAAATTTCAACGGTAAATTACAGATTTTTAATATGATTATTATTATATATATTTATATGCATATCCGCCAAAATTTGGTTAAAAATCTTTACACGGATGTAGAAAACCGCGAAAAAAATAAAATTATATAATCCGTTCAAATTATACCACAAGTTTATCAAACTTATAAATTTAAACAAATTGGTGTATATAGATTGTTGCTAAATTATTCCAAATCTTTAAATGTAATTTAAAATAATTGGTGTTAAATAATGTTTGAAAATTTTATTAATAATATTAATACTTTATTGAATTATTATTTGTGAAATGCAGTTTACGATACAAGTAAACAAGTGTTGTAATTCATTCGCATAATGTAATAATCATTACATATGAATACTGATACAATACTTTTTCTACGATTATACGATAGAAAAATTACATTTCCCAGTGAAAGATAAATAAAAAATTAAACGAGTTTCTCAGTTATTTTGCATTATATGTACTGTAAAAAAATCTGAAATTTATGTAATTGTACATAAGTTTTAACAGTAAAAAAAACATTTTATAATTATATTGTGATAATAATTAATGTAATATTAATTTTTTTTTTATAAAAAATTACATTTACAAAATATTTAAAATTGCATAAGCGTAGTAAAAAATGTGTAATAAATACTCTGTTAATTAGCTTCGTAGTTTTGTCATTAAACAAAATTCAATTCGTGCTTATTTTTACGACAATAAAATGTGCATTTCTAACTTTTTTAAAATAAAAAAAAAAATTGTTTTTTTTTACTATAGAACATCACAGAAAAGATTTGCATTATAAGAGCAAGTTTTACGCGAAATATTTTGCTATGTTATGTTACCTAAACGTTAAAATCTAATTACCTCGAAATAAAAAGAAAATAGGTAACTTAGGGCCTGTTAAAATTATTCGGTAGTTGATAACTCATTTTCTGTATTTTGTGTAACCAGTGGGTTACATTAACAAGTGTTTAAGTCTATATATTAAATTTAACTATGAATTTAAATCCTGCTTAATTTAAAAATCCGGTTAGTTATTCATAAAACACAAAATACCGGTCCACAGACGATTGTCACATGAATCACATGAATGAAATTGTTGTTGAATAATAATAATAATAAATAGGACTTACCGAAAACTGGAACAGGGATGTATAACCCAATGTCCGGCAGCTTTTTGTCGAATCCTTTCTTTCATCAGCGCCTTCTTCGATCCGAACAATTTCATCGCCAGCTTATTATCGGTGGGTTGAAATAGTGCCTGCAGCTGATTCTTGATGAAGCTCTGCTTCCCGGCATCGGCGGCCGAGCCCAACGGCGTTGGACCCGGCTCTTCCTTCGGCGTCCCGTACAACGACACATCATCGAAATGCACTTTACCACTACCGCCCTTAAAATTCGCCATCATGTTATCGTTCGATAGGAAATCGGCAATCAGTAGGGTTTCGTCATCGAGTGCGGTTACGAGTGAATCGGTGCACGTGTTCGTATTCTCGATGCTGATCTTGATCGATTCATCTTTGGCAAGGCGATGTGGATGCTGATTGTTGCTGCCGCCTCCCGGTGGCGGTGAACGAATTTCCTCCTCCGATTGGGCCGAGGTGAAACCGAGCCGGCCGTTCGCCAAGCGAAGACTGGGCACGCGACGGCATCGTCGTGTGTTTGCGCCGCCTCCGCCGCCGCCCCCACCGCCGCCACCACCACCGCCGCCCGATTCGCCTGAACCCGCGTCTGCCCCACTGCCAATGCTGCCGATAATGCCGTCTCTGGAACACGGACACAAACAGAACAACACACATCAGTTTTCTGTTAGGTTAACACACAAGCGCAACGTGTGCGTGGAACAACTCATCAGCTGATCATGTTTGTGTATGTGTGTGTTTCTATTCACTTTACAATCAATTCATACACTGTAAAAAAAATTTATGTATATACATGTATATACATATACATGATTTGTGAATGTAATTTTTCATAAAAACATAGATTATCACAGCAAAATTACAAAAAATGTTGTTATTTTTAACTGTTAAAACCTATGTAAAATTACATAAATTTACGATATATTTTTTACAGTGTATTATTCACCTATTAGTTCTGTAACATTATACATAAAATTTATTTGAAAAAGTGCTATTTATAATATTAATAGTGTTTTATTGTATGAAAATGATATTAAAAGAATAAACATATTTGTATATTATTCGGTTATATAATTTGATATAAAGTTCTCGAATTGCAAACTTCTGAAATAACCATCCTTGAATTTGATCATCAAAACTTTGATCACGAGAGTTGCAATACTTATGTGAATATGAATTCATTTTCACCTATAAGTTTTGTAACACTATACAGGAGTAAATACATAAAATTGATTTGAAAAAAAATCTATTTATAATATTTTAGTGTTTTACTGTGAACAAAATATTAAAAATAAACGTGTTATTATGGTGAAACATGAAAGACTAATATTTGAGGTTATCTACTGCATAAATATTCGAATTTAGATCGCTAAATTTTAGATTGTTCGTCTTGTTCTACAATAATGCTGCTATTCTGTATCATTCTATAACCACTATATTACTATAGAATCTTTTGTCTTGTTTTAATATATGAAATATTCATTTTATTAAAAAAAAAAAACCGAAGATTCTAGTATTATAGAGCTTAAAGAATAACACAGAAAACCAGCATAATGTTTTACTATGATTCTTCGAAAACAAATATTTTATATAAGACACCAATCAACATAATGCATCAATGAACATAATTGTTTATCTGATTTTGTAGTATTTTATGTTTTATTTAAAAATTAAATAAATACGTAACTTTTATTTTGTATTTTATTTTAAGTAAAACATAATTACCCTGAAATTTACGACAAACTTATCGTAAATTATATGTAATTATGCCTGATTACTTCTGGTTATCTGGTTAATTACGATAATGAAATCAAACTGCTTTTACTAATACGATTACATTCGGTAACTTTTACGAAACTATCATCAAATATTTTATATTTTTATAAAATATTCATTTACATTCCTTGTTAAAGTTAATGGTAAATGAATGTGAAAAACTAATTTTCGAATCTAGTTTGCTACAGTTATTAAATGCACCAAAATTTCTTTGTGACTGTAAAAGACAAATTTAATCTAAATAAAATGACAGTTAATAATAAAATTTGATACAAATGATTTATTTTTTTCCAAAAAATGCATGATTTTCAAGTTTGATGACACTTTTATAACAACTTAACGCTCGTCTTGCATCAGGAAAACTGATACAGTATTTGTATCAGTTTTCCTGATGAAGACGAGCGTTAAATTTCGTCGAAACGTTAATTATAAATAAATAATAATACAGAACTGAAACCTAAAGCAGTTTTTATTTTAGTTGCAACAAAATATAACAATAATTTCTCTTACTCGTTTAATATTTCTTGATAATTTTCAACTTTTTCTTATGAATCAAATACATTAGCACATTATGAGTCACATACTTTTATACTACATAGCTTTAGATACAGTTATTAATCTCAAATTAACAATAAATATCCACATAAATCAATCACATATCAGAAATGAATTCAAACAACTGAAATGTCACAAATTCTCAATAAAATTTTAACGTAAATACGAAGAAAACACACGGACTTGTCACTAAGAATAACCATTTTACACAAACTAAATAAATATTTCAATGTATACAAGTAATATCCAGACGGTTTGCTTTGAACTAGTTTATTGTTTAATATTGGCGAAAATCATAAGACAATATTCTTCGTAAGCAAGTAGAAATATATTTAATTATTGTTATTATTTTAAAAACTAAAATGATAAAAATTCAATATCGTTACCTAATTCAATTAACCTATGTTTTTAGAAAAATAACCAAAAAATATGTACAAACAATTTTTTTAAATAACATTATTTGGTTTTTTAACAAATAATACTAATATGGTACAATACACAAAAAAGTGTGTAAATATTTTATGTAACTAGGTCTTAGAGCTATTTGCAAAATATGCCATTCGCTGATCATGTAATTAACTACATAATTAGACTGTTAATTATTCTCAAAGCGTCTGCTTGATTAATATGTTGTCAACACTGTTAACTAACAATATGTTTCACAAACAAATAGCGCAAATATTGTTCATTTTTATTTTTTTTTTTCCACCAAATAAATTTAAATAAAATATTCTAGATTAAAAAAAAAAAAACCTACAATAAAATTTTGAAATTAATATAAAATTAATATTATTAATAATCAATAAATTTATATCAAGAGAAATGTGAAAATTGACAACGCTGCAAGATCCTGCAGTTTTATTTCTGTCCTGCCTCTTTTCTACTTCAAATCACTTCACACACACACACACGCATATTATATATATATATATATATATATATATATATATATATATATATATATATATATATATATATATAAGGCGACGCGACGCACTAAATGCTTGGAAAAATAACTTTGTTCATATTTACAATACAGTACATATTTCATTTCAATTAAAATACTATAAACTTCTAATTAATATTAGAATAATAACAAACAATTTAAAATTTTCATATTGCTAAAAATAAATCTCTAAAACTGACATCATCACCTCATTACAGCAAAATTTCAGCCTGATCTTATTATCAGCTGAAACTGAATTATTCACTAAACATTTTCAGTACAGTTTCCCTAAAGTCAAAAATGTTTCAGGCGGATGCTAGCCACCGAATGGTCAACATGTCTTAACTTTATCCGTCCGTCGTTCGTGGAAAACGAAGAAGAAGAGAATCGGACACATCCGGGATTCTAAGCGGAATATCCGGTCATGAAATATTTATAAAATTTCAAGCCGTTTAGGTGAGAAATAGCCACCCCGAAAGAAAACCAGGAATACCAACCCTATGTTAGACGAAAAAGAAAGAAAAAGACCCTAATTCAACATACAAAAGATCTATATATATATATATATATATATATATATATATATATATATATATATATATATATATATAAAGAGTTTCAGTAACTTTACCCAGAAATGAACGGTACATTATTTAATAACTATTGAATGAATTTTCGGCATTGAATAACCAAAACAAAAGACGGTAGACTCGAGGAAGAATAAGAAAAAGCAGTTAAGATTATAACTTTGAAATATTCAAGAGCGAAGATTAAAAATTGTGCTTTATAATATGTATTACACAACAAAAAAAAAAAAGTTTTTTAAAGTGTGTTATTACTTGAAGATAACTAATTAACTTTGTATAAGTTTTGGTTTAATTTTTTTTAAAATTTTAACTAATATATTTCTGGTTTTTTAAATGTAATATAAATATAAGAAATATTTGCAATAAAAAGATAAGAAGTTTAACTATTTTAATTAAAATAATTGAAGATTAAAGTTTGTAAGATAAAAAATAATTATTTTCTTTTACATTTAAATTGAAAAAATTGCATACCAAATAAATTTCTGTTTCTATTTCAATAATAATGAACGTTTTATTAAAATTAGTGTTGTCAATATATGAAAAAATTGGGTCCAGATATTCGGATCCAAAAAAATTCGGATATCCAAATATTCGCTTCTCGGATAATTTAAGATCCGATATTCGGACATAAGAATCGGATCCGATATCTGGATATTGTATATATGATTTTTGAGACATATTATTGCAAATATGATCTTTAAACTCATTGTATATAAAATTCTTTAGACACATTATATATAGTTGAGTATTTTTATTTCTAAGATACATTGCATATTTATATGAATAAAATTCTAGAAACTCATTGTATATATAATTTTGAAGCAGATTGAATATATGTTGTGTATTTTAGACACATCGTACATAATTACCGTCGCATACTTATTTCGCATTTCGATGAAATAATACAGCTTGTAAAATGTCTTTTCAATATTCATTTCATTTCACAAACATTTAAAAATGCATTATTTCTTTATACGCATGATATTTTAAATAGAAAATAGATCTTTCATAACATCTCCGAATACTTATTTCAATAATACAGCTTGCTTATATAGATATATTAAAAAAAACATACATACATACACATTTGTATAATGCGTGAAAAATCTATATAGAAAAATATAAAACACACAGATTCGAATAGACTCGAATCTGGAATTCGGATTTGAGATCCGGATCTAAAATTATCCGCATTCAGTTCCCAGCACTTGTTAAAAGAATATTTGTGAATGATTTTAAAGGTATACGTTTTCGTGAACGTCTGATGAGTAGATGGAGTGGTATAATTGAGTGTGTTTTGCATGAGCAAAAATTTCCATGTAGTAGAAATAGAAGAGCATTAATTTATCGGTATCATAAATATGGATGAAGAGTTGCTTGTCTGGATAGGAATGTTTGGAGGAAAAATAATTTCGGGGTAGTGGAAAGAGTTTATGTCACACCATTTTGGGTACATGGCGTGATTGTGTATGTATGTCATATCGAACGACTACCTAAACATACACCTTCAATTTTAATTAGAAATATTTTATTCATTTTATTTTCATAAAAAAATACAAAAATTCTAACCTTGTAGCAACAAGCCATGTATTTCTAGGTATCATAAAGTGGACGAAGCTAGGGTTGCTTCTCTGGATAGGAATGTTTGGAGGAAAAATAATTTCGGGATAGTGGAGTTTATGTCACACCCTTTTGGGTGCATGGTGTGATTGTATATGTATGTGTCATATCGAACGTCTACGTAAACATACACCTTCAATCAATACTTAAAAATATTTTTTCGTTTTTTATAAAAAAATATAAAAATTCTAACCTTGTAGCAACACGTATATATCTTTTTCCTTTTTTGGACCACATTCACACATAAAAATTTATAAAATGTCTTAAGAATTTATCCACATTCACTGCACCGAAATATAAAATTATCTTAATATAACAAAATGATATTAAAAGAATTAATACATTATATAAACGTATTTTTATATTATTCGGTTAATAATTAGATATAAAGTTCTCTCATGTTGTGAACTTCTTGAACAACCACACCAAACTGTTCACTGAATTCGTGCATCAAAACTTTGATCACGACCCGTTTATACTACTTAATGTGTTTGAAACCGTTTTTGGAATTAGAAAGAAATCAAACGATATTTCTGTATATATGTACGTCTACAGTTAATATCGGTGTCATACATACATACATTTACATATATACGAGAATTTATTGATTAATTGAGAGGAAGGAAAAAAAATTCAACCAGTCCCATGGTCAGCCATGTCATGTCAATCGTTTTTTTTGTTTGGTTGGTTTTTTAAGGCATCTGGTATATGTATTTGTATATACATAAACGACCGCCCACTTATTGTATCGTATCGTAAGTAAAGACTGTTTGCAAAGATCAATATGTCCAAATTATTTTGATGGACAATACATGTATTTTTATTATGTAATGCTTACTTATAACTTTGTTCATTTAATATGCATTGTTTCCTCTGGTATGTTTGCTATAAAATAAAGTCAAAAAAAAAACGATGAATTAATTTTGTATATATGAATAAACTGATGTAGTTATTACATAACTTTTTTTTTGATTATTTCCACAAAAATGGTTCTAAAATTATTTGATCTTTTTTTTTTAATTTTCAGATATCTGTAAAATAGTTTCACCTTGAAAACTATATAATTAATTTAATAAACAAATAAAATATAAAACAATTAACTTCAATTTATTTAATTTTAATTAATCTACTACGAAAAAATAATTAGTTCATAAATAGTCTTTGTATTTAAATTAATAACACCAAAAAGCCATTTTAAAACTTTTGTTTTATATGAAAATATTTCCTAACTTTAAAATTAAAAAAAAATTAAAAATAAATTAATGACGTAATATAGTAAAAAATCTGCTGTTGCCACCACACAACCTACCGTCTTTGTGTTAAATAAATTTATGGAATAAAAAAATTGTATAACAACTACTGCAGTTATAGTAACTAAAAATAAAACGGTCTTGATATAAATTTACCACCTATTTATAGAATTATATATATCATATAAAAAATTATAATAAAATTATTTAGTCGTATCGAAAAATGTGCGAAATAAAAATAAAAAGTTCTACAAAATTTGAAAAAGTGATTTCCTACTCGAATATTAGATTTTCAACTGAAATTGAAAACAAAATATTTTATAATTAAATAGAAAAAAAAAATGTTTTCTTGTTCATATTTGCATTCAAATATAATAGGTGTAATTTTTTAAACAAAAACAATTTTTTTCTATTATTATATTAAATTTACCTGTTTAATCTAATGTATCTTTATAATGACTATATTACTGCATTATTACTTGTAATAATTATTTACATAAAAACATGTAACGTAATAATAATTTTTTATCATAATATATAAACAACTTTATAGTTTAAAATAATTATTAAAATACAAAATATTTTTATTTTATATAAATTAATATTTGTAATAGTAAAATGTATTACTTTCTTCATTAATTCTAATGAAAATCTAATTGAAATAAATCTCTGTGTGCAAAAAAATTTGCTGTGACCACTACCTATCGTATTAAATAAATTTATGGAATAAAAAACTTTGTATAACAACTACTGCAGTCATGGTAACTAAAAATATGAAAAATTATGCTAAAAGAGTAGATTCGTATTAGTATATAGTATAAGCTTAATTCGTGCTTATTTTTCTATATCTGTAAAAATCTCGATATGTCAAATTTGGTATGATTACAATACCTTCCTTACCATATGTGATATGACAGTCGGTAAAATTAATTATTATATATCAAATGTTTTTAAGAATATGAAGTAATTGTGTATGCATTTCTACCGGGAAATACTTATTTGTTTTTATATTATTGATATAGTCCGACGTATGATTTTATAAACCTTTTCACAAAGTACACAAATCTTTGAAGACTTTTAAGCTCGGTTGCATAAAGTATTATTAACGTAAACGCGTATTTCACGAAATCATGTTTTCAACTTGCCGAGATCTCGAAAACTATCTATCCGATTTACTTCGCTTTAAAATGTAATTATAGAGAATTCAATTCTCTAAAATGATGCTACTGATATCTAGATTTACTATTGTAATAACTTATTTGCTGGCACAATAAAATAATGCTACTTATTTTAAAAAAATTAAAATTAAAATTCGTATATATTTTAGAAGAATAGAATCAAAAATGTGTGTTTTATTGTATAAATAATCTAAGGTTACATTTTCGTAACTATACATAATATATGCAAGTAAAAATTTTTAAAGAATATTTTTTCTGATTCACATTACTCGAACGTACTGTAATACTAACCTATATGTTGACAGATAACATTGAATATTGAAAAATCGTATTGCAGTATTTTTTAAACCAGATATTTTATAAAAATTTACATATAAACTAGTTTTTTGACAATGACCTTTTTCAAAATCATGCATCAGTTACAATTATTTAAAAAAAAATTAATATAAATTGAGACTCTTTACTATTTTGTATAACATTTTCATTTATATTCATTTTTTTTACAAATTATTTCATAAATTCGATTCAATAAATATTTTTTATTTTTATTAAATAATAGTTTATTTCCAAGCTACCATTAAACAAGTTTAGAATAAGTTTGCTAGTGTCAAGGTATGCGCAATACGGAGTAAGGTCTTCCATTACAAATTTTACATAATATAAATATAAAATACGAATATTGTATGTAAGTTTACTTACTTATTCGGTAAAAAACGTATATAATATGGTAAATTAATTATTTTACTTAAAATTACAAAATTATATTACTTTTTACAGAAAATTTATGTAAACCATCAGTTTTGCTGAAATAATATATTTTTTTTTTACTATGGTTTTTTTTACAGTGTAGAACAAAGATAATAAGAAAAATTTTACACTATTTTCTAAAAAAATTATTATTTTTATAATATATCAACGTATCTATTTTTATAAATAATAATAGATTGATATTTATAAAAATTAGTTCAAAAATAATTTATTATTTCAAAATTAAATTTATTACCAGCAACACATGCATTCTGAAAATGTAACATATGTTTTAAAATACAAAAAAAATATTGCATTTGAAATTTTGCATTCTGTACACTTATATGCTAAACGAATGATATATTATAAATATTTTGACTAATTTTTCGAAAATTTGCACAAGTAAAACCAGCTTTCAAATATTTATTCGTGTGCTGACAAAATTATTGCTTGTTTATACAAAAGAATAGAAGATTTCTGTAAATAAGTTGTATTTATTTTCACTTAAAACATCATTTTTTTTTTTCATTGATGTATGAATACGAGTCCAAAGTTTAGTTATTTACATAATTTTTTTCACTGTAAATAATCTTAACTAATATAAATTGAAAGATGTTTTGATAAATTTGAAAGAAAGAATTTAAGATTTTTTTTGCTGATATGTCTATCAAAATGACTATTGCATCATCAAATTTTAATTTTCAAATTATCATTGAAAAGTCATTTATAATATGAATAAATATATATAGTTAATATTGTGATTTATTGTATTATGATATCATTATAATTACCTTGGAAAATTAACTAAGAATTTTTATATAAATTTTTCTTAGAAATGTCTGGTTCTTTTAAAAAATAATATTAAATTGTTACAATATAATTATTTATTATCCAGAAGCCCCATTTGAATGTTTATATTGTTTTGGTGTCTAAATTATCACAGTAAAATTACAAAATGTTATCTTTACTGCTAAAACCTATGTAAAATTATATAAATTTAATATAGTAAAAATCTTTCAGAACTTATTATATTAAGTTAAAACTGCTTTAGGTTAAAGTTCTGTATTAATATTTATTTAAAATCGACGTTTCGACGAAACTCTACGTCCGTCTTCGTCAGGATAAATAACACAATAATGTCATTTACAGTAAATATCAGAATATAGAAACAAGTTAGGTACTACGTAACAAATAACTAACTAGATCGTAAAATTTTATATATTTTTTAATTAATTGAAGCCAAATTTTATTTAAGTTAGTGCCTAAAGCAGTTTTATTTTATATAAATTTAAGATATATTTTTTTACAGTGTGTACATTTTTTTCCAAAATACACAGTAAAATATATATTTTTTTTAAATATCGTTAATTAAAAAATCATATCCAGTTTCTCTATTATAGGTTTTGTTCAATTTAGTATATTTTTTGTTCAATTATTTTTACAAACAATTTGCGGATGTTTTATTAATTATAGCGTAGGTATATATGAAGTTTATTCTTTACATGCAAGCGTATATGAGTTTCATGTACGGTATATACATACACGTACAAAGCAAAATTAAATAGTGTTGTATCATTTATAAACCTTTATTGTGATAGCATTGTATTCAAGTTCTTTGTTCAGCCAAAAAATGATAGCTATTTGCGTAATTAGTATTTGTAGGTGACTACAATACCGACCAGAAATATATTTACAAAAAAAAATTTCTGTATTTTTAGTCTAATATATGAAGAGTAAAGCTTCATTAAAACTGCCAAAACAGTTTTACGATGTATGGGTCTATTCTGTGTACATCTGTAGTGTTTCTAGTAAATAGAATTCGTCTATCGATAGAAAAAGAGAAAATATTCTGTAATACCATAAGTCTTACAGATGTACACAGAATATATCTATTTGTTTCAAAATTTTAGTATTTTTTTCTCGTAAAGCTGGCAACATTGGAAAAACTAATGCCCTTATTTTGGTCATTAAATTTAGATTAAATCTTTAAATTTAAGTAAATTTCAATTCTGGTCACTACTTAAATACTTTAAGTGTAAAACTATAGTTTAATTTTCTTTAAATTTAAATGGATATCAGAGGTGCTTTAACTGCTAAATATGAGGTTAGACTCGTTAAGTTGATATAATAAATGTGAAAATTAATAATAATATAAAAATGTTTGCAATTTTTGATATTTAGAAGATTTTGGAAAATAATAAATTAAATATATACATTGTCAAAATACTTCAAATGGTTAAATGTTGAGAATTACTTTATTTAATTTTTTTAAGTTAAAGTCTCATTTAAGTTAAAGATCTTTAAATATAAATCTGATGACCAGAAAAGCAGCATAAATCCACACCACATACTCATCTTGGATACATAAACTAAGTTCGGATTTGTCATATAATTTTTGAAAACGTTACAGAGCCATATCGAGATCTATACCTCTTTTTCTTTCAAGTCAAACTGGTAGAAATTAGTAAATTTATTTGAAATAATAATTCAATATACTTATAAACGCAACAAAACTTTATGTAAAATAAATTTAACCTAAATCAATTTGCGTATTTCAAATAGTTTTACTAGCAAATTGCAGACGAATGTAAATATTCTAAAGCAGAATAAGATATCAATCATTCAGTGACGTAACGTGTAGTTTTTCCCAAAGGGGCACCGATTTTTTTTTGTCTTTTACCTTTTTTTTTTCTACCAACGAATCTCTTTAGAATTCGTATCAGTCTTCTACTAGAATATAGTGTAATTTTTCTTTTTCCCTTGGTTCTAAAGTCTTTATTGAATTCGTCGTTGAAATTATCCTGGCAAGATTAATAGTCACAGTTTATATTTTTAATTAATTTCTTTTAGCAAAAGTTGACTGTAAAAATTTTTAATTTTTAATAAATTCGTTAAATTAATAGTAATAGTAAATTAATTATGATAAGGTTGAAATTTACATCACAAAGAAAACATTTTTTTTTCTTCAAGCGTATTAAAATACTGATATTGCATTACTATATTACCTATATAGAAAGAGATCATTATATTACTAGTACAATAATACATCAGTTAGTTATTATATACACCATTGATTAATTTAATCTGACATCTTCGGCGACTATATTGAAAATAATTTCGTTAAGTTAATTGATAATTATATTGTTTATTTCCGCTTAAAATTAAATTTGATTATTAAAAATGTGTGAAGATTTGTCAGAAACTGCATATTATAGACCAAAGAAACACGATTTTAAGTGTATTTAATTTAATATCTCCGACGACTCTATTAAAAATTATTAAGTCAAGTCAAGTTAGTTGATAATTGTATTGTTTATTTTCGCTTGAATTTGAATATGATTATTGAAAATGTGTGAAGAAGTGCAAGATATGCAATGTACATCACCAGATTTGTCAGAAACTGCATATTAGACAACGGTCAAGTGTATTTAATTTGACATCTCCGACGGTCATATTAAATTTTTTTTATTCAAGCTGAGTTACTTGACAACTTTATTGTTTATTTTCGCTTGATTTTCAATTTGATCATTGAAAACATGTAAAGAATTGCAAAAAAAATGCAATATACACCGTTCAGCTTTGTTAGAAATTGTATATTCGATCAAAAAAATATTAATTATATAAATTACAGAAGGTTACTTGATAAGTATTTTTATTTATTTATAGTTTCGCTTCGTTTGGAACGCTTGAAGAAAAAAATCACATATGTCACACTCGAAATAGAAAGTTCTTTTTGCATTTCGCCCAGATTGCTTGGCCTTTGCTTTGCCTTGGCCGCAACTATCTACGCTCAACATAATAAAGATCGCTTTCTGCTCCTCGTAACATACACTATTCTTTTCTGTATAATTTATTATTTTATCGTAAAACATCCGCAATATTTTTTTTCATAAATATTCTTCCTTTGTAACCGCACAAAAATTCTATTTCAAGACTCGATAATTATAATATATTTCATAACTTCAACACTAATTTTATAATAACAAACACCAATTTTCCCATCTTTTTAAACTAATAAACTCAACCACAAATCACGTCACAATTTAAATATAAACAAGTTACTCAACATATCACTTTAGTATGCAATAAAAATATCCGCAAAAAAAAAATCGAATAAAAATTATAAAATTCTTTGAAGAAAAATAACGTTTAAAATCAACTTTTTGACATGGATTCGTTTCGAAAGCCAATAAATTGAATTCTTCTCCTACTAACACACGTACACATACGAACATACACGGTGAGAAAGTCGGTGAAGAAGAAGAAAAAGATACAGAAGGGAAAAAAAACGAAAAGGAAGTGCAGGTCGATATTTCCCTTGGGTAAATTTCTAAACAACTTTTGAAGCAGTTGGCATCCCTGCATCTATCGAAGAAATCGATGAATACGGACCTCTTTGCTTTCACTAAACTAACTTTTCCGTACCTGTAGATGTTTTGTAAGAGATAGATTTTTCTCGGGCTTATATCATGTTTACAAGCAACTTTATTTGATTTATTTTTCCTGATCTTTAACGTTTCATAAAAAAAAAGAAAATAAATATGATGTAGCCTTCACACAATCATATTAAAATCATAAAAAATATTAAAATTTACGTTATATGGTACAATATATATACATATATATATTTCTGTGACATTTTCAATATGAAAATATATCCATGAACAATTGTTTTTAATTCACAAAATCTATGATGGAAAAAATAATATAGAAATATGAGTAAAACATTATTTTATTCCAAATATTAATACGTCACAATTTAAATACGTATGTGTTAAATTTTTTACAGTTATTAATAATTAATAACAAATATTTTACAGTTATACAAGAAAAAATTCTACTTATTACTTTTATCAAATTTGTTAAAAAAAAAGATATTTATTTCATGTTGAATTAATATCTTGGATTTTTTTTATTTTATTTATTATTATCAATAAATTATCAGTCCGAAATAAAAAAATAAGCGAAACTAGGAAATCGGCAACATTCCGTTAAGTCGAAAATGGTTGGTTCGAACAAAACTACAAGATTAATGAGCTTGATTTGTCACTGTTTTAGAAGAAAAAAATAAAAATCTCTTTAAATATATAAGATACATGTTCCTTGTATTTTCCTATTTCAGTTTTCAGGAAAATACTTCTATTACAGCTATATCGTCGATACACTACTCGGAAACACTACCCTAAGCGTCCTAAAAATAGACAAAGTTTAGGAATTTTTTCATCGAGAAATAATTATGCAAATATTCCAGATACTACATAATATACTACTGATATAATATAAAAAAAAAACATATATAAAAAACACATTGTATATAAAATTCTTCAGATACATTGCATATATAATTCTTAAAAAGATATTGTACATAATTTTCTTAGACACATCGTATATAATTGCCTCGTACATTGCTACTCCGTGAAATAATACGTAAAGTTACGTTACTTGTATATAAAAATGCATTAAAATATCGCATTTAAAAAATATAAATAGTAAGCAGTTTTGAAAAAATGAACGTTTTTTATTTTGGCGAAATATTGAATTTCATCTTCTGAACAAATGTCAAAATCAATTATAATAATATTATAAATTATATTAGTATTATTTTGTATATATATATATATATATATATATATATACAGGGTATTTGCAATCAAGGTATTTTATTTTTAAGGGGTGATACTACAGGTCAAAACAAGGCGATTAACGCCAAAACACCTTAGTAAAAGTTTTCTAATAAACGAGATATTATAGCATGCAGGTTAAAGTTGGTTATGTTTGCAGTCAATAAAACACATAAAATGCACTTTATAACTTAATAACGTTTATTAACACTACTTTAGATGCTACACAAATATGAAAATATTAAATTTACATAACCAAATACAGATAATGTGATTTTAATGTTTTATGAATAACAAAGAACTCGTGTTGGTTTCAAAGCGTTCTTTCCCATATCTCGTCAACGACTCTCTCTCTCGACTCCCTTCCTCACCGCTAGCATGCTTGCATTTTTAGCGTACTGGGGTTCTCAAACTTTGCTACATCCTCCCCCTCTAGTCGCGAGAAGGTGGCCTCACCGAGTGACTAGGATGAGTTTTCTTCGGACGCCCTCTACTTCGTTTTTTGTAGATGGGTGTTGATTCAGCATCGCTAGAACCTATAAATGGGGTCAATTCAGATACATGATGCTTACCTAGTCCAATTTCCGGATTGTTGACATCAGCAATTTCATAGGTAGTAGGCGACACTTCTTTCTTGATTCGACCTAATGTTCTTTCAATTCCGTCATGGCAAGCAGTAGGCGAGTCATGATACTCTCTGAGAATTTCAGGTATTTCATCTTTGGGTATAACTCTCTGCGCTTCTTCCGTCTCTGTATCTGCATCGTAACGGTATAATATACCATTCATCAGAAGATATCCTCTTTGAGCCCAACGAGTGGAATTCTCATTCATTGGTACTTCTTCAAAATCTTTAATGATTTTGGCTACTTCTGGATCACTTAATTGTCCTTCCCTAATGTCAGTAGCAGGTCTTCTAGGTATTTCTATGGTTACTGTACACAGATCACATGTTTTGTTATTCTGTTGATCACACATGGGTCTTGATAACGTATCAGCTACTTTTTTAGAATTGATTTGCAACCCTGAACGCGTTAGTACGTGTCCCAAATATTCAACTTCTGGTCGTACAAATACACATTTCTTTCGATTTGCCTTCAATTTAAATTGCTTGAGCCGATCAAATACTTTCTGTAGATCACATAAATGATCTTCAAATGTTTCTGAGATTATTATTAAATCGTCAAGATAAGCCAAAATAGTGACGTCTAATCCAGTTCTAAACCGGTCTATCATCCGTTGGAAGGTTGCTGGAGCATTCTTGAGTCCGAAGGGCATTCTATTATATCGGAAAGTTCCGAACGGCGTGGTAAACGTAGTCTTATCTCGGTCGTCGGGATGAAGATTGATTTGATGGTAGCCTGCGCGTAAATCTATCGTTGTCATGAAATTACTTTGTTTCGCAGCGTGAAGCAATTCGTCAATCCGTGGCATTGGATACGAATCCGTGATTGTGATTTCGTTCAACCGTCTATAGTCAATGCATAACCTATATGATCCCTCCTTTTTTGGAACTAAAACCACTGGAGCAGCCCAGGCAGATTCACATTCTTCTATTATCCCGTTATCAAGAAGTTCATTGATCTCTTTCTGAAGGTATTCCTTTTTTGGTTTTGCCATTCTGAACGGTGGTACGGAGATTGGTGACTGACCATCTTTGATATTTATTCGATGTTCGGCAAAAGGAGTTGGCTCTCCCCCTTGTGTGAAAATGCTCATGTTATTCGTAAGTAGAACATTAACACGTTCTCGTTGTTCTAATGTAAGATCTTCTCCTTCATTTCCCCGCAGTTCTATATCTTCATATAAATTTCTTTGGCATTCAACTTGATTTATTTCTGATACAGTCGGTGAAAATGAGTATTTCCTTTCTGGTTCCTTTCTAAAATACCATTCTCCTTTAGCGGTATCAAGTACTATTTCAGCTTGTGTTAAGAAGTCCATACCTAACAGAGTTCTGTTATCGTGTGGCGTTGGAAGAGATAACAATTTTGTTGGTACTATTTTCCCATTTAAATCCACATTCACTTCTATGCATGGAAGCTTTAACTGTTGCTCATTCCCATCTGCAAGAGTAACTTTCACATCTTCGATTTCAATTGGGTGTGAATGTTTAATATTTTCGAAAAGTTTCTTGCCAGCAATACTTCTTGTTGCACCAGTATCAGCCAGAACTATGCCTTGAAGACCATCAATTTTGACTGATAGATTTGGTCTATGAAATTGAGTTCCAATTTGTGCTTCATAGAAAGTTATGTTTCCAATGTTTGCTTCTACTTCACTCTTCTTAGTTTTGTTGCAATTTGAGCATTCTGTACGTATCACTCCGGGTGCTTTACAACCGTAACAATAAATGTTTGGGTTTGGTTTTGATACGGTTCGTTCTGGGGTGACCGTTTCTTTCTTCTTTTTATTATCAGATTTTTCTTTATTTCGACACTCTGAGATTAGGTGACCATATAGTTTACAATATGAGCATCTTATACGCTGAGTGTGTTTATCCGTATGTTTCTCTTCAGTTTTAGTTACTTCTTTCGTAGAGATTTCTATATCCCGAACTCGTTGAATCAATTTATGGAAAGTGTCAAATTCGTTTCTCGTTACTCGCTGGCGAATATTTTTATGCAACTGACCGTACAGCATATCTAATTGAACACGTTCTTCCAAACTATATGGCAATTGTGCTATCAACGCGCGTACGTGACAAATAAATAATTCGGTCGATTCGTTTCCGTTTTGTTCACGAGAAAAAATTTCTTTGTACACTAAGTGTGCTGGTAACTTTTTGGAATACACTTCTCGTAATGTTTTAACAGCATCATCCCAAGAAGAAATTGTTTGTTTAATACCCTTCCACCATGTGGCCGCGTAACCCTCAAGTAACATTGGTAAACCTTTATATGCGTTCTCATCGTTTATGTTTAAACACTCTTTATAAATTATTATTGCATCCAGGAAAGCGTCAACATCTGACGATGCACCTCCATCAAATCTAGACGTACATTTCGCAAAACTTCCGGAATTTTGAATAATCGGCACCGGACTATCGGTAGCATTATTTCTAAGATGTTCAACATTTGCACTTAAAGAACCCGTAACACGCGTGAGAAGTTGCTCGAATTGTTCATTTGTGAGAGTGATTGATTCTAGTTTTTTTGACATTTTGTTTAACTTTGTGTTAATTATTTTTATTTAAAAAAAAAAATAATCAAAAAATATAAAAATATACTCGAAAAAAGTTTGAGCGTCACTGGAATTACTCTGTACAACAACAGCGCACGAGACCACACACGGCGACGAATGACGCGGTATTTATGCACTGAAGTTAAAATATGTCCATGCAACGGTTCATATAATTTTACCGGACACAACGAATGTCTCAATAAATATATTTGTGTATATTTACCTTGTGTATTGGACACAAACAAATGTCTCAATAGATATATTTGTATGTATTGGACACAACCAAATGTCTCAATAGATATATTTGTATGTATTGGACACAACCAAATGTCTCAATAGATATATTTGTATGTATTGGACACAACCAAATGTCTCAATAGATATATTTGTATGTATTGGACACAACCAAATGTCTCAATAATTGATTGATTTACACTTGCACCAAACAGTACTTATTCATTACTCATATTAACACACTTGAATTACAATAAACAGTTTTTAGTTGTATTTAATCGACACGGGTATTTCGTAGAACACCAGAAAATGTCTAATTAAAATTACACAAACTATTTAAACACTGGTTTCGGCCGCTAAGCTGGGACGCCAATATAGCATGTGCCCAACGTGGGGTGCCAATATAGCATGCAGGTTAAAGTTGGTTATGTTTGCAGTCAATAAAACACATAAAATGCACTTTATAACTTAATAACGTTTATTAACACTACTTTAGATGCTACACAAATATGAAAATATTAAATTTACATAACCAAATACAGATAATGTGATTTTAATGTTTTATGAATAACAAAGAACTCGTGTTGGTTTCAAAGCGTTCTTTCCCATATCTCGTCAACGACTCTCTCTCTCGACTCCCTTCCTCACCGCTAGCATGCTTGCATTTTTAGCGTACTGGGGTTCTCAAACTTTGCTACAATATTCATTTTTTTTAAGTAAAATGGTAGCATATGGTATAATTTTTATTATCCAGCTCACAAAAAAATTATTCTTCATAATAGTTTTGGATTTGCTTGAAACGAATAAAAATGTAAAAATATTCCAGGTTTTAAATACAGGGTGACTCGGATTTGCTGATTTGTGTTTCAACTTTTAGGTAAAATACCCTTATTTAAAAAATTTGAATAATTTTATTTGAATATTATGTTTAGAATTACAATTTAAGTTTACATACAAAAATTTGTGCCGATCGTCGATTGTTAAAACACCTTAGCAAAAGTTTTCAAATAAACGAGATATTAGATACTTTATTTAAATATTTTTATTAATGACACAAATCAAGATAAGTATTTTATTTTTAATGGGTGATAGCACTATGACACCAGTTGCTCGAAATTATCACCCTGCTGTTGTATGCAAAGTCTTGCGCGGCGTACCCATGAATTCGCATACGCAGCGAGACCCATGCCTTGTTGCCGAATTTCCGCCGCTGCTACTTCTACCCGATTACGGAGATCATCGAGATCCATAATTTCGGTGGTGTATACCATGGTTTTCATAAGTCCCCACAAATAAAAATCCAACGGGGTCAAATCCGGCGACCGGGGAGGCCAAGGGATATGACTGCCCCGACCAATCCACTTATTTTCAAACACATCGTTTAAGTGTTGCCGAACGATATGGCTAAAATGCGCCGGTGCACCGTCATGAAGGAACCGAACCACATTTGCTGACGAACATTTAAGGGAACTTCTTCTAAAAGTTCCGGCAAATTATTTTGCAAAAAATATAAATAATTATTTGCATCTAATCGATCTGGCAACACAAAGGGACCAATCAACTGTGAGTTTACCAATCCGGCCCATACGTTCACAGAAAATCTGTGCTGAAAATTGTGACGATGAACAACATGCGGATTTTCGAAACTCCAAAAGTGTGTATTGTGGCAGTTGTTCATACCGTTGCGCGTAAATGTAGCTTCGTCAGTAGCCAGTACAATCGATGAAAAATTAAGTATTTCATCATGTTTGCGCAAAAACCATCTACAGAACTCTACGCGTTGCGGATGATCTCGAGGTTGTAACGCTTGTACTCGTTGCACATGAAAAGGATGCAGTTGATGCTCGCGTAATGTTCGCCATACAATTTAATTTGACAAACCAACTTGCCGAGCAATTTGCCGTGTACTGGTTGAAGGGTTTTCGTCAACGAGGTTCAAAATTTGTTCCTCGGCGTCTACAATTCGTCGGTGACGACCTGCTCCTCCAGCACGCTGTTGATGGCCTCGCAGATTACCAGTATCTCTAGCACGTATTATTAATCTAGAGAATTGCTGAGCTATAGGATTTCGCCTATTTGGAAATCGCTCAGCGTATAGACGACTTGCAGCAGCCGAATTTTGATGCGCTTCTCCATAAATTAGCATCATATCAACCAATTCAACATTAGAATAGTCCATCGTTCAATTTTTTCACAAGAATTAGTAACCAACCAGCAATAGATAATGCACAGTTAAACAATAATGAAATACGTTTGACAGATAAACAATAAGAACAAATGAAAGTTTTCGCCCCCTCAATCATAAATTCAAATAAAGTAATATCTCGTTCATTAGACAACTTTTACTAGGGTGTTTTAACAATCGACAATCGGCACAAATTTTTGTATGTAAGCTTTACAACTTTTACTTTTGTATGTAAGCTTAAATTGTAATTTTAAACATAATATAATCCTATTAATCAAATAAGGGTATTTTACCTAAAAGTTGAAACACAAATCAGCAAATCCGAGTCACCCTGTATTTAAAACCTGGAATATTTTTACATTTTTATTCGTTTCAAGCAAATCCAAAACTATTATGAAGAATAATTTTTTTTGTGAGCTGGATAATAAAAATTATACCATATGCTACCATTTTACTTAAAAAAAAATGAATATCTCGTTTATTAGAAAACTTTTACTAAGGTGTTTTGGCGTTAATCGCCTTGTTTTGACCTGTAGTATCACCCCTTAAAAATAAAATACCTTGATTGCAAACACCCTGTATATATATATATATATATATATATATATATATATATATTTCTATCGTGGTATCGAATAAAGTCAGCATAAGAGTTAAATTTTTTTTGAAAATATTTATTTCTAATTACCTGTAACAAATTTATTTCATTGTAATAGATGTGTATATTGATATTGATGTTATATTTATAGTATCATTTTTTATAGTAAAAAAATCGTAAAATTGACGCAAGGGTGTAATAAAATTTTATCCCCAAAATGTCTGATTTCTGTTTTATATTCTATAGTAAAACAAATACTCTAATCAGTTTAAAAAAAAAGAAATAACAAAAGAAAAAAAAAAACAAAAGAAAAATTTGTCACACGATTTACCTTATTAAATTCAGTATCTAGTAACATAATAACTAGTAACATTCATGAATTCGTGTCACTGATAAATTTTGACCTGATGAAGACGAGCGTTAAGTTTCGTCGAAACGTTGTTTTTATATAAATAATTTAACAAAATTGGATTCTAAAACAGTTTTTATATTAATAGTAATTATGTTACGAGAAGCAGAAAACAATCTTTATTTTGTTGAGCCCCAGATACAGCAGTAAACAGAGACACCTAACGACATAGGTATGTGTGTGATGCCAGAAATGAAATGATGATAGTTTTGTGCATGTAGGTAGGTAGTTAATTAGATTAGATTAGAATAATGCTAGCGAATTCGATTCTTGTTTTGGTTTAGCACACACGTCTTGCAGTCAACATGGATCTCTTGAGATCAGTCAGTTTACGGAATGTGTTAGGATTATGCTACCGGCAAGGTATATACTCTATATGCTAATTTGCATAATATATGCAGATTATATGCTATACCTAGGGAGACTCATAACTTACATTATATTCAATTGTATTAAATTTGTCGTATTTATTCTAAAAAAATTGATATCGTTTTTTTTAAATTTAATAAACTTAAAAAAGCATTTTTATCTCTTATTTATACAATTATTTCAATTCATATATTTGTTATTGTATATGTTACCGTAAAAGCTCGAAAAACAGTAAATCCTAGAATGTACGCGCTAAACTTAGGATTTACCAATTTCATGTGGTAAAACTACAAAAAAATGTATTATCAATATAATATCGGACTTCTGCCACACCACTAACTAACTAACTAACTAACTAACTAACTAACTAACCTAACCTAACCTGACCACTTTGGCTTGGTAAAAGCCCAAAATCGTACATTTACTACATCTAATTGGTAAATCCTAAGTTTAACGCGTCTATCCTAGGATTCATCAATTTTCGAGCATTTACAGTGACATATAATTCTGAATTTTTTTTAGCATGACATGATTTTTTTTATATTGAATGGATTATCTTTCGCAGTTTTGTTTTTAAACAAAAATGACTCAAAAAACAATAACAAGTAAAGTACTAATTCCGGTTATAACAAGTATAATATAAAATTTAAATTAAGGGGCAGATACCACTCTGACACTTTTAAAAAATCAATTTTTTTATATTTTGTAAAAGCTTATATTGTACAGAATAAGGTGTAAATACGATTTTCCGAAATTCGAACTTTTGATGGATCAATACAGAGTTGTGTCAGAGCAGATAAAATGTACAGATCGAGCAGTAAAAAACTAACTTCAAACTTTAAACGCGTTTTTCTCGAAACCAATGTTTTCAAACTTGTCCCGCCGAGATCTCGGAAACTATTCATTCAATTTACTACAAATTAAGATGTAATTATAGAAAATTAAATTATATACCTCTCTTAATATTTAATTAAAAATCTACGTTTCGATATACTATACGTATATCATCAATAGAAAAAATTATAATTATAATTTCTCGTGATGAAGATATACGTAGAGTATATCGAAACGTCAATTTCTAATTAAAATGTATACAGAACTAAATCCTAAAGCCTTTTTATTTTAATAACACTAATAATATCCCCTGCCTGTCTAGTTTTTCTTGTGTTTAACAAAAATTCTTTTCCAGCTCACGTCATCGGCAATGAGTTAAAGAGACTTTATATACATAATTCAACAAAAGCCATCGATTTTAGATTAAGATAATGTATACACGTACTTTCCCCTCTAATAGAGTGTGTTTTGTTAATTTCATTTTTATTTGTTTCTTCTCATATATTTATCATAGGTATGTAGATATAACATACATTCATTAACATTATTTCGCTTCATCAATCTATTTATAAAGCTACGATATTTCTTTTTTTCAAAATAAAATATAACACAAAAAAATACATTTAAAAGTTAGTCATGAATACAAAAAGATATGTAAAAATATTATTTTATATTAAAATGTTTATTTAAAAAAATCCTGCTGTAGCCACCACAGAACTGACTGTAATTGTATTAAATAAATTGATGGAACAGAAAAATAAATAAATAATAATCATGGTAACTAAATACAAAACTGTTTTGACTGTATATAATAAAAATGTGAAAAATTATCTATAAAAAAATAAATTATCCGTACCAAAAAATGTTCCAAATAAAAGTTGCTAGTTATAATTTGTTTAGCAAGTTTTGTTAATAAATTTTTTTGAAATATATCTCTGTGGCAAAAAATTTGTAAAACACATAAAGGTTATATTAGTAAATTATTGGCAGATCTTTACCAAAAGTTGATCAAATTGAGAATATTCACCTCGGAAGCTTAAATATGAAATTTTATAACAATCCGTTCAACCGAATTTGCTCTTCACGTGTCCACAAACAGATCGACAGGTGGACATCACGTTAAAAACAGATGATTCGTGTTACTGTAACCCTAATTCGTGTTTATCTGTAAAAATTTCGATATGTCAAATTTGATATAAGTACACTACTTCCCTTATCAGCAAAGCTATAAGTATTTTAGCTAGATTACATAATACACTTAACGCTAGAAGCAGATTTGACTATATATATATATATATGACGAGTATTATCATTTGGGCGAAATATAAAAAAACACAAAAATGGCTATTTTTGAGGCCTTAGTGCTAGATAGGGTTAAATCCAAATTCGAAACTACGACTGGTCCCTTTCATAGAATCACAAAAACTATCATTTTTTCACTACCCGTCTCAAATCAAAATTTTTCGACCCGCCCTAATATATATTGAAATTTGTATTCTGTTATGTATAATTTTGGCAATCATAAGTTGTAGTTAAGTGAGTTAATTAGCATAAAACAATATTAGTATTGTATAATTTATATAGTTTGCTTCAAACTAAAATCATTTATTTATACCTTCCTATACTAATACAAATTCTAATGTGTATTACACAAATATTTAAGTTATAATAATGTTTTAAACTATACCTATTACAAAGTTTATGAATTTGCTAAAATTTTATCATCGACAAATCCTTTAATGTCTTTTGTTATTAAATAATTAATATTTATAAAATAAAACGGCTTTAAGTTTTAGTTCTGTATTAATATTTATTAATAATCGACGTTTCGACAAACTCAACAACCGGAAAACTGACATTTACAGTAAATAACAGAACATAGAAACAAGTTACTAGGTAATAAAATAAGTAACTATATCATAAAAAAAATTTTAAAATATTTGACTTGTCCAATAATTATCATTATTTACTTCAAAATGAAAAACCTTTAGGCTACGCTCGGCTTAAAATTTCCGCTCATATCAATCCATTTCTACACACTTGTTACTATTATAATTTCTTTTTCTCATGTTTCTTCCAAACAAAGAAAAAAAGGCAATGTGTTTTAACGTGGTAAAATATTTTTCAGAACGCATTGTATTAAATAAAAACTGTTTGAGGATTAGATTCTGTTTAATTATTTATATAAAAACGACGTTTCGACGAACCTGAACGCTCGCCTTCATTAGGTTAAAATTTATCAAAAATATATAAATAAATGATGAGGATGAGGCTATTTATACTTACGGTATGTATACGCAATTGGCTATTTATACATACTAAAAAAAAACCGAAACCAACTTACTAACCTAACTACCCTAAATAGCCAATTACGTAAAAATACTGTATGTATAAATAGCCAATTGCGTATACATACCGTATGTATAAATAACCATTTTAAATAAATAAATTTTGACCTTAATAAGACGAGCGTTCAGTTTCGACGAAACGTCGTTTTTATACAATAATTAAACAGAATCTAATCCTAAAACAGTTTTTATTCACTGTGTTTAGTTCACTGTTACGAATATACGTTCAAGCAAAGTAAACATTTATGAATAACATTTAATAGATAATTTTATTTTTATATAGTTGGTATGTAACAAAGTAATTACAAGTAAAAACTAATAATAATTGTATGTGATTGTATTACAATGTTCATGAAGTGAAATTACAATTGCAATCATACCTATATACATACAGTTGAATAGCGAACACAACAGATTAAAATCTCATTTAGCGACTACAACTCATTATAGCAACATTGTCATTTATTTTATCTAATTAGTCTTTATAATTTACTAATCACCAACCATAATGATTAATATTTTATTGGATAAATTTATTGCATTCCACATGAATTACTGTTGGCTAAGAATGAAATTCCTAAATTCTATACTCAAATAAATAAAAAAATTGTCTATTTTTATAAAATAATTGGGTAGTACTGCATAATGTATCACACACTGACCAATGAGAGATTCATAAGTCATTTGGTCATAATACATTTTTTGCAATTTTAAAAATTGCATTTACAACAAATATATATTTAGGCATAGTAAAAAATCTTCCAAAATTCATTATATTTAACATAAAACGGTTTCAGGTTTTACATTTATATTAATATTTATTAATAATCGACATTTCGACGAACAAAACATACGTCTTCCATCAGGAAAAAATAACACAAAGAAGTACGTTAAGTTCGCCTAAACATCGATTATTATAAATATTAATTCAAAACTACAACCTAAAACCATTTTATTTTAAATATATATATTTGTCGCAGTTAATATGAAATTGATTATTATACATAATAAGTGGTTATTGTAAATAATTAAAATTAACTTTTTTAATTCCAACCAATCTAATCTAATCAAAGTTTATTTTTACATTTACTTTAATTATTCATAATAACCGGTTATTATGTATATTTATCATATTAACCATGTCGTAGAAAAAAGTAAATTCAGTATAATATTCCTAAAATTTCGCAAATAACATTAACACATAATTTGCCTAACCAGTTTCATCCAATATCCCGATAAATCTATTCGTAGAAGCACCTGGTCCGAAATGAAATATGAATACGCTATTTTCTCTCTCTCTCCGCCTATTGCAAAGCACCCAAAAGCATTACTGCCCTACACACCCACCACCACCACATTTTCACCCACATCCCACCAACGCGCACAATGATGTATGAATGCAAAATTTTCGCCAACCCCCAAGCGGCTACGAATCTTCCCAGTATTTTCCTGATAATTTCCCACAATACCCCATTCCCGATTAATAGTTAAGACTTATTCATACTACTGAAACAGTTTTACGATTCAGTTTTAGTTTAGCAACTTTTGGTTATTTTCACTACAGTTTTGTTTTCCAGTTGTGTTAAATATATCTGTAGAAAAATTTATTATTATACAAATAAACCTCTACCACCATTTTCAAATTACGAATGCGAAACAGAACATTTAAAATAGTATAAAATTTTAGAAGTTTATAGGATTAATTCAACATCTTCTTTGTATTCAATAATTTTTCTTCTGATATTAAACACAATATATTTGAAAAAATGTGCTTGTTTCGTAGTGGGCTCAGTCTAGTGGTTAAGACGTCTGCCGAGAAAACATAAAGTTCCGGGTTTGAATCCCGGCGAGCTCAATATATTTTTCCAAATTTATTAAATTTTCTGGTTATATATTAATTCACCGCGATTAAGTGGAAATTAAAATATTTTTTGAACTTTTCTTCTGATGTTTCTAAAATAAATCTTAATTTATTATATTAAATACACATTACATATCTTCCAAATTGATCATTTACATATTATAAATCTGACGTTTCTTTGATAAAAACAGATATACATCGCTATCTCATGTTACTGAAAAACATAAATAAAGTTTATAGTTAGTAAGAAACAAATTTGCTTATAAAACTAAATCCGCGTATGTACAATGTATGCTTACGTACATGTAGTTTGATTCAGAACCACTAGCTTTGCGCTACAACATAAGACTGATTTTGCTAGCAAAGGAGCAGTCTGAATGAAGCTTTATTTTCATTTCAAACGCTACTACAGAAAAATTTCCACCTACCAGTTCAGTGAATTAATTTATTTATTTGAACTAAGATTTTTATTTTATTGTATTGTGCTTCTCGGAAGAGGGATGAAAATAATATTAGGGTTTAAGATATAGAGGGGTGATGCTATAAGGTGAGTGCATTTTGAAATTCAGACAAAGAGGGGCGGTCCGTTTTGGTTTTTCTTTGTACAGTAAAATTGTGCTGATGCAAATTTTATTAAGAGGTTTTGTTCTAGAAGATAAAGAAGACAATAAGTTTCTTTGTTACGGATTGACGTTTTTTTTTTTTTTTAATTTAGTGAAGTGACCCAAAAGTATTTCACGGAAATATATTTTTAATATTAATTTTGAAATATACTATTTTATTATTCATTTTTTGAAAATTATTTACGGAACTTTTTGGTGTTTGTTTAGAAACTAAAAATACACTAGCCGGAAGAACAGGTATCACTAGCGGTATAGGTAAAATATATAATGTAATTGTGAATTAAATGACTTAATAATTTTTAATAAAAAAAGTTGAAATACTCGTACGTTGAAAACAGTTGAACTAAAGTAAAATGTAATATGTAAAATTTTCTCCTAAATTCAATGATAAATTAAAAAATAAAATATATAAGAAAGTTAGAGCCGACTGCCGGTTAAATCGGTAGTGGCGTCCTATTGTCAATATATTACTTCAATTGAATATATCGGAATACCCGTATATACCAAATTTCGTGACATAATATTATAAAGTTTTTAAAATATGAATAACTTAAGCTCGTCTTGGGACATCCTGAATATTGTAAAATTGGAATAAAACATTCTTGCAAAATAATTGATATGCTACAATGCACTTGATCTTAGCAATGCGTTGAGTGAACGTGATCTAGCATATAATTATCTCCTCAAATATGAACGAGATACAATAATTTGTCAGTTTGTATGTGAGTGGGTGTAGTATTCAAGTTGTGCGCGTTTCTGTCACTGACATTTTGACACTTCTCTGTCATAAACAATCACTTGTTAGAAATGGCAGAAATTTAGCTGCATTTAACGTCTATCATTTCTCATATGTTTTACTGTGGTTGCAATATACTGATGAACTTTACTGTTTATTTGTTTGTTAGTTCGTGTAATGTTGCATTTCAGAAATCTGTTCCTAATATTAGTAAACTCACACTATAATTAAGTTTAAATTTAAAAAGCTTTAGGATTAATTTCTTGTATATATTATAATTATAATTAAGTATAATTATTAGGAAAAAATATACAAATGATATAAATAATAAACAAACAAAACATAGAAACAAGTTCCTAGAATAACAAAATCCAAGTAAATATACAGGGTGATTTATGACGTCGGGGAAAAACTGCACCGGATGATTCCTATGAGTAATCTAAATAAAAAACTTCAAATAAACATATGTCCGAAAATGCTTTCTAACGGAACTGTAGCCGTTAGAAGTTTATTACATGTAACATCAATCGCGCGTTAGCCTTATTTATTATATCAGAAAAAAAAGAAACAAGTCATAACTTCTGAATAATTGTAAAATTACTGATTGATTTTCTAACATTTTGTTTAAAAACTAGTAAACCAATTTACTGTTAATAGTTATGTAAAATTATATAATTTATATTGCATTTTTTACAGTACTGTCTTAGGGTACGATGAATATATTTTGTACTGATTCAGTATAATTTTATTACTCGTTCAACAGAAAATGACCTTTATTATAAGCGTTTTCTAAAACGACTTAAAAACTTTGAAAATTACATTATCAACAAAAAAAAAGAACGAACGTACTAAAACTTTACGATTATGGATTAAATCACCGTGTGATATTTTCTCACACACATACACACGCACATATACCCCGACCAACCAAATCCTCCATTGAATCCGCGACTAAATTACCCATGTAAACATAGTAAAAAACCCCATCAACATCGTACTGACTTCACAAAACTTCAAATTCCCAATACCCATTGTGCAATAATACCCAAAACACATAACGATTTCACGCGAGAAGCCGCGCCGCCCCGAAATTTCATAGTTTTGTTAGTGTTCGACGCACGTCGACATCATGCGTCTCATGGGAGGAAGGAGAGAGAGAGAAAGCGCCGCGACGGCCTTGACCTTCGACGCGGACTCGCCGTGACGTCATTATGGTTCAAGTTGAGCCGTCGCGTCGGTCGCGATATGTTCAGTTGAAAGTAGAGCGCACGAGCTTCTGTTTGGAAGTAAGCTAGTGTTTTTTATGGGGCCAAGTTGGTATTATTGTTCCAACACGTGACATGCATTGAGCTATTTTTCCCCACCACTTTTTTCCGTTTTTGCTTAGAAAAGGAGATGAAAAGTTACACGTAAAAATTCAGATTAGGTTTGTAAATGGAAATAAAAAGATTTATACTAGTACTATATTGTTCTATATAAATGTTTGTCCTATACAGTGTCTCCCAGGACGTGCTTACGCTATACTATATAATATTATAAAATAATAATTAGTATTAGACGAAATTCAGTCTTTTATATAATTTTATTAACTACTAAACCACGTTTTGGCAATCACTATTGCCTTCTTCAGGGCTAACAGGCATATTTTAGTTGATTTTACATGTAACGCAAATATACATTATTTGATCTGTAAATTTAAAAATACAAATTAACAGTGTTATATAAAAAGCATGTCAAAAAATAACAGTGTTAATTTGTATGTTTAAATTTACTTATATCTAATAGTGAAATTTTATTATAAAAAATTAGTAATTTCATTTTACTATAAATATTTTGTATTTCTACCTCAAAATACGGTAGTTTTTGACAGAATTCATAATAATCACATAACATAAGTAAAAATGACCTAATTAATATGTAAAATTGCTTACTTCCTGCAAATTGCATCACAAACTTAATGTAAAATTACATATTATTGGGATTACATTCTAGTATTTCTTAAATTATGTAAAATTATAGCATGCATATTAATATCTGTAATAATTGTGAAATACATCCTTTATGCAAATTTAGAAATGTATGTAATTATACCAACAATAATATTATAGAACTAAACAAATTTTAGCTATTTATGGAAAATTCCTGACAGCAAATTTACCAAAGTTCTGTAAATTTACTAAAAGAAACTGTAATATTACATATATATGTACTTTTCCATTACATAATGTTTGTAATATGGTTCTGATATTATGTATTTTTAAATAATTATGTTAAAATTAAGAGCAGTTTAATAATTATAACCTAGAAATACTGGGCATCATAATGTCTCCTGGTTCGTAGGTAAAATGACATATATATTTTTAGTGTTGTAGGCGTGCGTCATCTGCGTAAAATGCATCAAACTAAACAGATCTAAAATGTGAAAGCAAATTCGAGTAAAGTACGAGATGCGATGCGATGAGCAGTAAAATGGATAGAATGCAAATTTAGCATTGCTGTGTTCCAATGTTCGTTTCGAATCTTTTACAATGCGCAAAATGCCAAATATATTCATCTAATGAATTATGGATTCGACTCTCGTTATATTTGAACAAAATGTTGTCGAACCTATCTTATTTTCCTCGTTTTTCGCCAACATACAACCACAACCGTTCATTTAAAATTATTATATTTTCTTAATTTTGTAACACAAGCTACACAATTTATTTAATAAATAAGAAAATCTTTATAATTCGAGTCAACTTTCAAAGAATATCTTTCACGGGAAAACTAATTTTATTTAAAATGAAACGGCTAAAGGGTTATAGTTCTGTATTAATATTTATTAAGAATCCGATGTTTCGATGAACTCAACGTTCGTCTGCTTCAGGAAAAATGATACAAATGTTATAAATGAAACAAATGTTATAAATGAAACATAGAAGCAAGTTACTAGGTAACAAACTAAGTAACTAGATAATAAAATTTATAAATTATTAATTAAAGAAAGCCAAATTTTATTTAAATCAGTTACTAGTCACACTGATTGATGTTATCTTTTTACTTTATAAATTTATATTGCTTCCCTTTTTTATCTACTATTTTGAACTTATTTGTTTCGTAAATATTGAAACCCAATGTAGAAATATGTATATAGGTATAATGAAGAAGGTTGAAATACAAAATTTGAATTTCTGTCTTGATTTCCACTAATATTTTATTCATATACGACGACCGCGGTTTCGACTAATTATTATTACAATTACCGATATTTATTTAAGGCGTTTTAAGGTTTATCGATATATATATATATATATATATATATATATATATATATATATATATATATATATATATATAGTTAATAGCAGCCGAAATATTAAGAATTATTGATGAATGTATAAATATCATTATATTGTTTGAAATGATAGTTAATGGTAATATATAATAAGATGATTATAATGATATTTATTTATTCATCTATATATATAAATAATAAAAATGCATAGTTAAATATCATGTTAGCGAACACACGAACACATAAAGTAGCTAAAAGAAAAAAGAAAAAAATGGCGTTAATGTTGAAAAGAAGCTGCATCTAACCTAACCTACTTTGGTTTTACGATTTCATCTTGCAATTCTTTGCGATGCTATGAGACACATAAAACTATATTAGATGTTTAAAACTGTTGTGAATTACAACTCATAAACTTGTCGAATAATTATGTTTCATAAACTCTAAATCGTAATTTATTTAATGTATGAAGATAATAAGTTTAACAAATTTATTATTATCTGTTACAAAAATATGATTGTGTTTTTTTATGAAATTTTCTAGTTATTTACAAACAGAAAATTATAATTAGTATATATTAGAAGTGAGCATATTGATTCCAATTTGTAAATATAATTCGGTAATTTTATATATAAACTCGGGGTAACTGATTTATACCAATTTAATATGTAAATATACAGACATCACAGAAAATTTTTTACATACTACGAATATAAAATATGTATATTTTATGTAAATTTACTTACTTTTTCAGTAAAAAAAAAACATATAATATGGTAAATTATTTATTTTACATAAAATTTATGTAAACCATCCTTTTGCTGAAATAATATGTAATTTTTTACTATGATTTTTATGATTTTTTTTATAGTGTACATTTTAATTTGATTATTCAAAATGTGTAAAGAAGTGCAAGAAATAAAATTTACATAACCAGATTTATAAGAAATTGCACATACGACCAAAGAAACACGATCAAGTGTATTTAATTTAACATCTTCGATAGCTATATTAAAAATTACGAAGTCAAGTTAAGTTAATTGACAATTGCATTGTTTATTTTCGCTTGAATTTAAATTTTATTATTAAAAATGTGTGAAAAAGTGCAAGAAATAGATAATATATACCAGCCAGGATGGTTAGAAATTTTATATTCGACCAAAGAAAGATTATTTCTCATAAATCACCTAACAAATATAAATAATTTATACATATACCTGCAACTGTTAGTAACTGGTTAAGGTTACTTAGCATGTATTTTTATTTATTTTTAATTTAGTGCTTCGTTTAGAACACTTGTAGAAAAAATCGTACTTTTCTCACTCGGAATTAAAAGCTTTTCCTGTTTTTCGCTCAGATTGCTTGGCTTCAGCTTTGCTTCCTGTCACAAATATCCTGGCTCAATACAATAATCATAGCTTTCTACTCCTCGTAACATACTATACCATTAATAAGTCATCTATAAATCATTTTTAATTCATTCCTCATTCTTAAATATTGTATTCTTTACAAGATTTTCATTTATCATCAAAAAGTACAAGTTTCTTTACGTACGAACACCACTGTCTTAAACCAATATTTATCAACTGAAAACTATATTAAAACCCCCATTGTAAATAATTTGTAGTTCGAGGTGAAAAAGTTTTCCTTGGCTGAAGTCTTTAATATATATTTTTTAGTTTGTCATCATTGTTTTTCTTTCGAGCTTATGTTCGCGCGTTTCCTGTTCTTGTCTGTTCTACATTTAAAAAGTTTTTCCCTGTTGTTTGTTAAAGTTAGCCCGTGTCTTCGCGGTGTTCTGTTATTCTATTCTCTATTTGTATGTGCTATAGTTTTTCCTTTACCTGTTACCGGAACAAGTTACCGTTCTACGACAGAATAATAAATTCTTTGCGTCTTATATGCATAAGGTTACTCTCGAAGGTCTCTTAATATACGTACCATATAGTAGAAAACTTTTACATCGAAATTTATTTCTTTAGTTTGTTTTCATTTCTATAATTTGTTACTTGAACTTGAACATCCTTATGATTAATGCTTAAATTTAGTTTTTACTATAATATGATCATACAGTAAAAGGCCGGGGTTCGAGCCTAGTTTGGGCAATGTACGACGTACGACTGTAATAACTTACATTTATTTATACGACTAAATACTAAATAACAATATTTACACTTAACAATTACATATTTACAATTAAAACTTACATACTAAAAAATTGGAACTTTTAGTAGAGTTACAGGGACAGATACAGAGTTGTATTAGAGCAGAAAAAAATTGAAACCACATTTTTCAACCTTATCCCGCTGAGATTATAGAGAATTAAATTATCTGAAATGATGCTATAGATATTCTTATTTCATTTTTTATACCCCTTGAAAGTTGATTTTTTACACTGAAAAAAGTACACTTTTTTCAAACTTTTCGCAATATTTTGAAATTAAAAAACATCCTAGTTTTTATTTTAGATTTGAGATATTCTAAGTTTAAATCTTGTATTATATTTCACAATTTCTCGGAGGATGAGATAAGTAGCTAAAGTATTTTTTGATAGTGGCGTAACGTCACAATATGAAAACATTTTTTGACACAAAAATTCGAAAACGTAGTTCAAATATACCGTAATAACATATAAAATCCCAGAATATTAGCATAATTATTTCTCCATAAAAAAAATTCTCAATCTTTCCCTATTTTTAAAGCGTTCAGGATGCTTTCCCCCCCTCCCCCTTTAAATAAAACATGGTGTCCATTTGTATAAAATATTTTATTTCTTATACTTAAATTAGTATATCATGAGTCACTTAAGAAATTATTATAAATTTAACTGATAAATAATATCTTATTCGAAGAATTATTTAATCGTAAAAAAAAAATGAGAAATATTTCTTAAAAACACTTTCATCTCTTCCTACACATAACAGTTACGCTTAAACGCACAATATTTATTTTTATTTACATATAAACAGACGTTAGGCATGTGCAAATATTTTAGTATTCAGAAAGATGTTTCCCTAATACACATGTCTGAAAACGTAACATACTCATATGTACAAGAACGTACACATACATACATAGCTACGATGCGTACATATATACAGTGTGTCCCACGATGAGCTTTTTACTAGAAATCTATCAACATTTAAGATAGGATATGTTACATAAATTAACATCATAAATTAATATAATTTTCATTAAGGTAGTAAAAAGCTGGGAGTTTATATTTAAAAAAAAAATGTTTTTGAACTTCAAGTATACAGGCAACCTTCTAGGCACATATTTTATTACTTTTAATTTATTTTTTATGAAAAAGGACGCTAAAAGATTAAAAAAATTGAAATATGTCATTAAAAACAGTAGAACTAAAGTAAAATGTACCCCTAAATTTAATCATAAAATTAAAAAATACAGTAATTCCATTTAAAATAAGAAAGTTAGGATTACCTTCCGGTTAAACCTAAAGTGGCATGTTATTGCCAATATTTTATTGAGCGCATATCGGAATACCTCTTTTATATCGAATTTCGTGAAATAATGTCATATAGTTTTTAGAATACAGATAACGTAAATTCGTCGTGGGACACACTGTACATATTTATATTCGGAAAATTTCTATGAATATGTAAACCAGTAAGGCGCAACTCATCATGTCGTGTGGTGTATCGGTGTAGTCTACTCGTAGGCGTAGGAGTTAAACACACGTACGCCTAATTAACATTTGCATTTCAAATTTGAAATTTGCTCGTTTTTCATATGTGTTCGTAAATCGACTTCTATCCATATACGGCTAAAATTACAGCGACATTTATAGTTTTAGAGATTAGTACAGTGTAAATAATACTATGAATGTAAGTTAATTTATATTGTTCAATAAATATATATTTGTTACAAAAAATTCTTACAATTTATGAAATGAAATATTTACATTTTAGATAAAAACGTCTATTTAGTTAAACTTGAATTACATTATACTTTTTTCTTCTAGATTCATACTAGGTTTCTAATTCAAGTTTCGTTCAAGTACAAATAGTCAGTTCTAGTATAATGTAAATCAGATTTTTGCATCCAAGTTTCTTTCGAGTTTCCTAGTATAGAAATATACAACATGCTCTATTTTCCTATTCAAGTTTCATACTAGATACATTATACGCATGCGCACGCAATTGTACCTACCTTATAGGTATCCATTTTTGTTTAAATGTGTTTTTCAGTATCTGTCAAATTAAGTACTTTATATCAAAGAAACTTGACAACACACGACCGATTGTGAAAAAAAGTATGGAAATTAAACAAAACTTGAACGAAAATTGAACTAGAAATTTAGTATGAATCTAGACGAAAAAAGTATAATGTAATTCAAGCTTTAGATAATATTAATGCAATTGTAACTATTATTTGAAAATTACAAATAAAATACATGAAATAAATAAATATCATACGAACAAGATCATATACAATCGAAAAATATATTTCTGACAATTCTATCGCAAAAATTTTCACAGGAAAAACTAAATTCGAAAAGCACACATAATCGGTTTATATGCCTCGTGTATGTCCGTGTGTGTGTCATCCGGGATATTTTCCCAGCCAGTTTCCCCGAAACTGTCGGTGGAGTAAATTCTCAGGTGAATGAATCCCAACTTCCAGAAATTTTTTCCGCTCTGATTCAAACTGTGTATGTATGTGTGTTTACTCTTTGAACTCTAACCTAACAAACGCTGTGCTTTGTGCTATTCAACAAGGGAAAAAACCACCTCCTCCTCCTTCTCCCCCACCCTATAACATAGGGGTGGAATTTTTCACACTTCATCATCATATACAGATATTTCGTTTAGTGATAAATATCGAAAAATATTTTTCGCTCTATTTTGTTAACAGGATATTGCACTGTTTCGATTTAAATTGATAGGTTTTTGATTTGGAAATTTGTTCGGAAATTGGTTTACAATTGAGAAACAAATGGTTTTCAATAATTTAAAGTAAAGCTCATAATTAAAGATCTGTTTAGTAATTCGTAGATAAATAAATACATTTTTGTATTTTATAATAGTATATTTTTAAACAAGCATTTTATGATTGTTATTAGTCACAAAGTAAATCGTCTGAATAAATTATAGCAATAATACAACAATATACTTTTCTGGATTTTTCGATTTTTTGAAAGTGTCCTCCTTAATTAAAAGAAAAAAAAAACATTGCAATCTATAAAATAAAACTAATGAGCGTTGAGTATCATCGAAACGGTAATTATAAATAAATTTTAATACAGAACTTAGACTTAAAGCAATTTTATTTTATATAATAAGTTATGAAAAACTTTTTGCTGTTATATTGCTATCTAATTCCAAAGATTAGTAAAATTATTGTCATAAAATCAAAATTTGATGGCCAAAAAATAACATATAACAAAAAAACATTAACTAGATACAAGCACCAATAATATTAATATAAATCTGTATTCATAATTTTAAAACTAAATATATTCTACAGTTAAAATATAACATAGGTACCATTCATATTTTGGTATAGTTATAGAACAGCCTCCCGTTTTTGCGGTAGGTACGCGAGTTGAAAAACCAGTGACTGTCAAACTATTCGACAAGACAAAATATGATTTTAAATGTGTTTTAACGGTTTTTAAACAACAAACTCCTACCTGAAACCTACCTACCTAACCTACCCTAACCTACCGGATTTCTTAACATAACATAACATAAGGAACAATCACACTTCCTAACATGATATAAGTTTTAACGGACAAAATTGTCAAAATTACTAATGAAACTATTTGAGATTCACTGGTTTTTACACATGGGGCATGCGCATTCCGATGTTCACGCATGCGCAAATTTGGCTTTTTTAAAATTTGTGAAACGGGAGGCTATGCTAAAGTTCAGCCCATATTTTTACAACTAAAAAACGAAAAAATATATAACCCACATAACATAGAATTTAAAGCGTCATTTTAAATTCAATTAATTTTTAATTTAATTACGTTCCCTCCCTCCCACCCTTCCAACAACAAAAAACTAAATCAAAGTACACATCGCATAAAGCCTAGAACACATCATAAAACAAATGCCTACTATCCATTGCATCCGGCTTGCGAAAATAGTTCCGGCGTTTGGCCGTAAGTTCGGCGCCACCTACAACGACAATTAAGCGCGCACTGTGAGCTTTTCGGTGCTGCTTTTCATCCGATCAATACGCGTCGTCCGTTCAACGTTAGAGGGCGTCGGGTGTGTATACCGACGACGTTCGACGAGCAACGTTCATGCTACACTCTAAAAAATTTATGTAATTTTAACCACAAACCATGAGACACTATGATGCCCAGTATTTCTTAATAGAATTACTCAACTGCTGTTAATATTAAGATAATTGTTTAAAAATAATAATATTTAAATAAACATTATGTAATATGATTATTACCAACAGGATGGAAAAGTACATATGTATGTAATAGGACAGTCTCTTTTAGTAAATGTACAAAACTTCAGTAAATTTGCTGTCAGGAATTTTCCATAAATAGCTAAAATTTGTTTAGTTTTGAAATATTATTTTTGGTATAATTAAATAAATAGATGATGTATTTTGAAATGAATGAATTACACTTAAAATATTTTATTAGTATTATTACATAAAAATATATACTTGAGTCTCATTATTTTGATGATTTATTACAGATATTAATATGCAAGCTATAATTTTACATAAATAAAGTTTATAGCAACAATATATAATTCTACATTAAGTAATGCATGTGTAATTTGCAAAAAATAAGCAATTTTATATACTTATTACTTACTTTATGTGATTATTATGAATTATATTAAAAATTACAGAATTTTTAAGGTAGAAGTACAGAATATTTATAGTAAAATAAAATTACAGATTTTTATAGTAACATTTTATTACTATTTTCGTGTAATTTCGCTAAATATTTTTAACAGTGTACGCTATGCTAAGCTACTCGTATATGACGTTAAGCCTACGGCTAAGCTTTATCATTTGATCATATTACAGGTAGTTAATTAATTGTTTAGAAATGAAATGCACGGATTGGCGCTAATTTACGTAAACTAACCCTGAAATTAACAACGAAACGCTGCGTTGTAGGTCGCGGTGCTGATGATGATGATAACGTGAGTTTAGATTAAAATCAAAACGGTAATTTACTTAATCCTTCACCTGCAGTGCATAGTACAGTGTTGATATATTCTTATCTAATGCTTACTTCACACGATACATTTCTCTATACAAAAATCTAAACAATATGTATGTAATTCTCGACATGAAAACCTGTGCCTTTGTTATAAATATTATACATAATTATATATACACGATAGAAATTTTCCGAACTAAGCTAAGATCTACATCATAATACATATTAATCTGTCATATCAGTAGTGAGAAGAAGAAGATAATCGCTACGTATGTCTGACAAAATCACATACACTTAGTTTTCCGAAAGGACAAATTTTCATGGCAAGAACTATACTAATATTTTTGGCCTGTACTTTGTGAAACTTCATATTGAAATAAAAATACAAAACTTTAGAAACTTTGATGAAAATTCATTTTAATATTGTCATTATCAAACTGTGTTTTATAATGATAATGTTTGTCGAAATAATTAAGTTATTAAAGTTTTTTATTTTTATTTCAATTTTATATACAATAATATATTATGTTACGAAGAGGCGACTGATTTCGGGATAGTGGAAAGAGTTTGTGTCACACTCTTTTGGGTACATGGCGTGATTGTGTATGTATGTATGTATGTACGAAGAGTTGAAAGCGATGATATTAATTCCAATATATTAACGTCATATACGAGTAGCTTAGCATAGCATATACTGTAAAAAAATATTGCGAAATTACAATAAAAATCTGTAATTTCGTTTTACTATAAATATTCTGTACTTCTACCTTAAAAATTCTGTAATTTTTAATATAATTCATGATAATCACATAAAGTAAGTAAAAATTACCTAAGAAGTATGTAAAATTGCTTATTTTTTGCAAATTACATCATATACTTAATGTAGAATTACATATTGTTGATATAACTTCTTAAATTATTCCATATAATTCAAATAAAGGTATAAACTAAATTTATCAACATTTACCGAGTTGATACTTATTTAAATTGATTGCGTTACTGAGTGGTTTAGTCCTTTTGGATTTACTTGCGTAATTTTGATTCGGTTTGAAACAGTTTACGCCCGACTTATTCTTGATGGTACTTTGAGAAGACGCAAGATAAATTTGTGGTTTTCACTAAGAGGCCACTTTAGTCTTAACTTCATTTACAACACGACGGAGAATAAATTCTCTCTCTCCTTGAATTACGAAAGGAAATGTATCGTTAACAATTGCAAATTTTCATAGTTTGATTCTTATTAATTACTAGTGATGTATGAAGAGTGTGAAATTGGAAAAATATCGTTGCAAAAATTAATGTTAGTCAGTTAAAAATCTTGAGCGAATGTCAAATGATCTAATGATATGTGAGTGATATTGAACGTATACATCTATTTTCGATGAGTAGTTGCAATAGTATGATTGAAAGAGTGGCTTGCGTGAGCGAAAGTTTCCAAGTAGTAGAAATAGAAGAGCATGTATTTCTAGGTATCATGAATGTAGATGAAGCTAGAGTTGCTTTTCTGGATAGGAATGTTTGCTGGAAATTAATTTCTGCGTAATGGAAAAAGTTTGTGCCATGTAAAAATAATAACAAAGTAATAACAACGTAACATAAAATTCATTAAACTAATTCATCATTGATTTAATTTAAATGATCATTTTGTACACAATTTTACCATTAAAAATAAATGCGATATAACGAGAACTTATCTCACGTGAAAAATCAGAAAGAGTTGCATTGCAAAAAATTTAATTTTAGCCTTAGTAACTAAAATGCATGCAATAATTCAAACTATGAAATAAATAACACTCATTTGCAGTTAAATATTTTTGTACGTTTCTCACATTGTTGAAATTTGTTTTTAATGAATCATGACATTTTTCAATAGTTATTTCCATTGCTACAAATATAAATATTTTAATAGTAGATTTTTTAGATAACAATTCTTAATTGACAACCAACGATACAGTAGTGATGTGTGGGTTTCATAAATAATAAATTTTATATTTTTATACAATTACAAAATTTGTCATTTATATATATATATATATATATATATATATATATAAATAAAAAAATGTTCTTTTGATATATTTAATTTGTAAACAGTGTCTTGAAAATTTCAGATTAAAATAAACTACATACTTTAATAATTTTTAAAAGATTAAAACAAAAAAAATGTGACATATTTAAAACATTTGTTTATATTTTCTTATAAAATATAAATGCAAAGTGAATGAGATCGGTATTCAAATAAATATCATAATCGAATGATCATTGAAATGATTCGAAATAAATAAATCAATCAGTGTGACTAGTAACTAATTTAAATAAAATTTGGTTTTCTTTAATTAATGATTTTTATAATTTAGTTACTTATTTTATTACCTTTATTTTGTATATCTTTTCCTGATGATGATTTACGTCGAAACGTCGTTTTTTAATTAAAATTTATACGTAAATTAATTCCTAAAATCATTTTATTTTAATAAAATGGGTTCTGAAATATTTTTTAACTATGTGAACCTCATTTAAGTTTTGTGTAATACCGATGTATGAACAAATAAGCCACTTTAAAACGTGTCTCACTACAAGTCTCTATACTTAATATTAAAAATATGAAATATATTTTTTCGCTACAATTATTGTAGGTATCTAGTTATAGTTGAAACAAAATGCAATCATTTTGGAGTGTTCTCAAGAATTTAGCATAATTCCGATAAAATGCAAATTTGTATTTTCTCTATAGTATATAGTATGAGTAGACAAATAATACATTATTTATATATTCTTTCATTCGCTGTTCGTATATAGTTTTGGAAGCGTGCAACACCAGAATGAATGTTTGCATATTATTCGAAAATAAGACCAACTTGAAATCAACTTGAGATGATGAAGTTGCTAGATTTTCAACGAGATAGAAATGCATTTCTAATATACAAACTAGGAATGACGAGATATGCAATTTCGAAAGACGCATTTCCTACAAACTTATTTATGTATTATTTTATTTTGAGACAATGTTTTACATATATCATGAATTGTAAACAGTATTATAAAGTAAAATAAAACGGCTTTAGGTTTAAGTTCTGTGTTAATATTTATTAATAATTGACCTACTCAACGTAAACAAAACAAAAATGTATGATCTATAATTACTTATTTGTTACCTAGTAACTTGTTTCTTTTTTTTTTGTTACTTACTATAAATATAATTTGTATCAGTTTTCCTGAAAAATGCGGACGTTATGTTTGTCAAAACGTCGATTATTAATAAATATAAATACAGAACTTTAACCTAAAGTCGTTTTATTTTATATAATAAGTTCTGAAAGATTTTTTTACTATGTTAGTATTATATGGTATGTGGAAAACCAAAATTAGTTTTTATTCATATAGAGAAAGAGTTCATTATGTTACTAATTCAATAATATATATTATTATACGGCAGTTACTATATATACCACTGGTGGTAGAACCAAACATATCTACAATGTTACTAAATAAATATTAAAAATTTTAATTTCAGTTAAAAGCTAGTTATGGAATTCACAAGACCAAAAAAAGATTGGGAACCGCTGTTGTAGAGTACAGATTATATAAACCAAAATATATGTTTATAAAAATAATTTATTATAAATAATACTACTAATAATTTAGCAATTTATTCCCGATTGATAATTCCTAAAAATTCCTTTACAAATCAATCAAGTAGTAAACATCAGAAAAAGCTAATTGGCCAAATTATAATCAGCGAGCAAAATTCAGTGAATCTTCTTCAAAAGCATGTGTATAGTCCAATCTCGGTTGTTGGTCATAATTGCGGCTGACCTTTCGCTGCCTGGCGACTTTCAACTCTTAAACTAGGTGACCTTTTACGACCCCCTCCATTTCTCTCTCTCTCTCTCTCCCTCTCTCGATAACCCTGATCTACTCATGTCAAGCGGGTGCACGCTACTGATTTAGTCACCTGGTTGCTTATGTTATAAATAGACATATTGTAAATTTGGTATAGATATTTTTTTGCTTTGAACTACATAAACGCACAATCATACCATGTACCACATAAGTATGTGGCACAAACTCTTTCTATTTAAACAGAAATAAGTTTCGGCCGAACATTCCTATCCAGACAAGCAACTTGCACCACACATTTCTATTCAGTCAAGTAGCACTTGTTTCATCCACGTTCTTCATTTCTTCTATTTCTAGTACTTGGAAACACTCTCTCAATCATACCATTCCCAAATCGTTTCAATTAACCATGCTGGTTCTGTTGACCTTAATTTTTTACTGTTTCATTCCCAGGTTTTCGGACAGAGTTGCAATATCTCGGGGCTGGAAAAGAGTGAGTTCGACAGGGGACCTTGTACTGTTTCCGGTTCGTGTGAGAAAAGGGCATGCGCCCTGAATAACTGATTTTTAGCTTCGCTTTGGCAGCATCAAGGCAATCATGCTGATTTCTCCCACAATCGATAAAAATTTATTTAGGTTACAACTTGGTTTATGCCGCTAGCTAGGTAGAATGGAACGTATTTTTACTTCAATTTTCAAATAAAATGTCATGTCAGAAAAATTTGAAAATTTGAAAATTATTGCTTTAATTGTGTCACTACTTATTAATCTAGTAATTATTTAATTCTTTTGTTAAAAATTATTTAAATAAATTACCATATTGCAAAAACAGATAAACAAATTTATAGATTACGTCTGTAATCGATTAATGGGGAAAATTTACATTAATAAAATTATAGGAGTATTATTTATCTATACACTAAAAAATCTTTTGCGAAAATTATTATCGGATAAATAATATAGCCATAATAAATTTTTAAAAACTTTAATAATTTTTTTCTCGGAAAGTTGGCGTCATTAGTCAAAATAGTAAAAATTAATTAAAATCCTTAATTAATAATCTACTGATACATACTCAAAATACCTAGTGGTTAAAGTTAATCATCTTTCACAACAATTCAGAAAAAAATCTTATTATTATTATATAACTTTTGCATACACACGTGTACACCGTTTATGAATAATTTATTAGTAAAAATAGGTATATGTATGTAACGTAAATAATACATGAATGTATGAAATTTATTTGAGCAGAAAAATTCATATTTCATGTAACACTTGTTACACGCATTTATGGAAATTGGCAAAGTAAGTAATAACGATCAAGAAATATGCGAAAGAGAAACACTATGCGTTTGTAACATAAATATAGTACTTCTGTTTAATGTGATGTAAATAAAGTGTATTTTAAAAACAATATAATTTTATTAAAATAAAACTGCTTTAGTTTAGAACGCTCGATGAAAAAATCATATATGTCACTCTGCATAGAAAACTCATTTTATGTTAATCATTACAAATAGTCATCGCTTTTAACTTCTCGTAACATAATATACTATTATTTTAATCAAATTATTATTAAAATAATAATTTTAAAACTCAAATCGTTAACTAAAAGAAAACGTCGTGAAACAATTTACCATCAAAGCCGTTGAAAGAGTTGCTAGATTCGATATCGTTTCGACAGTTAAGTCTATAGGGTAAAGGGTCAAGGAAATATAAATTCAACCCTCACCGATCACTGCCCTAGCCTATCGCAAAATCCCCACCTTGACAGTTATTTAAGCGGCGGAGTAACGCCGTGACGCCACAGCACAAACAAAGAAACGGGAGCGTCCCGACGGATGCGCGACGCGACGTCTTACCAGGGTTAACACAACAAGCGTCGAATCGACGTGCATCGATCAAAAGATTCACACCGTTGTAAATTTCTTGCTATTATATATAGAAGGGGTGTGGAAACTTTTTACATCGGAGATCACATGGGTCTAATGCATCTCTGATGGCAAAAAAAAGCTAAATTTTAAATGTTATTGTCACACAAAAATACTACAGATTTAATTTGACATCTTCGATGGTTGTATTAAAAACTATTAAATTAATTTAAATTAATTAATAATTGCATTGTTTATTTTCGCTTGAATTTGAATATTTAAAATGTGTTAAGAAGTGCAAGAAATGCAATTGTACACCGCCAGATTTGTAATTGTGTATTCGACCAAAGATACATTTATTCACATACAAATTATGTAATAAATTATATATATATATATATATATATATATATATATATATATATATATATATATACTATTCTACAAACTGTTAGTAAGATTAACGTTACTTGGTACATATTTTTATTTATTTTTAGTTTAGTCTTGTTTAGAACGCTTAAAGAAAAAATAGCATATATCATTCGAAACAAAAAGCTCTTTTTATGTTTTGCCTAGATTTCTCAGCCTCACCTCTGCCTCGGTCGCAAGTATCTGGGCTCAACATAATAAAGATCGCATTCTGCTTCTCTTAACATAATATAATATTTTTCTATATGATTACAAACTTTTGAGCGGACACTGTATACACACTATATTCAGAAAAAGAAGAAAAAGAAAAGAATAAATTACAAAAATACGTGCATAATTATTTTTAATCATTAATAACTATTTCACATCTTTGCTAATTAAAATCTAGCTATGTAATAAGAATGACCCGATTTTACATTAGTATTGTTTAAACACTTCATAAGTTAACCAATTTGTCAATTTTCCAACTGACAAATTAATGAGACTTTTCGAAGACCAGTTACCTAGTTAACAATGCTTTGAGGCAATAGGGCCTTAATCTGGTTATATTGCTTAAAAAATTCTATATATGTTATTCATTGGTATTTTATCTAGCAGGAATTGTATAGCTGGGCTGTGACAGCTAAAAATAGCACATAATATCGTGTCAGTAAGGCGTCCAATAATGTTATATCGATATACCAAAACTATTCTAGCTACTATTTACAAACACATCTATTACGCTTTATTTCTAAAGCTTCTATAGGTCTCATCGCTTCCTATCATGTTTAAACTTAAGGGGGGAAAGAGACACCACTTTGAGCCATAGACAAAGTTCGGGAATTTTTTCATGGAAAAATAATAAATAAAATGTTTCGAGCTTTTTGTATGTCATTAGAGTATATTTAAACTACGTTTTCGAATTTTTATGTAAACTTTTTTTCAAATTGTGACGTCACAATTTTGAGGTCGTTGAAATAGATTATAAATAAATATTAATACAGAATTTTAACCTAAAGCAGTTTTATTTTAATATGTATATAAATTCATAATAATAATTAAAAATAACACAGTATTTTAAAACATGATATATTAACATTTAAAACTCAATAAACAAAATATAAAATTTAAAATTTCAAACCCCACAAATCCCATAACAAAACAAATGTTATTATAAATAAACCGACTGTCCGCAAATTAACAATGTACAATTAAAAATGCACAAACAAAACACTGTCACAAACAAAACAAAAAAAAACAGGAAAAATTGTCCCCATGAGGATTAGCGCTAATTTAAAAAAATAATAATGTCAACCGTATTTTGTTTTAATCTCGGTAGAAAAATCGTAAAATAAATAAACATGGAGCGCGTTAAAATTTGTTTAATTATCTGGTAAATGCGATTAATATGCTAATTTAAATTTTTATATTTTTGTTTATTAATTTTACATACATACACAATCACGCCATGTATCCAAAAGAGTGTGGCACAAACTCTTTTCACTATCCTTAAATCAGCTTTCTCCAAACATCTAGACAAGCAACTTTAGCTTCATCCACATTCATAATACTTCTATTTCTGCTACTTGAAAACTTTCTCTCACGCAAGTCACTCTCTCAATTATACCACTTCAACTACTCATAGGATGTCCACGCAAACGTATACCCTTCAAAATCATTCATATATTTTTTTTTAACGAAACCGTTCATTAGACATTCGCTCAAGATGACCGAAACGCACCTTAACTGACTAACACCGGAAATTTTTAATTAATGGAAACCAAATTTGATTTAAATCAGTCCCTTCATAGTGATTGATGTTATCTTTTTGTTTACAGATTTCTATTATTTCTCTTATCAAACGATATTAACAAAAAAATGCTATCACTTATCAAGAAAAAAAATTGGTTTCATATACGTTATAAAAGTTGCAGTAACAGAATAATTTCTCGTATTCGTTCTTAATAAATATTGAAAACAAATGACAGTAGTATCAGTATAAATGTTCATGCAATAAGATCGTCATAGAATTTCTATTATTGGAATAGTTAATCAATAATAAAATCAATAAATTTACTGAAATTTTATTATTTCGAAATTACATATAGAGGTTTATGTACTATCAATAACTTGCATATCATTTTATTTTATTGTTATACAGAGTGATTCAAAACGAGTGTACGAAACTTTAACAGTTAACAGTGGGGGGTTTAATAATTCAATTTTATTCTTAATATAATTAAATTAAACAATTAAATATAGAGTAAAATATATGTCAGGGGTGCAAAAGGGTAACTTTACAAATCGTATAGAAAAAAACTAATACCATCGATGGATAGCTCTTAAAAAAAGAAGGTATTCGTACATTTGCACTTCTGTTCTAGGATGATTTTTACCCCCTAAACCTTGACGGTTGCCGATAAAAAGTAAAAATGGTTAGTTTTTAGTGTTCTATTTGAAAACCGAAGTTCATTTAAATCGGCGATTAACATCTCAATATGAAGAAAATTTGCCATCTTAAGTTTTACAAAGATAGCAAATTATTACAATAGTAACAAAATTTGAAATTAAAAAAATTTGTTAAATGTTTCTGAACAAGGAAATAATACAAAACAATTAATTAATATGGAAAGTAGTTATATGCAATACACACACACACATACACATACAATATTAGTCTCATCTTCCTGGCGAGTTTGAATGATAGTACAAAGTCAATGGTGTGACGTCGAGCGTCTCGTCGGCTGTGTAACATAACTTTGAGTTTCCCAGCAGGCGTCTGTTCATTTTGTGTGGCGAGACTTCCGATCAATACTGCTAGTACTACTGGACTAACTCTTTCCCGACTTTCGACCCCCCTCCCCCCAACCCTTCCATTCACCCTTAGCATTTCCTCAAGCACCGTGTAACAAATTCTAGCTCATTTCATTGCTAACTTTCTATAGATATATAGATATTTATGTTCTTTCTAGTTTCTTTGTTATACGATGCGGTCGGTCTGGTTAGATAATTACTAGTTTGCTTCATATTGAATAGTTTGTGTTTTTGATATGGGTTAATGATGGTTACCGTTCTTTCGGTATGTTGTCAAATTGAAAATAAAATAATAATGCTAGACTGTAATCGAGTTGTTTAAATTATAATTTTTAGAAAACAAAAAACTAAGTTTAAAATTTAAAAAAAATATATATCGACTACATATTTTGAAATAATTTATTCTAACATAGTAAAAAATCTTTCAGAACTCATTTTATTGAAATAGTAAGACTTAGTTCTGTATTAATTTAATTAAAAATCGACGTTTCAACGTACTCTACCTGCATCATCATTAGGAAAAATGATACAAATGCCATATACTAGACTGCAAGAACATAAGACATCAATATATCTAAACCATCCAGATAAATGCGTTATAAAATCTTCATGATGTAAAATAAATTTGAATTAAATTAATACAGAACTAAATCCTAAAGCCTTTTTATTTTATTTCTTTTAAATTAAGTCATTGAAAATATTTAAAAATCTTTAATAAATGGTATAGAGATATCTTGTAAAGAGATTCATACATATAAATACATACATAATCACATATTTTTTCATAGTAAAAATCATATAATTTTTTCTATAATACAAATTTACTACATTTATTCTGTAAATTTCATAAAATTATTATGGAATTAAATTATTACATAAAATAAAACATATTTTTTTTTGGTATATTTTCACGAAAGATGCAACAGATAATATTATGTATTTTTCCATATTACTTGTGTAGCACTAAAATTATAATTATAATAGCATTTTTACAGAATAATTTAAGTAATATTACAGATAATATTCAGTAATATTATAGCTTCTGTAGAATTACATTTTATGTAAAATTACACAATATGACAAGGCATTTTTGTTACTATTGGCTTTTTATAGTAGAATTACAAAAAAAAAATTACAGTGTAGCAGAGTTGCTTGTCTGGATAAGAATGTTTGGAGAAAACTAATTTCAGAATAGTGGAATGTAGTTGTATGAATGTAAATTTCCTAATAAATAATTAAATAAAATATTGTTATTACTACGTTATACCAATTGCCTTTAAATTATCCTCCATAACTCCATCATATAACTAAATCATAAATTTCCTTGAGAAACATCCACCTACAAGAAAAACTTTTTCCATTTAATAAACATATATCCAAATATCCAATTTGCACAATAAATTCCCTTTTTAAATTATTATAGTATAATGCGCTCATCATTCACGGCTGAGAATATGAAATTTACACTCTTTAATAACTCGATAAAAACTTTCGTAACATTCATTCAACGTGTAGTATAGCTAAATTAACCCACCCTAGGTGGCTTATCAGTCGACACGGTTGAGGGGTGGATAGAAAAAAATTCCATTTAATTCCGAAGCAAAAGTTTATAAATAAACCTGGTGGGGTAGTACCGATGCATACCGGCGTCCCGGTGCCGACCGTCTACTTGTGACGCAACGCACGTCACGTGGTGCGCAGAACACGATGCGCATAAACAAATAACCCCCAATCCCACTATTGTTCAGGTTCACTGGGTAAAAGCACACGGGTCGATTTTTCTTGACAAGTTCTAAGATAACAGATACTTCTTCGTATTGAAGATTTTCTTATTCAAGTGGTGAAAAAAATGGTTGTTCTGCCACTATGATTTACACTGTAAAAAAAACTAATGTATATTTACATTAATAGTAGTGGTAAATTTATATTTTTTATTGAAATTTATAATTTTTTAATAAATTTGTAATATTTTACAAAAATATTGTAATACTACCATAATTATCAATGTAAATTTACATAGATTTTTTACAGTGTATGACTGGTACAGATAATTAATTTGTAAAACTAATGGCCGTATTCTCACCTTTTGTTTATGAAAAACTGCTTTTATTTTTTTGCTTTAAAATAATTTTTTACTTCTACCTCTTATCAAATATGAATAGTATTTCTATTTTTAATACATATTTTTATATCTAATATTATGAAATTCAACTAAACTAATTAAAATTGCTTAATAAGTAATTTTAAATAAACGTCAAAAGTACTTTTGAAAAAAGTACTTTTAAAAGTAAGGTGAGAATACGGGTCAATGTGTCTTTAAATTAAATGTTTACCATGAAAATATAGCATACTCCATATAGTAAAACTCATCAGAACTCATTATATTACAATAAAACAGCTTTAGATTGTAGTTCTGTATTAATATTTATTAATAATCGACATACGCAACGTACATTTTCATCAAGAAAAATAATACAAATGACATTTACAGTAAATAAACAGAACATAGAAACAAGTTACTAGATAACAAAATAAGTACCTAACTTATTTTTTTATGATGATTATTAATACAGAACTATAATCTAAAGCCGTTTTATTTTAATAACATAACTCAATTTAAATATGTTTGAAAAAATTATAACAATATATTATAAAATAATAAAAAAAATTCAGAATCTATTATGTAAAAATAAAAAAGCTTTAGGATTACTTACTGCATATATCTGATTTAAAAATCGACGTTTCGATATACTCTATATATATATATATATATATATATATATATATCATCAAAAAAAATTAATTAATAACACTATTCACGATTCTAATAAGCTTCATGCATTGTACAATTATAATTATAAATTATTCTTGTAAGTTTTTCAAAATTTTGTTTTAGAAAATATTTCTCCCATTATTATAAAAATAAGTAATACGCAATGTATAATCATCCAATTGAAATTAATTGTAAATTGAAAATTTGTCGTCGGAACAATTATAATAACAATTAAACTCAATTGTTTTTGTTTCCTCTTTATGCTAAATGTATAGGCTTTTCTTCCGTCTTATTATTCTGTGTTTCCTCTTCATATTTATCGCATATCTCTTCTTCTTCTTCTTCTTTAATATTTGATATTGCCATTTCATGAATAATATTATACGTTATATTTGCATTAAATTTTGCAATTTAAAAATATATATATATATCATTCTTATATTCTATCCCAGACGATAAAAATTATTATATTGTAACATTAAAATCTAAGATATTATTTTCTTGATATATTTCTTCAAGTGTATTAAAATATTAGTATTACGTTACTATATTGTTTATATAGATGGACGTTATTATGTACAATAATATACATTATTATACAAAGTTACAAATATGATAAGTTAATTGACAATTGCATTGTTTATTTTTGATTGAATTTGATTATTAAAAACGCGTGAAGAAGTGCACGAAATGCAATTAGCGCCATCTTCCACTTAGAAATAAATATTACAAAAACTTTACAATCAATTTTAATAATATTGTTACAAACTGTTGAACAAAATTGCCAAAAAAGAATCTATAAGTAATTTTTTTTCTTGCGAAACTAACTATGTTATATAACAATAGATAATTTCTTGTTTACGATGGGTAGTTAAAGTTAGTAATGTTTGTTGTTGAGCTTGAAGAAGCTTTATGAGCTTTTTACAGTGCAATAAACACCCATCGGACACTGCCAAAAGCTCTAGTTTTCGATGTAAAACGCGTTCGTCATATTTTTGTGTGCTATGTTGTAAAATGGCATTACTAAAATATAAAATACTTTTCAAATTTCTAAAAATAGACTTGTTTTTAAAGATAAAATTAGTGAATTATGTTACGAGGAACAGAAAGCAAACTTTATTGTATAGAGCTCAGATATTTACTTATATACACTCTATAAGTTCGGATAGAAAAAAAAAGCTAAAACCAAACCGAATAGAAGAATAATGAGTATGTACCGCTTCGCATTCGTCCGCCAAAACCTAATTTAATGAATGAAAACCCCAAAGCGATGTAACCACGCTTGAAGCTCTCGAGACGAAACGAATCCTTGAGAACGAATTAAAAATGTATGACGAACCATTTAAAGGACGAATGCACATACACACACACTCACAGGATAACGCGTTTCGGGAAACGATACGATGATGAAGAATAAAGAAAAACGAAGAATTTAAAAACCAACCGAGGAATTGATGCTATTAAAAGTCGACCGTTATCCAAGAGTGGTGAAGTTAAACTTTTTCATACAATTAGAATTATAACGTAAAAGTTGATGAAATTAAAAATAAATGCTGCGGTTTTTTTATTCTGGAAATATATTAACGTTGTGTATATTGTATTATGAGAATTATTAGGTAAAAGGTCGCTTGAGAGTTAAAAAAAAATTAATGGTTAAGTTTGTGAGAAATTCTTAAAGTTAAGTTTGCTTTTAAAACATAAAGTTGTAGTATTTCTACATTACGTATATTAATAATGTATTAAATTCAGTGCAATTAGCTTATTTTGACACAAATCTAGCACAAGGAAACACCAAGAAAATTATATTTATATATATATATATATATATATATATATATATATATATATATATATATATATAATTTATCTAATCTAATCATAATCATTAATTACACAACGAAGAACTTCTTAAATTAATTATTATAAAAATAATCCAACTACCTATCAGCAAATAGAAAATAATAATTTTTAATTTATCCAAAAATTAAGTAAATTTTTATTTAAAATTGAGCAAGTAAACTAGAGAATTAAAACTGTAAAAAAAAAACGCGTTAAAAAGGCAAAAGACTATGAAAAACGTTTGTCGCACAAGAAAGCTCATTTGCGCAAATGAAATTTTGCAAATGAAAACGTTTACGATGGTAACAAAGTTAATTGCGATGACATTATTTTTCCTCTTCCTGTTTCCGGTTATTATCACATGATATCATCGTTAAACTTTATAAAAGATATAATTAAAGATAGTATCTTAAACTAAAAATACTTATAATCATGTTGTTACAATAATGAAGCAGATATTGTAAAATCAAATTGTATATTATATAAGTATAATATATAATTCTATATTTATATATATACTTATATTTATATATGTATAAAAAATTATACAAAATTATATAATTATATTTTTGAACAGTGTTGCTAACTTTAAGTAAAAAATATAAAATTTCTATTTCTTAGAATTTATGTGATAATGTCAAAGTGATCTATATATACATGGTTTTTTAATTTGCCGACGTGTATTTAATAAAAACAACTTTATATAATCGTAGTAATAAGATCTATACAAATCTACGCTAGTGTATAAGGCCTCTAAATATATCTAGATTATGTTTTATCATTTGTATTATTATCTCTTTTCGTTTAAAAAAAAAAAAAAAAAAAAAAATTAAATCCCAACCAGCCTACACATATGACAATATTATTTGTGGAATTCGAGTGAGCTAAATTTCGGGAATTATATGTATATGCTTCACAATGGGAAGAATATAATTGAATTTTCGGAAAAGTAATATCCATTTCGCATGAATGGATAATTGTCTTTTAATATTGACAGATTATTGCTTTGATATTTCGATAAATTGTATATACAAAATTGATAAGTATCTATATTGATATTATCTATATTAAATTGAAAAATTAGTCGACTGTTAATATTTAATAAATAATTAGTAATTGACGGAATTCAGTCTTTTATTATTAACTACTAAGCCAATGTTTTGGCAATCACTATTGCCTTCTTCAGAGCTAACATATATCTACTTATGTAAACAAACATCACTTTATTACTGTAATGTTACAAATTGTGCAAGCTAAAATAGTACTGTACTTTCATTAAATAAAACGCGATACCGTTTTTTCAATCATCAAAAATCATTAAACAAAGAAATCGCTTATATAACCGCAAACACCTCAATTCATCCCTTTCCTTTGTATACCCTCAACCCTAAAAACGTATTCTCCCGCAATCAATCGTTATATTTCTAGGTCAGGGTGGTCCTTCTACCTTGAAGGTATCTTGCTTTAGGTACCACACCTAACATCTAAAACATGTAACGTTTCTTCAATGAATTTTGCCTGAATTGCTTATACCTTTCCCTGAAGCTATTTATATTCTATATACCCGGTTGTCGTAAATGTCTCATACAGTAGCGTAGGCAAGCGGGAAATAAGGGGGATAAATCCCCTCCCGAAATTCAAAAAAAAAAAAAAAACAAATTCAATAAAACACTAACTTTTGAAAATTAATTTACTTAAAATATTTTTTATGTACCTACATTTAATTTTATATTATTATGATGAACTAATTTCATTGTGTCCATATACATATAAAATATATTAAGTATATATTTGTATATTTTACTTACACATGCTATTTTTGTAAAAATTTTGTCTATGCTATTATCCGGGTTATTTTTGCAAATTAAAACAATATCGCCCCCCCCCCCCTGAAATATTTTCTCCGTACGTCACTGGTCGTAGATGTCTCATAGTCTCATGTTCCATAGTTCTCTTCTTCTTATTTTACTTGAAAGCAAATTCCTACGTTGTGTAGGTAGAGCTAAAGTCTTGAGATGGTATGTGACTGGAGCTATACAATGGAATGCGATCTAATGGGAATACTAATCATCACTATTAATTATTAGTATTGGTAATTTGAGATTATAATGGTATTCTATAGATATAGATTATGCCTGTTTTACAAGATGCAATTTTTGTGGGATTTTGTTCAGCAACAAAATCGTATAAGAAAATTGTATTGTGTAAAACTGGTTAACTATATAAAGGATTTTTTATAGAATATATAGTATCATATTGAATATAGAATTAAATTCTCTAAAATGATACGTAGATTTTTTTTGATATGTCTTTCTTCAAACAGTTATCATTTTCATAATTTTTTGATGTCTTTTTTCAAGCAGTTGCCATTTTCATAATTTTTTGAAATTCAAAAAAAAAAAAACCGCCGTATCATGGTAGATTTTTTATTTTCATTTTAGAATATTCTAATGAAACTTTTGTGTTATATTTTAAAACTTCCTGGGTTATTTTTTCTCCATGAAAAAAATTCCCAAACAAGCTTATTTTCAGAGCGCTCAGGGAGATAAAAAGTATATAATTTTAACAAAAAGTATAAAAGCCTAAAATATATTTGAATACATATTTGTATTTTTTACTGCTTTCATAAATCAAAGCAAGGCATTTTTTTACCTTTTCTATATATTTCATACATATTTTTACTGATTCATCTATTTCGAGAAATATTCACATAATGTACACTCATAAATAAAATCCACGAATTTCATTTATCATTATTTTTACTAATATTTTATTTCATATCTACAATGTATACGTTTCAGACGCAATTACCATAATCCAACCATAAGATACCGTAGTAAGCAAATATATATAAAACAAACAATGGTAAATAAATTTCCGAAATATAAAAATCGTATTACGAAATCAAATATATATTAGTGCGTTTTTCTATTCGCAGCACAATGATGACGAAGCATTTCCTGATTTTTACAACATGATGAAGCTGAACTTTTATTATGTATGTGTTTGTATGTGTGTTTATGTAACCTTGATGAACTAGATTTTATGTACACTAAACACGCCATTTGCAATTTTAATTCTCATGATGGATCAACGTGTTGGTGTGGTAACACTATGTTACTAAACTGTAAAAAAGTTGCCATTTTTACATAAAAACTATAGTAAAAAAAATTATATATTACTTCAGCGAAACCAATAGTTTAGATAAATTTTCTGTAAAAATAATGAAATTATGTAATTTTAAATAAACTAATTAATTTACCATATTATATATGTTTTTTTAACCGAAAAAGTAAGTAAACTTACGCCGTCTTGTGTTTGTTTCGTCTAATATACACTTTGAAAAATAATATATACTCTATCTAGCTTCTACTGGATTGATGGTCTTCGCTACCGAATCCATTTATGTTAAAAAAAAGTAAACTTACATAAAAACTAATAAGTGATTTAATTAACAATAAATAATTAAAAATATTTACATAATATTGTCCCGATATTCACATAAACTTTTATGTTAATACAATAAATATTTCACGAAATAATTAACTATTCTCAAACTTCTAAACCCCATTGTATGTATATTTTCTTATATATTTTTAATTTAGTTTATATATTAATAAAATATTAATAAAATTTCTTTAAAAATCTTATTAAATCTGTATAGTTATATAATCTTAAAATTGCATAAAATTTTTGAAAGTAATTCAGCACCCTCTTCTTTTAATGATTTACCATATTCTTCATATTAAAATTAAAAATAAATATGCTTTGGGTACAGTTTACTGAAAAGCGCTGATTATTACATTAAAGGGAGACACCATCCTGACACTTTCAAAAAAATCGATTATTTTTGCATTTTCTAGAAGTGTATAGTGTGTAGAATAATGTGTTAAAACAGTTCTTCGAAATTCGAACTTTTGGCGGAGTTACAATGATTAATATAGAGTTATGTCAGAGTAGGTAAAACGTACAAATCGAGCAGTAAAAACCTGACATCAAATTTTACACGCATCTCGGAAACTATTCATCCGATTTACTTCACTTTAAGACATAATTATATAGAATTGAATTCTATAAAATGATACTACTGTTATTTCTTTTATTTTAATTTTTTTTATGCGCTTTAAAAGTTAAAAAAAAAACAACTTTTCAAATCCTAAGTTTATAGTAGGTTTTTTATTTTAGTTTTACGATATTCTAATATATTGTATTATATTTTAGAACTTCTCGGTGGACGGGAAAAGTGGCCAATTTTTTTTTGTTTGACTGACAATGAGTCTGAAAAATCCACGCATGATGTCATAATTTGAAAACGTAGTACAAATATATCGTACTAACATATTTAAAAACCCGAAACATTTGTATTATTACATAAAAAAAAAATTCTCCAAATTTTGCCTATTTACAGAGCGTTCAGTAATGAGCGTTCATATATACGTAATCTGCTCGCAAAATCGAAAATTTTAAACTGTCCGTAAATAATTTGCAAGTAAACAATATTACTATATCCAATTCGAAAACACATAAATACATACATATTTGCTGAAATTACTGTTCTGACCTAAACCGATCACTAAGTTGGGTGGTACCTATTGGGGCTAAGCAGGATAAAATACACGAATTGGGTAAATAAGAAGAAAGAAGACTGATCTCGCCTCCCAGCTGTAGGCAAACATGAAAAGTGAGGAATTGGGTAAAACTGAGCTAGTTGGAAGAGTACGCCCAGACTAATGTAAACATTTACATATCAAATAACAATCTGTATGTGGCTGCTTTCGGTTCGAACCATTTCTCTCCCTCTGACAACCTAATAGAATACTTTAAGGTTTAGTGGGATTTTACGGGTTGTGAAAGCATCAGCAAATTTCTGGCGGAACAAAAAATTGCCTTAAAAGGTGAAATTTTTTGTCGACTCATTTATTTCTTTACTTTTCTGTTTAACAAATATTTTAATGGATCAGCATATTTTATACAAAGAATAGCAAAGTAATTGTAACAAAGTAAAAAATATTTCAGAACTCATTATTTAAAAATAAAATGGCTCTAGGTTTACGTTCTATATTAATATTTAATCGTATTAATAATAATCGACAAAAAATGATATAAATGACATTTATAGTAAATAGCAGAACATAGAAACATAGAAAATAGTCAATATACGAAATAATTCTTTCTTTAGTTAAAAAATTAAAAATTATTAAAAACAATATAAAACTATTCAAATAAGTATTATTATTTAAAAAAATTCATTTTAAATAAATTATTTGACATTATTCGTATTGCTGTAAATATATTTATAAAATCTTAGCAAATAATTATTAAATAGTAACGTGCTACTTTTAAAATATAATCAATGTAATTATTAAAAATAAAAAAATAATTCGGTAACTGGGAATCGAACATCAGATAGTTAAGACTCGAAACTCAGGCCGCTTAATATCTAAATGATTTTAATATTTATTTCTCGAATTATAACTCGAGAAAATAGTATATTACGTTACGAGGAGTAAAAACCGATGATGCTGTCGCCAGCAATGTATATAGCAACTAACTGTTTTATAGTAATGTACATTATTGTGTACTTGTAACATAATGACCTCTTTCAACATAGGCAATATGGTAATGTAATATTAATATTACGGATACGCTTAAAGAAAAAAGTATTTTGAATATTGTCGATTTTCCATTTTACCACACAAACACCGGGTATAATACGGTACTACCTTGTTTTAATAATAAACAATAGACTTCTAATTACCAAAATACAAACGTTATACCATTGATTGGTTATACTCAAAGCATGATTACCAACAGAAATGTTTTATAAATATATCTAATATATGGATTAATTAATTGGAAACTAACTTGGTTTTAATTTCGACTGATGTATTTAAAGGGTAAGGTCGAATTGAAAACTGTTTGTATAGTATAAATTATTTCATCAATTTATTTTCAGTATCAATTAAAGACTGTTACTAAAAATATGTTTTTATAAAAAACATTTAAAAAAAAATTAAATAAAATATCAAAATAATTTACATTTTATATTATTTTCTGTTTATATTCAAAGCTTTCTATATTTTCCTGTTTTTCTTTTAGTTTGTTATTCTCGAGTAAAATAAACAAGAACATAATATGTTTCTACCTTTTCAAAAAAATAAAACTCTGTGATATATAATAATAACATTAAACAAAAAAAGATCGCAAGTGTATCTGTGAAATTAATATAATAATATTTCATTGTTGAGATTTTTTTCCAAAAATTTCAAGTTTGAAAAAATTTCACTAATTTTCAATACATAATGTAACCACAATAAATTTTTAAAAAATAGTATTTTTTCTCGGAAAGTTGGCAATTTTAATTTTAATAAAACTATATAAATTATAACAAAGGTTAAAAATAAAATAAAAACCATAAATACTTGATTGTTTCACTATATATATTTTACTATACGTCTGATGATGACTGCGAAGACGAAACGATCGTTACGTATAGTAAAATATATATAGTGAAACAAACAAGTATTTGTGGTTTTTATTTTATTTTTAACCTTTGTTATAATTTAAAAATATGTTTCACCAAGAACCGACTACAAACTCAATCTTTTACTAAAATTATATAATTTATGTGGGCACTAAAAGAATCCTTTGTAAACATAATGAATTTTTAAAAACTTTAGTCAACTTTTGTCAACTTTAGTTGACAACACTGAAAAAAATAAATCAACATGCCCATCCTGAGCACGAACTGAACATACACTACTTAAAAACTCATAAACAGCTTATAAACTAACTTCAGATTCGTCATCTAGAAGCTATATGAAAGATACATATATTTTAATTTTTGAAAATGTTACAAACACAGTAACAAACACTATAAAACTTTTTCCTTGCAGTTTAAAGTGGCAGTAAAGTAAAACTCAAATAAGACATTTTAATTATATTTACTTACAAAAATTAAATATTTATCTTTTAATAACCATAATAAATTAAAAAGATTTTTAAGTAATCACTGTAATTTTTCCTAGGACCACACCTTTATAATGATATTAATTAAGTCAGGTAAGTAATTTCATTAAAATAAAGTTATTAAACAAATTAAAACGCTACGAAAATTTTAAATTAAAAAATTACCCCATATACGTAACAGGATTAATCACAAACATGTTATACAAAGAGTTTGTAGTGATTTACAAAATTAACCAATATATTCATTGCATGCATTCATTGACAATGCTTGTAAAAATTGTTAAAGAAACTATGGTCTGTATTCCCACTTCTTTTGTTTATAAAAAAGTGTTTATTTTTCACTTTAAAATAAATTTTTATTTCTACCTCTCTTCAAATATGAATAGTATTTCTATTTTTGATATATTTTTGAAATCTAATATTATAAAATTCGAATAAACAAATTCAAATTGCTTAATAAGTAATTTTAAATAAACGTCAAACCTAATTTTGGTAAAAATCACTTTTAAAAGTGAGATAAGAATATGAGCCTATATGTTCAACTTCTCGAACATATAGCCCCTATGTTCCATATTGGAAATACGGAAATTGATAACAATTAATTATGTAATCTCAAAAATCATTACCATCTATACCAGACCTATATCAGGGGTGGCCAACAAGTCTATCGCAATCGACCGGTCGATTGCAAAGCCAATTTTGGTCGATCGCTTAATAAGTGTTTTAAAAAATAAAAAATAATTTTGAACATATATTTTGCTTATCTACCCATAGCTCGCGGGAGTGCACCTGGTACTGAGAAACAGTGTATAAACATAGTATTTGATAGTATATATTTCACACTTCCCCTCCCCTCTTAGACTACACCTATGACAAAAAGTCGATCGCGATACATTTTTAAGATAAAAAATAGATCTTATGTACACAAAAGTTAGCCACCCAAGCCAACTTTTTGAACAAACACCTAAGTATACCGTATACATAAAAACAAAAAATAAATACAAAACCAATTCCAGTTTTAAAGCTAAACTAAACGCAAATCTAATTAAATAGCTCACTCTCGCGGTAAAAGAGTGGTTCTAGTATAAAGAACAGCTTACTAATTACACTGTGACGTATGTATATGTTTTATGAGCGGTTTCTCAGATGTGCCTCTACCTCTATTTTATCTTGCCCTTGTTTTGTCTCAAGGATACGGCAGAGATCCTTTGAGATGTACAAGACGGATTGTTTATGCTAGTAAAACAAAGAGATATACTTAGTGCTTTATGTAGTATATGAAGTTAAAAGATGACAGTACTGCTATGTCAGCCGAATTTCATTAAAAAAAAAAATTTGTATTATTTGTTTTTTGAAAATTATTATTATGGAACTTTTTGTTGCTTGTCTAAAAACTAAAATTGCACTAATCGTAGCCATAGACTAGTTATAGAGGGATATGGGTATTAAACGTAAAATTCAAAATATTTAATGTCAAAAACATGTGTTTTTAGGAAACGTAGTTAGTCAGACATGTATTGCTTATATTTTTAATTTATAAAAATTTATAAATAATAATGGTACGTGTCTTCTAAAATATAATTTCTAAATAATTTCAAATAGGTAACATACATATCTATAGAGAAAAAGAGAATAATATGTTTATATGTGTAATTTTAATTAAATTATATAAAAATACGTTGATGTTGATATAATTCGAATGATCATTCGATTATGCCTATTACAAAATAAACACGTTTTTTTGAATAAATTAGAAATTATAACTACAAAAATAATTGTTTTGTATTTATAACTCTTTTCAAATTATTTTTTTCAAAATTTTTACAAATGCAATAAGTTTAACTGAAATATTTTTCTTGTTTAAATTGACCTGTACCAGAAGTGATATCAGTGCTTCCGGCTAGTGCATTTTTCGTTTTTGGTCAAGCACTAAAAAGGACTGTAATTATGGTTTTCAAAAATCAAATCATAATTTTTTTCCCATATAATGTACACGCGAATACTATATATATATATATATATATATATATATATATATATATATATATAATACAAACACACAGACTTATGCCTTTAGCAAAAAATCAATTTTTTTATAAAATTGGCGCCTCCACCAAAAAATTCCAACTGCAAATGAATAAATGTTTTCGAGAAAAATTCTTTGTAGATTTAATTTTTTTATATACTTAATAAATTTCTTAAGAAAATCTGATAAAAATTAGCTTAAAAAATATTACTTTTACTAAAAATGTATTTAGATAAAACTAAAGTCTTTTGTAACGGCAACCAGATCAATAAAATATATTGAAGTTGAAGTAGGTTAGTTCATATTTTTAACGTTCTTTTATAAGAGACGAGAAAATGTTCAAAAATACGCTGTTAAGTACAAGTCACATCAGATTTACTAATATATTCAAGTTAAATTCTTGAAAATAAATGTCTACAATTAAAGTTTAATACTCAAATACTGTAAAACATAATTCGAAAATATAACAAACAGTTTGACGGCAATTCAGAAACTGATTTCCTACAAAACAAATACTATTGGTTTCTAATAACAATTGATAATAGAGAATACAGTAGACCTAGTTTCAAACGAAACAAACTTTATAACCGAAACATAGTTTTCTACTTCCTTTGGAAATCTTAGCATAGCAAACTAAATATAAGTAAGTATACCCGATCAGTGGCGTGCAGCAACGCGAAATTAGGGAGATAAATCCACTATCAAAAATTTGAAAAAAACTAAATAAATAAGTAAAACACTAACATTTAAATACAAAATTTCGTGTAAATTAAATTAAATTGTTGACTGAAATATACTTTAAGGCGGTATTCCGGTCTGTAGTTGTTTTTCAACATTTTTTTTGAGAACTTTTACAACAAAAACAGTACAAAAAACAATTAACCATTAAAAAGTGTATTTTGAAATATTCTTTTTCAAAAAAGTCAAATTTTCACTTAAAAAAATGGCGTCAAAGTTATCAGGTCAAAATTCAGATTTGCTAATGGTGGCAAATAATTCTCGTGTTCTACATTTTTATTATTAGTACATGTAACACATGTAAACAAAAACACAAAAGCGCTAAACAAACAAAAAACGGGTCAATTTGAAGCACTTTTTCTTATGAAGGCCGCCATCTCAAAAATAAATGTAAAAATTATACATTTTTTAAGTTCCAACGAAGGGTACATGTGTTACAAGTCTAGTTTAGTTTTATTCACTTTATTTATTATTTTTGCAAATTAAAACAATATCCCTCTCTGAAATATATTTCTGCGTACGCCATTGTACCCAACATAACAAAGCAATATTCCCGTAGCCGACATGTTTACATCGCCATCTCGGAGAGATAGATTGAGTTACACTCTCTCGCTCTGGCATCAAACTGTCTCATCTTCTCTAGTTTATACAATCGTCTATTTCCTATAAGCGAAGCAATGTATTTACTCCTCTCTTTGCGCGAGAAACAAGCTCTCGCATCGGAAGGAAGGATTAGAGAAACGCATGAGCAGTCGGACTTATACAGTGAGCTTAAAACAAGCGGAAGCAGGAAACCACAATGCAGCGCAGCAGGAATAAAATTGTAACAATTTATTTTATTGGCCTACAAGTTTGACAAATTTCACGTGTTAATAAAAACGTGAAATAAAAGCGCAAGTAATAGGATGTATCATCCGTATTGTAGAATAAAAAAAAAACTGTTTTGATATATGGTACTTGAACAGTGTTGGATTGTGAGCATAAAGAAAACACACTTCAACACTTGAAAACCTACTTGGTGGATTTTTGTTCTTTGTTTGACGAAAAAAACAGAAAGATAAAAACTTATAATGTATATATATCTGGTTGGAAAAAATACAGTCATTCTAGTGATATGGTCAATTTTTGATAAAACATATCAAATTTGAGGAAAAAATGTAAGAATTTATTTAAAACCGATAAAAGTCAATAAACTATACTGATGAGAAATTATCTTTTAATCAGAGCTTCGAACCGTTATATTTTTCGGTTCGGTTCAATTAACAAAATATATATTTCGATTTTCGTTCCGGCAAAATAACGGTTATTTTCGGTTTTCGGTTCAGTTCCGAGTGATTAATTTTAAAATTTATTTGTAAATTATATACATTATTTTCCAGCTCGCGAGATAAAATGTATTGTTATAAAAATATGTGCTGCAATATTTTAGATTTGAATAAACAAATCTTTCAAAATTCGTATTAAAATAAAAAAAGCTTTAAGTTTAAGTTCTGTTTCATTTTATATTAAAATTCAATGTTTCGATATACTATACGTATATCATCATCAGAAATAAATATATATATATATATACATTAATTTATGTAATTTGTATATATTTTTTCCTGATGATTTATATAAAATATATATATATACAGAACTTAAAAACTAAAGCATTTTTATTTTATTTAAATATATAAAATTTAGAATAAAAAAGATTTAAAATTAAGTTCTGTATATATTTTATTGAAAAACCGACGTTTACAAATAATATAAATAATAAATAAAAAAAAAACATAGAAACAAGTTACTTTGTCATCTAGTAACTTGTTTCTATGTTTTATTTGTTGATTATTTATGTCATTTGTATATTTTTTTCTTGATGTGATATAAGCAAAGTATACCGAAATGTCGGTTTTTAAATAAAAAATTATACAGAACTTAATTCTAAAACATTTCGATTTTAATATAATGAGTTCTAAAAGATTTTTAATGTTATATAAAATTGAATAAAATAAAAACTTTCAAAAATATGGTAATAAAAAAAAAATGAAAATTTCTTTTGAATATATTATTTAAAAATAATTAAAATTGGTTATAAGATTGCAATCGGAAACAGCATGTACAAATCCATAGCAGAGTAGCATACAGTATGCAAAGACAGGAAAAGTGTGACATTTTTAAAAAATGCAAAGTGCAACAGAAACAGAATAATAACCAAATCAATCAGTGCAATCAGATAAAAGAACAGTTTTAGAAGGAAGAAAATGAGCGGGTGGTATTATTTAAAATAATGATTGTTAAAAATCAAAAAAGAAAACGTACTGGGAGTGTTCTTGATCAGACGAATCCTGATGCTGTATGTTTCGTTGTTCTCTTTCCGGGGACGGTTGTGACCCGGACCGCCTCAGTCGCCATATGGCGTGCCGGGCCGCTACGAGCCGCGCCAAGCCGTATCGCGCCACCGTGACGCGCGCGAGCCAACTTTTTCGGGCGGCTAGAGAGATTAGCCCTCCTGCGTGTGTCTGTGTCTCGGTTAGGTTAGGTTACCAAGTTTCTCTCGCTTTTTCGATTTGATTTCGATTTCGTGGTGGATTTTTGGACGGAACGAAATGAAAAACGGAGCGCTTTGCTGCGCCAACACCGTCTGAACTGGTGGAGCAGGCCGCTAGCTATGGCAACTCCGCATGGCACACGCGCATTGTGGGTTGCTGCCCCCACCAAGCGAACTTTGCCGGAGAGAGAACCTGCCTACTTTTTTAAGTAGTATGCTGTACGGTACTAGGGTTTACAATGTAATATTGCTTGCCCCGTGTTTGTTTTTTCTTGTGGGTTACAAAAATAGATGTTTTTATTTTTATTTCAGTTACAAGTAGTAAACAAAATCCCAAACGTATTATAAATAATTGATTAAATTCCTGCCAAAAATTTCCAGTTGCACATAACTTTCACTGATATTAATGATTCATAATGTTTTGATACTTTAGTTTATTGTAATACTTAATCACGCCCTGTACCCAAAAGAGAGTGGCACAAACTCATTCCCGAACATTCCTATCCAGACAAGCAACTTTAGCTTCATCCACATTCATATGTCAAATTTATTATTTATATACAGGGCGTTCGTTTGCCAGGTTGATATAGGGCAATAACATGGGATACCGATAATATGCAGAATACTTCTTTCTGAAGTAAAATTGGGAGAAATACTTAGAATACTTTTAGATACAGAATAAAAAGTTCTATAATTTGGTTTTAGTTTTAATTTGCTAGCATGTGCCGTTTGGGCGCTAGAATTTTTTTTAAAATGTTTTTTAGAATTTTCGGTAATTATTCCTGCTAAATCAGTATGAGTTAGAGAAAAAAATTACTTAGCTATTATGTAGCTAATTTTACTGAATTTTTTCAGATTTTTTTCAGTAAATTTTGAAAAAATCTGAAAAATTCAGTAAAATAAAAAAAACAAATTAGCTGCATAATAGCTAAGTAACTTTTTTCTCATACTGATTTAGCAGGAAAAATTATCGAAAATTCTAAAAAACATTTTAAAAAAAATTCTAACGCCCAAACGACACATGCTAGCAAATTATAACTAAAACCAAATTATAGAACTTTTCATGCTCTATCAAAAAGTATTCTAAGTATTTCTCCGAATTTTACTTCAGAAAGAAGTATTCTGCATATTATCGGTATCCCATGTTATTGCCCTATATCAACCTGGCGAACGAACACATACATATACATAAATAAAATAATTTTTAATAAAATAATTTTTTTTTTCTTACTTTCGCCAAAATTTTACTAATAAAGTATTTTCGTCGACTTTAGTCCGTATAAACTTCAAAATATAAAAAAAGTTAATTAAATCAAACGATAAATCATAATGATTGTCAGTTGTCTTAAATCAACATCCAAAAACAAAACAAAGTAAGTAAAAGGAATGAAAAAAATGATCTCATGTTACAAAAGTGACTATATACATATACATATATACCGATGACGTTTTGTGATTTTGTGAGTGCTGCTATCTTCAAAATGACATTAAGGTTTTATATGCGTCATTAATATCATTTATCATTTTAGAATATAAATATAAACAAGGTATTTTATAAAAATATCAATAATTTATGTGTAGTGTTCAATTTTATGTACTTATTTAATATAAATATATTTGTAAATAGATAATATAATTTCTTACCACTTTCAACTTTACGTATAAAAATATCATCTGATTTGACACTCACCTGTAACAAAAAAGAAACAATTTTATTATTAACTATATAAAATAATTAATAGATGTTTCATTAATTTCGATAAATATCAACATATAAAATAATTATGTACATAAAGTTTTAATAAATTAAAAATTTGAGACAACGAACAGAAAATGATACTAAATTCGCACGAGTATGAAAATTTGCAGTACGGGCCTTGGCGAGTTCTGCAACTCATACTAGTGGAAACTGTACATTTTGTGTTTTACACTATACTTTTTCTACGACTATACTATACGAAATTCTAGCAACAACCTTTGACTCAGCAGATATTTATTTATTATATTTAACTCAATGCCTTCACAGTGATTAATGTTGTCTTTTTTCCTTATAAATTTCAATTAAAGCAATTGAAAATTTGGCTTCCATTAATTAAAAATCTATAAAATTTTATTTGTTACCTAGTAACTTTTGTTATCTAGTAACTTGTTATTTAATGTAATGCCATTTTATCAGTTTTCCTGATGAAGACGACGTTGATTTTCATCGAAACGTCGATTATAAATAAATTTTAATACAGAACTTGAACCTAAAGCAGTTGTATTTTAATAAAATCATTATTATTATAATTATTATTAAAATCATATTTAACATACCATAAATAAAAATAAAGCCTATATTATATTCATAACAGTATGAACAAATTATTTGTGATTTAATAATTTAATGTACCCTACAGACATTTAATAACACAAACATCAAATTTAGGTCATTTATGAAAACAACAACAAATGTTATCATAAAATAAATAAAGCACACATACACAATAAAGCAAAAATAAAGAGATAAAATATTCCATACGAAATTTTTTTTCCTTCTGGGTGTTAGTTGTTTTTCCAGTTTCGCCAACATAATAATTTGAAAATGTAAGCAACGAGCAAAAAAACAAAAATGTAGAAAAATATGTTGACAGTGCGTATACATGCGTGACTGGTTGCTCTTTTAACATACATACATTCGGACAATTTTTTAACCCTACTGAGATTACAAAAGTGCAAAATATGTGGGAAAAAAGCTCGGTTCGAAATATTTCAAAGCTTCAGTAATACTGAATAGATAATGCTACACGGGTTCCCAACTGAGTGAGTCACAATCAGAAGCAGATCTAGAATTTTTTTTTTAAGGCTATTTGACCATTAGAAAAAGTTACAATTCGAAAAAGATTGGAAAACTCTGGCTCTTTTAACAGTTGGTTTGATAAGTTAAAAAAGTTATTTTGTGGTCCATACATACATACATGCCACGTACCTAAAAGAGTGAGGTACAGACTCTTTACTATCTCGAAATGAATTTTCTGCAAACATTTCGATTCAGACAAGTAAATCTATCTTCATCCACATTCATGATACCTAAGAATATAATTAAATTCCATTTTACATGTTTTGTAAATGTATAATTTAAAAAAAAAAAGTAATACTACGTAAATTATCACAGTAAAATTACAAAATTACATAAATTTAATAAAATTTTACGGTGCACTTTCGCTTACGCAAAACACTCACAATCATACCACTACATCAACTAATCTAACGTATACCTTCTAAATCATTCACTTATATTCTTTTAACCAAATATTCATTAGACATTTGCTCAAGATGACCGAACCGCATCTTAACTGACTAACACCAACTTTCGCAACAACATTTTTTTTTTCAATTTCACACATCTTGAACGAATATCTAATAAATGTTTGGTTAAAAAAATTTATATGAATTATTTTAAAGGTATACGTTTGCGTAGACGTCTGCAGTGGTATGATTGAGAGAGTGGCTTGTGTGAGCGAAAGTTTCCAAGTAGTAGGAATAGAAAAGCATGGTATGAGCGGTATTTTTAATTTAGATGAAGCTAGAGTTGCTTGTTTCGATAGGAAAGTTTGAAGAAAACTAATTTCGAGATAGTGGAAAGAGTTTGTGTCGCACCCTTTTCAGTACATGACGTGATCGTGAATGTATGTATGTATATATTCATTTACCAAATCAAACATTACAGTACGAAAGAGGTAGATATTAAGTCTTATGATAGTCATTTCAATGTTTAACTATTGATTGAAAAATTATGGGTAATAATAATAATAATAGTATAAAAAATATATAAAGTCAAATGATAAAATGGCAAAACAGGCAAACGAGTTCAATGACTTTTTTCCACTACAATTTATTTCTTGTCGTGTACATATATTGATTGAATCTAGATTACAAGTAAATTCTAGTCGAACAAACTAGTGATTAGCCAATAGATTTTAGTTTGTGCCATACTATTAGTGTATTTAAGCTGACAATTTGTTATTCCGTACAAATACAAATAAAAATGCTCTCTTTTATTTAAATACTTTGACCCGTATTCTCACCTCAATTTTTATATAAATAGAAATAAATTAACATTAAATTATACTCATTATATTTATAAATCTTATAATCTAATTATTTATTTTGTTACCTAGTAACTTGTTTCCATGTTCCGTTTACTAGTATTTACTGTAAATGCCACTTACATCTTTTTTCCTGATGAAAATGTACGTTGAGTTCGTCGAAACGTCGATTATTAATAAATATTAATATAAAACTAAACTAACCTACAGCCGTTTTATTTTAGAAATAAAATGTTAAAAAATAATCTAACAAAAATGAGATTAATCTAAAGTCTCATTCAGACATTTTCTCTAAACATACATCCAGACAAGCAACACCAGCTTTATTCACATTTTTAATACCTCTCATATATCCACTTCTATTCACTGTAAAAAATGTAATACAGTCGATTCCGCTTAATTGGGACACATCGGGACTAGGGCATTTTGTCCCAATTAAGCGGCTGTCCCAATTAACCGAATTTTACATAAAATTAAGCAATCCATATTTTTCTTTCAATAATTTTATTTTATAAATTCTTGGAAAAAACTATAAACTACATATAACCAAAAATATATAAACTTTTAAGAAAAAATAACAATAAATTCCAAAATAAAATAATAAATAAATACATACATTTTTAATTCAATTCAAAAATGTGTCAAGTGTAGTCTGTCTTTTGTTTTTGAAACATTTCACTTCTACACTTATCCAGCAAAGCAATTTTACTAGAAACTGTCATATATTAAATAAAATCGACAAAATGTAAATTTAACGAACCTTCCACGCGCAAGGTGTAGCGGTAACTGAATCCTAACTGAATACGTAACGATTGAGACAGCAGGGTAGACATAGACATTGATACATATTTGCTAGTTTTTTAAATATAATTTTCCATGTTGTGAATCAAAAAGATATGAAGCGTAGCATATTAAATTTTTTGTAAATATTTTTTTTTGTGAATACATATTTGTAACATAATATATACTGTGATCTTAAATTTACTGTCCCAATTAAGCGGAATGTTGTCCCAATTAAACATGTAAATTTACTGTTGGTTCCTTGGTTTGGTTTCTGTTCTTTGAGATTTGGCCCGAATAAGCGGCTGTCCCAATTAAGCGGTGTCCCAATTAAGCGGAATCGACTGTATATATTTATGCAATTTTACATAACTATTAAATAGCGGTATTATGTAATTTTTACTGTAATAATTGACAAAATATTACATTTTTTTTCTACAAAAACACATTTATAGAATATATAAACTTACATTAATTTTTTTACAGTGTTCCTACACAAACACACCGTGTATATATGTATTATTTAAAAATCAATTCAGGAAAATGTGACTTGAAACAAAAGACAATCAAGCGGAAAATTATCAATTATCGAATAAAATCAAATATCCAATATAAATTTACTGGAGTATTATTATTTTATTATTTGTGAAATTTCTTTTCAATTTATCGAGTATCGAAAAAGCACTTAGTTTTTCAGTAAAATATAATGAAACAATACGACAATAATTCTCCATTTTTGTTTTTTACCAGAAGATAAATTTATATCAAGTGCTCTCGTCCATCGGGTGACTGAATTCATTATAAAATAATGTAAGTTTATTATGAAAACAAAAAGCAATATTGATAAAAATCTTTTCAAACTTTAAAAGCAACAACACTGCTAAAATATTTACTAAATATCAATCATATTTTCTGGAAATATTTACACTGTAAAAAAAAAACTAGCATAATTATAGAAAAATAATAGTATAATTTTACTATAAAAAATCTGTAATTACATTTTACTAAAAATATTTTGTATTTCTACCTCAAAATTCTGTAATTTTTACATATAGTAATTCATAATAATCACATAAAGTAAGTAAAAATATGTAAAATTGTTCACTTTCTGCACATTTCATCACATAATTAAACTTAGTACACATTTCGTGTAATAATACTAATAAAATGTTTTAAGATTAACTTCTTTATTTCAAAATACATCTTTTATGATATTTAGAAATATATGTAATTATACCAACAATAATATTACAGAACTAAACAAATTTTATTTATTTATGGAAAATTTCTGACAGCAAATTTACTGAAGTTCTGTAAATTTACTAAAAGGAACTTTATATAAGATTAGAAAATGATCTACTGTAACGAAATTTAAATAAAAATAATATTATAAAAAATCCCAAAACCACACTGTCAAAGATCACCGACAAATGCTTAAGTGTTTATGTACTTCGGATCACAGGTATGATTTTTTTGTAAATTTTATTTAGCTACTGAAGATGGAAGCTTAGCTTCCGAAATACACGTATTTAGCTTTATTTTAATTTAAGTGTGGTTTTGAGATTTTTTATAATATTATTTTTATTTAAAAGAAACTTTACTAAAAAAAAACCTGTAATATTATATACATATGTACTTTTCCATCCCGTTGGTAATATAATATTACATAATGTTTATAATATAGGTCTATTATTATATATTTTTAAACAATTATGTAAAATTACAGCAGTTGAGTAATTATAATCTAGAAATCCTGGGCAACATTGTGTCTCATGGTTTGTGGGTAAAATTACATAATTTGTTTTTAAAGTGTACGTAAAAAACTTAATTTATAAAAGTCTTTTGCATGATTTTTACAATAAAGAAATAATAACACAATGACAATTTGTATTCTTGTTGTGACTGCACTGTAAATAACAGTAATGTTTACTAAATTTTTAAAAAATACATACACTACCATGTACCCAAATGAGTGTGGCACATATGCCGAAATTAATTTTCTAAAACAAGTACAACACAATCACCATATATGTATACCATCATCACGACACAAGACTTTCCGAAGAAGAACACACATATTATAAATTAAATAGGCAAGGAGACATTAAATGGCGCCCTGTTTCACAAATAATATTTCCTACGAATTAAACCCTGAAAACCGACAATAAATTGAGATCTATGTACCTTCAGATGCATAATTATCTCATCTCTATCGAAAGACGATTTATCTTATTCATAACATTTTCTGGTGCTGATACCATAAATATTTGTTATTTTTTTGATAATAAAATATTAAATAAAATTTCAAAGATTTTACTGAAAAACTGTAACACTGCTATATCTGTCTAAAATTCTAAATTTGAAAATAACATTAGCGTTAATGTTATATATACAGAAATCAATAATTCTTGGTTATCAATTTTATATACTAGACTTTCATTATGAATTTTTTATCATAAAAACTCCATATAAGCAAATTATAAAATCAATTTTGTAAAAAATTAACTGAAATGATATTTTAAGAAAGATATATACCTATATATAAGTACTTACAATTATTTCTGCTATTTCAATCATATTGATATTACATTAGCATATTGTCTATGTAGAAAGAGGTCATTGTGTTACTAGTACAATAATGATATTATTATACAAGCAGTTAGTTACTGTATACACCACTACAAACTACAAACTATTACGTAAAGTTAAGTTAAGTTAAATTAATTGTGATAATTTCATTATTTATTTGCGTTTGAATTTTAATTTGATTATTGAAATTGTGTGAATAAGTATAAAAAATGCGAAGTACACTGTCAGATTTTTTACAAACACGGTCAAGTGTATTCAATTTGACATCTCCGACGGCTATATTAGGAATTATTAAATCAAATTAATTGATAATTGTTTATTTTTGCTTGAATTTAAATTTGATTATTAAAAATTTGTGAAGAAGTGTAAGAAAAATGTGTGTACCATTCAGGGTAGTCACAAATTGTATTTCCAACAAAAAAAAATTAATTCATTAATATATATTACGAACACATTGTTTGTGTCACCGTTATTCAAAAATCTAACCGTAAAATGTCTTTTTTCAAATATAACTAAAAATTGTAGTACTGCTGGCCGAAGGATATCGATCTCATTTCAACAAAAACCATCCACTACCGCACTCTACCGGCATTTCCCCGTACTAGACGATACTTGCTCTAGAATTGCACAACAACGCCGCCACCCAAAAGCCACGCGAACTAATACAAAAGCTTTGATGGCTAGATTGCCAGCGTTGCCATATCTCTGGCCAGCCGTTTAAAAGAACATAGAGAGAAAGAGAGAGAGTGAGAGAAAGAGAGAGGAGAGGATTGAGAAAAGAAAGAGCAGAAGAAAAGAAAACTAAGCGGCAACGTTAAAATTGTGAATCGAATCGAATCGTGTATAAGGTATAACAATCGAACGTAGGCCAAGAGACAAAAGACAGCGGATGCGACGCCTGAAAAACTGAAAAAATCCCTGAAAGGGTAAAGCTTTTCTGACAATGATTCTTTGACTATATGTCTGTGTATGCGTGCGTGTGTGATCGTGTTATTGGTTGGGCAGGATGAAGTTGATCGGAAAATTTATCCGCAGATTTATCAAAAGAGTAAATTGTTATTTTCTCATTCGAAAGTTTGTCAAAGAAAACAATAATGTTTAATATTACCCAATAACAAAATAAAACGGCTATAAGTTAAAGTTCAGTATTAATATTTATTAATAATCGATGATGAAGACAAACTCAACGTACGTCAGGCAAAATTTGATTTAAATTTTTTTCATGGCGTAATAAAAAACTAAAATTTTACATTATTTACGTTTTTCACATATTTTACAGTTTGTATGCATTTTTTTTACACGTCAACGTAAAAAATACTTTTTCCGCGTAAATGTACATCCCTGATTAAAACCAAACATGTGTTGCGTGTTTGGATTGGTCAAATTTTTGTGCTTGTAAGTAAAACTAAAACAGCAATCTCAATGAAATGTCAGTATTTCGAAACAAAAAATTAAACACAAAAATGCAATGTCATGTATGAATTTCTTATCATTGCATCCGTTCTACAATCGGTTTTTGAAAATAGGCCAAAGTGCACACATATTTTGAACCTTGACCCGCTTATACTTTGCCTTGGGCCCTCCTGCACTTCACGCTAGGTCTACGGTAAAACTAGATCTAATTTATCATGTGCGACGAAGAAAAAAAAAATCTAGAAGCAAACAACGTAGAGCAAAACCGCAGCTGTTTAATTTTTATTGCAATTTATGAGGAGGTAATTGCACGAAAGTTTTTATTGCTGCAGACACACTTTGTGTGTTTCTGTTTTTTATTTTATTACAGTGTTTAAGAGGGTGAAAAGATTTGACTAAAAACTTATTGCCCCCTACAAAATTACATATCTCGGAAACAAAAAATTAAAAGGTAAATAAATCGATTTATTTGAAATTATCAGGGTGCCGTCCCCCTTTATTGGTTAAGTTAGCGATAGCTGGAAGCTGCTTGTGTATTTACTCCTAAATATATTGTAAATGTAAAAATTTATCAATAACAATCATATTAAAGTGGTATATTTTAAAGAAAGAATAATTATAGAAAAATTTTCTAGATATATTTAAAATAATAATAATTTAAAAATATCTACTCTACGTTTTAAGATGTAATTTATATACAAAAAATTCGTTTTATTGAAAAGAAAAGAGTTCTTTATTGTAAAAAAAAAAAACTGTAAAATCAAAATGTAATATTTTTCAGTAAAATAAAAAAAATTGACTTTTATAGAGCCATAACATTTAGAACGTAGACAATGAAATTTTGTAATAAATTCACGTGATAAAATTTATTACTTTTTTTTCACAAAATTTATATTCATAAAAAAATTATCAAATTCTTAATAATTTTATTAAACTTTTCATAATTTAACTATAAATCTTTTTTAACTAATTTATAATTACTGTACAAAATATAATTGTTATTTATGTTTCTAATATTGAAATATTAGAAATATTTTTTAACATCGTGTCAAATATTTCAAAAAAATTTTCTAATAATTTTTACAATCTTCTATTGACAAAAAAGAAATAAACACAATCAAGTGTACGTTAAAAATTATTAAGTCTAATTCAGTTAATTGACAGTTGCATTATTTGAAAATAAGTGAAAAAGTGCAAAATATGAAATGAACACCGCCAGATTTGTCAGAATTGTATTTTCAGATTTCTTACAAACACGGTCAAGTGTATTTAATTTAACATCTCCGATTGCTATATTAAAAAGTATTACTCTAAGTTAATTGACAATTGCATTGTCTATTTTCGCTTGAATTTTAATTTGATTATTGAAAATGTATGAAAACATGCAAGAAATACAATGTTTACTATCCAAGATGGTCAGAAATTGTATATTCGATTAAAGAAAGATTAATTCTTACAAATCAGATTAATAAAAGGTAAGGTAAAAGTTACTTGGTACGTCTTTTTATTTAATTTTAGTTTAGTTTCGTTTGGAACGCTTAAAAAAATAGTACATATCACCTGGAGCAGAATGCTCTTTTTATGTTTCGTTTATGATTGTTTTGTCTCGGCCGCAAGTATCTGGTCTCAACACAATAAAGATCGCTTTTTGTATTTTTGAATTCAAATATTTACAATCTTTAAAATCTTTTAATAAATATTAAACGATCTTCAGGTTTATCAGCACAAAACATTATTAAAAATAAATTAAAATCTGTATCATTAAGACGGCTGCAAAACTTTTCAGACTTTTCAGTCTTTACAAAAACTGAAAAACAGTTTAAAAAGCAATTATGAATTAAAGAACGAGAAATACGGAAAAATATTCTTCAGAATCTTGTCCGAAAAAAAGTTCCTTAATCTCAATCATTATTCAGTAGGAAAACAGGCTCTGTCAAAACAAGAACAAATCGTATCAAAACGAATAAACACGATAAAAAATATTAAAAACATCAAAATAAGAATGAATATATAAGTGGCGGAAAATAACAACCAAAGTCTTTTCGTCGTGAACAAAGTTTCCGAGTTAAAACAATGTTAGGGAGAGCGTAAATTTAATTGTATGTACGCAGTGTGGAATTCAAGAATTCAAAGCCATGGTTTGTAATATTTTTCGTATTTAAACGGATTCAAAATGTCACAAACAGAATAGGCAAATGCATGGAGGCGGGATGATGAAATTATTGTCAACACAATTTTAATTTTGATGTTCTTTCAGTCTCTTGCTATGTAAAGTTATGTGGTTGATTCTGACTAGTGACGACTCTGGTGGTGAGCTTTGCTACTAAAGAATGAATACTTTGTGTGGTTTTATATAAATGGATTAAAATTGTTGATATTTTTATTCTTCAAGCGTATATAATATTAACACGCCTATGTAGAAAGAAGTCATTATGTTACTAGCACAATAATAATATTATTATACAACAAGTATTTACTATATATACCACTGATGGCAACAGCAAACATAACTACCAAATATAAGTGTATTTAATCTGAAATATTAAGCGGTCATATTGAAAAACTATTACGTCAAGTTAATTTAATTGACAATTTGCTTAATTTTAATTTGATTATTGAAAACGTGTGAAGAAATGCAATAAATGCAGATTGGTCAGAAACTGCACTTTCGACCAAAGAAACACGGTCAAGTGTATTTAATTTGACATCTTCGACGGTTATATTAAAAATTCTTAAGTCAAGTTAAGTCAATATTGACAACTTCATTGTTTATTTTGGCTCGATTTTGGATTTGATTATAGAAAATATGTGAAATACTAAAATACATTAATACATTAATATTACGAGTATGATTCGCTTGAAGGAAAAAAAAATTATAAATAATTAAACAAAAAAAGTCAAATTTTATTTAATCAGCACCTTTACACTAATTGATGTTATCTTTTCTTTTTTTTTAATATAGAACCAGGGAACTTTAACCTACGGCTACCTGTAAAAGTGTTAATTGCGTATACTATATATGTTTTATATCATATTAGAACCTATGTCTTATTGTAACAGCTTTTCAACACTTAAAGCTCGCACACACAAACACAAAAAAAAGTAGGGTACTTTTATGTTTTGATGATGTTTACTCCTTCATTCCATCGCTCGCCCACGGCTCTGTTTCATCATCTTCTTTTTTCATATCCTTTCCAAGTTTTCTCTATGAAAAACGATTTCATTCATTTATCTTTAGCATTCATCTAGCGAGATATATTTCAACTTTTTTCCTGCTCTTACTTTTTACTTTTGCTGCAAGTTTTATTTGTACACGGTACACGTTCTTCAAAATGTTTACAATATTAAGAAAGTATTTAAGATGTTTACATTACCTTACCGAGAGTTTTACTTATATTTCTAAATCCAGTAATATTCTATTTCATATTTTTTATAATTCGAGAATAAATATTTAACATTGAAAATTTAAAAATATTTTTTTACTCCTTGATAAATTCTAAAATACTGTCTCTCTTTCTCCAAAATACCGGATATACCTATTATTAAACTTGCATATATATACACACTCAACTGCTGTAATTTTACATAATTGTTTAAAAATACATAATATCGGAACTAATATAAACATGATGAAATGTGATATATTACCAACGAATTGGAAAAGTACACATATATATATGTAATATTACAGTTTTGTTTTTTAATAAATTTACAGATCTTCAGTAAATTTACTGTAAAATTTGTTTAGTTCTGTAATATTATTGTTGGTATAATTACACATATTTCTAAATTTACATAAAGAATGTATTTCGAAATGCATGAATTACACTTAAAATATTTTATTAGTATTATTACATAAAATATCTACCAAGTCTCATTATCTTGATGAATAATTACAAATATTACCTAATATACAAGCTGTAATTTTACATAATTTAACAAGATTAAAAGTATATGGGTAAACCCATATATTGACCACTTTGACATTATCACATAAATGATAAGAAATAGGAATAAAACAATTTTTCATCAAAAGTTGGCAACATTGTATTTTGCTAATATATAATATTATAGGCGCTAGGAGTATCTTCTGTAAAAATTTCATTAAAATCAGATAAATAATGTGGGCATAACAAATTTTTAGAAAATTATTAATTTTTTTTTCGGAAAGTTGGCAACACCGTATTTTAATAAAATTATAATTTATGTGAGCAGTAGGAAAAACTTTTCTGAAAATTTGATCAAAATCGGATAAATAATGTAGCCACAATGAATTTTTTTAATTTTAGTATTTTTTTCTCGATATGTTGGCAACACTGTATTTTGTTAAAATTGCATAATTTCTGCGGGCACCAGGAGAATCTTTAGTGAAAATTTGATTAAAGTCGGTTAAATAACGTGGTCATAATAATTTTTTTTAAATTTTAGTAATTTTTTTCTCAGAAAGTTGGCAACACTGTATTTTATTAAAATTACGAAATGTATGTGGGCACTAGGGGAATCTTTCCTGAAAATTTGATCAAAATCGGATAAATAATGTAGCCACAATAAATTTTTAAAAACTTTAGTAATTTTTTTCTCGGAAAGTCAAACTGGTAAAAAGTTATAAGAACAATATGTAATTCTACATTAAGTATGTAATGTATTTGCAGAAAGTAAACAATTTTACATACTTATTACTAACTTTATGTGATTATTATGAATTATATAGAAAATTATAGAATTTTGAGTCATAAATACAGAATATAATTACAGATTTTTTATAGTAAATTTTACCACTAATTTTCTGTAATTTTGCTATTTTTTTTTTAATAAATTTTTGGATACTTTTTAAAATTTTAGCTTATGGTGCTGTTACAACCTAATGTTTGTATCTCTAGCTCCCCTAGATTCTCTAATTGCATCATTATCATGGCCCCCAATTGAAATTAGTCAGTATTATTTTCTCAAATTTAAATAATATCTCCGTCTCCCTGAAATATTTTTCTACGTCCGCCACTGCATATAACTAATACGACAGTAACATTATAGAATAATTTAGTAGTCAGGTGTGCATTTAACTATTAACTTGGCCGGGTTGGCAGCCACGAACGAACTTCAATAATAAACTAATACTTGTACCGATCCAATTTCATATTTATAGCTACATTTCTATGCGAAGAGAAACAGATATAGGTATTTCGAATTACCGGTTGGTGAATTTTAGATTCGATATATCGCAAGAATAAATAGCCATAGAATTTATCTTTATTTGTTTGTCAAACTTAAATTTCATTTACGTAACTTAGTACAATATTTTGCAAAACTCATTATAATTAATAATAAAAACAACAGTTTTAAGATAAGATTCTGTTAATTATTTATATAAAAACAACGTCTGAATCATCCAAATAAATCTGCTATTGCTGAACATGCTTTAGAGTATCTTAATGATGTAAAATTTGAAAATAGGGTAATAATTGCTAGATCAATCCAAATTAGCAACAGATTAATAAGAGAAGCAATAGAGATTTATAAAGAAAAGAATAACATAAATCACTGTGAGGGCATTGAGTTGAATAAAATTTGACTTCCGTCAATTAAAAACCTAGAATTTCTGTAATCTAGTTACTTGTATGTTACCTAGTAACTTGTTGCTGTGTATTTGTTATTTACTTAAATGTCAGTTAAGCGAATGTCTAATGAACGTTTGGTTAAAAAGATTTATTTGAATGATTTTGATGGTATACATTTGTCAGTGGACGTCCGATGAGTAGTTGGAGTGGTATGATTGAGAGGGTGGCTTGCGTGAGCGAAAGTTTCCAAGTAGTAGGAATAGAAGAGCATGTATGAGAGGAATTATGAATGTGGATGAAGCGAAAGTTGCTTGTTTGGATAGGAGTGTTTGGAGGCGACTGATTTCGGAATAATAAAAAGAGTTTGTGCCACACCCTTTTGGGTACATGGCGTGATTGTGTATGTATGTATGTATGTCACTGATAAATTTTTGACTTGCTGAAGACGAGCATTTAACTTTCTTCGAAACGTCGTTTTTATATAAATAATTAACAGAATTTTATCCTAAAACTGTTTTTATATTCATTTACATATTCAATTGTTTTCTTGAAATCTCTTTACTAAACTGTACACAACAAAAAACATTTGACATAAAAAAAATAGAGTAAGAAAAAAATGTCTAAAAAATACGCTTATTTGTGTTACCAATATATTTTTTTTGTGGCTATTTGATTTTCCTTTTTGACATTACATTACGCTTTTAATAATTTATAAATTATATAATATATGTTAATATAAACATAAATTACATATTAAAATGTGGTAGGTAGTTTACCAAAATTAATACATAAATTTTAGTATATAATCAAATATTAAACTTGAATATACAAACATAATCATTTATTATTCATAGCAATCTCTCAAAACGTTAACTATTTTCATAAAGTTTCATATAAATTTTATCATATATATTATTTATCTAACTATATTACAGATATATCACTTTAACCAAAATACAGTAATATAGTATTAATAAATTATAAATAATCAATATTTTTATTACCAATAACAATCTAAGAATTCCTGCATCAGTTACAAATCCTGCAATTTTATTCCAGTTTTGCTAGAATCCTGTTGCAAATCACTTCACACATATTTTAATAGTTTTTGTAAAATATTTAACGTGATAATTGTACGAAAGATATTTATGCAGATTAGCCGAATTAGTTCACTCAATTTACAAATACTCACTCATAAAACACACACAATAAACATACAATAAATCATTATCAATTAGGTCCGAACTATTTAACAGTCTCCAATTTACTACCTAGCACTAAATAAAATAGTTTTGTGTGTTAACCCTTGAGCACAAAGGCAAAGATGGTAGCCATACACCTGTTATCGCTACAAATGTCTTTTTTTAATATTACACTCACGTATGTTAAAATTTCACATATATTTATCACCGAATATATACTTATTATATGTTATATACAGACGAAAGCAAGTATTGCGTTGCCGATACGATAGAATACTTGCATCTGAACTCGAATTAACCAAATTCTACGTGAATAGCCACATAACAGTAAAATTAATTAAATTAGTATATAAATGTGATATTCAACATTGTTCTGTATGTAACAAATAAACAAGGTTGTTTTTTTGTTAATAATAAGAAGAACACAGTATTAATACAATATAATTAAATAAAAAGATATTATCCATATTTTATATACAGGGTGTAACAGAATAACTATTCCTAATTTTAACTGGAGTATCCTGGGCTCAGAATATGAAGATTTAATGCAAATCACTGAGATAAAATGTGGCTCCTTACTGAGCTACAGGGTGTTTTATATAAAAATTTAAAAACGATTTTTGCCCAGTACTTTAAAACTATTTGACGTATCCTTATCATACTTGGCAGGAAATGTAGGTACCGTACACCATACTAAATTATGTAAAATAAAAGTTTCTGGCTACTGCCAGTGGCGTACAACAGGGGCAAGTGAGAGGTTGATCCTTCCTAAATTCTACGCCACTGGCGGAATTGTCATTTTAGCACAATTATTCGATTCTCCAATACTTGCTGTGTAAAAAACATACTCTTCCTTTGTAACGATAAAGTCACTGTTTTTCGAGATATTTAAAGTTAAACATAAGCTGCACCTTTGAGATTTTTTCAAAATTTGCTCAAAAAAATCTGAAAAAATTCAGTAAAATAGAGAAAAAAATTAGCTACATAATAACTAAGTAACTTTTTTCTCTAACTCATTCTGATTTGGCTGTAAATATTATTGAAAATAAAAAAAATAAATTGCAAAAAATATTAATTTTCAATAATTTTTACACCCAAATCAGAATAAGTTAGAGAAAAAAGTTACCTATTTATTATGTAGCTAATTTTTTTCTCTATTTTACTGAATTTTTTCAGATTTTTTGAGCAAATTTTGAAAAAATCTTAAGGGTGCAGCTTATGTTTAACTTTAAATATCTCGAAAAACAGTGACTTTATCGTTACAAAGGAAGAGTATGTTTTTTACACAGCAAGTATTGGAGAATCGAAAAATTGTGCTAAAATGACAATTCCGCCAGTGGCGTAGAATTTAGGAAGGATCAACCTCTCACTTGCCCCTGTTGTACGCCACTGGCAGTAGCCAGAAACTTTTATTTAACATAATTTAGTATGGTGTACGGTACCTACATTTCCTACCAAGTATGATAAGGATACGTCAAATAGTTTTAAAGTACTGGGCAAAAATCGTTTTTAAATTTTTATATAAAACACCCTGTAGCTCAGTAAGGAGCCACATTTTATTTCAGTGATTTGCATTAAATCTTCATATTCTGAGCCCAGGATACTCCAGTTAAAATTAGGAATAGTTATTCTGTTACACCTGTATACAGGGTGATTTGTAAATAATTGGAAATATTTTAACTGGAGTATCCTGGGCTCAGAATATGAAGATTTGACCCAAAACACTTAGATAAAATGTGGCTCCTTACTGAGCTACAGGGTGTTTTATTTAAAAATTTAAAAACGATTTTTGCCCAGTACTTAAAAACTATTTGACGTATCCTTATCATACTTGGCAGAAAGTGTAGGTACCGTACACCATACTAAATTATGTTAAACAAAAGTTTCTGGCTAGTGCCAGTGGCGTACAACAGGGGCAAGTGAGAGGTTGATCCTTCCTAAATTCTACGCCACTGGCGGAATTGTCATTTTAGCACAATTTTTCGATTCTCCAATACTTTCTGTGTAAAAAACATACTCTTTTTTCGTAACGATAAAGTTACTATTTTTCGAGATATTTAAAGTTAAACATAAGCTGCACCCTTGGGATTTTTTCAAAATTTGCTCAAAAAAATCTGAAAAAATTCAGTATAATAGAGAAGAAAATTACCTACATAATAACTAAGTAACTTTTTTCTCTAACTTATTCTGGTTTGGCAGGAAAAATTATTGAAAATAAAAAATTAAAATGCAAAAAATATTAATTTTTATTAATTTTTCCTGCCAAACCAGAATGAGTTAGAGAAAAAAGTTACTTAGTTATTATGTAGCTAATTTTTTTCTCTATTTTACTCAATTATTTCAGAATTTTTTGAGCAAATTTTGAAAAAATCCCAAGGGTGCAGCTTATGTTTAACTTTAAATATCTCGAAAAATAGTGACTTTATCGTTACGAAGAAAGAGTATGTTTTTTACACAGAAAGTGTTGGAGAATCGAAAAATTGTGCTAAAATGACAATTCCGCCAGTGGCGTAGAATTTAGGAAGGATCAACCTCTCACTTGCCCCTGTTGTACGCCACTGGCACTAGCCAGAAACTTTTGTTTAACATAATTTAGTATGGTGTACGGTACCTACACTTTCTGCCAAGTATGATAAGGATACGTCAAATAGTTTTTAAGTACTGGGCAAAAATCGTTTTTAAATTTTTAAATAAAACACCCTGTAGCTCAGTAAGGAGCCACATTTTATCTAAGTGTTTTGGGTCAAATCTTCATATTCTGAGCCCAGGATACTCCAGTTAAAATATTTCCAATTAATTACAAATCACCCTGTATATATATATATATATATATAGTCATTACTATAATATTCCTATATATATATATATATATATATATATATATATATATATATATAATTCAATAAATAGGTGGTATATTTATGTTTTTAGTACAGCAGTTATTGCTACACAAATTTTTCTATTCCATAAATTTATTTATCTACAACTGCTTTGATATATGGTCATTATATATAAATATATATATAAAATCAGATAAATAATATTAGTCTTTATAGCCCAAGGGAAATAAAATACTAGTCTTTATTAACCAAGGTTAATAAAATATTAGTCATTATTAACCAAGGGAAATAAAGAAACGATCTTTATTAACTTGATTTCCGTACGCACGTTTCGTTGCTAGGCAACATCAACAAACTAAATATCTCTACGCCAGATGGCAGCAGGTATCAGTCAAAGTAATAAAATGACAGTTGTAGTTAGTTAGTTAGTTGTTGTTAACATCATAGATTTGAATAAGTAAATACAATATTAAAAATATATAAGCAGTTGTAGATAAAGTATAGTATTTGATTTGCAAATAATGCAAATAATAATATAGGTGACATTATTTGCTCGTTAAATAATATACTATTAATATGATGACATCAGTGCTGTGGTTGCCACAGCAGATTGTTTTTTTTTTAAGAATAAATATTTTTGTATAAAATAAATTTCAAAATTTTCAAAAATTCCTCAACACTGAATATTCTTTCCTGATACACATGTATAAAAAATAAACGTCGGCAGTTTCAAAAAAATAATAATAATTATAATATAATTATGATATATCACAAAACAAGAAAAAATATGTAGAGATATATAAATATAGTTAGTTATAAGTGTGTAGGTAGAGGTTATGCGTCGGAGTCGGTGGGTGCCTCTTTGGGGTATTGATCGTCGCGACGGGCTCAAACACGCTCAATGGGACACTGCGCTCGGCGCCCAAAACCCCGACGCCCGGAACCGAATTTTAAAACCCCGGACCCATATCGTCCTATAAATGTACGACAATACGATCTAGTCTTTAACGTTTTTTTATTTTTGTCAATTGATCAAAAAAAATCATATTAACAACTTGAATATAATTGGTTCCAAACCATTCAATTATATTGGGTTAGTGCATAATTCTGAGGCGTTTTTGTAGGCGGGTAATTTGTTAATAAAAATTGCTGTTTTGTTTACTTTTTTTAATAAAAAGAACTGTAACTTCTTTGCCCGTAGAATTGACCATTTTCCAAGCAAATGAAAAGCAGTTATTGAAGAGTAGATGGTGACTACGCTCCAGAATAATCATTATCGTTGAATTTCTATGTTTCATTTTTCATAATAAATATTGTTTAAAAAACGACTGATAATTATACACCAACCCTACAGTAACTGCCAGTTATATAACACAAGTTTAATTTTTCACATTAGTAAATTTTATTTTAGCAATTCAAATAATAGTATATTATGTTAAAAACAACTAGTCATTCGTATGTAAATGTAATAATTTGATAAACAAATTCATATTTTTCCAAAAATAAAACCGGCCAATATTTCATATTCCTGCCTGCAGCACAAACATATTTGTTATTCTTAGCATAACATATAAGTTGTAATAATCAGAAGCAAAACAAGGTAATAAAACACGAAATATAAGTGAACAAGGGAAACATAATAATCGTTAGCTTGCGATCACGTATCTCTTTCTCTATGACTATACAATTACAGTCGGTGTGTGTGTGTATGTGTGTGCATAGAAGCAGACTAACGTATGCAAGTCCTACTAGATGTTGCTGCTCGACTACCCTCTTTGTCATTGGAAATCTTCTTGTCACATTCAATGCATATAAATGAACCATGGGATATATGTTCGCTCTATTTACAACATTCTTAACAGTTAAAACAGTGAAATTCGCATTTATTTTCAGTACTTTCTACGAATGCTTCATTAACGTTATTGGATTCTTTACATTTGTAACAATAAATACTACTATCAAATATATCGGGTGGCTCATTAATTATTTTCATCCCTATATATTTTTTTTATTTACATTCTACCAGCCGACTAAAAGAAAAACTGATATACTGAAATACGGTTTCTGTACTATTGCCAAAAATTTTAAAAATCCTTCATAGTGCCTTTAAGAGGGGGACACCACCCGCAACTCTCTGAAAATAAGCAAAGTTTGAGCATTTTTTTCATGAAAACATAATAATGTAAATGTTCCGGGTTTTTTTTTTTTTTTAATATATGATTACGGTAAATTTAAATTATGTTTTTGAATTTCTATGTCAAAAAATAATTTCAAATTGTGACATAATTGCCTGGATATGTCAGCCCCGGTCAAAAACTCTAGCCGCTTGTTCTATTCTCCGGAAGTACTGAAACGTAATACAAAAGTGTCCATAAAATATCCTAAAATTAAAATATAAAGTCTGCGATGATACGGCGGATTTTTTAAAATTTCGAAAAATTACGAAAATGGTAACTGTTTGAAAAAGTGTGATTTTCAGTGTAAAAAATCAACTGTTAAAGCGTATAAAAAATCGGAAAAAAAAGAGATATCTTGTATCATTTTATACAATTTAATACTCTATAATATCGATTGAAAGCGAAATAAATCAGATGGATAGTTTCCGAGATCTCGGCGGGACAAAGTTGAAAAACCTCACTTTTAAAAGTGATTTTTCAAAAGTACTTTTAATGTTTAATTAAAATTACTTATTAAACAATTTTAATTAGTTTATTTGAATTTTATAATATTCAATATAAGAATATATATATATCAAAAATAAAAATATTATTCGTATTTGATAAGAAATAGAAGTAAGAATTTAATTTAAAGCAAAAAATAAAAGCACTTTCTCATAAACAAAAAGAAGTGGAAATACCATGAACCATAATTTCAATGAAAAAACGTTTAAAGTTAGCTTTTTTTTTTCCAGATTTGTACTTTTTACCTGCTCTAACATAACTCTGCATTGGTAGCTGTAACTCCGCCAAAAGTTCGAATTTCAGAAATCACATTATTCTACACACTATAAGCTTTCAAAAAATAAAAAAAAAATTTATTTTAAAAGTGTTAGGTTAGAGTTCCCCTGAAAAAATTATGTAAATAAACAATTTTTAATCTGATTTATGGTTATTTCCATAAAATAATTATAAATAAATACGAAAGTGAACGATTATTTTTAAATAACTTGTTTTAAAACACATAATAACTGCCAAGCAGGCAGGCAGGCAGGCAGACAGTATTTAATACGTATAAACCCATTTTCATCATCAAGTCTATTAGTTTAGTAACCACTAAATTTGAGTACATTCATCTCTCGCAACCTCTCTCGCAACCTCCTAATACACAAAGCATAACATTATCCACTTTCATACTAGGACTGCCGCCGCCCCATGTAGAAGAACTCTCACCTTTGAACTCCGTCACCACCCAGACAAGACCAACCGCTATTTTAACCCAGCTAAGTAACCGCTAACCGTAAACCATCCCGGCTAGATGATTGTTAATTACCGCGATGTTATACCATATATTAGATAACCGTTTCCAAAATTTGTTTCGTGTTTGTAAGGTTAAGCCTTGCTTCTTTCTCTCTCTGTCTATATATATATATATATATATATATATATATATATATATATAGAAAAGGAGAGAGAGAAAGAAAGAGAGAGAAAACAGTTGAATACCTAGCGGTAAACAAGGTATTGTAGGTTATAAATCTTGTGCAAACGGTAAACGGGACATAAATCAGATGGGTTTCCGAATTAATTACCGATACCGGTTCATTACATCATACGTAAAGCGTAATGTGAAAATTTCTAGCATAGACCTTTAAAGATATTCTATATATATATATATATATATATATATATATATATATATATATATATATATATATATTTTAATATAAATAATACGTTCAATTTTGTGAAAATAATTCTTACAAGAATTTTAAAATTTCATTCTGGCTTCATTATTTATTCGAGATTAATCAAATTTTTACAAAAAATTCTACTAGTGCTCATATAAATTATACAATTTCCAGTACTGGCAACTGTCTAAAAAAAAATTAATAAAATTTTAAAATTTTATTTTGGTTTCACTAGTTATTCGAAATTAATAAAAATTTTACGAAAAATTTCTAGTGTCCACAAAAATTATATAATTTTAAAAAACTATTAAGAAATAAAAATAACGATGAAGTTATATTTATTAAAAGTTAATGTAGATAATTTTATTTTTGAACAGTGTTTCCAATTTTTGTAGAAAATATTACTATATTTTGTTGTATCTATGTGTTAATAGTCTATGTACAATTGTACATATAGGTTAAGCCATATGCTTTCTGATCTTGTTTTTATAAAAATAATTCTGATGCAAACAGTAAATAAAAAAATACTTTTAACACAATACAACAAACATTCAACTTCACGCAATCGAGATAAAATTGTAAACGAGTTGTTTTGTAACCTATAAATAAACGCTTCAGATAAAAGTTGTTAGACTTGGGTCGTAAGATGGGACTGATAAGCAACTCCCAATTGATGGGTGCAGCTTTACTATACTATATACATATATATATATATATTATATGACGCTTATGTATATTCACATGTACGTAAACTTTCATAATAAATTGATAAAGTATTATTTCGTTGATGCATAATTATCAGGTTTTTTTATAGCCTAAAAATTAAATAATATTTTTATTAAAAAAATAAACAAAATAGCAATCTTTATTAACAAATAATCCGCTTACAAAACCGTCTGATAATTATGCACCAACCCAATATATTAATACAGAACTTTAACCTAAAGCAGTTTTACTTTAATATAATGAGTTCTGGAAATTTTGTTACTATGTTAACTTAATCCTCATTTTTTTTTGTCTTTAACAACATAAGAACACTTTCTGCCATTCTTTGCCTGTACGATAAAATATCCACGTTGTTTCCCATTCGCGTAGCGTAATTTTGATGTAAATCTCGCGAGAAACATTCTATCTTTCCCGCTCGAGAGGTAAACACGCAAAGCAATGCTTTTAGTTCAGTATGGAAGCGACGCGCCGTCACATAACAGACGAAAGATGCGTTTAATAAAATTACTAACCGCGCCACCACTGCAGCCGTTTAGAGACGCCGGCGTCGTTGCCAACTCACCCCCCAAGCTGCCATGCAAAATCAACAGAAACTGGAAAACGTGCACCGCAGATTTTAACTTCGTTTTCGAGTTTGCTCGCGGTTACTTGGGTGTATCCTTCAAACGACAAGGTTTAGTTTCACGTAAACGGAAAGAAAGCTGGTGTTGGCGGAAAAGGGATATATTCAATTAGAGTCATTACTTTTATAAACAAGGTTAATTTTATTTTAAGGGGCGAAACCACCCTGACACTTTCAAAAAACCGCTTTTTTTTTTCTTGCATTTGTTGAAAGCTTATAGTGGCGGACATAATCATTATTTTCATGCGAGTAAAATACTTTACTTTTTCTACGACTACCTGAAATGATGTTTCAATATAATTATATTATAAAAATTGCATTAAATCATAGCATCAGCAATAACTTGTTAAATATTTAATATGTAATTGTTTATTAACTTACCTAATTTTTATTGGCCAAAAAGTGTTGAATAATACTTTAATTCAAAAACTTAGTAACATTATTTATTAAGATTGGAAATCATACTGACACTTTCAAAAAATTGAATAAAAGGTAAAATTTGTGTGGTTCTGTAATATTATTGTTGGTATAATTACATACATAAAGGATGTATTACACTTAAAATATTTTATTAGTATTATTACAGGAAATATGTACTAACTAATTTAAGATGTTATACCAACAACATGTAATTCCGCATTAAGTATGTAATGCAATTTGCAGAAAGTAAGCAATTTTATAGTAAAATTGTACTACTATTTTTCTGTAATTTCAATATTATTTTTTTACAGTGTATAATATATCATTGTACTAACAGCTATTTCGTGTCGAGCAATTCTCGCTTGAAGTCTTTATATTAAATACAATCAAACGAAGCGAAAATTAGAAACGAGACCAAAAAGAAAGAACGTTTAAAACGAAACGTACGTTTTTTTTGTTCGTTTCGTTGGGGAGACGCGCGCGTCTCGGCGGCACGTTTACGGAAAAATATGAGCTGCAGTGTGAAACTGGTCGACCGAGCCAAATAAAATACTTAACGCTTGAACGCTGATAGCTTACGTTTTCACGTTTTAACATTAGACGCGCGAAAGCAAAGCAAGCAAAAAAATCATAATACCGTAAACTGTAATAAAATTCATGTTGAGAGAAAAATAATAAGAATGATTTCTCTTTATTTGCATTGGTTATGAATTTTATATAGTCCGATTAGTGGAAGTTCCATTGTACGTCATCCAAATTTATGATATCATCACTGAATAGCTCATTATAAATTATATTTTTTAATTAAATTGGAAAAATAGTCCTGTTAATATTTAATAAATAATTAGACAACGTTTTGGCAATCACTATTGCCTTATTCAGGGCTCAATAATAAATACAAATATGTATATATATATATATATATATATATATATATATATATATATATATAACAAAGAACACTTGTTGAAATGTTACATATTAATAAAAAAAAAACTATGAATTTTAGAAATGATTATTAATAAATATTAATACAGAACTTTAACCTAAAGCCGTTTTATTTTAATATAATAAATTCTGAAAAAATTTTACTATATTAGTTTTAAAAAAGATTGCACTAGATAGTAGGTAGCTTTAAAAAAAAAAGAATATTGTTTTTCCGCTGAAATATTAAATTTCGTTTTCTGAAAATTGTCAAAATAGTTGAAGAAACAGACTTTATTCAAGATTAATTAAGCCAAAAATGAATAAGTTTTCAAAAATATAAATTTTTTATAAATATTTCAAAAGAAAACGATAAAAATCTACGTCAAGCAAAATTTACAACACAAAATCATCAATTGATTGTTTTTCTTGTTCAACAATTTATCTCTCATTCAACCTTTCAATATATTGCTCTTGTTTCTCTTGTCAAATATTTACACTAAATGGATCGTACAAATATCAAACAATATAACATCATTTTCGCTTCGATTTGATTTCGGTTTTCACGGATGTGTGCTGTAAGCCAAAATCTGCGCGCGAATGCATAAGACGGCGCACACCAAACACTTAGCCGATGCCAATGTAGTAACTGTCGGCATAAGCGTCGCGACGACTTTGTCGCCCCGCCATCCGCTCCCTCTTCCCATATTGTTCGTGTCGGGGTTGAAAAGACCAACTTTATAAATCCAATAAGCACATCCTGCATCTGCAAACAGGAAAGATGTGCGCCAGGAACAGGAAAACGACGCCCGAAAGTATTTCAAATGCAAACCAAACGAGACGGACGCCCGCTTCGGATTTAAATATGAGAAGTGTTTACGATAAACACAAATTGATTGCAAGATGTGCAAAGTAGTAAAAGGTGAAGATATTAAGAACTTCTCATGCTATTAACAAGAATTTAGAAATAAAACTGCTTTAAGTTAAAGTACTGTGTTAATATTTATTTATAATTAACGTTTCGACAAACCCAACGTCTGTCTTCATCAGGAAACGTGATCGTTTTTCCTGATAAACAAAAAATAGCGAAATTACAAAAAAAATACTAGTAAAATTTTAATATAAAAAATCTGTAATTTTACCATAAATATTTTGTATTTCTATCTCAAAATTCTGTAATTTTAAGTAAGTAAAAATAACCTAATAAGTATGTAAAATTGCTTACTTTAGAATAAAGTATTGGTAATATAACTTCTTAAATTATGTAAAATTATAGCTTGCATATTAATATCATATTAATATTAATATCAAAATAATAAGACTTAATACATATTTGGTATAATAATACTAATAAAAAAATTTATTTGAATGCTTTCGATGGTATACGTTTGTGTGGACGTCCGATGAGTAGTTGGAGTGGTATGATTGAGAGAGTGGCTTGCGTGAACGAAAGTTTCCAAGTAGTAGGAATAAAAGACCATGCATGAGAGAAATTATGAATGTGAATGAAGCGAAAGTTACTTGTTTGGATAGGAATGTTTGGAGGCGACTGATTTCGGGATGATAAAAAGAGTTTGTGCCACACCCTTTTGGGTACATGGCGTAATTGTGTATGTATGCATGTACGTGTACTAATAAAATATTTTAAGTGTAATTCATTCATTTCAAAATATATTCTTTATGTAAATTTAGAAAATGTATGTAACAACAGAACTAAACAAATTTTAGTTATTTATGGCAAATTCCTGACAGCAAATTTACTGAAGTTCTGTACATTTACTAAAAGAAACTGTAATATTACATACATATGTACTTTTCCATCCCGTTGGTAATATCATATTACATAATGTTTGTACTATAGTTCTGATATTATATATTTTTAGAACAATTATATTAAAATTAACAACAGTTGAATAATTATACCTAGAAATACTGGGCATCATAATGCCTCCTGGTTTGTAGGTTAAATTATGTATTTTCTTTTTAAAGTGTATGTATTTAGAAACGACTCATATTTTCCCAAAAATCCATCCAATTCCTTATAAGCCTTTAACGGTAGAGCAACAGCAGTATGAAACAACAATTCCATTGTCCTTCTAGCCGGCCACAATACCCGCACATCCTCGGCACTCGAAACAATCGTTTAAATATGTTCAATCCTTGGGTCCTTGCGTGTCCTACACGCATCCCAACCCCTTTCCGATGATTATTAAAGTAGGGACATGAGACAACTGGAAACCCGAAACCGAAACCCCAAATGCTAAATGATATCATTTCTCTCTCTCTCTCTTATTCGGGGCGCTGAGAACATTCGAAACATTTTGCGGGGGATACGCCAAAGTGCCGGAACATAGATTAAACAGTGTCTCGGGTGCCGAAATGTTAGCTATTAACTGACATGTTATGGGGGGGGAGGGGGTGACTAGGCGAGTAGGCGATGACATAAAGGCATTTAGGTTGCTGCGTGGGTGGAACAAGATTCGATTTTACGTGCCTGGCAAGATGATAAAGTTTGCAGGGAAAATTTTGAGTACAGATTTTGACTTTTTATCTATTCTAGCTCCAGTGTTTTTCTGTTTCCAGTAGAATACAATAGATTTAAAATTAAACGGCTTCAGGCTGTACAATGTAAATTTTTTTATGTAATTATACTACAAAAAGCCAAGGATCACAAAAATGCCTTGTCATATTGTGTAATTTTACATAAAATGTAATTCTACAAAAGTTGTAATATTATATGTAAAATACAAATTATTTGAATAAATAATATAATATGTTCATAAATTTCGTGTTGGTTTCATAAAACTTTAAAATATCTAAATAATCTTTCTGTTGTTTTATTCATCCATACTTATAATTAAATGTATGTCTTATAGTAACTAGTAGTACATTATGAAAATGAATTTCACTTTCATAGCTGCGAACAAACAGAGAGAGAGAGAGAGAGAGAGAGAGAGAGAGAGAGAGAGAGAGCAAATGTAATACGTAATACGTAATATTAAATTCAAAACACAATATCGTTCCCGTTTTCTAAATGCAATATCTATGTAAAATAAATTTCTCCGCCATATTTCTCCAGTGCCTTTTTGTTTAAAATTTATGAGCGCGGAAAGAACAAGCCGATTAGATTGAATACGGCCCCGCAGATTTTGCATGCGTTTCCTGTTTCCGCAATTAAACAATAACTTTATTGTTTCAGAATTGTGGCTCTTATACAAGATTTTATATGTAGGTATAGAAGATATTTGTATTTCTCTTATACGCATATATATAAAACAGCTTTTGAATTGCAAAAATATCTCGTAAAATATTTATATGAAATTGCTGAAAAAATCTATCTGATATATAAAATATTATTCAAAATATATAATTTTATTTGTTGATTAATTTTATGTAAGAAGTTTCATTATATATGTTAGTGACAATACGCTGTAAAAAAAATTATATAAATTTACATATTCTATAAATGTATTTTTACAGAAAAACTAATATTACGTCAATTGTCGCAATAAAAATTACAAAATTCTGTTAATTTACTGTTAATAGTTATGTACAATCACATAAATATGTATTGCATTTTTTACAGTGTACGCCACCGTAGCATAATAAAAAATAAATAAATTATAAATAATTCTCGATATAATAAATTGATAGGCTACTACTAAAAACTTGGTTCAAAATATTTTATAATTTAATTATTTAGTCTGTTCTTAGCACAGTTGTACTACAATTCTCGAGTTGAAAATCTGTCCTTTCAGAAAACTAAGTGTATAATTTTGTTAGACATACGTAGCGATTATCTTCTTTTTCTCACTCTACTGATATGACAGATTAATTTGTATTATGATGTAGATCTTAGCTTAGTTCGGAAAATTTGTAGTATTGGAACTACAGTATTAGTTAAAACCGAGTTTGTAGTATCAGTCAATAAGTTTAAATTATTACTAAGTGTTTGTAGAATTCAATGAAAATTACTGTTGGTTAATTCAATTTTGCCCCCGCCACGTAGTTGTGCGCTACTGATCTTGTAACTGCGGTGCAAATTGGCGCAATGGTCTTTATACTATTGAGTGGCTTCATCACACCCCACATCACACAACCCCCCCCCCCCCAATAGGCTAACCGTAACCTAACACTTTCTATACACAAAGCAACTGTAATGCAATATACGGCAAACTGACGATCTTCGTTCCAAACTCGTGAAAAAAATATTTGTAAATTATTTAAATTTTAATCTATATCTCTAAATCGGTAATATTTATTTTTGTAAACAAAAAATGCTTAAAAGACATAAAGTATTTTTGTAGCCCTTAAGTAATAAAACAGTTTTATAAATCCGATTGTTTACAATAGTCATTTGTTTTACACACAAACACACACATTATTCAATTAACACTGATAACATAATTAAATAAAAATAAAATACAAAATTTTCAATAAACTGATCTGCGATAACCTGCCTTTAAAAATGACAAAAAAAAAATTATGTTAAAAATGTAATTTTCCCACGTTCTAATTTACCTCAAAGTTATAAATTATATTAATATAAAATAATTATTTGACAATTGTTATTTATTTGTGAACACGAGTTTTAATATTTATATTTTTGTGGTGTGTTGATATTTTTTTCATAAACAAATAAATTAAAATAATAAAATAGAATCTACAGTTAATGTAACTATTAATTCGTAAGTAGCATTTTTATGTTATTGTAAATTACGATTGTTCAGAAAACTTAACGGATTCATCAAAAATATTTTTGGTGAAACTGAATTTTATTACATTCGTTCATGTTACAAGTCCAAAAAAATAAAAGTTTTCGATAAAAATCTCAATATTAAACAAAATTGCGCAAATACAAATTTTACTAAGTATAATAAAACGTATATCACATTGAATTTATAGAATTTTCTGGACTGGTATGTCGTGGACGATCTATCCTCGTCGCAGATGTTTCGTCATATGTACATCGTAGATGGCATCGTCAGTGATAAATTCAAAGAATACCGGCCGTGAAAACCTGAAGATTACATTATTCATTTAATTCACAAGTTTTTCCGTCATAATTACAAAACATAAACTTATAAATGTTATAATTTACAATCATTTTTTTATCAGCATAAAATTAGTGTTTAGCGTCCACTTGTAACACGCAACTAATTAACATAAATCCCCATTACGTCGGTTTTTACCACATCAATTCAGTTGTAACCAAAAGAAAAAAAGGGCCATACATAAAACGTTCGTCCTACCCCTTTCAACCCCTATCTAACCAAAGAGCAGTAAAACCCGCTAAGCAACGAAATCAAGTGTAAAATACATTAAGCTCTGGCAGAGCAACCACCCCCGGTTGGCTGGGAGAGCGACCAAAATTGGCCAGGGCATCCGTTAAGGGTTAAAGGATTCATCCTTTTGCTGTTGCTACTGCTGCTTGTGTAGACAATGGGGGTGCAAAAAAACCGACAGCCGCTAACCTGCTTCGGACAGCTGTTCTGACACGCCTACACCATCTTAACTGGAGACGCAGGACTCAGCAGGACTAAAAAGAGATGGGGGTGAAAAGAAGACAGAGAAAGTAATAATAAGGTTTTAAAGTAAATTAAGTTTTATGAATTTATTAGTTATATTGTTTTAATATTAGTACACGTATCTTAGATCAGAATTGACATTGTCAAAAATAATCCTGCAATAGTTTTAAATTGTTTCATTAATTCACAATAATTATTGAAATAAAATAATTTAAACACATGCAAATATGTTTTTTATTGGATGCTAATGAATTATGTACGTTATAAAAAAAATGATATTTAATCAATATAATAATTTTACATTTAGTATTGTTAATAAATAAAATAAAACTACAAATTGTTTTTGTTTATATAATAGATATAGAAAAATAAAACGGCTTCAAACAAGTCTTGCAATCTTGGCTTGTCAAAGTATATAGTTGTTATGTGATAAAATAAAATAAGTCTTAAATATTAAATTGAATACATAGCTGAAGAAAAACTTTAGTTAATTGCATTAGAAAATTTCACCCAAACTTAATTTCATAATAAAACGGAAAAAGCGAAAAAGTAGGGAAATATGTTTAGACATAGCTTACAGAAGATTCCAATCTTTCTACATTATTTTTTTTCCCTTCCGTTTTATTATCTTTTCTCATGGTAGTATTTTATGTCACAACTAATTTTCTTCAAAATAATTTTCTTTCTTATGTCAATGAAAAGAAGACAAAGTAGAATAGAAATAAAAACTTATCGAAATATTTTCGTTGAACAACAAATCGATCAGAATATTGTCTAACCCCAATTCGATATATACCTGATTTTTATTTCATTTTTTTTTTAAAATGAAAATAAATATACAATGTTTTAATTAGTAATAGAGTGTACTAAAGCCGTGTTTACACAGGCTTAATAATACTATGCGCATATATCAATTAAGGGTGAAATAAATCAGACTGCACGAATAACATTGCTCATTGTCAGTTCGATAAAACAAAAACGAAATAAATTTTGCATGCTGTAAACTAATCACAGGAATGATAAGGGCAGTAGGTTAGAGAGAAGGAACCGGAAAAGGTGTTCCCCATTCGAAAGTCCGGCGTCCGGAAAAGAAAACGAAGAATTCCGTGACATAATATAAATTAACTAACCTTGCTCCACTAACACACCATTTTGCTAGTACCACCTAGACGTGCTAACCCGAATTTAACCTAAATATATGAAACACTAAAAATCGTTTATTTGGTATATATATCTCAAAAATTACTGATCAAAATTTTATTGGTAACTTTTTTGATTCTATGAGCAATTTTCGAGATATTTTTATGTCTCAAGATAGAAAAAAAAAACTTACTCAATATGATACATAAGAAATGTTAATCACTTTTTTTTTGGTTTCTAACGGAACAAAAAATAAAAATTAATCTTTCTTCTTAAAAAATACTCACATTTCAGTTTACCCTCGTTAAAAATAAGTTGTCTAAATATACCAATTTTTAATCTATCTTTTCGGGAAAACAATGTTATCAGAAATGAAACTAGACAGAAGACCAAAAACCTAACCTAACCTAAAACCATCTATAGAAATATCCTCGACATCTCTTTCTATATAATTTGATAACATTACATTGGACAGCGAGAGACGTTCAAGGTGACAATCAAACATATATATATATATATAACAATCTATTTATAAAACGATTGCATGTTCTCCTTTCTTATATATATATATATATATATATATATATATATATATATATATATATATATATAAATACGATTAGTTTAGGTTAAGGGTAAGACTAGTCTATTCTTTGGGCCTAGACAACTAACTAGCAAGTAACGGAGAATCGATATCAGTACTAGGTTAGCTTCATGTTACACATAAATAATTGATATCTAGAATCTATATTGGTTGGTGCCTTTTATATTCACACACGGGTACCTACAACACATATTGATACAAATTTCATGTACAAGTAGTACAAGAATATTTCGTTTACTTTGATATTCAGTGTTAAGAGGGGAGCACCACTCTAACACTTTCAAAAAATTGTTTAGTTTTTGCATTTTCTGAAAGCTTATAATGTGTACAATAATATGTTAAACCGAATTTCCGAAATTCGAGCTTTTGGCGGAGTAACAATGACCAGTATAGAGTTGGTTCAGAGCTGGTAAAACATACAGATCGGGTAGTAAAAAACTAAGTTCAAACTTTAAACACATTTTTCTAGAAACCATCCGATTTACTTCGTTTTAATACGTAATTATAAAGAATTAAATTCTCTAAAATGATACTACTGATACATTTTTTTTTCCGATTTTTTATACGCTTTAAAATTTATTTTTACACTAAAAAAAGAACACTTTTTTTTGTGTTCCCCCCTTGTTTCCTCCACTTGTAAAATAATTTAATAAAAAATGTCTCATTTTATAATCTGGCGGTGCACATTGCATTTGTTGTACTTCTTTACACATTTTTCAGTAATCAAATTCTAATTTAAGCGAAAATAAACAATACAACTATCGAATGACTTAATAATTTTTAATATAGCCGTCGGAGATGTCAAATTAAATACACTGGATCGTGTTTCTTTGATCGAATATGCAATTTCAAATAAATCTGGCGGTGTATATTGCATTTTTTTAAATTTCTTCACACATTTTCAATAATCAAATTCAAATTCAAGCAAAAATAAACAATGTAGTTATCAATTAGTTTAATTTAATTTGTTTGTTGTATAGTCATGTTTTGTGCTACCACCAGTAATGTTTATAGTAAGTAACTGCTGTATAATAATGTACATTATTGTACTGGTAACATAATGACCTCCTTCTACATAGGAAATATAGTAGCGTAATATCATTATTAGTGATAGCATTATTATTTACATAAGAACACCCGAAAATAAAAACCACATTTTGCAATTTTGTACACCAGATTGTGCAAATAAATATGATTGTTGAGATTATAGTAATTTAATACGAAATTTATAAAATTTTCATGAATTTCAATCGAGATTTTACATGATTTTTATGAAAATCTTAAATTGATTTTACCACAATTTAATAAGAATATTTTAATGACTTTAAGAGATTTTAATTAATTTGTACACCAGATTGAATAAGTGGTTTCGCTCTAAGGAACACCTCAAATTGCAAGGCTCCAAACATCATGAATTCCGTTATATTTTCTTTTACAAATATTTTTAGAAAACAGCGCAATCTTCGGTAATGTGCAAAAAAGTCTTAAAAATATTTAACCACTCGAAACATTTCAAAATGATTAAAGTAAAATATATGAAAACAATCTAGACTTTATAGACCATTAAAGATAAAACATTAATGCCATTTAAATCCGCGCGCGGTAAAAGTCTCCATTTTTACGCGAAGAATTTTTTTCTATCTTTCGTCATTTTCGTTTTACTTCGTCTTCTTCTTTCGTTTATTTTCCTCGAATATTTTGATCGATATCCTATAAAATCTGGAAGATGTAACATTCGAGATTAGGTTAGTATCAGATATCTGTTTACAGCTCAAATGACTTTCTCTTCGGCTAACTGAAAAAATGAAAGTTTCTCTTTTCTTTTAGTTTACGTTGCAAATATTTTGTTTATTTCTGCGATTTATCAATTTTTAGCAGTTTTACGAAGTAAAAACTTTGATATTAGTATGTAGTATTTAATGAAATAAAGTTTGAGGAAAGTTAATAACCTTATATAGACCACTAACATTATCACATAAATACTAAGAAACAGAAATAAGAATTTTGCATTTTTTCTACAAATTAGTGGCAACACTATTCAAAAATAAAATTATATAATTTTATTGGACACTAAAAGAATTTTTGTAAAATTTTTATTCTAATCGTGGATAACCAATGAAACCGAAATAAAATTTAAAATTTTTTGCTTAGAGAGTGGATAACACTGCACATTAGTAAACTCATATAATATATCTGGGCACCAGAAAAATCTTTTATAAAAACTTTGATTAAAATTGGATAAATAATGTAACCATAATAATTTTTAATTAAATTTTAGTGTTTTTTTTCTCAAAAAATTGTCAACACTTTATTTAAAATTACATAATTTATATAGCCGCCTAAAATTTTTTTGTAAAAATTTGATTAATCTCGGATAATATAGTAAAGCCAAAATTAAATTTTAAAAATTTTAGTAATTTTTTTTCGGAAAGTTGGCATTACTGGGCAAAAAATCCAAATAACCATCAATAAACCTATCCTGAAAAATTAAAAGTTTGCCCACCCCTGATTTAGAACATCTGTCAGATATATCTTTAACGATAAATATTATATTCATATTAAACTATCAAACATTTTAAGCAAGCATTGTTATACGATTTCTTAACGTAATAAACTACACATTAAAATGTTGTTTAATGTTATTTTTCACATTAACGTTCCGAAATTAATTAAAGTTAATTCAAGAAGATTTCTTTTGACATTCTAACGTCGCACATGACATTTTGCAAACATAACCTTTAAAAAATCCATTAAAAATGTTTTAGCCACGTAACCTCAAACAGGGCCGTATTTATGCATAGGCTACATAGGCTGCAGCCTATGGGCCCGCACCACAAAGGGGCCCGCACCACACGTTTCAAATTTAAAGTAAATAATTGTTTAATCGATAATCTTTTAAGTATTTTACTTAAATTTTCATAAAACAGAATATTCGAATAACCCGACTTGCAACCAGTGACAATACACTTCACTAGTACACACAGACAGCTTCATTAGTAGTAAGTGTAGGCGCAAACCAATTAGCCACTAAGATTATTTTTGATATTTTCATTTCTAAGTTTATTATTTATTTTTTTTAAATACTTTATTTTAATTAAATATGTGTAAGTAAAATTTACTTTTTTGTTACATTCCTTTTTTTATCTTGCATTTTCGTACAATGTTTATTTAAAATTATAAAATTAACCCCCCCCCCCTTAAGGGCCCGCACCACAGGTTCAGCCTAGGGGCCTACAGATCCTAAATACGGCCCTGACCTCAAAGTTTACGGATCAAGTTTGATTTTTTTCCGAATATATGTTCGTGTTTTTAAACATTTCATTTTTGAAACAAAATCCATTACTTTACAATTGCAAGAAAAAATTGTAATTATTTAATTTCAAAATCCGTCCAAAAGACAAATAACAATCTAAGAACATTTTACTAATTCTGATATAATACTGAAAAAAAAATGAAAATGAAAAATATTTTATAACACTTTTTATAACAGTAATAAAAATTATTAAACTACATTCTGCATTCAATTTATAAAGTATAAAAATTCAATTTATTATCTAAACTGACTGTCAATTTTTATAGTAAGCTGATATTGTGATATTTCCTGTCAATTTGATGGTTCCGACATTCATATTTTTTTCGCATTTCATTTATTGATTTGTTTATCTATAAACACCTGACTCACAGCCCGGCTGACACAATATCAAAATAGTTCCGGATATCTAGCAGCTGAGACAGACAGCTTTATTTTTTATTTTTTCATTATTATTAATAGTGATGGAATAATTCGAATGAAAAATAATCGATCATTCGATTATGAAAATCATTCGAGATAACTGGAATTAAAATTGAAAACATTCAGATGATGAAAAACAGAAAAGTGGCAGATTTCTATAAAAATATACAAAATAGATTATAAAATTGAAAGACAAATATAAATACTAAAGAAAGCTAGTTTGACTGATAGATGATGCAACTTAAAGTGGGGAGAAAAAAAAAAAGATGCCAACATATAACTTATAAATAATTATATTTAATTTTAATTTCCCATATAACTAAAAAGTAATAATAAAACTATGTATTTAGTGTTAAATACTGTAATTTTAGTATGGTTATTTTTTTGTACATCAGTTACATACACTTTTTACTTTATTTAATAAATAATTAAAATATTAATTTATTTAACATAAAACAGAAATTTAATATATTTTTGTCATCATTCAGATAAATCTGCTATTATTCAACATGCGTTAGAATATCTTCATGATATAAAATAATGTTTATTGTTAAAAACTTTATAGATAAAAATTATGATAATTTAATTCAAAAATAAATAATTCTAAATTACTAAATAGAAAGTTAAAAAATTATAAATATTGTATTAAAAATCATGCACGATGATAAAATTCAAACTGTATACAGGGTGTTAATAAAAACATTTTACACACTTTGGTAGGTGATAGTAGAGATGAAAAAAAGAAAAAAATTCTAATACACTTAGGTCCAACTCATTGATTTTCGAAATATGGCAAAACTCATCGAACATAACATAAATGCATAGCGACGTACTCCGCCGATTGCAAAAATAAACTAACTTAAATAGCAATAAGTAATTTCACCGTTAAACTTATTACAAAATGTTTATTGACATGTACTGTTGTATATTGAATAATTAAAATATTAGCTAATATTAAACTATATAATTCTTGTAGAAATTACTATAAATTCTACAATATTTTGCCTATACCCTGTTTATATGTATATTACCTTTTAATATACAGGGTGTTTCACAACTTAGAGCAAAAAATTAAAGGGTATATTCTGTACGACGTGCTGATCATGAAACAAAAAGAATTTTTTTTAAATTCGCAAAGTAAAGGGTAGTTTACTTGAAGTAGACATTTTTTGAACCACTGGAGTAGCATACGTCATAGAAAGAAATATTAAATGAAATTAATTATCAAAGAAACATTATGTAATGTTAGTTTTATTTAGAGACAATAATTGTTTTGAATACAAAATAATTTATAATATTAATGCATTGTATTATTTAATATCAAGATAATTTGGGAAATAACATACCTGAAGCGCAAAACTACAAATACTGTTCAAAATTTGCACCATTCATCCCTACACACATTGCAGCACGTTGAATTAATGACCTAGTACAGTCTTGACACGAATTTTGTTCTCGTATTATTTCTGCTGAATTTTCTATTCTCTGCCTAAGTTCTTCTTCGTTTTCCGGCGCATTTTGGTTGTCGTAGACGAGGGATTTAAAATGACCCCAAAAATAAAAATCCAGCGGATGTAGGTCAGGGGATCTAGCAGGCCAAGCTACAGGTCCACCGCGACCAATCCACCTGTCCTCAAACACTTGGTTTAAATGTTCTCTTACATTTAGAGCATAGTGTGATGGCGCACCATCGTGCTGAAACCATGTCTGCTGACGCACATTTAAAGGCACATTTTCAAGAAGTTCTGGCAAAGTATTTTGTAAAAACAATAAATAATTAGCTCCAGGCATCCTATTTGGTAGAATGTACGGTCCAAGTAATATTCCATTAACAATACCTGCCCAAACATTTATCGAAAAACGATGCTGAAAACTGCCCCGTACAACAACGTGTGGATTTACTTGACTCCAATAATGAGAATTATGATAGTTATGAACTCCCTCCTTCGTAAAAGTAGCCTCATCAGAAAATATGATGTACGAGGGGAAATTCGGATTTTCAGTGTGTTTTTGTAAAAGCCAGTTGCAAAATCGTACTCTAAACTGATAGTCAGGTTCTGTTAGCCCCTGTACCCGTTGAAAATGGAATGGGTGGTAGTTTTGATCTCTTAAAATTTGCCATACTGAACTATGTGATACTCCTAATTGTTGAGACGCTCTTCGGGTACTAATAGTTGGTTCAGCATGTACAGCATCTAAGATATCATTAACCATATTGTCGTGTTGATGCTGGCGGCCACCACCTCTCCCACGATTAGGTTGCACATATCCTGTGTCTCGAAGGCGCTGGACTATCCTCACAAACGAACGGGGAGTGGGTAATCGGCGTAAAGGATAACGTTCAGCATACAGACGTCGTGCCAATAACGAATTTTGCCGTGCTTCGCCATAAATTAACATCATGTCCACTAATTCACTGTTACTAAATGCATTCATTTTAACAAAAACTACACTACACTGCTATTCACTGTAAAATGAGAACAGTGCACCAGCAAAGATAATAATAATTAACAGCAATGTCGACGAAAGACTACCCACCCACTACCTATCAAATTAAATTAAATTATTAATTAAACTATTACACATTTTATTAGTATTAGATATTACGTAAACAATTACTTTCATTGTAGACGATTTGAAAACAATTATTAAAAATAACTATCGACCAGTGGCAAAAAAAATGTTTGCTTGAAATACGATGCAATTTTTTTTGCAAATTTTAAAAAAATTCTTTTTGTTTCATGATCAGCACGTCGTACAGAATATACCTTTTAATTTTTTGCTCTAAGTTGTGAAACACCCTGTATATTAAAAATAATATAAATTTATTCGATACACATGAAGATATACATTGTTATAACACTAGAAATAAAGATAGTCTTATAATTCCTAAAATTAACAGGAAATTAACAACAAAAAATCCGAATTTTGCCGGGATTTCATTATATAATAAACTTCCTGACAATATTAAAAATAGTGATTTAAAGTCTTATAAAATTCAATTACATAACTTGTTGATATCACATTGTTTTTATTCTGTTAATGAATTTTTGAATTGTAAATTATAATATAAATTTATCATTTATTATATATTCTGTATTTTTCACTTTTATGTATTTACATCTTTCTAATATATAAAATTCTTGTGTCACAGTTTTAGTGTTTATACTCCTCCGAAACGGCTTGACCGATTTTGATGAAATTTTATATGTATATTCAGTAGGTATTAGAAAAGGTTTATAACTAATTTTTATACCCCTAAGTGTTAAGGGTGGCTCGCTCTAAAAAAAATTTTTTCATTTTTTGGACAGATTTTTTTTTGGTTATTTTTTTTATGGTGTGCCATTAAAAAATACATTTAGTCCTAAATTTTTACCCTCCTACCACCAATCCCTACTTTTTAATAGCATTTTATATTTTTTAACCCCGGTCGATAGCTGATCAATGGGGTTCCGTTTAGCCAAACTCAATAAAATAAAAATAAATAAATAAATAAATAAATAAATAAATAAATAAATAAATAAATAAATAAATAAATAAATAAATAAATAAATAAATTTGTAACTTTGGGAAGTTGTTGAGTACACTCCCGCAAAGGATTCTAGGGCCCTGGGGGGCTCCAGGAAAAATATAGAAAAATGTGAAAGAAATTGATTCCAAATAAATTGAAAATAATTATAATATGAGAAATGTAATTGATTTTTTTTTGTAATACAAAAAAAATTCATAAAAAATTTAATATACACATTAAAATAAAGGCAAGACAACGTTTGCCGGGCCAGCTAGTAATTGTATATATTTGACTGTTTCTATGTCCTATTACAAAGATCAACAGAAATAAAGATTATTATTATTATTATTATTATTATTACTATTTCTGCGATTGTTCGTTTATCGCAGATAACGCGATATCGCGTTCATAAGAGGTGTAAATAAAAATTTAAAAATACCATATTTCGAAAACCAATGAGTATTGGACCTAAGTGTAATAGAATTTTTTTCTTGTTTTCATCTCTACTATCACCTACCAAAGTATGTAAAGTGTTTTTATTAACACCCTGTATAATACAAAATACTATCTATTCAAATATTGATATAAGAAATGTTCTATTATAATTTTATAATAAAATTTTGCTGATTTTGTAGAAAATATTACAGTATATAAAGAGGAAAAAAATATGAAATAAAAAAATGTTAAGAATAAAATTTGAAAAATAATCATGCTAATAATAAAGATACCATAATAAGGGATGATTCGTGATGTAAGTCCTGTTTGCACCACTTGATAATTGGAGAGCGCCACTTGCCTGCATATTACACATACTATGTCAGTCAATGTTATATCATTTAAAATAGACATTCAAATATCGTTATTAAATATGTAAAAAAATATAAAAAGATTATATACATTTTTCTACACTGTAAAAAAAATTCGGTAATTTTACATAAAAACTCGTAGCAACTGATTTACATCAGTTCAATATGTAAATCTACAGACGTCACAGGAAAATTTTGACATAATATAAATAATACAATACGTGAATTTTAAGTACATTTAATTACTTTTTCGGTAAATTAAATATTTTAATTAAAACTACAAAATTATATTTTTTTTTACAGAAAATTTATCGTTTTGCTTAAATAATACTATGGTTTTTAATGTAAAATGGCAACATTTTTTTACAGTGTAGTTATATGAATCAAAATATTTATATCTATAAATATAATATATTACATAAAAAAATTTGCTAATCTACTTACTTTACAATAGAATATTGTACAACGTGCACGGAATTTTACTAATTTCCCACAAGTATAAAGATTTACAGCACGAGCTTTGACAAATGCTGCAGTTCATACGAGTGGAAAATAGAAACTCTGTACTAGTTTTACACTAGACTTTTTCTACAAATATACAATACGAAATTTTAGGAACAACACTGACTTGTCAGATATTGCAAATGAAATTTTTTTCTACGACTCTAAATCTATTATGCAAATTAAAAAGAATTTGCAATTATTTTATTTATTTATATATATATATATATATATATATATATATATATATATATTTAAGTAAGTAAATCACGCCATAAGGCTAAATAGTATAGTTTAAATTGAATAAATACCACTAATTAATTGAAAATTAAATTATATATATTATTATTATATATTATATATTATATATATTATTATATTATATATATTATATATTATTATATATATTATATATATATATATATATATATATATATATATATATATATATATATATATATGAATGACTTTGAAGTTATACGTTCGCGTGAACGTCCGATGAGTAGATGAAGTGCGTGGTATGATTAAGAGTGTTTTGCGTGAGCAAAAGTTTTCAAGTAGTAGAAGCAGAAGTATCATGTATGTGGATAAAACTAAAGTTGCTTGTCTGGATAGGAATGTTTGGAGAAAACTAATTTCGGGATAGTGAAAAGAGTTTGTGCCATACCCTATTAAATATATGGCGTAATTGTGTACGCACTTTTAATTTTGAAATTTTCAATTTCAAATTTTAAATATTATCTTTTAATTAAAAAAATCCACTACACCAAAATATATTAAACAAAAATTTTAACTAGATGTTGAAAATTTAACTGTGACAAATATTTTTTTTTTTGTAAAAAAAAAAACGGTTTTATTGTATTCGTAACGAACAAAAAATTCTATTGACAAAATGGTATCATCGCATTAACATTTTATCAATATTTTTATTTCAATGAAACCTAAAATTCGATTCGATTATGTTTTTGAAACAAAAGAACATTTGAAAATATATATTAAGCTCTCGATTGTTTAGTGATAGATATCCAAAAAGTATATAAAACGTATATAATGAATTGAAAACATATATTTCTGTTTGTTCAATACTGGTTTATCTCTGTCACAAATCTTGTTTCTGTTATTCTTTTTCCTCTATTTGTGTCTTTGTCTTTGTGTGTTGTTCACAGTCTATTTAATAACAAATGTAAGGAAGTTTTTCAAAGCACCTAGCGGACATTCACTGTACTATTGTATAAATGAAGTCGACGGTATTTATTACCAGCAGAAAAGCTTACTTGTCTCATAATTACTCCTGTTTCTCGTTTTTATGTTTCTCTTGTTTTGTAATCACAATTAATTATTGTAATACTATGTTAAGTTTTTTTTTTTAATTTATAATATATTTAAAATATAATTAATATGCAGAATAATTATAAATTCGTGTTGTTTAATTTCGTATCAAAAGAGTAAATTCTTTTTTGTACGACCACAAATGTTTTTACTGATAATATCACATATGATACATTAGTATAATAATCAAACCAAATTTAAAATATTGAGATTTTTACATAGATAACCACAAATTAGACTTACGCGTGATGTTCGTCTGTCTGTGGATACGTAGATTTTTATAAAATTTTATCTCAATTTTATCAACTTCTGGTAAAGATCTGTCAGCCGGAAATGGTAATTTACTGATGTCACTTTTATGTGTTTAATTAATCGTTTAATGTAAAAACTAAAAGAATTATTATTTCGCTTATGAGATGACTTTTACTAAGGCGTTTTAGGGTTTATCAACTCCTATTAAGGTGTACTATCGCCCCCTAAAAGAATACAGAGAAGCTCGTATAAAATTTGACTTTCATTAATTAAAAATCTATAAAAGTGTATGATCTAATTACTTATTTGTTACCTAGTAACTTGTTTCTATGTTCTGTTATTTACTGTACATGTCATTTATATCATTTATCCTGATAAAGACGGGAGTTGAGTTTCGTCGAAATATCGATTTTAAATAAATATTAATACAGAACTTTTACCAAAAGCAATTTTATTTTTAATATCAATGCTTTTACTGTATTACTATAAATTTCTATGGCCCTCGTCTTTTGTTCATGAAATGCTTTTATTTCTTGCTTTAAAATAAATTTTTACCTCCACTTCTTAAAAAATATGAATATTATTTCTATTTTGCTTAATAAAAAACACACTTTCAAAAATGATTCATGTAATTTAATGTAGTAAATAATATTAATAATCTAAATATTTTATAACTAATTTTTTCCCAATATTAATATACGTCAGAAATAAATTTTAAAAATAATACTTTATTGACTGACTTCTTCTGTCACATCTATCTTTTCTATATCTTTTAAAAATATATATATATAATTCTTTCAGGATATGATACCAAACCTGTCAGTTCAAAATGTGATCTAATAAAAAACGAATGAGCGACAGAAATAGTAGATCGATTTCTACCTTTATTCACTGTCATTTTTAAAACAATCTTTTTAGCATTGTACAGAACATGAACACAAAAATAACAAGATCAGAAACATATGGGTAAACTCATATTTTTTTGACATCTTCTCATTAATACTAAAAAATAAAAATAAAATATTCTTTTTACTTAACATCCTGTTTTCTTGGCAGTCAAAGTGGTAAAAAAAACGAATAAGAAAAACAGTACATCGGTTTTTACCTTTATAAACAATCTTTTTAGTATTTCATAGAACATAAACACAACACAAAAATAAAAACAAGATAAAGAATAATATTCTTAAAATAAAACGGCTTTACGTTATAGTTCTGTGTTAATATTTATTAATAATATTTGTACCAAAGACTTGAAAATTGTTTAGCACGAGTAGATTAAAAAGATAAATAACTTTACTTGTTACACTCATTATTTTAGTTTTAAACTCTAGTTGTTTGTTTGTTTTTTTCTTCTTCATCTTCTTCTTCTTCTTCTTCTTCTTCTTCTATGTTATTTATTACATGTTATAATACTTAACAATGATTTATTGTAATTACTGTTTTTTTTTTTTAATTTAGTACAGTGTGTTCATTTGAAAAGTTATCAACTTAAATATCTCATAAAGTAAAATTTAAAATAAAGTAAGATTTATAACCCCATACAAAAAAAACATGGGGCGCATGCAATCGATAATAGTGGAGTGTAGGGAGTAGCTGTTGTTGCCTCACGTTTTTCTGTATGGGGGTTATAAATCTGTATGGGGCTAGGAAAATTTTTTTATTATATTTTTTAGTCCGTGTTAAAATCGTAGTATATTAAAACTATTTTTTTATTTAAATACTTATTTTAATTCAATTCAAATAAAATTATTTTCATGCAGTGCCAGATAAAAGTCTGTATCAATAATTTGAATTACATAACATATTAAAAATTAATATACAATTAATTAGAGCGATAACCGATCATTAATTTATTATAATTATATTGAAATAAATTTTAATTCGATATTCAATTTTCTATTCAATTGAACGAATAGCATTAAATATGTTGAATGAATCAATCAAATTATAATAATTACCGCATTTAAAACATTCTTTTTCGTTTCTGCGTAAAATGTAATAACAATTTTGTTTTATAAAAAGTGTTTTGCATAAATATTGCAACAATAAGTATATTACTAATAAATATATATGAAATTGCATATTTAAATTTAGTGGAAAATACACATTTTGCTAGAAGCATTTAAGAAAATACATACAAGAAATTGTGAAAATACATTTCCAAATTCAAATATTCATAGAACAAGATTTAAAGTATATGGATAGACCCATATCATTAAGTTACATTTACACTGCGGTTCTAACTGAACCAATATAGTGAAGATGCAATTATTGCTATGCTGTTACTACTAAAATCACAGCCTGAATGCAGCTTAATGATCATTAAATTTTGTCGTGCTGAAAAGTATAATCTACAATAAGTGCATAATAAATTGTGTGTAACAATTAAAAGTTAATTTTCTATTATCAAACCTAACAATTTTATTTTATATATGATATATCTGTACAATCTAAAAGCCATTTTATATGGTAATAATTTATGAATAAATATTTGAAATAAATTATAAATATATATATATATATATATATATATATATATATATATATATATATATACATGGGATTGATTTATTTTTGCTCACAGATTTGAGACAGATTTATGAGGACATGCGTATTGATGTCATCTACCACTGCTACCAACTGACAACAAATAGCCGCCATTGCTTTACACCCAGCCAGCTATTGGTGTCAGTTGGTAGCAGTGGTAGTTGAAATAAATGCGCATGTCCTCACAAATCTGTTCCAAATATTTATTCATAACTTATTTCAAATGCTTATTCCTAAATTATTACCGTGTACAGTGGTCTTAACATTTTAAAATTAAATGATAATAGATAATTTATACTATGCATCATAAAGTATTTTTAGCTAAAAAAAAAATAATGTTTAAAGTAAACAAAATTGTTACATCGAAACTAGTTTAGTAAAAAATATGTAAAAATAAAGAATCTTACCAACCACCAAAATAAGAAACACCTACATGCACAAAACAAAACGAAAATAATTCAAACAAAAAAATAATTAATATGTTTTTTGCAAAATACCTCCATATGACTGGCTGTTCGGCCGATCTGGCTTTAGTGATAAGTAATGTCTTTTCTCCATTTCTGTAAAAATTCAGATTACAAAGTTAATTACTTCATGATAATACATTATTTCTTCAATCGTATTATAATATTAATATTACGTTACCATATTACCGTAGTTAAAATAGTCATTATGTTACTAATACATTAATGACATTTTATATAACAGTTAGTTACTATAGTGTGTGATTTTTATGCACGCTCAAACAATATGAATTAATGCGAAAATAGAATAATGTAACAATTATTAATAGAAATTCACAACCGTTATTTGATATGCACATTAATATTTATAAAATGAAACAATCTAACATATCAAACCTTACCTAACCTACTGACGTTTATTTATTACATCTGGCGTTAATTTGAATAGCCTAAATTGCAATTTTTATTATCGTTTATTGACATATTCAAACATTCATTTATATATACTCCGTTATTATATACACCACTGGTGACAGCATCAAATATAACTACAACGTCAAGTGTATTTAATCTGACATCTTCAGCGGCCAAATTGAGAAACTATTACGTCAAGTTAAGTTAATTGAAAATTGCATTGTTTATTTTCGCATAAATTTTAATTTGATTATTGAAAATGTGTGAAGAAGTGCAAGAAATTCAATGGGCATCGTACAGAGTGGTCAGAAACTGCATATTTGACTAAAAAAAAAACACGATCAAGTGTATTTAATTTAACATCTCCGACGGTTATATAATAATAATAATAATAATAATAATAATTTTATTTAACTATTAAAAGATATTTTATACAATCATATACAAAATATATGAAAATATATATTTACATACAAATTATAAAATATATATTATATTTACAATTTAATATATTAACAATTCTGTGATTAATATCAATTTTACAGAAAGACTCGAAGAATTTTTACTTTAAAATACAACTTCATTTTTTGTAAATTCATGTACATTGTACAGTATTACAATTTTTAACATTTTCCGGTAAGCTATTGTACTCAATCAATCCCTTATGAAACAAATTATTTGCTGAACTAGCTTTATTTGTTTTAGAAATATAAAAATTGCTAGCATTTCTTGTATCATAATCATGTTTATCACTGTTAAACTCCAAACTTCTACTTAAATATTATATTAAAAATTATAAATTATATTAAAAATTATTAATTCAAGTTAAGTTAATTAACAATTTCATTGTTTATTTTCGATTGAATTTGAATATGATTATTGAAAATGTGTGAAAAAGTGCAAGAAATGCAATCTATACCATCCAGGATGGTCCGAAATTGTATATTCGACCAAAGAAAGATTAATTTCTCACAAATATAAATAATACATACTATTCTACAACTGTTAGTAAGTTTAGGTTATTTGGCATGTATTGTTATTTATTTTTAATTTAGTTTCATTTAGAACGTTTGAAGAAAAAATCGTATTCGCAACTAGAAATAGAAAATTCTTTTAATGTTTAGCCACAAATATCTACTCCTCGCAGCATAATATACTATTTTTGATAAATTAATTATTTTCAATTTTTGTTAAAAATGCTTTAATTCTGGTGCCTCTAGAACTCGGCGCCTTGAGGCAATATCATCTCGGCGATCATCTAGAGGCTATACAAAGGATTTCTATATATTTTTTTTATTATTATTTTAAAAAATGTTACAGGCACCATACAAGAACTGTACCACTTTTTCCTTGCAATCAAAATGATTGCAATTATCGTTTTAATGTAATTTAATTTAATTTAATGTAATGTATGTAATTATCGCATTACAAATAATTTAACAAAACAGAAATTGTTGTACAAGAGAGATTTAGCTGAATTAAATGACAATCGTGGAAAAACAAACAGTTATAAATTGCGATTTTCCAAGTTTGCTTTCCATGGCTCTAGAAAACAAATCGTATTATCCATTGAACAACACTCACTCAGTCACTCGTTACCCATTCATACATACCATTCATAATTCACATAATCCATTCATTTGCAAACAAAATATTTAGTCACTTGTAACAACTTATGTAATATATTCAGTTTAACAATTATGCTATATATATATATATATATATATATATATATATATATATATATATATATATATATATATAGTATATATAGTACGTTTCATTTAGATAGATTTAATATAGAAAAAAAAAGTTTTTAACTTGGTACTACATTTATTCTCAAACTTATTTCTTCAAAACTAATCATTTCAAGATAATCAGTAATACATCATTTGATGAGGAAAACTGTAAGAGTTTATCAAAACCAATAAAAGCTAAAACTACACTTTAATAAAAAAAAACTGCTTTTATTTTTATTTTATTTAAAATCGACAAACTCAACGTCCGTCTTCATCAGGAAAACTGATACAAATGACATTTACAGTATATAACAGGAACAAGTTACCAGATGGCAAATAAGTAACTAGATATAAAAATTTATAAATTTTTAATTAATGGAAGTAAAATTTTATTCAACTCAGTGCCTTCACAGTGATTGATGTTACCTTTTTCTTTATAAATTTCTATTGCTTCTCTTATCAATCTGCTGTTAATATTAATAAAAGAAGTAAACAGAAATTTATAAAAAAAAAGATAACATCAATTACCGTGAAAACACTCAGTTAAATTAGATTTGGCTTCCATTAATTAAAAATTTATAAATTTTATAATCTAGTTACTTGTATTTTGTGACCTAATAACTTGTTTCTATGTTCTGTTATTTACTGTATCGGTTTTCCCGCTAAAGACAGACGTTTAGTTCGTCGAAACGTCGATTATAATAAATATTAATACAGAACTTTGACCTTCAGTTGTCCACACATCCTTCTCCAGGATTTAATTCTGTATTAATTTTTATTAATAATCAATATTTTGACGTACTCTATGTATATCATAATCAGGAAAAATGATACAAATGACATATATAGTAATTGGTTCCTATGTTCTGTTTATTTACTGTATATGTCATTTGTATTATTTTTCCTGATGATGTACGTAAAGTACATCGAAACATCGATTCTTAATAAAAATTAATACAGAACTATTTTTCAAAGCTTTTATATTGTAATATAATAATTTCTGAAAGATTTTTTTACCATTCATTACAAAATTCATACGAATATCCTTACCTACAATATTAATTCTATCAATCATCTTCCTCAGTTACTCTTCAGATTCAGCCAATTAGTAAAATATTACAAAATTAAAACAATGCGCATAATAGAATCTACCAATTATTATATTAAATGGCACAAATCTGTCAAAAATTAAATTCTCCAAAATTGAAACTACGAGTTGAAATAAAATTAAAAAAAAACTTTTCCAAAATATATTTTTATCCAAAACAAATAATAATAAAACAAGAAATCCCATTCGGAAAATATATTTATTCCATCAAAAATATCCTTCTACGATTCCATTGAAATCAATCGCATTGTATACATTTATGTTAAACGCTTTTGCGTTTTGAAAAGACAAATGTATGCGCGCCGAGAGGAAATAATCAAAGTTGGCTGAGATTTTCCGGTCTGTCAAATGCCGGAGATATTTTGTTCTCAACAGTTGGGTGTATTTAGTCATTGTGTGTATCCCAGATGCGAGATGTTTTGACGTGCGAATGCTGGCTGGATGCTATATAGATCAGATGAGGAAAATGGTTGCTAATTACAATAATGGTTTTATACGTAACTTGAAAAGACACAAATACAAATCGGTCTGTTTGTTTTAGTTTCCCGGCGGGGAATGCATTATTTATTAGTAATAGAATATTTGCTAAATATATTATATACATAAATATTTAAATTTTGTTTGATATTAAAATATAAATCGCAATAAAACTGATTCATATGATTGATAATTATAAACTAAAAGTCGAAAATTCATAAAATCAAAAAGTTGCAGTCAAAGTCTAAAAATAAATATGAATATTTAGCATGTAACACTTTTGTTAGAAAAATCATCAATAATTTTCCTTAAACCACAATACTTAAAAGAAATTATTTTATTTTATTAACTTTTCGCCACAGTAAGATCATATTTTAATTTACTACCCAATTTGTTATTTAATTTTTCTTGTTTTAAAATGCATACACAAATTAATGTAACAAAGATACATTAGAATAAAAATATGTTTTTCGCTAAATAAATTTAACACATTGCAATATTTAAAGTAAAACATTATTTTTGTATCGGATTCGAATAAAAAAAGATTAAAAGTTACAAAAACTGTTTAAAAAAGGTTGTTTCATTTCTGGATATAAGTGTATTGACAAAAAATTGCTTGTTTTTGGTGTCCTACAACCCCTATCAATTTACTGCTTTACTGTATTACTTACAGGACATCCTTTATATTATTATCTTCATGTATGACACTGCTTCCTTGCTCTAGCAAGGAACAGTGTCAAATAAATATTTCGCTTCATCTTCTTGTTCAAAACACGTTTCGCACTTAAACGATTCTAATACAAAATATGAGAAAAGTATAAAAATTTCGATAAAAATAGCAGTCACATCTTAAGTCTTGTGGCATGATTGATAGTCCGTTAACATGGCATACCATTTTTACCATTCCTGTCTCTCGCTCTATCCGCTTAGCTAGCGATGAAAATCGATGACTGCACAAAGTCAAAACGATTCCCATTTTATTTCTTATTATTTTTATTTCGCTATGTTGTGTGTCTTCTATTCGTCCTGTTGCAATATCGTAACAACCGCGCGGAGACTTCATTTCCAAGTATTTGATGCGACAATACTGAGAAGAGGTTCTAAAGTACTGTACAAGTATATTGAGCAATGTTCAATGTTGTGTACTTAGTGTGTATTGTTTCTCGTAAAACGAAATGTCTACGATTTTATTATTTCGCAAAAAGAAGTTTTTTATTTAGAGTCAAGTTTTATTGTAGCTCTCAGTAAAATTAGAAGGTAATTAAATTTGTTTTGTTTGTATTATTTAAATAATTCATTTAATTGGTTAAGAAAAGACTCCACTTTGACAGTTACAGTGTGTAGAAAAATGTGTTGCTATAAAAGTTACCCATATGTAATTTCTTTTATTTGAAACATTTTTTTGATAAGGCTTTCTTAAGGAAGGACACTACCCTGATATTTTCAAAATATGGATTTTTTTTGCATTTTCTGAAAGCTTATAATGTGAAAAATAATGTGTTAAATGGTTTTCCAAAATTCGAACTTTTGGTGGAGTTACAACGACCAATACAGAGTTATATCAGAGCTGGTAAACGTGGAGATCGGGCAGTTAAAAACTAAATTTATATACTTTTAATCATATGATTTCAAAAAAAATTCTAAAAATCCAGAGTAACCGCAGACAGACAAACAAAAAGACATCACGCTGAAAACAGTTGATTCGTGTTATGATAAGCCTAATTCGTTCTTATTTGTAAAAATCTCGATATTTGGTATACCTCGGCAAAAAAATACTTTTTCCTTTACTATTTTTAATAATTTTTAAGATTTTTTGCAAAGATTCCAAATTTGAAAGTTACGCCACTGCGCTACGGAGACATGAAATTATCTTACCCTCCTATTAAAATTAGTGCAACACCAACACAATTAATCTAGTAATTAGTAAGACACAGCCAACTAGGATAGCAGTAGCAGCCAGCCAGCCATTTTCTTCATCCAAACATGTATCATCAAATTTCATCACTCCGATAAAATACGTTTTCAGCAAGTTTCAGTTTTGCGAGAAGGAGCAAGTTTATTCATTTTCCGTATAACACACACACTCCTTCACGGAAACTGTATGTTTGCTGCTGCTTCTGTCTCATTCTCTCTCTCTCTCTCTCCCTATAACCCTGGAGAACTTCACCCAAACTTCATACACAGACAAGCTAGAGGCGTCAGAATGAAGTTGAAAACTAGCATTTTGAGTTAATTGCTACTAGCCCAGTTACCGCGGCTATGTCTTTGAGTGGAATAAGAATAGAGAGATAAAACCGGCAGACGGATATTTGCGTACAAATAAGGAATGATGTGTCTGGAATTGTCGTTGCACAATAAAGCTGTAGAAAATGGAACAATTCCAACAATAATTTATTGAGACACTATAGTATTATCGTTTTATTTTATTTCTAAATTTTGATATATTTGTTTTTCTTCAAGCATATCTTTACGTTACCATATTGCTTATGTAGAAAGAGGTCATTATGTTATTAATACAATAATAGAATTATTATACTGCAGTTAGTTACTATATACATCACTGGTGGCAGCACCGAACATAACAACAACGTCAAGTGTATTTAATCTGACATCTTCGGCGGCTATATTGCAAAACTATTACGTCAAGTTAAGTTAAGTTAATTGATAATTACGTTGTGTGAAAAAGTGTAAAAAATGCTATCTAAAGAAATACGGTCACGTATATTTAATTTGTCATCTCCGACGACTGTATTAAAAATTATTATGTCAAGTTAACATAGTAAAATAATTTTCAGAACTCATTGTATTAAAATAATATTTAAGATTAGATTCTGTTTAATTATATTATAAAAACAACATTTCGACGAAACTGAATGATCATATTCATCAGGTAAAAATTTATTTATTTATTTATTGTATCGATAAATTTTGACCTGATGAAAACAAGTGTTCAGTCGTTTTCCTTAAATAATTAAACAAAATCTAATCCTAAAACAATTTTTTATTTTTTTTATTTTAAGTTTAACTAAGTTAATTGACAATTGCACTGTTTATTTTCGCTTGAATTTGAATTCAATTATTGAAAATGTCTGATAAAGTGCAATGTGCATCATCCAGGGTGATCAGAAACTGCATATTCGACCAAAGAAAGATTATTTCTCACAAATCACATAACAAACATAAATACTATTCTATAAAAAATTAACTCTTTCGGCCGTTACTTAGTGAAATTTCATATTGAAATAATTAATAAAACACTTTTTTAACTTTGATAATTTCACACTTTATTATACAAACGTGACTGCAGTTTCGCCAAACATTGGCATTGTCGAACTGTACATATTACATTAAATTTTCCTTTATAAAGGAAAATTTAATGTAATATGTCGAGTTTGTATAATAAAGTGTAAAATTATCAAAGTTAAAAAAGTGTTTTATTAATTATTTCACTATTCTATAATTATTGGTATTGGTATATTACTACTTGGTATATATTTTTAGTTTAGTTTTGTATTAGAAACGCTTGAAGAAAAAATAGCATATATCAATGATCTTTTAATGTTTGCTTTGGCCTTTAATATAATGAGTTCTGAAATATTTTTTACTTTGTTAATATTTTAGTATTGCTCTATTAAAATTTTCTAACAATAACTGTACAATCATAAAACTTTTTAAAATAAAACTATTCAAGTATAATTCGTTTAGTTATTACAAGTTTAATTATCTTCCTGAACATTCATAATATTCTCTTCGCAAAGAGAAAAAATTATTCAGATTTCTTTTGGATCATAAATTTCATGTAGTAAATCTTCTCCTATTTCTTATTATTATGAGGAGTATATTTTTTATGTGTCTCCATTTTTTTTTCGTATTTCTTTTTCTATCTTTCCGTTCTCAATTTTATCCCGTTTCGCGTTTCGCTCTCTTTTCTTATCTCATTTACGTAAATTAACGTTTTCTTTTAACATTATACCAATTTAATGTATCAGCTAAAATTGTTCCCTAACTAGCTACTGAAATACATTTTTTATTTGCTGAATATGTTTTAAAATAGATATTATTATAATTTATATATAGATGCCTTTAATCTTGCTATAAATATATTTAATTAACAAACAATTATAATAAAAATAATATATATAAGACGACAAGTAATCATTTAATGCCATGTGTTTACAACACAATGCAGAAACATTAAATTAAAATTTGAAAAGTTAGCAGGCATAAACGAACGTTTAAAATATCATCATTCATCAGACCCTATCTCGTAATTTGATTTAGTCGTGAAAAGCGCCATCGTCAAACAAGGAGAGAGGACACGACTCGAACTGCGAGAGGGCATTTTAAACCGCTTGATGATGACATATCATTAATTTACTAAACGAGACTTATGAAAAGAGCAAGGCAAGCATACATACTTCTAACTTGTATTCAAACCACATGTTTATCTTTTGAACATCTACTCCTTCACATTCTTTGTTCATACCTGCTGCCTGCGTACCTGTGTTTATGTGTAAATATATACATACATTGTAAAAAAAAATTGCGAAAATACAAAAAAATGGTAGTAAAATTTTACTATAAAAATATGTAATTTAATTTTACTACATACATATATATTCTATATTTCTACCAGGAAAAATAATACAAATGATATTTACAGTAAATACCAGAACATAGAAACAAGTTACTAGGTAACAAATAAGTAATTAGATAATAAAATTTATAGATTTTTTAATTAATGGACGTCAAGTTTTATTTATTTCAGTGCCTTTACAGTGATTGATGTTATCGTTTTCTTTATAAATTTCTATTGTTTCTCTTATCAATCTGCTGTTAATATTGATTGCTCTTGCAATTATTACAGTCATCGAATTTTACACCATAAAGATTTTCTAACGCATGACGAATAAGCGTCCAATGTTTTCAAATAGTTATAATATTTAACAAAAATCGAAATACACTGCAGTGTGTGATTGAACATCCTTTCTACTAATTAAAAACACACAAAAACAAATCTCAATTACGATTAAAATGACGTGTTTGTCACTGTACCAGTGTAGGTCCCTCATATATTCTCATTCAGCCATCCCCCACCATATGTTTTAAAATAAAAGACTGGACAAATGTACGACTCCCGAGAGACACACACACAATGAGAGCTCGTGTGTTTCAAAAGTTCGAAATGGAAAAATGGAAAAGACGGGAAATGAATGTTGCCCGAATCGCGGGAGTAGTGTTTGGAAAATACGAGAATTTTAAACATTATTGTTAAGCATGAATCAAACATTTGTTTAAAGAACAAATCATTTGTTAGCTGACTCAGCTTTTGTTATTCGGAAAACGAGAAAATATTACAATTTTGTTTTATTTTGTTCAGTTTTTTTGTTTTTTTGCATATTTAGTTTTATAATGAGACTTGTACAGAATTCTGTTGCAGATAGACCTACTACTATACACTGATGTATCTACACTGTAAAAAATATGTAATTTTACATGTAATGTATGTAATTTTACATGTTTTGTGAATGTAACTTTTCATAAAAAAATGTAATCTTATTGATGATGCAAATGTTTCAAATTTTTTGTATGTTATTACGGTATATTTGAGCTATGTTTTCAAATTTTTATGTCAAAAAAAACGTCACGCGTGAATTTATCAGCCCCTGTCAAAGAAAACCTAATTGTCTCGTCCCCCGGGAAGTTCCTAACCATAATATAAAAGTTTCCTTAAAATATCATAAACCTAAAATAGAAAAATCTATCAAGATACGTAGGCCCGTATTCTCACCTCACTCTTTCGTGAAACAGTGCTTTTATCATTAACTTCAAAATAACTTTTTGCTTCTGTTTTTCATCAAATATAAATAGTTTTTCTATTTTTTATCATTTTTATTATATTTGGTATTATAAAATTTATATAAACTATTATAAATTGCTTAATAAATAATTTTAAGTAAACGTCAAAAGTACTTTTGGCAAAAATCACTTTTATAAATGAGTTGAGAATACGGAGCGTAGAATTTTCTGAAATTTCGAATAATTACGAAAATGGCAGCTGTTTAAAAAAAGTGTTCTTTTTTGAGTGTAAAAAAACAACTTTTAAAGTGTATAAAAAATAGAAGAAATAAGATATCGGTAGTATCATTTTAGTAAATTTAATTCTCTATGATTACGTCTAAAAGCGAAATAAATCGAATAGATTTCGATGGGACAAAATTGAAAAACATAGTTTCGAGATTTGTACTTTTACATGCTCTGACACAACTCTGTATTAGTTGTTGTAACTCCACCAAAAATTCGAATTTCTACACACTATAAGCTTATAGAAAATACATTTTTTAAAAGTGACAAGATGGTGCCCCACCTTAAAATATAATTACAAACAAAATAGAACATAAACATGTACAGTTATTTTACACCAAATAATAATAACAATAATAATTTATTTGTACAAATGCATCGTCTAGTTTTCAGTGACCACAAAATCTCCTTATTGTCTTTGCACAGTGCATTGTTATAAATAGCGAAGTATTTTAGTGCGAGCTTTCGTCTAATGCCTCATAATGAATATGGATCGTTAATACTGCAAACGTTACAATACATAGGATACGTGCATATATAGATATTTTCAATGTGTTTGTGAGACTGTTTTGTATTCTATATGCAATACATTTGTATTCGGTGATAAATTAATGCAGGTGTTTGTATTTATGTTCTGTCATATTGCATTTTCCTAATACAATGTACAGACTAAGTCTATGTGTATATTTGTACATTATTCAAATTAAATTTTAATTATTTACATATTAACGAAATAAAAAAAAACAACTGCTAAAACAAAATTAGTACACTAATAAAATAATACAACATTACTTTGTTGATATCAAATTTTTTATTAAATATTTACTACAGTTTCGACTAACTAACTACAGTTGGTAATATAATCAAAAAACTTGGTGTATAGCTTTTTTCTCCAAACATATAATAATATTCATTACACTAAAATAATACGGCATTCGGTTGTAGTTCTGTATTAATATTTATTAATGATCGATGATAAAGACGAACTCAATGTACGTCTTGATTAGGAAAAAAGATACAAATTACATTTACAGTAAATAAACTGAACATAGATACAAGTAACTAGATCATAAATTTTTATAAATTTTAAATTAAAGGAAGTCAAATTTTTGTTTTAATAAATTTTTATTACTTCTCTTATCAATCTGATGTTAATATTGATGGGTCTTAATCTAGTTACTTATTTTGTTACACCTAGTAACTTGTTTCTATGTTCGGTTTATTTACTGGAAATGCCATTTTTATATTTTTTCCTGCTGAAGATGTACGTTGAGTACGTGAATTATTAATTAAATATTAATACAGAACTTACAATCTAAAGCCGTTTTATTTTAATTAATTAATTCCTTTTATAGGTGAATTTGATTTATCTATTTAAAAACTAAATCTTCAATTAAAATATAATTTTTTTCCTAGACATCTTTTCAAATACCGATAAACAAATTGAAATTAAATTGTAACTGAACCGAAATTTGCAAACTATAAATTAAACTTGCAACTGTAATAAAACGCTCAATTACACATATCCATTTGGTAACACATGTATATACCCCCAAACATTTACGGGGGTTCAATTGTGTACAAACATAACTGCCGACCCATATCACTAGCGAGCAGTCGTAGGGGCTGAACTAAGCCGTCAGTTGCAAGCGCAATGCCCGGGTAATATACGATGGACGAAACAATATTGCAATTGAATATTATGTACATACTGTTAAAAGGGGTAGAGGGGGGAGGGGGGGGGGAAGTTACAAGCAAAACAGTTACTATACAGAGTTAACTATTACCGTTACTATTCTCACTCGCTTCTGTAGTTATTCGCTTATATTTGAATACATTGTTTGATATATCCAAATATATATTAGGGTGGTTTTAAAAAAAAAAAAATTTGTTCCACCCCCTAAAACTGTCGTAAGTGTTAAAAAAATGAGATTTGCAAAGTATCTGAATTTTCTTTGTTTTGTGCAAAAAAACATGCTTTTTTTTGGGTAAAATCTCAATTTTAGTTTTTTGTGTTTATAGATATCAATCATTAATTTATGACTCAAGACTAGTCTTCGGGATTTTTTTCAGTTATTTTAGTCGTCACTGGACTTCACAAACTTGATTTAAATAGAGAAAAAACAAAAAAATATTTCACTGATGTTAAAAAAAAGCATGTTTTTTTTGCATAAAATACGTTTTCGGCAACATTTAAGGACCTCAGAAAATTCTGATACTATACAAATCTCATTTTTTTAACATTTTCGACAGTTTTAGGAAGTGGGATAAAAAAAAATTTGAACAATTTTGAGATGTAAGGTGGGCCTACCCTGCAACTTTCCCCGGGGCCTAATTTTTTATCTACTCCAACCGTGATTATATAGCTTTCTTTAAATTATTGTTTGTGGTTTAAGGAATAGTATTATACTTATTTGATTTTTATTGACTTTTCGACACAGTAAGATTACATTTTAATTTATTACCCTACTGTAAATAATATAAAAATATATCGTACAAAATAAACATATTAAAAAAGTACACTGTTAATAAAAATTAAAATATTATTTAATTAAACTGTCATGATAAATCACGATAAACAAAATAAGCACAAAGCAAAAAATTCGTAAATTCATTAAACCAAAATCTAATTGAATTAAACGCGTGGTACATCAGTCTATGTATCCATCGCTAGATGGCAGAGAAACCAAAACCAAAAACCAAAGTTTAATAAAAGCGTTCTTAATATTAATCTTTATATAACACGAACGTTAAACTGTCATTATGATTTATTCTTGTTACTTTTCCATACAAGTTTTACCATCGAAGGAGAACACAAGCTGGGCAAAGGAAACGGGTTAGGGGGGAAAGGGGAGTTGCATTAGCTAATCGTAAGTTCAGAAGAAATATGAAAATGTCAGGTAGAATATTCGAAAACTCAAGTTCAACGGGAGTGGTGGAGTAAACAAATTTGAGAAATTGTTGATCACGCTATGCCGATTAGAAAGCTGAAAGCTGTAGCACGGAAGCTTTACAGCTTTAATAAGTAGTTTTTCTGACTTGAAGGGCAAATATTCACACTGATTTTATGAATTCTTTCACAACACAAATTTCTCAATATGAAGCAATGAAAACATTTCTTATACGGCAAAATTTGTGTACAAAACCATTGTCAGAGCACAGGGTTGGGCAGATTTTAATCATTTGATATAAATAATGATTTAAATTTAAATTAATTTGACTGTAAGAAAACTCAAGTTTTTAAAAATTCATTATAGCTCTATTATCTATCCGATTTTAATCAAATTTTCGCAAAAGTTTCTTTTAGTGCCCACATAAATTATATAATTTTGGTAAAGTACAGTGTTGCCAACTTTCCGAGAAAAAAGTTATTAAGTTTTTAAAAATTTATAATGGCTATACTATTTATCTGTAATTAAAATAATATAATTTTATAATTTTAATTAAAATAATTAAGTTACCATATAATATATGTCTTTTTTTATTAAAAAGTTAAGTATTCACTTACATAAAATATACGTATATTATATTTATATAATATTAAAATTTTCCTTAAAATATCTGTAAATAATATTAGTAAAATTATATAATTCATGTGGACACTAGAAAAATCTTTTGTGAAAATTTGATTAAAATTGGATAAATAATGTAGCCATAATGATTTTTTAAAAATTTTAGTAATTTTTTCTTGGAAAGTTGGCATCTCTGGTAGAAATAAAACCACATAAATATCTTGAGCACTAAATAACCATCTAGGAGGAGTCGCAATCACAAAATTTTGACTGACAACCGAGCTAACTTACGACGTAGACACTTGTACCCTCACATAAACTAAGTTTCGATTCGTTATCTAGAAACTATAAAAAGGATTTCTAAATTTTTTTATTTTTAAAAATGTTACAGACACCGTATCGAGCACTATACCACTATATTACTATATTACGATATTAAAAATTTAAACTTTGTTGTTGGCTTAAAGTCGACATTAGTTAAAGCGCTTATTATGAAAATGAGCATAAAGTTTTAATTATAAATAAAATTTAACAAATTATTTTCGTAATAAATAAATTAGTTAATACATAATTAGTGGCAAACTAAATAATTACTACGGAACAATTATATTATGGAACTTTCATTAAAAATACGATGAAAATGAAAATTAATTTTCGTTTATAAATTTCGGAAAATACACATGAATTTTGAAAAGGGTACACACGTCAATAAAGGCTCGCCCAGCTCCATTGTGGTTAAAATAAACATTTTATTGCGTCGCATATATTGGTTGATTTAATTAATATGAAAATTATATTTTCATTGTAAATAAATTTGACAATAGAAATAGTTAGAACGGTTTTAAATAAAAATATCCTAATAACGTATCAAGTAAAAGTATACAAAAAAAAAGATCATAAATGATTTATTCTAATATTTTATTTAATATGTTTCACCTTATAAAACATATTAAAATAAAACGGTTTGAGGTTTAATTTCTGTATTAATATTTATTAATATTCAACGTTTCGATAAACTCAACGTCCGTCATCGTCACTAGATCATAAAATTTTATATATTTTAAATTGAAAAACGCCGACTATTATTTAATTTTTATTTTATTTTAAAAATATATTGTAAATGTTATTTGTATCTTTTTTCCTGATGAAGACGGTCGTTGAGTTCGTCGAAACGTCAATTATTAATAAATATTAATACAGTACTTAAATCTAAAGCCGTTTTATTTTATATAATGAGTTTTGATAGTTTTTTTTTCTATGTTAAATAAGCATTAAATAAAATGTCTAATATAAAAATAGACAATTGTATTTAATGTATAATCTTTGTTTGTTGATATAAAACGGAATTAGGTTGTAGTTCTGTATTAATATTTATTAATAATCGACGTTTCGACGAACTCAACGTACGTAAATGACATTTACAGTATATTTTTAAAATAAAAAAATTAAATTAAATTTGGCTTCCTTTAAATGTCTTCTAGTAAAACTTTTCTTGAAAAATGCCCCAACTATTAATAAAACTCCCATCAAAATCTGTTCAGTGGATGTCACATTATAAGCGAATACATTTTTTTTAGTTTACAGCGTTTGCCTGCGGCTCACGCAAACTTATCCCCACTTTTGAAAATTTTTTCCCATCATTGTGGTAGTATTACATAGCTCTGTGCTAAATTTCAATTTTATAACTCACTTCCAAGTTGCATTTCAAAATCGGGCAAACATATTTACATTGTGCTTTATATGTATAAATTATCTGATCAAATAGATATAACATTATTTCACAAAATAATTGATACAAGATTTTAATTTCAAATTTAATATTAATATTAAATCAATGATCAATTAAATATGATTCAAATATCGAATATCACGAACAAAAGATGAACAAATTTCCTTTGATTTCTCATCCTTCTCCTCCCAATTTTCTTTTCATAATATTTAAAATTCAATACTTCATAATACAAATTTTAATTTGAGGAGAAAAAAAAAACATGAAAATATTGATTTATTTCAGATGAAAGATGGTGTGCGAAATGTATAATTTAATGAAATGGATATTTGAAAATTTCGTTTATAACAAGAAGGAAGATCCAAAAAAAAAAGACAATTTAAACAAGAAAAAGACTTCAGTAGAAATGAATTTCTGAAAACGCTGAATTCGCATAGCCCAACCGCATAGCAGTATGCATCACCAATGAAAACCAAATTATTTCAGCTATTCCAGAAGCTACAAAGCACAGCTTTTGGTTGCGCACAAATTATTTTCTATTTCCCCATTTTGCTAAGCTGCTCAAGAGAAAGAGAGAGAGAGAAAAAAAGTTAATAGAGTTGTTTTAGAAAATTTAATGCTTCAGTGGTTTTCAGGATTTTTTTCGAAAAAGTTGACTAATATTTGTGTTACATCGTAAACTATTACAAAATATCGTTATTATTTTTTCTATCTTTTTTCCTGATAAAGATGTACGTTGAGTTCGTCAAAAACGTCGATTATTAATAAATATGAATATATAACTTCAACCTAAAGCTGTTTTATTTTATATAATGAATTCTGAAAGATTTTTTTTTTACTTTTTTTGGTGATTTCTCCTGCAGATTTAAATTACTTATCTAAATTTTATCTGGAACTACACTGTAAAAAATTTATGCAATTTAAAAAAAAATACATATTTTGTAAATTATTACAGTAAAATTACAAAATGTTGTTAATTTTACTGTTAAAACCTACGTAAAATTACATATATTTGAGATATATGTATTACAAAATATATTACAAGAAATATACAAAATTGCGCTAATAGAAATATTAGTAAGCGGAGACAACATTCTGACACTTTCAAAATTTCGATTTTTTGCATTTTCTAAAAGCTTATAATGTGTAGAACATTGTGTTAAAACGATTTTCTGAAATTTAAACTTTTAGCGAAGTTACAGCGTACAATATATAGTTATGTTAGAGCAGGTAAAACGTACAGATTGGACAGTAAAAACCTAACTTCAAACTTTAAACACGTTTTTCTCGAAACCATGTTTTCAACCTTGTTCCGCCGAGATCTCGGAAACTATTCATCCAATTTACTTCGCTTTATAACGAAATTATAGAGAGATTTTTTTATTTTAATTTTTAAATTCTCTATGGCAACTTTTGTATTAGGTTTCAGAACTTCCCAAGGACGGAACTAGTAGTAGCCAAAGTTTTTTGACAAGGGCTGACAAATTCACGCGTGACATAACAATTTGAAAACATTTTTTGATATAAAAATTCGAAAACATATTTTAAATATAAAAAAAAAACCCAGAATATTATCAAACCTTAAAAAAATAAAAAAGTTAATTGTCACACATTAAAAAAAATTTCAAGTATAAAATTTATTTTAATGATTATTAGATATAGCTGTAACAGTGAATGCTTAATTTCACTAGCTTGGAAAATTATAGCAAAAATTAAACTGAACCATAAATCTGTTAGATTACCATAGTTTATAATTTGTTGGTACGAATGTGTTTCAAAGCAGAGCAAACGTTAGTTTCGTTTTTGTTTTTATTTTCATGAATATTACCGCTATTTGTAACGTTATTTATTATAGGGGAAAAACAGTTTCAGTTTTCGCTTTAAATTGAACATTAACATTATTTACTATTTGCAATTTTTACATATCAAATATCGATTCTCTCTTTATTTCACATTTATAAAATTTTATCAATTTTCTGTATGCAGTTTTATTAATTTTAACGGAATAATAATGAAGTATACAAAATTATGCTACGAAAGCTTGAATTGAATCTTAAATGAGATTTCTTTTTAACACCTTTTACAACTTTTACCCATTATCAATTTTCCGTATATATATATATAGGTTTACCCATATGTTTCTAACCTTGTTGAAAATAATTTTGTCAAAAGAACTAATAAATAAAAATAATTAAAAAAATGACTTTTCTCTTTTTAAAAATATATTAATATTGTTCTGAATAAATAAAATATAAATAAAAAAATGTACTGAGTTAGAAATCAATAACGAGAGAAAATGTTGAATAGAAAGTTTATGGCTAGTTGTATAAATTTATAGAGACATAATTATTAATAATGCTGGTAATAATCGCTTATAATTCAATATTTATAGAAGCTATTATTATTACTATAATTCAGATTATAACGGACATATCCAATATTCATTTATCATTTCAGTAACTTTATGTTTTAATAACACATTATTTATAAGAAGAAAATATTTTTCAAACTTTACTACGAATTTACCGTCAATAAATAGCTTATTAATATTAAATATTATATAAATAATAAGTAATAAACGGAATTAAGTCAGTGAAATATTTTTATTATTTTCTATGCTAAAGTTTCGGTAAACACTATGGCTTTCTTCAGGACAAATATTTTAATATAATAAATTCTGAAAGATTTTTTACTACTCGTATATTTTTAAAATACAGATATAATTGCTTTAAAAGCTAATTAAACATGTTAATTGTAAATAACTTGGCCGCACGACTATAGGATCATATATCAGTAATGATTAAAGACTGAAAAAGGACTATAAAATAGCCAACCGCGTCTCCACCTCTTTCACCATCGATTTAGAAAACGAGTGAAGACATTTAAATTTCCTTTTCACACATATCATTCGGGCATTTCATTTTCAACTAACATTTTGCAGTATTAGTCCATGGCGATGCGCCCCGACTGTGCTACAGGTACATATATACACTTGAATACCTGAAAAATGTCTAGTACTCCATCATCGATGCCCGTCATCTTTTTTACTCGCAAACATTTCTTATTTATGAAGAGGCGTCACGTGCCATCACGTTTTGTGCCGTACTACCTGTGCTCGAACAATTTTCACGAATTGACTTCTTAATGATGTTTCCCAGAATTGTAATAGGTTTTCCTGCTCCCCTCCAAATGTGAATCATGCTTTTGGAAATTCACTGTAAAATATTGATCCGAATTTTGTTAATATTTAATCATCTGCAAATATATAATAGAGAAATGTGTCATATCAAAATTTTTAAATGTATATTAAATCGGTACTTCGAACCGGAACTGAACCGAAAAAAAAACGTTATTTTTGCTGGAACAAAAACCGGAACTAAACCGAAAAAAAATATCGGTTTATTTCGGTTCAATACATGTTAAAACACGTGCGCGTTAACACAATCTCACTTTACATGTCAGTTGTCGTTTTTTTTCACTTTCGGGGTCTCATCGCGTAGTCGCAGGTCACAATGAATACTTAGTTATTGAAATTACAAATAAAACTAGGGATCACTTTGAGACAAGTGTATTTTCTGATAATAACTTTGCTTTTAATAGTCTTTAAATAGTTTAAATAAAAATACATTGGGAAAAAATCTATTTATAAATAAATCCTGTATACAAGAATTTGTTACGTTAATATAATTAAAACATACATACAAATTATATAAATTTCGAATAATAAATTATATTTTTATCATATATTACATATTTCTAATTATTAATACCTTTAATTAATTAATAATAATTATTATTCATATTATATTATTGTACTAATTTATGTAGTATTAATAAAGTTTGAATAAAATGTTCTAAATTATAGTAGAAAATAAGTTTTTAATAAAAATAAAAACATTGAGAAAATTTCAAAATTAATCACTCGGAACTGAACTGAAAACCGAAAAAAAAAACCGTTATTTTTGCCGAAACGAAAACCGGAACCGAACCGATATAATTTTTTAATTGAACCGAAATGAAAAATATAACGGTTCGAAGCCCTGTATTAAACGACTTTAAGTTGTACTTCTGTATTAATATTTATTCATAATCGACGTTTCAGAGTAGTTAACGTACGTCTTCATAAAAAAAAATAATATAAACAGAACATAATAAGCTTTGAAAAAATACAAAAAAAATCGATTTTTTGAAAGTGTCAGACTGGTGTCCGCTTCTTAATCGCCACTTTATCGCGCGACTAAGTTTGTACATACTACTACTACCCATTGTTTCTTGTTTTATAACTGTATTATACACTTATATTTACAACACAATATTTTAGTTTCTATAATTTTAATTACTGCCCAACTATAAGTTATCTCCACAGACAAAATCTATATATGTGCGGATTTATCTAATAAAATACAACAACTGTTAAACTACATAATAAATGTAACCAGTTGTAAGTATGTATCGTTTCTAAATTGTTAGTAAATAATTTAGTAAGCCATTTAGAAAGTTGTATAGCGAAAAGGTTTACTCAACCTATATGGGACACAATAATCGTCTGATGTTATATCGTTGTTCTCAAAGCAGAGTTACATTTTTGGAAGCAACGATTTAATCATCATTAAAATAATTACTAGTTCCCATTGAAATTACCTAGTATTATATGTATATATGTCCCTTATTACATGTTGCTATCTAGATATCTATAACTAGATATTTACTGACGTAATTTTCAGTTAATGTTTTTGTGTGTACATTGTAGATATGAGTACATATAGCAATTGCAGGAAATTATTCCTAAATAGAAAAATAATTTCAAATCATTATTCATAATTGTTTTCTATATTAAGAAATTATTTGCAAATTATTTCACTTAAACATACAAAAAAAAACAACCTTTATATTTCTTGAACCTGAACCGAACCATTATATTTTTAGGTCAATGAACTCAATTTTTAATAATATATAACAAATATTTTATACATTAAAATTTTTGGCAATTCTATCGTCTGGGAATCGAACCCAAAACCTTCCAGTTTCCGGCTGGCAGCTCTACCTTCTGAACTAACGATAACAAACGATTCAGTTAACAATTTTTAATCATTATTAAGTATTCATACATTTTTATATCTTTACCAGCCGGAAACTGGAAGGTCCTGAGTTCGATTTCCAGACGACACAGTTAACAAAAAAATATAATTTAATTTTCAACTTTAATCAATGATATTTATTCACTCTTATCATTTCTTAATATCATGGCCAAAACACATTAATCACTATTCACATTCAAATAATATTCCACCAAAATTTGATGTTAAAACTTGATTTTTTATTATATTTTCATTAATACATTTATTATACGGCCGGATAATCCGATATCCGTTTTTTTTAATAACAATCCGTTGCATCAATAATAAATATCATCAATATCAATAATAAAAATATATCAGTTTAAAAAAATTCTGTGTTGGCGCCTCCACCATTTTTGTACAAGACGCTTTATTTTTCTTATCATAGCACAAAATCTTTCAAAACTCATTATTTTAAAATAAAACGGCTTTAAATTATAGTTCTGTATTAATATTTATTAATAATCAACGTTTTGACAAACTCAACGTACGTCTTCATCCCAGGAAAAAAAATACATATAACATTTATAGTAATAGATACAAGTTAGTAGGTAACAAAATAAATAACTAGATCATAAATAAAATTTTAATTAATGGAAGAAAGTAGTAGGAATAGAAGAGCATGTATGAGAGGAATTATGAATGTGGATGAAGCAAAAGTTGCTTATTTGGATAGGAGTGTTTAGAGGCGACTGATTTCGGTATGATGAAAAGAGTTTGTGCCACACCCTTTTAGGTACATGGCGTGATTGTGTATGTATGTATGTATGTATGTATGTATGTATGTCATTTGTATATTTTCCTGATGAAGACGTACGTTGAGTTTGTCTTCATCGTCGATTATTAATAAATATGAATACAGAACTAAAACCTAAAGCCGTTTTCTTTTACGTATAATAAGTGTTGAAAGATTTTTTACTATTTTATTTTTTTTATAATTTTTATAATAAATGACATGAAATTTTCAATAACATATTTGACAAATGACACAATAAAAAGTGTAAAGTGTAGCAAAGTTGACGCTTAGCTGAAAAAGTTGTCGTATTATAGTTAGAAAATGCGATCCAATTTGTGTAAGTTGCGTCGTTTTAAATTTCAGTGTTCGCACGGGCACAGCATGGTGCTTATTGCCTTGCTATCGTAACACGCTGGCGGCGTGCTTTCGAACTAAAATAGAATAGAATAGAATAGAATAGCAATCCGATAGAAAAATAAAAAAAACATATTCAAATGTTTGTGCATCAGGTCGTATTATTTTGTAGGTTAAAGTTTTTTTTAAAAAATATATATATATAAACTGATTTTTATATTGTTTGCAAATTTGTAATGTAGTAGAATATTGTTAGTAAATTATAAACGACATACGTAACTATTCTCTGCTTCTTCTTAATACTCAGCTGACAAATTCAAATACATTTTACAGTATATCTTGGATTTATCCGAGAAAATTTTTTGCAGTTCATTCAATAATACGTTTATAGTGTTTTATTTTTATCAATCGTTGTGTTTAGGTTTCTAAATCATTTTTATTGTCTTTAAATATTTAGAAATAAATATAATAATTAATTTTATAGTAAATTATGGCAATGTTACTTTTCTCTTAGCTAAATAAGTCAAAATATATAATATTTCTGATTGCACGACAGTATCATGTTAACGTAAAATTGTTATAACAAAATAAAAAGGCTTTAGGATTAAATTCTGTATAAATTTTAATTGTAAATCGACGTTTCGATATACTCCAGATACAAGTATATCATCGTTAGGAAAAAAATATTACTAATGAACAGTTATGACAAATATTTTATCAAGAAAGCTATACACCCCCGAAGACCTAGAGTTGTAGAAGATTTGCTTGATAACGAAAACATCTAAACCATCCAAATAAATCTGCTATTGCATAATATGCGTTAGAAAATCTTCATGATATAAAATTCGAAGATACTGTAATAATTGCAAGACCCATCAATATTTAACAGTAGATTGATAAGAAAAAGCAATAGAAATTTATATAATAAAATTTGGCTTCCTTTATTTAATAATTCACATATAGTTACTTTTTTTGTTACCTAGTAACTTGTTTCTATGTTCCGTTTATCTATTGTATAGGTCCTTTCTACAATTTTTCTTGATGATATTATAAATAAAGTATGTCAAAACTTCAATTTTTAAATAAAACTTTAAACAAAACTTAATCCTAAAGCCTTTTTATTTTAATATAATTATTTCTGAAAGTTTTTACTATGTTAAAATTATAACGATACTGTACACACAAATAAGCATTTCCTGACAAAATTAACTGTATACGAAGATTTTATACACCCTTATGGGCACAAGGCGTGATTGTGTATGTATGTAAATATAGAATTAAGAAAACAATTGAAACTGCTTTAAATAAAGTAATAAAAGTTTTGTAGTTTAAATGACATGTGTGCTAATGAAATGTAAAAATAATGTGATACATAACAATAATATTTCAAAATGAATTATTATAACATAGCATGATTATTTTCACTACAAAATTGCGTGATTTCACTTGTAAAATTACATTTTATTATATCACAAAGCGGCATCTACGTAAATCAAACACAACTATTCATGTATACCTCCATTTAACGTGTACATTCATTTGTTTTATTTCATTAATTAAGATTAAAACAAAAACAATTAATTATATTAATTTATTTTTTTTTACACAAATGGACTCGTTAGCGAAGACCATCAATCCAGTAGATGCTTTAGATATCACTTTTCAAAGTGTATTTGGACGATACAAAGACATTACAAACATCCATGCCCCAAACGGGATTCGAACCCCGAACATGTACGAGCTGTGTCAAACACACATCCTAAACCGCTAGGCTATGCCGACCGGCAATTATATTAAATTAATATTTATTTTAAAATTTTTATTATATTGTACTTGTATTTCTGTTAATTATATATATATTTTTTTTAATAACTTCATTACTACATATAATAAAATTGCACCATCATTATATATAATGATTAAGGATTATTAATCGTTAATTAATTAATTTTTAATATTTGAACTTTAAGGCTATTTTTCTCAATTTTTTTCAAATATAACATATTGAAAATGTTATACGATTGGAAACGGAATAAAAAGTACTACCAAAATCAATAATAAAAAATATAGGTTGTCATTTAAAAGTCGATGACGTCATAACATGAAAAACAAATGACATAAGAAACTGAAAATAGGCTGAAAATATTCGCTGTAGTCAAAATCGCTATACCCCTTCGAGATTTTTTCCAAAAAATTAATATCAACGAAATTACTGAATTTATTCCTTACTTAATTTCCACACTGTATATATGTAATTATGTAAATAGGTGGCATATTAATGTCAAGACAGTTTTGTTTTTAGTTACTGCATGACTACAATAATTGTTGTTACACAAATTTTTTCTATTTCATAAATTTATTTTATACGATGACGATCGGTTCTGTAGTGCTCACAACAGATTTTTTTACATAATTTTATAAAAATGTTTTTGTGTATTATGTAATATTTTATTAATGAAAAATGATAATATTAAAAAAGATATGAAAATTAATTTGGTTTTGAAAAAAAGTAAATTTAGATATTTGTCAGCGGTAAAAATATAATTTCCGTTTGGAATACCGATAAATCTCGTTACATCTAAATATAAACTGAAACGCAAAAGCTGCTACAAAATTGAAATCCATATATACATAATCTACCGATTTTTCTTTGTTTTTATTTAGAAATAAAGTAATTTTTACCGACCATCATATTACATATGATAAGAAAATATTGTAATCATACAAAAATTTAACGTATCGAGATTTTTACATAGATAAGCAAGAATTAGGCTTATAGTCACCAACGAATCAATTATTGTTACTGTCAGTCTGTAGACATGTGTAGAGCAAACTCGGCTAAACAAATTGTTATAAAATTTCATTTTTAAGTTTTTCAGATGACTATCTCAATTTAACTATTTTTATTTTTGCATTAAACACCATTAATTTTATATTTTATTTATCTAATTAAACATTAAACAATTTTAAATTAAAGAAAAATTTAATTTAATTTAAAATTGTCTAATGTTTAATTAGAAAAATAAAATATAAAATTAATGGTGTTTAATGCAAAAATAAATATAGTTAAACATTTACACCAAAAGAATTTATAAAATAAAAATATATCTCAATTTGATCAACTTTTGGTAAAGGTCTGACAACCGAAAGTAATGATTTACTGATGTCACTTTTATGTGCTTAACAAAATTTGATAAACAAGTTATAAATAACAAATTTTATTTGAAATATTTTTCGATATGACAAAATAATTTTTGTTACCTAGTAAGTTGTTTCTATGTTCTGTTTATTTACTTCAAATATCATTTGTATTTTAAATATTTAACTATGTTTTAATGGGCGTAATACAATATTCACAAGTGGAGAATTTTAATATTATATTATTATAATGTACTTGCAAAATATAGCACGGAGCAGATGTTAAGTATCACCTGACTCCGACTCCAACTTTTAATTCGATAATGATTTTTAAGTTTTATTATATTCAATAAATTGCATTCTGTGATTATAATATTACGTAGTAAACTAATAAAAAACATTTACAAAAATAATGTTACTAAATATTTTAAATGAATTTATATATCGAAAAGATACAATATAGATATTTTCATCAGTAATATTTTATTAAAAATGTTTAATAGTATATTTCTTTTTGTTTTGTTCGTTTGTTTAACTGTTAAGTGTATTTGAGTCGTATAGATGCAAAACTCACTATTTTGGTAAATTTTATTTTCAAAGATATTTGCAAAAAAACTATTATAGCTGGGTGTAATTGTATTTTGATGATAAAATCTTGTTACTAGATGGTAGGTACTTATTAAATAAGTAATATCATCTAGTAACAAGATTATATCATCAAAATACAATTACATCCAGCTATAACAGTTTTTGCAAATATCTTAGAACACAAAATTTACCAAATAGTGAGTTTTGCGTCTATACGACTCATTTGAACTTTTTGTTATGTTTTCATATCTTCATATCTTTCATAAATCAAACAAATTAATGTAATTAACTATTGAAACTATGTAACCGCAAACTGAAATTTTAAGATTCAGTTAACAATGAACGGATCCACTCATTTACAGTAAATCTGAATGACATAAATTCGTAATTTACCATATCTCAACTACCGTATACAAACTACATTCAGCGCTCCAAACATTCAAATAACAATTCAGCATTATCGAAATTGTTTCGCATTGTTTTGTCGAAACATTTCGCTCAAAACCACAATCGGCGGTAAAACCACTCTTGGAAAAACCATCTTCTGTTTGCCAATGTGTATGTGTGTATGCAGAAATAGGATTTTCGTAGCCGGGGCACTTAACTATTTCGCTTCGGCTCTGTGGAGATCCTCTTTTTTTTTATTTTTCTAAACCGATTTAAACGGACGAGAGCCGAGTTGGAATCGTAAGTCGGCCAATGGGACCGCTAACCGGTTACCGGTTCGGTTGGTTTCAATCCGAACAACCGGTTTGCCTATGAGTTTAGCTGTAAGTAATGGTTTTAAGATTTGAAGTGAATTTATCTGCGCAGATGGTCGGGATTTAAAACGTGTAACAGTTTTGTTAGGAAGTTGATCAAATTGAGATATTCACCTGCGAAACTTAAATATGAAAATTTATAACAATTCTTTCAAGCGAATTTTCTCTATATACTGAACACGCGTTAGAATATCTTTATGATGTAAAATTCGCAAATACTGTAATAATTACTCTGGACCCATCAATATTAACAGCAGATTGATAAAAGATGCAATTGAAATTTATAAAGAAAAAGATAACATGAATCACTGTGACATAACATTGAGTTAAATAAAATTTGGCTTCCATTAATTAAAAATTTATAATATTTTATGATCTAGTTACTTATTTTGTTACCTAGTAACTTGTTTCTATGTTCAGTTTATTTAGTGTAAATGTCATTTGTATCAGTTTTCCTGATGAAGACGTACGTTGAGTTTGTTGGAACATCAATTATAAATAAACAATAATACAGAACTTTAACCTAAAGCAGTTTTATTTTAATATAATGAGTTCTGAAAGATTTAAAACGGCTTTAGGTTGTAGTTCTGTATTAATATTTATTAATAATTAATGTTTCCATATACTCAACATATATTTTCAACAGGAACAAAAGATACAAATGACATTTATGTTGAGTACGTCGAAACGTCAATTATTAATATATATTAATACAGAACTTAAACCTAAAGCTGCTTTATTTTAATATAATAAGTTCTGAAAGTTTTTTCACTATATTATATTAAATTAAATTTAAATTTAGAACAATATAACAAAAAATTAAATTAATACTACAGAAAGAAATTTAAGTATTACAAATACAGTTTAAACATTTGCATTAGGAACATTTTATTAATATTTAATTTATAATCTAAATAATTTTGTAAATAAAGGATAATTATATGCAATATTTGTATTATCTAAATTTACCCAAAAATAACTCAAATACATTCCTTCTAGCCAAGATACATATTTTCTGGTACATAAGATTCTGGTTGTCCTGCTTAGAATCTCCAAATATTATTAATCTACTTACTTACAGCTAGTTGCATGCAAACATCCAAAATTCCCATGTGTCCATTGCCGAGACGCAAGGGGTATTGATCAATCTTTTAGACCAGTGCTTGTAAAACTTTTTATTTATTTAACGGACATAAGAATACACAAGAAACGATAGTACCTTTGCGAAAAATAAAGTTAAATGTCTTTGAAAGATAAACCATGGAGTCAAAGAGTCAAAGAATTTTGCAGGAGTTTTTACCATTTTGACTGCAAGGAAAAACTGGTATAGCGTTTGGTACGGTGTCTGTAACATTTTCAAAAAACAAAATTTGTGTATAGAAATCCTTCATATAGCATCTAGATGACGAATCTGAACTTAGTTTATAAGTGGGTGTATGGATGTGCGTCGTTAGCTCGCTCGGTCGTAAGTCAAAATTTTGTGGCCGCAACTCCTCCTAGACGGTTCAACCGATTTTAATGAAATTTTCAGGATAAATTTGTCTAGTGCCCAAGATGGTCATGTGGTTTTGGTTTTTTTCAGTAATGCCAACTTTCCGAGAAAAAAATTACTAAAGTTTTTAAAAATTCATATTGGCTACATTACTTATCCGATATTGATCAAATTTTCAGAAAAGATATCCCTAATGCTCTCATTAATTATTTAATTTTATTAATATCCAGTGTTGCCAACTTTCCGAGAAAAAAATTACGAAAGTTTTTAAAAATATATTATGGCCATGTTATTTAACCGATTTTACTCAAATTTTCACAAAAGATCCTCCTAGTAATCACATAATTTATGTAATTTTAACAAAATACAGTGTGCCAACTTTCCGAGAAAAAAATTTACTAAATTTTTTAAAAATTTATTATGATCACTTATTATTTAACCGATTTTAATCAAATTTTCATAAAAGATTTTCCTAGTGCCTAAATAAATTATACAACTTTAACAAAATACAGTGTTGCCAACTTATTGAGAAAAAAAATCACAAATTTTTTTAAAAATTTATTGTGGCTACATTATTTATTCGATTTTGATTAAATTTTCGCTCAAAGTTTCTCCTAGTGCCCACATAAATTATAATATTATTAAAATACAGTGTTGTTAACTCTCCAAGAAATGTCAAAGTGGTCTATATATGGGTTTACCTATATACTTCTAATCTTGTTTTCTCGGTTTCTAAGTATCGTCATCGTTTGAAAGCCACTGTTCTTTCGATATCGGCCACCCCCGGTAACATTGCGTGGACGACGATCAGAGGGGTGTTTCGTATTCGACCTAGTTACGGGGACCGCGGCCAAGTGCCGAGTTAGTCTCGTGCAGCGCGGGCGTGGAATGTGACATTTGTGTTGCCGCGCGCCGCCTCCTTGTTTCGGGGGCCCGGCGGCGGTGCTATAGCAACTCTTGCAGAAACGTGTAGGTCACCACCAGCTGGGCTTTGGAGCGAATGTGATGTTTGTTCGGGCGCAGGTTACTTAATATACCTGTTTGGCAGTGAAAGCTAACCTGGTTCAAACGCTATACGATCTGTGTTTGTGACAAGTCATGAACATACGATGACTTTTGGATAGTCATTTGAAATGGTTTCATTTACTGATCCATTGGGGAATTGTAGCAAATTTAAACTACTTTAAATTAGTTATTAATATGGGAATGTTGTTGATGTATTTATTATATTAAAATATTATTAATAAGTAATAAAAATAACGATAAAAATTACTATTTATTAATAAAAAACACTTAGTTTCACACAATATTTTAATTACTTTAATTTAATTTACGTTTCAACCTTTCGGCCATCATCAGGAGTTACAAGTGAAAATCTTAAAATTATTCTAATAAAAATACAAAAGCCCGTATTCTCACCTCACTTTTTCGTGATCATTTTTATTATATTTGGTACTTATTAGAAAATTTAAATAAACTATTATAAAGTGTTTAATAAATAATTTTAAGTAAATGTCAAAAGCACTTTTGCAAAAATCACTTTTATAAATAAGGTGAGAATACGGGCCAAAGTATTTTTATTAGAATAATTTTAAGAATTTTATCTATACCTATATATATATATATATATATATATATATATATAATATTTACGTTCATAATCTATATAATAAAAACGAGTGTATGTCTGTTTGTTTGTTTGTCCTTTATGCATTACTACACCATTCAGTACACTCCCGCGAAGGTTTCTGAGGCCCTGAGGGGACCCAGAATAATCTTTCGAATACTGAATTTTTGCAAAGTTGCGCAGCAACGCGCGACGGGACAGCTAGTAAATATATAAAAATAATTCAAATAAAACAAAATAATTCGTTTTTCGAACATCATCAGACTGTTTTATTTTATTTAAAATGTTGCACCAAGTACCGACTACAAACTCTCTCAAATTAAATAAAAATAATGAATAAACTCATATTTTCGAAATTTAAAATGGAAAATCACAAACAGCCGAACCCTGATTATTATTATTATTAATAATATTATATTATGAAACAGATAATTTAACATGAGATAATATTATCGATTCTAGGTCAATATATTAATCATGTCGTGCGAAAAAATGTCACCCAATGAAATGTATCTCAACAATATAATAATAATAATAATACAGAATTCACTTTCAGTTTATTTACAACATTAAGTACATAAAAAAAACGTTAATAGAAGCTTCTTTTATATAACAAAAGAAGTGTTAGTCTATTACACCATCTTCCGGCAACATTATTAATCAAAAATTTGACGTTACTTCACAGAAAAACGAAAACAAGCGAAGAAAATAACAGACTGGCACGATCAGTGTCTCGCTATTCTTAACAGATTATTCAGAAAAATGGTGAAAAAATTTCCGCAAACCAAAACAATATTGTAAATAAAGAAATATATATACTATAACAAAAAAAAAAAAAAATTGGGAAAACGAGTTGATAAATGGTGTCGCTGTAATGATGCTGAAAATACTGAAAGACTGAACGAATAAACGACTGAAAGAAATGTTCTATACACCTAATCTATTGCCGTGCGAGAACAAATAAAAAATCGACGCTTTCAAAATATATTTATCACGATGTACATACGCTATAAATAATTGTATCGAAATGCAATCATTTTCAATTGTTCAATTAAATTATTCGTAAAAATATTATCGTTAAAATAAACAAGATGAGAAGCATATAGGTAATCCCATAGTGATATCATCTTATAAATACTAAAAAAATTTAAATAATTTTTTTTTATTTTACTTAACACTGTGTTTTAGTGAAATTATATAAAAAAAAATTGCGTGAGCGAAAGTTTCCAAGCAGTAAAAATAAAAGAGCATGTATGAGAAAAATTATGAAAGTAGATGAAGCTATAGTTGCTTGCCTGAATAGGGATGTTTCAAGAAACTGTTCAAGTTTAGTTCACTCGTTATAAATATATATATATATATATATATATATATATATATATATATATATTCAGTGTGTAAAGTGATGAGGTTTCCTATAGGGAAAAAAATTTTAATATAAGTTTTAGGAGAAAAATTTATTCTTTATAAAAAATTTTGCTTCTATCAAAACCCCTAATAGTCAAAGAAAAATCCAGTAATCACTTAAGATAAGATCAAAAACTTGATATTATGTCGAGTTGTTGATTTTAAATATGACTAAGTCCGAATATTACATCAGTATCGAGTGAAAAATGTTAAAAATATTTGTCATACAAGAGACTTACTTTTTAATAAGGCTGCGATGATTTAAATCAAGTGATTTAAATCATTGATTTAAATCGCGATTTAAATCAAATGATTTTTTTAAAAAAATCAATGATTTAAATCAACCAAAAAAAATATTTCAGCAAATCATTCGCTCTGATTTAATCAAGTGGTTTAATAGACACATTTTTTTATATGTATTAAAACAAATAAATAGCTGAGGAGTAAGGTTTTAATAAAGTAAATGTTATTGTGAAGAAACAACTATTTTATTCTTTACACAGTGAAATAAAATAGTATAATCTGATTTTGATAAAATATAATAACACAATCTAACAAAATAAAATATCATTCTCATTTAACAAGCAGTACAGCTGTAGCGATGATGGCGCGAACTTCTCACCGCGAAATTCAAAACTGTTAATTACGGCGATACAGGGTATTGAGATGGGATTGTTTTATGAATTTTTAGTTCTACTTGTAATACAAGTAAGAATCAATTAATTATTTAATGAAGAGTGCATATAAAATTGAAAAAATCAAAAAAATCTGATTTAAATCAAAAAAATCCGATTTAAATCAAAAAATCCGATTAATTATTTAATGAACAGTGCACATAAAATTGAAAAAATCAAAAAAATCTGATTTAAATCAAAAAAATCCGATTTAAATCAAAAAAATCCGATTTTTTTGATTTTTTTTAAAAAAATCATGATTTTTTCAGCCCTACTTTTTAATTATTATTATTATTAATTTGCCAAAATATAATTATTATTATTATTAACAAATAATCCATGGGTAACACGATACTGATGTAACATTCGGACTTAGTCATATTTAAAATCAACAACTCGACATAATATCAAGTTTTTGATCTTATCTTAAGTGATTACTGGATTTTTCTTTGATAATAAGGGGTTTTGATACAAGCACAATTTTTTTTAAAGAATAAGTTTTTCTCATAAAACTCATTAAAAAAATTTTCCCTATAGGAAACCTCATTACTTTTACACACTGTACACATATATATATATATATATATATATATATATATATATATATATATATATATATATATATATATATATATATATATTTTACTCCTATTAAAATGTCTGTGTATAAAATACTCTTCTATTTTGCAATCAATAAAATCTAAAAATAAAATGAATTCACGTTTATGTATCAATTATTTTTCTGCTATCAATTCATTTTTTTTTCTTTTTTATGCCCTGCATTTCTTACGTCATATGTGACTCATCAGAAATCGTAACATGCAGAATTATTGATTTTAAACAAAATAATTATTATTTATTGCCTATTAACTCTCCATATATCTGATGCATTATGGAGATAATTACTACATCAATTCCGTAGTTATTTTTTAAAATATTTCTAACGGATAATATACAATTAATTCATACATATTAATTAAATTATAAATATGTATGTTGATATGGTTCAATTAAAATTACACATATAAACTACTATTCTATCTTTTCTTCTGGAGATGTGTTAGCTATTTGAAATAATTTAAAAATTATGTTTTATAAGACACGTTTTATAAATTAAAAACGTAAAGCCATACATGTCTGACCTAAACCTGAACTATGTTAGATGGTCGATGCACCCAAAAACAGATGATTTTGACGTTAAATACTATGGCTATTTTGAACCTTATATACCATACATCTTTCGACAATTTTTCAACGCTTAGATCTCTCCTCTATACCTAGTCTATGATCATAGGTATGTCCATACTCATACCAGTCGTTTTCAAGATTATTCAGCATTTTGCCACCATTCCACGCCCCAAAAGGGTTAAACGCTGTTTGCCAATGACATTAGCTCTTTGTTACCCGTGTGCGTCAATAAGGTTAACTTAAACATTTTCGAGATGGTATCATCATTGGGGACTATCATCTGCTTTTCTGCTGCCCTGCTTCGTTTCAAACGACGTTTCGCCTGAATTTTCCGACGAATTTTCAAAGATATTAACTCTAAATATTCGAGTTATCTCTTCTCTTCCAAACATATATATTTGTGGAAGGTTTCAAAATCAGTTTGGTAGTTTTTTATTTGACTTTATATCTTTAGATGTCGATAGCAGATTTGGAGATTTCGTTTTACTGGATGTATAAAAAGAAAAACTGATATTTGGAAGCAGAATCTGAGTAGATAATTTTTTTTTTATGATGAATCTATCGAGTTAGATTTTTTATTTAATCAATTCTGATTAGTGGGTTAATTTATAGATCTAGAACCAATAATATTATCTCATGTTAAAATATCTATTTCATGATATAATATTAATAATAATAATCAGAGTTGGGCTGTTTGTGATTTTCTATTTTAAATTTCGAAAATATGAGTTTATTAATTATTTTTATATAGTGTGTTGTTAAAGTAAGAAACAAAATTCATAATTTCGTTTTTATATTTTAATTAGGCACCTTATGACATAAAAATTTTACTTATGACGTATGCATTTTTGCACAATGATGTCATCATTGGTGGTTTTTATAGATGGTCCAACTACTTAAATGATGGCGTAAAAAAATTGGTACCATAGATAACCATTTTTTTTTGGAGAAAATAACACACTTAAACATTTGAAAAACCATGGCCCGTATTCTCACCTCATTAATAAATGTGATTTTTGCCAAAAGTGCTTTTGACGTTTACTTAAAATTATTTATTAAGAACTTGATAATAGTTTATTTAAATTTTATAATACCAAATATAATAAAAATGATCAAAAATAGGAAAACTATTCATATTTGATCAAAAACAAAAGCAAAAAATTATTTTGAAATTAATGATAAAAGCACTATTTCACGGAAAAGTGAGATGAGAATACGAGCCTATGTATCTATAAAACATACATTGCTTTGAAAAAAGTGAATAATTATTTTTTTCATTGAAATATTGAAAAAAATGTCAAAATCATGTATGAAAATGATGAAAATTTATCTCGTACAGCATTCTCGCAGCATCATTTTCATACATAATTTTGACATTTTTTTTCAATAATTCAACGAAAAAAATAATTATTAATTTTTTTCAAAGCAATCTATGTTTTATAGATACATATTTTTAAAATTTTTAAGTGTGTTATTTTCTCAAAAAAAAATTGTTGAAAAACATTAAATAACAAAATTACTAATTTTGTTCCTTACTTTATCAAACACACTGTAATTATTATTTGCTTATTTTTTTGTGTTTTGCCCAGATAGCTTTGCAACACTGCACCGTATGCAAGAACAAATACAAATTTTGCTTTTACAGAAATATTTTTAAATAAACAAAAATCGCTGCTTTTTATATTTTGCTGTTTTATCCATTCTACGTTTATTGTATTTGTGTAATGAAATTGTGATGCTTTAGCACGAATTTTATGTTTTTAGATACAGAAATATAAACAAATATAATTAGTTGTATTTATCAAAATATAAATTGAAATTATATAAAATTTGAAGGTTTTTTTTTTGATATTTTAGAAAAATATGTATTCACACGGTTTGTATTATCATTGCATTTTTAAAAGCAATTTTTGTCAAAAGTACTTTAATGTTTATAAAAAACTTCAAATCGGTTTAGTTTTTAAAAGAGACCTGAAGGCTTTTTCAATAAAAGAATGAGTTTTAAAAGGTATTTTATTTTGTTTAAGTTATATTTTGTAATAAAAAACTAGTAAGAAAAAGTATGGTAGAAACTCTTTCCACTATCTCGAAATTAATTTCCTGCAAACATTCCTATCCAGACAAGCAACTATAGCTTCATCTACATTTATGATACCTAGAAATACATGCTCTTCTATTCCTGCTCACGCAAAACTCACTTAATCTACTCATTAGAAACTACAATAATTTGTAGCTTCATAAAAGTATCGAAATGAATATTTTTAATTGCCGAATCGTTTCCATGTAATCAACAGTGTGTCTTCTATTTTGTCACGTTTTGCATTCCAACCTCATCCAACATCCCCCCTGCACCACCCCGTCACCGAAAAACTGGGTCAACTTCTCTCTCTGTGTGTGGGTGTGTGTGTGTTCTTTCGTTTCGCGCACTCGAAACAGGACTGTGACTCAAAATCGATTCACTGGAGGGCACCAAACAGTGTGTCAGTTAAATTCGTTCGCGCCCTGTACCGTATACGACGCATCGTTGATCTGACATTATTTATGTCATCTCCCCCTTTGCCCCCCCCCCGCCCCCCTGTTCCCGTAATTAATCGTCTCATAACACGATGATGGTCATTTGAAAAAGTGGCGCAGTCGCGTTTTATTATTGGACAACCCTGTGTGTATGTTTCAGTTGTGGTTACCATTTACGTTTTTGATAGATTTATTATGTAACCATTTCTATGTACCCGTTTGCTGGTTATTATGTCATATTTGTTTTATGAAACGCAAAGGTTTACGAGCTTATACAGTGAAATTGGTCAAGTCATTTATTTTTAACTTTCACGGATTGTTAATTATATAACAGGATATTAGTCAAATTTTCTGTTTAATTAATTGCGGATTTAAGGATTTTTGTTCAGTGTATGTGAGCTATTTTGATTTTGAATAAATTTGAGGTGAATCATTTTTATTTCGTGTCCGATATTATATAAAAAAAAATTTCATCACGTAAATACGGCTGAAACTAAGAAATAGTATATTATGTTACCAGAAGCAGAAAGCAATTTTTATTGTGTTGAGCCCAGATGCAATTTCAGCGAAATATAAAAAGAGCATTCTGCTTCGAGTGATATTGTTTAAACATTCCAAACAAAAATAAATAAAAATACATAAAAAGTGATCTTAACCTTACGAATCTTACTAGATGATTTGTGAAAATGTATGTATATTATAACCAGTGTAACGTATTATGTTATGAAAAACAAAAAGTGATCTTTATTGTGTCCAGATAATTTAGATTTAAGTTCTGTATTAATATTTATTAATAATAGACGTTTTGTTGATCTTAACGTACGTCTTCATCAAGAAAAAAAAATACAAAAGGCATTTACAGTAAATAAACAAAACATAGAAATAAGTTAACAGCAGATTGATAAGAAAAATAATAGAAATTTATAAAGAAAAAGGTAACATCAATCACTGTGAAGGCACTGATTTAAAGAAAATTTGGCTTCCTTTAATTAAAAATTTATAAATTTTATGATCCGGTTACTTATTTTGTTACCTAGTAACTTGTTTCTATGTTCTGTTACTGAAAATTCGGCTAATAATAACAAATAAAAAAGTTAATAATTACGGATACAACGAATATGTGGTCCAGCCGGATAATCCTGCCTATTCGATCAATATAATAATAATAATACATTGTAAAAAAAAATTGCGAAATTACAGAAAAACAAGATTAGAAGTATATGGGAAAACCCATATATAGACTACTTTGACATTTCTCGGAAAGTTAGCAACACTGTATTTTAATAATATTATAATTTATGTGGGCACTAGGAGATACTTTTCTGAAAATTTGATCAAAATCGAATAAATAATGTAGCCACAATAAATTTTAAAAAATTTTATGATTTTTTCTCGATAAGTTGGCAACACTGTATTTTGTTAAAATTGCATAATTGATTTAGGCACTAGGAAAAACTTTTATGAAAATTTGATTAAAATCGGTTAAATAAAATGGTCATAATAAATTTTTAAAAATTTTACTAATTTTTTTCTCGGAAAGTTGACAACACTGTATTTTGTTAAAATTACATAAATTATATGAATACTAGGAGAATCTTTTGTGAAAATTTGAGTAAAATCGGTTGAATAACATGGCCATAATAAAATTTTTAAAATTTTAGTAATTTTTTCCTCGAAAAGTTGGCAACACTGAATATTAATAAAATTATGTAATTAATGGGAGCATTAGGGAAATCTTTCCTGAAAATTTGATCAAAATCGGATAAATAATATAGCCACAATGAATTTTTTAAAACTTTAGTAATTTTTTTCTCGGAAAGTTGGCATTACTGGAAAAAACCAAAACCACATGACCATCTTGGGCACTAGATAAATTTATCCTGAAAATTTCATTAACCCTTAACTGGTACGGTCAAAATTTATCGCATAACTGGTATGGTGTGGGTCAAAACGCCGCCTATTTTTTTTTATAGGCAATTTTATTTTTTTTCTTTCCATACTAACATAGGTTGTCTTTATATGTCTCTTCAACTATTTAATCCATAAATTATTACAAAAATACAAATCTTACAAATAAAAATATATATTTCTTTCAAAACAATATAAAATTAAACATATCTTTTCCACAAAGAAAAAAAAATGAATATTCTCATTCCATTAAAAAAATATTTATAGAATACTTAAAACTAGTAATAAACTTTCAAAAAGTTGCAAAAACAGATGAAAAAAGTTCAAAATAAAAAAAATCACATCACTTAGTTTTGACGCAAATTTTCAGCACAACGTTTGCAGATCCTTATTGTACATCCAGCGCATATCGGTTTTTTACAATCTCTACATAGTTGAAATGTTTTTCTATTCATTTTAGATGGACATATATAACATCTTTTTCTAGTTTTTAATGCTAGAACATTTTTATCTTCTGGTGTTCCTTTTGATGGAACTTCTTTTTTTAATATACGACCTATTGTGCATCGAAGTTCCGTGGGTAGTTTATTATTATAAAGTCTTCGCATTAATTGAGGCATAACAAGTTGAAGAGATAAGTTCTTTAAGAATGTAAGTCTATTATCCCTTTCACATTTTCTAGAATACCATAGAACATGTGCGTTTATTCCGCTAATATTCAGAATAGCTCCAAAGAGAGCCATTGGCCATCTGCGAGTTCGCCTACCGACAGAATAGTTAGCACATTTCTGGTCTAAGGCGTCGACTCCTCCTTTGGTCTGATTATATTTTACAATTATCTCCGGTTTGCCAGACTCCGGATCTGTATCGTCAGAGTGATGCATACTTGATACCAATACCACAGCTTTATTTCTTTTTGGCACATATGAAACCAGGGTCATATCTTTTACAAACCCATACTGTGATGTTCCGACAGTTTTACAGCGATTTGGTAAAAATTCTGAGGGAATGTCTTTCTGAGATTTCCTCATAGTTCCAATATATGTAAGTCCTTTATTTTTTAACTCAATTACAAGTGGGACTGAAGAAAACCAGTTGTCAGCAGTAATGTTTCTATTACTCCTTTCAATTGGTTTCACGAGCCGTAAAACAGCTTGTGTTGGCTTGGAGAAATTTTTCAGTTCATCGGGCAAACCAATTCCATCACTGTCTTTGCCACAATATACATACCCGTTATAGAAATAATGTGTGGTAACATCTGCTAAGACCATTACTTTCAAGCCGTATTTGGCAGGTTTGTTGGGCAAGTACATCTTGTATTTGCATCTACCCCTGAAAGGTACTAACATTTCATCTATACACAAAAAATCACCTGGCGTAAATGATTTTTGTGAATTTTTTACAAGCTCTGTGAAAAAATAGGAAATAGGAGCGAGAGGATCTGTGACAAACTTTTCATTTCTATCATGAGCATTATCAAATCTCAGACAGGATAATAAAAACAAGAACCGCTTCACACTGATAGTCGCACGGCAAATATCACGACCTGTTCCGTCTGTTGAAAATAAAGATGTGGCATCTTCGTGACCCGATTTGAACGCGCCAGTAAAATATAAAAGTCCAATGAATGATTTCAGTTCTATCATGTCAAGATCTTGAATGATGTGCTTACTTTGTACAGAATAATTTGGTCTTTCAGCTTGGATTTTGGCATTGGTGTGCAGTAAAAGTTCTGTGAGCATTTCTTCGGTGAATATGCAATTCCAAAAAGCTTCTTCAGTAGCAGTTTCTGACAACACGCGTGCATTACCAATACATCCTGGTAATTTTGTAACAAGATTGTGTGCTGGTGTCCGAACAGCTCGAGTAGGAGCTAATTTTGACCATTTGAACCTATTTCCTTTTCCATAATAAGCTTGCGTGTTACGAGCTCTCTCTGTTTCCATTTCCTCATCTTCTGCTCCCGACATTTCACTCTCAGAATCATGGTTACTTTGTTCGTATTCCGCGTCTGATTCTTCTAAGTCTGAACGGTCGTCGACTTCATCTAATTCCCTCAGCCATTCAGTAACAACTTGTTCAAAATCAGGACTATCAAATGCTATTTTGTTAATATTTGACGATCCGGCAACGTCCATTTCAAATAAAATAATATATACAATTATTTTTAACAACTTCGTTAAACTAAAAACAACAAATATATGCATAAACACAAAAATATTATCACAGGTGATCAAATCAAACATACCTATTTTAGTTACACAACTGGTATGGTACGGGTCAAAATGACCGGCAACGTTATTTACGACTTTACGCAGAGAAGCTACAATCAGCACTAATCATAAAACGATAGTGTATGATATACTAGGAAGGTATTGGGTGGGGCAGGTCCGTTGCGATCAGCAGAGAGACACAAACAATAATAATGCATCAATAGCGGCGATTTGACCCGTACCATACCAGTTAAGGGTTAAAATAGGTTGAACCGTCTAGGAGGAGTTGCGGCCACAAAAATTTGACTTACGACCGAGCGAGCGAGCGAGTGAGCGAGCGAGCTGACGACGCACATCCATACACCCACATAAACTAAGTTCAGATTCGTCATCTACAGGCTATATAAAGGATTTCTATACAATTTTTTTTTTTTTTTTGAAAATGTTACAGACACCGTACCAAACGCTATACTACTTTTTCCTTGCAGTCAAAGTAGTAAAAAGAAGTAATATTTTACTATAAAAAATCTTTAATTTCATTTTACTATAAATATTCTCTATTTTTAGCTCAAAATTCTATAATTTTTAACATTATTCATAATAATCGCATAAATTAAGTAAAAATGACCTGATACGTATGTAAAATTGCTTATGTTCTGCAAATTGCATCAGATACTTAATGTAAAATTACATATTGTTTGTTTTACAAAACTAAATAAATTTTAACTATTTATGAAAAATTCCTGACAACAAATTTACTTATCTAAAAAAAACTGTAATATCACATATATATATATGTACTTTTCCATTCCGTTGGAAATATATCATATTACATAATGTTTGTAACTTGTTTCTATGTTCTGTTACTGAAAATTTGGCTTCCATTAATTAAAAATCTATTTAAATTTTTTTACGATCTAGTTACTTATTTTGTTATCTAGTAACTTGTTTCTATGTTCTGTTATTTACTGTAAATGTCATTTTAATCATTTTTCCTGATGAAGACATACGTTGAGTTCGTCGGAATGTCGATTATAAATAAATATTAAATCAGAACTAAAACACTAAACGTTTTATTTTAATACAATAAATATTTTTTTTACTATGTTAAAAATATAATATTTACAAGAAACTTAATATAACCCAAAAACAAAATAAAATACAACATCAATCACTGTAAAAAAGTTGAGTTCGTCAAAACGTCGATTATAAATAAATATTAATACAGAACTTTAACATCAAGCAATGTTTTTTAAAAAAATATGTTGGTAAATAAAATCATTTTACCACTAACGTAAAGTCAACTAACAAAGGTGAATATGTATGTAAACTTCGTTTAGCTTCAATTTAATGGAATAATAAACTTTTTCATGCATTTTAAAGTGTCTCATTTAAACACGGGTACTCTGGCCTCGTGTTAACTAACTTTTTACAGAAAATTGAATAAACTTGATATGAAAAATTCTACGATACTTAATTGACAAAAGACGACAATTTTACCGCCAAGACTCGGACAGGAATTCAAAAAAGAATGTTTAACATGAAAGGAATGTTAAACGTGACAATAATTTTATTTTATTCTCGACTTTATGATTCGTTTCGTTTGTAGATAAATTTCGGAAGAAATTTACAATCTTTTGTATACACAAGACTAATAAAATTAATTAGGTTGTACTTTGTCTTGTGAAAGACTAATTTTTATTGAGAAATTTGTCAAATATTGTTTCTAAGACGTTTCGCGTATAATAAGAAAGAAGGGCAAAAGAAGTTAAAGTTTATGAAATATCGGCAATTTAACAATTAAGACTCTTCGTAGTTTCTAAGCGATTAAAAACACATTAATCATACTATGAAGATAAGTTTTTCTACGTTCAATATCGTTGATAAAGTATACTGTATCTTATTGTACTTATACAAGATATATTATCGTATTAAAATGTCACACCAGAATAAAATAATGAAGATATTTTATAATAAGAATATTAATAATAATAAATAAAAAAGTTAATGATTACGGATGCAACGAATATCCGGTCCAGCCGGATAATCCGGCTTATTCAGTCAATATAATAATAATAATACATTGTAAAAAAAAATAGCGAAATTACAGAAAAAAAAGTAGTAAAATTTTACTATAAAAAATCTGTAATTTCATTTTACTATAAATATTCTCTATTTTTACCTCAAAATTCTATAATTTTTAACATAATTCATAATAATCGCATAAAGTAGTAAAAATGATCTAATAAGTATGTAAAATTGCTTATGTTCTGCAAATTGCATCACATACTTAATGTAGAATTACATATTGTTGCTATAACTTCTTAAATTATGTAAAATTACAGCTTGCATATTAATATCTGTAATAATTCATGGAAGAAATGAGACTTAGTACATATATTGTGTAATAATACTAATTAAATATTTTAAGTGTAATTCATTCATTTCAAAATACATCTTTTATGTAAATTTTAAAATGTATGTAATTATACCAACAATAATATTATAAAACTAAATAAATTTTAGCTATTTATGAAAAATTCTTGACAACAAATTTATATGTACTTTTCCATTCCGTTGGAAATATATCATATTACATAATGTTTGTAATAGTTCTGATATTATGTATTTTTAAACAATTATATTAAAATTACAGCAGTTGAATAATTATACCTAGAAATATCTCATGGTTTGTAGGTAAAATTACATTTTTTTTTTTAGAGTGTAATTAAATTATTTTAAATTTTATTAAGTGTTATAAAAATAGTTAAACTGTGTGCCATCAGTGTTGTCCAATAGCTGTTTCAACTGAATCGGCCGCTAGCTTCACTCTCATTCATTACATCACAATTAATGATTAAAAAAAATTAATTTTATTTCAAAAATATAATTCAATTACATTTCAAATAAAATTGAATCAAAATAATATGAGACAAGCAACTTTTCAAACTTAAATAGACACAGTATTATCAACTATATAACAAGCTATAATGCTGGAACGCTAAAATAAACTGACATTCAACTACCTTCTACTTGTCACTATATGAACGCTGACAAGCCTACAGAGACCTGACACGTCTTTTCCAAGTGAACATCTTGCTAGCGTAGAAGAGTTCATCTTATTAATAAACTAACACGTACCGCGTCACCTTGCTACGTTTATTAATTAAATATCTAATTAAAAGTGATCTGTACAACAAACGAAGGATACATACTTAAACAAACTCCAGCTAAATACGTGGTTACTATGTGATTGCGTTGTGCGCTTCAATTAAAATCGATGCGAGATCGTTTCCAAATAGATTGTGTTTTGTTTGAATATTGAATGACAATAAGGTATTATGGGTAAAGGAAGATGAATATCATGAAACAGCTATATAATGTACGGCAATATACTCAACTTATTAACTGATTTTGAAATGTGTAATCGTATGTGTGTGTGTGTGTGTGTGTGTGTGTGTGTGTGTGTGTGAGAGAGAGAGAGAGAGAGAGAGAAAGAGAGAGAAAGAGAGAGAAAGAGAGAGAAAGAGAGAGAAAGAGAGAGGAAAAAAAAAGAGTTTGGCTTACACTCAAATCAATGCTGTAAAACGTACTTTATACCAATAACAACAAATATATTTCATTTGATTCTAATCACCCTCTGCAACATAGATTAATTTCATTTAATACAGTAAAAAATATTTCAGAACTCATTATATTAAAATAAAACAGCTTTAAGTTATAGTTTTGTAATAATATTTATTAATAATAGAAATAGAAATAAATTAGTGTATGATGAGTGTGAAATTGAAAAAATGTTGTAGCAAAAGTTGCCTTGTTAGTCACTTAAGATGGTTCGGACATGTTGAGCGAATGCGTCTAATGAACGTTTACAGTTAAAAAGATTTATTTGAATGATTTTGATGGTATACGTAGTTGGAGTGGTATGATTGAGAGAGTGGCTTGCGTGAGCGAAAGTTTCCGAGTAGTAGGAATAAAAAAGCATGCTATATGAGAGAGGAATTATAAATGAGAATGAAGCGAAAGTTGCTTGTTTGGATAGGAATGTTTGGAGGCGACAGATTTCGGGATGATAAAAAGAGTTTGTGCCACACCCTTTTGGGTACATGGCGTAATTGTGTATGTATGCATGTATGTATGTATGTATGTAATAATCGACATTTCGACGAACTCAAGATCCGTCTTCATCAGGAAAAAACATACAAAATGTATATTTTGTATCTTTCGAAACCTCGATTATTAATATTATTACAGAACTATAACTTAAAGCTGTTTTATTTTAACTTCATTTAATTTTCTGATAAATAGATTACTTATATTTCCTCTTACAATCGTAAGATTTAAAAAAAAAACTAAAGTTTCACGTTTTTTTTTTGGATTAAATTATCAATAATATTCGTAGGAAAACCATGATCGTTAATTTACTGTACACTGTACACAGTTGTCCCGAGTTTTTATGTAAAATTACGGAGTTTTTTTTTTACAATGTAGATGTAGATTTGCCAGATCTTAAGCCATATTGGTTCTGGTTATACAAATTATTCGTTTCAAAAAAACTTGATAATCTAATAACTATTTCAAATAATCACCTTAATTATAATTTGTTTTGTTTAAAGAAAAAATATCAAATTTCCGGGAAATAATTATTTCTTAGTAATTTTAAATTAATAAAGAAAAAATCAGAAAATACTATTAAGTTACCAATCAAATACAATCAATACAAAAATTTTAGTAAATAATTGCTTGAAATTTGCATAATTTGCAGTTGCTTCAAAATGGTAATGAGTAATGCTGCGTTGTAATAGATATAAACTGATTAAAAATATCTTAATAAAACTAAATGTTTGCAATGATTTTTATATTTAAAATGCAACATGGTTTACATGGTATTTGAGTAGCATTCTGAAATTTAATAGTAGTGTGCATATAATTATGATAGTACTATTAATAATATATTTCACATTGAATTACTTATGATAAATTACCGAAATATATTAAAGATTCAAGAAATTTAAAAACTTTTAAGTTTGAAATTAAATTTTTTTACTTTAGTTAATGCAAGTTAATAATGAAATTGATAATTTGATAAATTATATATGTCAAAAATTATGTAGATATTTATGCAACAGTAGTAAATTTTCTATAATTTTTATAATTTATAAATATGTATTAGGAGTACAATGTAATTAATTAGTCAAAAAGCTAAATAAAGATTGATTTTTATTAAATAGTGGAAACTGCAATCGAAAATCGATTGACTAATCGATATCTATAACAAATCGATCTAGACAAAAACGAAATACCTCTAAAACAGTGGCCGGATTCTGTAGCATCTTCGAAATGGTGTTCATTCGAAAAATAACATAACTGATGATGCTATAGAATCCGGCCACAGGTTTATAAAACCCACGATACTAATAGCTTAAGGTGTAATAAAAACGATATGAAGATTTATATAAAAATAGATCTGGATTTGTCACTACCATCAATCTTATCATATATGAAGGGGAAAAAACTCCCGTCTGGTGTGACAATGATAATTCGCGAGAGACCAGCCCAAATCTTTCCGAATGAAAAATCCTGTGACAGCCGTTTGTGTGAATATTTGTCATGTCTGCGCAACTGCCAAACTGACCCCTACCATCATTGATAAACGATGACCTATAGAAAATTTTTTTCTACTTTTAATGTACGATGGATAGTTATATTGGAAATATTTTCAAAGAAATATTACACGCTAGAAATATTTGACGAGGGAAAAACTGTTCCTTTAAATTTTGTAAAGCAGTAGCTGGGATTTCACAGCAAAATCTTATATTTTCTATTATTATTTATTTATTGAACCGACTGTATTTGTCAAATATGGATAAGAATTTGTTTTTGCTACACATATTTAATTTAACATATTTAGAATTAACACATTGCATATGTATATATAAAAAACAAATTGTAACAAAAAAGAAGAAGAAATTAAAACATGCAGGTAACTCAAAATAAATACGTTTTAAATAAATAATATTTTAATTACAATAGAAAAAAATTACAATAGTTAATTACCATGTACAACTATTAAATTTCTATTACTTATTTCGTTATTCTATCAGGAAATAAACAAAAAAAAAACGTTTATTTCGAAATTGAACAAAAATAACATGCATCATTAAATTCCATTTAATAATTACTATCATTAATAATTGATTCAGATGGAGAAAAAAAAACCATTATTTTTTACGCCACAATTTATTTGAAGTTCAACTTGAAGAAATTTTCTTGCAATTATTGAATTTTATATAAAAAAAATAAACTTAAATAAAACTAAAACGGCTTTAGGTTGTAGTTCTGCATTAATATTTATTAATAATAATATAACAGCTTTCTTACAGACGGCATATGACCGATTGGGTTAATAAAAATATTAATGTATTTGCATGACAATTATTTAACATGGCTCACATCAACAAACATACCTATATATAGACAATATGTTGGTCAATAGTCATAACGGAAAACCGTTAACTTGAACCAGAATGTATCAAATTTTGTTGACTGTTTACTCATATTACGTCACCAATACATCAATAATAATCTGATATTTATTCGTTTAGTCAATTGATTGACAACTGACATTTCATAATCGCTTATCAAAATCGAAACCAAAATAAAAAAATAAAAACTAAATTAATTTTATAAGAAAATAATAAGTTTTTGCTGTAATTGGGTCACTAGTGACCCAAAAAAAAACTCAAAATAATATTACTTTTACAGTCAACGATTCTTAAAATATTTCAGATAACTTAAAAATAGTAGTGACATATATTATATTGTTTTCATACTACAGATAGCGTAAGCTCGTTATAGAACTTCCTATATTAACAAAAATGGTGGAGGCGCCAGTATTTCTATAAATCTTTATAACATAATAAAAAAAACTTTCTAATAAACGGTTATGATAATTATTTTATAAAGAAAAGCTATACAAACAAGAAGATCTAGAATTATTCAAGATGTTGTGCCTGATAATGAAAACATAATTTATCCTTCTTTGTGGAAAATATTACCGATAAAATAAGCAGAATTCTAACAAGAATTAAAGATTCATATTTTCCACACAAGAAATTGCAATATATGTTGAAAGTGTATAATAGTATATTATGTTACGAGAAGTAGAAGCTATGATATTTGTAGCCGAGACAAAGCAATCTGTCAGACATTCAAAAGCGTTCTAAACGTAACTAAACTAAAAATAAATGAAAAATACATACCAAGTAACCTTAGCTTTATTAACAGTTGTACAACAGTATGTCTATTTATATATATTATGTATATTTGCTACGTGATTTCTTGTACTTTTTCACTCATTTTTAGAAAAAACAAATTAAAAAACAAAGCAATTGTCAATTAACTAATTTTCAATATAGGCGTCGAAAATTTCCGATGATCAAATTCAAATTCAAGTAAAAATAGACACTGAAATTGTCACTATATAATTTGCAATATCGCTGCCGAAGATTGCAGATTAAATACACTTGACCACGTAGTCATGTTTGGTGCTGCCATAATTGGTGTATAATAATGTACATTATTGTACTAATAGCCTAATAACCTCCTTCTTCATAGACAATATAATAATAATAATGACTTTATTACCTAACAGTTATACAACCAATTATAGTACAAGATATATAAAAAAAAAATGACAAATCAGTTAATATACAATAATATTAATATACATATACAAATATATTATTTTACTAATTTAATTATTTAACATATTAAGTAGTGAATGTAAATTTTCATGAAAAATATCAAAATCAAATAAACAATTGTTAAAATTTCTACACGTTATGTTGGTTCGTGCTTTATATAAAATATTTGTTTTCGAAGAATCACAATAAGACATTAGCGTAGAACGAAACGAAAGTCTTGAAACTGAAAAATTAAGTTTTTCAAGTAAGCTAAGTAAGTCCACCATATTATGCAGTATATACTAGTTTCAATTCGTCTCTGATCCAAAGATCCAAACCAAATCTACTTAATTTATATGTTCTAAAAGTAATATAGTAACGTGTAATATCAATATTTTGATACGCTTGAAGAAAAAATACATAATACAAGAAAGTAAAAACGAATTGTCTCTGGTATATGTCTCGTAGTGTTGTATTTAATTTAGATATTTGAAAGTTAGATTATAGCCAGCATAGCAAAGTGTAGAAAGCATTGTAACCCGTAAGGCAAAAGTCGGATTGTGTAATAAAATGTCCGTGCCAGACTGACATCAGACAAACAAAATTTATATGTCTCGCTCACATCACAGCCGAACAGAGGAAACGAAAGAAACCAACACAACAACAACAACAAAAATCACTTCTTTCTTCTCTTCGTATAGAAAGATAACACAAAATACCAAGAATTTTATTTCTATATATATACAGCTTCCGTTTACTATCTTTATTCAGCATACACTTACCCGAACGAAATAAATTTTTCAAGAATTAAATCAAATTTGGATTTCTTTAATTATTAATTTATAATCTAATTACTTATTTTGTTACCTAGTAATTTATCGTTAGTTCTATATGTTCTGTTATTTACTGTAATGTCATTTGTAGAGAGACGAGCGTTGAATTTCGTCGAAACGTCGATTATAAATAAATTTTAATACAGAACTTGAATCTGAGGCAGTTTTGTTTTATATAATGAGTTCTGAAAGATTTTTACTGAGCTAATGTACCTTTCTTTAATTATTAATTTATAAATTTTATAATCTAGTTGCTTATTTTGTTACCTAGTAACTTATTTCTATGTTCTGTCATCTGTATCAGTTTTTCCTGATGAAGACAAGCGTTGAGTTTCGTCGAAACGTCGAAACTTGAACCTAAATCAATTTTATTTTAATAAAATAAGTTCTGAAAGATGTTTTACAATGTTAATTTGGCCTAAATTTGGCTTCATTTAATTATTTATTTATAAATTTTATAATCTAGTACAGTGATTCCCAAAGTGGTCCAGGTGGACCCCCAGGGGTCCACGGAAGACTCGACGGGGGTCTACGATGGCGAGAAAAAAAAATGGGGGTTCACTGGTTGTAAGTGGGGGTCCACGAAAATTTATCTGGTTTCGATCGTAAAGAACTAAAATGTTGGCTTGGCTGTACCTATCAATGTAGGGCCTACATTGTAGGCAGATAATACACTAGGTACTAAAAAAAATTCCAAATTTTTCGGTGATTTTTGACAGGCTTTATTTCGGTGCAAAATGGTCGTATTGAGACTTTAAAAAAAGCATTTTGAAGCTTTATGATTCAAATTTTCAGATTTTTGCTAAAATATTTTAGGAGTTACGGTTCTCATGCAATACTAACAGATAGCGCAAAAAAATAATATTGCAAATTTTTTGCTTGTTTTTTTTTTGTCCACGGGTGTGAAAATTTTTTTTCAGTTAGGCCGGCATATGGATCTGATAGCCTGTTTATTTAGTATTAATTTCCTTTTTTTTAAACCTCCGTTAATTTTTTTGAGTAGTGTATTTTAAGAAAGTCAGCGACTGTTAACTTGTAAAAACTTGCATATTCGATATTTTGAGTACAACGCGTATCGAGACTTGCAAAGCGCCGCCCGCTAGCCAGCCAGCAACGCTAGTTAAGACGTGCATAGGGACGAAATACGACTTGTACTGTGCTTGCAATCTTGCATGAACTTGTTTGATTCTTCACCAATATAAATACGAATGCCAAGAACAAACGTTACTCATTTGCTTTACTCATTTGCTGTGCTCATTTGTTTCGGGAATTTTGAAAAGAAACGTGTGAGTGAATCGATGTCAGTGTTTGCCAGTGCCGGAAAAAGTAAGTATACCTGCCTATTTGTTATACATACTTTTATTTTATATTGTAGTAATATTATATTATTTGTTATGTTTGCGTGTAGTAGGTACGTAATAAAAATTAAATACTGAACAGGGCCATTATTCGATACTTCTATAAAAGAACAGAAAGCCGAGAAAGATTGAACTTTTAGTACTTTTTATTATAAAATTATTTATTTACCCGACTGTGGTGATTCACTAAAAGAGAGTTATTATAATTGACCTGCATGTTTGTACATATTTCAGTGCCCTCGTAGTTGCTAATGCTAAATGACTAAAAATATTTTCATAAAATGTACCACTCGTATAGTAATGTATCAACGTAATAAATAAAACATTAAAATCGCGGTGTTTTGACGTCAAAATATTCTTTAAAAGTATTTTCTCTCGAATTTACAGAAATGTATCAAAATATAATTAATCAAAAAATGTTTTGCATTACATTAAAATAGATTCAATCTTAGCGGCTTATTGCTTTTAATAATTAAAATCAGTTTTGCCGCCGGCATTTTGGTTTTTTCATTGCAATAATTAACTAATTATTCCCATTCAATTCTGTTCAAATAGCCATATCCTGTTAAAATCACCTTATGATTACTAAAACAAACTTTTTTTTTTCTTTACACGTAGGTAACTGATACGAAACATGGCTGAATCTAAGAAGAAATGTCGACAATACAGTGTTCAATATTTGAAATTTGGTTTTGTTCCATCAACGGCCGACAAACGATTGCCCATATGCCTTTTGTGCAACAAAGTTTTGAGCAATGACTCGATGAAACCATCGAAGCTCGAAGATCATCTAAGAAGGTGTCATCCTGATAAAATAGGCAAAGATTTAAAATATTTTCAAACATTGAAGGAAAAATATGAAAGAAGACCCACCGTGCAAAGTATGTTCGCTTCAACGTCTCAAAGTAACGATGATGGCTTGCGGGCATCCTACAATATCTCATTGCTTATCGCGAAATCTGGAAAACCGCACACCATCGGTGAACAGTTAATTTTACCCGCTGTTGAAGAGGTTTTAAAAACTGTTCTGCACAAACCTCCATTTGACGTACTTAAAAAAATTTCTTTGAGTAACAACACTGTACAAAGGCGTATTGATGAAATGAGCTCTGATGTTGAAAGCTTCTTGTGCAATTATCTGCAAACAACTCATTTTTCTATTCAATTGGATGAATCAACATTACCTGGCAATGAAGCCTTATTATTGGCATATGTTCGATTTGTTATGGACGAAGAAATCCATGAAGAGCTACTATTCGCGAAAACTTTGAAGACGGACACAAAAGGAGAATCAATATTTAATGTCCTGAGCGATTTTCTTAAGGAAAAATCGATTCCATTTACAAACATTACTTCGGTGGCAGCAGATGGAGCTCCTGCCATGTTCGGGCGATATCGTGGGTTTATAAGCCATCTTCAAAGAATTATACCAGGAGTAACTGCAATTCACTGTGTCATACACCGACAACACCTGGTAGCGAAAAATTTGAGTGATAGATTGCACCAATCGCTTCAATTTGTGATTAAAGCAGTTAACAAAATAAGAAGCAACGCGTTAAATACCCGTTTATTTGCACAATTGTGCGACGAAAATGATGAAGACTTCCAACGATTACTCTTACATACTGAAGTACGCTGGTTGTCGAAAGGTGCATGTTTAACAAGATTTTACTCACTTTTTGAATCAGTTTTAGAGTTTTTGGAAAGTAAAGATCCAGATTTAAAAGAAAATCTGATCAAATTGAAAGCAGACATCGCGTATTTGACAGATTTGTACAAAAAATTTAATGACATTAACTTGCAGTTGCAAGGGGACAGCCTAAATTTAATAAAAACAAAGGGTGTAATTTCGGCTTTTCTTGGAAAATTGAAATTTATGAAGCAAAATATTAGTCGGCGCGAATTCGCACAGTTTCCAAACTTGTCACAGGCAGAATGTCTTGATGAGGATATTCAGACATACGTTCAACATTTAAATGCCTTGCATGATGACTTCAAAAATAGATTTGAAGATATTCTGACGATGGAAATACCACCATGGATCATAAATCCATTTGATGAAACGGAAGTGGCGAATGTGGTATTGCAAGAGGAGCTACTCGAGCTTACCACCAATGAGGAGCTGAAGGTGAAATTTAAAAAAGGCTATCAAACATTTTGGCTGCAAGCAGAAATTGCCGAAAAATATCCTGGACTGTGGGAAATTGCGAGAAAACTTTTGATAGCGTTTCCCTCGTCATACCTTGTCGAAAAAAGTTTTAGTGTGGTGACAAACCTATTAACAAAAAAAAGGAGCAGATTGAATATCACAGAACGGGGAGATTTGCGGTTATTCCTGACAAAACTGAAGCCAAATATTGATAACTTGCTATCAATTCATCAAGTGCATCCCTCCCATTAAAAATGACTATTTTTTTTAATTGTTGAAGTTACGTTATTAATGTTTAATTTTAAGTCTATTAAGTCTAATCATATTATTTTAATAAAAAATTTTAATGAATAATGAAAATATACTATTCTTCTTTTTATTTTTACCACTCCGAATTTAGAGTTGGAACTCAGCCGCGACGCATATATCCATCGTTAGATCTAATCTTCACATTTTTTGACGAGTTTTGGGAATATGGTAGAAATGTAGCAGCAGGGGGTCCACCGAAACCAGTAAATTTTTGAAAGTGGTCTACGGGGAAAAAAAGTTTGGGAACCTCTGATCTAGTACCTCATTTGTTACCTAATAACTTATTTCTATGTTCTGTTATTTACTGTAATGTCATTTGTATCAGGTTTTCCTGATGAAGACGAACGTTAAATTTCGTCGAAACGTCGATTATAAATAAATGTTAATAAAAAACTTGAACTTAAAGCAGTTTTATTTTATATAATAAGTTCTGAAAGATTTTTTACTATTTTAATATGGCTTAAATTTGGCTTCCTTTTATTATTAATTTATAAGTTTTATAATCTAGTTACTTTTTTTGTTACCTAGTGACTTATTTCTATGTTCTGTATATTTATTATATATGTCATTTGTATAATTTTTCCTTATGATACGTAAAGTATATCAAAACGTCGATTTTAATTAAAATTTATACAGAACTTAATCCTAAAACCTTTATATTTTGAATAAATATTATTTGTTAATTTTTTATCGTATTTTAATAATTATTATTTTTAATGGAGGACACCACTTTTAAAAAATCGATTTTTTGCATTTTCTAAAAGCTTGTAGTGTGTAGAATGATGCCAATTTTATGAGTAAAATTACTAAAATTTTAAAGATTAATAAAAACTTTACAAAAAATTCTTTTAGTGCCCACAAAAAAATATATAATTTTATTTTTGAATAGTGTTGCCAATTTTTGATGAAAAACTATAAAGTTTTTATTTCTATTCATTAGCATTTATGTGATATTGTCAAAGTGATCTATATATGGGTTTACCCATATGCTTCTAATACATGACGTGATTGTATATGAATAATTTTACTCTATCTTTAAGTATTGATCGTTCTACATCCGGCAAGAGAAAATAAATAATTCAACCCTAAATCAAAGTAGATAAAAAAGAAAAGCTAGTATTTATTAATTCATTAGCAACTGAAATACTTAATAATAACATAGATTACAATTTCGTATTTGGGAAACAATCTTTTGTAACAATAACGTATGTGAATGTATTATATGGAATCAATACACATTGCCGCCTACATTACGAATTGTATATATATATATATATATATATATATATATATATATATAATATACATTGTTTTTGTTATATTATATCATTGATATATGACATGTGAATTGCTGCGCCTAGGTGGTTATACAACCTGCTTTTCAAAGCTGTTTTGTTGGTTGAATATATTACATTTCTATACTAATTTACACATTTACGCTACAGTTTTTTTTTATATATATATCTGGTGTTTAATGATAGTTATTTTCATAAATAAATATTTAAGCATATACATATATGTTCGAAGTAAGGTACAAACTAATAATAATGGATTGATTCTTAAAATGAGTATATATTATAAATACAATATGTTACGTATTGAAACAATTTTTTTCTTTTTGAAGGTTTTTTTCAACTTTATTGTTAAAAAATTGATCTTAACGTCATCAAAGCAAGCCGTACTCGCGGTAAGTATATAAAATTTATATATATATATATATATATATATATATATATATATCTCAGAACAACTTATCGCGAGCACGACTTTCTTTGATGATATTAAGATCAATTTTTTATATAAAGTTTTTGGGCGATTATCTGCAAAAAGGGCTAAAAATGGTATTTTTGAAAGCTCGGTGGACCCTCTAAATATTTTTTAAATAGCAAATGGGCTCGTATCCGTCTATTTTAGATCAAAATCTTTGATTTTAGCGCTGACCCAGTTGTTTCGATTTTATTCGAAAGACCCTAATATATATATTTCTAAGTAAATAGTGGGTATATCAGTCAATTTGGAGAGGATGTTAAATCGAACTCATTTAAGTTTAATAGGTAAGCTTTCGATTTATTTTAAATCTTCTTCAAAGGCCTAAAACTAACAGAATTTTTTGTTACAGTAAATTGAAAATGTGTTTAGTAGAAAACACAAATTGTAAACATATATCATATGTCGAAATGTATAATAATATTGAAAAATATTAATTATTATGTTAGTAGTACGATTATACCGATATTCTAAAAAGTACAAAATATTATTGAAAAACAAACAAAGAGAATGTAATTGTCATCTACTCTTATATTCTTTCTTATCTATATTATATTCTTATATTTTGAAAACATATTTAAACATATAAATATTTGAAAAATAGTATAATGTATTAGTTATTTCAGCCTTGAAATACATAACTCATTCAATATAAGTAAAAAAAAACCATTAAAAATGCACTTTTAATATGATATGTATCATGCAATCTCGTTCACAGTTTTCACTCTAATATTCAATGACATTTCATTCAAATACTCTCGTAATTGATATTATTATATTTTTAATAATATACTAATATACTTAAAATATAAATATAACAAATGCATCATCTTTATTTTTTGCAGATTTTTGTATATAAAAGTTTTAGTTTGCATTTTTCAACAAAATAAATATAAAAGGGAGACACCACCCTCTGTTTCAGATTTTTTATATGTAATTGGGGTATATTTGAACTACGTGTTCGAATTTTTATGTCAAAAAATATTTACAAACTGCGACGTCATGCATGGATTTGTCAGGCCCCGTAAAAAAAAACCCTGACCACTTGACATAATAGAATAGTTTCCTTAGAATATCCTAAAACTGAAATAAAAAATCTACCATAATACTTTGGTTTTCTTATAAATTTCGATAAATTACGAAAATGACGGCTTATTTCTAAAGTATTTTTTTTTTGTTTAAAAATAAACTTTTAAAGCGTATAAAAAAGCGAAAACAAGAAATATCAGTAGTATCATTTTAGAGAATTTAATTCTCCATAATTACGTCTTAAAGCGAAGCAAATCGAATGGATAGTTTCCGAGATCTTGGCGGGACAAGATTGTAAAACATGGTTTCGAGAAAACGCATTTTATCGGCTGTGACACAATTCGGTATTGGTCGCTGTAACTCCGCCAAAAGTTCGAATTTCAGAAGACCGTTTTAACATATTATTCTACACTCTACAAGCTTTCAGAAAATGCAGAAAACAACGTTTTTTGAGGAGAAAAATAACTAATATTGCAAAATGTTATAAATAAATAAAAGTATGTCAAGCTCAATGTTTTTAGGTAGTTAAAAATAGTCGAAGAGGAACCACGTGTAATTTTATTTAGGACTCGGCAATTAAGTTATTAAATTGGTAATTTGTAAAGAGACAAAATTATGATGTACCCTAACCTAATGCTAAAATATATGAAGGTCATATCTATCGAATAATTGGAAAGAGACTATTAGCCATATATTTGTAATAGGGGACAGAAATACATAATTAACAGAATTATGAGCGAACAGACGATGAGGAATCGCGTTATTTTAAAACACCTACTAAATTATCTATAAATAAAACACAACACACACAGACATAATTACTATTATCCTAGATAAAATAGTACAGATCTCTCGCTCTCCCTCTATATTCTAGAGCAAATATGAAAATGAAAATAGTATTTTTTAAAGATATATCAGAAATATATTGAAATCCAGTACAACTTGTACAGGAAAATTTTGAAAAAATAGGGCTCTTGAGACAAACCTACCATTAACACTAGAATATAAGAATAAAAACAAGATTAGAATAATTAGAATTTGAATATAAATAAAATGCCATTTTTTGTACTTTTTTCATATATTGGCCTAATTATATATCAACATTTTATCTGATCGAGCCGTAACTCTGTGTTTTTATGCCCACATAAAAATGCGACATTTTTCCCAAAAAGCCGTTCAAATTGAAGCATTTGACGTTTAGTATTGAGGTATTTATACGCGTTTGAAAAAGCTGTTTTTCAGGGCATTGCAACAAAAATGCTAATTTCGGTAATTTTCAACCAATCCTTGTTAGTTTTCTTGTATTTTACAGTGCTTGAAAAAATGCCGCACTTTTATATGGGCATAAAAACACAGAGTTACGGCTCGGTCAGATAAAATGTTGATAATATGTTTAGGCGATAATATAAAAAAACCAAAAAATGGCATTTTATTAATATTAATATAATATTCGCATCGGTTTGCGTAAGAACTTTTCTGATTAGAAACTTCAAATTTTTGCCCTCGCCGACGAAATAAAGAAATTTTCGATACACCGTAATATATATATATATATATATATATATATATACAGGCTGATTTGTAAGTAATTGGAAATATTTTAACTGGAGTATCCTGGGCTCAGAATATGAAGATTTGACCCAAAACACTTAGATAAAATGTGGCTCCTTACTGAGCTACAGGGTGTTTTATTTAAAAATTTAAAAACGATTTTTGCCCAGTACTTAAAAACTATTTGACGTATCCTTATCATACTTGGCAGAAAGTGTAGGTACCGTACACCATACTAAATTATGTTAAACAAAAGTTTCTGGCTAGTGCCAGTGGCGTACAACAGGGGCAAGTGAGAGGTTGATCCTTCCTAAATTCTACGCCACTGGCGGAATTGTCATTTTAGCACAATTTTTCGATTCTCCGATACTTTCAGTATAAAAAACATACTCTTTCTTCGTAACGATAAAGTCACTATTTTTCGAGATATTTAAAGTTAAACATAAAGCTGCACACTTGGGATATTTTCAAAATTTGCTCAAAAAATCTGAAAAAATTCAGTAAAATAGAGGAAAAAATTAGCTACATAATAACTAAGTAACTTTTTTCTCTAACTCATTCTGGTTTGGCAGGAAAAATTATTGAAAATTTATATTTTTTGCATTTTAATTTTTTATTTTCAATAATTTTTCCTGCCAAACCAAAATGAGACAGAGAAAAAAGTTGCTTAGTTATTATGTAGCTAATTTTTTTCTCTATTTTACTAAATTTTTCAGATTTTTTTGATCAAATTTTTAAAAAATGCCAAGGGTGCAGCTTATGTTTAACTTTAAATATCTCGAAAAATAGTGACTTTATCGTTAGGAAGGAAGAGTATGTTTTTTACACAGAAAGTATTGAAGAATCGAAAAATTGTGCTAAAATGACAATTCCGCCAGTGGCGTAGAATTTAGGAAGGATCAACCTCTCACTTGCCCCTGTTGTACGCCACTGGCACTAGCCAGAAACTTTTGATTAACATAATTTAGTATGGTGTACGGTACCTACACTTTCTGCCAAGTATGATAAGGATACGTCAAATAGTTTTTAAGTACTGGGCAAAAATCGTTTTTAAATTTTTAAATAAAACACCCTGTAGCTCAGTAAGAAGCCACATTTTATCTAAGTGTTTTGGGTCAAATCTTCATATTCTGAGCCCAGGATACTCCAGTTAAAATATTTCCAATTACTTACAAATCACCCTGTATATTAAAGTGTCCGTAAAAACAAAAAAATTTCCAGTAAGGCAAAAATCAATAATTTTACATCGAAACATCAGAAATAATATTTTTTGCTTGTTTTTATGAAAGTAACAGGTTCCTCTACACCAGCTATTCTCAACCGCTGGTCCGGCGGACCACCAGTGGTCCGCGGAGAAATTTTACTAGTCCGCGGAAAATTTTTTCTATCCGCAAAAAAAATTTACTTATTAACAAAAAAATAATAATAACTAAATTTTAATTTACAAAATTACGAAATACAAATATCTTAAACTAATTTTAATTCTATGTAATTTATGATTTGTACGGCACTGAAGATTTTTGTTAAAGCTTTATATATTTAATTTTTATATTGTATAATTAAATATCTTTACATTTAAATATTATTGTAAGTAAATGATAATGAAAATGTTACAATTAACTTATGTAGTAGTTCTTTAATACCTAGTAAAATTTTGTTGTTAAAAAAAAATCACTGGTCCGCGAATTTTTTTTACAAATTTTACTGGTCCGCGGGCCAAAAAAGGTTAAGAAACGCTGCTCTACACAACTGAAATTTTCGGAAAACGCGTGTAAATACATATATCGTTGGGATTTTTTCAAAATAAGACTATTTTCAAAATTTACTCAAAAAATCTGAAATATATACATATATATATATATATATATATATATATATATATATATACATATATATATATATATATATATATATATACATATATATATATATATATATATATATATATATATATATATAAATATATATATATATATATATATATACCTATATAGCCTTTTTAAATATTGTTTGTGGATTATGGGAAATTATATCATTTTATTAATTTACCATTCCTATCTAAATAAATAAATTTTGCTTCATCCACATTCATTATACCAAAATGAACTGTAATTAAACAATATACGATTGTAAATATAAGCGCGGACAATTTTATTTGCTCGATTATAACAATTGTACAAAAAGCAGAATTATATAAATATTTACTGTGTAAAAAAAATAATGATGTTTACTAATAAACAAAAAAAATATACGCGCGTATATCGAAAATTTCTATTAACACATTAACACAAATTTATGTTGACTTTTCACTTGTAATCTGTTAGAAAATTTGCATAAAAACTCAGTGCGCGATTATTGTTCAGTTTTTTTAACAATTTTATCTTCAAATTCTTTTAATTATCATTTTTGCAAATGCAAATGTTCATTTCTCAAGTATTTTTTTTTTCTAATCTAGCCAGAGAAAAAAAATTAATATACAAAATATATCCGAACTAAACCCAAACTTCTAAAACTCCTAATCTTGAAAAATTTCTCTGAAAATGCTCCCATAATTCATCATTTCATCACAACTAATTATTTAACTCTTAAATAAATCATTAATCTTACGAATCTCTCCTTTATCTTATCTTCAAGAGGTTTAGCCTGTTATTTCAACACGTCTGTCTATCGTGTCTATCTTCATTCATTTGATTTTTAAACTTTTCATACTATTGCACATAAAAGACTTACCGACTGCTATTTTATCCTGATTTATTCACCCTGATGAAGATGCGCAAAATTGTCAACTTTGAGAAACAAGAAAAGAGATAAAAACCATATAAAATTTGTTCAAATGTCTCAAAAAGATCTTTACTTGTTTTTACTAAAAGAATTATCAAAGCTCAATAAGATCTTCATTTGATTTCACTAAAAGAATTATCAAAGCTCACTAAGATTAATTACGCATCTGTAAATGTATTTTTTGTAAAATATTTTCAATTTCATACCATTAAATTTTTAAAAAATATGTAAACCATATCATTTCTCAAATATTTTTAGTTTTCCCCAAAAAAAATTTAGTCTAACTCGATTTTAAGACAAAATTGTACCAGATAAAGCAACAATATTGATTTTATTTGGAGTCCTAGGTTAGAAATAACTATATTGAAACGCACAAATAAAAATCAAAAAAAAGGTATTCGTTTTTTTTTTTCGCTTACATTCTACAATAAAAATTCAAATTTATGCCAATAATAAATACTAAAACAGAACAATTTTAAATAAATATTTTATTATTAATTTAATGAAGTACCTTAGATTCTAACGTAGTTCGAAGTATTTAAAAAATAATTTTTATCACAAAAAATGATTTCAATCAATATTTTAATTTGAATATAATTTGAATTATAATTATATAATAAGACCTAGAAAATGTATATAAATGGACGAAAAAATATTTAACTCATATTTAAATGTTGAGAAAATGCTTAAACTATAATTTTATTTCATGAAACTTGTCATAAAAGTAACATATTCCGTCAGACGTTATATTAAATATTTAAGACGTAGAATTTCTTACTAAGATCTATACATGTAACACGAAATTCATTTTCCAATTTCATGACATAAAAGAATAGTGTCATTTATTCAATATATTAAAATAGTTTGTATAAAATATATTTACGTTAAATCCACTTATGAAAATGACATTAACAAAATTTCAAAGGTGACTATGATTCTAGTACCTAGTTCGTCCTCCATTTATAATTTTTTAACTGTTACATAACATGAATAAAGAACATTTTATATTGAAGAAAATTAAGCGTCTTGAATGAATTTTTCTATAAATATATCTAGCAATTATGGATTTAACAGTTTTAATTATTGCAATTACCAAATTTAACTTGTTCATATAAAAAAATTCTATTACATCAAACACAAGAAATGTTGTCATTCTGTTATAGCACACTAACTTTTAACTTATATTTTGAAATACAAACAGCTAATTTTGAAATTAAATTAAAAAAAAAATTTTTGTAGAAAATTAGTTGATGATAAAATTGTTTTAAATTGTTTCTTTTGTAGCTGACAATTAAACTTTTATGTAAAAAAAGTTAGTTAAAATTGATTGTCATTTGTTTCAATCAACGTAATTGTCGTCCATTGTTAAACAAATGAATTACGGATTGATTTAAACAAATTTCCGTAAAATTAAGCAGATGACAACGACAGATAAACGATTGTAATCAAATATAGGAAATCGAAATATGAGTATTGTTTCTCTGATGCATGACACTTACTGATTGTTGTAATGTTGCACGTACCCTCCGGGACCAGAAACCCGGCGATGTAAGCTCCTGACAGACATATGTTCGGGTTCAAGGCCACTAGCATGTCCAAAAGGACAACACTACGATCACCGCACTAGCACACACATTAACATTTGGCGATGCAACACAATTGAACTGTTGACATTAACTTAGACGGGGGGAAATAAGGATCACGAACTCTCGCCACGACACCGGCTTGCTACAAACTGAACTGGCCGGCATGTGTTCAACGACTAATACGCACGCGCTGTACGCCACTATGATGGCGCGCAGGACTGGATTCGTTTGTGTCTCTCACCCAGACCAGAGATGATCAGATGATCAAAACTCAGGTCGATTTATTTTACACAGAACGTTGCAAATTTACCCTTTACTTTGCAAATATTAAAATATTAATTATGCTTCGCAATAATTGCTGAAAGATATTTACTTATACGTATCTAATGATAAAAAACGTAGCGTTTTCTCAAAAAGTCTCCTTTTCACTCTGTTTAATTTTATATAAATTTAGGCCCGGTATTATAAACGCTGGTTAAATTTACAAATAAATTTATTTTCCAGCTAAATAACTATAAATATAAATTTTATTTCTACCATTTACTACTAATAATATTAACTATTTTTTTAATACTACTAGATTAAATTTATTCTCTCTTTTTCATACGAAAACGTGTAGAATAAATACATTTATTTCTAAAGTAAATTTAACTAGCGTTTATTTATAAACTACTTTCAAAATTAAATTAATTTATGTTAAAAAGAGATTAGCTTGATGTAAGTAAATGTATCTTTCAGCTAACTATAAATTATATAAATATCAAGAAATTTTAATATGACTAAATACTATAATAATTAATGTATTGAAAAAATTAATAATTATTGTGATTCAGACAAAAACAAATTATAGAACTGCCCATTTTAGTAACATTACAGAATTTTAATTATGTACTACATATTTTATTGCTAGAAATACTCAGCATGTAAAAGAAATATTATATTTATAATTGCGATAAATTACCAATTAACAATATCACTAATATGAGCACTAAATTTTATCGAATTTGAAAAAAATCATGCAAACATTCTGTATAAAATTGAAACCAATCCATATTCTTGCAATATGATAAAAAGTAATAAATATTTCAACGACTTTATACGCAGTTTAAATTTAGTTATCTTTCATTTTATCAAGTTTAATTAGTGGAAACACAAACGAACCAGCAGAATCAATTCGACTCTGACTTCATTCCCGAAATTACCTTACTTTCAATCGCATTAATTATTTAACGAATTGTTTTATTATTTATCCACACGGATATTCTCGGCGATTCGATTTATAAATTATTTCAAACTTATATGTCGAGAAATATTACTATTTATATATTAAATTTTATTTATTTATTATGAGCACGAAGGATTTTATCGAAAAATTTCTATTTGAAACGAATTTTTGTCAAACATATTTATTATACCACTGCGTATAAACATTCATTTATAAATCAATTTTTCAAACATTAACAAAACAATTTCTTCTTGAAATTAAGCGGAAAACAATATTGGTATAAATAGGCATTTAATCTAAAATTACATTGTAACTCGAGGGGGAAACCACTTCTTCAAATTTTGTACACCAGATTTTTACCAGAGATTTCACAAAATTTTTAAGAATATTTTTAATAGATTTTACCATGATTTTAATAAATTTGTACACCAGATTTTACAAGTGGTTTCCCCCTCGATTGTAACTTTGGCACAAACATTCTCATAGAAGAAATTTGTAAAAATATAAATACATAAAAACAATCTATAAATATATTTATTATTATTTTGTACTGCTGAAAAATTAAATATTTTTCAAATAATTGCATTTCTTTACTATTTCATTAATCTACTTTTTCAAATTAAAAATTTTTAACTTAATTTCGAATTTACGTTTTATAATAATGTCTTATAATCAATATGTAAATAATTATAGTAATTACGAACTTACAATAAATACCAAATTTTAACAAATTTATTTTATAATCTAAAAAATTTTTATGAAAAAATAATTGTAAAGAAATGCAATTAATAATTAAGAAGAAATATCTACAAATACAAACTATAAGATATTAGAAATAGAGGTACAGTCAGGTATATAAGTATATTCATGCCACAGTTAGGTTAGCATAAGTATATTAAAGTATAAAAGTAGTTATCAAGCATAAACAATTAACTAATTTATATAAAATTATTACAAATCTTAAAGAAGGATTATTTTTATAATTTGAAGACAACATGCGTTTGTAATATTATGTATCTTTTGTTTGGCACATTTTTTTTTACATTTGGTAGTTGATTATTTTACAGAAAAAATTAAAATAATTTTGTGCGTAAAGGCCACTACATGTGCTGGAACAAATTTACATTAATAAATGTTTCAAACTTATTGTAGAGTCCATTTTTATTATTATTATTAATAATAATTTATTTTATTTGATATAGTTTGCGAATTATTTAGCCCTGTTTTATATCTTATATTCAGTTAAAAATTAAAAACACATTTTTAACAATATATTGTACAAAACCGTTTATTAAATTTTGAGCTACATACATTATTTCTTTATTTATTTAAAATAAGTTAGAAAATATTTTCTACAAAGTTTTCATTTATAATTTTCAATAATGTATAATTTTTTTAAATTAGAATTAACTCAATAATTAATGTGTTTTTAATTTTAACGAAAATATAAATTCATTTTATTGTTAAAAACATGCTAATTTTAAGTAATATTAGTTCTAAAAAAGCGTGCATAATTGTTTATATATTTGTGATGTAAATTTGCATAAAATTATATTATTACTAAATAACGTTTTTTTGTCCAAATTTATTTTGGAAAAAATTTATACCTAAATTTACATCACAAAATTTACGAAATTAATTATAAAACTATTTTCTAATATTTCCTTTTATATTATAAATTTCTTGATAGATTTCATCAGTCCATATTCAAATAGTCAAAATTATTCCTCAATAATATCCTGATGAAATCAAGCAAATTATTTACGAAATAAGTTTTATTACAATTACTGGTTAATATAAACACAGCCCAAGAAACTATGATCACTCTACGAGTGTAATTAGTTAATTAGATAAGAAATAAATAGATTAGAAAAATAAAGTATGTGAAAAAAGAATAATACTGGTTACGTGAAAAAAAAAAAACAAAATTGGTATGGTTGTTACATAAGCGAGCATTTATCTGTCTGGAGTCCGCAACACCGAAAACGTTTATATACGGGCGTTGGTGGCACTAAATGCAGATCTTCTTCTTCTTCTTCACCACCGGAAACGCTCATTTCTTCGATGCTAAACGTATCGGTTAGTTCCTGTTTATTGTTGTCGCGCATTCGAGATATTGGAAAAAAATTCACTACGTCTTCTTCGCTGAAATTTATTCAAATTATATTTTTATATTTTCATAAATATACGTGCTTTACATGAAAAATTTTTTTTTGTATTTTTTTTGCCAAAAATCATAATTAATATAATCAGGCCTTCGAACCGTTACATTTTTCGTTTCGGTTCAATTAAAAATATATATATCGAAGTCCTGAATATAATAATAAGACACAATTACTTTGTAAATATCACAATATATAATATTATTAAAGCAATTTCTTTTTATACAAATGGATGCAAGGATATTACTTTTCAAAGTGTATTTGGCACAAGCGGGATTCGAACCCGTATCCGCACAGATACAAGCGGTGTCAGACAACATTAAAGCAACGGTGCTTCATTTTATTTAAAATTACGAAAAACCTGATCAAATTAAATTTATAATTAACATAGTGATGTAAATAATATGACAAGATAACAAATTTCATCGAATGAAATCTAAATTAATTATATAAAAATAAGTTCAATTCGTTTTAATTAAAAATATATTCTATGATTTCTAGTGGTCCGTAAACATCATAAATAATAGATCCGAAAAAAATTTGAAAATATCACTGTTTTAGAATAAATAAGAAATCAAAACAAATATTATAAAAAAACTGCACAAATTCTAAGAAAAATAAATAATATAAATAATAATAGTTATTAGTTTCGGCCATAAAATTATCAAAAGAAAAAGTGAATCGCAAAAAAACTAACCTATCCTCGGTATCCCATTCGACCAAAGGTTGCTGCTCCTTGCCCCCCGGAATCGACAACCTCTGTATCGGAATTAATCCGGGCGTGGTTTTCTGATAATCCTGTGTACGATGCATTCGTTTTGCATTCTCTATCCGGGCTTCAAGACGCCGCTGCAACTGTTTACTCGTATAAGTCTGATTGGAGTTTGAACGAGGCGGCGATGGTAGGCTGCCATTGCTGCCGCATGAACTGTCGCTTGGCTAAAATATAGACAAGTTTTCCATTACATTTTCACGATAATATTAAAAGATTTTTTTATTTAAAACTGGTATTAACCAACATCACACTAATGTAACGTTGGTTGCCTATTGATATTCTACTGAAGTGATAAATACGTTGATAAATAATATAAATTTCGTTTATTTTGAATTGTAAATCGGAAAATATTTTATGAAAACGTAAAATATAATCTATAAAATTTATAAAAATTATTGCTACTATTTTTAATACAATGTTTAAAAATTCTATAGTGCTATAGAATATTCTACTGAAGTGTTCATTTATTTTGAATTTGCAAATAAATTTTGTCAATTTTCTTCACCATTTGTTACATCTAACATTAATTATTTTTCTAAGAACTATATTTTAAATAATTTCAACTAAAATTATTAGTCTAAATAAAGTACAAATTCTAAAACTTTGCATTATAAGTTTCAGAAGTATTATAAACATTTTACATTATTCCAAAACTTTAATTTTATCGATTTAATTAATAATTTACTCAAATTAAATACTAACTACGTATAAATATAAACAAAACATTATTAAAACAAACAATAAGCTAATATAACTACGCATAACAATTACAATACTTAAAACAATTGACAGTAAAACAAAAAAGATAAACAAATATTGAATAGTTCTTACAGTAAACAATTTCGATTCGTCATTTTTAAATGTCGGTTTCGGATCACCAGAATCTATACCACTATCTTCCATAACTTATTTTATAGATACAATTAATAACAATTGTTTATTATTGTATACCAGACACATATATACATCTAAGTCATTTTCAATTTGATTTCTAATAACAATAATTTAATTAGTTTTAATACTGATTTGTTTATAAATATTATTTAATACTGGTTTTAGTTAAAATATGTTCGAATCGTAGTAAATATACTGAGCACAGATATGCGCCATTTTCTAATTTGAAAAATCAATACACGATAGCTTGACAAGCAGATGAAGAGACGTACATTTATATTTGACAGAAAAAATCAATTCCAGAGATAGTTAGATATATATTATATTTTTGATAAATTATTATTATTATTATAAACATTATTTATTTGTATTTGTTTATTATATTTATGAATATATTAGATTTAAATATATTACATTTTTTAATGTTTTTCTATTAATTTCATTTTAAGTCTTACAAATTCGAAAATTTAATTTACATTTTTAAAAAAAGTGTTAAAATGTTTGTTAACTGTACATAAATAATTTTTTTAAATTATTATAAGCTTTTTATGTTAATTTTAAAAAAATATTTATATAATTGCAATTATTACATATAGAAGTAACCTTTTTTTTTCTTATTTTAAATAGTAACAAGTTCTACACTGTAAAAATAAAAATAAAAAACACCTATTATTATTATTTAAAAGTAATTGTTTATTGTTTGTACATTGTCTTATAAAGACCCAGTGCCTATAAAAGCCTTTAATAATGTCAATTTTATTTAATTTGTAAAATATTTGTAAATATTTTTTCAGAACTCATTGTATTAAAATAAAAACTGTTTTAAAATTAGATTTTTTTAATTATTTCTATAAAAACGACGTTTCGAAGAGACCAAACGCTCGTCTTCATCAGTTGAACATTTTTATAAAATAATTAAACAGAATCTAATCCTAAAACAGTTTTTATTTTAATACAATAATATTTAATCTAAATCTTAATACTTAAGTTATTTAAAAATATTTCGCAATTAAATTAGATATTAAGTCAATACAAATAATTTCCATAGTAACAAGAATTTAAGTACCCTAAACATGTCCAGTGTCAGATTTTAATATTTTCAGAAATTATTGCAATGAAATCCGTGGATATTTAGATTATATGATTATAAAATTAGTAATAATGGCGGAATACAAAGTTTCCAAGTCATTACAAAAACTACAATCATCACTTAAAACTGTTAGAATAATTTACAATAAGAAATAATTTCAGGAATAGTAATTCTATTATTTTGTTTTGCTAGAGAAAATCGGGAAATCGGTTAGGAAAACCTGTTCAAGAAGAAAATGATGTAGAAGAATGGAAGAAAGCAAAGCAGGTGTTCAAACCATCGCATCAAGTACAGCTTTCGGATATAGTAAGATCATTTTTGTCTTTTTCATTATTAATTAATGTTGAATGATTTTGAAGTTATACGTTTGTGTAGCCATCCGATGAGTAGTTGAAGTGATATGATTCAGAGAGTGGTTTGCGTGCAGTGGAAGTTTCCAAGTACTAGGAATAGAAGAGCATGTATGAGAGGAATTATGAATGTAGATGAAACTAAAGTTGCTTGTTTGGATAGGAGTTTGTGCCACACTCTTTTAGGTATATAGCGTGATTGTGTATGTATTTGTGTAAGTACGGATATGAATCTTGTATTAAATGGTTGTTAAGTGCAGTATTTGCTTTTGAGAAGGATTATTTGATGAATGAATGTAATGTATCTGTTGATGGTCTACGTTTAGAACAAGTAGATGAATTTATGTATTTGAGTACACTCTATAAAAAAATTATGTATTTTTTATCTACAAACCACGAGACACTATGATGCCCAGTATATAACTACTAAACTGCTGTAATTTTAATATAATTGTTTAAAAATACATAATATCAGAACTATTACAAACATTATGTAATATGAAAAAGTACATATGTAAGTGATATTACAGTGTCTTTTAATAAATTTACAAAACTTCAGTAAATTTGTTGTCAGGAATATTCCATAAATAGCTAAATTTGTTTACTTCTGTAATATTATTGTTGATATAATTACATACATTTCTAAATTTACCTATAAAAGATGTATTTTGAAATGAACGAATTCAACTTAAAATATTTTATTAGTATTATTACACCAAATATGTACTAAGTCTCAATTATTTTGATGAATTATTACAGATATTAATATGAAAGCTATAATATTAGATAATTTAAAAAGTTATACCACCAATGCGTAATTTTATATTAAGTATGTAATGCAATTTGTAATTTGTAATGCAATTTTTTAAATTGTTTAGGAACTAAAAGAAGAAATTGCAAGAGTTTTATCATGTATGAACAGTCAACAACCAGACAATATTGTCGAATTTAATTATGCACAAGGATCATTTTTAAATCAACCTCCAGTTAGTAACACCGTTGTCCTGCTTGATTTGAAAGGAACTGCAATTCACAGGGAATCAGAGGAAGCGAAAACTCAGATTGCCGAACAAGGGATCGATCGTAAAGAAATTATTTTTAAAAGGATGCTAATTTTATGATCTATTAATAATTCAAATATTACCTATGAAATTTTATATTTTTACCTATAGAAAAATCAATCATTTACCTATTAATAATTAAAAAATGATCTATAGTAAAAAAAAAACCTAAACCAACCTACTAACCCAACCTACCCTAAATAACCAATTACGTAAAATTTATAGATGAAATTTTATAGATCGATAATTATATCAGTAGGTATTTGATTATTTCCATAGGTCGATAATTATTTTCATAGGTCTATAAATATTTATATAGATCAATAATTAATTCTATAGGTCAAAAATGAAAACCATAGATTAATTATTTAATAAATAGGTAAACTATTATTTTCATAGGTACTATTCAGTAGATCATATGTTTGTTTCATAGGTCAAATATTTTTATCCTTTTTTAAATCTAGATTTTTTAAATTATTTAATTCTAATTTAATTAAAATTTTCCTGTAATAATATTACAACGAAATTTTTGCAAAATCAAATTCTAGCGTATGATGAATACGAAGATATTGTTGAAGAGGAACCAGAAATACCTGCTGTTATCGAAACAGAATCAACAAAAGAAGAAGGTGATGATGTTGACGAAGGTGAAGGCGACGAAGAAGGAGAAGGTGATGAAGGCGAACAGAAACAAGAAGAACCGGAGGAACCCGAGGGTAAAGGCGACGATGAAGATGATGCCGGTGCCAAGAAGAAACTCACGAATCAGTTCAATTATTGTGATCGAGCTGCTTTGACTTATAATAATTCCAGTCGAGTAGGTTGAAGTTTGAAGTAGTTTTGTTTTCATGCAGGACTTTGAACCGTTATAGAAAAAAATGAAAATTACCTCTAATTATTCAAATATTTTCCAAATGTATTTTTATTTAACCTATTTAAAGATTATTAACAGCAAAGTTATTATCAAAAAATACACAAGTACTGTATAGTACTTGTGTATTTCATTCTTAAAATCTCTTTAAGAACATTTCAAGGCAAACAAAAGGCTATATTCAGACAGGTGGTGGAAATACAAAAAAGGATAATTTTACATTCAATTTATTCGTTTAATACTACATATTTATGGTAACTAATTATTAGAAAAATTTGCTAATTTATCTACAATTAATAATTTAATAACTATTTTTATATTCAGACAGAATTAACATATCAAAAATTAATCAAATATTTAATTGTCAATATTTTCGTTGTTTATTATTATTTTGATTTCCAAAAAATGCATATGTTGTTAATTATAATAAAGATTAATCATATTGTTTTCCAAATAAATTATATGTGTGAAATAAGAGAAAATCGCATTTTTCAAGGAAAATGATGAAAATTTTTTTTTACAAATAAACCACACATACAAAAATTCTGAAATTAATACATAAGTACTATAATAACAATTAACAACATATATTTTTTGGCAATCAAAATAATAATAAACAAAGAAAATATTGACAATTAAATATTTGAGTAATTTTTTTTAATATGCTAATTCTGTAAATATATAAAAATTGTTATTAAATTATTAATTGTACATAAATTAGCTAATTTTTCTAATAATTAGTTACCATATAAATATGTAGTATTAAACGAATAAATCGAATGTAACATTATCCTTTTTTGTATTCCCACCACCTGTCTGAATATAGCCTTTTGTTTGCCTTGAAATGGCCTTAACAATAAATTATCAAAAAACAAAAAACCTGTTTAAGAGTCAAGCAACCCAAACAACACCACCACCGCGCGGTACATTCAGCGATTACGTCCTGCAATGGATCATCTACGATGCCTACATTGCTGATTGGGAAACGCAGGAACGCGAAAAAGAAAAAGAACGCCGTGTACCGCCGGTAATCAAGAAGAAAGTCGGCACCAAGAAGAAAGCACCATCGGAAATCGATGCGAGCCGTGAACGAGAACGCATCGCTTGGAAGACGCTCGAACGTATGGTCAATTTGAATACCTACGATGATATCGCGAAAGATTATCGATACTGGGAGGATCCTTCCGATGAGTTTCGCGATGAAGAAGGTACATTGTTGCCACTGTGGAAATTTAACTATGAGAAAACGAGACGGACAATGGTTACAGCTATACAATGGAATACCTATTATTATGATCTGTTTGCGGTTTGCTTTGGATCGCGTAAGTTTCAAAAATCTATTTTTAATTTAGTTAGGTATATATCAAGACATGAAACTGATAAAAAAAAACCGGTTAACAGATATTTTGAGAACGTTAGTATGTCTTTAATTTTGTTTTATTTAAACATTTATATTTATTTGGTAAATAATTATAAAATTTAATAGCATGGTAACTGATATTAGTACAACTTTTGTCTAATGCTAAGAAAGGTTTTGTTTTCAGAAATATACGTGCTTCATATAAAAATATTTTTGTTTGCCAAAAATTATAATATTATAATAACACACAACCACTGACCAGCATTGCATACGTGTATAGCGTGTCACCATCTATTTAGGCGGAAAAGACTTCAACTCTTGGTTAAAAACGAAATTTTATTCTAATACAGTGGAACCTCGCATAACGAGCAGAATTCGTTCCGGAATATTACTCGTAACGCGAAATACTCGTTATACGAAACAATTTTTACCATATAAATTAATGTAAAAAATACTGTCGAAAAAATACTCAAAAAATGAAATTTAAAAAAAAATACTCAAAAAAACGTTTATTCAAAGAAAATTCTATATAATTTGTTAAGCAACCTGGAATGAGAATTCGATTTGCATAAAACAAAAAAAATCGAAATAAGTAGTAACATACCTAATTTCTTTTTACTAGAAAGCTGTCTAGAGACATTTGTTTTTGCTACATTTTATTCTAAACACAGACTGATGAAGCAATGGCACGAAAAGTTCCATCTCCCAATTCGGGGGATTCCCCTATCCACATCAGTCGTTATTCGAAACGTCGCTCGTTAAACGAGTCATTTAATTATAATTATCATAATAATTAGCTACTTTACAAGTTCTATTTGTAATTAGGTCTAATCATAAATAAATACTAATCATTCTAGTGGATTTCAAGTATAAAACGCACGGCGCAGTCTGTTTGTTTACAATTAAAAATCCATCCTATCCGGAACATATCTGTTTAGCAGATCGTGGTGTAATGTGTGTAGATTGTCATCCGAAATATCCCTACATGATTGTGATTGGTCTGTATGATGGAAGCGTATACGTCTATAATGTAACAATAAGCTGTACAGAACCACAGTATAAAAGTAATTCAGTTACCAATAAACACAGCGGTATCGTTTGGAAAGTAAGTAATGATTAAAATAAAACAAATTAATTAACAAATTAATTGACAATCTAGTTGTCTCGTAGCCTAGCTAATTAATTAAGTTAATAATGCTTTGAGCAACCTGGTCTAATAATTATTTACTTATCTTTAACAAATAAACATTTCAGTTAAATAATTTAATTTTTAATTAATATAATTAAAAACTTAACTAAACTAAAACCTAAACGAGTTCTAAACGATTTTTTTATTATGTTAAACATTTTACTGTTCAAATCACAATTAATAATTGACACGATGTCAGAAAGCTATTTTTAGTATATGCAGAAAAGTGTCATTTTCTAACAAAAAGTTCAAAAAAAATGTATTTTCTAATAAAGTATTAGAAGAATTGTTACAATTAATTAAAACACAACTACAATTTAGATAAAATGGGGACCTGATCTACAAGATGGCGAACTGAATTTTTACTCTTGTGCATCGGACGGTAAAATAAATAATTGGCTGCTAATGCAAAATGGTCTATCTTTGACAAACATTATAACGCTACAACTCGATATGGATCCAATACCAGGACCAGACGGAGCACTTATTCAAAAGAAAGGTTCTTTCTCAAATATTTCCCATTTCTTACACAAAATAAAACGGCTTTAGGTTAGAGTTCTGTATTAATATTTATTAATAATCTACGTTTCGACAAACTTAGCGTCCATCTTCATCGGTAAAACTGACACAAATGAAATTTTCAGTAAATAAATAGAACATAGAAACAAGTTACTAGGTAACAGATAAATAACTAGATCATAGATTTTTAATTAATAGAAGCCAAGTTTTATTTGTTACCTAGTAACTTATTTTTATGTTCTGTTTATTTACGGAAAATGTTATTTGTATCAGTTTTCCTGATGAAGACGAACGGTGACTTTGTCGAAACGTAGATTATAAATAAATAGTAATATAGAACTTTAATCTAAAGTAGTTTTATTTTAATATAATGTGTTCTGAAAGATTGTTTACTATGATAATTGAACACAATGTTAAATAATCATATTTTTAGGAAGTGCATCATGTATGGCATTCCATCCAGATGATCCATTGATATTTCTTGTCGGTAGCGAAGAAGGAAAAATTTACAAATGCAGTACATTATATTCGTCGACGTATTTATTTACATACAATGCCCATCATATGCCCGTTTATCGTATCGATTACAACAAATTCAATCATAATATTTTTATTTCGTGCAGCGGTGATTGGCGAGTGAAAATTTGGGAAGATATGAGAGGGTAATTCTTATTTTTCTACAACCACTAGGATATATATATATATATATCAATATTCCAAAATATCTTCTAGTAACAATCTATTTGTAAAATAATAATAATTTATTTTAAATAAAAAATTAATGGTAGAAATAGTAGGTGTAACTCCGTCTTTTTTTGACAGAGAACCATTATTTGTTTTCGATCTTGGTTGTGCAATAGGCAGTGTGAAATGGGCACCATATTCAAGTACAGTATTCGGAACGGTTACAGCTTCCGGTTCGGTATCAATTTACGATTTAAATGTGAATAAATATCAAGCGATCTGCAAACAAAATATTGTCTCCAAGAAGAAAAACAATCTAACGCGATTGGCGTTCAACAGAAAAATGCCGATTTTGATTGTCGGAGATGATAAGTAAGTTAACTATTCAAATCAGTCGCTTATAAATAATAAGTCTTTTATATATTTTTATTAACTACTAAGTCAACGTTTCGGAGGAATATTTATAAGTTGATGTTACACGTAACGCAAATATACATTATTTGATCAGTAAATTTAAAAAATACAAATTATTACTGTTATATAAAATAATTTCAAATTGCAGAGGCACCATTCACACGCTAAAATTATCGCCAAATTTACGAATACGCTGTAAACCAACAAAGAAACAACAACATTTAGACCAGCACACTTTACAGTGTATGAAATTAGATAAGCTTCTTGCTTTAGTAAGAGAACCAACCGTTTTAGAAACGCCAGAAGATTTAGAAACATTACCAGATACTTAAAACAAAACAAAAATTAATAAACACATTTTTTTTTCGATTGTATAATTTATTTTCTCTTTAATTAATATATAATTACTATATAACAAAGTTTGGCACAAAAAAATAACAGAAAAATATTTATATATATATATTTTATATCTTACATTTTGGCACGAATCTTAAAAGAGTATTTCTTTTTCTTTAAAGATATTGTTTTGTTTAAACATTTAGTGACTTTATTAACAAAATACACAATTAGATGTTAATTTTACGGTGCACAACAATTATATCTCACTATTCGAAAGTTTATTTTGTATAAATAACAAAGAATTATATAACAAATTTGTTGTAAATTTTTAACTGTTATGGATTTTAATAAATGAACTATGAGCAAAAATCAGTTTGTTTCATTTAAATACTACACTGTAATAAAAATTATGTTTTCAATTATTTTTTTTTCAGAAATGATGTAATATTACGTCAATTGTCACAGTAAAAATTATAAAATACTGCTATTTTACTGTGAATAGTTAAATTACATTTTTTTACAGTGTATTAACAATATATATATTTAATATGAGATTTAATAAATATGATAAAATTAAAAGTTAATAAAACTTAGTAATTTTTTTTATCAATTTGAAAATTTGAATTCGTATAAAAAAGTAGATAATTACACAAGTTCTACTGTATTATTAAAGTTACTAAACATAATTTTACAATTATTTTTCGAAATATACAGTTTAAAAAAATCTATCAGCTACTGATTTCACTCAGTCCATGAAAGAGGCCGAAATTTTCGACTAAAATAACGAAACGAAATAACTGTGCAATTTCGGTTTGTGCAGTTAATAAACTGAGCGTTTAGACAAGTAATACAATAATAATCACAGATAAATATAAATCTTAGTTTTTTAAATCATATTTTAATTTACAAACAACAAAATTATTTCTAGGTAAAAATTTACTGTGTGCGTAATTAATATGATTATATAAGAAACTTAAGAAAAAATTACAGTCGCCCGTAAACCTCTTTTGTTTATTTTTTGCTTTCAAATAAATTTCTATTTCTACATTTTATCAAATATGAATAGTATTAAATTCAAATAAACTAATTGAAATTGCTTTTAGGTAAACGTCAAAAGTAATTTTGACAAAAAATCACTTTTAAAAGTGAGGCAAGAGAATACGGGCCAGTATAGTTACGGAGTTTTTATTAATAGAATTTTTTACTTTTAATTATTTAATATTTCACAATTTTCTAATTAATCTAGCACACTCATATCTTACAGTATACAGTTTCATATATATTTTTCTATACAATACTTTTGTAAAATCTAATATTTTAATTTGTAGAAAATAAGAAATCGTAGCCATTTTTAGTTATAATATTTATATCATAATTTAAATACTGCTAAAATAGTTTTGTTATAATTCTATACTTAAAAAAATGTTAATTTAATAAAATGGAAAGTACAATTTCATTTAATATCAGGGCTTCGAACCGCTTTACTACATAAATTGATACACTAATGATAATTATTAATTAATTAAAGGTGTATTAATAATTAGAAGTATATAATATAATTTATGATTCGAAACTTATATAATTCGTATGTATGTTTTAATTATATATATAATAATAAGATAACAATATGTTAACGTAACTAAACAAGATTTTTATTTATTTATAATTAGAAAAATATTTTCCATTTAAACTATTTAAAGATTATTAAAAGCAAAGTTATTATCAAAAAATACACCTGCGTCAAAGTGATCCCATTTAAATAGTTTCATTTCCAATTTCATTAACTGAACCAAAAAACAAAAATGAAAAAAATGTTTAAACATGTATTGAATCGATATTTTTTTTTTTCGGTTCAGTTCCGGATTTCGTGCATAAATAATGGTTCAATTCCGGTTCGAAGCCCTGTTTAATATTTTTTTTTTTTGTTTAATTTAGTTAAACTTAAGCTTTTTTGGATCGGGATATTGGGGAATTTCAATAACATCTTTCCCATATTTCAACTCTAAGAAATCCCTGATATTATTCGGACTAGGAACGTGTCTATTAATAAACTCAATACTAGACATTGGATGTAAGAAATGATCTGGAAATTCCATATGTTTATGACTAGTGAACCACATATCTTTCGTCATCGTACCGTTTTTCGAGAAAAACGGAAAAATATTCACGTAGATTCGATTGATTTTACTAAATTGTACGCGAAAAAAATCACCTTCGGTTGCCTTTTCCCAAACGTAACCTTTCGGATCGACAAATGGACGATTTCTTGCTTTTGCTAGCAACTCACAACGATTAATATCGTCGCGATTAATACCAATATCTACATCATAATCCCATGGTAGGATGTCGTTAATGCGCATGGCGCCAAGTAAACTTCCGCCATCTAGCCAATATCGGACGCCAGCTTCGTCTAATCTGTAATAAAAGGAGCCAAGCAATTTCAATAATAATTCTAGTTTATTGTAAAACAAAATTAAAATATAAGGCAAATTTCTTCTAAAAAATTTATTTTACCAATGATAGATTTAGATAAGAAGAGCAGTAAAAGTGCCGATTGTTTTTATTTGTATTAAAAACTTATTTAGAACATTTTATTCCTACTTTTATAATAATAAAAACATACTATATAAATTGATACAATAATTATTAATTAATTAAAGGTATAATAATTAGGAGTATATAATATATGATAATAATATTATTTATTATTCGAAACTTATATAATTTGTATGTAGGTTTTAATTATATAATAATAAGACAACATACGTAACAAATTCTTGTATACGGCTTTTTTATTTATAATTAAAAAAAAAATGAAAATTACCTCTGATTATTAAAATATTTTCCAATGCATTTTCATTTAAACTATTTAAAGACTAATATTCTAAAGTTGAGACTTTTTCTCAAAATTTCACAAGTTACTCAGTCATTGAATCGGCTTACAATGCATCAATGAAGATTATTAAAAACAAAATTATTATAAAAAAATACACCTTCCTCAAAAGGATCCCTAGTTTCATTTTCAATTTCAATAATTGAGAACCTCAAAAATTAAAAAAAAAGACAACTGACGTTGAAAGTAAGATGTATCGAACCAAAATAAACCGATTTTTTTTTCGATTCAGTTTCGGTTGTCGTTTTAGCAAAAATACCGTTTTTTTTTTCGGTTTAGTTAGGATTCGAAGCTCTGCTATTTAGTCTAAAGTACGATTTAAGTAAATTACAGCTGTAATATAAAGTGAGATTATAATTATTACAAACCTGTCAAAAACATGTCGAGCGACCGTTCTAAGATTCGATAAACAGCATGGCGGTGTCCATTTACCTTCGTACAAATACGAAGGCATATTATCAACAACTGTACCAAAACATCTAGCTGTATCACGTGCACAACCATACCATTCGGTTGTACCCGTTTCACGAATCACTTTCTTCACTGAAAATCTTTCATACATATCCCTTCGTCGAGTATCTTCAGAAATCTTCTGCTTCCATTGTGCATGATGTGACCGTTGTAATGGTTTACCGTTGTGGAATAGATTATCTTTTAAAACTTTTACCTAAATTACAAATTTTTTTAAATCATATTATACAGAAATCTCGACCTAAAAAATTCGACAAATTGACATACCTTAGCTCTAAGTGCAGTAGTTTGAATATACAACGATTCCGGAAATGGAATCATAAAAGGATCCGCACACTTCTTCAACAACTGAGTTTCAATTAATAATGCATGTTTTCCATTTAATGCATCACAAGTATCATTTTTAACACTTTCGTATTTCAGTGTCCATTCCTTTATACTTAAATCGACATTTAAACATTCCTTCATTTTTGTATTTGCAAAATATCCAGCTATCATTTTATCGGAATGTTTAATAATTTCCGATATCAAAGCTTGCACTGGCTGTCGTGATGTAATTCGCGTCGAATCAGGTAAAAATAACGCATACTTCGTTCGTATATTAAAGATCGGATACCGATCTCTAAACGGCACCGTTAAACTAAACGATAGATTAACGACTTTAACATTTCTAGTTGTATAATTGGAAAACATTAATTCTAAAGGTGGATACGGTATGCCATCGCATAATATTAATATTTGTATATTAGGAAATATATTTAATACGGATTCAACTGTCTGCGTTACGTCATTATCGTTTAGTTCGAAATTTCGTAATATTACCGTAATCGACTTACTAATATGTCTATTTAAGTTCTTTACAATCGGTTTATTTGTATTTACAGACGGCGGAGCAATATTATTTCCATATTTCGAGATCAAACGCCAAGAATAATATAAGGCAATAATATTAACAAAGACAACTAAAAATGTTATTTTAGCCACTCTGATTCGCATAATCACTTAAAAAAATAAATATAACAAAAGAAAAACGAAATAAAAACTTACATGTAAATCAAAAAACAGAAATACAATTATGTTTTCTCCAATAGTTAACCTCAAAACTACATATTTCACTGATTATAAAGCAAAATTAACAGAATCTATACAACATATAAAACACAAACGAAACACTTAATTAATACAAAATTTAACCATAAAAACCATAATTTTAAATTGTCCCTTTTGATAAAAACAAAATAAATGCCACAATCACATAACGAAAGATAGATATGTTAGTAATTTCCGGTTATGGTTTGTGGTGGTTGTGGTTACATTTGATGCTCATTTCACAATTTACCAAATTCACGTTTATATTACATATTTTTCTATTTCAATATTTAATCTGATTACATTTAATAATTGTATCGTTTTTTTTATTATAATATAAATAATAATATTAAAATATTTTTATATATTATGTTAATAAATAAATAAAGTAATTTTAAGACTAATAAAAAATATATAAAATTTAATAAAACTGATATAAAAGTGTCATGTGAACAGCATGAAAAAGTGATTTGGAACAGAGATGAGAAGTGTAGTGTAACCGCTATTTCCTAGTTGGTGTTGAATGTGTTGAACCATGAGTACTCGGTTAGCAAATACTAACGCGGTATCACAACAGAAATCACCAGTAATATTAGTTCTCCACGACGTACACAACATTAAAAACGATTCGCAAAAGTCGATTTTCATCAAACATGATCCGAATGAAGAAATCGAACAATCCGATGAGGAGGAAAGTGATTCATCGCATATTCAACAGCAAGTTGCGTATTTCGAAAATGAAGAAAATGGTAAATAACCAAACAATAATGACAGTTCATAGTTCACAACATTGAAAATATATTTATACTTATAGATGTAACGGAATCGGGATTAATTTGGTCGCATCGTAAACCAACAGAAATTGATCATCATGCTACCGAATATTTTTTACAGTTGCGTGGCACGGAGAAATATAAGAAATTATTCGCGGATAAAAAATATGGCAAATATAGAGTATGGTCGGAAATTGCTGAAGAAATGAATAATGCTGGTTATTATGTTGGTGAAGGTAGGGGAGGTGCTGAAAAATGTCGACAGAAATTCAGTAATCTCGAAAAAGGTTTATTAAATTATATGAGACTCGTTCGAAGTGGACTGAAAAAGAGAGATCCACCACCTTTTTACGAATTTATGTATAATTTAGTTGATCATGAAGATAAATTATATCGAGAGGAACAGCAAGCATTAATTGATGCAGCTGTCAGGGATAATCTTGAAGTTGATATTTTAACAAATAAAGATACCGTATCGAGTGCTTCAACAACATCAAAACTAACCGAAAATAACCGTTCGGAATCACCGACCACTCCGAATGAACCAAAAACGAAAAAGTTTAAACCAAAAAACGAAATTGTTAGCCTGCTAATTAAACAACATTCGGAAATGATGAAACAGCAGAGAGATTATTTAGAGAGAATCGAAAAACACTTTACAGTACAAAACGAACAAAGAGAGAGAATGATGAATATTTTTATTGAAGCAATCAAAGACACGTCGTGTACGTGTAAGAAGAGGAAACGTACTTTTTCCGAAAATTCGGAAACCGAACCAATGCAATAAAACTCACACTTCTGCCAAAATTAAACACGTAATATATGTTTTTCAAATTTAATATTTTTATATTAAAATTGTTAGGGGTGAATTTTAAATTCGAATTTTGTTGTAATATAGAAATAAATAATTTTTTGAAGTTATGTAATAGTCCAGGATGGCCAAAAACTGGTAAAATCAGGGAGAAAATTTCTTTGACGAATTCACAAAATTACAAACACAAAAAATTAATGAATTTCACTCTTAGTATATTAATATTATTTTTATTCCAATTTCTTTCACATCTATTTGATATTTGTTTAATAATAAGTCAGGGGAAAATAATAATAAAAATTCTGGATCGGAAAAAGTGTGGGAAATTGGTTTTCGCAAAGTTTTGGCCGCCTTGAATAGTGTTAACTGTAAAAATATATATTTTTATTGCGTTTAATAATTTTTTTTTTTTTAAATAGATATACAATTATACAAAACTATTATTATTATTTGGGAAAATAATTTTAAAATGGCTCAATGTAAATAATTTATCATAAGAAATTTAGAAAGTCTTGTATATGTTTTGTTTATTTACAAAAATAGTCATTAATACAAAGATTTAAGATAAAATTATATAAATATATATATAAAGTATTCTGTAATTATTCTATAAGTTCTATAGTACTATATTTCTATTATAATAAAACAATCTGTAAAGCTTATAAATAAATACAGATTACTAAAATAACTAAGTTATATGGACAAATAATTATTATTAATGTTAAATAAAAGCATTTAAATATCGCATTCGTTTGCTTATACCCTCATTCGTTACATCCAAATAATCGACATTTTTAACATATTCGTCAAAATTAATATGTTTACCATCTTCAAATAAATCATGAGATCTGATACAGAAATTATGTAAAACGCAAGAAGCTTCCATAATTTCGCAGATTTTTTCCGGTTCGGTGATTTTCATCGAAGTTAAGATCTTCCAACGTTGTTGTAAAATGGAAAACGCTTTTTTTATCGGTTCCAATGCGGATTCGATAGCGAAATTATGTCGGGCGTGTTTTACTGTTAATAATTCGTTCGATCTGGAAATAGATTTTTCTAATTAATTTCTCATTCATTAATTGTACACTCAAAAAAAATTATGAGACACTATGATGACCTGTATTTCTAGGTATAATTACTCAACTGCTGTTAATTTTATACATAATTGTTTAACAAGTACATATTACAAACATATTATCAACGGAATGGAAAAGTATATAAGTATGTAATATTATTACAGTTTTTTTTTAGTAAAGTCTCTTTTAGTAAATTTACAAAATTTCAGTAAATTTGTTGTCAGGAATTTTCCATAAATAGCTAAAATTTGTTTAGTTTTGTAATATTATTGTTGGTATAATGACATACATTTCTAAATTTGCATAAAGGATGTATTTTGAAATGAATGAATTACACTTAAAATATTTTATTAGTACATATTATTAAACAAAATATGTCCTAAGTCTCATTATTTTGATGAATTATTATAGATAATTAATATGCAAGCTATAATTTTACATAATTTAAGAAGTTATATTACCAATACGTAATTCTACATTAAGTATGTGATGCAATTTTACATACTTATTAGGTTATTTTTACTTTCTGTATGTGATTATTAAAAATTATGTAGAAAATTACATAATATTTATTATAGTAAATTGTACTAATATTTGCAATTACGCTAAAAAAATTTTCAATGTAATATATGAAAAACAAACCTAAACGGTGTCATTAACCAACTTCGTAATGGATATAATTCATTACCTACAAGATGATATCTATTATAGAAATAACGAGATATCGTTGTTTCTTCAATATTTTTATAAAAGTTCGAATGTTTTAAAATCTAAAAAAATGTATAAAATCAATTGAATTTATAAATAAAAATTAGTTTATTTTGTAACCATACTGTGGAACAATCGAGCGATCCGGGAAATCCAGCGAAAATATAAGTAAATTCGTTTTTAAAATTACAGATTCCCTGTAGAACAAGCGAATGACTCATGTTTTGATTGCGAAAAATTTCCTCAGTATCTTTTGGTGGCTTAAATTTAACATGTATATTGCCTATCGCACCAATAATATTCGGATATTTATATTTACTTAAAAAACTTATCGAAATGCTTTCACATTGTTTCTCCGTAGGCCAAACGATAAGTTTGTCCTGCATTTTACAAAATATTTTTATAGTAACATCTAAAATTTTTAATATAGATGCACGTGCAATGTCAAATTCATTAGCAATATCAATTATTTCACAACCTTTTGCCAAATATAAAAGAGTTATTAATAAAGATTTCTGTAATAAATAGTCACTTTTACAATTGCACATTCTAAGTAAATGTTTATTTAATTTAATTTCTTGTACAAGTCTATAGAACGTAGTCTTTTTCATGTGAAAATAGAAAAAGAATTCTTCGTCCGTATATTTTTTCATTAAACTTTCGTGTGTTGTTTCTTCAATTTCTAAATTATCTTCATCGTCATCAACATTATCGTCACTATCATCCAATAATGCGTAAACTGACAAATTTTTCATATAATTAGAATTTATTGATTCCGACATATATCGAAATAGTTCTAAATTTGTGTTTGTGTCAGCAAAATCTTGGACAATTGCTTTTGCAAATAAATTAAGTTTTTCTTGCCGTGACATAATATAAATTTATTTTATTAACATTAAATATATTTTTTAAATACACAAGTTTTTATTTACATTTATTTATATCGAAATAAGTCAGGTTATTTAACTGACAGATTTATAAATCAGATTAGTACGTCAAAAATGTGCGCAGATGTCTCTACTTTACATTACTAAATTTAATGTCAAAATATTGTAAAAGCATATTTTTTTAGCATTTTATAAAATATGAAATATATTTTTTAAATATAGACGTTTTTATTTACATTTATTTATATCTAAATAAGTCAGGTTATTTAACTGTCATATTTATAAATCAGATTAGTACGCAAAAATGTGCATAGATGTCTCTACTTTACATTACTAAATTTAATGTCAAAGTATTGTAAAAGCGTATTTTTTAAATTTAGTTAAATAATTAATAATAATTGTTGTATAGTGCAAAATAAAATAATAAATAGTAATTTATATTCATAATGACTTTAATAGATAGTCTAATAATGCATAAATGAAATTGGTTTAATATGATATGTGATAGTTTATAGGGTTTTGTTAAAAAAATCATTTAATTATAAAAACAATATTAATGTCCGTTTTGAACTATTAATTAACTAAAATAACTGTATATTCCAAATATCGTAATTTTTAAATACTTAACCTAAATATCTCGTGTTGTCAGTTGACATTGTGTGAGTAAATGTGTGTTAATTAATATTTAACGTTAAAGTTACTTTGCAACGTAATTGATAAATTATGTAAGTAAAAATCTTATTTTATGCACTATAATTTTCTTATATTAATATTGTTTAACAGAAATTATGTCGGGTAAAAAGTGTAAAAATTGTGGAAGTTCGGATATCGAAGTAGATCCAGCTAGGGGCGATGCAGTCTGTACGAATTGCGGTTCCGTACTTGAGGATAATATTATCGTCGCTGAAGTGCAATTTGAGGAAAATGCACGCGGTGCAAGCAGTGCTGTGGGTCAATTTGTTTCGGCTGATTCTAAGGGTGGAGCGACCAGTTTTGGAGCGCGTAAGTAACAAGAATTCTCGGTTACAAAATTACGGAATTCCGAATTGGTTGAATTATTTTAGCGTTTCATGCTGGCATGGGAATTGAGTCGCGCGAATTGACATTGAAGAAAGCACGCCAGGGTATATCGCAACTCTGCAATCAGTTGCAGTTAAATCAGCATTGTCTCGATACGGCGTGTAATTTTTTTAAAATGGCGCTCGGCAGACAATTGACTCGTGGACGAAAAAATACGCATGTTTATGCTGCTTGCGTTTATATTACTTGTCGAACGGAAGGAACTGCTCGTGAGTATAAAAATATTCTTTATCTAAAGCTTGATTTTCATTATACTAGATTCGTCTAGAAACTTTGACTAGTTTACATACTAGACGCACTTGTCAGAACTTGGATAATGTAAATCAGAAAAAATCCAGCCAAGTTTTCAAACTAGAATCGTCTAGAAGTTGATTTTCAAACTAGGTTCGGACCAATTTTTCATCCAAGTTTATATACTAGACCTGCGCACTAGCGGTAATTTCAGTGCTACCAACTCTGTGCAAAGTGTAACTGCGTAACTAACTAACTCAGAAAGCTTCGAAATCTTAGAAATTTTAACTAGTTTTTCTTGTTTAAGTCTATAAAAATTTATTTTGTACTTAAAATCTTACTTTCACACAATAACAAACTGGTATATAAACACTACGTTTATTTTGGATGTTGGCAAACCTAACTCACATCCAATTCCACGCCTGCGTACAACTAAAAAATATGAACATGCGCCTTAATAAAAAGTTTCAACTACTTTAAAGACGATTCTAGTTTCAAATCTAGTATGTAAACTAGTCAAAGTTTCTAGCTGAATCTAGTATAATGTAAATCGAGCTTTAAGGGGGGAACACCACCCTGAAATTTTCAAAAAAATCAATTTTTTTTTACATTTCTTTGAAAGCATAGTGTGGTAGAATATTTGGCTACCAATTTGGTTGGAAACTTTCCTAAATTGCAGATCAAATAAAGCTCTAAAACAATACCCAAACTCTACCTATTTCTTTTGTTTTTAGATTTATTAATCGACATAAGTGACGTATTACAAATTTGCTGTTATGAATTAGGAAGAACCTACTTAAGATTAACACAAGCTTTGTGCATCAACATTCCTTCTATTGGTGAGTTCTGATTTTTATATTCTGATCAATAAAATATTTTATATTTCGGTTAAATAATGATCAGTATTTATTTTATCTTACTGACTTGAAGAAGGGAATTGGAGGAAAAAAGAAAATATTTTAATCTATAAACGATTTTATTTATTCGTTTCAACTAATTTTAATTTTTTACCTATCACAAAACCATTCAAGATTAATATAATATAATAATAATTAATTTTTGTTCTATAATATACTTAATACACAAGACATTTTTTATATTTTGAATTTAATTAAGTACAAGGGAATTGGAGGAAAAAAGAAAATATTTTAATCTTTAAACTATTTTATTATTCATTTTTCATTCGTTTCAACTAATTTTAATTTTTTACGTATCACAAAACCATTCGAGATTAATAATAATTAATTTTTGTTCTATAATATTGTATAATACACATTATATTTTTAATTTAATTAAGTCTTTAATATTTTTCGGTAACCCTAATTTTTTTTTTTCATATTATACAAGAATACTTTTTTTTGTCTTATTTGCTATAAAACGAGTTTCTATATATTTTTATTTTTAATATTTTTTGGTAAATTCAGAGCGTGAATATATTAATTATTAAGATACAGTTCGAGAGAGAGAGAAATAACAAATATTTTTTTGGAAATATAATAACTGTACAATATATATGCTTAATTTATAGACCTTTTTAGTAGAGATTATACAAATTGAATTCAAATAGAAACTTTTTGTAAATTTGTACTGTAATTTTACTCATCGATAAAATAAAATAAGAAAACAAATAATAATTGCCAAGAGAAAAATAGTGTATGTCGAAAAAGTTTATATTCAAATTTACTTTGTATAAATAAATTCTTTTATGAAATAGTATATAATTAATTTTATTGTATTAATTAGTACATGAATATCACGTGTTTAATAAATGATACAGATGCACCACAAGTTCGCGGAAAATAATCGCATACAAAAATCACCGAAAAAACATAATAATAAAAATAATTTTAAGTCCCCAATAAGGCAGTTGATTACTTTATAGCCCTGTTCGATTCGCAAATCGCTGCATCATTGCAGTAAAACACAAGAGTCAATCGAACAAATCCAAGTAAAAATAAAAAACAAAAATAACGATTCGCATTTTGTTTCACACACACAAATAAAAATAACAAATATCACTTTTATCGTCATTTGCTTCATTTAACACAGTAGATACAAAAACGAAAAGCGCAACGATTGAGTAGCAGATTATTTTTAATTTAACCCTTTTCGGTCCTCAATATTTGGTTTTTAAAAGTTGTCGTAACTATGAGTTTTTGAGCATGAAGTTTTTTAAGTGTTTTTTTTTTTTATGAAGTTGAAACAATCTACTAGTTTTATTTATTTTACGGAACTTCTACTATTATTTTTAATATTATAGTCTACTTTTTTTTAACTAGGAGGAGTAAATGTAAAAGTAAGTTTTACACTAGGAAAGTCACTAAGATTTTTTTTTACAGCAAGTTTAATTTGGAAAAATCTGTGATCTCCACATTCGGTTTATTTACTTATAAAATATCGTAAAAAGAATTTAAAGCACATGAAATTAGTGACAATACGAAACTTGACAATAAGTTATTGACAAGTACTAACAGTTTTTTGACAGTTGAAAAGTAAATAATGTAGCGCAAAAATATCAAATTACACTTCCTCCTAGTCGAAAAACAAACTATAATTCGCTAAGATGATTGAATAAATTACAGGAAACGAACTATGATTGTTCCTTATTAAAAACCAAAATGATCTTAGGAAATCTTTTTAATAAAGAATACAATGAGACGTCCAAGTTTGATGGATTTTTAGCGCGAGAAATTTACAATATTTCAAGTAGAATGAAATGATAGAGAAAAACGATGAAATAAATTAGTGTTCGTCTGTCGTAATTGTCGTATTTGCAACGGACGTAGTATTTAGTGTTGTGGCCGTACACGAAGTCGGTCCATAGAAGATTAATTCGGGTATTTGACCACCCTGTACCCCCGTACCGTTCGTACTTTCCGACGAACATTGAAACTGAAACGTAACATTACCAACGGCAACTTCACTCATACCCTCTTGACCGAAATAACTCAGCTCGGCCCCGTCTAAAACAGCCGATGCCGTATAGAAGCATTCCGGTTCGATCTGAATCGGATTATCGAAATAAACGTGAAACGTATTACTCGAACCGTCCGAAAAGAATTTCGTATTATTCTCGGCGAGTACCCGGCCCAATCGTTTCAATTCGATCTTAACATTATAATCAGCTGCACCATTACTAGATCCATACAGTCCAAAACCGACCACAAATATTCGGCGATCGACTGAAAATTGAATCGAATCGCACCGGCCTCGATATCGCCATTGGTTGCTTCGGTAAGCGCACGATTGAAACCGATGACAAAGCTGTGCTTTTAAGCCCGTTCGCGGCCGTGTCGGGTAGCTTAGTGATGGTTTATTAACGGCGGTAAAATGGAAAAAAATATCGATAGTTTCTTGTAGGGTTAAGATGCCGAGTTGGGCTGCTCCGTTAGCGAATTCCTCCAGTGACATGGTCGGAATACGGACTAGATAAAGTGCGTTGCCAAGTACACCGCGTTTATTTTGCGGTGTTGGTTCTAAATCGCGACGTGTGCATTCAGCACCCGCCCAATTTAGAGCGGCTTCGAGTAGATTCATCTCCTTGCAGTTTAGGGTCTCACGACCCAAAACTGATTCTAACGTTGACATATCGATGTCCACGAAACCCTCCGATTTCAATGCCATTTCCGCCTGAAAAATTCAAACAAAATACATTCAGTTTTAGATATCATCAATATCATCTCACATACAAATATTCCTTTGCTGTTTGGATTAATATAAAATCAACATTTTAGAACGATCAAAAAATTATAAAAAAAAATATTGCTCACATAATAAACATATCTTAGATTTTTTTTTCGAAAATTATGTACTAAATAAAATTATATTTTATTGTATCTGATAAATATCTTTTAATTAAATATTTTTCTTATGTAATAATTTTATATTATTTCAAAATAAAATTATGTCAGATCCGTTCTTTAACAATACTGTTAAAAATTAATGACAAATTAAGATAAAAAATTAAAGTATCAAAACAATAACCATTCAAAAAATTCTAAAATTGTCTTGTTAATTTTAATACTTTTTTTTTACAAAATAGTTAAATATGTGTGTCTGTTGTATTATTGCCAATTTTATCATTAAAAAAAAAATAATAATAATTAAAAACTAAAAATCAAGCTTTGATTTAATTATATTGTCCATTTTATATTTTAACGAAAAAAATAATGTGTGATTTTTAAGGTTATACTAGAAAGATAAAAAAAATATATATTAGAAATAAAAGAAATTATATAATTAGGGAAATGTTAAAGGGAATTTAGAAAAAAATTTCGTTAATTAATTTTTATATATAATCCATATATTAACAACAATTATTCTGATACTTTACATTACAAATAATTACAAATTTTATTTAATATTAACATCAATGCTGTAAATATGTGGATTACTTATCTATTTATTACATTCAATTATTTCATGTCCAAATTTATCTCGTTTTATTTTTCTTTCCATATCACATTAAAAACAATATCGATTCGATATTCTTTTATTTTCAAAAGCTTAATTTGGACATTTACGTATAATTTATAAATAATAAATCACCTATTCTTTGTTCAGACATTTCAATAAAGCTAAATTAACTAAAATACGAGAAAAATAATTACGATATGTTGATAATGATGAGAATATAAATTGAGCAAATTTTTTGTAGTGATATATATATAGATGTAATACTGATTTCTACTAAACTATTCTTAATTAAATCATTAAAATATAACAGCCAAATTATTATTTTTAATGAGTCGTGTAGCCTAACCTAACATTTTTGTTGTTTGTGACACACACACTAAATATTTCATCCACATGAAAAATAAATAGGCCAAAAATTAGTATACATATTTTTTTTTGTTTTTTAAATTACTTAATTATATATTCGAATGAAATAATATGGCAGTTCGGGGGATTAATATTATAAACAGACACACGCACGCACCCACGCTTTTTGCGAATTTTTTTTTTAAATATATTTCAGAATACAATTTGGTTACTTAGCATGTTTGATTTTTCAATTAATAATAGATATGTTCCATAATTAAAAATGATATAAAATAATTTTTCTGATCAAGAAAATTATTCTAATTTTGTCTTTGTATTTTTTGGAAACTATTCCTGGGTGTCATAAAGGGATTGTTAAATTTTAACAACAATGTTAAAAAATAACAATGTTAAAAACCGGTTTTGACAAAGTGTTAAATCGTTTATGAAACCGAGCACATAATTATGTTATAGAATAAAATTAGAAGTCATTTTCAATATTTTTGCTTTTTAATTATCATTTTTATTTACCAAATATCTAATATTATGTAATGCTGTTCAGATCTTTTTGGTATCATTTTTTTAAAAAAATTTTCACTATGAAAAGGATGAAACAGTTTGTCCAAATCTTAAAATTTTGGAAATATTCCGATTATAATTTTTATATCTTTTGATGTAAGGATTGTAAACGAATGCTTAAGCAGTTTGTCCAAATCTTAAAATATTCCGATTATAATTTTTATATCTTTTTGATGTGAAGATTTTAAACGAATGCTTAAGCAGTTTATTAAATTTTTTAATCCTTTTTTTTTCGCGCTGCGAAAGTTGATTGCAAAACACGAAAGAGAGAGAGACTGAAATTAGGGTTGAACCGTTTGTTCGTTGAGTGGGGTGGGGGTGGGGGGCGGTGGATTAGGGGATGTAACAGCGGTAGCAGTGGCAGCGGCGGCAGCAGTTGCGGCGGCAGCAGCCACCTCCAGGCACGAGAACGAATGCGTTAAACTCACCTGCGCGTCTATAACCTCCCAGCAACGTTGCATCAGATCCGGTTCTTCGAATAACCGACTCTGACTGAGCAGAAGACAGGCGTTCTTCGCGGTGAGACTCGTCTCCAAATAGTTGACGCATGCACGTGCTAGATGCGGTACAATGTATTTTTTCGCAACGTATAATGTCGCTAGTACGGTATCGGCTTCCAAATGGATTTCGTCGCAGTATAAATATCTAACAATCAAAGAGAAAACTTGTAAATATAAGTGGACACTTTTAAGTACAGTACAATTTTTTGAAAAAAATATTAATGAAATAATAATAATATTAATATAAAAAACAGTTTTAGGATAAAATTCTGTTAATTATTTATATAAAAAAACGATATTTTGACGAAAGCTTAACGCTTGTCTTTATCAGGTCAAAAAAGTAAATAACAAGTTACTAGGTAACAAAATAAGTAACTAGATCATAAGAATTATAAATTTTTAATTAATGGTAGCCAAATTTTATTCAACTAAGTGCCTTTACAGTGATTGATGTTATTCTTTTATTTATAAATTTCTATTACTTTTCTTATTAATATTGATTGGGTCTAGCAATTATTACTGTATCTTCGAATTTTACATCATGAAGATATATTCAATTGTTCAGCAATAGCAGATTTATTTAGTTAATTTAATTGATAATTTCGAGACAATCGAAACAAAACAACATACTTTAACAAAGTGAGAAACGCTGATGGCTCAACATCAGGTACTTCAATTTCCTCCTTATGCTCGGCCAATCCTCCGTAGAACATCGCATAGAAAACGGAACTGCCTGTTGCTAAAACGTATTTATGCGCGGGTATTATTTGTGTCAGACCGGGACTGCCAACAACGAAACGTATATCGGCCATTAATTCGTTATTGAACATTGCCGCGTTCCGTTCACGTACGGTTGGTTTGGTCGCTTGCCAATTCGGATCGAGGGTATTTGGTGGTCCCAGAGGACTCGTACAGGGGCTGCTAGGTGGTGAACCAGGTGCTGAAGCCGGTTGCATCACTTGCGAGATCTCCTTCTGTGAGATACTGTGCGGGGGTGGCGGGGATAATGATAATGCGCCATTGTTTAATGTTTCTGCTGTAACAAGTTCGGTTTAACAATAAGAAATATTGAGAACAATTTCATATAAAAATATTTGACATTATTTCTTCCACGAGATGGATTCGAGTATAAATTCGAATAATAATAATACTATTATTGTTTATTGAAAATTAAGAATGTTTACTCAACTATATCAAAAACAATCACTGAATAACAACGTTCTGTCCTAGATGATTAATATGATTACTGAAGTTGTTTAAATATTGTTTTACTATTTTTAACTATAATTACATCAACTAGAGTTTAATTAATAAATAATATGTAAGATATGTATATGTCGGAAATTACAGATAATCATCTTAGTTAATAAAGCGTCAAAATTTTGCAATATTTTTTGAAAATATTGAATAATATATAACAGGTATATCGTTTTTAAAATGTCCTCTAAACAATATTTAACGTTTTTAACTATAATAATTGATTAAAAATTATTGGAAAAATATTACTCATTTTGTCCTATTTTTTGGTAAGAGATGTATATACACTTGTATTTTCATTAATAGTAAAAATTTCACTAACTACGTGCATTTACGAGAGCGCATTAATAATAAAAGAAAGTAAAAGGAAAATTAAAGAGAAAGTTTATGAAGAAAATTTAATGGAAATGAATATGCATAATGAAGTGTCATAATAATAAATATGACAATATTTAAAAAAAAAATTATTAGAATAATGTTTTGATGAAAATGTATTAGGTTAAATGCAATGAAAACAGTTGAAATACAGAAATGAGTAATTTCTCATCGAACGGCGAAGCTGCCATTTTTCCGTGTATTTACAAACGCCCAGTTGCGCAGTGTGTGTGTGTCTTGTCAAACTTGAGAATATGCTTACCATTCATCCAGGCATTGGTTTGCGATACAGCCATATTATCCTGAGTGCGTTTAATGGGTTTAGGAGCAATTTTCGAATATAAATTTGACATTGCCATCGTTTTATTAAAGAACCGAACCGTTAAATCAGTTAAACGTCAATATAAAACAAGCACACTTGCACACACCGCCATTACATTTTTCTCTTTTTCATGCACGTCTTACACCGCGCACACGCCCGTCCATACTTCAAACTTCGCCTTCGCTCATTTACTTGACAACATCTGCCATCTATCTGGCCATTTTTTAAACAATTATTATTATTTTAATTATAATTATTTAAATCAATTACAAGTAATGAATTAAAAGCACTAACAAAATGAAATTGAACTCCATGGAATATAAAAATAATAAATACTTTAATTATTTTTGAAATTGTTTTTTATATATCGGACAGATGGTGCTACCATCAGCTGTCATAGTGACATTTGGAATCGAAGATTGTTTGACATTTAATATTTTGTGATTATTTGTGATTCTAATCGGTAATTTATTACTACATACGATAAATATACATGTAGTATAAATGTGAAATGTGTAATCTATGATGTGCTTTGTGTAATATAGTAAAAAAATAAATGCTAAATAAAATAAGTCAGTCACAACATATATGTCGAAATAATGAAATTCATACCAGACAGAAAGTTTATGTAATTGTTTGCTAATTTACTAAAGGCTGATGAAATGTTTTTGCATTTCCAATTATTCTTGTGAAATTGTCTCAAGTTAAATATTAAATATTTCCCGGATATATTGGTTATCAATATATATTATATATATATAAAAACAAGCGAGAAACAATATTTGTTTTAGGTTACAGTGTTTTGTTTTTGTTTGAATCGCCATTATTTATACTCGTATTTTATTAATTTATATTTATAAATTAACGGTGATTTAAGCAAAAACAAAATAATATAACCTAATATATAATACGCTGTGTAAATAAAATATTTGTATTGTTTTTTTTTTTTACTGAAAATAATTTATAATTACTTTTATGAAAATTTTGCTCGTAGTAAATTAACAAATATGGAATTTTCTTCCCCTGATAAATTCATTGCTTCAGTGGAAATTCATTATATGATTGACAAATTTAGACAAATATTTATTACTATTATAGTTTTTTTAAGTTAAATTAAAATATTGAATCAAATTGGATTTGGGAAAAAATGGCAACGTAAATATTGCAATCGAATTTCAAAATGTATTCAAACTGTTAACACATTAAATCAAAATTAGTTTGTTATAATAGACAGCTAATAAGTCTTCCTTTCCTAATAATGTATGTGTTGTTTACATTTATAAACCTTAGAGAGTTAGTGAATTATATATACATCCATACACAATCACGCCATATACCCAAAACTCTTTCTATTATCTTGAAATCAGTTTCTTTCTATTTTTACTCTTTCAATCAATCCAATTACTCATCAGACGTCCACGCAAACATATAGGTTCATTTAACATCACTCAGCTACATAAATCTTTCAACCAAACGTTCATTAGACATTTGCTCAAGATGTCCGAACCGCATTTCAACTAAATCATCTTAGTGAGTCATGGTAGGTAAAAAAAAAGAGACAACTACTCACTTCTCCACCAGCTGGTCTCAGGTACTTGTCGATTCTCTACGTCTCCTGCTAGTCCATTGCCACCACTTCCACTCGCTGAAGACGATGCCGTCGCTTCCATTCGCGCTGCTCTGCCGTCTTGCAGTGCAAGCAATTGACTCTTTTTGCCTGTGTTCACGTAATGCGCGCAACGATACAATACGTAGTACCAGACATCCGCTTGGGATAGCACCCAGTGCACCCAATGTAATTTCCCACCCCCACTTCCTGCGGCTGCTGCTGTCGCTGCTGCCTCTTTTAGCATCTTCGACGTCGCATGACTTCCAAATCGAGATGTTAAAGAGGTACGAAGAGTCTGATCTTTGAACAGAAATTATTAAATTGGAAACAGCTTTTTCTTTTTTCTTTTTTGCATTGAATATTTCTTACTAATTTTTATATATATTATACTTTTTATTTTACTAATATCTGTTTTGGTTTTTGACAGTTCACACTGTAAACAATTATTGGGAAAAAAAATAAAAACTACGATATCTTTTATATAAGTACACTGTAAAAAAAAAATAAATAGCAAAATTACAGAAAAATAGTAGTAAAATTTTACTATAAAAAAATCTGTAATTTTATTTTACTATAAATATATTCTGTATTTTGCCTGGGGCTCCGAGGGGGCTATGTCCTCCGAGGGCCCCAAAAACCTTTGCGGGAGTGTATTCAACAACTTCCCAAAGTTTCATGGCGATCGGATGAATGGTGTAGTAATACATAAAGGACAAACACACATACACTTGACTTTATATACAGGGTGATTCAGAAACAAACGGCATTCTGTATATGGCGTGCTCCTCTCACCAAAATAAGAAGAAAAGTTATTATAAACAGGGGTCCTTAATATACTTTTTATTTGTTACTACAATACCACATTCTAAAATAAAATAGTTAGGAAAATTAAATTTTTCAATATCCTGTATCTTGGTAACGCTGCATTTAAAGACCCCTGTTTATAGGAACTTTTCTTCTTATTCTGGTGAGAGGAACACGCCATATACAGGATGCCGTTTGTTTCTGAATCACTCTGTATATAGAAAATTACATAATGTTTGTAATAGTTCCGATATTATGTATTTTTAAATAATTATATTAAAATTACAGCAATTGTTAATTAATTATACCTAGAAATAGTGGACATCATAGTGTCTCATGGTTTGTAGGTAAAATTACATAATTTTTTTTTGAGTAAATATACAATTTTAGATTTTGAATTATTATGGCGTTGCGAGTTTTAAATGAAACTCCTTATATATACAAAAAAAAACATTTTGTTTAAGATTAACATTTATGCAAGGCCGTATTACTAACTCAGTTTTAAAATTGTTTTTAACTAATATCGGTTTTAAGACAACGTAACTGTCATTAGAGCAAGAACTAAACAAATGACCTAAAATACCTAAAAACTAAGCTTGTAATACCAGTCATTATGTATAAGCGTGCGTTTATCTTAATTTAATCAAACTGAAACAAACAGACATCTTAACAAAAACAAATAATACACCAATGAAAAAAAAAAAGTTATTATATTATAATAATTAATTATCAAATTTAGCACAGTCATTTATTATCATTTTTTATGTTTGAAAACAAACAGTTTTTTCTTATACATTTGTTACCGTTACGGTATATTAATTTTATAATATCATAACAGATTTAAAAAAAAAAAAATTAAAATTATACAGTGTGTTCGTTGAAATGGCGCATAGAGACATGGCTCATTGTATTATTATAATTTTTTATTATTATTCAATGGGTTTACTAAACTCACAAAGCGAGTAGTAGGAAGGGTGAATTTCGAGTACTTCCGAGTTAAAAAATATTATTTTAAACTACTAAAAATAATACAGATCTTTGATCTAAAGCTTTTTAAATTTAATATAATGTTCTGAAAGGTTTTGTTTTTAAATTTACTCTCGAGAAAATCGTTTTTAAAGTTTCTGAACTAAATTGTTTTTAAATGTATTTTGACAAAATACACTTTTAAGAGTGAGGTGAGAATGCGAACTAATGTTTTTAATAAAATGCAAACAGATACAAAAAATAGATTCAGTTATTTGAAAAATTTGATCATTTAAATAGGAAATGAATTAATTGTATTTATTTAAAAGAATATATTTTAAATAAAGTTTACATAACTGTATTTATATTGACCTAAAATTACAGTTTAAATTTTAATATATAATTTATAACTGTTATTAAAGCTAAATAAATCTTTTTTACAATCGTTTTTATAATTTCAAATACATATTTGATTAGTTTTATTTCAATCTATACATTCATGCAAAGCAGGCAACGTATGTCTTCATCAGGAAAAAGATACAAATGACATACATATATAATAAATAAATAGATCATAGAAACAAGTTAAAATAATAAGTAACTAGATCATAAAATGAGTTTTGAAAGATTTTAAATTTGATTTAGTTTTGAAAATTACATTTTTTAAATAACCACTATTTTGCTTGTAGAAAGTTGTTTCGAATTTTATATGGTCTAGCAACTTTTGGGCCACTCTGTATGTTGTACATTTCTACAAGTTGCGCCCTAATACCAATAGTAAATAAAATCGAACATGTATTTTATATGCCTTTATTGCAAACACATATACATTAGTACATATTGTACATAATTTTCTTAAACACATCGTATATAATTGCCTCGTACATACATAAAAAAAATATGCCTAAAAATATCACACTAAAAAATATATAAATTAGTAGATAGCTTTGAAAAAGATAAACTTTTTTTTCGCCTAAATATTGAATTTCGTCTTTTGAAAAATGTCAAAATAAAAAAAACCTGAAGCCTAATTCTATTTTAAATGGCAAGGGTGCCATTTTGCATTACTTCAACTGATTTGAACATAGTAATGAAAAAAATCGATTTTTGTTTAAATATAATGTAAAATAAATATTAATATATCGTATAACATGACTAGCAGTTTTTTCTAAGTATTTAATGCTAGTTTTTTTTTTTATGTACATTACTTATTTTATTATACTTATAGACTTTTAAATGAACTTCTATTTAAATTTGAGTATGATTAAGCAAAAGTTTATTTTTGTTTTGTAGCAAAAATAAATATGAAATATTAGATACGTATATGTTAGGTTATATAATAATTATTGTGTCAGTTTTTCTGATTAATTGAATTGTGTGCGTTGATTGCTTAAATTTGTATTAGCAAATTGCGTTTTATGAAAATTATTAATTATATAATTGTGTAGCGTTGATATTAATAGCAGTAGTTTTTTTTTAAACTTTTATTTTATAACTTGATTGTAATAAATTGATTTAAAACAGAAAATAATATTGAAATAGTGAAAAAAATTTAAAACTCGTTATATTAAAACAAAAGGGCTTTAGGATTTAGTTTTATATTAATTTTAAATAAAATTCAACTCTACGTACGTCACTATCAGGAAAATAGACGATGTCGATTTTTAATTAAAATTAATACAGAACTAAATTGTAAAACCTTTTTATTTTTATATAATATTGATTTTTGTTTACTATGTATAATAATTTTGAGTAGATAAGCCAGGTTAGGTGACTTTTCGTCTATAAAAAATAATGAATTAAAAAAAAAATTGAAATATTAATTAAGAGCTGAGTAAGAATTAATTAAAACTGATAAGTTGTTTTAATAGTATATTATGTTATTGTGTGGAGCCCAGATATTTGTGGCCGAGGCATAACCGAGCATCCAAGCAATCTGGGCGAAACACAAAAAGAGTGACACACGATTTTTTCTAAACGAAACTAAACTAAAAAAAATAAATAAAAATACATGCCTTAATCAGTTACTAACAGTTGTAGAATTATATAATAATATAATGTATATATTATTATTTGTTACGTGATTTGTGAGAAATTAATCTTTCTTTGGTCGAATATACAATTTCTGACCACTCTGGGTGGTATATATTGCATTTCTTGTATTTTTTTACACATTTTCATTAATCAAATTCAAATTCAAGCGAAAATAAATAATGCAATTTTTAATTTACTTAATTTGATTTAATAATTTTTAATATATCTTTCGGAGATGTCAAATTAAATACACTTAAACGTGTTTATCTGATCGAATATGCAGCTTCTGACAAATCTGGCAGTGCGTATTGTATTTCTTGCATTTCACACATTTTCGATAAACACTTGACCGTGTTTCTGTGGTCGTATATGCAGTTTTTAATAAATTTGACGATGCACATTACATTCCTTCACACATTTTCAATAATAAACTTCAAATTCAAGCAAAAATAAATAATGTAACTATCAATTAACTTAACTTAACTTGACGTAATAGTTAAATACGTGTTTGGTGCTGTCACCAGTGATATATATATATATAGTAACTAACTGCTGTGTAATAATGTACATTATTGCATTAATAACATAATGACCTCCATCTACATAGGCAATATAGTCACGTAATATCAATATTTTACTACGCTTGAAGAAAAAATTAATTTAATTTATTACAGTTTTATTTGCCTCAATTATTTTGAACTCAAATATTATTCTCCTCATTTATGTGAATAAATAAATTTCTTCAGGTAAATTTAGAAAGTAATATGCATTACAAATAAAAATAATATTATCATAAGTTCAAGTACAATGCAAAAATCACAAAAATTAATTGTCTTTGTATTATATGAAAATTTCTTCTACGTCAGCATAGAAGGAAGTAAAACTTATGTATATATAGATATATAATTCGAAAGAATGAAATGAAAAAAATAAAAAAAGGAAAAACAAGTCATTCACATTGTAATTTATTCCTTGCACTTGATGTCCTTGTCTGTACAGGACCTTCAAACATTTATAAACGTTCAATTTCAATATGGTAGACAGAGATAGAAAAACCAGACATATGCATATATTGCAAATGTATGTAAACGTAAAGACAGTTTTATTTATTAAAAAAAAATATATGCATTAGAAGTTAAAGTTTAAAAAGTTTTTCACATAGTTTATTTAAATAATTTATGTACGTTTGTATATGTTTACAATACATGCCACTTAAATATGTATGCTACTTGTTGAATGTAAAATGCCTTTCAGTACTCATTGTATTAAAATAAAACTACTTTAGGTTAAAGTTCTGTATAAATATTTATTTAGAATCGACGTTTCGACGAAACTCAACGCTCGTCTTCATCAATTCGATTTCCTGGTGTTTTAGTTCATTTGTTTAGTCTAGCTTTTATAACAGTTACGTTGTTTTAAAACTAATATTAGTTAAAACCAATTTTAAAACCGAACTCGTAATACGGGCCATTATGACTAAAACCTAACACTAAATTTCGAGTTAAGTAGGGAAGTGTGAATGGTATTTTATATTTATTTTCAAGTTGACGCTTGAAATTAATATTATTATTAGACATTTCGCTCGATAGAATTTCGCAAATATTGTATTGACGCACACTAAACTGTAGATAAGTGTATCTCTAACCGATAGATAAATAGATTTTACTGCTGGAATGCTGTATGAGAGGTATTTTCATCATTTTCATATGTCATTTTGATATTTTTAAGAAGACAAAATCCAATATTTTATAAAAAAAAAAACATTATTAATTTTTTTTTTAAAGCTACCTACTATTTTAAATGCGATATTTTTACGCATTTTATATACAAATAACGTATTTCTCTCCCCTCTCTCCCTACATAGTCTGTATTATTTCACGGAGATGCAGTGTACGAGGCAATTATTAATTTATTTAAAAATCTTTTTCAGCACAGCAAATATTATTATTAATGTTACTAAATTCAAATATATTTGGACAAATTTGCGAACAAACTTTATTAGATACTCAGTTACGAGTTTATAAATAATTCTTGGAATAAGTAAAACTAATTGATAAATTAAAATTACTTAAATGCACTTTATTTTTCCATAATTAATGAATTAATTAAAAAACAAAAACTTTCACTTGATTCATAATAAATTTAAATTATTACAAAATTAACTTTGAATAATCTTGAAAGAGTTATTATACGGTAATTAAATGTTAATAAAATATTTTCAGTTTTATTTTTATATAATTTAATTGTTTACTATAATATAGTAATTGTTTATTTGTTTATAATTAAAATGGTCACTTAAGATGGTACGGTCATCTTGAGCGAATGTCTAATGAATGTTTGGCATGGGGGGGGGGACAGTAACTTGCAATATGACATTCTTCTAAAGTAAAGAATGTAACTGGAAATATTAAAAATGAAAAAAAAAATATTTTTAATAAAAATTTAAAACAAACATATTTTTAAAACTAAAAATTTGCAAATTTATAAAATTTTAGAGTGACAGTAAATATAATATTCTTTTAAAGTAAAAAATGTAACTTAAAATATCAATTATAAAAAAATTTTTTATGTAATACAAATTTAAAACAAATATATTTTTAAATTGATATATTGATCTAATGTTATATAGATATTTTTTCTAGTTTTTGTTCCTTGCTTTGTTATATAGTTTTTCGATTATTTATCTAAATTTTATTTGAAATTGTTATTTTTATTCAACTAATTTATATGTATATAAAAGAACTAATGTTAAAAAAATATTATCTAATTATACAGACAAATCACCTAAAATTTTCTCATCTAATCAAAATTAAATAAAAAGGCTGTTTTGTTTTTATTTTTCTATATATTTTTATTCACTTTTGAAATAAAAAAGCTTTACGATTAAATTCTGTTTATGTTTTATGTAAATATTAACGTTTCGATACACTCTACGTATATTTCCGTCAGGAAAAAATAATACAAATGACATAAATAATTAATAAACAAAACATGGATTAAAATTTAATAGATAGTAATAATTTATAAAGAAATTAATCTAGTTACTTTATCACCTAGTAACTTGTTTCTACGTTTCGTTTGTTTATTATTTATATCATTTGTATTAATTTTTCCTGATGAAGATATATGTAGAGTATATTGAAACGTCGATATTTACGTAAAATATATACAGAACGTGATCTTAAAAGCTTTTTTATTTTAATATAATGTGTTTTAAAAGATTTTTTTTACAATGTTTATTCAATTTTGAGTCAAGTACAACATTTGCCAATAAATTAACAAATATTAATAAAAAAAAAATACATTAATAAAATAAAATATAAAATTATTTTTAGAAATGAATAAATCAAATAACGCAATTCTAAATGTACAGTAAACATTTAACTACAAAAAGAAATCAGGAAGATCATAATTAAAACATATTTTGAACTAGTTTTAAGTTGAACTATAAAAACAGTTCAAGTTTTTTTGTTTTTTTTGAGACTAAACAATTAAGAATCCAATATTAGAGCTAATTATAAAGTATAATATGGACTAAACGCATAATTTAGTTATAAAAATCACCTACCGTTTAACGATATGAAATGTTGTTCACCTCTAAATTTGTTGTGGTCCACTATTTTGAAAATATACACATTTACAAATCTATCAATTACACAGTTTTTAATATTATAATATATTGTTTACATTTAGCAAACATATAATAAATATATGTTTATCTTGCAAAAATTGCGAAAATTTTATTTTATTTTTAAATCACAAATATTTGTTGTTAAACACTTTGTTTAACACAAATTACAAAAAAAGTTTTAGAACAAATTGAAAAAAAAATAATTCCAATGTATCTTGACGCAGAATTGAAATAATTCTTTCACGTCCGTTGTGTATTGGTAGAAAGCCGGTGCAGAACTGGCTGGCGTAAGCTGTTCAGTAACTTAACAACCAAAACTTGAATAGGTTGTGGGATTGTTTTAAAACGTCGTGCCTGCTTAAAGATAGGTTAGAATAGTTTTAATGTTTACATCGATTCTATAGTGTTTGGTTTTTTTTTAAACAGTGCTGAAGAACGAACTCATCAGACTTTTTAGTTCTTCTGACGCACATTGGATATTCCGAATGCTCGTAGTAAAAATTTTCGATTCGGTGAAGGTCAACCGAAGAAATTTTTTTTTTTTAGCTTGAAACTTGAAGAATGTTTGAACTTTTTCTTTGGAAAGAAAGAGAGATTTCTTTTTTCTTTCTCGTATTTTGCTGCTAAAGTATTAAACAAATGAGAAAGATTTAGTTTAGCTATTTAAAGATTATTTTAAACTAAAAATTTATTCAAAATGAGTTTTTACCGTTTTAACTAATAAGAGAAAGGGGTATAGTGTTCGGTACGGTGTCTGTAATATTGCCTAAAATTACAACAAAATTCTGCATATAGATTTTAGTTGACGAATCTGAACTTAGTTTATGAGGGTGAATGTGAGGGTGAACGTTGTCAGCTTGTTTGATCGTCAGTCATAATTTTGTGATTGCAACTTCTTCTAGACGGTTCAATCAAATTTGATGAAAAGAGGTACGGTGTTTGTAACATTGCCTAAAATTATAACAAAATTATTCATATAGCTCCTAGCTGACGAATCTGAACTTAGTTTATGAGAGTGAATGTGTGTTAGTCAAAATTTTGTGATCGCTGCGTTGTGATGTTATGTGTGTGGAACATAAGTAGTACTTAATATTTTAGTACTAATTATGTTACACACACACACGTAACATCAACTAAAATATATTCTGCTAGCCTTGAAGAAGGCAATAGTGATTGCCGAAACGTTGGTATAGAAGATAATAAAAATATTTAACTGACTGAATTCCGTCTATTACTTATTATTTATCTAAATTATACCAGTCGACTATTTTCCTAATTAGTTATATTTAATATATTAATAACATATGTTTTGTATTTCGTAATTAAAAAACGGTGAAAATTTTATCGATTTTAATATGCAATTAACTGTTTCTTTTCCGATAAATGAATAATGTAAATAGATAAAACTAAAGTTCAAAACTTATAATTTTCAATGCATAGACACGATTTGAATCTTAACAATTTTGATGTAGATTTTATAAAAATTTATTCAGCATATGTACCTAATTCATTAATCATAGAATTTTAAAAAAATATTTTATTTATTAGTAATAAATATCGAAGGATATTGATTGATTGATTTATATAGTACAGTAATTCCCTTCATTAACACTGCTGTTTTTTTTTAAATATTTTAATTAATCAACTAGATGGATGGACTACTATACATATTCTTTGTAGTGTACAGGATTAGAAGCATATGGATAAACCCATATATAGACCACTTTGAAGGAGACTGATTTCGGGATGATGAAAAGAGTTTGTGCCACACCCTTTTGGGTACGTGGCGTGATTGTGTATGTATGTATGTATACTAAGAAAAGGGAAATAAAATTTTTATATTTTTTTTCTAAAAGTTAGCAACACTGTATAATAATAATAATTTTTATTAATCTTAGATAAACAGTGTAACCAAAATAAAATTTTATTAATTTTTTCTTAGAAAGACACTAAAATTATATTATTTATATGGGCACTAATAGAATCTTTTGTAAACATTTGATTATGCAGTTTCAAGAGGCGTATTTCACATTTTTTTTCTGTCTTATGTCCCAACATTGGGACAAGTTTTACTGATGTATGTTGATATCAAAAGTCCCATTACATTTCGAGTATTTTTCGAACGAAATACGAAAGTCGTGTGAGATTTAAAAATGAATTTATTACAATTCTCATTAATAAGATTATTAAATTGTTACAATTTAACAACGAGATGAAATTTCTCCTCCGGTTTTTTGAAAATACAGTTTTACTTTTCATTTGTCGAGTGCTAGTGCATTGAAGAATTTATTGCTGTATTTAGAAAATGATCTCGATAAACGTGAAACGTACGTATTGTATGTCCTACATCATATTTAATTACAATTACCTATGACTATTACTATTTAACTATTATATTCACTATTATAAATAGTGATTTATTTTCATAGATCAGTTATATTATCAATGACATTGGAGAAATCGTACACATAAGTTATTTCTCTTAGTTACCGATACAATTTTTAATCTAGTAATGCAATGATAACATCATAATGAAATTTAATTCTTTTTAAGATAGAAAGTAATTTTTTAAATATATATACTGGTCATAGGCATTTACATGGAAAATTAGTAAAATATTTTTTAGAACTCATTGTATTAATATGAAAACTGTTTTAGGTTAAAATTCTGTTAATTATTTATTTTAAAACGACGTTTCGACGAAACTGAATGCTTGTCTTCATCATGTCAAAATTTATTATTTATTTATTTTGACCTGATGAAGATGTGCGTTCAGTTTCGTTGAAACGTCGTTTTAAAATAAATAATTAACAGAATTTTATCATAAAATAGTTTTAATATTAATGGAATATCAGTTTTCCTTTGCGCAAAAGTTGCCGAATTCTAATATTTTAGATAACAAGATTAGAAGTATATGGATAAATCCATATTTAGACCACTTTGACATCATCAGTTGGTAACGTTGTATAACAATAAAATTAAATAATGTTTGCAAGTACTAAATGAATATTTTTGTAAATTTTTTTACTAATTTTGAATAAATAATGTAGCCATATTTGTTTTTTTTTAAAATTCAGTAATTTTTCTCTCGGAATGTTGGCAACTTTGTGTTTTAGTAAAGTTATGTGATTTATGTGAGCACTAAGAGAATTTTTTTATGAAATTTTGGTTAATCACGGATGAATAATATAGCCATAATACATTTTTTAAAGCTTTTAGTAATTTTTTACTCGGAAAGTTGGCAGTACTGTATTTTACAAGAATTATATAATTTATGTGGGCACTAGAAGAATATTTTGCGAAAATTTGATTAAAATCGGATAAATAATGCAGTCATAATGAATTTTTTAAAATTTTAGTAATTTTTCGGCGTCCCACTAGTATATAATAATGATAAATTTATTTATGTTAGAGCTAACGTCGCGACGTCGCCTGTCCTAATATCCTGTGCGTATTGAGTACGAGGAAAAACATAAATTCAAAAACAAACTGGACTAAATTTTTTAATTCCAATTTAAATCGAACATAGTCGTTTTTTTCTTGTTACATATTGGCAATCTTAAATATATCTATATGTCTCTTAAATATGCTTTTAAATTATTATTGATATATTGCAATTATGTTATTTAAATACACAGACTGATGTAGCAATGGCATGGAAAGTTCTATCGCACAATTCGAGGATTGCTCTATTCACGTTACTCGTTATGCGAAATATCGCTCGTTAAGCGAGTCATTTTTTTTACAATTTATTTTGCTCGTTATGCGAATTACACGTTATGCGAGGTGCTGTGTATGTTGTTTTTAAAAATATTTGCATACTTATATTTAGATGAATTAGAATTATGTTAAGATTACATAATTTGTTTTTTATTACATTAGGTTATATTATTTTTTTTATTTCACATATATTGGCTTTGGAAACTGGTCCATTAGCCAGATACTTTCATATTATTTATTAGTTCTATTTTTAGACGAAACAAAGACAACACAAACATCCATGCCCCAAGCGGGATTCGAACCCGGGCCATCACAGGTACGAGCGGTTTCAGACACAAGTGACACACGTCCCAAACCGCTCGGCTGTGCCGGCCGGCTAAGGTTATATTAAATGTAGTATTTTTTTTTTGATATATTTAATGAGTTTGTTACACTTGTTATTTTATTTATATTTAATTTAAGAAAAACAAGTAGACAAAATTTGACGTCATTGAAGTCTAGATAATCAATTATGTTGATCATCAACTAGACTAATAGTTTTTATAATGCATTTGGGGAAAAACCCAAATTTACTATAGTTTTTCTCATTATTTAATAAATGATTTTCAAAATTATTTTGATTGATTTCTCGGAACAAACTAATTGTAGTTATATCCACAACAAATCGATTTATTTTTATGTAATATCTTACAGTTGTATCTAACTATGAAACAAAATATAAATATTATTATATTTATTTTTAAATATTTATGAAAATATTTAAATGTGTATTGGAAATTCTAAATTAGGCAGTAGAAACTATAACGTCATTTTGGTGCAGAACTAGCATATCTCCATTTTTTTTTTGAGTTACAAATTACAATGGTTTAAAATAAAAAAAGCTTTAGGATTAAGTTCTGTATACATTTTAATTAAAAATCGACATTTCTGTATATTCTACGTATATTGTCATCAAGAAAAAATATACATATGCCAAAAATAACAAACAAACAAAACATAGAAACAAGTTGCTAGGTAACAAAGTAACTAGATTAAAAAATTTATAAATTATTAATTAATGGAAGCCAAATTTTATTTTAATCAGTGCTATAATTTTTATTTATGGATTTTGTGATGGAAATGCATTACAAGTATCAAGAGAATACTAGCGCCCATTTCCAGGCAGACGGCCACCGAATCACTTACTTTGAGTTTAATCCCAGACGTTCATGATTTAAATTAGTACCTTAATTATTGTTTTTGTTTTTTTTCCTGATTTAATAAATAAGACTAACGCGATTGATGTTACATGAAATAAACTTCTAACGGCTAGAGTTCCGTTAGAAAGCATTTTCGGACATATGTTTATTTGAAGTTTTTTATTTAGATTACTCATAGGAATCATCCGGTGTAGTTTTTCCCCGACGTCATAAATCACCCTGTATAATTCTGTGGTATATTTATGTCAAGACAGCTTTGTTTTTAGCTACCATGACTGCAGTAGTTGTTACACAAATTTTTCTATTCTATAAATTTATTTAATACGATGATGGTCGGTTCTGTGGTGGCCACAGCAGACTTTTTATGAAAAGTATCATAAATAAATAAGATATTCAATGATTATTTAACAACATTTCTGTTTATTTAAATCTGTTTTAACTTGATATTTAACAATTTTATTGGTTACATTACATAAATTTTACTATCTGTCATTATAACGAAACATAAAACTTTTTTTACAATCTAATGAATCCGTATTACGAACTAAAATTCCGAAAAATTTATAACCTGAATCGTTTAACGTAATTTAATAAGGAAATAAATAAAAATGAACTAAAACTAAATGTAATTGTTACGTATCACGAATTATATGTACAGTGTGAGAAATACTATGGTAAAATAATTTGTACAAATAATACGTAATAAACGTTGAATGAAAGTAGGAAACTGCCAAAAAATATTCATGTAAATAAAGTTTGGCGAAGAGAACACAAATACATACAAGATGTAAATTATGTAATATACTATTAAAATTATTTAACTATCGTTTGCTTATGTTAAACAAATTATTTGGTTCTTTTATTATGTAATTTTATATATAAGTATGTATACACTCTAAAAAAAAAATATGTAATTTTACCTACAAATTATGAGATACAATGATGCTCACTAGTTCTAGGTATAATTAATATAACAGCTGTAATTTTACATAATTGTTTAAAAATGCATAATATCAGAACTATTACAAACAGTATGTAATATGATATTACCAAAGAAGATGATGATGTTTTCAAAGAAGCCTGTTTGAGTATATACAATGCAGTTTTGGTGCCTACGTTGATGTATGGTAGTGAATGTTGGGTTTGGTTGCAAAAGCATAAACGGAAAATGACTGCTGTGCGGAATGAGATTTTTACGTGGGGTATGTGGTGTAAATAGGAGAGATCGGGTACGAAATACGATTAGTGTATGATGGGTGTGAAATTGAAAAAAATGTTGTAGCAAAAGTTGGTGTTAGTCAGTTAAGATGGTTCGGACATGTTGAGCGAATGTCTAATGAACGTTTGGTTAAAAAGATTTATTTGAATGATTTTGATGGTATACGTTTGCCAGTGGACGTCCGATGAGTAGTTGGAGTGATATGATTGAGAGTGTTTTGCGTGAGCGAAAGTTTCCAAGTAGTAGGATTAAAAGAGCATGTATGAGAGGAATTATGAATGTGGATGAAGCGAAAGTTGCTTGTTTGGATAGGAATGTTTGGAGGCGACTGATTTTGGGATGATGAAAAGAGTTTGTGCCACACCTTTTTGGATACATGGCGTGATTGTGTATGTGTATGTATGTACCAACGGTAATATTACCAGTTTTTTTAGTAAGTAAAGTTTCTTTTTGTAAATTTACAGAACTATCAGGAATTTTCCATAAATAAGTAAAAAAATTTTAATTCTGTAATATTATTGTTGGTTTAATTACATACATTTGAAAATTTATATAAAGGGTGTATTTTACAATTATTATAGATATTTATATGCAAGCTTTAATTTTACATAATTTAAGAAGTTATACCAACAATATATAATTCTACATTAAGTATGCGATGCAATTTGCAGAAAGTAAGCAATTTTACGTACTTATTAGATTATTTTTACTTATTTTAATATGTGATTATTATGAATTATGCAAAAATTTCAGAATTTTGAGGTAGAAATACAGAATTTTTATGGTAAAATGATTTTTTTATGCAATAGTAAAATTTACTACTATTTTCTGTAATTTCGCTAGTTTTTTTTACAGTGTATACATATATGCATCGTATAATTGCAACATACATGCGCACTTAAAACAATTGCATGTTAATTATTTTAATTATTAGATTGTTATAAAATTTATATCAGATGTTAACCTGACGGCACTGTGGTGTTGACTAATGCTTACAGACATAAATCATATGTAATAATTAAATTGATTTTCTATTATTGTTTGATATTCAATATAAACTATATTTATAACAAGATTAGAAGTATATGGACCACTTTGATTTTATCACATAAATACTAAGTAATACATTTTTTTATATTTTTTTTTTAAAAAGTAGACAACACTGTATAATATTAAAATTATATAATTTTTCTAGGCACTAAAAGAATTTGATGTAAAATTTTTATTAATCTTGAATAAACAGAGGAACCATGATAAAATTTTATTAATTTTTCCTTAGAAAGTTGACAACACTGTAAGACATTAAAATTATATAATTTATGTGGGCATTAATAGAATCTTTCGTAAAAATTTAATTAAACAGTAAATTCAGAATAAAATTTTAGTAAATTCTATATCGAAACATTCGCAATACTACGTAAGTAAAACTATATAATTTATGTGGACACTAAAAGAATCATTTGTAAATTTTTTATTAAAATCGCATAAATAATTATAAATTTTTTAAAATTTTAGTAATTTTTGTTTCTCAGAAAGTTTGCAAGACTGTAAGACATTAAAAATTATATATGCATTATCTTAAAACCAGTTTTATTTAGAACTTATTTTAAAATCGAGCTTTCTAAGATTGTGCCCAATATGTAAAGAAAATGATCGCAGAATGCAGAAAAAAATTCAATTTCGAGACAAGGTAAAAAATTTCGTTTAAGAAATTTTTTTTCTTTCTCCTATAGGAGAAAGTGGTCCTACATTACTATATTTGTTTTTGTTTCAAGTACATGTGCACTCATTGCTGATTTGATAAACAAAAAAAAACAATTAGTTGTATTTAATTATTCTACTTTATATTATTAAATCGCCATTAAAAGTATTTAAACTTAATTTTTTTTACAAAGCATTTTTATCACTTTGATTGAAAGGAAAAATTAAAACAAAATATATATAAATCCTTCATATAGTCATTATATGACGAATCTGAAGTTGGTTTATGTGTGTGCGTCGTCAGCTCGTTCGCTCCCTCGGTTTCCTACATAAATTATGTAACTTTCTGAGAGAAAAAATCTTAATATTTAATTTTGGATTTACTATTTAATCAAATATTTACAAAAAATTCTTTTAGTTGCCCACAAAAATTATATAATTTTATTTTTGAACAGTGTTGACAACTTTTGGAGAAAAAGTATATTTTTTTTTCTATTTATTAGTATTTATGTGATAATGTCCAAGTGGTTTTTATATGGATTTATCCATATGTTTCTATTGTTGTTTTATTAACTTCTTGAATACAATGTTTGGTGGTTAGAAAGCTCGATTTTAAAATAAACTTGTTTTAAGATAATGCAATACCAGAACTAAACAAATGAACTTAAACATTCAAAAACCAATGCTTGTATCTCACCTCATTTGTTTATGAAAAAGTGCTTTTATTTTTTGCTTTAAAATAAATTTTTACTTCTACCTCTTAATATTGAACAAAAAATGTTCATAAGTGTATATCTGTGTAATAAACTAATATACACTAAAGTTGAGATGGTTAGTTAGATGGCTTAGTTAGCCGATTCAATGACTGAGTAACTTTTGAAATTTTGAGAAAAATATCAACTTTAGTTTATATTCTACCTCTTATCAAATATGAATAGTTTCTAGTTTTGATATATTTCTTATATTTGATATTATAAAATTAATTAAAATCTCTTAATAAATAATTTTAAGTAAACGTCAAAAGTACTTTTGACAAAAATCACTTTTAAAAGTGAGGTGAGAATATGGACCCGAATTTTTAGTACTAGGGAAGTTTATTAATAGTTTTCATACTCCCTATTTGTAAGTAATATTATATTGATTATTATATCTTGTTTATATTTCAAATTATTTGTTATTGTTTTATATAAAAAGGTGGTATAGTAATTTGAAAATTTTATATGTTCCTCCAGAATGATTTAATAATTGTAATTTTTGTATTCAATAGAGTAGGAAAAGTAGGGCAGTAAATTAAAATAGAATCGAATTAACTAGATATTACTGAAAATATATTTGATTTTTATTTGAAAATAATGTAATTTTGAAATTTCTATAAATTTGAGGTTTGAGCAAATTTATATAATGAGAATTTGATTAATAAATATGACTGTATTTTAGTAGTAATGGGGGCATAATTGAATGATTTTTAATAATCGAATGATCGGTATTTGAATGACGCTATAGAAATAAATATAGTACAACTATTCATGTTTTAGGGCATAGTTTTCTGCATGTAAATCAATTACTAAAATTTTTATTGAAATTTTCTTAACGTCAAGAATTAGGTCTAAAGTTGTTAAGAAATTGACTGGAAAATGGCAGTAGCCGTGAAATAGCATATAGCATTTAGCATTTGTTTTATTTTTGTTCCAATTTCACGGCTAATGCCATTTTCAGTCAATTTCTTGACAACTTTAGGACTAATTTCTGACGTTGGGATGGTTCGAAAAAAAAATTTTCTTGATTGATTTACATGTAAAAAAGTGTTTCCTAAAACATTTATCCCAAAGTTTTTTTTGTAAAATAATTTGGGAAGCAGGAAATCGCACATGTCTGATTTTACATGCTAAATCCCTATGTACGACGGTCCAAGTCAACACACGGTATATTAAAACCGCTAAATGGTAACAATTGGTTAAGGTTACTTTAGTTACTTTAGATTTAGTTTTGTTTGGAATGAAGAAAAAATAGTCTATGTCACTCGGAGGATAATACTTTTTTTAAGTTTCGCTCAACATAATAAAAATCGCATTCTGCTCCTCGTAATGTAATATACATTTTTTTTTTTTAATTAAATTTGTTATATCAATGGATATTAATGAAAATGTAGAAATATATATTTGATATAAATAATTTATAAATGACTTGAAAAAAATGTATTGTTCTATAGTTGAAAATCTATATCAATTATTTATAGATTCTTTTACGTATACTTTGATTTCAAATTATGCAAAATTGTTTTGAAACAATATCCTTTATTTATATTCAGTTGTATAAGTCGTACCTATATATTGTATTATAATTAGAACATATATTAATATTATAATATTTATTCAGGAATGTTTGTAAATTGTATTTTTGGAAAAATTTCTTTATAAAGTCATATTTTTTAGTTTATTCGTGATTAAAATTTATTGACGTAACGTATATAATTTTAACGTAGTAAAAAATCTTTCAGAACTTTTTATATTCAAATAAAACTGTTTTAATATTTATTTAAAATCGACGTTTTGACAAAACTCAACGTCCGTCTTCATCAGGATAAATGATATAAATGACATTACAGTAAATAACAGAACATAGAAACAAGTTACTAGGTAACAATAAGATGGACGTTGATTTTCATCATTTTAAATAAATATTAATGCAGAATTTTAACCTAAAGCAGTTTTATTTTTATATATATTTATATATATATATATTTTTTAAATAATAGTTTATTTATTTGTCGTTCAGTATGCTTATTGATTTTGTTGTGAATTTTTCATTTTTACCGTTTGAAATACTAATCTTGTAGTGCAAGTATATATTTCCTTATTGATAACATAAAATATTTATTTTTTACATTAACTCTCTAATAATACGAATATAATTTGTACAGATATAAAAAATAATGTCACTGTTATTATCTAAATAGTACTATTATTTTTTTGTAAAATTAAAAAAAAAATAATTACGCGTACTTACAGTAAAACGATAAGTAAAATTTACCTACTTTATACTAATGATACTTTAAGGCAATTGTCAAAACACAAATATTTTGACCCAATTTTTTTACGTTTTATTTTGATATTTAAAGAACAGTTAAGAGAGATGTCTTGAAAAAAGAAGAAAAACTTGTTAGAAAAATATTAACGGTATCAAATAGGTAGCATTAATATGCTTAAAATATTTTTTATATAAATTTAATTTAAATCATGTAAATATTATAATTAATAAACAAATAATATATCTTTTTCTTCAAGCATAATAGGAACATAGTAAAAAAAAAATAAAACTCATTATGTTACTGTAAAAAATCTTTCAGATGTCATTATAATAAAATAAAACTGCTTTAGGTTAAAGTTCTGTATTAATATTTATTTAAAATCGACGTTTCGACGAAACTCAACGCTTTTTTTTATATTTTTGTCAGAATGCATGGGTTTCGATTGCTCCCCCTGCTGCAAATATCTGGAGTTCTACACACAAAGACCGCTTTCTACTCTTTGTAACATAATATTTTATTAGTTCAACTTTTAAAACGGCAGAACCAGTAGAATATTTTTTTCTCTATTTCAATGTAGAATCAGAGTAACCTACTTATTAAAAAAAAAACAATTGCATAACCAGGAAATTTAAATTCGAAAATGTTGTTTTAACATTTTTATTTAGTATGCACGTATACACCTATAATTTTTGTGTGTCAGTAGTGGCTATTGGCCGAAATTATTATGTAATTTTTAACTATACGAAATATATTCAAATATGTTCAGATATTTTTTTATTATGAAATACGTAATTGTTATTCATTTAATATTATATAATAAACATTTTAGTTACGTGTTTTTTTACAGATAAAATTTTTATTCGATACGTGCAGAATTGGCATTTTTCTAAATAACGAAATTTGCCGGATAAAAGAGCGTACATCCAATATAAAGCATAGTTTAACACTAGGGAGTGACTTTCTCTCCAGTTTTCACCTGGAGTACCAGGGAACATGGGCATGTGGGTTTATATTTTTCCAGTGTTGCCAACTTTCCGAGAAAAAAATTACTGAGGTTTTTAAAAATTCATTATGGCTACATTATTTATTCGGTTTTAATCAAATTTTCGCAAAAATACTGTAATTTTTTCAAAATTAATTTTGGTTACATTATTTATCCAGTTTTAATGAAAATTTTACAAAAGATTCTCCTAGTGCTCACATAAATTATATAATTTTAATAAAATGCAGTGTGTTTTCGAGAAAAAATCGCTAAAGTTTTAAAAAATTTATTATGACTACATTAACTATCAAATTTTAATCAAAAATTAAAACATAAATTAAATAATTTAATTAAAATATAGTGTCGTCTACTTTCCGAGAAAAAATTAGTAGTTTTAAAAAATTTATTATGGTTATGTTAGTTACCCGTAATTAACCGAATAATTTTACTAAAATTCAGTATTGAAAGCTTGCCTAGAAAAAATACAAAATTTTTGAAAATTTATATAGCTATATTCGGCCTGATTCTCTAACAAAGTTGCTAAGTTTTAGCAACGTTGCTAACAACTCTAACCAATAGGAACAAATATAACAGCTGTGATTTTGATTTTTTATTTAGTGTCAGCTAATATTATTGGCTAATTTTCTTAGCAGCGTTGTTAAAACTAAACAACTTCGTTAGAGAATTAGGGTGATTATTTATCCATAATTATCCAAATTTTTACAATAATTTTATTTTGTGCCCACATAAATTAAATAATTTCACCAAAGTTTAATATTGCCAACTTTCTCAAAAAACATTACAAAATTTTAAAAAAATCTATTATGATTTTATTATTTATCCAAAATTAGTAAATTTTTTACAAAATATTAGTTTAGTATTTGCAAAAATTATATAATTTTATTGGTATACAGCTTTGCCAACTGATGTCAAAGTGATCTATATCCATATGCCTCTAATCTTGTTTATGCAAATATTTGTTTTTTAATTCAATAAATCAGATAGCAATAAAAAATTTCATTTTTATTATACATGTTAAGTCCTTATTCTAGATAAAACAGCTTCTTGCTGTATTAGAAAAAATAACTGGAACATTAGTAACATTCTTAATTTAAATTAATATCTAGAGAATAACTAATTAATTTTTATTGATAATGACTGTTATTTACAGTGACCTTATATCTATATTGTTTAAAAACTAATGCAGTAAATACGTTTTATTTGTGAATAAATAATATTGTTAATTTATTTTTAGACATAACGGTTTTGCATTGCCTCTAAATTTAGAATAACAAGATTTTTAGTTACAGATTAGCTAGCAGTTATAGCATGCAGTTATATGAATCTATCTTTACGTTAGGCCATAACTGTGGTCACTGACTTTTTTTCTATAGTAATTTTTTTTCTTCTAATTTAACATTAATTTGTATACGTGTACTTTAGGCAAGTTATTTTTAGAAACATTTAATTTATGGAAGATCCGGTTTGTATGTGCGTGTCATTTGATAGGATCCGTAAATTTATTTTCAATTTTTATTATCATGCAAATTTATCTATAAAAATTATGTGCATGATAGGTAAGGTTTGTATGTCCGGTTTCATGTTGATGACATATCGAAATGATTTGAAAGAAAATCTACGATAATTTTTTGGATAAATATGTGAGATTCTTAGAATTAACATATTTGTTATTAAAAAGTAATTATGTGGCGTGAATGATTTGCGTCAGAAATAAAACAAAATAAATATTTTGGCAATTATAGTAATAAACAGAGTAAAATATTAGATGAGTAGGCATGGAGACGATTGTATTACCCTTTATAAAAAGCACATTGTATACAATAAGGTCACATTGTACATAAATCTCTTGGACACATTGTATTCATATAATTGCCTCTCGTACACTGCAACTCCATGAAATAATACAGATTATTTTGTAGAGAAAAAGAGGAAAAAAATACATTACTTGTATACTATAATAGTGTAAATATATTGCATTTAATATATATATATATATATATATATATAAATAAACATGGCTATAGCTTTGAAAAAAAATGAACGTCTTTTTTCTCGCAGACATATTGGCCCGTATTCTCACCTCACTTTTTCGTGAAAAAGTGCTTTTATCATTAATTTCAAAATAACTTTTTGCTTCTGTTTTTCATCAATTGTAAATATATATTATATTTGGTATTATAAAATTAAAATAAACTGTTATAAAGTGCTTAATAAATAATTTTAAGTAAACGTCAAAAGTACTTTTGGCAAAAATCACTTTTATAAATGAGGTGAGAATACGGGGCCATTGAATTTCTTGCAAGAAAATGTGTCAGATTTCAAAATGATGAAAATAATTTTTCTAGAGCAATTTCACAGTAAAATCTCATTAATTTGGAAAATCAGACTTCTAAGGGATAAACATATTTTTATTTTTCCTCTCTCTCTCTCTCTCTCTCTTTCTCTCTCTCTCTCTTCTCTCTCTTTCTCTATAATAGTAAATTGATGATTAAAGACTGTATAACTAAAACCATAATCATCTCTTATAGATACAAAATTGCAAAATTTCATCGTTTTGCGCAATTTCGCATTTTTACGATTAATAAGTAATTTGAGAATATTAAAAGATCTTCTACATCAAAATGTCACAAGTTACATAGTGCGATTATCTGCGAGAACAAAACGAACAGCGCTTGGTTGTTTGGCTGTTAACTTTTGTCGGTAAAATGAAATGTGTATGTTAAATTATGTGTTTATCTAAGACACGAATTGTGTCAAAGAAGAGTTCAAGTTCGCCAGGTGAAAGTGATGACTTCGCCATGCCTTTTTTTCTTCGATTTATTTATTTATTTTATTTTTAATGGCTTTTCCATATAGAAGGTGTTCAATAATCAAGTTACAATAACTAAATTTTTTATGTAGGTCAGGAGTCTTTCATATACATATATAGAATTTTTTAAAATCTTTAAGATGAAACTGGATGTTTTATCTAAAAATAAATAATAATAATAATATTTATTTAAAATAAAACGGCTTTAGGTTTAAGTTCTAATGTTCTATATCAATATTTATTTATAGTAAATAAACAGAACATAGAAACAAGTTACTAGGTAACAAAATAAGTAATTAGATCATAAAATTTTTAATTAATGGAAGCCAAATTTATAAAATTTTTATGATCTATTTATGTACTTATTTGGCAAACTATGAATGTGGTGGGGCTTTTTTAAAAATTTTATTGTACAAAAAATAATTAACAATTATTATAACAATTTCATTACTAATCTAATCAACTTATATAAAATTGATTATTATATCACCGAAAAAATTAAATTATCAAATTATCACAACAAAATGAATTGACATGATTAGAAGAAAACAAACAAGTTGGTTCAATAAGTAAGTTTTTAAAATAAAACTGCTTTTGGTTAAAGTTCTTTAATATATATATATATATATATAATTAGTGGCCTGCAAAGCACTCAATTAACAAATAGTTATTTCCAGTTAAATTAGTTTTTTTTATGTCCAGATTAATTTCTAGCATGTGTTTTCATAAAATGGTTATATTGGTACGATATATAATATTATAATTAAAATAAAACTGTTTTAGGTTAAGATTCTGTATTAATATTTATTTGTAATCGACGTTTCGACGAACTCAACGTCCATCTTCATCAGAAAAATGATACAAATGTCATTTACAGTAAATAACAGAACATAGAAACAAGTTACTAGACGTAACAAATAAGTAACTAGATCATAAAAATTTATAGATTATTAATTAATAGAAGCCAAATTTTATTTAACTCAGTGCCTTCACTGTGACTGATGTTGTCTTTTTCCTTATAAATTTCAATTGCTTCTCTTATTAAACTGCTGCTAATCTTGCAATTATTACAGTATTTTCGAATCTTACATCATGAAACTATTCTAACACATGTTGAACAATAACAGATTTATCTGGATGATTTAAACGTATTGACCTTTTATGTTCTGTCAATCTAGTAGAAACAGTTCTACCTGTCTATCTAACATAAACCTTACTGCATTCACAGGGTGTTCTATATATACCCGAAGATAGAAAAAGAATAATATTTCTTTAACATGCATTGTTATGTAAGAACATGTAGAGTGAACAGTCACTATACTATATATATTTTTTCGTTATGTATATTGTGTCGCACACAATTCGTTACACGAATTTCAATCGTTACAGCTTTCCATTTATAAGAGACATGAGTCAAAAAATCGAAAGTTCATATAAACTTTTTTTTTTCGCATTTTAAGTTGAAATAAATAAAAACTAAATACATTTCACTTACCTTTCATTTAAATGCAAGTATTGTTCTTATAAATTCAACGGGAGTTATTGAAAAAATATATAATAATAACTAACTTTTTTGCTAAGTTGATATAAATATATATTTAAAGAAAAAAAAAGTGAACAATAAACACTGGGAAATACAAATTTGAAAATAGAAAATAAATATTTATACTTCACAAATAAATAACTAACTGCAAGCAAGCAAATAACATATCTGGCAAATTTTAACATAAGTACTCTAGTTAATGACATGTATGATAAATGTATAAACATAATGTGATAACTATTACGTAGGTATTGAGTTAACATATTATACCTACAAAAAAAGTGCAAAATGTATTTTTCTTCAAGCGTATTAAAATATTGGAATTATATTGCCTATGTTGAAGGAGGTCATTATGTTATTAGTAGAATAATGTACCTTAAGCATTTGTCAAAGATCACTGACAAGTGCTTAAGTGTTTATGTACTATGGATCACAGGTAAAATTTTTGTAGATTTTATTTAGCTACTGAAGATGGAAGCTTAGCTTCCGAAATACACGTATTTAGCTTTATTTTGATTTGGGATTTTTTATAATATTATTTTTATTTAAATTTCGCCACAGTAGATCATTTTATAATCTTTTAACCAATTAAATAATGAGAATGAATCCAGAAGACTCAAGAAAATCAAAACATTGGATTTGAAATTTGATTAAATAATTTCTATTTATGTACAATGTAATGTGTTTAAGAGGAAATTCCGCAGGGGATTGCCCTCACTGCAGTGATATCATTAATTGTAAACAAATTTGCTGGTTGACCTTCAAATGGGACCAGTTGTAAATCATAGTGTATTAAATTTAAGAAAATAAAATGTCACGTCACCAAAAAAATGATTATTTTCTGTTGTAAAATATAGGATGTCCCTGAACTATTCTTATTTTAAAAACTATATAATATTATGTTAGGAAATTTGGTATTATATGCTCAGCTGAAGTTAAACTATTGGCAATAATATGGCATTTTCTGTTTAACAAGAAGTCGATCCTAACTTCCCCTATTTTAAATAGAATACTCCAGTTTTTATTTTATCATTAAATTTAGGAGTAAATTTTACATATGATGCATTAAAAACATTTTGATTTTTGACATATTTCAACATGCGTTGCAGTTTCATATGTGGAAAATAGGAAACTTTAATATCCTTTCTTGATAAAATTCTGCTTATTTTATCAGTAATATTTTTCATGAAAGGCAAAGAAGCGTAGATTATATTTTCTGTATCAATATTTATTAATAATTGACATATTTATATATTATATTACATTTAACTAAGAATTTTAAATTATAAAATTAATTACGTATGTTATTTTTTTGTGGATTAATATTTTTTGTAATTAATTTATTTACATCTTTGTATTTGGTTTTTCTTATGATACATACACCCACTAATAATACTTAAAAATAATGAAGTTTTTGTTGCTTATGTTTTAAGAGAATAACAAGAATTTAAGTGGACATAACATTCTATAGTTTTTTTTTAAACAAAATTAAATAAAATGAAAAAAATTGACTTCAATCAAAAGTCATGCCAGTGACTAGTTTTATATTATAAAGCTTTAATTTTTTTAGATAAAACCTTGAATAATCATATAAAACAAAGAAAAATTTGAGCAGTCAATGTATATAAATATGTATTTGAATATTTTATTAGTTACACACGTAAGGAGCATGATAAATTAATTCAATATCAAAATAAATAGGAACTTTGAATCAAAAATAGTAATGACATTAGAATACGGCGTATTATGTTTTTTTTTTAAATATTTTAAATCAAAATATATACGAATTTGTATTTGATTAATATGTTGTTTTTTTTTAAGCGTATTAAATATTGATATTACGTTACTATATTGCTTATGTAGAAGAATGTTACTAGTATAATAATGTACATTATTATACAGCAATTAGTTACTATATACACTATTTGTAGCAGCACCGAACGTAACTACATCGTTAAGTGTATTTAATCTGACATCTTCGGCGGCTATATTGCAAAACTATTACGTCAAGTTAAGTTAAGTTAATTGACAATTGTATTATTTATTTTCGTTTGATTTTTGATTTGATTATTGAGAGTGTTAGGGATATGGGTTTTAATTTAATTAAATAAAACACAACACAAGTATACTAGAGATATTTTATTCTTATTAAGCAGTGATTACTTTAACAGCTATCTGAAGAGTGAGTCTATTGAACATACGAAAAATATATGTCTACCTAAAAGTTTACATTATTAGAACGTGACTAAATAGTAATATTTACGTTATGGGGTGTTTATGTTATATGGTGTTTGAGTTATTGGTTTATTTTATATTTGGTTTTGTAAACATTCATTTTTGTAGATTAGAATAAAAGAAAACTCAACAGAGAGTGTTTGAAGCAGTACAAGAAACTGCATATTCGACCAAAGAAACACGGTATGACATATGACATCACCGACGGCTATAGTAAAAATTATTAAGTCAAGTTAAGTTAATTGACAGTTGCGTTATTTATTTTTACTCTGAATTCGAATTTGATTAATGAAACTGTGTGAAGAAGTGCAAGAAATACAATGTACACCGCTAAATTTATGAGATTAATGAACTTATTTACTTATTTTGATACCTAGTAACTTGTTTTCATGTTCTGTTTATTTACTGTAAATTATAAATAAATTTTTAATACAGAACTTGAACCTAAAGTAGTTTTATTTTATATAATGACTTCTGAAAGATTTTTTGCTATGTTACACCAGTAAGTTTTTTTTAGTTATTACTCAACACTTACTTATATTTTTGATTTGTTTGATATGTTACAGATCCATGTTTATACATTCTGCGTTTCGCTGGACAATTGGAATTTGGCGAAAAGACGCAACAGGTTTCTTTGACTGCCCTACGTTTAGTGCAACGTATGAAGAGAGATTCGATACATTCTGGTCGTCGACCAAGTGGACTCTGTGGAGCAGGTAATCAATAGTTCAATGATTTCTTTTTATTAGCAAGGGGTTGGGATGTTCGTGATTAAAAAAAAACAACAAAAAAATTCAATTAAAAAAAAAGGAAATCAGAAAAAATGATTCTTTTTAACCATTTTTGAATTATAATTAATTATCATCTTTCAGAACTTATTATATTACTTATTATACGTTTCGTCGAAACTCAACCTCCATCTTCATCAGGAAAAATTATTTGTATCATTTTTGTAGCTGAGACAAATATTCCGGAATTTTTAAATATGTTATTTCGGTATATTTAAACTACGTTTTTTAATTTATAAGTTAAAAATTTTTTTAAAATTGTGACGTCACGTGTGGATTTTTTTCGGCCCCTGTGAAAAAAAAACATTGATTATTTGTCCCGTCTCCCGGGAAGTTCTGCAACATAATACAAAAGTTTCTTTAGAATATTTTAAAACTAAAATAAAAAAAATCTGCCGTGACATGTAGAATTTTTTGAATTACGAAAAATTACGAAAATGGCGGCTGTTCCAGAATACGTGTTTTTTTTTTAAGTGTAAAAAATCAACTTTTAAATCATCTAAAAAAATCGAAAAAAGATATCTGTAATATCATTTTAGAGAATGTAATTTTCTATAGTTACGTCTTAAAGTTTCCGAGATCTCTCGGCAGGACAAAGTTGAAAAACATGGTTTCGAGAAAAGCGCGTTTAAAGTTTGAATTTTGGTTTTAATACATTATTCTACACACTGATAGTATTAGGGTGGTGTCTGTCCAAACGGTTAATTTTCAATTCTAGCTAAAAGTTCAAAGATCATTAACATAGCTAAAAATCTAATTACACGATCCAATTACGATTTGTCTGAAACAGTTTGAATGCAATTACTTAGATAATACGTAATGTTTTTATCGAAATATCGAATACTTTGTACATTAACATGAAAAGATAATGATCATGATGTTTACATGTCTAAGTACTAAGTGACTAAATGACTGTTTTTGCCTGAATGGAAACTAGAAAGGTATCTTCTGTAAATTGCAATTAATTATATGTCAAACGAAAATGCATGTTTAGTATTTAATCTTCTAAATCACGCTGAAAATTTTTCAATTTGTTAATGGTAAAATATTTTGTTGGTAATTTACTGTTTGATCTCAGTGCACTACTAAAATATGGGTTATACTATTTGTACAATTTTAATATAGGGTTAATATAGGGCAATAAGATGGGATACCTATAATATGTATAATACTTCTTTCTGAAGTAAAATTCGGAGAAATACTTAGATTACTTAAAAATCTGAAAAAATTCAATAAAATAGAGAAAAAAATTAACTACATAATAGCTAAGTAACTTTTTGCTCTAACTCATACTGCTTTGCAGGAAAAATTATTGAAAATTCTAAATGTTTCTTATTTTGAAAAAACCCCTTGAGATATTTTCAAAAATTCAGTTTTTATTTTTTTTTTCTACTAAACGATTCATTTTAGAATAATGATTTCTTCACTCAATTATAGTACTCATTATTCCGCATTTTTCCAGATCATGTTCATTTTCATACACCTTTTAGTTTTTGAGAAAAAAAATAAAAAAAAAAATTCTAGCTCCCAAACGGCACATGCTAGGAAATAAAAACTAAAACTAAATTATATAACTTTTTATGCCCTATCGAAAAGTGTTCTTAGTATTTCTCCGAATTTTACTTCAGAAATAAGTATTCTGCATATTATCGGAGTCCTATGTTATTGTCCTATATCAACTTGGCGAACGAACACATATATAGTTAGTTACATGTTACCTAGTAACTTATTGCGATGTACTGTTATTTACTATAATGTCATTGATAAATTTTGATTTGATAATTTTTATATAAATAATTTAACAGAATCTAATCCTAAAACAGTTTTTATTTATGGTTAACTTTGCAAACCCTATCACATAAACAGTTGTGATTTATTTACAATTTCTAAAGAACCGTTAATTTGTTTAACATGATAGTACTAAATACTTTTTTTACGAATCTGTGTGGTAATCAAATTCTTATGCAAGTGAGCAACCAACTATTACATATGTATATTGTATTTGTAATTAATACTTGTACTTTTTTCTATGTTTAAAAATAGTTTCTAACTACCTTTTCTATTGTTTCAACTCGGGTTTTATATCGTTTTTATTACCTATATAAACAGCAGAGCGCTTCTTTTCTATTGTAAACAAATAAATTATCGTTTTATATTGACATTTAATTATTTGCTAATTAATGGGGATATTCCCGTTTATAGCATCGATTTTTTTTGGGAACAACAATTATATCTTTAGAAATTGTATTATTGAAGTTTTCAGTAGTATTTTTTTTTTCAAAAAAGTCAAATTTTTACTCTAAAAAACGGCATCAAAGTGATCAGGTCAAAATTCAGATTTGCTAATGATGGTACGAAATGTATAATTTTTACATTTATTTTCAAAATGGTGGCATTCTTAAAAAAGTGCCTAAAATTTACCCTTTTTTTGTTTAGGGTTAAAAATTACTCCATATTTGACCAAAGATTAATTTCTCACAAATCACGTAACAAATATATATATGTACATACTATTAGTCTACTACTCGTAACATAATATACTTATATTTAAATGAAAAACAAAATGAAATTTATGCGAAAATGTTAGTTATTTTGCACAATAGATGTCGTCATTTATCGATTTAAATTTGAAAATATGAATACTAGAAAAATATATGTCAATAGAGCCATTGACGTATTTAAAATTTAAATATACAGTACAGTAATTGTTAATTATATTAAATGAAAATTTATTTCGCAACGAAGATTATTTATTATTATAGTTATTATACTATTGTTCTATAAAATGAGATTGTCTGTTTAATTATGTTTAACACATAACCGGCAAGGTTAGATGTTTGACCAACAAAATAAACCGTTATATTTGGGCAGAAATAAAAATCAATTATATGCTGTTTATGCAAATTAGCCATAGGTATATTTAATATTTTTCTTCTATAAATAAGTGTTATAAAATTAACAGTATTTATGGACATTTTACGGATATGGTGAATAACTAGGTAATTTTTCATAATCATTGTCGTACAGGGCCGAACTAGCTCACAAGCATATTTTGTTTTAGAAATTAAGGCCCGTATTCTCGTCTCACATTTATTTAAAAGTGATTTTTTTTCAAAATTACTGTTGACGTTTACTTAAAATTACTTATTAAGCAAATATTTGATAGGAGGTAAAAGTACAAATTTATTATATAATCTAGTGAAAAATAAAAGCACTTTTTCTTAAACAAGAGAGGTGGGAATATGGGCCTAAATTTTTTAAATAACTATTATTTTATAACAATTTTTTTAATATTTTCTGAAAGCTAATAGTGTGTAGAATAATGTATTGAAACGGTTTTCCGAAATTCAAAGTTTTGATGACGTTACACCGACCAATACAGAATTTTGTCTCGGAAACTATCCATCCAATTTACTTTGTTTTAAGACGTAATTATAGAGAATTAAATGCTCTAAAATGATAGAATTTTTTTGATATTTCTTTTTTTCAATTTTTTATATACTTTAAAATTATTTATCTTTTTTACACTGAATAAAAACGTATTATGATAGGTTTTTTTATTTTAGTTTTAGAATATTCTAAGGAAACTATTGTATTACTTTTAGACATAAAAATTCGAAAAACGTACATACATACATACATACACAATCACGCCATGTACCCAAAAGGGTGTGGCACAAACTCTTTTCATCATTCCGAAATCAGTCGCCGCCAAACATTTCTATCCAAACAAGCAACTTTTGCTTCATCCACATTTATAATTCCTCTTATACATGCTCTTTTATTCTTACTACTTGGAAACTTTCGCTCACGCAAGCCATCCTCTCAATCATACACCACTCCAACTACTCATCGGACGTCCAAGCAAACGTATACCATCAAAATCATTCAAATAAATTATTTTAACCAAAGGTTCATTAGACATTCGCTCAACAAAAAAAAATTGAAAATTACGAAAAACGTAATTCATATATACTTTAATAACATATAAAAAGAACTCGAAATATTTGCATTATTCATTTTTCCGGAAAAAAAGTCCCAAACTTTTCCAATTTTGAGAGCGCTCCGGGTGGTGTCCTTTTCTTATTAAATAAAATATAATAAACTAGAAGTGTGAATACTATTTTCTAGGAGGGTCACATGGATATTTATAAGGTATCCAGTGGACCGCAAAATGCAAAAAAGCTAAATTTTGAATGTTATTTTCACAACAAACAATTTATTGTTTACAGTGCTTTTTTGGTTTAAACTGTAAAGTAAGCTTTACATATTTTTTTTTAAATTGTTTAAGAAATATATTTTTCTTACGTTTATAATCTAATTTTATTTTCATATTTTTAATCGTACCGTATAATTTATTATAATTAGAAAAGAACAGATCCGTCCTAGCCTAAATGTAACACTGTTTAAAATTTGTTATAGCCCTATTGATGGCAGCTAGATTGCACGAATTCAATCGTTCTCCTGGTGATATTGTTAAAATTGTTAAAGTACATGAATCGACATTACGTAAAAGGTATTTTTTTACACGTTTACACTAAAAATAACTACAAAACTAATTATTGATAAAAATCTATTCAAAAACAATCTTCTTTTTTTTGATAGATTAATAGAATTCGGCGATACACCGACGAGTGCATTAACACTTGAAGAATTTATGACAATTGATTTAGAAGAGGAACAAGATCCACCATCGTTTAAAGCGGCACGCCGAAAGGACAAGGAACGTTTACAAAAACTATTAGAAGAAGAAGGTGTCGATCATTTATCAGAACTACAAGTTGAAATTGAAATACAACTAGATCGAGTGATAAAACGACCGAAGCGAAAGAAAAATGCTGGTGAGTTTTTAAATTAGATTAGAGTAGGTATGTTCAATAAAGTTAGCAAATCAAGTAATTGCTAAATCAGCAAGTCTGCATTTGCTTTGACCATACTGAACGGTTTGCTGACATATCTTGCACTCTAAAAAAAAAATATGTAATTTTATCTACAAACCATGAGATACTATGATACCCAGTATTTCTAGGTATCATTACTCAATTGCTGTAATTTTAAAATAAATTGTTTAAAAATACATTTCCGACAAAAGTAAAAATAAAAATTCCTAAAAGAAACTCAAAGTCTATTCTTTCATCCCCAGCAAAACCGCGGTTTTTTTATAGTTTTACAGAAAAAAATTCATAAAGTTAGTCGATTTTTTTTAGGCCGAGAAAGTTATATACCCTCTTAATTGATAAGTCAATTTATTTTTCAACTTGTAAATAGTAATTTAAGCTACAGCTGATTAAATTTTAAAAAACTGAAAACTAATAGTTTTTAATTACTTAATTGATGAGTCAATTTATTTTTGTAGCGGATTCCGAGGTAGAATCTCAGGAAACAGATGCATTTATCGAACAATCAACATTAGGAACAATACAAGAATTTCTTTCGGAAGAAAACAGTTTAAACCTGGCGAAACGGAATGCTAGTAACGAAATAATGGGATTAGGTCCGAATATAGCTAGTATGGGTTTAGCAAATTCACTAGAAGAAAAAGTACCAATTCAAAGCAATACAAGCACTGCAAATTTTCCGGAAAATGAGTCTTACGAGTTGAATTTGGATGGAATAGATGATAATGAAATTGATATGTACATTATGACTGAAGATGAAACGAAATATAAAGATGGATTATGGAATAAAGTCAATGCGCCCTATTTAAAAGAACAAAAAGGTTTGTTTTATTATATTCTTTTAACCAAACGTTCATTAGATATTCGCTCAAGATGTCCGAACCATCTTAATTGAGTAACACCAGCTTAATATATAAATTTTATAATATTTATAAAACTGTACATGAGATATATGGTTTTTGTTTTTTTCAGAAAAGCAAGAACGTCTAGCAAAAGAAAAAGAAGAAGGTAAACCGGAAAAGAAAAAACGCCGATCTGGGGTTAAAAGAAAGATAAATATCGGTCCGTCAAATTCAGCGGGTGAAGCAATCGAAAAAATGCTTCAAGAAAAACGAATATCGAATAAAATTAATTACGACGTTCTAAAGAGTTTAAATGCGAAATCAACGACAAAGAAAGAAATCGAAGATGTACAAACTAACGATGAGATTGAGGAACCCGACAAGAAAATGTAATAAAAATAATTTTACTTATTTGGATGTTTATTTATAAAATATGTTCCCTGTTATTGTAGGATTAAAGTTGCACCATTTGAAGATATTCCGAAACGAAGTAAACCAACCGTTAATTTAACGTCAAGACGAAGTAAACATGTTCAAGAAATTGGATTACCAGTTGCTATATCGGAACCCGAACCAGCCCCAGTTGAACAAGGTAAAATATCTTGCAGAAAAATTGTCTTACATATATTTTATTTACAATAAATAACATCACAATTAATATATTACATATTAAATAATTTATTTTGAAAATTAAGGTCCGTATTCCCATCTCTTTTATTTATGAAAAAGTGCTTTTATTTTTTGCTTTCAAATAAATGCTTACTTCTATTTCTTATCAAATATGAATAGTATTTGTATTCTTGATAAAATTCAAATAAACTAATTCAAATTGCTTAATAAGTAATTTTAAGTAAAGTCAAAAGCACTTTTGTCAAATATCACTTTTAAAAGTGAGGTGAGAATACTTGCCTAATGCCCGGTATTATAAAGGACTGAATAAATTTACTTCCCAAATAAATCGATTTATTCGGTAGATTTCTGTATTATAAACGAAAAATAAATTTAGTTGTCGAATAAATCTAGTAAATAAACTGATAAATTTTATTTGGTCGAAATACATGGAAATAAATTTTATTCTCTTGAATAAATCAGTTGACTGGTTATATTTTTGTAAGTTTTAGGTTATAATAGAAAAATATTTGTAAAAATAAAAGTATATACTTAAAATATAATTAAGATTTTATTTTTATTTATTAATATAGGTATGTTATCATATATTAATATGTATTATTTTAAACAAATTCAAAATAAATGTATTCTCAATTAAACATTGAAATGCGACAGAGAAAATAAAATATATCTAATATATAATTTTAATGATTTTAAAGAAAATGTCTAGATCGTCTGAAACAATGGTGAAATATTTAGGAATAGAAAAGGATGGTTCTCAATCAACGTACAAATGGTATGTGAAGCCAAGTTAAAAATATTGGACGTTGTAGCGAAGTGGCCAGGTTCTGCTCACGATAACCACATATTCAATAATTCGTTATTAAGAGTTCAATTCGAAAATAATGAATTTGAGACTAAATATCTACTAGGTGACATTTTTTCTTTATACATTCGTATAATAATTTTAGTTGGCTGCTACTACGATTGCCTGTTTGGGCACAAGCGCTGTATTTTATGGCAACTTTAAGGTTTTTTTTATTTTCAATAATATCAATATATTGTTTTAATATTTGTATTAAATTTTCTTTGTCTTGTTCTGTGTAATTTTTACCCCGTTCGCTTTTTTTACTGATATTTATGTCGTTTATTTCGTAATAGTACTCTGACATTTCCAAATATACATAACCATAACCCCACTAACGCAATTTACTAGCAGAGTGAATTTTGTCTCATGCAGGCAGTGTTACCAAATATTCAATAACAATTCTTTAAAAATATAATTTTAAATTTAATAAATTAAAATAAAACAATTATTTGTATTGTTCATATTTTATTTTCAAAACAAATGAAATAAATTTTAATAATAATTATGCTGATTTAAGTTTCTGTTTAAAAAATTTAGTATGCTACAAAGCGAAGCATTATTACATTGGTAACACTTGCAATTTATGTCAAGAATAGTTATTTTATTTGGTTATTTGCTTTATAATACAGAAATAATATTTATTTGTAGAATAAATTTATTTAACAAATAACTATTTTATTTTTATTTGGTCCTTTATAATACCGGGCATTAGTATTTTAAAAATAATACTTTATTTAGCAAAAAAATGCTATATAAAAAAGCATTTAATATATTCAAAATAATTTTTTCTATGATTTCTGCTCTTACTTGTTGAAACTGAAAATTATTCATTATGATAAGTAAATAATAACTACTAGGGTTTTTGTTTAAAAAAATATTTTTATATGTAACTTGTGTTAACTATACTAAAAATCGATATTTTATTATCTCTAAAGTTCCTGAAGACGAGTGTGAAGAAGATTACGAAGAGGATTTGACAGTTGCGGAACCAGAATCGGAAATGGGTGTTCTTCAAATGCTGCGACAGCATCGGGAAGACGGTGATGAATATTATGGTTACGATGATGAGGATTATTAATTTATATATGTATAATCTTTACAGTAAGTAGCATCACTTATTATTGTCATTTTTTATCTATATATTTGAAGTTGTATATTTTTATTACGATATTTTAAGATTTTTTTACAATGATTAATAATTTATTGATTATGATAATCGTTGGAGTGATTGTGTATGTACTATTTAATAAATAAAATTGATTTTTTTTATTCGTATTTTGAAATGTTGAAAAATAAAAATTTGTTGTCATAAAATACATGTTCGTTATAAATTATGTACACATTAATTTAAACAATTATAATTTAATGAACACAAATATTATACCTACATTATATAATACAAATTAATTTTATATTATGTGAGATTTCATGTTCATCATTTCAAGTTTAAACCAGGAAAAATATCTGAAAATGATTTAAAATTTTATATTGTTTTGAATTTTATTTATTCTCTATTTGGAAATTAACTTTACTATTAAAAGTATTTTAACTTAAAGAATAGAATTATATTTATAATTAAAATAATTTCTTACGCTTGGATTGAATTTATATCCACATTTATAGAAATCATAGCATTTTTCGCATAAATCAACCGTATTTGTTGCTGAAAATTAACAAAATAATTTAACATTTACGTCTTAATTAAAAAGTTTTAATTTGATATTTCAATAATGTGTTTTGCAAGGTGTTGAGTACGACAAATTTTACTAAGTTAAAAATTTAAAATGATTGGAAACTCACAGTGCTGCCACAAACATTAAACAGCTTTTTGAGGGGTTCTTGATGCAGCTGAACAGGTAAAAATCTCTGATATAATCATATTTTATTTTTCCATCGTCGTCCATCTAAAATTTATTAATATTTTAATAGAAAAATCTTGGATTTAAATTAACAAACTGTTACAATTACTGCTACGAAGAACTTCATGTCTCAAATTTTTACTACCAAAATGTCTGAAATTATTTGTATACAATTAAGAAAACAATATTTAACACAATATTTTTCAATATATTAAAGTATTCGATAAATTTATTTACATAACAAGAATATTTTTTATATCTTTGTTAAATTTGTTTTGTTTTTCGTATTTGTTATTAATAACAATAAATAGTATTTGGTAACTATAGCAATTAATGCCAATATGATTTATTTTTTAAATTGAATTTATTGGCTTTGGATGTTATTTGGAAAATTATTTCTGGAAATGTGTTGCATAGAATAAAATATTTAGATTTCTCAATAAATTTATTTAATTTTAATAGTTTGCTACAATATATTGCTTATTTACTAATATGGTTCCGTGTGAAGCGGTTTGTCGTCATTTTTCCAAGAAAAAAACTTGATATTTAATTTGATTGTATTATGCTAAAAAGTAGTGCTAAAACCGAATTATAAATTAGATATAATGTTATATGTTTGTGTATTATTTTCTTACGTCAGAGTCAGTTTCATAAGAACATTTGTAAAAGGCGTAAGCTCTGTCACAAAAATCTGCATGTGTTGTAGCTGAAATTAAAAGACAATATTATGATTAAATGAGTAAATTTATGTCAATTTTAAAACTACCTCTTGGAACACATATATCAAAAGATTTTTTGATTCCCTCTTTAGCGTCTGGCGGTAGAATACTTTCAACTGGACTCAAATCTAAATTACCTTCATCATCCATCTGAAATTATATTTTTTTACGAATTAATTGTACATTTTATTTGTTGAAATAAGATAACTTACAGCTCCCCCTTCAGACAATACACATTTCATGTAACACTAAAGAAAAAAAAGTTAAAAATAAAGTTAGATTTATTTTTAAAAATTATATAATTATAATAATTTATACCTTCAGTTTGCTATCATCGGGAAATTCACCTGTATTGGTCTTTTCAATTACATCTAAAATATTTTTTTTGACAAAGTGTTAGTCAATTACAAATAAAATAGAAATTTTATACTGACCATTGTCGACTCCTGTTTCTTGGATACATTGTTTATGTAATGCTGCTATTAATTCTCTTAATTCCGTACCGAAAATCTAAAATTAGAATTTTTTAAATTATTTTTCTGCGGAAGTTTCCAAGTAAAGTAGTAAGAATAGAAGAGCATGTATGTGAGGAATTATGAATGTGGATGAAGCCAAAGCTGCTTGTTTGGATATAGGAATGTTTGGAGATTGATTTCGAGATAATGGAAAGAGTTTGTGCCACATTCTTTTGGGTATATGGCGTAATTATGTATGTATGTATTTTTCTACAAGAAATAAAATTAAAGGCTCGTATTCCCATCTCTTTTGTTTATGAAAAAGTGCTTTTATTTTTTTGTTTTAAAATAAATTTTTACTTCTACCTTTTATCAAATATGAATAGTATTTTTTTTTATATCTAATGTTATAAAATTCAAAGAAACTAATTAAATTTGTGTAGCAAGTAAACATGAAAAGTAAATTTGATAAAAATCACTTTTAAAAGTGAGGTGAGTATACGGACCAACGATTTTATAATAACATTACAATAAATTCTTTGATTTTTTTTATACTAATACAGGCTGTTGCAGATTGAATAAAATTTTGTTCAGAATTAGTACATACATATTCGTAACTGCAGATAAAATTTAATTGAATTCTACTCAGCTATATTTAACTACAAAACTATGGAATTTTTAATAAAAGTCATTATGTGTGGCCTTATTTAATTGTGAATCATAATTGTATGTCTGTCAAAAAATTTACTATTCGAACATTAGATAATATATTCTCAAAATTAGTTTGAAATAAAATTTCATTGAATTTTATTAAAAATTGGAGAGTTTATAATCTCAAATATATTTAAGCTAATTTCGTCTATGAATAATATTTGTATATAAATTGAAACTATATTATTGTAGGTGAAAATTATGGGAATTGTAGTTGAAATGGATGGATGTTTAAATAAAAAATCTCATTGTAGATTCTTTACCAAGCTTTCGGTGAAAATTCCACCTTTGAAGATTATAAAAAAATAGATACATGAAGAAATGTATTTAACATGTGTTTTTTTCTTCATGTGTCTATTTTTTCGAATCTTCAAAGATCATACCCTGAAGAAGATGGAATTTCCACCGAAAACTTGATAAAGAATTTACAATGAGATTTTTTATTGAAATATCTATCCACTATAATATATGTACTAAAATTATTTTTAACATAGATATTTATGAAATGAAATTCAATGCTAAAGAAAAAATTTGTTTTATTTTAAATAAATAATTGAAATAATTTAATATTTATGAAACAAAATTAGGTACTTACAGATTCATCTAAGCGACCTCGGGCCAAAGAGGCACAAAGAACAGTCAAAAATACAATATTCAGTAATTTGAACATTATTAGTTTCTTTATAATATTAATATAGAAAAGTGATTTTTAGTTCTTCAGTTCTGCCTTATATATTTCGTATTATCAATGTCATATTTACAAATAGAATATAATTAAACAATTACACAAATACAATTATATGTTTCTTTAACACGTTTTGTATTTTTTTTTTATTAATTTGTCATCGGAAAAAAGAAATAGTTATTAATATTTTAATTAGGAAAATAATGATATATTTTGAAAAAAATATTGTTTTATTTTTCACTTTTACCATACAATTATTATTATAAATATTATAATATTTATTTCTTACGTCATAATGCATAAATATTAAGCTATGTAATTTTACAATTAGAGTTTTTTTAATTTGTCATTTTTAATCATATTTTGTATAAAAATTTAAAATTGTAGCACTTTTATATATATTTTTTTAACTAAACATTAAAGTATTTTTCTATAAAATAATAATTTTTTAAAGTTTTTAATCGAAAATTGAATGAATAATTTTTTGAAAATTTGTGCTAAAATCTTAAAATTTTTATAGCTGTTTGTCAAAGTTGCTGCAAATTTTATTTAACATTTTTATAAGTTATTTTATCGATAAATTTTAATACCAGACGGCAATATTTTAAAGAAGAATATATTAATTTTGTATATTTTGATTTTAACTAGGTGATATGTTTTCATATAATAACATAAACTATTCAAAATTAAAATTATAAGTTATTTCATTAATATTTACAATAATTATTTTATAAATGGTTTGTAAATAAATTTACACAAAACTTAAAAAAGTAAAATAACTCGTTCTTAAATTTAAATAAAATTTGTTTTATGAAAGTATTTCTATTTACAAATAAAAAAAATACTTTGTCATATGAAGATCTTCAATATTCACATAATATATTTTAATTCAGTCATGTATTCATTTATGAAGTTCATTTAATCAGATTTTTTTATTTATATATCACTTGATTTATTAAACAGACTCACTACTATCTTCTGTGGAAGCGGATTTAACACAACGACCTCTATAGCAAATTTCAGTTTCGTGCGATATTTCCGTTGTAGTCGAAGTTCCAATGATCCTAGTTTGCCACGCTTTATCTGTTGTTATTTTTTGTTGTTCTGATTCTGTTACTTCATATAAAGTACTGCTTGTTGCATTCGTATTGGTTAATGTTGTCGTTTCTGATAATTCGAAATTGGAATTAGTTACCGGTGCATCTGTAATTACATCTGTAATGCCAGTTTCTCCGACAGATGTTTCGGTCGTCAGGGTGTTTTCAATATTCTTTTCTAGTTCAGAATTGAAGCCAAACATTTCGTATAAGGGTGCGAAAATATTTTGATCTAAATTTGTTGTAGTAGTTGTACTTGGGCTGGTGGTTAGATGTTTTGGTTTCTGATCGTCAATTGTTGTTTCCAAAGGCTGTGTAGTTGTGGTGTCTTCCAATGGTGATGTAGTTTGTGTAGTGGCAATCCTAATACGTTTTACAGTGTGATATTTTCGTATTGGTTTATCAGAATTGAAGAGATTGTTGTCGAAAACTGTTCCAACATTTTGAGATTCTGCTGATTCGAACTCATCGCTTATTGGACGAGTTTTGACTAATTTCCATACGCCGCGTCTGCGGTTTTTTGGTTTTTCTGTTACTGAAAATTCAATGGTTGTTGGTAATTCTGTTGTTGGAGGAATTGTTGTTATTTCCAGCTCTGTAACTTTAGTTTCTTCAGTTGTTTCAGCGTCTGTTGTAGTTTCAATGGTAGACGAAGATTTAGTGATTTCTTCGGAAGATGTTTGTTTATTTTCAGAATTTATATAATTGAAATTTATTGGACTTGCTACAAATTTAGCACTTCGAATACTTTCTGCACCATCTTCTAACTCTTTACTTGAAATTCTCGGTTTATTGATGGAATAATTTGGAACTTGATCGTCAACAATTTCTTCAGATTCTTCCGGTTCAATTGTTAATCTAAAAACTGGTCTAGGAGTGATAATTTCTTTAACTGGCAACTGTGTGGATGATACAAATGTATTTCGTGTCGGTTGTATTTCTTGTCCTTTTAAGAAATTAATAGGATAATTCTCTTCTTCAGGTTCTTCGCTTGATGCAGATGATTCACTGCCAGGTCCATGAAAATGTAGTCTACCTCTGCTTGTAAGTCTTTGACGAGATTTAATCGGTGTGACTTGTTCTTCTAATTCATTGCTTTTAGCCGATGAAGAATAATTTTCGCGTGAATCAATTGGTGGTCGAGTAGTGACTCGTGTCGGTTTACGAATTCTGCCTTGAATTCTAGATCTTGGAGTGGTTGCTTCTGGTCTACGAGTTGGACGGGTGTAATATTTTTCTGCAGATCTTGTGATTTCTTCAGAAGATGCCGTTGTTGATTGCTGCGGTCTTCTAACTCTGAAATTTGAATTTGGACGTCTTGTGACTGGTTTTACTTCTTCGTTATTGTATTCAGCGGATGCAGAAGGAATTGATATGGTGCTAGAAATATACTGTGATTGAATATTGGAATCGGCGCGGTTGTTATCAATAAGAGTAGAAGATATGTAATTTGTTGGAGTTGAAGAAGGATAGTAATTAATTTTTCCTGATTCTTCAGACGGTCTAGGTAAATACGTAACAGTCTGCGAACCTCTGATTGCGGAACGAGGGCTTGATACTACTGGTTCTGCACTAGGACTAGGTTTAGGTAAATAAGTAACAGTTTGGGAATTTCTAAATACTGGACGAGAACTGGATACTATTGGTTCTTCACTTGGAGTAGGTTTAGGTAAATATGTAACAGTTTGAGAACCTCTGTAAACAGAACGAGGACTAGAAACTACTGGTTCTTCTTCACTTGGAGTAGATCTAGATAAATATGTAACGGTTTGAGAACCTCTATAAACAGAACGCGGACTAGATACAATTGGTTCTTCTGTTTGATGTATATAAGTTACAGTTGGTGTTACTCTATGAGCTGGTCGTATTTCTGCACTTTCTTTATACTCCATTTGGGCTGGTGCTTTACCAAAGTTTGGTTGACGGAAGAAACCATAAAATTCTTCTTCTTGTCTTTCTTGTTTTGCGGCCGTAGTTGTTCTAACGGTTGTGGTTGAAGAGAAGCTAGGAACTCTGGCTGGAACTTGAATTCTCGAGCGTGGTTTACTTCTTGTACGAGTTTTTTGTCTAGTGTATTCAGTTGAAGATTCTCTGCTATCTGGAATTTCTTCATATCGTTGTTGGTTTCGATTGACGGTAGATTCAATGTTTGAATAACGATCTATTTTAGGTATATTTGTTTCAGTTGAATATTTAGATTGTTCGTGATTAATTAATACAGTTGGTTCATTATGAGCAACATCAGGCACTAAGTTATTTTCAGGTGCTGAAGGAGCTATTGTGGATTGATAAATAGGATGTACTGATTCTGTTGGCAAAACAACTTGTTCATATTGTTTTGGTATGTGAATTTCATGAGTTTGAATATGTTTTTCTGGATGTTCAACATACAATAAAGCTTGTTCTTTTTGTGGTTTACGTATAATAATTTGTTCGTCTGGAATTTGAATGTTAGTTAATGAAATATCACTAGCAGTTGGAATTGGAGACTGTAATGGGATATTTTGTTGAATCGAAGGAGCAGATGCATGGAATCCACTTTCTAAAACTGGTTGTCTAAATGCTGGAACATTTTCTGCTGTAGTACTTTCCGCATATATTTTATCAGATTTTACTGGACGTCCTCGCGTTTTAAATCTTTGTCTGCTATTTGCAGTATTTAAGCTGTTTACCGTTGTAGATCTTCTAGATTGTTCCGTTGTTGATGAAATATAATTTCTTGGTGTTACTTGTCTATTTCTATTATAGATACGATTAGATTCAGTGACGGTTTCTGGGTAATTTTGTGTAGTACTTGTTACTCGTTGTCTTGTATAATCAGAACGTGTTTGATCACTATAAGGTCGTCGACCTCTATACGCAGAATTTTTTCGTGAACTTGGCGTTGTGCTTACGTAATCGTAGGAAGCAGTTGTTGGTTTAGTACCTCGTTGACGGGTTCTTGTGCGTCTATATTGAGTTGTCGTTTCTATAATTGGAGCTTGTGTTGTTGTTGTCGTTGTGGTAGTGAATCTAGTTGTAGATGGTTCTAGTATCGCACTAGGTGATGGTGAAGCATAATGTTCTTGTTCATATATTTCTTCTGAAGATTCCAAGGAAGTGTTTGGTTCTGCAGGAGGTTCTGGTGCGGGAAGTAACAAAGGAGCCAATAAGGGTCTGATAGCGTGTTCTTGAAGAGAATTTACTAATCCAGGTAACTGAGGACTAATAGGAGGTAATTTACTTGGCAAGGTATATTGTGTGCGCTGTTCAGGTATTTCTTCTTCTGAATTGGAAGAGTAACGAACATTTTCTTGTAGATATTGTGTAGATGGGGAAGGAGAGGCAGTTACATGATATTCAATTAATGGTTCTTTTGTTACAGTAATATGTTGCTCGTTAGATTTAATATTTTCGCTGATTGGTTCATCATCGTCTTGATAAAAATCTTCAGATTTAAAATGATTGCGGCCTCGTGTGATATGTGGTTTAATTGAAGAAATTTCTTGTGATGTATATTCTACAGATTTGTCACTTGCAGTTGGTTTATTATAATAATTTTCTTGAATTATTTTTTGACCTCTTTGTCTAGTGACAGGTGTTTCATATTCAGCTGACGATTGCTGATTTGAAATTTGAGAATTAGCTAAAGCTTGCGGGTGTCGTAAAATTTTTTCATCTTCATGATAATGTAATAGAGGAATTTGAACTCTTGTGTGTTCTTCTGGTTGTCTACTTATTTGTTTGTTTATTATACTTTGCGATAAGTCTTCTTGATTTTGTATATATTGTTCTCTAGCTGGAAATGTTGATACTAAAGGTAATGCAGTTTCTATATTTTCTTGAATGGGTCTACGCGAGTGATGTACTGGTGCTTCATTATTTTCTGGTGCAGGTCTTCTTGAATGATGTAAATTTGTTTCGATATTTTCCTGTGGCGTTCTGGATTGATGTAAATTTTGTTCAATAGTTTCTTGAATTGGTCGTCTTGAGTGATGTTGGGAAATTGGTTCGGTATGTTCAATTTCTTTATGTTTATTTGCAACTGAAAATTCTTCTAGAACCGTATATTTGTTATTATTTAGTACTGCAGCAACAGTTGACGGGCCTTGTGTAGGTTCGTTATAATCCTGATGTCTTTGAATATTCTGATTATAAACAGATGAAGCTGTTGAAAATCTATTTTTAGTTGTGAAAATTTGTTCGGGAATTAAAGTTGATTTTTCATATAAACTTGGTGTTGACGATTGAACAAACTGAGTAGGTCCGTAAGGATTAGCAGATATTAGACTTTCAGGTGATGATTGTTGGACAAGCGGTGAAGATTTTGTAGGGAATGGACCATATGGAATATTATCAGTTACTGGTGGTCGTGCAGTAGACGAACTGTATCCTCGATTTGGTTGTCGTTGCCGACCTCGAGTTCTTATCGTTGAAGTTTCTGATTGAGTATATCTTGGACTAGTAGATTCTTGTATTTGACTTGGAATATATCTCGGCAATTCCGTACTGACACCATCTCGATTTGTTTGTCGTAAATTATCTACATTATTTATTATAACTGAACCAACATGAGGAGCAGGGAAAGAAATTTTTGAATATCCTTGTGGTGCTTTATAACTTAAGGGCGCAACGAAAAATGGTAATTGATCGACTTTTCGTTCGACTCTGTTATTTTCAATGCTTGATAAATAAGGTAGCTCGAATTTAGCGTAACCTTCTGGTGGTTCCAAATGTGATGGACCTACAAAGACTTGTGGTGAATCTGGTCCGATTGTGTCTTGTACTGAAATCGTTTTTGCATCTTTTAATATTGTCAATACATCACCGATTTTAACATCAGGATGGCCTTCAGTGCCCATATATACTGCTAAAGGAGGCTGATGTGGTTTTCGTTTTTTAGGGGTAGGTACTGTAGTAGTTGTTGTTGTAGTAGTTGTTACAATTTCAAGTGGTCGTATTTGATGCTGAATGGACTGATGCTGAATTGGGTGATGTTGAAATTGTTCTTGCAGTTTTTGTGCTTGTAATGCTTGTTGTACAAAATCATGTTCGATATTTTGTAATTGTACTTGTTTGTGCTGTTGAGGATTTTGGTAAAATTGTTGTTGATGCTGTTGCTGATGATGTTGTTGTTGATTTTGAACGAAATTTTGTTCAGTTGGAAAAACAACCTGTTGCCTTTGCCCTTTCTGTCTCAAATTTTCTAATGGAACATACAAAAGTTGAACTTCTTCTGGCTCATGATTATTTTGTCTTACATTTTGAATATTTGATGCAGTTTGTGTTTGTAATGTTGGCGGAATTTGAGGTACTTGTTGTGATTGTTGATACAATCCCAAATTAATATTCTGTATAATATCTTTGGAATATTCTGTATCATTTATGGGAAAATTTTGAAGAATAGGTAAGTTTTGTAAATTTGGTAAATTCTGCACATTTTGTGTTGGTATTACTGGCAAAGTTTGCACTGTAGGTTGATAAATTTGCGGTTGTTGTTGTGGCAACAATTGTGAGTTGATTTTGTGAGGGTTTAAGAAACTTTGATCTTGCGCAATTAAACTTTGCAATTGTGGTGGAAGCAAAATTTGTCCTTGTTGACCTCCTGTTGGTAAAAATTCTGGTAATTCTTGTTGATATTTTTGTTGTTGCTGATTTAACAATAGTGGTTGTGGCTCTAAATTGGCAGAAACGGCTTGTGGTTTCAGTGGAATTCTGTAAGGCTCGGTATTTCGAATTTGTTCCTGAGGAAAAAATTGTGGAACCTTCTGTGTTTGTCTTGTTATTTGAACATCATCTGCATGTTGTTTTATGGGAATGCGATGATACTGTTGGCCACCATCTTGACTGGATGTATAAAATCGTTTCTCATCAGCAGCGGGTAGATTTAAAACACGGCCAGTCGGTTGCTTACGGGTTTCAATTTGTGCTTCACCGTTTTCATTTGAATGCGATGGTCTCGATACTGGAATCCAGTCATTAGTATCATATGATCGTGCATTGCTGTTTTGAGTTTGACAATTTGTTGTTGTTGTGAACGCAATTAGAAGGAATAGAAATGAGGATTGCAGCCTTCTTTTTCGACACAGCATCTGAAATTTGAGAAATATTTTTTGAAAAATATTATTGACATTTTTATATAAGATTTTTAGTGGCATCAATATAAAATTAAAATCGAACAAAAATAATTATTACAAATAAAGTAAAACAGACTGTTTAAAAGTACAGGAACTAATGTTATAATGAGAGAAAATCGAATGAGGAACATTACTAAATTAAGAAATTACTATTTCCTATTAGAAAACTAGTTTTAAATTCTAGAAACTTCACAGATATTTTTCTGTATAAGGTATTTGCAAGATCAAGAAAAGTGTTTCTTTTTTCTACAAGTAATATTGATGAACTAAAATATTTTTTTTTAATAAAGTAGATTTTTTTTTAAATATCTTAAAGGTTATTTATTTTATTTTCATAACACATTTAACAAAGTTTGACATACGCTATTAAATATAACGATGTATATGAAAAAAATTCTGCTGTGGCCACCACAGAACCGATCGTTATTGTATTAAATAAATTTGTGGAACAAAATTTTTTTTATAACAACTGATGTAGTCATGTGATATAATTAAAAACAAAATTCATATATTCATAAAAATATGAGAAATTAAAAAAAAAATATTTAGTCGTATCGAAAAATGTTACAAATAAAAGTTGTTAGTTATAACTTGTTTAGCAACTTTTGTCAAATATATATTTTTTCGAAATATATTTCTGTTTCGAAATATTCGTAAAACACATAAAAGTAACATCAGTAAATTACCACTTCCTGTTGGCAGATCTTTACCAAAAGTTCATTAAATTGAGATATTTATCTCCGAAGCTTAAATATGGAATTTTATAACAATCTGTTTAGCCGAATTTGTTCAACAGGTGTCCATAGACCTACATCAGTCTAAAAACAGTTGAGTCGTATTACTATAAGCCCAATTCGTACTTAACTGTAAAAATCTCGATATGTTAAATTTGGTATGATTGCAATATCTTTCTTATCATATGTGATATGACGGTCGATAAAAATGGAGTATAAACAAATGTCATTTGACTATAAATAAATTTTTCAAAAATATTTAATCGGTTAATTTTATTAAATATATAATAAAAGTTATTACGAAAATCAAATGTAAAGTCCAAATAAAATTATTACTATATTTTAATTGCAAAAATTATATAATAAAAAGTAAACATATAAATTGTTATTTTTTATGCTAAAATTTAATTTGATATTTTTCTTCAATAAATTATGTAATATTTCAGGAACAGGAGATAATAAAATTGAAGCATTTATAATTGCAAATTACTTATTAATTTAATCAAGTAATGCTGATTTAACAAGGATAATTTTAATATAACAAAAATATACTAATTTTTATTTTCTCTTACAATTACACTGAAGTAAGTTACATTTACTTATGTGTATTATATTATACAGAATAAAATGTTGTAAGTACGTGTAACTGTTTTTTTTTTTTGTTGTTTTTAACGAATGCAAGACGTTACATAAATGAGTGAAATATTGCAGCAGAAATAAAATAAAAATCTGCGATTTAGAATGACATAGAAGAAAAAAAACCAACTTGTGTGATTAGTTTTGGTTAAAATTTGAACCGGATAATATAATAATAATAATAAGTAGTTCAAGTTTCATTGATTGCCCTCAACTTCTGATTTACTTTCACTTCTACAGTAAAACCTTGCTTAATTTTATTTTACGTTAACGACTTTAACTTAGTTTCAGTTTGATCATTAAGATAATTAGATAGTTTTTGAATATATATTATTAATGTTTTTACAAGTATTTAGAAATTAATATAATAGTAGTTTTTTTCTTTTTCTCTAGTGTACAAATAAAATATATTTTTGGAAACTGAATTATTAATATACTGTCAGTATAACTATAAATTTATTGAAAAATTTCATAACTTAAAAAGAATAATAATAATAATAATAACATTCTAATGTTGAGATTTTTTCCAAAAATTTCACAAGTTACTTGATCATTCAATCGGCTTGTTAAGCTATGCATCAATGATTAAGTAACTTGTGAAAATTTTGGGAAAAATCTCAACATTAAAAATTTATAGATTTTTAATTAATGAAAGCCAAATTTTATATATGATTGATGGTATTTTTTCAAATTTCTATTGCTTCTCTTATCAATTTGCAGTTAATATTGATTGGTTTTGCAATTATTACAGCATCTTTTAATTTTACATCATATCAAATTTGAAGATACTATAATAATTGCAAGACCAATCAATATTAACAGCAGATTGATAAGAGAAGCAATAGAAATTTATAAAAAAAAGATAACAGTAACTGATTTAAATAAAACCTAGCTTCTATTAATTAAAAATTTATAAATTTTATGATCTAGTTACTTATTTTGTTATCTAGTAACTTGTTTTCGTGTTCTCTTTATTTACGCTAAATGTCATTTGATTCTTTTTTCTGATGAAGACGTACGTTGAGTTCGTCGAAACGTCGATTATTAATAAGTATTAATAAAGAAATAGAACCTAAAGCCGTAAAGTTTTTTCAATTTTATTTTATAAGCAAAATAAAAAGTATTAATGAAAATTAAATGTATGCAAATAAATTATTCTTTAATTTAAAAGTGAATTGAGAAATTCGCCAATAATTTTATGGAATATAATTTGAGTAGAATTATTATTACACAACGAAGAAATATATATATATATATATATATATATATATATATATATATATATATATATATATATTTAAAAAAATCCTTCAATAGTGCATATAATTAATAAGAAAAAATTCGAAATAGGAAATATTTCAATTTATGTAAAACAATAGAATAATTATTTGAATGAATGTAGCTTTCATTTTTATCTGCCTCCAACAACTATTATTATTATTATAAAATACTTTTCTACGGAACATTAAAAAAAATGTTGTAATTCACAATTACGCTGAAAATGATTCAATTTAATAGACATAGAAAAAAAAATTATAGAAAAAGTGTATCAAATTATATTTTTTTGGAAACAATAAGATTTAAGTAGAAAATGAACAATTTAATTTTTTAATATCTTAACAATTTTTTAATCCGTTAACAAAAAATTAGCAGTAGATTGATAAGAGAAGAAATAGAAATTTATAAAGAAAAAGATAAACTGAGTTAAATAAAATTTGGCTTCCATTAATTAAAAATCTATAAATTGTATGATCTAGTTACTTATTTGTTACGTCTAGTAATTTATTTATATGTTCTGTTTATTTATTGTATATGTAATTTGTATCATTTATCTTGTTGAAGACAGACGTTGAGTTTCGTTGAAACGTCAATTATAAATAAATGTTAATACAGAACTTTATTCTAAAGCAGTTTTATTTTAATATATTGAGTTATGAAAGATTTTTTACTATGTTCATTTCTTTAGCTGTATTATTATTTTAAAATTGTGCGATACATTTTTTTTAGTAAATTTTTTTAGTAAATAAATATATACAGGATGATTACTTGTAATTGATGGTATAAAGAACAAGATTAGAAGTATATGGGTATTTTTTTAAAATTTAGTAATTTTTTTTATTCGAAAGTTGGCAAAACTGTATTTTACTAAAAGTATATAATTTATGTGGGCAGTAAGTTATAGCTATGTACATTATATTCTTTATATATACATGAGAAAAAGTAATTTAAAATCGTAATTGAAAAACATGTGGTCAGTATAGAATAATTTACAAATGAATATCTATAAGTTTGTAAAATATTGCAAAATATTCCATTAAATTTTATCTTAGTTTTTATGTAAATAATTTATGAGATTTTCATTATAAAATCTAATAAAATAAGTGAAACTGAAACATCTAATTTCACAAAGCAATAAACATTTATTATAAATAAAATACCAGAATAGTAAAGCAGGATTTTTCAATGGAACCTGTTTGCAAAGCACATGTTTCGTACTCTTTTTTTTCTTTTTAAATTAAAATTTCATCTGTTATATGGTCATAAAGTAAGTAACATAATAAAATATGAATAACTTGAAACGCGATATTTATTTAAGATATCCGGTTTCTGGATCTAGACACTTTCTTCTCTTTGCAAAAGAACTTTCCACCAGAAATTTACGATAAAAATATTTTCGGACTTTTGAAAGTATCGCACACCATAGCTAGATGACATAGTGCCCCATAAGGTGTCCGGAAAGAATTTCAAGAAGAATACAGAAAAGAAAATATCTTTCTTCTTCAGTGTTTTAAAAGTGGTACAAATTGTTTTGAAAAGTTGTTAAACAACTAATCAAATTTTATTTTTATTTTCACTACAAACTGTAAATTTAACTATAGAAATTGTTAATGTTTATTATTTTAAAGATAATTCTAGAGCTAAATATTTTAATTTAACTAAGCATTGTTTTATTGACATATAACAAATAATTTTGCCATTAGATGTTTGAAAAATTGGCAAAAAAGTATAGTTTTATTGAAAGCAATCATTTACTTATATGTCAGTAAAATTTAAAATCGATACTTTTTTGCTGGCTTAGAGTCGATAATATTTAATATTAATAGTTTAAAGGCTACTTTAGACGTTAATGATTTATTTTCACGAAATATTTGGAACAGATTTGTGAGGACATGCGTATTTATGTCATCTATCATTGCTACCAACTAACAACAAATAACTGGCATAGTTTTACATTGCCAGCCAGCTAATTGACAGTTGGTAGTATTGATAGATGCAATGAATGCGCGTATCCTCACAAATCTGTCTCAAATATTTTGTGGAAATAAATGAATCCCAAATATTTATTCATGATTTATTTCAAATAGTTATTAACAAATTATTACTGTGTAAAGTGGCCTTATGGGCTGGTATTTTGAGTCTCGATTAAAATTATTCACACAATCACATCATATACCCAAAAGAGTGTGGCACAAACTCTTTCTACTATCCCGAAATTAATTTCTTCCAAAATGATTTATCTGATTGTCACTATTAGAAAGTGAAAATGACTTATTTCTATTTATTTAAATTTTTTCTTACAAATTTATCTTGTTAAAATAAATAAATAAATTTATTTTTACATTTCACTTAAAATTATCAATTTCCATTATTACAATTTTCATCAGCAGGCGTTCGTATGCCATAATCTGTCAGCAAATGACAGAAATGAAACTTTTTTTTATTAAATGAAATCGAAATAAATGCATGTTGTTAGTAGGCGATTTTCTATTTTTTTCTCGTGAAAATCTAGTATATCTAGGTGACGCCTGACTTATTCTCTATCGTATCAAACTTATATTTAACTTTTGCGCTCGCTTGCAAGATCTGTACACAAGAAAATATTCACTGAACCGTTTCACACTAAAACGCACTCTCTTTGTATTCAACCGAAGAAAAAAAAGTAACGTTTACAAATACTTGCACAATATCAGCAATAGATTTTATTTACATTTACAGAACGTGAAAAAAAGCTATTCGATATGGATCTATTATAATATTTATATAATAAATTTATTTTCAAATTGTTTCTGCAAATAATGGATTCGTTTTTATTAAGATATTATGAGTGTTTCTAATATTTTAGGTAATAATACTTTTATTTCTATTTAAACCAATCAAATGGTATAGGAAACCGTCAACAATAATATATATATATATATATATATATATATATATATATATATATATATATATATATATATATATATACTACTTTCCCATCAAAATTTTATGCATTATTTATATATAACAAAATACATCCTTTCTAAATGGTCAAAGAATGTGGGACGCTCTGTACATATTTGATCGATCGTTAATTTAATATTTTATTAAGAAAATACATTAATTATTATTAAATTTACAAAGTTTAATTAAAATTATTATCAATTTATGAGAAAAACCATGTAACAAAGATGGAGACTCAAATAGTAGATGAGGAAACAAAAATAAAAACAATTAAAACGCACGTATAATTAAATTTGTATTGTTAATAAAATGAAATAATAGTAATATTTTTTCTTAATTAACATAATTTTTTATGATATTACGTAAAAACAAAATCATCGTAGAACATGCAAAGCCTTAAGAGAAAGGACAATTTTATATATGATAATTTCGAGTGTTGAAAGGAGAAGAGAGAGAGAGAGAGAGAGAGAGACAATTCCGTGTGCAATGAAAATATAATTAAATAACCTTTTAACAGATTCAGGGAGAGTTCCTTGTTTGTAGTATATTCTTGTTTGAAAATCACTTGTATGCATCTTGTGTTTGTGTGTACAATGAATGTGAAGATGTTTTGAAGAATTCTTTCAAGATTATAACAATAATTATTTAGATAATATGCTTGTAATGTTTACCTTGACCTATAGTTATTGTAATATTACTTATGAATACATCATTTTATATACGTAACGGTATAATCATTTTTATTCATCTACGATATAAATGTTACCAATTTAATATTACAGAGATTTATTTCATTTATTTTTAAAATATCAATTTAAATATCTTTAGATGTAAATATTAATGTTTTGTTCACAAGGATGGTCAGATATTTTAACATTGTAAAATATTTTTCAGAATTCATTATATTAATATAAGAACAGTTTTAGGATAAAATTCTGTTAATTACAGGAATTCTAAATCAGAGGAATTCTAGTTTTTTTAATTAATGGAAGCCAAATTTTATTCAACTCAGTGTCCTCACAGTGATTGATGTTATTCTTTTCTTTATAAATCTCTATTGCTTCTTTTATTAATCTGTTGCTAATATTGATTGGTCTAGTAATTATTACAGTATCTTCAAATTTTACATCAAGAAGATACTCTAACGCATGTTTAGTAGAAGCAGATTTATCTGGACGATTTAGACGAATTGATTTTTTATGTTTTGTCAATCTAGTAGAAACAGATAATTCTGCTATTGCCACAAATCACGTAATAAATTTAAATAATATATACATACTATTCTACAATTGTTAGTAAGGTTAGTGTTACTTGGTATGTATTTTTTAGTTTCGTTTGGAACGCTTGAATAAAAGTTAGCATATGTCACTCGGAACATATGACTGTTTTTATGTTTCGCCCAGATTACTTATCCTCGACTATGTCTCGACATTAACTATCTGAGCTCAATACAAAAAAGATCGCTTTCTGCTCCTCGTAACATAATATACTATTAAATGTCTTCAGATTCATTGACGAAAATTATTTTTAAAAGTGAAGTGAGATTATTTTTATGATACAAAATCAAGTTTCTAATATCAACAACTTGTGTTAATAGTTTAATTAGGTTAATAACTACATGTATTTATTAGTTCCAAACAAAGTAAAAAAAGAGAATATAGCACAAAAAAGAAAACGTAAGACAATTTTGATTTATAGAAATTTGCAGATAAATCTACAACATTTTAATCTAATAATTTTCAATAAGAATCTTAAACATACTTGCCAGATGTCTATTGCATTATTAATTTTTTTTAATTAACGCGAAAATCTGTTATTTTATTTCTTACAATTAAAAGAAGAAGAAAAAAGAATATGTTCTTTTGCTCGTAGACGTGAATAAATTTGACGTTAAATGTTTCAAGCGATTGTCTCTTGTTTAGTAGACTATGACAGAGAAAAAATATGTTACTCGCAATATGAGTTTGAACGGACACACAATAAGTTCACTTGCTTAACAACTATTAAATTTTGCTGGTTTACAATATGTTGTTTTAATTTAACATATCCTGTACAATAATTATTGTTTGCTATTGTTCTTAATTAATCGAATATTGGTTTATTGTTCGATTATAATTATTACTTTTGTTTGATCGAATATTAAAGATTGTCAATTGCGAAATGATAAACATATGTGTCAATTATTTAAGAGGGGGATACCACCCTGACACTTTCACAAATTATTTTTTTTTTACATTTTGTAAAAGCTTATAGTGTGCAAAATAATGTGTTAAAACGGTTTTCTAAAATTCGAATTTTTGGCGGAGTTACAGCGACCGATACAGAATTGTGTCAGAGTAGGTAAAATATACAAATCAGGCAGAAAAAACTAACTTTAAACGCTATTTTTTCGAAATCATGTTTTTCAACCTTATCTCGTCGAGATCTCGGAAACTATCTATCCGATTTACTTCGCTTTAAGACGTAATTATTGAGAATTAATTTCTCTAAAATGATACTAATGATTCGATTTTTTATACTATTTAAAAGTAGATTTTTTTGCGCTGAAACAAGAATACACAACAGCCCGCCAGTTTTGTAATATATCAAAATTCAAATATCGTACTTATTATGGTACTTTTTATTTTAGTTTTAGGATATTTTAGGGAAACTTTTGTATTATATCTCAGAACATTCCAGGGGACGAGACAAATAACCAAGGTTTTTATGATACAAAAATCATGTTTTTAATATCAACAATTTGTGTTAACAGTTTAATTAGATTAATAACTACATGTATTTATTAGTTTTAAGTAAAATAAGAAAGAGAATATAGCACAAAAAAGACAATTTTAATTTATAGAAATTTGCAGATCAGACATATCCACGCGTGACATCACAATTTGAAAACATTTTTCAACATAAAAATTCAAAAACATATTTAAAATATACCGTAATAACATATAAAAAAATCAGAAACATTTGCATTGTTATTTCTCAGGTTGGTGTCCCCTCCCTTCAATTAAATAAATTAAATTTTATTTCGAAATTTGCATTACGAATGTACAAGATACATTATAACACAGAGAAAACACAGGTTTTTTTTGCTTTAACTGCTAGATATTGTTACCTTATGAAAATATAATAATTGAGCTAATATATATTTTAAAAATTCTATAAAATTAAAATCTTTGATAAATTACTATAATAAAGAAAAGTAATGTCTAAAATGTTATAGAGTATAAAAAGAGAAATTTTGACTTAAAAATTATTTCTAATATATATTTATCTCAATTATATTGTTCAGTAAATTATTACTTTTTTCAGACGTGTAAATCTTGGTTACAACAAATCAGATCTGCTAGCGTGTGTTTATGTGTGAGTACTGAACAGAGACGTACGCAGGGGGTGGGGATTAGGGGGATAAATCTTCTCCTGAAGTTTTTAAAGTTAAACTTAAAAAATTTCCTATGACTAATTATTGTTGACAGAAATGTACTTCAATGTGTATCATTTAATTTTATATTTTTGTGATGGACTAATTTCATTGTCATCAAGTTTAGTTTGTCATTTAATCATATATTTAATTAACTTTTTTTTTTAATTATATAGTTTGTAAACTGCTGGACGTGAAATGCAATTGATTATTAGCATTGGCAGTTTCTATTCCTCTTATGGGTTATGGAAATACAAAAATCTTCTAAAGTAAGTAATTGTATGCACGTACATGCTCAAAATAAAATAAATAAATAAATAAAAAAATTAAAAAAATTGCCTATGGCTCCGTGGGGCAGCTGCCCCTTGAATCCCCCGCGAGCATTTCTTACAACTCATTTTTTGTGTCTAGCCTTCTCCTCCTAAATCATTTTCCAATTGCACCATTATCATGTCGCGATTGTAATTACACTGTAAAAAATAAATCTTATTTATGTGATATTTACATAGGTTTTAAATAGTAAAAATAACAATATTTTGTAATTTTACTATGATAATTTACGTATTATTATATTTTTTTATGAAAAATTACGTTCACAAAACATATAAAATTACATAAATTTTTTACAGTGTACTCACTATTATTTTTGCAAATTAAAACAATATCCCTCCCTGAAATATTTTTCTGCGTGCGTCACTGATGTGTACTGAATAAGACAAAATTAATTCAAATCATATGATTTTATGATTCATAAAATAAACTTGTGCTGAACATGTTCACTTTCTAATTTATGGTTTCATTATCATAAAAAATCCATAATAATTATTCAGAATTTGATTTCTTCGATTTTACAATTTTTTTTTGCATTAAATCGTCTACCATGTTTTAATTAACGATTTGTTTTTAATTAATACATGAAAACTATTTTAACTTGTGGACAAGAAATGCGTTTAAAAAACTATTTAAAATTCACTGGTATTCAAATAAGTTTTTTGTTTTGTTTTGTAATTGTTTGGTTCTAAAGTTGTTACAGATTTGATTGAGAGTTCAAACTTGATAAAGAAAAGGTTAAATGCTAATTTTACGGTCTATGAATAAGGTATACACGCCTAAACGTGTGACTAAATCTACAAGAATGACTGAATGATATAGAATATTGAACAAAGAATTTAATGGAAATCAGTTTTGTTTTATATTAATACAGAATAGTATATTATGTTACAAGGAACAAAATGCGATCTTTAGTGTGTTCAGCTAAAATACTTGCTCACTTAATTCTATAAATTTAATTGAGGTAATAATTTTCAATATGACCGCAGAAGATGTTAGATTAAATCTACTTAACATTGTACTTATGTGGTGTATATTGTTGTATAATAATCTACATTATTGTACTAGTAACATAACAATCTTATTCTACATAGGCAATATAGTAACCTAATATCAATATTTTAATACGTATGGTGTTACAAATTAAAGTTATACAATTTTTTCTGCAATCTATAATTCAAAAGAAAGTAAAATTCTTTCTAATTTTTTTCTAATTTGACTGACAACTTTTTTTTATTTAATTGACAGGTTGGCTTAATTTCGGTCTGCTGACTGTAATTAAGTATTTATATATAATTAGTGGCCTGCAAAGCACTCAATTAACAAATAGTAATTTTTAGTTAAATTAGTTTTTTTCTATGCTCAGATTAATTTCCAGCATGTGTTCAAATTATTTTTCATAAAATGGTTATATTTGTACGATAGATTAATATTATAATTGAAATAAAACTACTTTAGGTTAAAGTTCTGTATTAATATTTATTTAAAATTGACGTTTCACTGTTCCTCTTCATCAGGAAAACTGATACAGATGACATTTACAGTAAATAACAGAACATAGAAACAAGTTACTAGGTAAAAACTTAAGTAACTAGATCGTAAAATTTATAGATTTTCAATTTGTAGTTAAAAAAAAGTTAAACTTAATTTCTTATTAATATTCATGTAAATTTAAAACAAAATCCGCAAAGAGTACTTATTATTTTATACCAAGAAGTATAAAAATAAATTACTATTTTTTCTATCCTTGTTTAAATTTATTCAGGTTATTTACGCTAAAATTTGCTAGAACTAATTTTTAAACACGTTTTTTCTTTGTTTTAAAATTACAGATGCTACTTTTATTTCCTGTAAACATAAAGTTTTATACAAATTATAATAATATTTATAAATGAAGAATATTATTTAACAAAATAAGATATTATAATTTTTTTAAGAGAGACTGAATATTTATATATTTTGCAGAGCAACTGACAAGGATGATTGATAGAATTAATGTTGTGGGTAAGGTTATGAATCTTGACGACTGAATGTAATGAATCCGTTGAATATATGCCCGTTTGAGTATATACAATGTTGTTGATGTATAGTAGTGAATGTTGGGTTTGGCATAAAACGGAAAATGACTGCTGTGGCGAATGTGGGATAACTAGAAGGAATCTGGTAGAAAATACAATAGATTAGTGTATAAAGAGTGTGAAATTGAAAAAAAATATTGTTGTAAAAGTTAGTGTCAGTCAGTTGAGATGTTTTGGTCATCTTGAGCAAATGCGTATAATGAACGTTTAGTTAAAAAAAATTATGTGAATGATTTTGAAGGTATACTTAGATGGGAGTGGTATGATTGAGAGAATGGCTTGCGTGAGCGAAAGTTTCCAAGTTGCAGGAATAGAAGAGCATATATTTCTAGATATCATGATTGTGGATGAATCTAAAGTTGCTTGTCTGGATAGAAATGTTTTGAGATAACAAATTTCGGGATAGTGAAAAGAGTTTGTGCCACATCCTTTTGGGTGTATGGCATAATTGTGTATATGTGTGTATAATCAATAATTTTCAAAGTGTTTTATATGCATTGTTTTTTTCTCAGTAATTGAAAAAGTTATTTTTTTGTTCGTGAAAAAGTGCTTTTATCATTAATTTCAAAATAACTCTTTGCTTTTGTTTTTCATCAAATATAATTGATAATTTTTATTATATTTGGTAGTATAAAATTTAAATAAACTGATTAAAATTGCTTAATAAATAATTTTAAGTAAACGTCAAAAGTACTTTTGACAAAAATCACTTTTATAAATGAGGTGAGAATACGGACCCATGTAATTTTGAAATGTTTAACACTGACTTTTTTATAACTTATTATTAATCCATCTAATTAACAAATTACTATCAATTAATAATATTTCATTAGTAGTCGGTTGCTTATAATGTTGCCAAATCAATATTTTATCTTTCATATAGTGTAACTACACAATTAAATAATCAATTTATTTAATAATAAAATAGTTTGGTAGTCGCTGGTTGATTATCTAAAGATACAATATGTAACAGTTCATTCTAGAAACATGATAGTTTTTTTCTCTAAAACTATAAATAATATCCATTCACTTTAGTTTAATATAACACAAATACAGTTTTCTCCATTCTACTGGTGAAATATATCAGAAAAAACCAATTTAATAACAGATATTTATTAAGATTATATCACTATATAGTTATACTTATTTATCAAGCAAAACCATATAATTTCGCAAATAAAAAAAAACAAATTTCGCATAAATATTGGGTCAAAAAGGAAGCATAATTTCTCATGTATCCAATGTATAGATTACTGAGACAGTTAAATCATATCCGAAAATCGTAATAAAACAAACAGTTTAATAGATGGAATATATATTTAAAAAAAAAACTCTTCCTATTCGATGCTAATTTGAAACCAATCTGATCACGTATAGAGATAAAAAGAAATAAAAAAAAAAGAAATGTGAGATCAGAACAGGTTATTCATAAAGGAAATCCGGATTTGTAAATGACACAACTGTGGATTGAGAAAATTTTGTTGTTAGTCGCCTCTATTTTACAACTTTTATTTGATTTTCTCAAAACGCTTTAAAAGAATGAGGCAAACTAAAGTTTATTTACACAGAAATAAAGATTAAATTGTTTTTCTAACCTTGTTCTTTTGTTATTAAAAAAAATGTAGATGATTTTCAGACTTCTAATGTTAATGCAAGAGTAGACAAATACATTTGGGTTGGGTTAAATCAGGGTTGGGCTGTTTGTGATTTTTTTTTTAATTTCGAAAATAAGAGTTTATAAAACTGTTTTAAGATTAGTATCTGTTAAATTATTTTATAAAAGCAACGTTTTGACGAAACTGAACGCTCGTCAGGTCAAAATTTATCAATGATGATTAAATTTTTACCTGATGAAGACGAACGTTCAGTTTCGTCGAAACGTCGTTTTTATAAAATAATAAAACAGAATCTAATCTTAAAACAGCTTTTATTTTAATACAATGAGTTCTAAAAAAAATTTTAGTAAGTTAGAGTTTATTAAATATATAAAATTTTCTGGCCTGGTATATACCGTTTTAACATACATCGTAGATGGCATCCTCAGTGTTTGGTGATGCTATCTACAATGTATGGCAAAACGTCTGCGTCAAAGATAGATCGACCACGGCATATATCAGTTCAGAAAATTCTATATATATATATATATATATATATATATATATATATATATATATTACATTTATAATAGATACATAAAATTAATTAATTAACTATTATTTTCAAAATTTAAAAAATCAAAAAAATTTTTTTTTTTCTGATTTCGAAAAAAAAAGCAGATTTTTTTTATCCAAAAAATCACAAACAGTTCAACCCTGGGTGAATTATATCATTACTTTAAAAATGTGGATTAAATAAATTTAGAACTAAATCTTTATTAAAAGACTAAAACTATTATAACTTAAATTATACTCATTTTACATCAGAAAATATTACAGAAAAAATTGTCATAACACTGATAATATGATTTAGATTAGGATAAATGTATTGCATTTTGTTTTTCGTATTCAGAATAACAAAATTATAACGAAATGATTATGTATGTAGTTCTAACCAAATTAATCAGTTTTCAGGTTCTTTTATCAAATTTATCGTAGTTTATGTCGGCTAATTTTTTTTATTTAATTTTCATCAACATTTCTTTTAGTTGATAAATTAGAAGTAATAATAATAATAAATTCTATTTGTAAAGCAAGCTGTGCTTATTACAAAAATTAGAAGTAGATTTTGCAGATAACTGAAAATGTACGTAATTAAAGGAATATTTGTACATTAAAAACGAAATAAAATTACCTTGTAATGAATCCTCCAATCTTAAAAAAAGTTCCTAAATAATCAACTAAATGCTATTGAAAAAAAAAATAATCACTAAATCCACATGACACTTAAACAAGCACTGTATCACTAATAACACATGTTGAAGTCAACGCAACGTAAATAAAATCCAATTCTATTTTGTCTCCACAAGAGAACAACTTTGTCGGCAAGAGATCTTGCAATGGGGGATTAACAACTCGCGACCAGCGTGTATATGAAAGTGCGACTCAGATTCTTCAAGTATTACTACTTATACGTTCCAAATAGAATGTAGGACAAATTATAAATATACATATAGCAACGATCACAACACTTTGCTTAGCTCATGTCTAACTTCCAAACAGAACTTTGCCAGGATCTGTAACCATATTGCTTTTGTTCTAACTCCCCATCGGTCGTACGATGGTTTGGTTGATATGATTGGTTGCTTGGACACCCTTGTTTTGTTTTTTTTTTCGTGTTATGGGTACATGCACCCAGAGACGGATTGTCCATATGAGGCGTATAGATGCAAAACTCACTATTCGACAAAAAGTGAAAAATGAGATTTTGCGCGATTTGGACGTAGAATTTTACAAGGAATACGGTATTTAGGTTAGTTAGAAAAAAAATTCAGTATTTAATATGAGAAACACTCTTTAAAGTTTAGTGTTGGATGCAAAACTCACTACTTGCGTTTATAGTTTAGATGGAAAAGTAACTGTTTGCTTTCCACCAATAAAAATTTTATTGGTGGAAAGCAAACAGTTACTTTGTATGAATTAATGATGTATAAAATCAATGATTCACGATTTTAAATAAGTATTGCCATCTAGTAACAAGATTTTATCATCAAAATACAATTACACTTAGCTATAACAGTTTTTTGCAAATATCTCAGAACTTAAAATTTGCAAATAGTGAGTTTTGCATCTATACGACTCATATACCCCATTTTGTGCAATTATGGTGCCGCTCTAATCTTTGGCCATTAAAAACAGAGCAAAAATTATATAATTATTGCAGATGCAACGGGTATTTTGGCCGGATAAGAACTACTATTTGATAATTTATAAAGTTTGTATTTAACTATATTTTTCTTCAAGCTTACTACACCATCTACTCATTTGGCGTAAATTTACATATTAAACTGGTGTAAATTAGTTGCTCCGGGTTTTTATGTAAAATTACAGATTTTTTTACATTGTAATCCCCTGCAATACAGTAATTTGACACACATTTTAAGCAAAGTTAACTGCAATGAAACTAAGATTTTTCACAAATATTTTCATATGTAATTAATTGCAGTGAAAAAATGTACTAGCCTTCTCGTCGAGGTATTTTACTTGAAGTTCTAGACAAGTTTTCTTTTATAATCTCGAATGTAATATATTTTTTAGTGCAATGATTATTTTTTTATGTATTTATTTATTGCAAAAGAACAAACTTAATAAAACTAAATAGGGGTTGACTTTCTTATAAACTTGCATATTATTTTCGAATTCTTTGATAAATTAAATGAATTAATTATATAGTTTCTTTTAAAATACAACATTATTAAAAAATTAGAATATTATTTTTAAAATTACATTATTTAAGGTTTTGTACTCAGTCCGTCTCTGCCATGCACCTGTCTTTGCGAACCCTTATATGTGTGGTATGCAGGTATATTATATATACGATTAAATGTTAAGTTGTCGGATGTCATATGTTAGTATAGATTGTAGAAGGTATAGAATGGTTAGAGTTTTTTATTTATATGGATTTTATTTTGTAGTTTTACGATGAATATATTTGTTAAGGCTCTTTTCACTTTTCGTTTTTAGAATCTAGTGTTAATAGTAGGCACAATTTCAAGAAATTTATTTTTACCATTTTGACTGCAAGAAAAAGTGGTATAGTGTTTGGGTACGGTATCTGTAACATTTTTCAAAATTATATATATATATATATATATATATATATATATACATATATATATATATATATATATATATATATATACATATACGTAGAAATCGATTGAATTTATAGAATTTTCTGGGCTGGTATGCTATGATCGATCTCTCATCGTAGCAGACGTTTTGACATATATCGTAGATGGCATCTTCAGTGCTTAATCTATGATGTATGGCAAAACGTCTGTAACGAAGATAGATCGACCACGGCGCATACCAACCCAGAAAATTCTATAAATTCAATGGATATCGGCCGTGAAAGCCTGAAGATTACTATATAGAAATCTTTTATATAACCTCTAGATGACGAATCCGAACTTAGTTTATGAGGGTGTATGTGTGTGCGTCATCAGCTCGCTCGGTTTAAATTTTGTGATCGCAACTCCTCCTAGACGGTTTAACCGATTTTAATGAAATTTTCAGGATTTTTATTGCCCAACATGGTCATATGGTTTTATTTTTTTCCAGTGTTGTCAATTTATTATAGCTACATTATTTATCGGATTTTAATCAAATTTCCACAAAAGATTTTTCGATTGTCTAGATAAATTATATAATTGTACTAGTTGCCAGCTTGTTCAGAAAAAAATTAATAAAATTAAAATTTTTATTTTGGTTTCATTATTTATCCAAGATTAATAAAAAATTAACAAAAATCTTTTTAGTGTCTACAGAAATTATATAATTTTATTTTTGAACAGTATTGTCAACTTTTGAAAAAAAATATAAAATTTTTATTTCTATTTCTTAGTATCTATGTGATAATGCCAAAGTGATCTATATATGGGCTTCAATACAAGTTTTTCTGTATATATAACTAATTTAAATAAACAACATTTAGATTTGTATTTTTCCTTCTCATGTTAAAAAGTGTAAAATGAATTTCGATAATTATTTGTAAAGTAGATGTAAATTTCTCTCATTCATTTTATAACAAGCGAAAAAATTCGGAAGTTATTCGACATGCAGATAAAAATTGCTCTAAATTTCTTTAATTTATTGAGAAGAAAGCTAAGTTGTAATATAACTAAACTAATTTTAAAAACAAATATCCGGAAATCGTAATATTTATTCTATCAAAAATATATTAGCTACATTTATTATATACTTTCCTCTTATTATAATCAATATTTCGTAACGAAATTTACATTTTCCTGTTAATATGTGAAATTTTACTATCTTTAATTATAATATAATAATAAATAATATTATTATTTTTAATTATAAACATGTAAATTAAATATTTTATGTGTAAATTGCATGAATTCTTTTTTTATATTGCTTTTGTAAAGTTTCATTATTTTGTTATTTCATGTTTACAAAATAATGTAAATTTTAAAAATTTGTTAATAATTTTTATGACCTAATATTTATTATTTATTCTTAAGATAAGTAACAAAATCATATGTATCCTCCGAATGAATGGCAACATTTCATTGGCTAATTTTAGAATTATTCTAAGAATAAATTTATTCCAACATTTGAAAAAAACAAGGTCTGTAAGTAGATTAAGCTTTTAATTTTCCTTTAATGGAACTTAAGAATCAAATATAAATGAAAGAATTGATAAAATTTCGCAATATATTTCGAAAAAAGTTTTTTAATAAAAGTTGCTAAACAAGTTTATAGTTAACAACTTTTATTTGGAACATATTTTGATACAGGTATTTTTTATTTTTTTATGTTATTATTATTATTAATTATTATTATATTTTTATAATTTATGTTATAATTTTTCATATTTTTATGATATTTATAATTCTGTAAATAGGTGGCATATTTATTTATGTTTTAGTTACCATGACTACATAGTTGTTATACAAATTATTCTATTCCGTAAATTTATTTAATATGATGACGATCGGTGCTGTGGTAGCCACAGCAGATTTTTATTTTATGTTTCATAATTTATTTTCACAAACAATTTTCCTTAAAAAAATCTTTTATTATTTTTACTACTTCAAAGTCTTGATTGGCAAAAATGCATTTCAAATGTTTTAAAATAATAATGTTCTCATTGTGCAAATTTGATTGTAAATGTTGAATATTTTTTACATAAAAATGCTTGTATTTAAAATTGCATATCTTAATTAGTGCATGCTATAATTTTAACATATAGATTATAACAATTAGTAAACTACATTCTTGAAAGTATATTGCATGTAACATTTTGCTAATTTTTCTTTTCTAGAAGAATTTTTAAATATTAGAAAATAGATGATTGATTCTGGCATACATAAAGAACAATTATATTATGCATCTTAATTTGTAACTTTTTATTGACTTTAGCCGTACGTTTTGTCAAAATCTGTAATACTCATAATAATTGTTTCGTAAATTTGGTACTAAATTAATATTACATAAAGTTAACAATAAATATTAATCTAAGAAATATTTCTTTTATTTTAAAATTTCTTTTATTAAATAATAAAGTACTTGTTACTATTTATTTTTATTTAAAATCAATTTAAATTTTGAACATACATAAAGAGTTTTTAATGATTTCCTGCTTTTTTTATTTTTCATTATAAAGAATTATAAAGTTGAAATTTATTACAGAGCTGTGTAATACTGCTACAATAAAGAAAAAAAAATCAAAGTTTGCTTGAGCCGCAGGAAAATGCTTGGTTGCTTATAATTTGATATCTCTTGAACAGATTTTGATGGGAGTTTTATTAATATTAGGTTGGTGGTTAATTATCAGGCTTTTTTTAAACAATATTTATTATGAAAAAAGAAACATATTTTATTCCGGAGCGTAGTCACTATCTACTTTATGTAATAGATATAATAATTAGTAAATAATAAATAATAAAGAAATATTATGTTAATGTTAATTGAACAATTACATTAAAATAATATTTGTGTTGTGCATTATCTTACTATCTTGTAGAATACGAGTATTAATACATACAAAGATTAATAAAATATAAAATGGTGAAAGTCGTTGACCGAGAGATTTAAATAAATATTAGAAATGTTTTACTTGTGTTCGGTCACTGACTTAAATCGATTCAAAAACAAATTAATTTGACATAAATATCGATAAAAACAGCTCAAATGTTACGTTTATGTGAAGCACTTCAAAAAAAATTGGAAACTTTTATTAACAAATAATATTTAAAATAAAAAACTTTTCAGACAGTATATACTGTTTTATTTTTATAAATATATTTTGTTTAAATCTTCACATGAAGTATTTTGAGTGATATTCATGTACAAAATTTCTTTTAAAAGTTTATTAGCTAAAATAGATTTATATTTAATTTTTTTTGATGAATGTAAATAAAGCTAAAGTTACTTGTCTGGATAAGAATATTTGGAGAAAACTAATTTCAGGGAAAAAGTTTATGCCACATCATTTTCAGTACAGATTATATGTGTACGTATGTAATTCATGGTTATAATAATGACACGCAATATTTAATGTGATTTTATCAATAAATTTATTTTAAGGTGCAATTACATTCTGAACTATTGGACAACAACAACTGTTTGATAACAGCCTATATAGCCTATATAGATATGCAATTACTTATTATTACTTATTATTTTCATTATAAAAAGTGTGAGCTTTCTTCATGTAAAATTATTACATTAATTTACAAATGAAATAAATGTATGAATTTTTCTCTCTAGAAAAAAATAAATGCAAAAATTATTCGAGCAAAAAAAACATTATTTAATTATGCCAATTTTTTTTTTAATTAAAAAGAAGAAAAAACTTTTTAATTAATCAGAGGAACGCTTGAACAAATATAGAAAATAAATTAAAATTAAAAAATTCGATGTTCAAGAATTTGAAATGTAAATATTGACATTTTTTTTTCATTATAAATACGCTGCTAAAGATACACTTATCTTGTTTTATTTAATTATTATTAATTAAAGAGTTTAATAATTTATATATTTTTTTAATTGGCAACACAACGTACACACATACACCCACATAAACTAAGTTTAGATTCGTCATTTAGAAGTTATATGAAAGATTTCTATATATTTGGTTTTAATTTTGGAAAATATTTCAGACACCTTACCTAACACTATACCCCTTTTACTTGCAAAGTGGTAATAATAGTTTAAAATTGAATATTTTAAAAATAATTTATTCCAAATAACTAAATATTAGTTTGAAAGGTTATAGTTTGTGACTTAATTGGTTCAAAATTTTAACATTCTTAGTTAATAATAAAAAATTAAATTCAGATAGAGGACATGTAAATACAAAGGTTGTTATATTATAGGAAGTATTTTATATTCTATGTATCAGAATTAACTTATACAAGTAATTTAAAAAAGTGTATTTAAAAAATGTTATATTAAATGATTTAGAAATTAGCCTTGCAAAATATATCTACAATTATTTTTTTTTGTATTTCATTTAAATTAAAATATTAATTTTAATTTATCATTTCCTCTGTTAAATTTTTCGATTAAGAAATAATAGATTTAATAAATTTTTAGCTGAATTAATGTCCTTGAATTTGTAACATTTCTCGTGATTTAAAAATTTGATATAATATTTTTGATCCTTGTAAATAATAAATTTCTGAAAATGTCTAAATTTAAACTATAATATAGTAAACTACTATTCTAATCTATACATATAAAACAGAATGTAAATATTTATGTATGTTTGTTCGGTTTTGAAATGCAACTTAAAAATGAATTATAAAGTTAAAATTTAGCACAGAGATGTAATACTACTACAATGATGGAAAAAATTTAAACAGGTAATCCATTGAACAGATTTTGATGGGAGTTTTATTAATAGTTGAGGCGTTTTTCAAAGGGTGTTTTAATATAAGACAATGCTGACGATGATAATTGTTCAATAACTATGTTTGAGATACATGGAATAGATTTTGATGGAAGTTTTATTGATAGTTGAATCGTTTTTTGAGAAAGGTTTTATCATGGGATAATGCAGCGTGAGTCGTAGGTGAACGCTGTAAAAACTGTTTGTTTATAATTTGCCATTCACAGAACAGATTTTGATTGGAAGTTTTATTAATAGTTGAGTCGTTTTTCCAGAAAGGTTTTACTATGGGACAATGCAGTTGCATTTTTCGAAACTGCAATTTAGTTCTGTACTCAAATGCTTTGAAAAATTATTCAACAATTAAAAAAAATTCCAGATACTTGAAATAGTAAAAATCATTTTTCTATTATTACAGATACTTAATCTAACAAGTACCATTTAAAATAAACTGAAAAAAAAAATATGTAAAAGCTGTAAGTTGTAAAACTAAATTTATTTCAAAATATGTCTACCTACAAACATAATGAATTCAAATGAATATTCTGTAAGTACCTTGCATGATTTTCTTAAAGAGAAAGTGAATCATATGTATATCTTCTAACAGAACATTAGTATAAACAGACAGACAGACAGTATACAGTAACATAAGTAAGAAAACACACATACACGTATTTACAAACAATTTTACAAACGTGATTAATTATATGCATTCAATATCAAAATAATAGCATGGCGTATATTTTGAAATAATTACAAATAAAAATTATCAAATATTTATATTGACTAATAGTCAAAATGTTTGAAGAATTACAAATTTAATTGTTACATCCTTTTTTTTCTCTCCTATTGCCTTATAAGTTGATGAAATATTTACAGTACAATTTTGATTTTAAATTAGTGTTACCACCGATTAAATTTTGTTTCTGAATTCCTAAATATGTATGTTAAAATTATATATCATCATACACCATAGACTTAACTTTATTTTGTTATAAATGCATTTTAAAATTAAATAAACAAATTATTTATTCAAAATATTTAAATTATTTTTTTTACAATCATGTATTAAAGTCTCATATTAAAGTCCATTGTTATTTTTTCTTGTAAATTCTCTGTAAATATTCTTGAATATATCCACATACATAACTAACATAAAGCTATATGCAAATTTTACTATAGTTTGAAAAATTGTTCACAACATATTAAAATAACAAACACATTAGAATTAATTAATTTATAAATAATTAGATAAGTGTGCCAGGAAGTTTACTATAAATATACTTAAATTCATTAAGATTTTTTTTCTTTTTTATATTCTTAATTAATATTCAAATTATATATTATATTATAATTATGAAAAGTTGTGAAGTTGAAAAAAAAATGTTATTACAAAAGTTGATTGTTAGTCAGTTAAGATGGTTCGGTCATTTTGAGCGAATGTCTAATGATCGTTTGGTTAAAAGAATATATGATTTTAAAGGTATATGTTTGCGTGGACGTTCAATGAGTAGATGGAATGGTGTATGATTGAGAGAGTTACTTGTGTGAGCGAAAGTTTCCAAGTAATAGGAATAGAAAAGCATGTATGAGAGAGGGATTATGAATGTGGATGAAGCTAAAGTTGCTTGTCTGGATAGGAATATTTGGAGAAAACGACTATTAAGGTTTGTAAAAATTTATTATGGCTACATAATATATAAATAAATTTTAAAAAATACAAGGGATGATGTACGATATAGAAAATTTAAATCAATCTTTATTTGAAATCGCGGACAATACTTCTGCTACACTCTGTACAATTACGATTAACAATTCTAAATTCGTAAAATATTATATATGAAATTCTTTACAGCGCTCATAAAGTTATGTTATTGTACATTATTGATGTAACATTAGATAATGCGTAATAGGTATATATGTAATTCAATAAAATACGTGCTTTACATTAAATTTGTATGTATAATTTGAACATTTTTATGTGTAGAGAAAGTTATACATTCCTACATATACTACATTTATTTTAAATAGTAAAAAAATAATCATTTTTGAACAATTTTTGCAAAATAATATTGTACAAAGCAAAAAATAAAAACACTTTTTCATAAACAATTGAAGTGGGAATGCGGGGCTAATAATTCCAACTCTGTATAATATTGGATTAATTTTGTAATTATTTCAGAAATTTATTTGTTCAAATAAAGTTTCCAATGATACGTTACAAGTATTTGATATATTGCATGTGTGTTTTGTCTCGTTACAAATAAAATATATATAAATTTTACTGCTTTCGTTTTCTCTTTAAGACACGCAAAATTTCGAAAAAATAATCGCAAAAAGTATGAGTATTGTATTGTTTTGTTATTTCGCTCAATTAAACGATCACTTTAATTTTAAAAGTTCAATGAATTTATCTTACAGTCGTACACTTTCTAATTACAATGATAAAAAATAATTACTCGTTGTTATTAATTAATATTTTTCTCTAATATTTAAAATATAATATGAACGTTATTGTAAAATCAATCAATTACGTAATTACTCGTATCTAGGAGAAAATTTTGACTGACAACCGAGCGAGCTGACAACGCACACATATACACCCTCATAAACTAAATTCTGATTCGTCGTCTAGAGGCTATATGAAGGATTTCTATATCGTTTTTAAAACCTTTTTAAAATGTTACAGACATCGTACCGAATATTATACCTCTTTTCCTTTCAATCAAAGTGATAAATATATCCAAGAACCGAGCTCATTAATAAATTTGTATGTAAAATTATGATTTTAATATAGTAACAGTAACATTATAATGACCTACTCCTTCTCTGAATACTATTGAAGGTCAAACTACTTCGTTTTGTTATAGTAAACTACTATTTTCATATTCTATTTGCCACCTACTAAACTGTAGCAGGATCTACTAACTGTTAATCTTGATTATGACTCAGTGAGGTTTTTTTTTAAATCCGTCTGAGAAATAATTATCATGTTAACCAAAAAAATTAAACGAGTTTAGGTTTAAGTTCTGTATTAATATTTATTAATAAATCGACTTACTCAACGCACTCACGTTTTCATCAGGAAAACTGATACAAATGATATTTACAGTAAATAAACAGAACATAGAAACAAGTTACTAGCTAACAAAATAAGTAACAAGATCATACAAATTTTATAGATTTTTAATTAAAGGAAGCCAAATTTTATTTAAATCAGTGACTGATATATCTTTTTTTTTTAAATAAATATCTATTGCTTCTCTTATCAGTCTGCTGTTAATATTGAAGGCACTGATTTAAATGAAATTTGGCTTCCATTAATAAAAAAAATTGTATGATCTAGTTACTTATTTGTTACCTTGTTTCTATGTTCTGTTATTTACTGTAAATGTTAATTGTATAAGTTTTCCTGATGAAGGCGAACGTTGAGTTTCATCGAAACGTCGATTATTAATAAATATTAATATAGAACTTAATCCTAAAGTTGTTTTATTTTAATATAATGAGTTCTGAAAGATTTTTTACTATGTTAATTATCATGTTATTAAAATAAAAAATGAAATAAATTCAATATGAATGTCTTTTCGAAAATAATGAAAATTTGACGGCTGTAAACTGTAGTTACATGTACATTGTTAAATAATTTCTGTCAGGGGCATTATATTATATAAAAAAGTGTTGACAATATTGTGAATTTGAACATTTGTTACGCAAATCGCTTGTATGGATCTGAGTACGTATAATTAATTGTGGGAATATGTTTTAAGTATAATTTATACTAGTTAAAAATAACCTAGTAATGTTACTTGTTTGTAACGTAATTATTGTTATTATTACGGTAGAAAATTTGTTGCTAAATGCATTTGTTATATATTATGATATTTCGCTTGTTAATTTTAACTGAAGAAAAAAGATTACTTGTATTTTGAATTCGGCTGCCAAATATCCGATTAAATTTGTATATAATCTGGGGTGATAATGAAAAAAAGGATTGTCACTGAATTGAAATGACTCTCAAAAACCGAGCTTATAATTTTGTATTCTTATGTAACGTTGAAGTCTCTATCTTATTTTATAGAAATATACACATTTTTTTAACAAAGATTATTGTTATTACATAGAAATCGGCTAATATTTTATATATATATATATATATATATATATATATATATATATATATAAGAGTATTTTGTTGCCTGTCAGCAGAGTATTAATTTAATAGTTGAATAAATACACACCGAAACTAATTTGAAAATTAAATTAAAAATTGTCAAACTGCCTGTCCTGGGTTCGATCCCCAGACGAGGCAGTTTGACAATTTTTAATTTAATTTTCAAATTAGTTTCGGTATGTATTTATTCAACTATTATATATATATATATATATATATATATATATATATATATTGTGACATTTAGATGAAGAAAAATATTAGATGTTCAAAGTTAAATTTTATCAAAGTGTTCAAATTTTGAAATATTTTATTCATCTGATTTTTATCCTACCTGTCACCCATAATGGGCACGGCGTCAGTTGTTTGGAGGAGAGCGGGGTCGTAGGTGGGGTTGGTAGGAACTTTATTTTGTGATGTTGGCAAATTAGGTGGGCGCCAGTCAAAGCGGAATGTTGACGCAAAATTGAGAAGCTTTGACAAATCTCAAAAAGGAACTTAACAGGATAGGGATTTATTTCATTTTTCGAGAATTTGTTTCGGAAATGCGATAAATAATTAAATAGAAAAATTACTTACAATTTTGTAATACCATGTAGTTATATTGTATGATATTCCAAATACAGAGTACGTACGTCGTTTGTTTGATGTCTGCTGGTTAGCGGGTGGTCTAGCTAAAGAAGATCTTCTTCTGCGTTTTCGTCAGCGCCGAGGAGATGCAGAATGTACAGCGCAACAAAGCGGCATGATCGTGGATGGAGACATCATGAGAATGATCGCCCTCGAAATCGGAATACGCCCCGCGGGCTTTAGTACGTCATATAAAATCATCATCCAATCCATAATTACTGCTCGATTTAGAGTATGGTCGATATCTTTCATTGGCTGATTCAAACTCGGTTTCCACAATTAACTGGTGCCGCTATACATCTGAATCCCGCTCGGACACCGTTGAAAACGACAGCCTGTTCATCTAAACATGAGGGGGCACAGCAGATTTATCCACAATAATAAACATGATAAAATCAAACAAATCGAACTTGAAATAAATGTCGATACAATCGAAATTACAACGATAAGCAATAAGTTCATATACTATCATCAATATAACAAATTAAAGCAAAATCAAAATACTTTACAATTTACAATTTAAAGTACACAGCTCATAAGTTAGCTCAAGTGACGTTAATAAATTTAGCAATCAATAGAAATATCATAGTACAAAATTTAAGCGATAATAACAAAATTCAATCAGCAAACAAAATAGTAACAGCGGTATAATCTCATAAAACAAAATTTAAACGATAATTGCATAGTTCACTTAGCAAACAAAATAGATAACAACAGTATAATCGCAAGATACAAAAGCTAAGTGAAAATAGCATAATTCAAAAAAAGTGATACAAGCAAAATTAAAATATTCAACTAGAAACAAAAATACGTAACTCAAAGAAAATTCACCAATACTACAATAAAATGACTCAACAATATTTTCTAGCTAAATAAGTTAAAGTTACTTGCTCAACAAAAATATTCAATTTCAAGATAGTACAACAATCAATAAATTTGCTACTTACAGTTTACTGCACGTCATTCATACAACAAAGAAAAGAGATCACGAAGAGGGAACATAGAACATGGAACAGAGGGGGGGGTCGCGTGCGCAGGAGAGACAAAACACGAAAGTACTTTAGCCGATCTAGACCGAATGTCTTTCCCGTAATTCGTAAATCCGGATACCAATGAACGCATTCTGATCTTATAGGAGTAGCCCACGAAAACATAGGGTATTTCACCGAGAATTACGACGTGGCCACCAAAAATATACTACAACAAAATATCATCACAGCCGATACAGCTTCTTCAGCCTAAAATTTAAGCGCTGTGATAATAGCAAAAAAATACGATACGATAAATCAAAAAATCATCGCAACACGAACAATGGCGCGTGGCCTCAAAATAACTCGTATTGCAACAATCCCGAACTCTACAAAAGTTCGAACTAAAACGCCGATCGTTTTAATACGCGAATAAAATTATCAAATCCGTGCTCGCAGCACGGCAAAAAAAATCTGAAGATCATAACGCGCTCTAGCGAGGGCTCGAAATTCACAAATACAGACAATGATACGCACTAAAGAACTTTCACAAACGGAAAGCGGGAAGGAAAATCTACTAGTATTTACGAGAGAAGGAAATAGGATTTGGAACATGAATCTGTGCTGCTTCAAGGTTAATTTTTCATCTCAAAATTACTAATCTTCAAATAAACTATAACGATACAAACTCTAATAAATTGAACTCTACAAATCATAACTCAAAACAAAATAACTAACAAAATTATTCAAGAAAGAATTTGGCTTTACTAAATATAACAAAACGTAATCAAATGTAAGTTGACCATCATTGTATTCATGAGAGCGAAAATTTACGTTACTAAAATAATCCGAACATCAAAAAAATCTCATGAATAACAATTCAAACATAATACAAAATAAATAAATTGTCAACTTACATCGTTTCAAATCCAAACGAACCAATTCCATATTGAATACAAAAACATATCAGGCCGCATGGTAAATTAACCTTCAACTAATCACAGATATAACGAAGACAAAACCAGTAGAAGTCTGCTCAGCTCGGTAATTCACGCAAGAGAGCTGCTTGCTCGGACAGTGGCTCACGGGAGAGAGAGAATTCACCCGTACAAGCATATTTATGTGCGTGCTAATTTTACACATTTTAATCAATATTGCCAATTCACTAAAAAATAAATACCTTATAAAACACAATTATTTTCTATAAAATTTGACTCGTGACAAAAAGTGTTTTTGTCACAATATATATATATATATATATATATATATATATATATATATATATATATATATATATATATAGTGTTCTAAAAATAACACCGGTTTTTAGGGAACGTAACTGTTATAAGGGCAGGACTAAACAAATGATATCAAACACACAAAACCGAGATTGTAATTTTGTGTTCTTACGCAACGTTGAAGTTTTGATCTTATTTGTAGAAATATACACATTTTTGGCTGTACCGACGCAGTATTAAAGTAGTTTAATAAATATTAAAATGATTATTTTGTGCGATTTTCTATGTCAGATTTGTTAATACGAAAATTTAAAAGCATCTGAAACGACATTGTCATTATTTTTCCAAAATAGGCAGAAAATATCAGAAAATAACGTTTTTTTTTTAATACTTTCTTGCGTGTGAGGCATCAGTAAACAGTGATTAAAAATGTTATATCCGTTTTTTTCTTATTTTTTAATACCAAAAAATCATTTTCTGCTCGTTCTGCAATTTTTTTGCTTAAGGACCTCCCTAATATATATATTATATAGATTACATTTCGATATTCAGAAGAAACTTTTACAAAAATTCCTTAATAATGTATTTTTCTTTTTCCAAGGCAAACAAATAAACAACAGTAAAATAATAAACTTGCGATCGTAAAATTTAATAACAGCGTTAAAGTTTCGAAAAAATGATAAATATGTACATAGTTTGGATTGGAAAAGTGTTAAAGAGTTATTGGTGATAATTGGTAGTAAAAATAAGTCGATGTTTGTCTGTGTGCACGCGGTCATGATCAGGCTATATTCTCTCTCTTTCTCTATCTTTCGTTTTAACACTAAATAAGTAAGTAATCTATCTTGAAAATAACTTGAGCAAAACTTTCTTTTCAATTTTATAGCTCTAATAAGTAAATTGAATCTATGTACTGGTTACTACCGAGACAGCCTAGCTGTATACAATACTAGAATGCCCTAGTAAATCTAGATAAAATCCGTTTCATTTTTTTTTGTATAATAATCACATAAATTTACATTTTGCGGACGAACCATATCGTAATTGCTACGAGAATTATTATTTATTAATTATTATTGAATTTATTATGTTATTATTGCTAATATATATATATATATATATATATATATATATATATATATATATATATATATATTTAGACAGCTAGGGTGGGTGTCACCCGGGGTGGAGGTAATGGTGTCACCCCTATACTTAGATGTAAAAAAATTAGAAATTTTAAAATATGTAATTCGTAAAACAGACAAATTTAAATAGAAATTTATAAGTTGTTCAAATTATTCGCATGAATAATGAAAAGTAATACATTTTTATTGCTAGATTATTTATCCGCATTAACCAAATTTTTACAAATTTTTTTAATGCCTCACATTAATTATATAATTTTATTAAAATTCAATATTGTCAACTTTTTGAGAAGAATACTAAAATTTATTATAGCTACATTATTTATCTGTGATTTACCAGATTTTTACAAAAAATCCCTTTAGTACCTACATAAATTACATAACTAAAGTATAATTTTTCTTAAAATCTATTTTCAATACATTATTTATCGAAAATTATTCAAATTTTGACAAAATATTCTTTTAGTACTCACAAAAAGTATATAATTTTATTGTTGTACGTAGTTGCCAACTAATGACGTTAAAATATGAATTTATCCATATGCTTTTAATATTGTTTTCTATTTGATTTTTATGTATATTTGGATATTTATTTACATTCTAGACACACTCAAAACCAAAATAATATTTTGCAGTTAATTGGTATCTATGAAATCAGTTCCCTAATACTAGTTTTGCAAATGTGAACATTTGACATTTTTCACTAAGACTAGAATGACTAACTAAACTCAAAAATGAATCATGTCATAACAATAAATTATACAGAGCAAGGTCGCCGTAAACTTTACCAACTTTAGTTTAGCTAATTTTAGATTTAGTTAGTCACTAAAAAAATATCATTATTTTCAAACTTTAGCAACAATATAATTAATTTAATTTTCTTAATAAATCGAATAAAATTTTGTGATAATAAAACGCGGTAATAAATATAAATATATGTATATATAGTAAATGTTCAAATGTGATTCGAATGGTACAAGTAAGTATGCCATTAAAATATGAGAGCGATCAAAATTACTTTCACTAGAGCAACGGGCTTAAAACTGGACTAACTGGCCACAATATATATACAGGGTGATTTATCACGAGTGTACCAAACTTTAATAGTTTTTTAGGGGATTATTTCGAGCGAAAAATGTCATATGAATATAGGTCCTGTTCTGTCTAGTTGCACAACTATAAGATATTATTAGTGGCACATAGTGACGGATTAAGGTATAAGCTAACTAAGCACGTGTTTAGGACCCCCGATAAATAGGGGCCCCGACAAAAGACATTTTTTTAAGTACAATTTTTGTGACAAATTTGAGGCGTTTATAGCTTAAAATTGATGAGGAGAGCACCATAAAAAAGAGTATCTTATCTGTGTCCATTTTTTTAGACATATGTTGTTTATTTTATTGAAAATGCCTAAGTTCAATACTTCTGTTGTTCTTTCTAACAAATTGTCTCAGAATTAGACACTTACTTTTTGCAATGAGGTACAATATTAATATTAATGTCAAAAGATAAACTTTTGTTCTTGGGTCCTGAACCTGCGTTATGATTAATTATAATGTTATTAAATTCCTTACCATGCTCAGAAAATTTGAAGATTACTGAAAAGTCGAAACGCGTCATTGCTAAAAACAATAACGAACCTGATAGGGAATTTAATAACATTATAATTAAGGTACAATATTATTTGTCCACCTATAAAGCATAAACTATAATTTTGCATTAAAAATAGGTTATACCATGTTTTACTTCTAAAAATACGAACAAAAAGGCGAACAAATGTAGGAAAAAGATTTCTGACTGAAACTCTTTAGAAATATATAAAATATATATTTGAAATACGTCTCTTTCTCTTCACGTCTTCCTTCCTTATCCTTCTTATTTTTTAGAGGAAGGCACACAGTGGTATAAATCCTGAATTTAGGTGGAAAAAAAAGTTCTAATCGCCTAAAACTATTATTTGTTGATTCATCTATTCCAAAAAAGTCAAAATACACAACTTATAATGTTAATAATATTATATTCAAGAATGGAAAAGTTAAGAGAGTAACAATTTATTGTAAAAAAATGCAGGAAGATTTTGAAAGCATTTTACATCCATTATTTGTGTTTTGACATTCAACTTTGATATTAGGTTTTACTAGTAACAGTATATATTTTCTTCAACTGGCCTGATTTTTTAATTGCTTCAAAATAAAGTACAATAAGTTTATAACTTTACAGCTTTACAAAAGTTTATAACTTTTTTTGTATTGATGATGTGGAAAGCTCTCCAAATTCCTAGTGATTCTGTTTGTTTGTTAAACAAGAATCTCTTGCTACTTTTTACTACTTTGACTGCAAGGAAAAAGTAGTATAGCGTTTGGTACGGTGTCTGTAACATTTTCAGAAAAAAAAAAAAATTGTATAGAAATCCTTCATATAGCCTCTAGATGACGAATCTGAACTTAGTTTATGTGGGTGTATGGATGTGCGTCGTCAGCTCGCTCGCTCGGTCCTCAGACAAAATTTTGTGATCGCAACTCCTCCTAGACGGTTCAACCGATTTTAATGAAATTTTCAGGATAAATTTGCCTAGTGCCCAAGATGGTCATGTGGTTTTGGTTTTTTCCAGTGATGCCAACTTTCCGAGAAAAAAATTACTAAAGTTTTTAAAAATTCATTGTGGCTACATTATTTATCCGATTTTGATCAAATTTTCAGAAAAGATTTCCCTAATGCTCCCATTAATTACAAAATTTTATTAATATTCAGTGTTGCCAACTTTCCGAAAAAAAAATTACTAAAATTTTAAAATTTTTATTATGGCCATGTTATTCAACCGATTTTACTCAAATTTTCATAAAAGATTCTCCTAGTATTCATATAATTTATGTAATTTTAACAAAATACAGTGTTGCCAACTTATCGAGAAAAAAATCACAAAATTTAAAAAAAATTCATTTTGGCTACATTATTTATTCGATTTTGATCAAATTTTCAGAAAAGTATCTCTTAATGCCCACATAAATTATAATATTATTCAAATACAGTGTTGCCAACTTTCCGAGAAATGTCAAAGTAGTCTATATATGGATTTATCCATATACTTCTAATCTTGTTTATCTATAATTTTTGGACTCATTATAAATCACCCTGTATATAAATAGTTAAATGTTTCAATAACATACACACACACACACAAAGTTAGACATTCACTGCAGATACAATTTCTGTTCTTTGACGTATGTTACAAATACTCTGAGCACAATAGTATTATGGAGATCAAATTTTACGTAATTAATTTGGAACGAAATTTACATTTCAAGGATAAAATTCGAACTGAACGGTATTTCTCTTATTTACAGAATCGGATTTAGCAATATTTTTGTTTAAAAAATTATTTTTTAAGTCAAAGAATTATAGTACTTTTGTAGTGAAAATAATAATAAATATTTGTTAAAATAAAACGGCTTTGACGTATTCAACGCACATCTTCATTAGGAAAACTTATACAAATGACATTTACAGTAAATAACAGAATATAGAAACAAGTTACTAGGTAACAAAATACAAGTAACTAGTTCATAAAATTTATAAATTACTAATTAAAGGAAGTTAAATTTTATTTCAATCAATGCTTTCTAGTTAATTATTTTGTTACCTAGTAACTTGTTTCTATGTTTTGTTTATTTAATCTAAATATCATTCGTATCTTTTTTCCTGATGAAGATGTATGTTGAGTTTGTTGAAACGTCGATTATTAATAAATATTAAGCCAGAACTTAAACCTAAAGCAGTTTTAACACAGTAAAAAAAATTTTCAGTACTCATTATATTAAAATAAAATTGCTTTAGGTTAAAGTTCTGTATTATTTATTTAAAATCGACATTTCGACAAAACTTAAAGTTTGTCTTTATCAGGATAAATGACACTTACAGTAAAAAATGCAGAACAAGTTACTGGGCAACAAATAAATAACTAGATCATAAAAAATTTATAAATTTTTAATTCATGAAAGCTAAATTTTATTTTTCTCAGTGCTTTTTCACAGTGATTCATTTTATTGTTTTCTTTATAAATGTCTTTTGTTTCTTTTATTGCTTCTTATATCATTTGTATTATTTTTCCTGATGAAGACAGACGTTGAGTTTGTCAAAACGTCGACTAAAGCAGTTATATTTTAATATAATGAGTTCTGAAAGATTTTTTACTATTTTAAAGTGATTTTTGTCAAAAATATAATATTTTTGACGTAAGTATACTTAAAACTACTTATTAAGCAATTTTAATTAGTTTATTTGAATTTTATAATATTAGATATAAAAATATATATCAAATAATTAGTTAAATAAAGAAAAAAAATTAATATACTACATTTTTAAGACGGATTAAAAAGTATAAAATAATTTCTCCTAGTCCCCATACAGATTGTTCTGACCCCATACAGAAAAACGTTGGGCAACGACAACTACACTCTATATTATTTTAATATGAGTTTTGAAAGATTGTTTACTATGTTAAAGTTGATTAATTTAACTTAAGGTAACTGAAAGAGATCCGTAAATAGGGAAAGTTCAAAAACACACACAGTGACAAATCCATACTTTATGTACATACACTTAAGACTCGTCCAACCTGTCCTACTTAAGTCGAGAAATATCTTAATTTCAAGTCAAAGAACTTCGAAGGATAGAAAAAGTTATATTCGTTTTACGTACAAATACAAACACAATAATGTAAGATTTATTCACTAAGTTTTATTCTAGATATATGTACGTAGTTGTCGTCTTGTAATGGTGGAGAGAGAAAGAGAGAAAGAAGAAAAACTGGTTAAGTGAAAGAAGAAATGACGAAAGAAAGCGATGGTTTTTGAGGTGCGGATACAGACATCATGCGTAAATTTCGTTTTTAAATGCGACGGCCTTCAGGGTTTCATACAGACCGATGACCCCTTCTTAGGCCATACTTGCTTTCTGCTTCAATTATTTTGTAGCCGTACATTAGTTGATATTATTAATATTGAAGTGAAATTTTACTATTATTATTATTATTATTTGCTTTGTGGTGTCGTTTTTATGATTATATTTTATGTAGCAAATTTATTTATTTTATTATGAATTTAGTCTTTACAACTTTGACTGCAAGAAGAAGTGGTATAGTGTTCGGTACGTTGTCTGTAACATTTTTCCATAGCCTCTATATCCTCTAGATCAGCGTTTCTCAACCTTTTTTGGCACGCGGACCAGTAAAATTTGTAAAAAAAATTCGCGGACCAGTGATATTTTTTTAACTACAAAATTTTACTAGATATTAAAGAACTACTACATAAGTTAATTGTAACATTTTTATTATCATTTACTTACAATAATATTTAAATGTAAAGATATGTAATTATATATACATATAAAAATTGAGTATATAAAGCTTTAACAAAAATCACAGAAAATTATAAAAAAAATCACAAACTCATGGACATAGGAACACAACAAAAAATATCACTCTTACGATTATTATTATTATTATTTTGATAGGTAAATTTTTTTTGCGGATAGAAAAAATTGTCCGCGGACTAGTAAAATTTCTCCGCGGACCACTGGTGGTCCGCCGGACCAGCGGTTGAGAATAGCTGCTCTAGATGACGAATCCAAACTTAATTTATGAGATGGTCATGTGGTTGTATTTTTATTTAGTGATACCAACTTTCCAAGAAAAAATTATTCAAGATTTTAAAAATTTATTGTGGCTATATTATTCATCCGATTTTAATCAAATTTTCACAAAAAGATTCTAAATACTAAAATTTTAAAATTTTTATTTCAGTTTCATTGTTTATCCAAGATTAATAAAAAAAAATACGAAAAATTCTTTTAATGTCCACAAAAATTATAAAATTTTACTTTTGAACAACTTTTTTGCCAACTTTTAGAGGAAGAATATAATTTTTTTATTTCTTATTTCTTAGTATTTATGTGATAATGTCAAAGTGGTCTATATGTGGGTTTATCCACACGCTTTTAACCTTGTTAATTATTCCATCGTAAACAGTTTATTGCACGGTTTTAAATTGACTGATTTTTTCTTCTTTCTTTAATTTTGGCGTACTATGGACCATGTAAAATAATTGGTCATGATTGTTTGTTTTCTTTTCTTTCTTTTTTTCCAGTACTCTTTCATTGCAGACTAAACTTTTGAAGTCTCGGGACCTCCAGTTTCTTATTAAATAATACATTTGTTATATATGCGTTCCTTATGATTAATTAATTTTAAGATCATAACTAATGAGTTTTTTTCTGTCATTGAATTCTACGTATAAGAAATTTATGTATATTTTTAAATTATAATCATAAAATATTTATCACAATTTAAAGAGCATATTTTAAGTTTTTTTATGATTTTTGAATAAAATTTCGAAAAAAATTATCACATTAACAAATTCAGTTTTCAACTAACTAATTTTAAATGCCGTTACATCTACGATCTACGGTAATGTTTAGGGCCTTAATCAGCTAATTTTTTTACTTAAAATTAATTAAAAAATATAAATAAATAAAAGCTTAAATTTGTGTACTACTACTACAATTTTATACTTATAAAAGTAGCATACAATATATCGAAGATTAACGTAAATTTATTGAAAACATGTGTGTGTATCAATAAATTGATAATTTCTACAGTAATTTGCTTGTGAAACTTCTTGCTTCTACTCAACGAGAAATTTCTCTTCCTAATGATTCAAGGACACATGTTCCACTGTCAAGTTCATATTTTAAATTTGGCCCAAGGTCATATGATGCCTTAAGAAATTTTGAACATCTTCCATTTGTGTACACTTTTTTTCAAATTAATTTTATATGTGTGGTTACTCAAGTATATCAGATAAAAACTTGGTAATCGTTTATTGAATCCAAATAACTTTCATAGTTTTCTAGAAAGTTAAGTCAAATAGTTTTTTCGTTATCGAATGAATTTAGAAAAACTGAAATATATTTTCGGCATAATAGCTGTGTATAGCTGGTTATCGCATGACAGGGGTTCAAAAATTATTTTAACTCATTTAAAATGTATTGTAAATTCGGGTTGCCAAAATATTTATGTTATTTGCTACTTAAAAAGAAAACAAATTATAAATTATATGTAAAGTTAATTTATAAATATTTACAATTAATTAAGTTAACAGCGTTTTATGCAATAATATTGTTGTTAATTTAATTATAATAAAATACATATTTTATAATCTAAATTTATATTTAACTTGATAGCGTTTTATGCAATAAACATTGTTAATTTAAATATAATAAAATACATATTATTTCTGATCCAAATCTATATTTAACTTGACAGATGTCGTTAGCTAAGTCTATTTATAAAAATATCTAACCTAGAAAAATGTCATTTTAATAAGTCAATATTTTTCAATATTTTTACTTAGTTTTAGTTATTATTTAATGTTTAACACATTTTATTTATTACATATTTATTATACAAAGGTAATGAAACATTTCTTTAAAAAAATAATGTACAAATTGTTCAATAGTTTCATTGTAGAGTATTCATGAAATGGATATGTCAGTAGTTCCTATTCATAAATATCCTAAATATTTACAAGATTGCTGTGCATTAATTAACGATGAATGGAAACGCAGCGAAACAGCCCGTCTTCGCAGTTTGGAATCATCATGTGATGACTTACCCGTAAATTTAATACTTTTACAACACAAAGAAGTAATCGGACATGTAAAACTTACAAAAATTCCAAGTATTAGCAAATCATGTTTCGTTGAATCTGTTGTAATAGATAAGAAATTAAGAGGTAAAGGTTATGGCACATATTTAATGAAAGAAACTGAGAAATATTGTCAAAAAGCTTTGAAATTAAATATAATTTATTTATCAACAAAAGGACAGGAATTATTCTATGAAAAATTAGGTTACGAACGCTGTCAACCAGTTAGCATTTATGGAGGTTATATTAATAATAATTTTATATCTAATATTCCTACTAGGAATAGTACTTCAAGTAAAGTAACAAACTGCCCTCCCCCTCCACCTTTACCGAAAGAAATAAATAATAAAGTGCCTCAAAAAACTTTTATGTGTAAAAATATTCAATAATAAAATAGGTTTTTTGTACACGACATAATTTATTTATTTATACACCTAATACAAAATAAATGCACTTTTGGTTACTTATTATTAACAAAATATAGAATTTGAAGTATTTTCATGCTTTCGGAACGGTAGTTATTCCAACTTCTTTTCCGTAATATTCCGGTTTATCCAAACAGTCGATTAAAAATCGTCCTAAATCGTGTTTGGATACAATGCGACCAGGCGATTCACCATCTTTAATTTTATATTCGCCTGCTGGTTGATCTATCGAAAAACGAAATAATAAAACCATAAATTTAAATGACATACCCACTTCTTTAAAAACTAACCTGCAATATGAGGTGGCAACACAGCGATATATTTAAATTCGCACATCTTAAGAATATACAACATTCGCAAATGATCGGCGTTCAATTCTTTAAACCGTTCGGGTACTTTATCGATTTCGTAGAATAAAAATGCGGACAAACAACACGATATGATTTCAACATTACTCGCATCCATCGCTCGTAAAATATTCTTCAGTCCTTCGCTTAAATCGGTCGTGGTACTTAAATCGTTTCGTGTTCCCAATACGACACTAACCGCATCGACATCTTTGATTGCCGGTAAAACTTGATCATAATTTAAAACGTTTCCTTCGTAAATTTCTACCTTGTCTTTTAAATTGTCTGGGACTTTCGACGGATCTCTAACAAAAACTCGTACTGTTAAACCTAAAACAATAATAAAAACGTCGAATATTTGCATTACATTCCATCTTAGATTCATTAATTTTACATTGGTATATACAATAAATAAATATTTTTAATTTAAAAAACCTTTATCAACGGCAGTTTGAACAGCACAAAGTCCGGTATAACCTGTAGCCCCAAAAATAACGATCGTTTTCATCTTGAGCGAGAGAAATTGTTATACTATTTCAGTGCACTAACCAGGTACGTACTACTGAGCACGTACGCCTTATCAGTTTATTAATATTAATAAATACATGAAATTAATTCAAATGTGTTTGTCATTCTACTCAGGGAGGACCTGATTCTACTCACATTATAATACTTGTAAACTTATCACATTACTTGACGTTTATGCTAATATGCCCTTCATGCGACCTTGAAAGTGACAGTTGTATATTGTTTTAATTGTATTTAATTAAATAAATTATTATTATATATTTTATTTTACAACTATAAAATTTATTTTAAAATTACAAATAATTTCCGAAATAGTTAGAATATAAAATTACTTTTAATATTTTTTATTGTGCAAGCCACCTATTGACGAGTTTAATAACTAACATGACAGTTGAAAAAGCGTCATTTCACAGGCGTTACTATAAAATTTAAAAGTATTTGTATTTCTTTAAAGTTTTTGCATTAAATATAGATTAGTATATGTTTGTAATAGTGTAATATTTTCGTATAAATGTAATTTTAGTTGTCCTAACGAATTTGTGAATAAAATGAAATAGTTTGTTTAATTTACACACTTTATACATAAGTTAAGTTACAAGCATTATATTTTCATAAATAATTATAAATATAATAAAAATGTCTCAAGAAAGTACAGCCAACGAAAATGAAGTGAAAAATACAAAACCACAAGTAAGTTTCAAAACTTTTTAAACTTTTTTAATTTAGGTTATGTTTTGGAAATATGTGATCCATATTACGATGTTTTATTTGTTGTGGTTGAATTTGCAAGAAAAATATTAAGAATGCATTCATTGCATTAATTTGCTAGAAAAGAGACAATAATTATTAATTTATGATAGTATATAAAGCGGGCTATACACGCTCAATTTATTGCACAGGTCAAAATTGCGCAATTATTTTTCGGAGTGGTGTTCAGTCCAAAATTTAGGCCTGAGTATGTATTGAGTAATCTGTATTCGATAGATTTTTTTTCAACTGCGCAGTTAAAACTTAAGTTAAAACCGAGTGTGTATGACCCGTCAAAATAATATAATATTTTATACTTTGATTAGCAGCCCAATACATAATTTATGTATACCTCCACCGGCAGTTAGAATTAATTTTTGATGCAAATTTTGTAATAAAAATGTATTCCTCTGGAAACACATAAAGTATATTAGTATTAATATAGTAAATAATCTTTCAGAACTCGTTACTTATATTAAAGTAAAAAAGCTTTAGGATTAAGTTCTGTATATATTTTATTTAAATATTGATGTTTTAATTTACAATTTACAAAGAAAAAGATAAAATCGATCAGTGTGATTTAAATAAAATTTGACTTTTTTAAATTAATAATTTATAAATTATTGTTATTTTTTTCATAAAATTTTTAATCTAGTTGTTACCTATAGTAACTTGTTTTTATGTTTATTTATACCATTTGTATTATTTTTTCTTGATAAAAATGTACGTAGTAAAGTATGTCGAAACGTTGATATTTAAATAAAATATGTACAGAGTAAAAAAATCTTTCAGACCTCATTATATTAAAATAAAACTGCTTTAGGTTAAAGTTCTGTATTAATATTTATTTATAATCGACGTTTCGACGAACTCAATGTCCGTCTTCATCAGGAAAATTGATACAAATGTCATTTACAGTAAATAACAGAACATAGATGCAAGTTACTAGGTAACAAAATACAAGTAACTAGATCATACAATTTTTGTAATTAGATTTTTAATTAATGGAAGCCAAATTTTATTTAAATCAGTTACTAGTCGCATTGATTAATGTTATCTTTTTCTATTGCTTCTCTTATCAATCTGCTGTCAATATTGATTGGTTTTGCAGAACTTTAACCTAAAGCGGTTTAATTTTTTTATATATACAGAATTTAATCCTAAAGCTTTTCCATTTTTTATATCAGTATTATTTAAAAAAAACTGGCCCGTATTTCCACCTCATTTTATCTTGAAAAATTGCTTTTATCATTAATTTGAAAATAACTTTTTGCTTCTGTTTTGTCATCAAATATTTGATCATTTTCATTATATTTGCTATTATAAAATTTAAATAAACTATAAATAATTTTAAGTAAACATCAAAAGTACGTTTGACAAAAATCACTTTTATAAATAAGCTGAGAATACGGACCATAGAATTTCAACATAACATTACTTCTGTAGCAGATTTATCATTTACATAACATATTTTCAATAAACCCATTATACTTGTAGTTTTATTCGCCTAAAAGATGAATTTCAATTAATTATTTATTAATTATATCATGATAATTATATTATACCTCAATCATAGTCCACTCGGAAGGTATAACAACTGTTAACAACAATAAGGAATAGAGAATAAATCCTGTAGTGTTTATTTGTGTGTTGTAAACATGATTTGTACTTAAAAAACTGAACATTTGTCCCAGCAATCCCAGTGTCATCAATTGTATAAAACAAAACAATGTTATCGAAAAAACTTGATTAATTAACTGTCCCGAATATGTTAATTGTTCGTGAATATTCGTTACAGTGCGTAAAATATAAATAATTGTACGTTTATTATATAAATATTTGCCGTTAATCCTAGCGTCATCTTCTGTATAATTTTCTAAGTTTTCTAAATAATTATTCAATCGTTTAAAACGTACTTGTAGTAATGCTATAATTCTAATATAATGAAAATTAGCTGTAGCTAAGATTTGTAAAGCTGTATGAAACGAGAATTTTTCGTGTAAGATTCGATAAAATGGTTTCTTCATAATGATTACTTCGTATGTTGTCATGAATATTAGTGCATTGGCAAACAGGAAAACGAATGTTTCCGATATCCAGATAATATGGCGGTATTGATAATTGATGCGTAATTGTTTCATTAATATGTCGGCATTGTGCAGGCATTTGATTCCCCGTATAAATTGTTTGGAATTCATTGCAAATTGAAACATACATATTACTGCAGTACAACATGTACCGAAATATAACAATAACATTAGAATCTCGTGGATTGTCAAATGTGATTTGTTGATATCTTCGTACAGGATTATTATCATATTGGTCCATATTATTATAGAAATAACTAAAATATTTATTAAATGTTGATTTATTTTCTGTACGATTTTACAAGTTAGTCATTCATTTGAACTTGTGAAATTGTAGGAAAAATAATTCAACATTTGATTATTATCAATTTCACAAATACCACAATTGAATTTTGTTCAATTTGTAAAAATCTTAACAATCCTACTTGATTATAATTTTTAAATACATTTTAAAAATTAATGTTAATAATTTACATTGATAACCATAGTGTTTTACTATATTTTTTATTGTAATTTTATAATTATTTGATAAATTTGCAATATTTTATAAAAATTACAATGAAAACTATTGTAAAATTATCAATGTAAATTTACATAGATTTTTTTACAGTGTATATGTAACATAAGATTTTATTTTTAATTTGAAATTAATGAAAAAAAAATTTATATACTCGTAGATAAATTTCGAAATGTGGAAATGAGATTTTTACTTAGAGTATGTGGTGTAAATAGGAGAGATCGGGTACGAAATAGATTAGTGTATGATAAGTGTGAAATTGAAAAAAAAGTGGTAGCAAAAGTTGGTGTTAGTCAGTTAAAATGGTTCGGATATGATGAGCGAATGTCTAATGAACGTTTGGTTAAAAAGATTTATTTGAATGATTTTGATGGTATATGTTTACGTGGACGTCCGATGAGTAGTTGGAGTGGTATGATTGAGAGTGTTTTGCGTGAGCGAAAGTTTTCAAGTAGTAGAAATAAAAGAGCATGTATCAGAGGAATTATGAATGTGGATGAAGCAAAAGTTGCTTGTTTGGATAGGAATGTTTGGAGGCGACTGATTTCAGGATGATGAAAAGAGTTTGTGCCATACTCTTTTGAGTACATGGCGTGATTGTGTATGTATGTATGTATATATACTTACTTGTAAGATATAATAAATACCAAAAATTTTTACTTTTTGCAATAAATATTATATTTTTATCACAAACAATTTTTGTATATGGTGCCATTCCACTTAATTTAAAGAATAAATAGCCAATATTTAGGGTTGAATAAATGTTGTGTATTTTATTTGACATTTTTTTAATTTTTTTTTATTCTTTCTACACATCAAATTTTCTACTTTCAAAAGCAACTGTGCTAACATTAGAATTAGAACACACCTTATATACAACAAGTACATTTTCAAATTAGTGATTAGTATCAATAAAAATTGATGTATTAGTATCTAGATACAAGATTTTAGATTTCTTGAAATTCAACTATCAAATCAGTTCAATAGCAAAACGTGTACATGTTATTTTTATTGACGAAATATAACTAGACGAAATATTAAGGTATTATTGTGATTTTATTAAATATAGGCAAAATTTGTAATCGATATTTTTAATCGATTAAAAATAGTACAATTGTTGTGATGGTCGATAATTCCTAAAATATAATAATATATTATTAATTACTTTTATTAAAATTATTATTTGTTAAAAAAAATCTTTCAGAACTTATATTAAAATAAAAAAGCTTTAGGATTAAGTTCTGTATAAATTTTAATTAAAAATCAACGTTTCGATATACTCTCAGTGGCGTAGCGAGGGGGGGGCAAGGGGGTCTATCATGCCCCGGGCGCCACTCGCAGAGGGGCGCCAAATGGTCCCCAAGACAAAGAGGATTTTCCGGAAAATTAAAATTAAAAAAAAAAATTTTTGTCATAATAGAATTATTTGAAATCGTTATGTAAAAATATCGTAAAATTTAACATTATTTTGTTATTCTTCGAGCAAACCTAAAAATGCAAAGGCATTTTTTTGTCTTTGTCGGCATTTATTCGGTTCCACAACCCCGCTGTGAATAAGCCAGACCCTTTTTGCTAGCGTTTAGCCGGTTAGCTATAGGTATCTGCTATTGTAAGTCACCAATAAAAGTAACACATCTGGAAACAATTTCCTTTGTTTTGCGCATTTTATGTATTTCTTTATTAACTATAGTTAACTACTGATAGAGATCTTCAAAAAAATTCTGTTATTTAAATAGTAGTCGCAAACAGAAGACTGCGGCAGATTCAATTATAAATATTCAAAAATATGCATTTTGTCCCAAAGTTTTATTGCTTTGAGAAATGTTTATTTATTTCCGCTTGTTCTCTGGTACTCTTTAAGTCTGGGCGCCCCACCCGCCCCTCTATGGAAAATTGACCAATTAGATTATCTTGCTGGAGAGATATTTTTTTTCTATACGTGCCGATATGCTTATACTACGGAAACGCAGACAAATGCTACTGCGATTGTAAAAGGTTATACATATACTTAACAATAAAATAAAATTGGAAATTGATCTGTTTGTCTAATGTTTGTAAACCACAAATGTTTTTTAAATGGCAACCCTATTTTTTAACACGTTTTTATTAACTCGCTTTCTATCCTGTCTGTTTGTTTGTTTGTTTATTTGTTTGTCTGTTCGGAACAAATTTTGCAGTCGATTTTAAACTAACTTCCCAATGAGCTAGAGACTTGAAACTTTAAACATAGCTCAGAACTGGATGACAATGCAACATTAACTAATTAAATCATTAATAACGTCACGTATATATAATAAAATGTCTAAAAATATCACATTAAAAAAAATATAAATTAGTAGGTAGCTTTGAAAAAAATGAACGTTTTTTTTTTCGCCGAAATATTGAATTTTGTTTTTTAAAAAATGTCAAAATCAAATGAAACCAAAATAAAATAAAAATCTCTCGCACAATATTCCCGCACAAAAATCTATTTATTCAGCAGTTTGTGTTTACGCTTATCTATAGTTTAGTGGGTGCTAAACATAATAGTGACATAATTAATGATATTAGTGACATAAGTGCAATATAATAATCGCCACTTTCTACCATAATATTAATATTTAAAAAATATTTAAATAAAAAAAAATATTTTTAATATAGCACGTTTTTAAAACGGACTAAAAAGTAAAAAAATAATTTCTCTCCTAGAAAAACATGGGGCGCATGCAATAGATAATAGTAAAAAGTGCGCCCTACGTTTTTCTAGGAGAGAAATTATTTTTTTTACTTTTTAGTCCGTTTTAAAAACGTGCTATATTAAAAATATTTTTTTTTTATTTAAATATTTTACTGCGTATTTTTAAAGTGCATATCAAATTATTCGTAACTACCAAATTTCAAATATTTATTATTATTATTTTTAAATTTTTTTTAGGTTTAATTAGAAATGTTCAAAACGAGTTTCAATCCCGTTTAGGGTACTGTCAGATAGTGAATGGACAGCTTTTAAGCATTTATTGAAATATGTAAACTATTAATGTGATAGACGTTTCTTATTATTTTCCAACTAAAATTAATTTTCTGTTTTATATTTTGTAAATGACAAGAAATAAAAATTTAAAATTTGGTAGTTACGAATAACTTGATATGTACTTTAACAAGATTAGAAGTATATGGGTAAACCCATATATAGACTACTTTGACATTTCTCGGAAAGTTGGCAACACTGTATTTTAATAATATTATAATTTATGTGGGCAATAGGAGATACTTTTCTGAAAATTTGATCAAAATCGAATAAATAATGTAGCCACAATGAATTTTTTAAAAATTTTGTGATTTTTTTTTCTCGATAAGTTGGCAACACTGTATTTTGTTAAAATTGCATAATTTATTTAGGCACTAGGAAAAACTTTTATAAATATTTGATTAAAATCGGTTAAATAAAATGGTCAAAATAAATTTTTAAAAATTTTACTAATTTTTTTTTCGGAAAGTTGGCAACACTGTATTTTGTTAAAATTACATAAATTACATGAATACTAGGAGAATCTTTTGTGAAAATTTGAGTAAAATCGGTTGAATAACATGGCCATAATAAAATTTTTAAAACTTTAGTAATTTTTTTTTCGGAAAGTTGGCAACACTGAAAATTAATAAAATTATGTAATTAATGGGAGCATTAGGAAAATCTTTTCTGAAAATTTGATCAAAATCGGATAAATAACGTAGCCAATATGAATTTTTAAAAACTTTAGTAATTTTTTTCTCGGAAAGTTGGCATTACTGGAAAAAAACAAAACCACATGACCATCTTGGGTACTAGACAAATTTATCCTGAAAATTTCATTAAAATCGGTTGAACCGTCTAGGAGGAGTTGCGGCCACAAAATTTTGACTTACGACCGAGCGAGTGAGCGAGCGAGCTGACGACGCACACACATACACCCTCATAAACTAAGTTCAGATTCGTCATCTACAGGCTATATGAAGGATTTCTATACAATTTTTTTTTTTTTTTGAAAATGTTACAGACACCGTACCAAACGCTTTACTACTTTTCCTTGCAGTCAAAGTAGTAAAAATACGCAATTAAAAACATTTAAATAAATTAGTGATCACGTTGTATATCAAATTTAGGACTACAAAAAAAAAAAATTAACGTAAAATTTTTTTTCTCTGTGTTTTGCCTAAATATTTTCTACGATTCAAGTTCCCTGTATCACAGATCTAACAAATAACATATCTGAACATATGTTTATCTGTGCCTGTAATTAATACATAATATGTACTGAAATCCTGTTGAAAGCGTTAACGAAATTAAAATAAAATAGTTTTTTCTTCCTGCTAAAAAGTTTTGCAAAAATGAGTTATGTCATGTTGCTTCTTAAACGATGATATTCTAAATATTATATTATTATGTTATTCGGGGGGCGGGGGGCGCCAAAAAGGTATGGTGCCCCGGGCGCCAGTTATGCTCGCTACGCCACTGTATACTCTACATATATCATTATTAGGATATAATTATTATACAAATGACATATATAATAAAATAAATTCCTTGATGATGATATATGTAAAGTATATCGAAACGTTGATTTTTAATTAAAATTTATACTGAACTTAATCCTGAAGTCTTTTTAATTTAATAATTATAATTTATACATACCTCTACTAAAACTCCTAAATTTAAACGATATATATGCATCATATTAAATTCGACTTTATGATGAAGACCTTGCAATAATAGAGTATTTCGCTGGAAAAATAATTATTAATTAATATAAATAATATAATAAAATAATCTTGTTAGTTTATAGAAATGAATTTTTACTGTTATATTATAATATAATGAACTTATAAACAAAAATATTTTTATAAAAATAATATTATATAAAATTCCAAAACCACACTTAAATTAGAATAAAGCTAAATACCTATTTCGGAAGCTAAGCTTCCATCTTCAGTAATAAATAAAATTTACAAAAAATCTTACCTGAGATTCGAAGTACACAAACACTTAAGCACTTGTGTATTTCGGATCACAGGTAAGATTTTTTGTAAATTTTATTTAGCTACTGAAGATGGAAGCTTAGCTTCCGAAATACGTATTTAGCTTTATTCTAATTTAAGTGTGGTTTTGAGATTTTTTTATAATATTATTTTTATTTAAATTTCGCCACAGTAGAACATTTTCTAATCTTAAATAAAAATATTTTTATTCAAAATGTCGAAAATATTTGGTTATTTCCCTATACACTTATAAATTTTTGTCAAATGTTATTATTATAGGTATTTTTGTTACCGTTAAGGCCATGGCTTCGTCATAATAATATACTGTAATATCTCCCAGTAGTATGAAGGTATGTTGGGCCTAAAAATATAATTAATCAATAAAATTATTAAAGTCTAAGTAAATTAAATTTTCAATATTTGTTTCATTTTTTTTAAACTCTGTCACACTTTAGTTTCGCCATCAATCTGTTTGCATACACTGTAAATTTTTTATCTAATTTTACAAGTTTTGTGAATGTAATTTTTTTATAAAAAAATATAATATTATGTAAATTATCACAGTTAAATTATAAAATGTTGTTATTTTTACTTGTTTAAATCTATGTTAAATTACATAAATTTACGGTATATTTTTTATACATCTAACTAAATAAATAAAATATTCACAATTACGCCATGTGTTACACAAACTCTTTCCATTATCCCGAAATCAGTCTTCTCCAAACATCCATCTATCCAGACAACCAACTTTAGCTTCATCCACATTCATAATTCCTTTTTCATACCCTAGTCTTCCTACTACTTGGAAATAAAAACTATATGTACCTCTTTTTCTGTTAAGTATGTGGCGATTAAGACAAAAATCAATTGTAGCGTGAACAGACCAACGAACGTGATAAAATGATAATCTTTAACAATTGTATCGTAAGGATATTTCAATGCATAAGCTCCGTAAATAATTTCCCCATAAACAATATGAACGCAGAAAAATAACGGTACCGTAAACGTATCGTTAATCATAATAGCGCATTCACATAACGCATAATGCAAGTCGGTCATTAAATTCAAAAATTCCCGTTGTTTTTCCCGTGTATGTTTCTTTTTTTCGCTTTTCGGTTTCACGTAGAAAGTTACATCTGTATCGTATTCCTTCAGCATGTGATTGATCTTTTGAAAACGCTGACGTAAGATCAGAACGAAAATATTGAACAGAATTAAGAGGAACGTTAAAACAATGAGCGATTGCGAATAGGAGAAGTATTCGTTGACGATTTCCCATGGCTCGTCGCGAAGAAATTTCAGCACGTAGAATGTTATTACAATTGATGTGAAGAGAGCTAGCGAGCATGCGGATATAATCAGCCAGTTATTGTATGGTGGCATCTTTAAAATTTTATCAATTTCATCGATTTTCTGTAGGGCCTCGACTAGTAAAGTACTGTTCACAGATGTTGCGATCAATGTTACGAAATATGAAACGCCTGTAAAGAGGTACATGCATTTTGTGATACGCTCGCGTTTTATGTAAAGATCGTTGAATGTTTCGTATAAGAAGTAGATTGAGACGGCAAAACGTACTGAAAATTTTAGAAAAATACACACAATTGAAATATGCTATTTTTAGATTTTAGATAAGGGATAGGGGGAGGTAATGAATTAAAATAAAATAATGGGTTTAATTTTTGAAAGTGGCTATTTATACATAAGGTATGTATACGCAATTGGCTATTTATACATACAGTATTTTTACGTAATTGGCTATTTAGGGTAGGTTAGGTTAGTAGGTTGGTTTAGGTTTAGGTTTTTTTTACTATGTATAAATAGCCAATTGCGTATACATACCGTATGTATAAATAGCCTCATCCTTAATTTTTTGAGGATAAAAAAGAAAAATTGTTTTTTTTTTTTTTCAAGCGTCTATGTAGGAAAATGCTTATTATGTTACTACACTGTAAAAACGTCTGTGAATTTATATATTTTTTTATAGGAAAAATCATATAATTTTCTCTGTAAATTTCATAAAACTATTATGGAATTAAAATATTACATAAAATAAAATAGCAGATTTTACATACTTTTTTTTTTGTATATTTTCACGAAAGTTAATGTAAATTTGTGCTGCAACAGATAATATTATGTACTTTTTCATATTACTTGTGTAATATTATAATAACATTTTTACAAAATAATTTAAGTAATATTACATTTAATATTCAGTAATATTACAACTTCTGTAGAATTACATTTTATGTAAAATTTTACAAAATATGACAAGGCATTTTTGTTACCCTTAGCTTTTTATAGTAAAATTACATAAACTAATTTTACGTGTAGTACTAATGACATTATCATATAGCAGTTAGTTACTAGTATATACACTATTGGTGGCAGCGTCAAACATAACGCCAACGTCAATAGTATTTAATCTGACATCTTCGGCGGCCAAATTGACAAACTATTACTTCAAATTAAATTAAGTTAATTGACAATTGCATTGAATTTTAATTTGATTATTGAAAATGTACGAAGAAGTGCAAGAAATGGTCAAATGATCTGGTGTATTTAATTTGGCATCTCCGACGGCTATATTAAAAATTATTAAGTTAAGTTAATTGACAATTGCATTGTTTATTTTTGCTTGAATTTGAATTTTTGATTATTGAAAATGTGTGAAGAAGAAACGCTTAAGTGTATTTAATTTGACATCTCCGATGGTTATATTAAAAATTATTAAGTCAAATTAAATTAATTTACAATTACGTTGTTTATTTTTGCCTGAATTTTAATTTAATTATTGAAAATGTGTGAAGAAGTGCAAAAAATGCAATGTATTCCACACAAAATGGTCAGAAATTATATATTCGACCAAAGAAAGATTAATTCTCACAAATCACGTAACAAATATATACAACTGTTAGTAACTGCTTAAGATTACTTGGCATGTATTTTATTTAATTTTTAGTTTAGTGTTTCGTTTAGAACGCTTGAAGAAAAATCGTATATGTCACCCGGAATAGAAAGCTCTTTGTCTGTTTCGCCCAGATATTTAGGTTTAGTAAAAAAAATTTCAGAACTCATTATATTAAAATAAAACTGCTTTAGGTTGAAGTTCTGTATAAAGAAAATTATAAAATTTTATGATCTACTCACTTATTTGTTACCTAGTAACTTGTTTCTATGTACTGTTATTTACAGTAATGTCATTTGTATTAGTTTTCCTGATGAAGATGAGCGTTGAGTTTCGTCGAAACGTTGATGAGAGGAATTATGAATGTGGATAAAGTGAAAGTTGTTTGTTCGCGATAGGAATGTTTGGAGGAGGCTGATTTCGGGATAATGAAAAGAGCTTTTGTCACACCCTTTTGGGTATATGGCGTGATTGTGTATGTATGTTAATTGTAAATAGATTTTAATACAGAACTTGAACCTAAAGTAGTTTTATTTTATAATATACTATTATTTTTTTTCACACAAATAGTATAATAAATTTTACTTACACACAATTAGCGCAATATTAAATATATTTAATCTGTCGTTAACATAAACCTTCCTTCCATTAGATGTCTTGACTTGTCTTACAAAAGCCATACCTGTGAATCGAAAGTACAGAGAAAATGTACTTAGAATTGTAAATACATCAATTCCCGATTCCTTTTTCTTGGTATGCGAATTTTTATTTAATTTTTTCGCCATTGTCACACACATTTAGAACTACTATACCGTCAATCACAAATCTGTTTAACTGATATTGTATTGCTAGAATAATTATACGATAATTTTTCTGAGTCTAATGCGTCTGTCTATATTACTATTGTATTGTATTTATATTTGTTTTAATTTATTAAAACATCATTTTTTCATGGTATATAATTACTGGTATATACAGTCCGTTTTATATATTGTTCTATAGTTAACGTATAATGATGGCTTTTGTTGTTTTTGCAGTTAAATATTATGTAATTTTACCTACAAATCATGAGTCACTATGATGCCCAGTATTTACTCAATTGCTGTTAGTTTTAACATAATTGTTTAAAAATACATAATAACATAACTAGTACAAACATTATGTAATATGATATATTACCAACGGGATGGAAAAGTACATGTATGTAATATTACAGTTTTTTTTTAGTAAATTTATAGAATTTCAGTAAATATGCTGTTAGGAATTTTACATAAATAGCTAAAATTTGTTTAGTTTTGTAATATTATTGTTGCTATAATTACATACATTTTTAAATTTTCCTATAAAAGATGTATTTTGAAATGAATGAATTACACTTAAAATATTTTATTAGTATTATTACACAAAATATATGTACTAAGTCTCAATTATTTTAATGAATTATTACAGATATTAATATGCAAGCTGTAATTTTACATAATTATACTAACCATACATAATTTTACATTAAGTATGTGACGCAATTTGCAGAAAGTAAACGATTTTACATATTTATTACTTACTTTATATGATTGTTATGAATTATGTCAAAAATTACAGTATTTTAAGGTAGAAATACAGATTATTTATACTAAAATGAAATTACAGATTTTTATAGTAAAAATGTACTAATATTTTTCTGTAATTTTGCTGTTTTTTTTTACAGTGTAAGTTATAATAAGTGTAATTAAACTCTTTTTGGAAATTTTCGCTCAGACAAGCCACTCTCTCAATCATACCATCTCCAACTACACATCGGACGTCCACGCAAACGTATAGTTTCATCAAATCATAAAATGTAAAATTGAATAATTGAAGCACACTGTATAACGATGATATATTGATTACATATGACTATAATCTGAAAATATATCTTTAATATGTTTATTTGAATTATATGATTTTCTATTGGTTTAATCAGATATTTGACTAAATTATTAATAAAAAAAAAATATTGTATTTTTATCGAAATATAATGTTACGTATGATCTAATCAAAGTACATTAGTGGAGAAAAATCAATATTATTATTTTTCTATTATTATATTATTAAATATATTTAAATATTTAAATATATATATATATATATATATATATATATATATATATATATATATATATATAATATATAATAAGCAGGGCTTTAAATCGCTCTATTTTTCGTTCCGGTTCAATTAAAAAAATATATATCGATTTGGTTTCGGCAAAAATAACGTTTTTTTTTTCGGTTTTCAATTCAGTTCCGAGTGATTAATTTTTCAATTTTTTCAATGTTTTTATTTGTATTGAAAACGTATTTTCTACCATAATTTAGAACATTTTATTCCTACTTTTATAATAAGCATACTACATTAATTGATACAATAATATAATAATTATTAATTATCCAAACTACGGCCCGCGGGCCAGACCCTGCCCGCGAGAGTTCGAATTTTGTGGACTGTTTAGTATTGGTGTATCTGTAATTAAGTAACAATAAAAATTGAAATTTAATGCTGTATTAGTCATAATGAGATTTTTTAATTGGCATATTCACGTAGCCCGTCCAAATGGATTTACATTCCAATCTGTCCCTTGCGGCAAAAAGTTTGGACACTCCTGAATTAAAGGTATTAATCATTAGAAGTATATATTAAATTCTTGCATACAGGATTTTATTTACAGGATTTATTTATAATTAAAAAAAATGAAAAATAACTTCTTATTATTAAAATATTTTCCAATGTATTTTCATTTAAACTATTTAAAGGTTATTAAAAGCAGTTATTATCAAAAACATACGTTTCTCAAAGTGATCTCTAGTTTCATAGGCATATTGTACATAATTCTCTTAGACACATCGTATATAATCTGCATCTTCTTGAAATATTACGTAAAGTTACGTTATTTGTATACTATAATGTCGTAAAAATATCGCATTAAAAAAATATATTTAAATAGTAGATTGCTTTGAAAAAAAAAAAATGTTTTTTTCTCGCTAAAATATTGAATTTCGTAAAAAAATGTCAAAATCAAATATGAAAAATGATGAAAATTTCTCTCGTACAGCATTCCTGCAGTAAAATATATTTATTCATCGGTTAGTAGGAGCGCTTAGCTATAATTTAATGTGCGCCAATATAATATTCCTCAATTTCTACCACATGAAATACCAAATGAAATTTGTTTTGTACCAACCATGTACCAACGAAATTTACTATAATCGGACTGTATAATGACAAAAATTGCTTGAATTTTTTTTAAAATATTTTTATAACAATATAAACAAGGAAATCATTCAGTAAATTACATTTTTATCACAAAATTATTCGTTATAAATTATACAGACAATCATAAACAATTCATTTTTCTATTTTGTTTTTCAGTTCATCGTCGCAACAACAACAAATTCATCGAAGATACCAATACTAATGAATAAAGATAAAAAACCGATTTTGAAGATAATGACTGAACGTAAGTTTACAAATTCGAATCTCGAATGCAGTACACCGATTCGTCAACGAAATCGTGCACAACCGCCCGATGATATAATCGATAAATTAATCGATAATCTATCGCCGATAAAAAGTAATCCATCGACAACAAGTAGCGAAAATTCATCGCAAGAAATAATCGATCATGTCGAAGAATGTTTTGTGGAGAAAATTGTAGCAAAAGATGCAGAAACGGATCGTGAACAACAATATTATAAAATGATCCATAATGAAATTTATACGCGAAATAATTCTCCGGAAAAACAACCACGTTTAAATATGGGTAAGTAATTGTCTGTTTTATTATTGACCAGTAACTTATTGGTTACAATATCTTTATTTATCAACCAACCAAGTGGATTGGTTAAATAATTAAATAATTTTTCGATTATAATAGAAAAAAAGTACCAATTGTAAAATACGTACATTTAAATTTTAAATCCATGATTTATAGATTTTTTATATATATATTTCTATAAATGTCAAATGACAGAATTAAATTAAATAAGTAAATAATTTTTGATTATAAAAATTGTTAAATATATACATTTAAATTTTGATATTCTTTTAAAAACTACTGCATAATTATTAAAATATGTTTTTAAATCAAAATTTATAGATTTTTTTTTTTTTAATATATAAATGTCAGATGTCATAAATGACATATGAAAATATGAAATACGAATTTTAATTTTGGGAGTGAAATTTTTTGTGAAATATGTTTTAACTAGAAATTAGAGCAAAATTTTGGTGTCCTTACTTACTCTGTATGTATTCTATTACTATTTTAGTTAATTTCTGTTTTATTTTTCTTTATAATTGTTTTTTTAATTGAGATTTATACAGTGTGTAAAGTAAAAATTTAATATGAGTTTTATGAGAAAAACTTATTCTTTATAAAAAAATTTGTTTCTATCAAAACCCCTAATAGTCAAAGAAAAATCCAGTAATCACTTTAGATAAGATCATAAACTTGATATTATGTCGAGTTTTTGATTTTAAATATGACTAAGTCCGAATGTTACATCAGTATCGTGTTACCCATAGATTACTTGTTAATATTAATAATTATATTTTGGCAAATTAATAATAATAATAATTAAAAAGTAAGTCTCTCTTATGACAAATATTTTTAACATTTTTCACACGATACTGATGTAACATTCGGACTTAGTCATATTTAAAATCAACAACTCGACATAATATCAAGTTTCTGATCTTATCTTAAGTCTTAAGGGGTTTTGATAGAAGCAAATTTTTTTATAAACAATAAGTTTTTCTCATAAAACTCATATTAAAATTTTTTTCCCTATAGGAAATCTCATCACTTTACACACTGTATCTTATTTTGCTTATATATTTTTAAGGTTATACATTTTTCTGATATAATTTCTAATATTATTACAGTATTATGTTCATCATCAGAAGATGAACAACCTACAATCACTAAAACAACGAAGAAACAAAAAAACATTAAAAAATTGAAACCTAGAAATAGTACAGATAAATTAATGCAAGGATTAGTAAAAACGGCTATGTCGACAAATAAAAATAATAAGAAAAATGAAAATTTATCGCAAGAGAATGAAAACAAAAGTTCTACGCCACCAAATTCCTATACAGAAACTAAAAAACTAAATGAAGAAATTGATAACAAAATCAACGATAATATTATGAATAGTATCAGAGAAAAATTAGGTTTTATAAACACCTTACAACTATCCCCTATTCCAAGTAGTTCTGGTTTTAAAAAAATTAAAAAATTACCAACTTCAAAAAAATCAAAGAGTTCCACATCATCAGATTCTACAGTAAAAACTAGAGGCGAAATTGGAGAACGTTCTTTAAGGCCTAAAGTGGTTAAAAATTACAATGAGAAATTGTTATTTCAAGCGAAAGACATAGAAAATTTGGAAGCAAAACGAAGAAAATTACTTTCCGCGAACACTTTAATGCGAAATGATTATGAATCGAGAAATGAACGTCGAATAAATTCAGCAGATGCGGACACGAAAAGATCGAAAGATACAAATCTCGAGAAAGAGAAATTGAAATTCGCGCAAGATGAGTGCAGTTTGCTCATAGATAAACATGGGAAAAAAGTTGAACAGAATGAGAAGCAAAAAGCGATAAAAAAATCTGATGAATATGTGAAAAATGTTAAATCTTCGGAAAATGATCCACCATTAGACGAATCGAATTTTTACAGTTTTAAGAAAGAAGCACGTAAAGTCAAACTGAATGATCCGGGTTGTAAAGGCGTTATTAATTTACCAATTAATGGCAAAGATGTCGATATAGGTAAATATTTTATTTTATTTCTATTAAATAATACATATATACATATTCTTTCCACTATCTCAAAATCAGTTTCCTCCAAACAAGCAACTTTAGCTTTATCCACATTTATACATGCTCTTATATTCCTACTACTTGGAAACTTCCGATCACGCAAGCCACTCTCTCAATCCACACAAACGTATACCTTTAAAATAATTCATATAAATCTTTTTAACCAAACGCTTATTAGACATTCGCTCAAGATGTCCTCAACATCTTAACTGACTAACACGGCAACTTTTGCTACAACATTTTTTTCAATTTTACACATCTATTTTGTACACGATTCCTCCTAGTTAAACAACAATACCCCACGTAAAAATCTCATTTCTACAGCAGTCATTTTCCGTTTTATACTTTTGCAGCCAAACCCAACATACATCAACGTAGGTACCAAAACAACATTGTATATACTCAAACAGACTTCTTTGGAAACATTTATATTCCTAGCAAAAGTACCCAAAGCACTCAAAACTTTACAACCAGCATTTACTCTTCTTTCAATTTCACAATTAAACAAACATTCTTAGAAAATAAACTATCCAAATATACAAATTCATCTACCTGCTCTAAATAATTAGGGTGGCTTCTTTGGAAACATTTACATTTTTAGAAAAGTACCCAAAGCACTCAAAAATCTTACAACCAGCATTTACTCTTCTTTCAATTTCACAATCTAAACAACCATCCTTAGATAATAAACTATTCGAATACACAAATTCATCTACCTGCTCTAAATAATTATATATATATAGTATAATGAGAATTGATTGTTTTTAGCGAAAGATTTTCCTTTGAAAATATCGAAAAAATCCAACTTAAGAGAAATGATAAATACGATAAAAAAATCACGAACCGACGATTTAAAACAGGAAGATTATGTTAGGCGCGATAGTCTTTTAGCTTCGTTCAATCAAGTCGATCCTATAACAGAAAATTTCGACGCAAATCGTAGAAAATTACGTTCCGCTAACACTTTAACACGATCGATTGATGTTGATTCGGCGAAATCGAGAAACAAACGTCGAATAAATACGGCCGATCCTGATACAATGAAGCGATCGAAAGATAACAATGTCAATGACGAAAATCAGAAATTGAAATTCGCGCAAGGCGAGTGCATAAATAAACATGGGAATAAAGTTGAGGAGAATGAAGTATTGGATGTATCGAGAGATACTAAGAAGCGGAAAGCGACAAAGAAACTTGATCGTACGGAATATGCGAAAAATGTTAAATCTTCGAGAAATGATCCATCATCATTAGGTGAAATAAATTCTTACTGTTTTAAGGAGAAAGCGCTTGAAGTTAAAACGAAAGATCCGGGTTGTAAGGGCGTTATTAATTTACCAATTAATGGCCAACATGTCGATATAGGTAAATATTTTTGTTTTATTTCTATTAAATAATTTTATATATATACAGGATCTTCATAAATTTGTTGTTATTAGATTGGTGAATGTAAAATAAATTTTCTGCGTTTTATAATTTTTATAGTAAGGATATTTTATTTTAATCATTACATACGTGTAAGTTTGGTTGCCTAATGTTTCCAATCACCAATCATCTAAGTTATGAGAATTTATGAAGATTTTGTATATTCATAAGTTTTTTAAAAATTATATCCACGAATAAAAAATTTTTAAGTTCGTAATGTTTGATAGAAATGTTTTGTTTTGTAAGTTGTATCTATCGTACAATTAAGTGTGTTATCTAGTATAGAAATTAAATGAAACTTGAATAAGAAATCTAGTTGAAAATAGACGAAAATATTTTATAATATAATTCAAGCTTTTTATTACATTTAAAAGATTTTTTCAAATTTTTAATTGATTTAAACTTTATGTACTCAACAATGAACAATAATTTTTATTACATGTTACTGATGTAATATTTTTAGAATGTTTTGGAAAATATCCACGTAAATATCACACAACTGAAGAAAATTCGGATATATCCGTGGGATTATCTATTTCGAATGAATATTTCACTTCCGGTATTATCGAAATTGTTCCGGGCGGTATAAAAAAGTATGAATACAGACATGGTGCACATATGGTAAGAATTTAATTAGGTTTTTGTTTTTTCAATATCTTTTAAGAATTTATATAAAAACTGTTTTATTTTTTTTTAAACTAAAATTCAATATAAAATAATTTACAGTAAGGTTTGAAATATATTTTGACATTCGAACAGACTTTATATGAATTTTAATATTATTGTTTAAGTGTCATGCAAAAATTTACGTATTAAATTTGTTTCAAACTAAATTTCATACAATTTCATTGCAAGTCGCTTATTAAATGATAGTTTATTTTATTCAATCTACCTATATTTTATCCGCCATGTATCCATAAGGTGTGACAAACTTTTTCCACTATGCCCAAACAAATCATTTTTTCTTCATCCACATTCATTCTAAAACAGGTACTTCTATTTGAAAACATTCGCTAACCCAAACACTTTTAATCATATCACTCCATCTATACGATTTGTACTATTTCTTTTACTATATAAATTTATATTTTTCAGAATTTTTTTATATTGGAGGGCACAGCTGAAGTTGGTATAGGCAGTTCTTCAAAAATCTTACGAATTGGAGAAAGTTTTTTTGTTCCCGACAGTAGGTTTTCTATTTTCATTTATTTTGAATTTAATTTTCGTCTATTTCTAAATTAAATTTTATCGTTTTATTTCAGACCAGCCTTATTATATCTTAAATGTAAGCGATTCACAAAAATTAAGTCTACAGTTTAATGTATTTCTTATTTAATTTCTTATTTTGTTCTTTTTTCAAATAATTACAATTTATATGAAATTACTTGTATATATATATTTTTATTTTAAATACAGATATTTTTATGTAGATATAGAAACAGTTTATTGTAAATATATTTATAAAATAAAGAATAAACAATATAATTGACTGATATGAAATACGAAAATAAATAAATAAATTTGCAAATTTGCAGCAAAAATTCCTTCTGTTGATTGTGGCTGAACAGTGGCGTTCTTTATTATCACCCATTTCTCTTTAATACTGATTCATATCTATAATATAAAGTTTAATAATTATAATATTTTACTAAATTAATCATTTGTTGTTATTGTTCAATTGAAATATTGCATATTTTCATTGATTATAATAATGGGAACGCGTGTAAAACGTATGCGACGCCAATGGTTCTGGGCGTTAAAAACGATGTCCGCGCATTGAATAGTGGGAGTCTGACGGCAAAGAGCATGGTGCGAGCTTGTCCTGTCAGCGAGGTACAGGATTTTCAAGGAAGTACACAGTAGTCTGTCGTGTTTTCGCGATGTTGTTGGTTGTATCTCGGGCATCATTAACGATTTTTCGTGGTTGAAAAGTGCGTAAAACCCGTATAAACATAAGAGAAAATCGTGCTCAAATTATTGCCGCCATTAGTTTGATAAACCGATCGTTACAAAAGTGTGTGCTTTCAAAAGACTTTATTGTATTTATGTTACTTGATTCATGTGTTCTCAAGATGATTATTGATTTAAAATAGATCTTCTCTCGCTTGGATTGTTTTGCTAACAATGACTTAGAATCAGGTTAGTGTTTTATTTACTGGTTAGAGGTTATGTTATAATTGTTCTTGTATTATTTAATAATTTTGACGTTTCGTTTATGTAGACAACAGGTGTATTTACTAATCTAGCGATCTGTCTCAGTTACTGTTCAATTATTTGTTAATAATTCGTTCAATCAATATGTTAAATATACACTATATTTATTTAAAATTCATATTACTGTCAAAGCCCTATATTTTTCACTCTTAATATTTTTCTAATTGGATTATTTATTTACTGATTTCTGTCAGTTTGTGTTACTGTTAATTATTAATTAAAATAATGATTAATATAAATTATAAATATACATTTTGAAATGAAATTTTCAATCATGATATTTCAAGTACGTAGCGATCTAATTTGACATTATTTGTTATTTTACGAATAATGATACAATATGCTATGAAAACAAAATACAGGGAAAGTAAGTATATTAAACGTAATTTTTTTATGTAAATTTTGGCTACTTATGAATACATTTACGTGCCTAGAATAATAATATTTCTGTTTTAAATGTTTTTATTAAATTTTATACGCGCAAATACAAAATTTTAATAAATAATGACGTTTGTGTGTTTGGTTAAATTAAATTTTAAATTGTAAGACTCGAGTTTTGATAAATTATTCGTTTGATAAAAACAAATAATTGGAGAAGAAAATACGGGTATTATGTTTCAAAGTTTTTCTAAAATAGATTAAATATCTCGTTAAAATAATTAAAAGGCAATGGAGTGCAATTTTATGAAAATGAAAAGATATATTTAAAGATGTAATAAAATACTTTTCAAATTTATCAGGGCTTGTTTTATTTTAAGAAAGGAAATGAAACGAAGCATTTGATAGAAATTTAATATTTTAGATTGTTTTAATGATTAATTATTTAAAATATATGATCTCATTTAATTGATAATTAGTTTATAATATTTGTTTTGTCTCACATAATACATAATTATTTTGATATTTTTAATAATTACTATTTCTGAAATTATAATATTTTTACATATATATTTTTGTAGCAATTGATATTATTAACATAATATATTTTTCAGTTAATAAAAATATTAATTGATTTAGCCTTGATGGTTAATTTAAAAAAACTTTAAATTTTTAACTTAATTTAATAAATAAAATATTTACTTATTACAAGGGATAATCAAAAACTAATACATGCTTTTAAAACCATATTCATATTAGAATCTATTTATCTTTAATAGTAGCATTTTAATTCATTCTCTCAATTGTTTATATCTAAAAAATTAATTGATATTTCTTATTAATACAAAGTACCTCATTAGCTATTGCATTACTTCTTGGTCGAATTAAGTATTCATTAGATGAACTAATATAGTAATAATGAAAACTTTTCAAAGTTGCATATAACTCTTTGTATTGATATTAGCTGTAGGTGTTAATGTGTATGTAAAACGTTATTTAACGATAACATAATGAACAGTTTACGGAAGTTATAATTCGCTTGTAACTCATTAATTATTACGGATATAGTTTTAATTGAAAACGGAATAAAACGCGCATTGCTTTGTTTATGATTTTATAGTATAAATAGATATGCAATTATTCATAAATATGCATTTTCGCATTCATAACATAACAAAACATTGAGGAATATTGTACTCGTATTGTGTGTGTGTGTGTGTGTTTTTTTTTATATAATTAGTTTCTAAAAGAAAGAATAATTAACAACTAATATTACACTGTAAAAAATATATCTTAAATTTATGTAATTTTACATAGGTTTTAGCAGTGAAAATAATAACTTTTGTAATTTTTTCTGTGATAATTTACGTAATATTATATTTTTTTAATGAAAAAGTACATTCAGAAAACATGTCAAATTACATTAATTTTTTGTAAAATTTTATATAAATCTTTTTCATTGTAGTACTATTTTTCAATAGTTTATAATTTTAAAAATAAGTTAAAATTTTGTTGTAAATATAAATTTGAAAACATTAACCAAAACCGGGTCATAAAACCGGTGAAATAAATCGATTAATTGATATTTTGTAGTTATTTTACGTTAACCGTTAAACATAACCGATATTTTAAAATCCTTCAAAACCGGTTAACCAGAGGTGGGCTGATTTTAATCATTTAATTTAGTTGACAATTTTGAATTATTTGATTTCTTAATTAGTTAAATCAGTTTTAATTTATTACTTTTTCTAATAATTGTTTAGTTAAAATATTTAGATATATTTAGCATAAAATAAATATTAAAACAAAAATTTATATGCACATACAAATGAACGTATCTAGAAATATTTTTACGCATGTGTGGTTCTCCAATTTTTTATATAGCACGTTTTTAATACAGATTAAAAAGTATGAAATAATTTTTCCTAGCCCCATACAGATTTATAACCCCAGAGACACAACAGATACTTCCTACACATCTTACTATTATCTATTGCCTATTTGTCTATTTTCAAATCGCTTAGTGTGGTGCCCCTTAATATCACTTACATCAATATAAAATAAAACGTTTTTAGGTTTAAATTCTGTATTAATGTTTTTTAATAATCAGCGTTTCTACGTTTTGAATAATTATTTTTCCTGATGAAGACATTGAGAACTTAGAAACGTTGATTATAAATAAATATTAATATAGAACTTTTAGGTTTAAGTTCTGTATTAATATTTATTAATAATCAACGTTTCTACGTACTCAACGTCCGTTTTCATCAGAAAAATGATTTTTTTCTGATGAAGACCGTTGAGTTCGTCGAAACGTCGATAACTAATAAATATTAATACGGAATTTTAAACCTAAAGCCGTTTCATTTCGATATAATGAGTTCTGAAAGAGTTTAACACTAACTTTAACTAACTTTTATATAACTATACATAGTTTTTCACAGTAAAATAGCAGTATTTTGTAATTTTTACTGTGATTATTTACATTAATAGAATATGTAAATTTACATTAACTTTTTACAATGCTGGTATATTTAAAAGAAAGAAGATATCATAAGAATTGAGTATCTATTTCATGCATCATTGAATTCAACGCTTTGAAATTTATATTTCTTTACAAAATATTGCATTCACCAAGGAAAAAAGTCTCTTTTGGATGTAAATCCTTATTATTTAATTGTAATCCCAATCCGAATATATCTTTTATATTCCCATTCTCATTTCTATATCCTTCCCATCAGAGAGAGACGTCCTCACTGAAATTTAATTTTGTTTGAATGGCGTTCTAGGATTTTCCTGCGAGGGCTGCGCCGTGAAGGGGTGGCAGGGGGGGATTTATCTAAATCTCGTGTCATGGTGCAGCGGTTTTTAAATGTCGACCGCCGCTACGCAGGGCGTCCTAAGGTGACGGCTACGTGAGACGCACCCCAACCAATCCACCCACCGCGCCCCCTCAACTCGCATTCTCGATGTCTTCTTCACCGATGAACACTACGCCGTTCATTCGTGCACACCATTGAAGATTGGGTGGTAGAGAGTGCGTGTGAGTGTGTGCGGACTTGATAAAATGGTGGTGAGTTTTTGATTTTTGAATTTTTATTATACATACACAATCACGCCAGCTTTTTCCACTATCCCGAAATTAGTTTTCTCCGAACATTTCTAACCAGACAAGCAACTCTAGCTTCATCCACATTTATGATACCTAGAAATACATTGAGGGGGAAATCACTTCCTTAAATTTTGTACACCGGATTGTACAATCCTAGGATTTTACCGATTTTAAGTAAGATTATAGGGATTTTATATGATTTTAAGTAAGATTGTGAGGATTTTACATGATTTTAAGTAAGATTATGAGGATTTTACATGATTTTAAGTGAGATTGTGAGGATTTTACATGATTTTAATTGAGATTGTAAAGATTTTACATGATTTTAAATGAGATTGTGAGGATTTTAAGTAAGATTGTAAAGGTTTTTACATGAAATTTTTAAGATTGTAGGAATTATACTCGAGATTTTTAATCGATTATAGATCGTATACAAATTATTTAATGTGTTTTAATTTTTCTTCAAAAAGTTTTTAAATAAATATAAAAATACATAATACAGTATTGTACAAAGGATTTAAGTATTTTACCATGATTTTTACTAGGATTTTACCATGATTTTACGGATTTTACCATGATTTTACAGATTTTACCATAATTTTACAGATTTTACCATGATTTTACTAGGATTTTAAGGGATTTTAACAAATTTGTATACCAGATTTTACAAATGGTTTTCCCTTCGAAATACATGCTCCTTTATTCCTACTACTTGGAAACTTTCGCTCACATAAATCACTATATCTACTCAGCGGACATCTACGCAAACGTGTAGCTTCAATATCATTCATATAAATTTTTTTAACCAAACATTCATTAGACATTCGCTCAAGATGACCGAACCATCTTAACTTGATCAACATCAACTTTTACAACAATATGTTTTTTCAATTTCAAACTTAATTAACATCAACGGAATGGAAAAGTACATATATATGTAATATTACAGTTTTTTTTAGCAAAGCCTCTTTTAGTAAATTTATAGAACTTTAGTAAATATGCTGTCAGGAATTTTCCATAAAGAGCTAAAAAATATTTAGTTCTGTATATATTATTGTTGGTATAATTACATACATTTCTAAATGTACATAAAGGATGTATTTTGAAATGAATGAATTACACTTAAAATATTTTATTAGTATAATTACTGTTATATGAATGTACACTATTATATATAACTTAGGTTATGACTAAACATAACATATATATTCATATGCATTGTATTGTAATGTAATGTACGATAACGTTGTTAACCAATAGTGTTATATCTATATACAGTTTATATTTATACTATATAAGTAAATACATTTAGAATAAGTTATATAATAAACATCATATTAATGATATTGTCTCTTTACTCTACCCAAATATAACAATTACCACAAAATATTTACAGTGTATGCGTAATTAGGAACGAACATAACATTTATCTTTTTGTATTGTAATTAATTTAGTTGCGTTGTAAGTTGGCAGGTCTAGATTGCGGGTCGACAAAAAAATTAATCCCCTGTGTCTTTGTGCTATTACATGGCTGCCACTTGCGCCCCCCCACAAAAACCCCTATTACAATAATTTGGGTCAGTTCTGGTTGCTGTCCATAGACTAGGTATAGAGGGGGAGATGCGTTGACAAATTGTCGAAAAATGTATGGTAAATAAGATTCAAAATATAATTGTGTATACGCGATACAAATTTTCCGAACTAAGCTAACAATAAGATCTACATCATAATACATTAATCTATCATATTCAGTAGTGAGAAAAAGAAGATAATTGCTACGTATGTCATACAATTAGGACAGATTTTCATGCCTATAGTATTTAACGTCAAAAAAACAACAGACAATACAATTTCTACATGTATTATTACAGTTTGTTACATTGATTTTATCTTCTTCTCCGGTTTCAGTTTATTTGTCATCAGATTCATTATAAATCAAATATTAATTTTTAACATTTAAGATATTAACTAGGAAACCCGTGACCCTTAAAGGGTCACGTTTGAAGTCGAAAATAGTAATTAAACATATAAACATAATAAAAATAAATAAATAAACAAATAATAATAATAATAATATAATAATAATAAAATATCAATTGCTCTATTATATATTACTTAAAAGCAATACTTCTATCAGTAGTGTACATAACTTCACACAGCTGTCATTTGACATTTGCAGTATAAACATAATTTTTCAAATTTTTGAGAACTAAGATGAAATCGTAGAAAGATGAAACTCAAATAGGGAATAAACTAATTAAAATGACACCACTCCCATCAAAATAGGTTGAGGGGTTTAGGAGGAGATGCTGGAGAAACATACATACATACAAATATTTGACAATTAGAGAGATTAATAGATGTGTCTCATTTTTTTGAATAAATCTAATAACTCGGATTTAAAATTTTTCTTTTTAATATTTATGTTTAATTTGCTATTAATTAAATTTGTCATTAATTCAAAAGTTTAATATAAAATATTGATTTTGGGAAAGTTGATAGGATCTAACCAATAAACGTCATTCAATTACATATCGATGTTTTTTGATTAATCTATTCTTAAATTTGTGTAAAACTTAGAGATCGGTTTTAATTGTTTGACAATTGCCGATTACGGCCTATAATAATGACGGTCCATCGGGGAAAACCTGATGCCCCAATGGCTCAATTCAATCCTATTAACTATTATAGATCTTTCGACAATTTCTTTCAATTTTCAATGCTTTAGCATAGCTATATCCTGTCTCCCTTCTATACCTAGTCTATGGTTCTATCTTTCTTTTCCGTGGCACACTGACTGACTAATTTCGATTCTTTTTCCTAACTTTGCTTTTTATCTCACTATTTACACGACGTAGATTTCAAACGCCGCGTCGCCGTCGCGCCGATTCGAACAGATTTTTACATTGGAAATTGAAACATTAACGAACTTAACTTCTTCATTTTCTTTCGAAAGAGGAAAGGAACATTTTTTTCCAATATTTAACACTCGACCTAATTTCGTGATTTTCCAGAGTTTTTAATTGAAGAATTCTTGAGATAATTTGTACGGAAATTAGAGTAACCAGATTTATGCATGGTTTAAATCTGAGATATCCCAAGATGTTATTTTTCCCAATTCAGGGCACTTACAATGGAACTTTCTACTAATATGACTATGCTGATACCAGAGTCATATTGGTTAACGATTAACCGGTATCGATAAGTATATTTTAATATCGGTTTTTAATTTTTAAGCGGTTTTAACCGCGGTTAATTTTATAAAATAAAACTGTACGTGTACCAATTATATTCAATAATATTTCGACATAGTAAAAAATCTTTCAGAACTATTATTTTATTATTAAAATAAAAGAGCTGTAAGTTATAGTTTTGTATTAATATTTATTAATAATTGAGGTTTCGACGAACTTAACATCCGTCTTCATCAGGAAAAAAGATACAAATGACATTGTACAGTAAATAAACAGAACATAAAAACAAGTTACTAGGTATAACAAAATACAAGTAACTGTAGATTAAACTGTATATGTATTAACTACTAAGCCAACGTTTCGGCAATCACTATTGCTTTCTTCAGTACCCTACAATGATATATATAGTATCTAGATGACGAATCTGAACTTAGTGTATGAGGATGTATTCTGTGATCGCATCTTTTCTTAGACCATTTATCTGATTTGCACCAAATTTTTAGGGTATAGTTAGTTAGAGCCCAAGCTGAGTATGTGGAGCTAACTTTTCGAGAAAAAATTACAAAAGTTTTAGAAAATGTATTATTTATTCGTGATTCACCAAATTTTCACAAAAGAATCTCGTAATGCCCACATAAACTATATAACTTTGCTAACTTTCAGAGAAAAATTACAATTTTTTTTTTAATATATCAATTATGGTTACATTATTTATCTAAAGTTAATCAAATTTGTACAAAATATTTTTTTAGTATTTAGAAAAATTATTATACAACGTTGCCAACTGATGTTGTCAAAGGAGGTCTATACATGGGTTTACCCATTTGCTTTTAATCTTGTTCTTATTATGTGTATTTTTAATATATATATATTTACCTACAGCAGGAAAATATTTAGTATTTGAAATCGTTAAATTGAAAATATATGTTTATTTGCATACGCAAGTAAAAAGAAAACATAAAAATAAACACAGAATATGTTTTCTGAAAAAACAAATTTTAAATGCTTTTTTTTTTAACAAGAAGCGATACCTCAACTGATCAAGTGTGCGCTGTGCCACGCGTCTTTCAGCTGTTTTTATGACGACGTAATAGGTGCCAAAAAATTATTTTGGCACTTTGTGTAGAAACTGACAAACCTAAAAATATTCCACGTTACTTTTATGTATTTGCGCGACATTTTATATTATATATTTACATTTTAATTTTAGCGAAAACAGACAGTCATTTATTTCATCTGACTTCATATTTATTAATTACTATGAAAAGTTATACCGACACAAATTTTTACCACTTTGACTGCAAGGAAAAGTGGTATAGTATACGATGTTAAAAATTTATGAAATGTAATAAAAATAATTTTGCTAAAAATTATTTACAAATATATATAATTTTGCAATTTATATGAATATGAAATATAAATTATTATCTATTATATGGAATTTATGATTATTTGTTTACATATTTATATACATCATTAATTACTTTTATCAATTAAATAATGTAAACAAAATAATTAATTAAATGAGATTAATACATTACTATAGAAAATGCATTTTTATATTTATGTTTTTGGTTGTTATGGTTCGCTTATAATATGAAATTAATTTATTTAAAAAAAAAATATAATATTGCCAACTTTCCGAGAAAAAATTACTAATTTAAAAAAATTCATTATGGCTACATTATTTATCCAAAATTAATCAAATTTTTACAAAATATTTTTTAGTACTATAATTTTATTTTTATACAGCGTTGCCAACTGATGATGTCAAAGTGGTCTATATATGGGTTTACCCATATTTGCGCAACTCTAGGATATAATCGTAAATACACTATAAAAAGGTTTTTTGTAATTTTACAATAAAAATAATGGGTAACAAATTACAATATTATGTAAATTCATATTACGCAGAATTATATAAATATAATTAACAATAGTAAACACAATTGTAGAATATATATATATATATATATATATATATATATATATATATATATATATATATATACAGGGTGATTTGTAATTAATTGGAAATATTTTAACTGGAGTATCCTGGGCTCAGAATATGAAGATTTGACCCAAAACACTTAGATAAAATGTGGCTCCTTACTGAGCTACAGGGTGTTTTATTTAAAAATTTAAAAACGATTTTTGCCCAGTACTTAAAAACTATTTGACGTATCCTTATCATACTTGGCAGAAAGTGTAGGTACCGTACACCATACTAAATTATGTTAAACAAAAGTTTCTGGCTAGTGCCAGTGGCGTACAACAGGGGCAAGTGAGAGGTTGATCCTTCCTAAATTCTACGCCACTGGCGGAATTGTCATTATAGCACAATTTTTCGATTCTCCAACACTTTCTGTGTAAAAAACATACTCTTTCTTCGTAACGATAAAGTCACTATTTTTCGAGATATTTAAAGTTAAACATAAGCTGCACCCTTGGGATTTTTTCAAAATTTGCTCAAAAAAATCTGAAAAAATTCAGTATAATAGAGAAGAAAATTACCTACATAATAACTAAGTAACTTTTTTCTCTAACTTATTCTGGTTTGGCAGGAAAAATTATTGAAAATAAAAAATTAAAATGCAAAAAATATTAATTTTTATTAATTTTTCCTGCCAAACCAGAATGAGTTAGAGAAAAAATTTACTTAGTTATTATGTAGCTAATTTTTTTCTCTATTTTACTCAATTATTTCAGAATTTTTTGAGCAAATTTTGAAAAAATCCCAAGGGTGCAGCTTATGTTTAACTTTAAATATCTCGAAAAATAGTGACTTTATCGTTACGAAGAAAGAGTATGTTTTTTACACAGAAAGTGTTGGAGAATCGAAAAATTGTGCTAAAATGACAATTCCGCCAGTGGCGTAGAATTTAGGAAGGATCAACCTCTCACTTGCCCCTGTTGTACGCCACTGGCAGTAGCCAGAAACTTTTATTTAACATAATTTAGTATGGTGTACGGTACCTACACTTCCTGCCAAGTATGATAAGGATACGTCAAATAGTTTTTAAGTACTGGGCAAAAATCGTTTTTAAATTTTTAAATAAAACACCCTGTAGCTCAGTAAGGAGCCACATTTTATCTAAGTGTTTTGGGTCAAATCTTCATATTCTGAGCCCAGGATACTCCAGTTAAAATATTTCCAATTAATTACAAATCACCCTGTATATAATTATGTAAAATTATATAAAATTATAATTAACTTTTATTACAGTATTGATTGTAAATTTCAACAAAAATTTGGAAAATTACAGCAACATTATGTAATTTTATCTAGCATGCAAAAAATAAGTAATATTATATTTGTAACAACTACAAAATCGATGGCCCGTATTCTCATCTCATTTATAAAAGTGATTTTTGTCAAAAGTAATTTTGACGTTCACTTAAAATCATTTATTAAGTAGTTTAAAATAGTTTATTTAAATTTTATAATAACAAATATAATAAAAATGATCAAAAATAGAAAAGTTATTTATATTTGATGAAAAACAGAAGCATAAAGTTATTTTGAAAATAATGATAAAAGCACTTTTTCACGAAAAAGTGAGGTGAGAATACGGGGACATGTTTTTTTTTAATTTGTTTTTCTGCTAAATTTCCATAATTAATGAAGTAAAGTCATTTTATGTATAATTTTATAGTAATTTTTACTATAAAAATTTATGTAAATTTACAAAACTTTTTACAGTGTATGTTTTGATAATTTTTCAATGAAAATTTTAGCACTTTTGTCAGTATTTGTATATGTCAAAGTTTCGAGACACTAATATTTTACGATGTGTAATAATATAGATAGATATTTTGGCAGACATTTAATAAATAAGTTAACCTTGATGACGTCTCCAACTCATTCATTAAAAATTTCCGACCAAACATCGCGTTTCGGACGAAAAGTCTTTCGTAGATAATTTTGGCTATATGCCAAGGCAATATACACAAAGTTTTGTAGTCCACTTTTTTTTTTTTCACACAAAACTAATCTCGATGTTCAAATCTTTTCTTTTGCACGTCCACTTTAACGATAGCGAATGAACTATTGCTGCTGCTTTTATTTTCCTGCGCTCGTTTTGTTGCACAAGGGCCGGATTTAGTTTACTAATTTGAAAATAATAACTTTTCGGCACAAAAATGATATATAATCTAGTTCAATCGGTATTTAATACGATATAGAAATAATGCGATATTATTGATAAGTAGTTTTTGTCTCTGCAGATTTGTATTTTTGTTTTTCTAATAGAGAAATAATTATTGTGTATAATAAACGTGACAAAATAATTTATAATATTTTTTTCCAAATATTATTGCTATATTAATTATTATTATTATATTAATTTCACAGATATGCTTATGAACATTTTTTGTTCAATGTTATTTTTATTTATTTAATAATTATTTGAATGAATAATACTGTTATTGATATACAATATGTATTCAAATTTATTGGGAAAAAAAGTAGAAATAAAAAAGTAATTAATAAACGAGCTAATGTTGAAATAAATTCTGGATATTATATATATTTTTTGTATTAATTTAAATAAAATTATTGTAAAATGTTGAAAGGATTTTAATTTCATTTTATAACTTTTTTAAATGTTTTTAAATATTTTGACAACATATATAGGTATTTTCCATTCATGAAAATATGAATAAAATATTTTTGTGATATCAGTTCAATTAAGGGAGGAACACGATCTTGATTGCTCTGAAAATAGGCAAAGTCTGGGAATTTTAATATAATAATGCATATGTTTCGGATTTTTTTTAACATATTTATATGAATGATGATGAGTGGTGTGATTGAAAGTATTACTAGGAATAGAAGAGCATGTATGAGAGAAATTATGAATGTAGATGAAGTTAAAGTTGCTTGCTTGGATATAGGAATGTTTAGAGGAAATTGATTTCGGGATAATGGAAAGAGTTTGTGCCACACCTTTTTAGATACATGGCATGATTGTGTATTTGTTCATTTCATATTAATGAAGTGTTTGATCAATTTTTATCGTTTTGCATTACCCCATAGTAGAAGTTACTAGATCATAAAATTTATGTAAATTTTTAATTAAAAAAAAAAGCCAAATTTTATTTAAATCAGTGCCCCCCTCCCTTCACCTTTATAAATCTGTATAAATATCATTTGTATCATTTTTTCTGTTGAAAACGTACGATTATTAATAAATATTAATACAGAACTACAACCTAATACGTTGTTTTATTTTAATATAAGATTTTTGAAAGATTTTTTATTATGTTAAAAAAACTTAAGTTTGAACGTTATTTAAGAAAAAAAAATTATCATATATCTGAGATGGACATATGAATACTTAAAGATTCCTATTTAATCAAAGTTTTGTCTGTTATAATTTGAAAAAAACGTACACTCTAAAAACAAATTTACCAAATTTAGTTACAAAAAAAAATTGTTGTAGTTACCAAAAAACAAAACAAAAAATTGTCCCGGTAACTAAATTTTGACGAATTTTGGTAACTACAACAATTTTTTTTAGAGTGCAGTCTTTTGTATAAGAATTGTAACATGTCTTTCAAAACGGTAAATTGAGGATTTCCTGTCCTTGAAATAAGTATACTATGAAAGAGTTTAGTTGACTTGATATTTGCTTAAATACCTGTCTGTACTATTGCGCTGCCACCATTTATATGTCTGTGTATTGTGCGCTGCCACCATATATAGAGTAAAGCGACCCAGTACACGTGGAAAATTGCATAAGATTCTTTTTGCCGTGAGCTAGCGCCAGTCAAACTTCTGACTAATACACATTGCAATGTGAGTTATGTCAATATATACAGTTTGCTGAAATATTATTTCAGCTGCAAGAAACCTTTAAAACGGGAAAAACAAATCGGCAAATGCATGGCAGAAGAAATAAAAAAAAACACGCCAATTGTGACAGTTTTATTTGTTAGTTTTTGCAATCATGTATCAACCGGACATTGTTTTCAACCTATTATGTCCAAAGCAGGGTTGGACTGTTTGTGACTTAAAAAAAATTAAATAAAAGATATCGGATTTTCTTTAAAAAAATATTTAAAATATAATTGATTTTTTTTTCCAAATTTTAAAAGTAACAATTTAATAATTGTTTTTATATATTTATTATGAATGTAAATTTAATATATAATTTTATAAGTGTAATATTTGATTTGTTGTTTGCAGTATCATATTCTGAGAGACATACTCTGTAAAAAACAATAATAGCAAAATTACACAAAAATAGTAGTAAAATTTTACTATAAAAAATCTGAAATTTTATTTTACTATAAATATTCTGTATATCTACCTCAAAATTCTCTAATTTTTTACATAATTTATAATAATCACATAAAGTAAATAAAATTGCTTATTTTCTGCAAATTGCATCACATACTTAATGTAGAATTACGTATTGTTGATATAATTTCTTAAATTATGTAATATTACAGCTTTCTGTAAGAATTCATCAAAATAATGAGACGTTGTACATATTTTGTCTAATAATACTAATAAAATATTTGAAGTATAATTCATTTATTTCAAAATACATTCTTTATTTATGTAATTATGCCAATATTTAATATTACAGAACTAAACAAATTTTACCTATTTATGGAAAATTTGTGACAGCAAATTTACTAAAGGTTTTTAAATTCACTAAAAGAGACTTTACTAAAAAAAAAAAAAACTAATATTACATACATATGTACTTTTTTTTTATTACGAAAGCAAACTTATATGAAACAAGTCAAATAGCATCAGCACATCGTGTTATCTTAGGGACCACAAAACAAGCTTAACTTTTCGAACTTTTGTCGGCGGTATATATATATATATATATATATATATATATATATATATATATATATATATATATATATATATATGATCAAAACGGCATAAAACAAATTTCGAAAACAAATCCTTCCGATCTCGTTTATATATATATATATATATATATATATATATATATATAAGAAGCTTTGCTTGAATCCGCCAACCCGTCATGCAAGTTGCGAGAACGCGCGCGGCTGTGCGCTGTCTGAATTTATATATATAAGGGTTAGGGGTCAAATCCATCATAGTCCAGATTGTCCGTTAAAACATTTTAGCTGTTTTGCTGGTGGCTGAAAGTAAAAGGTTGTTGATGCTTGCCTATTCGGTCGGCCAGTAGCCGCTTCCTACTTTTATTGTAAACTACTAATATTTTGTACAGTCAGGAAAATTGAAAAATGAATGCGCTACGAACTTGAAGAATGCATGTGTCCAGGATGTTCATTTTTCAGGAAAGAAGGAAACTTCTTTAAAATATTGAAAAATGTTTCAGAAACTCATACTAACTGATTTAATCTTGGATAAATAGTAAAACCAGAGTTAAATTTTCAAAATTGTAGTAATTTTTTTTTCTCGAATAGTTAGCAACACTGTATATTAGAAAAATTATATAATTTATCCGGACACTAGAAGAATCTTTTGTGAAAATTTGATTAAAATCGGATATATAATGTAGCCATAATGAATGTTTAAAAACTTTATTAATTACTTCTCGGGATAAATAGTAAAGTTAGAGTTAAATTTTAAAAATTTTATTAATTTTTTTCTCGAAAAGTTGGCAACACTGTATATTAGTAAAATTATATAATTTATCTGGGCACTAGAAGAATCTTTTGTGAAAATTTGATTAAAATTAAAGTTGACATCACTGGAAAAAATAAAATTACATCTTGGGCACTAAACAAATCTATTCTGAAAATTTCATACAAAAATTTTAATGTACGAACAAGCGAGCAAAAACTAACTCATAAACTAAGTTCAAATTCATTATCTATAGTCTATATCAGGGGTGGGCAACCTTTTGTATAACAGGGGCCAGAATACGATTTACGTTTTTTTCCGCGGGCCGTAGTAGTTATATTTTTATTACTTATATTTTTTTCTGAAAAAATAAAAAACAATATTAAAACAAAGTTAATTAAATACTACATTTATTTCTCTTATCATTTATATTAAAATACAAAGAAATGAAAAATATAAGTAAGTATTAATCACAAAACAATAATTATAAATAAAAACAAATTTTAATTAATGCGACTTCTGGTGCTGTATAGATTTTGATAGCAAATCAATGTCCGGTTCGATTTGTGTAGTGCTTAAACGCAAGTTGTTTTCTAAACCCGTATCAGTTATTGAAGTTCTGTACTTTGATTTTAGATACTTCATTTTAGAGAAGAGCTGTTCACAACGATATGTTGAACCAAATAAAGAGTAAATGTAACTCGTGCAAAAGTGTCAAATTAAATCTTTCTTCTAAATCTGTTCTCTCTTTGAGATCCAAAAGTTCCATTTGAAACTTTTCTGGAACATTTTCGATTTCAGTGATGGAAAAGGGCAAATTAAATAAATGAAAATAAATACTTTTCTTGTCGAAATCTTGAAAACGTTCTTCAAATTTTGAATAAAAATCTCGCTGGCCGGATTGGAACTTTATGCGGGCCGGAGGTTGCCCACCGTTGGTCTATATAAAGGATTTCTATATATTTTGTTTTAATTAAAGACATCGTACCGAATATTATACCCTTTTCCATTCAGTTAAAGTGCTATTAAATTCACAGAGATCTGTTTGGAATATACATACATACCCAAAAGGGTACATAGCGTAGTACATACGTAGTATCAGAAGTTTACAATTCAGATAATTAAAAAAAAACAAATGTAATTAAATGTACGAATGAATTATAAACTAAATTTTTAGACTATGAAATTAATCTATCATAGAAATATAAAATAAAATGGTAAATATGATATTTTTAAATCAATTCACAGGAATTTTTTGAATTTATTGATTTTGTTTTTTCAAATATTTGAGAGGGAGATTTATCCCCCCCTTTTACTTATTTTAAGAATAAATAAAATTAGAAATACATTAACATAGTAAAAAATCTTTCAGAACTTATTATATTAAAATAAAACTGCATTAGGATTAAGTTCTGTATAAATTTTAATTAAAAATCGATCCGACAACAGCAATAGAAATTTATAAACAAAAAACTAACGTCAATCAGTGTGAAAGGGCACTAATTTAAATAAAATTCGGCTTCCTTTAATTTATCCTTTTTTCAATCCCTTTTCTTCCCCTTTTTGCGTATGCTACTGCGATCAAATTGTTCACTCGAAGACAAAATTTAAGTGTAATTTCTTGGTTTTTGGTGAAATACAAAGTTTTGTAATTCTCTTAGTGGTATTTATTGAATGTACCCCAATAACTTGTGGTTGGTTTTGTATGTTCTAGCTGAACACTGAATGGGCACAAGTCGAGGTGATAGATTTGATAAATGATGGTAGCGGTTTGGCATTTGGGATTATTGGTGGCCGCTCCACTGGTGTTGTGGTCAAGACTATACTGCCTGGAGGCGTTGCAGATAGGGTGAGTCGTGTTTTTTTTTTAAAACATTATTCGATTTATTTTCAGCTGTTTTTTGCGAGAGAAATTCACTTTTACACTTTTATATCTTTTTTCTCTTCAAGCTTATTTATTATAATATTAATATTACGTTACTATATATTGTTTATGTAGAAAGAGGCCATTATGTACATTATTATACAGCATTTAGTTACTATATACACCATATTGGTGGCAGCACCAAACATAACTACAACGTCAAGTGTATTTAATTTGACATTTTCGGCGGACATATTTCGAAAACTATTAGTATAACTGATTTAAGTTTCGCTTAAATTTAAATTTAATTATTAAAAGTGCAATAAATGCAATGTGCATTATCCAAAGTGGTCAAAAATTGCATATTCGACTAAGAAACACGATCAAATGTATTTAATTTGGCATCTCTGACGGCTATATTAAGAATTATTACGTCAAGATAAGTTAATTGTCAATTGCATTGTTTATTTTTGCTTAAATTTGAATTTAATTATTGAAAATGTGTGAAGAAGTGCAAGAAATGCAATCTGTACCACCCCGGGTGGCCAGAAATTGTATATTCGACCAAAGAAACATTCACATGCTAAAAATTGATTCGTTGATTACTCTAAGCTTAATTCGTGCTTATCTGTAAATATGTCGATATGTCAAATTTTGGTGTGATTACAATACCTCTTTTATCATATGTGTTGTGACGGTTCGGTAAACGCATTTCAACACAAACACATTAACTACGCATGGTAATAAAAAACAAATTGCCGAAACACTTTTTTTTAAAGTAATTTTTTTCAAGTTTACACTATAAATTTTATTTCTTGTACAGTTGTACGAAAAAATATTTTTCAAAATCCATTTGCTACAAATTTTTTTTAATTTAAAATCAAACTGGCTATTTCCATAGCCAGTAAAACCAAATAAATTCACATATTAATTCTTTTGTTAAACATAAGAAAGAAGTTAGGAAAAAATTTTCCGTTTATATATATATAGAAAATGCCAAGTCGATTTTTCGTAAAAGAAAAACAATACTTCTTTTGTTATATCGTTCGAAACAGATGGAAAAAAATGCGAAAATTTCTGAAAAAGCGGATAAAATTGCTGACAAACTTAATTTATTCATTTCGACAGAAAAAAAATCGTATATAGAGGAGAAAAAAAATTGAAGATCAGTTTTATTAAAATTAGCTGACGTAGGTTAATTTTTTTTTGTTAAAATTTTCTGAATATCATTGAATGTGTTGACTTGCCTCTCCAAATGTTGAAATAAATTTATCCTTGGAATAAGTTTGAAATTAGCCAATGAAATGTTATTATTTATTCCGATAATATATTAATCCAATCATAAATGATTCTTACTTATCTTAAGAATAAGTAAAATTAGAAAAACTAGTAACTATATATATATAAACATAGTAAAAAATCTTTCAGAACTCATTATATTAAAATAAAACAGCTTTCGGATTAAGTTCTGTATAAATTTTAATTAAAAATCGACGTTTAAACATACGTTAAAAAATCTACATGATGTGAAATTCGAAGATACTATAATAACTGCAAGACCCAACAATAGTAACAGCAATAGAAATTATAACATCAGGTCAGGGTGAAGGGGCACTGATTTAAATAAAATTTAGTTACCTTTAATTAAAAATTTATGAATTTTATAATCTTGTTACTTATTTTGTTACATTACATTTAGTCGTCAAGTCACCCTTCTCAAAAACTAATACTTTGGCACTTATTAATAACATTCAATACAAGATTCATATCTTTACCTACAACATTAATTCTATCAATCATTCTTCTCACATTGAACACCTAATTTTATATTTTACGGGTAGGAATTATGAGAATTTATTTATATATCTAAAAATTAATTTCCCTAATTGTCAAATGTTTGTATGTATATATGTTTCTCCAGCATCTCCTCTTAAACCCCTGAACCGATTTTGATGGGAGTGGTGTAATTTTAATTGGTTCATTCCCTATATTTCATCTTGGTTCTCAAAAATTTGAAAAATTATGTTTACAATGCAAATGTCAAATGACAGCTGTGTGAAGTTATGTACACTACTGATAGAAGTGTTGCTTTTGACTAATATATAATAGTGCAATGGATATTTTATTATTATTATTTGTATATTTATTTATTTTTATTATGTTTATATGTTTAATTACTATTTTTGATTTCAAATGTGACCCTTTAAGGGTCACGGGTTTTCTAGTTATTCGTGTTCTTTTAAAATATATAATTATTGTACATTTTCCGTTAATTAAAGCTCAATTTATATTATATATTCTTAATAAAATATTTATAGTTTGCAATTATAAATATTAATAACGTTATAAATATTTAATATGGCATAAATTTTGTAATATATAAATTCTTATCAGCTAATTGCAAGTGAACATATTTTACTAATTAATAGGTAATGTAATGAATGACTATATAGATACCTAATCAAATTTATTTCAAATCGATAAATACGTATAGAAATTACCTTATTTAAAATCAAATTGTATTATTAGGAAATTAATTATTATTCACTTTGTTTTATTTATTGAACAAAAGTTATTTAATTATTTGAAAAACATTTTGATTAGTAAATATTTTATGTAAAAATTTATTTGATAGGATTTTCGACTATTTTTTTAATATTTTGGTATGGAATTTGGTTCTGTTTCGTTAAAGAGTTTTGTGAGTATTTTAAATATAATTTTATTTAATTATCATTATATCTTTGTAATTCATGTAAAATTTGAAGATACTGTAATAATTACTAGACCAATCAATATTAGCAGCACACTGATAAGATGAAGTAGTAGAGATTTATAAAGAAAAAAATAACATGAATCACTGTGAAGGGACATTGAGATAAATAAAATTAGGCTTCCATTAATTGAAAATCTATAAATTTTATGATCTAATGACTTATTTTGTTATCTAGTATCTAGTAACTTGTCTCTATGTTCTGTTATTTACTGTAATGTCATTTGTATCATTTATCCTGATAAAGACGGACGTTTAGTTTCGTCGAAACGGCGATTTTAAATAAATATTAATACAGAACTTTAACCTAATGATAGTAATGATGATAGTAGCTCAAAGTTTTATTTTTTTTTTTTGCTATTACAACATCCGTTCATTTAAATTTTGTTGCCGTGAGAACAAATATTTTAGCGTGGATTTACATTTTTTGTTGTGAAGAACATTATTTGTTGTGCATTTTATTTTCCTGTCGCAAATTATACCAATTTTGTTGTGAGTGATACCAATTCTGTCGTGCGAAAAAATATCACTCTTATCTAATTAAGTAGATATAGTGAAATTTTTTTTCAAATGGGATTCCAAAGCCAATTAGGAATTTTTAATAATTGACTTACGTCTCTACATACTAACTGCTTTTAATCCGTTCTGTTGAACGATGAAAACAAATTACGTGTTTCGTGGCTTGATTCAAACGAACTAGCTTGTTACTTTCAACGTGCTACGTTTATGCATAGTTTTCCAACGTTTAAAAAATTATAACTGTCAATCAATATAAATGGTAAGTGTGCTTTTATTTTTTTTTCCATATCTGACAATCCTAAACTCATATCCTAGCAACGAAACAAAAAATAAATAATGTTTGGTTTTTTTCTAAACGTCAAAACCGTCAAAGTTTCGAGATTTTGTGCGATTTTGTGAGGTGTAAATTTTTACAGGGTATCATGTAACCGTAGTAAATGACTCATAGCTTTGGAATCCTATTTGAATAAAAATTTTACTATACATCATTTAAAATTTACTTATTTAATTCAAATTAAACAAAATAGGTATTTTTTTTTATATATTCTATCGCAATAAAGAAAACATATAGATGATGTATTAAAACATAGTGTGTACATAAATTCTTAATATGTATTACGTGAATAAACACTCTATAACTTTAAGTGATTACATATCGTATATGAAACTTGAGCTTTATGAAATGGTGAACTGAGCAAACTATATAAAAAAACATAGCCAGCCATGGCAGCGAGGAAAAAATCTATAAAAACAAGCCGGTAGTACCGTGTAAATCGATCCTTAATCCAGGCCAGTACTCAATTCTGCTTAACGTGACGTGTACACAGTATGCGCCTGAAGGCTTTAGTTTCAGTTTCAAGCCCCGCACGCTTCAGGCAGGCACACACACACACACACATATACCCAATTTCAGCAGGAAAGCGTTCATCTTTCGTCGTCTCTGAAACTTGCCCACCGAACTAAAAGCAGTTGGGCCGTGAATATGTATTAGACTTTTGTTACACACGGTTTCTAGATTTTAGAACGAATTGACGACAGGACCGTAATGGGGAAAATATCGCGTTGAAGCGAATTTATACTCAAGCAATAGCAGAACACAAATTGGATAATAATAACAGTAAAAAAAATTTAGAAGTAATATATAAAATAAAACTGCTTTAGGTACAAGTTTTGTATTGAAATTTATTGATATTCAACGTTTCGAAGAGCGTTAAGTTTCGTCGAAACGTTGATTAGTAATAATACCCAAATGTATATAGATGGTGCACATTCAAAATGATTTTATGTATTTGAATGCCATGAGACACTATGATACCCAGTATTTCTAGGTATAATTCTTTAAATTATATAATATCAGAACTATTACAAACATTATTGTAATATGATATTACCAACAGGATGGAAAAGTACATATTATTATGTATATGTAATATTACAGTTTTTTTAGTTAAGTCTCTGTCAGTAAATTTACAGAACTTCAATTAATTTGTTGTCAGGAATTTTCTATAAATAGGTAAAATTTTCTTTAGTTCTTTAGTATAATTACTTACATTTCTAAATTTACATAAAGGATGTATTTTGAAATGAATAAATTACACAAAATATATGTACTAAGTCTGATTATTTTGATGAATTATTACAGATATTAATATGCAAACTGTAATTTTACATAATTTAAGAAATTATACCAACAATAAGAAATTCTCCGTTAAGTATGTGATGCAATTTGCAGAAAGTAAGCAATTTTACATACTTATTAGGTCATTTTTACTTATTTTATGTGATTATAATGAATTATATTAAAAATTGCAGAATTTTGAGGTAGAAATACAGTATATTTATAGTAAAATGAAATTACAGATTTTTTTATAGTAAAATTTTATTATTACGTCGAAATACCGATTATTAATAAATATTAATACAGAACTACAACGTAGAGTCGTTTGATTTTATTAAATTCTAACTTTAAAGATTTTCTACAAAAAGATAAAAAAAAGCAAATTTTATTTATCTATACTAAACATGAGATTTATTTGTGAAAGATATCAACTGAAAAGGGTTGAAGAAAAAACTGAAATATTTTCATATTTTTCTGCATAATATAAAACAGGAAGAAAAGGATATTATATTTTCAGTATTACAGTTTTCATATATTTTATCTGCTGATTTTCTGACATTATATCAGATATATATTATATAGAAAAATATTATATACATATCTTTCTTTTTGCAATGGCAAAAAGAACTTCAACGTTATTTTTGTGTCATTTTGGGAAAGTTTATGAAAGTAGAAGCTAGGGAAGCATTATATTTACTGAAATAAACTGAAAGTTACCTAACTTTATGATGTTTTTGTGTTATAATTATGAAATAGACATTTCTCATTAAGGTAAATACGCCTACGATCGTTATTTTTCTCTGTTCTTGTTTCTTTATAAATTTCTATTGTTATATTTTTTGTACCTACAAATGCTTCATTAAATTTACCGAAAGAAAACTTAATTAAGTTTAGAATATTATTTTAAATGATCTAGTTATTTTTGATTATAATCAATGTTAAATAGCTTTGCTTTTAATACAGAACTATAACTTAAAGCCGTTTTATTTAATATAATGAGTTCTGTTTTTACTATGTTAAAGTGATTTTTGTCAAAAGTACTTTTGACGTATACTTAAAACTACTTATTAAGCAATTTGAATTTTATAATATTAGATGTAAAAATATACATATCATCAAAAATAGAAATCCTATTCATATTTGATAATAGGTAGAAGTAAAAATTTAATTTATAGCAAAAAATAAGAGCACTTTTTCGTAAACAAAAGAGGTGGGAATACGGACCAATATTTTTTGTGAATTATTTGTTTTTGGTGGGGAATTAGTGATTTATAATTTTTTTTTTCAAGCGTATCATAATATTAATATTACGTTACCATAGAAAGAGGTCATTATGTTACTAGTACAATAATAACATTATTATACAAGCAATTAGTTACTATATAATAATACTCAAAAATATTGAGATTTTATATTTTTCCCAAAAGTTACTCAGTCATTGAATCTGCTTGTTAGGCTATGCATCAATGACTGACCAGTTTAACCGTAAGTCGAAACACATGTCTGCGATATTATTATATTAAATTTCACTATGACAATATGAACATTTATTTGTTCAAGGTTTATTACTAATTAGTTACTATATACATCACTGATAGCAGCACCAAACATAACTACAACGTCAAGTGTATTTAATTTGACATCTCCGATGGGCATATTAAAAATTAAGTCAAGTTAAGTTAATTATGACAATTGAATTGTTTATTTTCGGTTGATTTTCAATTTGATTATTGATAATGTGTGAAAAAAAGTGCAAGAAATGCATTGTGTACCGTCCAGGGTGGTCAGTAACTGCATATTCGGCCAAAGAAACACGGTCAAAGTGTATTTAATTTGACATCTCCAACGATTGTATTAAAAATTATTAGATCAAGTTAAGTTAATTGCCAATGCATTGTTTATTGTCGCGCTTAATTTTTAATTTAACTATTGAAAATGTGTGAAGAAGTGCAAGAAATGCAATCTATACCATCCAGGGTGGTCAGAAATTGTATATTCGACCAAAGAAACATTAATTCTCGTAAATATAAACAATATACAGCCTGATTCAGAGTAAGCGCCTTATTTTTTTTAGCCACACTATAGGTACTACTTTCAAAATATTTGGCAGTAATATATTTCAGGACATTCTCTACACGATGGTGATATCAGATTTTCAATTGGACGAATCATTTCAAAATGGCGACGTTCAACTTTTTTTTTAAATGGGATGCCATAATTTTTTTTTTATTTTTGAGATCCTAAAAACATTCTTTTTACGATAGTATTTCGTTTTCCTTAAAAATTTAGGAAGTGTCTATTTTCACCATAAAACAGGAAACCAGAAACACGAAAACACGAGAAACAGGAAACACGACGTACAGTGTTGCCGATTTTACGTGCAAAAACAAAATACTATCGTAAAAAGAATGTTTTTAGGATCTCAAAAATAAAAAAAAAATTATGGCATCCCATTAAAAAAAAAAAGTTGAACGTCGCCATTTTGAAATTATTCGTCCAATTGAAAATCTGATATCACCATCGTGTAGAGAATGTCCTGAAACATATTACTGCCAAATATTTTGAAAGTAGTACTCATAGTGTGGCTAAAAAAAAATAAGGCGCTTACTCTGAATCAGGCTGTATACATACTATTTTACAACTGTTAGTTGTTACGGTTACTTGGTATATATTTTTATTTATTTTTAGTTTCGTTTTGTTTAGAATGCTTTAAGAAAAAATCGTCTATGTCTGACTCCGGAATAGAAAGCTCATTTTGTTTTTCGTCCAGATTACTAAGTCTCTCTGTCACAAATATCTGTACTCAATACAATAATCATCGCTTTCTACTCCTCGTAACTGTGAAAATAATTTGTTTTTTGCAGGATGGCCGTCTTCAAAGCGGCGATCATATACTGCAAATCGGCGATGTTAACATCAGAGGCCTGGGTTCGGAACAGGTCGCAGCAGTTTTGCGTCAGTGTGGCATTCATGTGCGTATGGTTGTTGCACGGCCCGTTGAACCCACCGCCAATGACTATCAGGTAAGTCACAATTTTCACAGCAGTCATAAATTTTTTTATAAATTTTTAATTAAAGGAAGCCAAATACATTTATAAATTTATAAAAGAAAAAGTTAACATCTGTCACTGGGAAGGGGTACTAAGTTGAATAAAATTTGACTTCCTTTAATTAATAATTTATAAAATTTGTATGATCTAGTTACTTATTTTGTTACCTAGTAAAGTGTTTCTAAGTTTTGTTTATTTACTGGTAAATGTCATTTGTATCTTTTTTCCTGATGAAGACGTATGTTGATTATATGTTGATTATATTAATAAATATTAATACAGAACTTAAAAAGCTAAAGTCATTTTATTTTAATATATAATAAGTTCTGAAAGATTTTTTTATTTAAATATTATATCTTATATAAAATTATACACTCTAGATTAGATACTATGATGCCCAGTATTTCTAAGTATAATTACTCAACTACTGTAATTTTACATAATTGTGTTAAAAATACCATAATATCAGAACTGTTACAAACATTATGTAATATGATATTACGAACGGAATGGAAAAGTACAATGGTAATATCACAATTTTTTTTAGTTAAGTCTCTTTTAGTAAATTTACAGAACTTCGGTAAATTTGCTGTCGGGAATTTTCCATAAATAGGTAAAATTTGTTTAGTTCTGTAATGTTATTGTTGGTATAATTACATACATTTTCTAAATTTACATAAAGGATGTATTTCGAAATGAATGAATTACACTTAAAATATTTTATTAGTATTATTACACAAAATATGTACTAAGTCTCAATTATTTTGATGAATTATTACAAATAATATATGCAGTCTGTAATATTACGTAATTTAAGAAGTTATAACCAACAATACGTAATTCTACATTAAGTATGTGATGTAATTATAGAATTTTGAGCTAGGAATAGAGAATATTTACTATAAAATGAATTACAGATTTTTTTTAGTAAAATTTTATTATTATTTTTCTGTAATTTTCTTATTTTTTTACAGTGTATGCAAATATATTTACAAAATATATTAAGTACAGATTTATTTGTTAGATTTGTCTCCAATATAATCGGCCAATATTTTCAATATTTTTAATATGATACAGAAAAAACAATTTTTCCTTCATTAGCATTTTAAATGACTTACCACTGGAAGATCGTATAAAATTGATTAATTACCTATAATATTAATTAGTTCCAGTAGAATTGGTTTATGTCTTGCGTGTAATAATTTGCGCATTCAAGTTGAATTTTCTGACAATATTTTTTTCATTTAACGATAGAGGAAAGAATTTTTGGCAAATGACTTCTCGGCTCTCGCTCGTTTACGGATAACAGAACGAATTGATTATTTATGGGAAATTAGATATTTCACTTCATTTACTTACCAATTATGAAACGTTAATTAACTTTCAGTACGTGTCAATGCATTTTCAAAGAATATGTCAAAATACGTATTTGATAAAGTGTTTTCGTAATAGAGGACAATGAGAAATCAAAGTAGATAATAATTATAACTAAGAATTTTAATTCTCTTTTTACCGCTTTGACTACAAGGAAAAGTGATATAGTTTTCGGTGTATAATAATATATAATAATATATAATAATAATATAAATAATAATTATAACTAAGAATTTTAATTCTCTTTTTACCGCTTTGACTACAAGGAAAAGTGATACATTTTTCAGTGTCTGTAACATTATATATATATATATATATATATATATTATTTATTAAATTTTGATGAAGTTTTCACAAAGGATTCTATAGTGCCCATATAAATTATATAATTTTAATAAAATGCAGTGTTGCCAACTTTTCGGGAGAAAAATACTAAAGTTTTAAAAATGTATTACGACTACATTATGTATTTGATTTTAATTAAATTTTTTAGTGCCTATATAAATTATATAATGTTAGTAAAATACCAAAATTTTTAAAAATTTATTGTGGTTGTATTATTTATCCGATTAATCAGATTCTCACAAAAATATCTCCTGACATCCTCATAAATATATAATTTTATTAAAATACAATGTAGCCAAATTTCTGAGAAAAAATTACTAAAATTCATTATGACTGCATTATTTATCTGTTTTTAATCAAATTTTCAACGGAAGATTTTCTTGCTGATCAAATAAATTATATAATTTGGTGTTAAAGTGGTCTATAAATGGGTAAACTCATATTTGTAATTTTTACAACATATTTTCGAATTCAGAGGAAAAATTGTTTTTATTATTGAAGATTGTTATGTTTTAATATAGTGAATATATATACTTTTGCCATTTCCTGTATTTAAAGATGCTATTTATAACGTTATTCATAAACATTTGAAACATACCATTGGACGTATTTTTAAAATACGACTGCACGAGCAATTTTAAGTACATATTTCTATTTTTGAATCGAATCTATGTTGATTACAAGTCATTAGAAGAACCTAAACTAATTTTGCAGTTTTAAAATTATATTCTATAATTTTATTTTGACATACTAAATCATGTATCATAAAATGTAAAAAATGTATATAATTTTACATATTTTGTAAATGTAATTTTTCATAAAAAAAAATGTAATATTATCAGGGCTTCGAATATATATTTCGGTTCGGTTCCGGTTTTCGTTCCGGAAAAAATAACTGTTTTTTTCGGTTTTCGGTTTAGTTCAGAGTGATTAGTTTTAAAAAATTTTCAATATTTTATTTATATTGAAAACTTATTTTCTTCCATAATTTAGAACATTTTATTACTACATCTATAATATAAACATACTACATAAATTGATACAATAATGTAATATGAATAATAATAATTATTAATTAATTAAAGGTATAATAATTAGAAGTATATAATATATGATAATAATATAATTTATTATTCGAAAGTTATATAATTTGTATGTGTTTTAATTATATGATAATAAGATAAGATATGTTAACGTAACAAATTCTTGTATACAGGATTTTTATTTATTTATAATTAGTAAAAATGAAAATTATTTCTAATTATTAAAATATTTTCCAATGCATTTTTATTTAAACTATTTAAAGATTATTAAAAGCAAAGTTATTATCTAAAAATACACCTTCCCAGAGCCGTATTTACCTCTTTCGAGGCCCCAGGCGCAATTGAAATATGAGGCCCCCTTGCAGATATTCTTCAACTGAAAAGGAATTGTCAGTGGAAAAAAATAGTTTTAGTCCTATTATTATTATATTAAAATATTTTTAATTTGTTTAAATTGTTTATACATTGGTATTAAATCAAAAAAATCAGCAAAATCAAAACAAAATAATCAGCAAAATCAAAACAAAATAATATATAGGTACATAAGGAAACGTATCAACAATATCATCATAATTGATGGATTTTTGTAACTCTGTTTCAAAAAACAATAAGCGTAAATTACACAATTTTGATGTAAACTATTTCTCAAATAATTTTTCACTCGTTTTAAAACTGAAAACGAACGTTCTCCAGATGCATTAGTCACTGATTTATAAATTTGTACATTTCGAGAGGATTCGTAAGATTTTCTTGTTTCGCAAATTTTTAACATTGCATAAATTCTTTGAAAACAAGTAGCAATAGCAACTAGCGGGTAGAGAGAAAATAGTCCCTTTTGTTACAAATAGCCAGATAGCCACCCTACTTGATATGCAGGTTTTTATTATCTTATTGACAATGACAACACCAGTACTTCAACATTAGAAACATATTGAAATATAATTTACTCGTAAATTAAAACTAGAAATTAGAAATTAAAATATAATTTTTAAATTGATCTCAGTGACTGATATTTGATTTGAAATCTGAGGCCCCTTAGCTACGAGGCCCCAGCTTGCGCCTCATGCGCCTGTGCATAAATACGGCTCTGCACCTTCCTCAAGGTGATCCATAGTATCATTTTTAATTTTAATAACTGAATATTCATCCATTAAAAATGAAAAAAATTTTCAACATGTATTGAACCGTAATAATTTTATAATTTATGTGGACACTAATGGAATATTTTGTAACAATTTGATTAATCTCGGATAAATAGTAAAGCCAGAAATAAATTTTTAAAATTTTACTAATTTTTTCTCGAAAAGTTGGCAACACTGTATATTAGTAAAATTATATAATGCACTCGGGCACTAGAAGAATCTTTTATGAAAATTTGATTAAATTTAGCCATAATGAATTTTTAAAAACTTTAGTAATTACTTCTCGGACCATATTGGGCACTAAATAAACCTATCTTGAAAATTTTATAAAAAAAATTTAACGGACGAGTGAGCGAGCGAATAACGCACATCCATACACCCTCATAAATTAAGTTCAGATTCGTTATTTAGAGGCTATATGAAAGATTTCTATATATATATATATATATATATATATATATATATATATATATATATATATATATATATATTTTAATTTTGAACAATGGTACAGTCATTGTACCGAACATTATATTTCTTTCCTTTCAGTCAAAGTATTAAATTCACGAAGATCTGATTGGAATATACATACATACACAATCACGCCATATACCCAAAAGGGTGTGGCACAAACTATTTCCACTATCCCGAAATCAGTTTCCTCCAAACATTCCTATCCAGACAGGCAACTTTAGCTTCATCCATATCCAACTACTTCTATTATGAAAGTTATAATACATATTACAGAGAGTAAGATATCAAAAGTATAGTTGAATTGACTTTTTTTTTGCGGGAAAAGTCAAATTGAAGTAGTTGGCATGTATTTTTTTTCTGCTTTGACTGACAAAATATTCGAGTGAGTGGTTGATGCTCTCTGTGCTTCAACGGTACAAAATTGAAAATTCGTGCTCAAGTATGTATTTCTATGTCTGCCATATTCGTGATCAAAACTCTTCTTGTATGTATGTATATATATATATATATATATATATATATATATATATATATATATATGTGTGTTTTCTATATGCAAATGTGGCTCTTTACGCCCTATTTTATTAGTAAGGGTTGTTTTTATCAGACCATAAAATATAATCTATTGTACATATACCTAAATGTAACTTGGTATTTTGCATTTTTTTCATAAAAAAATATATATATTCTTTATGTCTCTATTCATTTTTTAGAATTCAAAAAGTTGAATTCTCTTTGTACAAATAGATTTTCAGTAACGATTTTTGTGTTATAAATATAAAATAAAATGTATAAAAAAAAATTTAAAAACCACGCTTATATTTAAATGCACTAAAGAGAAGAAAATAAATTTTTTCCTGGTTATCCAAAATTTTTAGAAAGAAATAAAAGCGTGGAGCGTTTAATCATCATTGCGAAATATATAGTTTCCTGGCGCTCCACGCTTTTATTTTTTCTAAAATTTTTGGATAACCATGAAAAAAATTATTTTTCTCTTTTTAGTGCATTTAAATATAAGCGTGGTTTTTAAAATATTTTTTTTATATATTTTATTTTCTGCTTTTTAGTCTTGTTTTTTTTTTGTTTGTAAAAATATTGTGTAATATAATACTACTAAAAGTAACTATAAGCTACTAAAAGTTGTTATAAGCTAATAAATTACTAAAAGTATAGCTTACTAAAAGTTACTAAAAGTAGCTTTAAGCTACTAAAAGTAGCTACAAACTAATAAATGTAGCTAGAAATAGTAGCTTTATGTTTCAGCTACTATTTATAAGCTACTTGCGACAAATCCTGAAGCTATAAGCTACAGCTGCTTTTAATTTTTTGTATCACAGCTATCGCTACAGCTATACCAATAACAATAGCTAAGCTATTAAAGTAGCTAGCTACTGCCTAGATTACTATTACTAGATTAGTAGATTACTAGAGTTTCTAGATTACTATTACTAGATTAGTAGATTACTAGAGTTTTTTTTTTTTAAATCGTTTACTATAGAAACTAAGAATTATTATCTCGCTTATGAGACGATTTTTACTAAGGCGTTTTAAGGTTTATTTTGAGGTGTACTATCTACTAAAAGGATACAAAGAACAACCGTAAACACCCTGTGTATATGTATATGTATTCCTGATGATGATATATGTACATAGAGTATATTGAAACGTCAGTTTTTAAATAAAATATACACTGAACTGAATCCGAAACCTTTTATTTTAATATAATGAGTTCTGAGAGATTTTTTACAATGTTAAGAAAATAAATATTATAGTAAAAATATTAATATGAACTACACTGTAAAAAATGATGTAAATTTACATATTCTATAAATGTATTTTTACAGAGAAAATATAATATTACATCAATTATCACAATAAAAATTACTGCTATTTTACTGTTAAGAGTTATATAAAATTACATAGACATAATTATATTACATTTTTTACAGTGTAAATTTGAGATGAAATAAAATTTTAAGTTTTATTGTATGTACTTTAATATCTCTATATGTTTCGAGTGTACTATTTTCTCAAAGTCCCCTTACAAGTTTGAACAAGGCCAAACGAAGTGGTTAATAAAATCGAAATATTCTTTTCATGTCTGGCCAAAAGTCACTTGGAAGTCACGCACCAATCGTCCCAACGAAATTGCTTGGAGATCTGGATGAACTCGATCGACACCTGGTGGAAAATGGCTACGCAGAGACCTTCTGTCACACGCCACCAGATCCGTACTCAGCTGAATTTATCTACACCCGACAGCACAGCGATATTGAGTTGCATGTAAGTTTTTTTTTATTTTATTTTATGTTACTTTCCCGATATTTTTATATTCGCTCGTAAAAAATATTACGCTCTGTTTTATTTTTTTATATCTAAGATATGTTTGTTTAACAGATCAACCGTAAATATAGATACGTAATGCCTATAGCAATACATGGATTGCTTTACTATTACTATATACATTGAAAAATGATGAATAGTGTTTGTTTATTAAACTTGTAAATTTACTGTACTAGTAATAAAACACTTTAATATATTTTAGTTACGCAACTAGATTGAATAGTACCAGGGTTGGACTGGATAAAAAATTAGTTGCAGGATTCCAAAATTGTTCAAATACGTTATGTTTTTTTTTATATAATATAATTCTTTATTTAATATAACTCTTTATTTAAATCGAAGTTAAAAGACGATTTAATAAATGTTTCAGAATTTTTTTTAATGATATCTTCATTATCTAATTTTTCCAAAATATCTTTTTCGCATGACATAAGCATGAAAGCCGCGAAATTATTCTGACTGAAACAATTTTGCAATCTGCTTAAAATGTATTTTAATTTTAAAAATGTTCATTCGCATGATACTTGAATGGAAGATAATTTATAAGTAATGAATAAATTAGCGTATATCAATGTGTAGAAATTAAATTTTTGTAAAATGCAATTTGACAATTCAATTTCTACAAGTTTGTTATATTAGCTGTGTTTTTTTTACCGAAAAACTCAGCTCAGATCAGCAAATATCAGTAACCTTGAAATAATAGCTGTTTTATTTATCGTCTCGTAACTGAGTTCGAACTGAGTGAATTGCTTCCCCCCTTACCGATACTGAGTTGCATATTTAGCTAGTGCTTAGCTGAGATTCAAGTGAGCGCACATGCGCAATTCAAATTTTCCTAGTTTAAGATTTGATAACGTGTTTGATACTGGTTGACATTTATATTTGAATATTTTATTTTGAAATCAAACAATAGATATCCGGCGAGTTGCAATAAATTATCAACGCAAAAACAATCAAATACATCTAATATTTTAGGTTATATCATATGTGGAACTTAGATTTTAAACGTCACTTTCAAATAAATTGTTTTATTTATCAATACAACTCACTCAGCAAAACTCAGCTCAGCTCTGCTCATTTATTAGATTTACTGATCTGAGTGGAATGTAAAAAAAAACACAGCTATTGATTTCATCTGCTTCTCCGGTTTCAGTTTTTTCGTTATGGAATTTATTATAAATTAAATATTTATTTTCATCATTTAAGATGTTAATAAATGTGTCCTATTTTCTCGAAAAAAATTTTATTACTCAGATTTTAAATTGTTTATGTTTAATTTGCTATTAATTAAATTTGTCATTAATTCAAAAGTTTTATCTAAAATATTGATTTTGGGAAAGTTGTTAGGATCTAACCAATAAACGTCATTCAATACATATCGATTTGTAAAACTCAGAGATCGGTTTTAATCTTTTAACAATCGCCGGTCACGACCCATAATGATGACGGCGCACCGGGAAAACCCTGAATAAGATCTATGTTTATATGACATTTTTGACTCGAAATAACCTTCCTAGCAAACTATTAAAGTTTGGTACATTCGTTATAAATCACACTGTATATTCTACTCTAACTTATGTGAATTTTTCTCAATGGCCAGTGTTTATATTATTTTTAAAAGCTGAAGCTATTGTTTTATGAAAGAAATTTTCAATTTAAAATCGATTTTAATTTTACGAAATCTTTGAAACGAACAGACTGTATCTAGAGATATTGGTAGTTGAAAAGTTTTACGTTAACTTAAAAATTTTTGCTTTTCTCGAGAATTTATTTGAAGGCAAAATACTGTTTTATGTTTCCATAAGCATAAAAATATTGTGCGTGGGGAAATTTATGAGTCGTGCTGGCTGAGGTGATATTATTTCAAATGTTATTTATTGCGGTTTTTGTTCCACAAAACTTTTTTTAAATTTAATATACTTTTTAATACTTTTCTCTCAAGCAACGAATTAAATTAACATTTAATTTTAAAGTTAACAACATTCGCAAGTTTATATTTAGTTTATAAATGTCTGTATTTTGAAGATTATTTTGCAATTATTTTTAGGATAATTTAAATGAAATGAAATGAAATTAAAATCATATAAAGTAGTGATGATAAATAGTTTTTAAATATATTTTTATAAAGAATTGTAATGCTCAAATGCTATAAGCTTAATTAGCATTTTAATAAGCATTAAAATGTAAAATAAATTATTACATGTTTAGTACATGAGTATGTACTAAATATTTAATATTTTGTTTCAAACATTTTTCTATTCTTTGATTTAATTTTTGAGATTTTTGTAATCTGAAATTTATACTTACTTTTTACAACTTTGACTGCAAGAAAAAAGTGGTATAATTTTCGGTGCGGTGTCTGTCATATTTTCAAAAGTTATATATATATATATATATATATATATATATATATATATATATATATATATATATAATATAAGGGAGAATTAATGGTTGTTTAATAGTTATTTCATGCTTATATTTGATATACTCTGATATATATATTATGATAATTTTCATGTGCTGTCAGTATTATTAAAGAGATTTTAATTTAGAAAATATGTTGAATTATAAAATAAAACTAAGGATTTGCCCAGTTTATTAGTACTGACCAGGGTTGGACTGGCCATCGGGCTTTCCCCGATGGGCCGTCATTATTGTGGACCGTAACCGGCGATAGTCAAAAAAATTGAAACTGATCTCTGAGTTTTGCAAAAATTTAAGAATTGATTATTATCTAAAAACATTAATTTGTGAAAAGAGTCATTTATTAAATCTTCGTTTAACTTACGATTAGATTTAAATAAAGAATTATATTTAATTTTTTATGTGTAATTGTTACAATTTATTTTTATTTTTCTGTAATGTCATTTACAAGTAAAATAGAATAAGAAAATATATAAACATAACTTATTTGAACATTTTGGAGATGTGATAGCAACTTTCCCCAGTCCAACCTTGGTACCGGACTAATTATAGAAAAGTAATTACTGAACCAATTACAAAGCAAAGTGAAACACAACATTTAAAGGGAAATTTAAAATTTTTCTTTTAAATTATTTACGAAAAAAAATTTATACATATTTAATAAAGGATCGTTTTACTTATTTGTTTAACACAAATATTGACTCAACTCCGCCCCCTCCCCTCCCCCAACCCTCTTTAAAAAAAACATAAAATACAGTAAAGTTATGATCTAGCAAAAGTCTCATTTACACGCTTACAAAGCATAAATTTTTAACTATCACTGGCGTGCCCTGTTAGAGTTTAATTTTCTCATGGGTTCCGATTTACCGACTTCATTTATAAAACAAATTTTAATTAAAATATGTACACACCTCTTGCGGTCTGACAGCCACCCCCGCAGTAGCATACATTTTGTAATATTAAGTATCTCACCCCCCCCCCCCTTGATACCAACCAATTTATAATCGATATTATACCATGAAATTATTATAGATATTTTTTTTTGGGAGGGGAATTTAAAGTATGAATCAATTCTCTTAGCTTGTCGAAAATGGATAATTATTAATTTTTTATATCAAATACTTTTTCGATAATATTAAGGACACGCTATTGTGGTTTTTCGATGTTTTTTTAATGTAATGAATATTTTAATATTTATTTTGTTAAATGGGACAGTAAAAAAAAACTACTTAAATTTTTAAAATTTTATTTTGACTTTACTATTTATCCAGTTTTAAATGCAAATACATACATACATACACAATCACGCCATGTACCCAAAAGAGTGTGGCACAAACTCTTTTTATCATCCCGAAAATCAATCGCCTCCAAACATTCCTATCCAAACAAGCAACTTTCGCTTCATCCACATTCATAATTCCTCTCTCATACATGCTCTTTTATTCCTACTACTTGGAAACTTTCGCTCACTCAAAACACTCTCAATCATACCACTCCAACTACTCATCGGAGGTCCACGCAAACGTATACCATCAAAATCATTCAAATAAATCTTCTCAACCAAACGTTCATTACACATTCGCTCAACATGACCGAACCATCTTAACTGACTAACACCAACTTTTGCTACAACATTTTTTCAATTTCACACTCATCATACACTAATCTATTTCGTACCCGATCTCTCCTATTTACACCACATACTCCACGTAAAAATCTCATTGGAAATTAAGTAAGGAATAAATTCAGTAGTTCCGTTGATCAAGGTTGATCTCGAAGGTGTATAGCGATTTTGACTACAGCGAATATTTTCAGCCTATTTTTAGTTTCTTAGGTCATTTGTTTTTCATGTTATGACGTCATCGACTTTATTTTTTAAATGACAATCTATATTTTTTATTATTGATTTTGATAGTACTTTTTATTCCGTTTCCAACTATATAAAATTTTTCAATATGTTACAGTTGAAAAAAATTGAGAAAAATAGTCTTAAATTTCAAATATTAAAATTAATTAAATTGGCACAATGAATCTAGTTATCGGTTTATAACTTTGAATTGAGTAGATAATAAATTTCTAGTTCGATTTTTAATCTTTTTTTATAATCTCAAAATCAAAACGAATATGGCGTCGTTAACTTTCCATCAAACTTAGGTGAACAAACTTACATGAAATAAAATCTAAACTATTTATCAATGTAAATAATCTTAAACATTTGACAGATCTAATTTTAAAATTCATTCATTTCAATACGACTTAATTATGTAACTAAAAATAATACGAATCATAAATTCTAAATTATCGAAATTATAGTTAAAGTTCAAAAATCTTACGGCTAACTATAAATAATAAGTATCGTAAAAGCAAATTACATAATGATATAGTGTGGTTAGAAATGTTCTGGTCACGCTACTTGAATAAATTTTTACTCCCGAGTTGAATACTCGAAATATGATAAATTTTGTATTACGAAAATTAACATAACTGAATTTTTATACCAATATCACAAAATTACACAAAAACTTGCCATTGTGAGGAAATAATAATAATAATAATAATAATAATAATAATAATAACTTTATTTAAATAGCATTTAGCTAATAAAAAATACATACATTATATAAATACATAAAATGGTATAAAATTATGTGATATTTTTACAATAGTTTTCTTAATTTATATCTAAATTCTTTAACTGTAATAGAACATTTAACATCATTTGGCAAGCTATTGAAAGCATTCAGACCTTTATTATAAATTGACAAACATGTTTTAGTTTTATTTGTTCGGGGAATATATAAGTTAGTTTCTTGATATTGTTAGTCAAATTAAATACTATTTACGAATAATTATTGATAAGTTAAAATTTAATTCGCGTGTAAAAAAAATATTGAGTGTTTTATACAGAGTAAGTGGCTTGTTAAGCTTTCATTTCTCTGGAATCATAATTTATTTATCGGTGATAAAAACAGATTATAATATTTATAGAACCGGGAGAGAATTCTACTTGGCTGTAATCGTTATTGCAATATCAAATTGACGTCTCACAACATTGTAATGGATTGAAATAGATATATTTAGGGAAATAAAAAGCATCATATTTATACATAAAATTAGGTTTAATGCTACAATATTTTTCTAGTATATTAAAGACCTTTCAGGAAACACATTTTATATTAGAATCCAGAAATTACAAACGAACACAAAACTCCTATGGCCCGGTATTTCATATCTGCGATTAATCCATAGATTAAATAAGCGAAAGTTAGAATTTAAGCTATGCTTATAAGTACATATATGAGTATTTCATTGTAATTCAATGTCCAGATTAAGTAAACTTCAGATTATCTGGTTTTTATCGTAATATATATATATTACCTTTTATATGGTCGGAACACAAATACTAAATGGAAATAAAAGAAATATTTACATAATTCTCTATTATATTTAAATTTTTACTTATATTTGACAACGCGTTTGACAGTTGTAATTTTATTAATCGTCGCTTATTTCATTAAACCATACTCAACGTGTAGTTTAAGTTAATCTTTAGTTTTTCAAATAAACTGAACCTGAAATACGATTGATTTCGAAAGATTATAGCTTAACTTTCATTTATAGTTTAAACTAAATGTGAAATACCGGCCCTATATTCTTTAAAGCAATGCTGAAATATGTCCTGAAATATCACCTTACCAAAAAAAATGTTAAGTTGTGCAATTATAAGAAAAATTTGTAGATAGTTAAAAGACTTATATTTAAATGATTTATTTTAGTTAAGCTTATATATTTCTTGTATACATATAAGTTATATGTTTACATATTATTAAATATTAGTTTATACATTTTTTTTTAGTTTTGTATTTTTATAATTAATTGTATTTAAATGTATTCTCTATTAGCGCAAGTTATAATAAAAATTATTATATAAAATAAAACTTGTATAGGTTTAAGTTCTGTATTAATATTTATTAATAATCAACGTATTCTAAAAACTCAACGTACTGACACAAATGACAGAACATAGAAACAAGTTTCTAGGTAACAAAATAAGTATTTAGATCATACAAATTTTATAAATTTTTAATTAATGGAAGCCAAATTTTATTTAAATCAGTTACTAGTCACAGTGATTGATGTTATTTTTATAAATTTCTATTGCTTCTTTTATCAATCTGCTGTTAATATTGATTGGTCGTGCAATTATTACAGTATTTTCGAATTTTACATTATGAAGATACTCTAACGCATGTTGAGCAATAGCAGATTTATCTGGATGATTTAAAGGTATTGATTTTTTTATGTTTTGTTAATCTATACATATATACATACATACATACATACACAATCACGCCATGTACCCAAAAGGGTGTGGCACAAACTCTTTTTATCATCCCGAAATCAGTCGTCTTCAAACATTCCTATCCGAACAAGCAACTTTTGCTTTATCTACATTCATAATTCCTCTCATATATATATATATATATATATATATATATATATATATATACCGGGTGTATACTTGGTTTATGCAATATAGGAAAAACAATGTTATTTTTTTAACATCGTAATTCCTGCCTCCCCGTTAGTTTTAGAGAAAAATTATAAGAGACAAAAATTATTTAGAATTAAAAACTACATTATTTACGCTTAAAATAATTGTGATATTACGTCTCAGTAATTAATTATTAATTAAATAAATATTAACAGTTTTCAGCAATATCAGACAGCCATGGACAAAACGCGAATGTATTTTGTTCACAAATGTCAGTGTATTGTCATTTAAATACAAAATACATTCGCGTTTCGTCCACGGCTGTCTGATATTGCCGAAAACTGTTAATATTTATTTATTTAATAATTAATTACTGAGACGCAATATCGCAATTATTTTAAGCGTAAATAATTTAGTTTTTAATTGTAAACAATTTTTGTTTCTTATATTTTTTCTCTATAACTAACGGGGAAGCAGGAATTGCGATGTTAAAAAAATAACATTGTTTTTCCTATATTGCATAAACCAAGTATACACCCGGTATATATATATATATATATATATATATATATATATATATATAAGCAACATATTTTTCTCATTTCTCTTTACATAGGCGGTATTATTTCACGGAGATGCAGTGTACGGGACAATTATGTACGATGTATCTAACAAAATTTTGGAAAAAATTATGTATTTTAAAAAACTATTGTATACAATGTGTTTCTTAAGAATTATATATATATATCGGAAGATTGAAGAGAAATAATATCTTTTAATCGAAACGTCGATTATTAATAGATATTAATACAGAACTTCAACCTAAAGCAGTTTAATTTTATTTCAAAATGATTGTTTCTTCAATTTGATACACAGTCAGGGATAGTGGATGTGGTTCGTGATCCACTACCAATTGGTGCGGCTCCCACGGTGCCATCGCCCTCCACTCCCATAGTGGAGGTCGAACTCTTACCCTTGGACATGGCGCTGAAGGGTTCACCGCCGCCTGAAACTGAAATCTATCGGGTTCAGCTGAAAAAAGACGAATTAGGCTTGGGTATTACGGTTGCCGGATACGTATGCGAGAAAGGTAAGTTCTCTCTCTCTCTTTCTCTCTCTTTCTCTCTCTTTCTCTCTGTTTCTCTCTCTTTCTCTCTCTTTCTCTCTTTTTCAAGAAAACTATTAGTATGAGACGCGGTTGCGTTTCCTTGTGGTTTGTGGTTGTTGGTTTTTTCTTATTTTATTTTTTATTTGGTTTAAGGTGGAAATAAGCTCACTGTAGCTTTGAGGTATTAAGGAATAAGTGAATTGGAGTTTTTTTTTCTCTTCGATTTTTAGGTTTATTTATTTTGTAGGATTTATTTTTTAGCTTTTTCCATATTTTTTTGCTCTCTGGTCAATGAAAGACTATTTATAGATTTTAGTTTCACTTTTAATAGATTAATTTTTAATATAGTAAAATATTTTTCAGTACTCATTGTATTAAATTAAAAAGGATGCTAATTTTATGATCTATGAATAATTCAAATATTACCTATGAAATTTTATATTTTTACCTATAAAAAACTCAATCATTTACCTATTAATAATTAAAAAATGATCTATAGTAAAAACCAATTTACTAACCTAACCTAACCTACCTTAAATAGCCAATTACGTAAAATTTATAGATGAAATTTTATAGATCGATAATTATATCAGTAGGTATTTGATTATTTCCATAGGTCGATAATTATTTTCATAGGTCGATAAATATTTCTATAGATCAATAATTAATTCTATAGGTGAAAAATTAAAACCATAGATTAATTATTTAATACATAGGTAAACTATTATTTTCATAGATACTATTCGGTAGATCATATGTTTTTTTTTCATAGGTCAAATATTTTTATCCAATTAAAAACGGTTTTAGGATTAGATTCTGTTTAATTATTTTATAAAAACGATGTTTCATTAGATCAAATTTTTTTATCAATGACATTAAAGTAAATAACAGTACATAGTAACAAATAAGCAACTAAATCATAAGAATTATAGATTTTTTAATAAATGGAAGTCAAATTTTATTTAACTCAGTGTTTTTTCACAGTGCCTTTTCTTTATAAATTTCTATTGCTTCTCTTATAAATCTGCTGCTAATATTGATTGGTCTAGCAATTATTACTGTATCTTCAAATTATTATTTTTTTAATTTAAGATTAATTTTTGCCAATAATATTTTTATAATCAGTATTATTTATTTTGAATTTCAATATATTTTTAGATTGTTTTTGGTTAATTATTGTTTGAACAAAACAAAAATATTTCTAAAAAAATTAGAAGATTACGTTAACGACGACGGGTACATTGTATAGACTGATAATAAATTATTTATTAATTTAATTAACAAGGATCTCAGAAACTATAAGAGATGCAACTTTGATTAAATTTTTCCTAATTTATAAATTTTTATTTGTTTAAAAAAAAACTGTTAATTGTTAATTGCTCGCAGCTTTTATCAACTTATGAAATATCAGCATATGAATTATATATTATGTAATTTTCCGACTTATATGATTTTTCTTGCTGACCACAAATATATTCCTTCTTAACATAGTAAAAAATCGTTCAGAATTAATTATATAAAATAAAACGGCTTTAGGTTTAAGTTTTTTATCAATATTTATTAATAATCTACATACTCAACGTCTGTTTTCATCAAAAAAACTAATATAGTATTAGTTTTTTTTAATGAAGATGTACGTAGATTATTAATAAATATTAATACGAGTACAGAACTTAAACCCAAAGCCGTTTTATTTTAATATAATAAATTCTGAAAGATTTTTTACACTGTTTAAAGTATGTGATTTATTTTTGTATTATTATAAGTAAAACACATTGTAAATTGATATAAATTTTCTTACATTTTGAGATTTTCTTTCATCTCTAGAAATATTAATAATAAATTATTAATTTATTATGTATGTGCATGTTTGTTTTGCTTAATAGAAGAAATCAGAATAAATTTTTAATAGAGCCTTATTTATTGATTTTTCTAGAAGAAATTTCTGGAATTTTCGTGAAGAGTATAAGTGCAGGAAGTGCCGCAGATTTCAGTAAGAAAATACGAATTAACGATCGCATTATAGAAGTAAGTATTTTTTTCTTTTCAAATTTCTTTTTTTTTTTGTATTTATGTAAAAGGAAAAAAATTAACTGCGCATGTTTATGACAAGCTTTATTTTATACTCTTTTATTACGTATTGTGTGCGTTTTAAGATTACGTATACAAAAGGTAATTATTTCAAAGACAAAAGAACATCGGTATATTACGTAAGCATCCCTTAACTTTCTTTCTTCTATTTTCTATTTTATTCGCTCGCTTTTCTGTTTGCAGTTAATTAGCAGTTTTATTTTTAAAATTTAATGGACGCTGGAATAAAACAAGGAGGAAATGAAATTAAAATTTTCTGGACAATTTAATGATACATATGTATAAACGGTTAGAGAGTGTCAAAATTAAATTGATATTTTATATAAGCATTTTTTCATTCTTGAAAGGTATTTTTTTGTCAAAAACAAATAATATATTAAACAAGATTAGAAGTATATGGGTAAACCCATATATAGACCACTTTGACATTTCTCGGAAAGTTGGCAACACTATATTTTAATAATATTATAATTTATGTGGACACTAGGAGAAACTTTTCGGAAAATTTGATCAAAATCGAATAAATGATGTAGCCACAATGAATTTTAGTAATTTTTTTCTCGGAAAGTTGGCAACACTGTATTTTGTTAAAATTACATAAATTATATGAATACTAGGAGAATATTTTGTGAAAATTTGAGTAAAATCGGTTAAATAACATGGCCATAATATATTTTTAAAAACTTTAGTAATTTTTTTCCCGGAAAGTTGGCAACACTGGATATTAATAAAATTATATAATTAATGGGAGCATTAGGGAAATTTTTTCTGAAAATTTGATCAAAATCGGATAAATAACCTAGCCAATATGAATTTTTAAAAACTTTAGTAATTTTTTTCTCGGAAAGTTGGCATCACTGGAAAAAAACCAAAACCACATGACCATCTTGGGCACTAGACAAATTTATCCTGAAAATTTCATTAAAATCGGTTGAACCGTCTAGGAGGAGTTGCGGCCACAAAATTTTGACTTACGACCGAGCGAGCGAGCGAGCGAGCGAGCGAGCGAGCTGACGACGCACATCCATACACCCACATAAACTAAGTTCAGATTTGTTATCTAGAGGCTATATGAAGGATTTATATGCAATTTTTTTTTTTTTTGAAAATGTTACAGACACCGTACCAAACGCTATACCACTTTTTCTTTGCAGTCAAAGTGGTAATAAACCAACTTCAGGTTTACGTTCTGTATTAATAATTGATGTACTTAACGTACTCATTGTCCGTCTTTATCAGGAACAAATGATACAAATGACATTTATTGAAAATGTTTTTTGTCATTTGCGAAAAATTAACATTATGTTACTATGGTACATGAGTCTGTATTAATTATTAAGTTAAACTTTTATTTTCTACCAAATTTACTCTTGCAAATTTAATTACAGTCGAGTTATAATATGAAAAAATATGAATAATTAATCTCTCACTGCAAAATAGAAAATCTAAATAAAACAAAACAAAAATATAGGTGAACATAACTGCAAATATTATATTCATAGGTGGAATTTGAAAATTACGTATTCACAGCAATAAAATGTCAAAACTAACCGAAAACTTTATTATAACCAAACAAAACAAAATAACAACTTTTCGACAAATTCAATTCCCTAAAACTGTCCGAAAACGCACTCCCATTCTCGTGTTTTAACAGCATTGGTTAAAATATATTGTGTATTTGTGTGTGTGTACTATGTATATGTATGCTGTAAAAGGAAACTTTTTAGAAAGACGAAAAGTTAAAACTTACAAACAACGTAAATAAGAAAGACTGAAATAAAATTGGGGTCAATTTTTATGACGTCACAGTTTCACCGGAAAAGTTCTTTTAACTTTTAAAAACATTCTAGTTTGTGGTTTACCCTTTCGCAGAACGTCAAGAAGTTTTATTAAAAATTTTCGTGTTTTCTTAAACAGATTCTAGAACAATGACACCAAAAGCATAAACGGAAAATGACTGCTGTGGAAATGAAATTTTTATGTGGTGTATGTGGTGTAAATAGGAGAAATCGGGTACGAAATACATTAGTATATGATGAGTGTGAAATTGAAAAAAAAATGTTGTAGCAAAAGTTGCCGTGTTAGGGTCGGTTAAGATGGTTCGGACATCTTGAGCGAAGGCCTAACGAACGTTTGATTAAAAAGATTTATATTAATGATTTTGAAGGTATACGTTTGCCAGTGGACGTCCGATGAGTAGTTGGAGGTGGTATGATTGAAAGAGTGGCTTGCGTGAGCGGAAGTTTTCAAGTAGTAGGAATGGAAGAGCATGTATGAGAGAGGAATTATAAATGTGGATGAAGCTAAAGTTGCTTGATTGGATAGAAGTATTTGGAGGAGGCTGATTTCGGAATAATGAAAAGGGTTTGTGCCACATTCTTTTGGGTATATGCCGTGATTGTGTATGATAATTTAATTTCATTCAAAATACATATAATTTATATTTTCTTAACGTAGTAAAAATATCGTTCAGAAGTCATTATATTCGAATAAAACGGCTTTAGATTCTAGTTCTGTAATAATTTATTAATAAATCAACGTTTCGACGAACTTTATCAGGAAAAATATAGAAATGATATTTATAGTAAATAAACAGAACATGGAAACAAATAAGTAATACTGAAATGTTGAGATTTTTTCCCAAAAATTTTACAAATCACTCAATCATTGAATCGGCTTGTTGGACTATGCATCAATGACTGGCCAGTTAACCATATACACGTGTTTCGCTTTTCAGGAGCTCGTCAGTATGATGCTTTCATCAATTTACTTGGCATAAAAGCCAGCCAGACAATAACACTTGCGTCAGTTGTCTTCGGACACTGATCAAAACATCATAAAATATTATTGTTATCTGTATAACGACGAATATTGTTTAAAAAATAAATTGATAAGTTAATAAAATATGAATTCAAAATAACAATCGACTATCGAGGTGATATGCGTTTAGTTTTTGTTTTAAAACTGCAGTAAATTATTAACTAGAGTAAAACTATACATATACAACATGCAAAATGGTAATAAAATTCATATCGATTATTTTGCAAAACACAAATTCGTGCATAAATAAAATCACGCCACACGCCTTTAGTCACGAAAATGATTTTTTTTCTTTCTTTTCATCTTTTTTTTTTCACACAGCAATGTAATTAATCACACATTGTAAAAAGAAAATTTCGCATTAAACTTACAGTTAAATTATCACGATTTCTTTTTGGTATATTTGCAGGCGAGTGCTGCAAAACATCAACTTGAAAATGCACTATTGTATGACAAAAATAATATTAGTTATCTAGGTTTCAAACTAGATACTGAGATTAACTGGAAATAACATATTAATTATATTGGTAATAAAATTAATAAATAATTAGTAATTCAGTCTTTTATATGTTTTTATTAATTACTAAGCGAACGTTTCGACAATCTTTATTGTCTTCTACAGGACTAGCAAATGATTTTTTTGACATGCTTTTTATATAACAGTGATATTTTGTATTTTTAAATTTACTGATCAAATAATATATATTTGCGTTACATGTAATATCAAATAGAATATTTTACTAGCTCTGAAGAAGGCAATAGTGATTGCCGAAACGTTGGTTTAGTAGTTAATAAAAACATATAAAAGACTGAATTCCGTCAGTTACTAATTATTTATTAAATATTAACAGCCGACAAATTTTCCAATTTAATAAAATTAATATTAGGCATTTTCATCTTACGTAAACTTAAAGATGTTATAATCTCACACTTTAATAATACATATATTTATAATAATACTCAAGAATATTGAGATTTTTATATTTTTCCCAAAATTTCACAAGATACTCAGTCATTGAATCGGCTGTTAAGCTATGCATCAATGACTGGCCAGTTTTAACCGTAGACACGTGTTTCGGTCTTTAGGACCTCATCAGTACGGTGCTTTGATCAGTTGCTGAAAGGCAACTGATAACCGATGTTAATTCTGGCTGCCTTTTATAGCAAGTACTTCAAAGCGATAACGAATAGTAGCAATAAATACCACCAACGCCATCTATACAATAATGCGATAAGCAATTATAGTAATAGACCTTGAACAAATAAATGTTCGTATTGTCATTGTGAAATTTAATATAATAATACTCAAGAATATTGAGATTTTTATGTTTTTCCCAAAATCAAAGCACCGTACTGATGAGGTCCTAAAGACCGAAACACGTGTCTACGGTTAAAACTGGCCAGTCATTGATGCATAGCTTAACAGCCGATTCAATGACTGAGTATCTTGTGAAATTTTGGGAAAAATATAAAAATCTCAATAATCTTGATTATTATTATATTAAATTTCACAATGACAATACGAACATTTATTTGTTCAAGGTCTATTACATATATTTATACTCATCTAAATTATGGATGTTAGTTATAGGGTTAATTATAGGATGATATAGTTGAGAGTGACAGATTTTTCTTTGAATATGGCCACCAAAGATACACTTAACGTTGTAATTATATCTGGTGCTGTCACCAGTTTTATATATATAGTAACTAACTACTGTATAATAATGTCATTATTATACTAATAACAAAATGGCATCTTTCTACATAGGCAATATGGTAACGTAATATTATTTTTATGATACGCTGGAAGAAAAAATTATTTAATTTTTATAGTAGCAGGAATTTTTATTTACGAACAAACTGTAGTAAATTTTGAATAAGGTTTTAAAATTTCTAATTCTTATAATTTGTTATTGTGAATCAGAAAGGTATTCAAAATATGCACATTTCTATGAGAAAATGGTTTTCCGAATAAAATCTTTAATAATGAATTTAGCAAATTCTTTTGTTCTATCGTGCAAGTGAATTTGACGAAATTTATATTTAAGTAAGCTTGAATATGAAATTAAGTAGCGGATCTTTTTGAATATTCATATTTCTCTGTCTTTCGGGTGTGTGTGTGTGTTGATATTTTATTTTCGGTTTTCTGTACGAATAAATTATTTTCGAAATGTATTTTCATTGTGTTTTCGAATGGCGATTTCTAAAATTATCGTGTCGTAAATTCTGTCAAAGTTATATAAACAATATCAAAATTAAAATGTTACGAAGATCTTGTGTCAGCGAATATGTATTTTATTTCGAATAAACACATTTCGCTAAAAATAATTTTTATCGTTGTCTATAATTTATTTTTCGGTATACTCGAAATATACCGTTGAGTTATTATTGGTTACTTATTTATAAAAACAGTGACGTTTCCATAATTTTTTTTTATAATTTTATACGACGTTTCGACAAACTTAACGTCCGTCTTCATCAGGAAAAATGATAAAGTGACATTTCCAGTAAATAAGAGAATATAGTAACAAGTTGCTACCTAACAAATAAGTTGACTTAATAATTTTCAATATAGCCGTCGGAGATGTCAAATTAAATAAATACACTTGACGACTTGACCGTGTTTTTTTGGTCGAATACGCAGTATCTGACAAATCTGACGGTGCAAATTGCATTTCTTTGCAGATTTTCAATAATCAAATTCAAATTTTAGCAGATATAAACAATGCAATTGTCAATTAATTTAACTTGATTTAATAATTTTTAATGTAGTCGTCGGAGATGTTAAATTAAATACACTTGACCGTGTTTCTTTGGTAGAATATGCAGTTTCTGACCACCCTGGACGATGCACATTGCATTTCTTGCACTTGTTCATACATTTTCAATAATCAAATTAAAATTCAAGCAAAAATAAACAATGTAAATTGTCAATTAACTTAACTTGACTTAATAATTTTTAATATGGTCTAAGATGTCAGATTAAACACACTTGACGGTGTAATTATGTTTAGTGCTGCCACCAGTAACTAACTGCCTGTATAATAATGTCATTATTGTACTAGTAACATAATGATCTTTTTCTATATAGGCAATATGGTAATGTAATGGTTTTATGATACGCTTGAAGAAAAATACAATTATTATTATTTGGCATCTTAAGAAAAGTATTTATTTCGTTTATAATTTCCGACCACGCTATATTTTGATTTACAAGTTAATCAATCAAATTTGGGTTATGCATATATTATTAACAATCATTATTAGTTAGTTTACTAAATATAATATGACAAATATGTTGATTTAATCTGTTTAGTTTGGGTTTATTTATGAAGTGTGTTTGGTTGGGTTGTGTTCTTGATTACCTACAATCAAATATGTATGTAGTGTAAATGAAACCAAATTATATATTTATTTAGTTGTATTATATTATGGTGTAGTGTAATAGTAATTTGGTTATAATAATTATATAAAAAAAATATTATTATTATTTGTTCAGCAGATGATATTATAATTGTTTGGTTTTACAATTATTGGAAAACTAGTTATTTTGTTCTTGTTGAATAATATATACGTTTCTTTGTATGTAATAATGTAAGTTTTTGCTTCTGAAGTATTTAAGTGGCAGTCTGAAATTTAATAGTAGTTTGCATATAATTATGAGATGCAGATAATTTTTTATATTACTAAAAAGACTAAAATTAGTACTACTAATAATATTATCGATTTTTTTAGGTGTTTTTCAACATTTTTTTTTGGGAAATGGAAAATGTATTTATTGAAAAAATTTTCAGAACTCATATTAATAAAATAAAACAACTTTAGGTTTTAATTCTGTTATTTATTTAGATAAACGACGTTTCGACAAGGCTAAACGTCTGTCGTCATCAGATCAGAAAAGTAAATAACAAAAAACATAGTAGCAAGTAACTAGGAAACAGATAAGCAACTAGATCACAGAATAAGTTTTAAAAAATACTAACTAAATTACAAAATTATTTTAATTTTATATTTTGCATCAAACAACATTAAATTATTTTATTAGCCTTGTCGAAACGTCGTTTATCTAAATCAATAACAGAATTTAAACCTAAAGTTGTTATATTTTGTATTTATTGAAGTTTTCAGCAGTGTTTTTTTTTTTCAAAAAAGTCAAATTTTTACTTAAAAAAATTTTAAAAGTCCTCGTGCTTTTAATCGAGGGACTTAAGCGCATTTTTGGCGGGCGGATCAATATTTTTTTATTTAAAATATCATTAATTAACTTAAGCACCAAACTAATGCAACAAAACTAGAACTCTCTACGATGTCTAGTTTCAAAGTTTTTCTGGAGCCGAACGAACGAACGACCGACCGACCGAACGGACAAAGCAAAAATGCGCTAAAAATGGTATCAAAGTGATCAGGTCAAAATTTAGATTTGCTAATGGTGGCAAATAAAACTCGCGAAATACAACTCCAAATACACAAATTCATCTACCTGTTCTAAACGTGCACCATTAACAAATACATTACATTCCGTCGTCAAGTCACCCTACACCAAAATTAATATATACAATATATTATTAATTTGAAACCTAATACGACTAATTAATGTTGTTGTTTTGATTACAGGTGGACGGTATACCTGTAGTGGGCTTTACAAATCACCAGGCTGTACAACAATTACGGCATACGACTTGTGTGGTACAATTAACGTTCGAACGTTATTTGCGTGGTCCGAAATATGAACAGCTTCAGCAAGCGATACGTGCCAATGAGCTTAAAGCTGCCCCAACATCACCGCCTCTATCGCCTTCCCTATCATCGCTGCCCAAAATTCCTATCAGCTTACTGGTACGTTTATTATATCATCAAATTTATTTAATGTAAATAGATCACATAGTAAAAAATCACAATTTTTAATACTAAGATCCTACAGAGTAAATACATTTACTTATAAAGTAAATTTAACCAGCGTTTGTGAAAGGGTTAGAACTTGGATGATTTCCAACCAAAGTAGAAATAAAAATTTCTGAAATAAGTTGAAAGTCTATACTTTCACCCCTAGAAAATTGCGATTTGATAACTTGTATAGTTTCGCAGAAAAAAATTTATAAAGTTAATCGATTTTTTAGGTTGAGATACTGAATCGATAATAAACTTTATTTTGCATTTTTATAAAAAATTTAATATCAAAAGTATGTTTATAATATAAATAATATTGTATATATATATATACAAAATTTTGTTATTAGATTTTGTAATATTTACGTAAAATAAATTTCTGAGAATTAAACTCATATACTATATATTCCTATAAGTAGTAGTAAGTTTTACAATACTTATAAGTAATATTTATTGCATAAAGCAAACTTTTGAAAATTACTTAGAACTTATTATTTATGAGGTGAATTTGCATAGAAAGTTATGAGGCAATAAATTATTTTTACGCAGTATAATTTTATTAAATTCTCACAGGCGCGCTGCGCTGTATATGTAAAGCCATACACTATTGACTTATAATTGTTATGTTTAAAATAAAAATATTACAATTACATATCATTACAAAAAGAATATGAATTTATTTATTAAATATATTTGAAAAAAAAAATACTAAAATGTGTAAAAATATTTTCGAAAATGTAATTATATAATATCTTAATTTTTTTCTAAAATTAATAAACTTACTTCAAAGTATTAATAATATTATAATTATCAGGCGTTTTTATACGATATTTATTACGAAAAAAAAAACATAAAAATGCAATAATAACATTTTTAAATGATTATTTCGGATGCCCGATAATTATGCGCCAACCCAATATTTGATAAAATGCTACAAAATTATGATGATATGATAGATATTTTATGAAATTCTTGAATATTTTTAACATGTGAAAGATTTTTTTGCAAAATTTGGTTATGCGTATGCATAAATAAAATCTCTTGATTTTAGGATACATCATATCACATAGAGCCCGAAGGTGAATCACGTACAAGTTTCGATATAGATTCTTCCGTCCTATTAGATCCACCTACGCCCGTAAACGAAGTTGAAATCGTTATCGATGAGAAATGTTCGATGTTACATCGACAGGACTCTTATAATTCGATCAAGGAAAAGTGGAAAGATATTATCGGGCCAGATATTCTAGTTGTGGTCAGTATTTGTTTTATATTTTAAATAATATTTATTTTTCGAAAGCTATCTTTATAGCGCTTAGATTTTTTTTTAAATTATATTAAATATCTTCTTTCTACCACATGAAATAACTTCTCATGATTGTTTTTCTCTTTTCTTTCTTCTCTTCCAGTACTCTTTCATTCTTTCTCCATGTTGTTTCCTTCTTTCTTCCGTCTCGTCCGTCTACTTTTTTGCCTTTTCTTGAAAACATCTGATCTTATCTCTGAATTCTTCTCTTCTCTCTCTCCACCTCTTTGCCATGTCTTTTCTGACCATTTATTAATTTAATTGAGTAGTTTATAATATCCGGCTTAAATCAGTTAATATTAAAGTTTGATAATTATCTGTTAAAGGTAGCCGAGTTAATAAAAGATTTAAACGGAGGTTTAGGCATCAGTTTGGAGGGAACTGTAGATGTTGAAGATGGTAGAGAAGTACGTCCACATCATTATATAAGAAGTGTTCTTCCGGATGGACCTGTTGGTAGAAATGGCTTGCTTCAATCTGGTGATGAGCTTCTAGAAGTAAGTTTCCATCTGAATTATTAATTTATGTAAATAGCAAATATAGCCAATACATAACTGTGAAAAAAATTATTGAAATCGGATTTTTTTAAAATTTGTTTTAATAATATTTGTTTGTTTTTGTTTTTCAGGTAAATAATATACGGCTGCTAGGTTTAAATCACGTAGAAGTAGTATCAATATTACGTCAACTGCCGCAAAATGTATGCTTAATTTGTGCGCGATACGGTCCTGATTCATCACAGAGACGTATCATAGATACAGCACAAGATCGTAATGCTTTCGCTGCTAGAGTAAGTCAATATTTCTCTTGTCAATATTAAACTTTAAGTCAAATTGTTAATATTTGTGTTTTGTAAAACTTAATTATATAATATCAACTTTTAAATTAACAAAACGTTGATGAAACTAAAGTTTGAGATTGAAAATGAAAGAACTAGATTTTCTTTAAATTGTTTGTGACTTTTTTGCCAACCCTGTATATATTTTTATTCCGTATTTAATGTAATAGTATTATTGAAAATAATACATTAAATTTCAAATTTAATGAATAGCTTGATTACATTATGTAACTTATTTGTTATTGTTATTAAAAAAAATGAAAATTATTTAATTAAAATTAATTGAAATTGTAACAAATTATTGAAAAATGTTCAGACTTAAAACAAATATATTGAAACTTTCTAAATTGAAATTATTTAACAACAATTATTTAAAACATACATAATATCAGAATTATTACAAACATTATACATACATACATACACAATCACGCTATGTACCCAAAAGGGTATGGCACAAATTCTTTTTATCATCCCGAAATCAGTCGCCTCCAAACATTCCTATGTAATATGATATTACCAACGGAATGGAAACGTACATATGTATGTAATATTATGGGAGTAGTTTTTCTTTTTAGTACAGTCTGTTTTACTAAATTTACAGAGGTTCAGTAAATTTACTGTCAAGAATTTTCCATAAATAGCTAAAATTTGTTTAGCTCTGTAAGATTATTGTTGGTATAATTACATACATTTCTAAATTTACCTATAAAAGATGTATTTTGAAATGAACGAATTACACTTAAAATATTTTATTAGTATTATTACACAAAATATGTACTAAGTCTCAATTATTTTAATGAATTATTACAGATATTAATATGCAAACTGTAATTTTACATAATTTCAGAAGTTATATCAACAATATATATTTCTACATTAAGTACCTATGTGATGCATTTTTGCAGAAAATAAACAATTTTACATACTTATTACTTACAGAATATTTATAGTAAAATGAAATTTTTTTATAGTAAAATTTTAATATCATTTTTCTGTAATTTTGCAGTTTTTTTGTACAGTGTAGCATTAAATGAACAATGATTATTAATATTTTTGCAGAATATCTTAGCCGGCAGTCTCCAGAACCTAATTCCTCTTTCCGAAAGCGGTCTCGTCAAAGCAAAATCGGAAAGTTCACTCGCTACCGTTTCGACCGGCGGTGGTAATTCGCAAGCTAGCGACAACAGCCGCAGTAAATCGCGCAGTCTCGAACTACAAGTCGGTCTCGCAATGTGGAAAGACGAACCCGAAGCCATCGAACTGATCAAAGGCGAGAAAGGTCTCGGATTCTCCATTCTCGACTACCAAGATCCGTTGAATCCCAAGGACACTGTTATTGTTGTGCGATCGCTGGTGCCCGGCGGTGTGGCGCATTCGAATGGTAGATTAATACCAGGGGATCGACTTTTGTTTGTTAATGAAACGAGTTTGGTGGGCGCAACGTTGGATAAGGCTGTGCAGGTGTTGAAGGGTGCACCAAAAGGTCCGGTACGGATTGGTGTTGCGAAACCGTTGTCCACGCATGATACGCTGTCGCAAAGTAGTCAGGTATGTTGGAGGATTATTTAAATGGAAATTGCCCAACCACGATTTTGTTTAGAAGGTTTTTCGCTGTTTTGCACATTGAAAGTACAGAGTGTTTTCTTGAAAATTATAAAGAGATGAAAAAATTACCATAATTACAATAATTGAAGTTTTTTTATTTCAATTCATTATTCTCATAATATGTTTTACAGTCAATAACACTCTGTATATTTTTCATCTTATTATAGTTTTATTTAATTACTATTTATTTCAAATACTTTTTTATTATTTGATTTATTTTTAAAACTAATTAATACTTTTTATTATTGAATGTACCTATATAAAAAATGCTTTATATATTTATTTAATAATTTTATTAATTTTTACTAATATTATTTGCTAAACAACAAAAAAAAACATTAAATGACCAAATAATAAAATTATATAATTACATTTTAAAGTAACATAGTAAAAAATCTTTTAGAACTCATTATATTAGAATAAAACGGCTTCAGATTCTAGTTATGTAATAATTTATTAATAAATCGACGTTTCGACGAACTGAATGTGTGCCTTTATGAAGACGCACGTTTAGTTCGTCGAAACGTTGATTTATTAATAAATTATTACATAACTAGAATCTAAAGCCGTTTTATTCAAAATTTGAAAGTGTTCAACGAAGTTTAGTAATAATTATTTTAATTCATATAAATTCAATTATATTTAGTTATATTTTAATTGAAAATATTTTAGTACTTTTTTCATTTAACAGATATATTTTTGAAGCTTACAACTCATAGAGCCAATTGCAAGAAACGTTGTTATCTTAATCTGCAGTTAATTACACGATTTGACTGACAACTTTTTTTGAAACGCATGATTGATTGATTTAATCACGTTGTTAACTGTCAATGTGTTTATCAATGGTTATATCAGTTACAGTGTGATCAAGTTATCAATTAGGCTTTTTGGAAAGAGTTGTTAACCTAATTGCATAGTTAACTAATGTCTAATTTAATAATGTTTTATCATTGAACAAAAAGACAGAAGAAATGATTCTTAAAATCATCGAAACTTTTTTTTTTTAATATTTTGTTATTTTATATATTATCTTGGTAAATAAAACTGTATACTTTAAATATGTATAATGCCTTAATCTCTATGTTTAATGCGTCAAATTAATTCAATCGGGCGTTAATTTAATTTTGTTTTCGGCGAGTGGTGTGCTTTATAATTTTAGATGTTTCTTTTATTTTTGGTGTTAGTGTCTTTTTATCTAGTGTTAGTGAGTGTTAATCTGTGTTTAATTAAACTTAAAATACAATTAAAAAAACAAATACAACAATATTATTTGTACACTGAAGAAATAAATTATTTTCAGCGTATACAGAAGATCTTAAAAGATTGGTCTTTGAGTTTAGACAAACTTTTTGACTAACAAAACAAAACGATTTTTTAATTCAAAAATAAGTAAAATTTCTTCATACGTGGTAAGCTGGTAAGCATTATCAATGTTTTTGATTCAAATTTTTTGGAAATAGATTATTTTGTTTGTTTTCTTTGACTGCCCATATTTTTTTAGCTAAACTTTGTTTTGTAATTTATTTTTCAATGGAAGCAGTCAATGTTTGAAGAGGAAAAAATCAAAATGAACAAATAATTTATTTCCAATGTGTACATTTATAATTGAATTGAGATTTTCTGTCTTTTTGTATTTTTGTTTGCAGGAAAATGGGCTGTAGAATCATTTTCAAAAATATGGAATAAATATCAGGGTCTCCTTATCCGTCGAATAAAAATAATTGTTATTAATAATTTTATTTCGATTAAATTGCCGCTAAATAATTTACAACAAAAATAATTTTGTTAATAGATCTGTCTAAATATTTTTAATGTGATATGTAAATAGGAACTATTGCTGTATATTTCTGATGATTTTGTTTTAAATTAAGAGAAATTTTGTAACAATTGTAAAAACAAATCTTATTTCAATTAGTTAAAAAATTATATCAAAGTTTTATAAGTGTAACAATTAAAGAATAAAAAAAAGTATTTATAAAATAAAACGGTTTCAAGTTTAAGTTCTCAACGAACTCAACGTCTGTCTTCATCAGGAAATATGACACAAAAGACATTTACAGTAAATAAACAGAACATAGAATTAGACGTAACAAATAAGTAACTAGATCATAAAAAAAATTATTTAATGGAAGTCAAATTTTATTTAAATTAGTGCCCCTTTACAATGATTGATGTTATCTGTTTTCTTATCTTATTTGAGAAGCAATAGAAATTTAGAAAGAAAGCACTGTGAAGGCACTGAGTTAAATAAAATTTTGGCTTCTTTTAATTAAAAATTTATAAATTTCATGATCTAGTTACTTATTTTGTTACCTAGTAACTTGTTGCTATGATTTGTTATTTACTATAAATGTCATTTGTATCATTTTTTCTGATGGAAATGAACGTTGAGTTCGTCGAAACCACGATTATTAATGAATATTAATACAAAACTTAAACCTAAAGCCGTTTTAATTTAATTTAATGAGTTTCAGTTTAATTATATGATTTAAAATGGTGATTGATGATTTAAAATGGTGTTCTTTGAAAAATTACAAATTTATATTTTGATTTTATAATTAATTTAAAGAATAAAAAAAATTTTCTTTGACTAATTTCTCTTAATTTAAAAACAGCGTTTATTTAATTTTTAAATTACATCAAAAACTGCTGTTATTATATGTGATAAATGTTATTAAAATAATGATATATTTTATGTATAATTAAAAATAATATTTCTGTGAAAAAAAAATTGTTTTATTATTACAACCATTTATATAATTTTTATTTAGTAGTTTACCTGATATATATTAGTATTTTAGTTAATTTTACCTTAAAAATACAAATAGTAATTAGTTTAATTAGTACAAATTTTATTATTTAATTTAAGGTAAGATATTATTCCTTAGTTAAGAAATTTATTTGTTTATTTATTGCTAATCAGATTAAAATTTTCTTTTATTGCAAAAGAGACGAGCATTGTAGATATAATTTTTAGGTCTTTATCTATCTGATTAAGATTTAATATTAACGCTACATAATTTCTGTTATATTACAGACTTATACGGGTTGTCCCAAAAGTCTGGAAACGGTCAAATATCTCGAGAAATTCACATCAAATCGAGAAAACAAAAAATACGTCTGTAATATTAAAAAAAAGCTAAGTGTAGTATCATTAGATAGCTTTTTTTAAAATATTGAAGACGTATTTTTTGTTTTTTCGATTTGATCGTTTCCAGACTTTTTAGGACACCTGTATATAAGAGTGCTTTATTTAGGGACTCAAATTTTATTTTTTTCAAATTTTTGGCATAGCATTATCTATAATTCTCATCTACTTTGTATAAGTAATATATAATTTTTTATTTTATTTTGAAAAATTAAAGTTGATAGAACTTACAATATGCAATTATAAATGTTTGTCTTTATAGCTACTTTGAAAGTGTTTATGCTTGTACTTTTTTTTTAATCGTTTCAAAGATTGATTTTATGATAAATAAAGCAACAACTGAACAATCTATCTTTTTGATTCTAGTAATGAAAAGAGTTACGACAAAATAGCAACAATAACAATTTAAAAAAAGTGAATAGAAGTTTGTAAATGTTTTAAATAAGTATTTCAAAGTGAATATCAAATGAGCTAAAAGCTTGTCTTCATCAGGTCAAATTTTTTTTTATCAATGACATTGAAGTAAATAACAAATACATAAGCTGTGTTTTTTTTACATTCCACTCAGATCAGTAAATCTTTTAATTGAGCTGAGCTGAGCTGAGTTTTGGTGAGTGAGTTGTATTGATAAAACAGTTTATTTGAAAGTGACGTTTAAAATCTAAGTTCCATATATGATATAACCTAAAATATTAGATGTATTTAGCTTGTTTGCGTTGATAATTGATTTCAAAATAAAATATTCAAATATAAATATGTCAACGTATCAAACACGTTATGAAATCTTAAACTAGGAAAATTTGAATTGCGCATCTGCGCTCACTTGCTCAGCTCAGCTAAGCACTAGCTAAATATCGGTAAGGGGGGAAGCAATTCACTCACTTCGAACTCAGTTACGAGACGATAAATAAAACAGCTATTATTTCAAGATTACTGGTATTTGCTGATCCGAGCTGAGTTTTTCGATAAGAAAAAAACACAGCTATAGTAACAATTTACTAGGTAATATGGAAGGAATTATATTGTTTACTTATATTATATTAGCAACAGATAAATATGAGAAGCAATAGAGAATTAAAAAAAAAAAGAATAACATAAATCACTGTTGAGGGCACTGAGTTGAATAAAATTTGGCTTCCATTAATTGAAAAACTATAATTCTTATGATCTAATTACTTGTATGTTACTTAGTAACTTGTTATTTACTTAAATATCATTGATACATTTTTTTAATTAACAGACTTTTATCCTAAAACTGTTTTTATATTAATGCAATAAGTTCTGAAAAATATTTTACTATGTTACAAACAATTTTCTTTAGTTTTCCAAATATAAATTAGTGAATATTATGTAATTTCTATCAAGTTTTTGAATAATTTTATTTCCAAATTATCACTGTATTTCTTATGAAAAAAATATACTTATTAAAAACTAATGCACTTATTTTTTTTGTTCTCCACAAATTAGCTATCTTAGATTCTTGCACGACACATTGATAGTTCTACTGTAATGTTGCAGATGTCATCACTCTCGTTTCAGGAGTGCTTAAGCGACCAGGATGATCAGACATGTCTCGAAGACTATCACGAATGCATCGAAGAGTATCAGGAATGCTTGGAAGTGATGCATATTTGTTTCGACGATGGTAAATCCAGTATAGCTTGTTCACCGTGCACTTCATACGATGACGTCCATTCATCGATCGCTTCGAATTCGAAAGATAATCAAATTTCCTCGCCAACACCAGCCCCCGAAACTACAACAACGAGCTCAACTCCCGAAATAAACAGTAATGTAGACTGTGTTAAAAAAATTACTAGTTTAGTGGATTCAATTTACGATAGACAATTTAGCAAATTAAGCAGTGATACTAAACAAGTTAGGTTATTACATAATAATAATAATAACGAAGCTAGTTTTTCGCCAAAAGATGATTCAGATCGAGACGGATATGATACTTGTCAAGAAGAACCTAGTTTAAAAATTAGTTACGTGAAACCAGTCTCAATTTCTAGCTCCCAGAAAAGCTTAACTGACGAACATAACCTCTTAGATAATAGTAAGAATTTAACGGTGAATTTTAACGTAGATAATTACACATCGGAACCATGTATACGAAAAAAAATGTTCTCAAAACGTAATCACGTGTGTTTGGACACAAAACCGGATGATATTGAACTGAAATCGTACGACGATCAGAATAATTCTTTCGGTGCGGATCAATTCTTTCTAGTGGACTATATCGATGACGATATTTCCGAGGAGATACAAGAAATGCCCGATAAATGGATTAGTGAACCGAATGTGACCGAGGAACGAACAATTTCGCGACGTTTTCGTAAGTTTTTACGCGAATATTATAACGATTATGCGGATTGTTTGGACGAGTATCGGAAATTCGCGGATGTGCCGCAATCGGAAGTGACAGTGGCGCCCGTGCAAGTGACGGAAAATGTAACGAAAAGTACTGATACGTTAGTGAATGTTGAAAATACGATTAGTGCGAATTATAATTGTGATTTTGAGTGTATGGAGTTTGAAAATGTTTTTATTCCGATTAAAAGTAGTTCGTCGCCTGCGTTAGTTGACTCCTTGACGAAAGCTGACGAAGAAGAAAAGAAATATTGTGATAAAAACAGGAGAAAGTCAGCATTCGTACCTGGTTATTCAAATGACAGGTAAGATTTATTTTTATAATATTTATTATATTCTTAATTACACATGGCGTATTATATATTAAAAACAAAATACTGTTACCTAATTTATAATATTTATTTAATTAGCAAACTTTCACGTCATATAATTAGAGTTTTGAATATTTTTATTCTATAATTTGACCGGAATTTAAAAAATAAAATTATCGTTATTATTTCTATGGATACATATTTTTATCTATTGTAGAGCCCTGATGAAGGCAATAGTGATTGTCGAAACGTCAGAAGAGAATAAAACTATTTAACTAACTGAATTTCATCTATTACTTATTATTTATTTTATAATTCTAAGATTTAATTAAGAATTTTTCATCTATTTATTATTTAAAAAAATATTATGAGTAAAATATAGAATTTGAAATGAAAATTATGAATTATGTATTTTAAAATATTTTACATTGAAATTAAAATCAACATTATAACACATATGTTATTTACACATATTAAATATTATATAATTACTAATAATAATCGCAAAAAACAAATGAAAAACAAACAAAAATATTGAACGTATTAGGCACGCGAAAAAATGTTTGAAAATTTTGTCCGTGTTACTGGAAAATGTAAATAGTTTAAAACATCAGGTTTTCATTGCGATGTTTGCCTGAATGTATATACATTTTGCATTAAAATGTCCATATATATATATATATATATATATATATATATATATATATATATATATATATATATATATATATATACAAACATACATAGTAGCCGCAACATTCGTATGTGATTACCATTGAGGAACATAAAAAAGGACAGTTTTTTTTTCATTGAGTGTTTAAACAATTTATTTTTTTTAATATATTTTAATATAAACGATATTTATTCGATTTGTTTTCTTAGAATTTAACCTTTTTTCTGTTTTTATTTTTACCAAAAATTACACACACTACAGCGATGAGCTATGAAGTTGAAAAAATTTAATAACCAAAACACATGTATGATATAAGTATATTACGAGGAGTAGAAAGCGATGTTTATTGTGTTGAGCTTAAATATTTGTCAAGCAATCTGGTCGAAACACAAAAAAAGCTTTTCTATTCCGAGTGACATACACGATTTTTTCAAGCGTTCTAAACGAGAAACTAAGCTAAAAATAAATAAAAATACATGCCAAATTACTTTAATCTTACTAACAGTTGTAGAATAGTTGTAGAAATGTATGTATTATTTATATTTGTTACGTGATTTGTGAGAATTCATGTGATCGAATATATAATTTCTGATAAATTTAGCGGTGAACATTAAATTTCTTGTACTTTCTCACACATTTTCAATATTCAAATTCAAGCGAAAATAAACAATGCAATTGTCAATTAACTTAACTTGACTTAATAATTTTTACTGTAGCCATCGAAGATTTCAAATTAAATACACTTGACCGTGTTTTTTTAGTCGAATATGCAATTTCTGATAAATCAGATGGTGCACATTTCATTTCTTGTACTTTTGCTCACATTTTCAATAAACAAATTCAAATCCAGGCAAGAATAAACAATGCAATTGTCAATCATTATTATGTGAAAATTCGTATATTTTGTTTTCCACGATTGTACTTATGCATACGCTTTACAAATCCCAAATTGAAGCCATATTGAAGGACATATATGTATACGCATGGCTATATAATCTACTTATTGTATATTCTACTATTTATTTTTTTTTCTCTGCATTGCCTTGCAAATTATTATGAGATTATTTGCTAAAAACCTATATACAATATACATACACATATTTCCATTATTTACATTATTATATTTCATTAATTTACTCAATTTCCTTATTAGATTATCTACACAATTTTATTGTTTTTATATTTGATATTTCAGCATTTTAATAGAGTACACATTTATCCAAAATTTATATACGTAATTTTTTTCTTTAATTTATAATCTATATACAACACACACAAAAAACGCGCCACTTGAAAAATTATCGATATTAAAATTAGTATAAGAATTTTGAACAAAATTTAATACAATTTTGAGTACGAAAAAATTTGAAGTTTCGTTTTGAAAGTGATGCAATATATGTACCATTTGAATTATTCCGCTTTCCAACACACCCCACAGAAAAAAAAATGTTTCGATTTAAAAAATTTGTGTAACTTTGACAACATGAATACAAAAAAAAATAATTTTGACTCAATTTACCAAACGGGCGTAAAAATTTAAACATTTCTACGTAAATTCCGCTTAATTTTTAAGGATTTGCGTTGCTTTAAGCTATATTTTTTTTTAATATTTGTAGACAAATTTAAAAATAGTAAAAAATCTTTCAGAACTTATTATATTAAAATAAAGTTTCAGAATTTATCTTGAACATAATTGCATTGTATAAAATATAAATTGTTAAAAAGGGCGTTTGCCAAGTACCCCAACTCTTTAAATTGTTATTGGTAAATATTACAAATTTGTTAATTTTCCCATTTTGTAATTTACCCATATTGTATAATTTTTTATTTATGGAATGTCTGCGCATTTTACGTATTTTGCGAAAAAATATTTTTTTCACAAATCTAGATGTATATGCGAGTAGTATATAAATTATGTTTTTTAAAAAATTATTATAATAAAAAAAATCAAATACTTTAATAATGACAAATATTGTTTGTCTTATCATATCAAAACGTCGTATTTTATTTAAAGATTACACTTAATTCTAAAGCTTTTTTATTTTATACAAATATAAGTTTTATAATTTATTTACATCACTATTTTTTAATACAAGTATTTTGCTTTTTTTAAATTTTGAAACTAATAAATCTACTAACTTAATAACTGTAACATTTAGAGTCTTGAAGAAGGCAATAGTGATTGCCGAAACGTTGACATAGAAGCTAATAAAAATACGTAACTGACTGAATTCTATTACTTATTATTTATAAAAAAAATTATTTCGATTTATTAGTATTTATGTAATAATATCGATTTGTAATCTTGTTTAGTTTATGGTTTATGTTTGATTATTTAATAATACATACTTCATATAAGAAATAGCTCAATATATATATATATATATATATATATATATATATATATATATATATACAGGGTGTTTGCAATCAAGGTATTTTATTTTTAAGGGGTGATACTACAGGTCAAAACAAGGCGATTAACGCCAAAACACCTTAGTAAAAGTTTTCTAATAAACGAGATATTCATTTTTTTTTAAGTAAAATGGTAGCATATGGTATAATTTTTATTATCCAGCTCACAAAAAAAATTATTCTTCATAATAGTTTTGGATTTGCTTGAAACGAATAAAAATGTAAAAATATTCCAGGTTTTAAATACAGGATGACTCGGATTTGCTGATTTGTGTTTCAACTTTTAGGTAAAATACCCTTATTTGATTAATAGGATTATATTATGTTTAAAATTACAATTTAAGCTTACATACAAAAGTAAAAGTATAAAAATATTTAAATAAAGTATCTAATATCTCGTTTATTTGAAAACTTTTGCTAAGCTGTTTTAACAATCGACGATCGGCACAAATTTTTGTATGTAAACTTAAATTGTAATTCTAAACATAATATTCAAATAAAATTATTCAAATTTTTTAAATAAGGGTATTTTGCCTAAAAGTTGAAACACAAATCAGCAAATCCGAGTCACCCTGTATTTAAAACCTGGAATATTTTTACATTTTTATTCGTTTCAAGCAAATCCAAAACTATTATGAAGAATAATTTTTTTTGTGAGCTGGATAATAAAAATTATACCATATGCTACCATTTTACTTAAAAAAAAATGAATATCTCGTTTATTAGAAAACTTTTACTAAGGTGTTTTGGCGTTAATCGCCTTGTTTTGACCTGTAGTATCACCCCTTAAAAATAAAATACCTTGATTGCAAACACCCTGTATATATATTATATTATATGTATTGGTAACTATAATTTTATGAAATAAATACATAATAAGTGTATGTATTGAGTCATATAACTATCAATTCCTATAAACTATTATTTGTTATTAGATATTTAAATATTTACTATTTTCTATATTTAGTTGTTTACTACGTAAAAACAAGGACATTTCTAAATCAATAGGTGTAATAATATATACTAGCAAGGATAATAGGAGGAAATATCTAGGAATTGATAGATAATTTACATGTTTACTGATTATATATAAATTTATTATCATATAAATTTAGATTTATTTATTTAGATTTAAATCATTAATATTTTTTTTATAATTGCATAAGGTATCCTTAAAAACAAAATTTACATTCTAGAACAAATACATAAAAATTTTTGCTTGTTTTAATAGTAAAATAACAGGTTCCTCTACACAACTGAAATTTTCGGAAAACGTGTGTAAATACATATATCGTTTATATCGCACTGAGAAAAATGGATAGTTACCGTAACGCTATTTATATTTAATAAGGTGACACAAACACAAGATATTAAAAATAACAAAATAAGTATATTTAAAAATTAACTATAAATATAATAAAAACAAAATTTAAATCCCAAAAATTTGTATATAGTATTACAGTCTTAATTCTTAAAATAGTATTAAAATATGTATGAGTAGATTTTAAAAATATATAAATTTGTGAATACTTTAAACATACTCGTATATTTCAAATAAATATCTACTTATTATTATCCAATTTGTTAAATATCTATTTTTCTCAGTGCGTGTACACGCGTTTTTCGAAAATTTCAATTATGTAGAGGAGCCTCTTACTTTCGTAAAAACTAGAAAAAAATATTATTTCTGATGTTCTTTCGATGTAAAATTATCGATTTTAGCCTTACTGGAAATTTTTTTTTGCAGACACTCTTATAAATACAATATACATATATGTATAATTCGCTGCCACCAATTTTCTGTATTTTTGGTGGATGCGCCAAACACTTTTGTACAATTTGTACTCAAAATGTCACTTTTAAGTTTTTTGTTTGTAAGAGTTTTACGAAGGAATTAAGGCTAGGAATTAAAAACTACCAACTGTCAAGTTACTCGTATGCTTCCGGCTACGCCAGTTTATACTAGCTTTCATATACTTCCGTAGATTTGTGCCTAACCCTCCCTAACCGTCATTTGTATATTTGAATCAGAGCTGGACAGTAGCTAGCTAATTTAATAATAATAAGAACTTTATTTAGCAAAGCTATTCCAAATTACTTTTACAAAATTGTTTATATATTAAGAGTGACTTTAATTAGTATGTAACATAAATTACTTTAACTCTAATTTAAATTTCTTAAGATCACATTTTTATATTATTAGGTAACTTATTATACTCACTGAAACTTTTCACTAATACCGATTTAGTAGCTTGGCTACATTTGTTGGTAGCCGTAGCTGCAAAAGTAGCTGTAGCTTCTAGTTTCAGGATTTGTCACAAGTAGCTTATAAATAGTAGCTAAAATATATAGCTACATTTAGTAGCTTAAAGTTATTTTTAGTAGTTTATAGCTACTTTTAGTAGTTTATAGCTAGTTTTAGTAGTTTATAACTACGTTTAGTAGCTTATAGCTACTTTTAGTAGCTAATAGCTACTTTTAGTAGCTAATAGCTACTTTTAGTAGTTCATAGCTACTTTTAGTACCTTCTTTAGCTTATAGTAGCTTATAGTTACATTTAGAGCCAATTTCATAACTAAAGTCGATTTTAAGCAGACAAACTAGCTTTGTTTTATTGACAACAGCAAATAATTTTACGATTAGAAGTGTGACAAATTGACAAAAAAGCATCGTTTTATTGATAATAATAATTATTATTATAGTAGAATTTAAAATCGATGCTTTTTAGTTAGTTTAAAGTTGACTTTATAGTTAAAGTATTTATTATAAACTACTTTTAATAGTACATACATACGTACATACATACACAATCACGTTATGTACCCAACAGGGTGTGGCACAAACTCTTTTCATCATCCCGTAATTAGTGTCCTCTAAACATTCCTATCCAAACAAGCAACTTTCGCTTTATCCACATTTATAATAGCGTAGGAAATATTTAGAAAACAGAGTTTAGCTTTAGAAAAAAACAGTTGTGTTAGTTATAATAAAAGAGAATTGTGATGGTGTCATACGGTTGCGAGTTGTTTTTAGTAAAAACGATAAGATTTTTGTGTTTTGTTGTATTTAATTTAATAATATAGAATTATATTATTTTTGTATTTAACAATAGTTTACAGCCATTTTTTTATACTTAATCTTTTCTAACGAACGTTTGGTTAAAAAGATTTAGTTGAATGATTTTAATGGTATACGTTTGCGTGGTCGTACGATGAGTAGTTGGAGTGGTATGATTGAGAGAGTGACTTGCGTGAGCGAAAGTTTCCAAGTAGTAGGAATAAAAGAGCATGCTATGAGAGAGGAATTATGAATGTGGATGAAGAGAAAGTTGCTTGTGCCACACTCTTTTGGGTACATGGCGTGATTGTGTATGTATGTATGTATGTATGTATCTTTTCTTAACGTAGTTGCTTTTATTATTAGGTTACAGTATTTTGTATTTTATTATTTTGACTAAAAGGAAAAGGTGTATAGTTCTCAGTACGGTGTTTTCGTCATTTACAAAGTATCTTAAAAAGTAGCTAAAGATTTGACAGCTATATTTATAGTAGCTTATAGCTATAGCTTAAACTACTTTGAAAAAAAGTAAGATAAAAAGTTGTATTAAAAACCAGAACCGATTTAAATTTTTCTAGTTGTTTTATAACCTTGTTTATAATATGTCTAATTACATTTAAATACGTAATATTTTATATTTATTAATGTAATAACAGGAAAATATGACATAAATTCTAATATAGCAGCATTGTCATTTTTCCTAGGATAATAATTCACGAGATTATTACTACATTATTACGATATTTACACTAACAACAGAGAGAGAATAAAAATATTTTTATTTAACAGTTAATAAAGCATATTTATGTAGCACACGACACGTTCATTTCAAATACATTAACACACATACACACACAACACGCTAACACTATACGAACAAACTAACAACACATCATTACACTAGAGAGAGGAGCTAGCGAGTATATAACATGCCTGTACAGTACCAGTGAGTGAAAATAACAGTGGAAGAGAATCTTTGCAGTGCAGTATAATATCCAGGGTTGGACTCGATTAAAAATTTGAAAGTTGCAGGATTGGAGCCCACCTTATATCTCAAAAATGTTCAAATACGTTAGGTTTTTTTTTTGGATTCTAATTTACATGGAAATGACATTACAGTAAAATAACGATGAATTGTAAAAATTATACATACAAAATTAAATATAATTCTTTATTTAAATCTAAGTTTAAAAGACGATTTTTCAGAAATTGATGTTTTTAGGATAATTAATTTTTAAATTTTTGCAAAATCAATCTTACTTTTTGACTATCGCCGGTTACGGCCCACCGGGGAAAGTCCGATGTCCCGGTGGGCCAGTCCAACCCTGAAAATATCATTTGGTATTCGCGTCGTGCCGCTCCCGACTTACTGTGCCATGAACATTACGCACAATTTACTTGGCAATTTCAAACGCTGTTTTAATTGTCTCTTTCTTTCTCTCTCTCTCTGTCTCTCACGGCTTTATGAGAAACATTACATTATTTTACGTAAAGTTACATTGTCTATATTGCCTGTGTATGTATAAGCAACTCGTTTGCTACGTAGGTCCTACTAGATGCTGTTAATACCACGGTGAAAAGAATTTATATTGAAGAATTTAATTTAGTTATTTGCAACATTTAGACTGTATTTGGTCAATTGCGCGAAATATAATTTGGCCAGAAATAAAAACTGTTTTTGGGTTGGATTCTGTTTAATTATTTATATAAAAACAGCGTTGTAGCAAAAGTTGGTGTTAGTCAGTTAAGATGGTTCGGACATGTTGAGCGAATGTCTAATGAACGTTTGTTTAAAAAGATTTATTTGAATGATTTTGATGGTATACGTTTGCAGATGGACGTCCGATGAGTAGTTGGAGATTGAGAGTGTGGCTTGCGTGAGCGAAAGTTTCCAAGTATGTAGTAGGAATAAAAGAGCATGTATGAGAGGAATTATGAATGTGGATGAAGCGAAAGTTGCTTGTTTGGATAAGAATGTTTGGAGGCGACTTATTTCGGGATGATGAAAAGAGTTTGTGCCACACCCTTTTGGGTTCAAGGCATGATTGTGTATGTATGTATGTATGTAAAAACAACGATTCGACGAAACTGAACGCTCGTCTTTATCAGTTGAAAATTTACCAATGGCATTATAGTAAATAACAGTACATAGTAACAAATAAGTAACTAAATCATAAGAATTATAGATTTTTAATTAATGGAAGCCAAATTTTATTTAACTAAGTCACAGTGATTGATGTTATTCTTTTCTTTATAAATCTCTATTGTTTCTCTTATTAATTTGCTGCTAATATTTATTGGTTTAGCAACTGTATCTTCAAATTTGTCATCATGAAAATATTCTAAAGCATGTTTAGCAATAGCAGATTTATCTGGATGATTTAGACAGGCAGAACTGTTTCTACTGGATTGACAGAATATAAGAAGTTAATTCTAAATCATCCAGATATCTTACAGTGTTGCTAACTTTCTAAGAAAAAAATTACTACAATTTGAGTTTTACTGTTTATCCAAAATTAATAAAAAATTTACAAAAAATTGTTTTACTGCCCACAAAAATTATTTTATTATACAGTTTTTGTCAGCTTTTGGAGAAAAATTATAAAAAATTTATTTATATTTCTTAGTATGGATTTACCCATATGTTTCTAATCTTCTTTTTACTACTTTGACTGCAAGGAAAAGTAGTAAAGCGTTTGGTACGGTGTCTGTAACATTTTCAAAAAAAAAAAAAAATTGTATAGAAATCCTTCATATAGCCTGTAGATGACGAATCTGAACTTAGTTTATGTGGGTGTATGTGTGTGCGTCGTCAGCTCGCTCGCTCGCTCGCTCGGTCGTAAGTCAAAATTTTGTGGCCGCAACTCCTCCTAGACGGTTCAACCGATTTTAATGAAATTTTCAGGATAAATTTGTCTAGTACCCAAGATGGTCATGTGATTTTATTTTTTTCGAGTGATGCCAACTTTCCGAGAAAAAAATTACTAAAGTTTTTAAAAATTCATATTGGCTACGTTATTTATCCGATTTTGATCAAATTTTCAGAAAAGATTTCCCTAATGCTCCCATTAATTACATAATTTTATTAATTTTCAGTGTTGCCAACTTTCCGAGAAAAAAATTACTAAAGTTTTAAAAATTTTATTATGGCCATGTTATTCAACCGATTTTACTCAAATTTTCACAAAAGATTCTCCTAGTATTCATATAATTTATGTAATTTTAACAAAATACAGTGTTGCCAACTTTCCGAGAAAAAAATTAGTAAAATTTTAAAAAATTTATTTTGACCATTTTATTTAACCGATTTTAATCAAATATTTATAAAAGTTTTTCCTAGTGCCTAAATAAATTATGCAATTTTAACAAAATACAGTGTTGCCAACTTATCGAGAAAAAAATCACAAAATTTTTTTAAAATTCATTGTGGCTACATTATTTATTCGATTTTGATCAAATTTTCAGAAAAGTATCTCCTATTGCCCACATAAATTATAATATTATTAAAATACAGTGTTGCCAACTTTCCGAGAAATGTCAAAGTAGTCTATATATGGGTTTACCCATATACTTCTAATCTTGTTTTTTGTAGTTTTATAGTTTTGTACTGGTATATAAATATTCAGTTATCGAAATGATACTATAAATAAAATTACATAAATGTAATATTTGTACAGTGGAAAGAAAGCTTTAGAATAAAGGTCTGTTTTATATTGCTATAAAAATTAATGAAACTAATCCCTGCGAATACCGAGTAAAGAATTTATATTGAAGAATCCATCTTATTTATTTGAGACATTCTCGGAGTATTTAAGCAGTAGAAGTGCCCGTTTTATGATGATGTAAAATAAAGTATTTTTTAATTAAAAGACATATTTTTTTTTAATATATAAAGACGACAAAGTAAGATGAGATAATTTTATTTACATTGTGTTTATTATGAACAGTAAAGTAGCTTAAAATATGTTTTGTTTTTGCGCTGTTTTTAGGAGAGAATGAAATTTTATTAAGTTGCAAATTGTTGTTGATAAAAAGATTTTTGAATTTCTTAACGAGAATGTAAATGCAATTTTCTCATTATTAAATTGCTATGAAAGATTTTTAAGAATAAGGACTTTATCAAATGATATTATAATGTAGGAAAAGTATAAAGAACATGTTTGTTATTTACAGTAGTATATAATGTTACGAGTAGTAGAAAGCGAAGATAATGGCCTCTTTCTTAAACCATGAATATAAATATATATTCCCAAACATTATAATTACGTCACATTACAAATAATGAAATATTAAATAACAAGATTAGAAGTATATGGGTAAACCCATATATAGACCACTTTGACATTATCACATAAATGATAAGAAATAGGAATAAAAAAATTTTTCATCAAAAGTTGGCAACATTGTATTTTGCTAATATATAATATTATAGACGCTAAGGATATCTTCTGTAAAAATTTCATTAAAATCGGATAAATAATGCGGACATAACAAATTTTTAAAAATTTTAGTAATTTTTTTTTCAGAAAGTTGGCAACACTGTATTTTATTAAAATTACGAAATGTATGAGGGCACTAGGGGAATCTTTCCTGAAAATTTGATTAAAATCGGATAAATAATGTAGCCACAATAAATTTTTAAAAACTTTAGTAATTTTTTTCATTGGAAAAAACCAAAACCACATGACCATTTTGGGCATTAGACAAATTTATCCTGAAAATTTCATTAAAATCGGTTGAACCGTCTAGGAGGAGTTGCGATCACAAAATTTTGTCTGAGGACCGAGCGAGCTGACGACGCACATCCATACACCCACATAAACTAAGTTCAGATTCGTCATATAGAGGCTATATGAAGGATTTCTATATACAAATTTTTTTGTTTGCTAATGTTACAGACACCGTACCAAACGCTATACCACTTTTTCCTTGCAGTCAAAGTGGTAAAAAATAAATTAAATTAATATTAAAATAAAACAGCTTTAGTTTCAAGTTCCGTATTTATATTTATTTATAATCGACGTTTCAACGAAACTCAACTTCCGTTTTCAACAGTTTTACTATGTTAAATTAATGTTGTCAAAAAATTAAAATTGTAATATGAAATTTGGTATCGCTCGAAAATAATTAGCAAAATTGTATTCGCGTCTATTTGTTTTTAATTAGGTTAAAATTGTTTTCAGATAATTATATTTATTGAATTTGCATGTCAGATGTGTAAAGGTTTTGTGTGATTTTGATCGACAATTGTGTACAAATCAATATAAATAGAACTCTGTTTTCAATTACCAGCAACGCTACCAAGTATTATCATTTTAATGCAATTGGTAGTATTGATCGGAATGAGTTATTTATTTAAAATAAAACTGTTTTAGGATTAAATTCTGTTTAATTATTTATATAACAAGATTAGAAGTATATGGGTAAACACATATATAGACCACTTTGATATTTCTCGGAAAGTTGGCAACACAATGTATTTTAATAATATTATAATTTATGTGGGCACTAGGAAAAACTTTTCTGAAAATTTGATCAAAATCGGATAAATAATGTAGCTACAATGAATTTTTAAAAAATTTTGTGATTTTTTTTCTCGATAAGTTGGCAACACTGTATTTTGTTAAAATTGCATAATTTATTTAGGCACTAGGAAAAACTTTTATGAAAATTTGATTAAAATCGGTTAAATAAAATAGTCATAATAAATTTTTAAAAATTTTATTAATTTTTTTCTCGGAAAGTTGGCAACACTGTATTTTGTTAAAATTACATAAATTATATGAATACTAGGAGAATCTTTTGTGAAAATTTGAGTAAAATCGGTTGAATAACATGGCCATAATAAAAATTTTAAAACTTTAGTAATTTTTTTCTCCGAAAGTTGGCAACACTGGATATTAATAAAATTATGTAATTAATGGGAGTATTAGGGAAATCTTTTCTGAAAATTTGATCAAAATCGGATAAATAACGTAGCCAATATGAATTTTTAAAAACTTTAGTAATTTTTTTCTCGGAAAGTTGGCATCACTGGAAAAAAATAAAACCACATGACTATCTTGGGCACTAGACAAATTTATTCTAAAAATTTCATTAAAATCGGTGGAACCGTCTAGGAGGAGTTGCGGCCACAAAATTTTGACTTACGACCGAGCGAGCTGACGACGCACATCCATACACCCACATAAACTAAGTTCAGATTCGTCATCTAGGGACTATATGAAGGATTTCTATACACAAATATTTTTTTTGAAAATGTTACAGACACCACCATACCAAACGCTATACCACTTTTCTTTGCAGTCAAAGTGGTAAAAACGACGTTTTGACGAAACTGAACGCTCATTTTCATCTGATCAAAATTTATCAATTACATTAAAGTAAATAACACTACATAAAATAATAAATCATATTTCAGTTTTGTTTTTATTCGGTATTATTTTTTCGATTAAACGTTACCGGTTTTTAAGGTTACACAAATACCGGTTAACCGATTTATTTTACCGGTTTCATGCACCCTGATTTAAACATATAAAATTAGAAATAATACTCGCAGTGATTTATATACCTGCAGTAAATTAAACAACAATCTATGTAAATATTTATAGTGTGCAAGCTAAAGAGAAATTGATTTTTTTCTTTTTGTTTTCTCTTTCTTTCTCTCTCTGCTACTTCGTTTCTCGCCCTGCAAACTTGCATCTAATTGGTGTGTCTAAAGTCTACGCCTATTACAAACACTACTATTTTTTTTCTACCTTAGGAATGTTCAACCTTCACCTAAACCATTTTTCAACTGTTTAGTTGTTTGTCAGTTGTCTACAAACGAACGTCTTTTGTTCGTTTGTCTTGTTTATGTTTCTTCATAGTTAAGTAGTGTTGGTGGTTGACAGTTTTTTGACCATCTAATAAGTTGTTAAGTTTCGCCACAATTTTTATGTAAGTTTTAAAAATACGCTAGTCATATATTTTTGAAATTATTTTGTTATGAAATTTTGTAAAAAAAATCGAATGAATATCGAAATATATATATCAATGTTTATATTAAAATGCATTTAAAAAAAATAACTTTAGATTGTAGTTCTGTATTAATATTTATTAATAATCGACGTTTCGACAAAGTTAACTTACGTTTTCATCAGGAAAACTAATGCAAGTTACATTTACATTTACTAGGTAACGAAATAAGTAAATAAATTATAAATTATTAATTAATGTAAGCTAAATTTTATTTACATCAGTGCCCTTTCACAATGATTGGATGTTATCTTTGAAATTTAAGGAATTTTGAAAATGGTGGAAGAGCCACTATTTTGCTATCTAAAAATATTTAGAATCGTAGCTCAGAATTATGACAATAGCTAGAAAATTATTATTTAGAAATGTTAAATAAAATGTGAAAGAAAATGAAAATATAAAGGCCCGTATTCCCACCTCATTTATAAAAGTGATTTTTGTTAAAAGTGCTTTTGACATGTACTTACAATTATTTATTAAGCACTTTATAATAGATTATTTAAATTTTATAATACCAAATCTAATAAAAATGATCAAAAATACAAAAACTATTTATATTTGATCAAAAACAGAAGCAAAAAATTATTTTGAAATTAATCATAAAAGCACTTTTTCACGAAAAAGTGAGGTGAGAATACGGGCCATTGATTTTTACAAGTTAATAAAAAGCACTAAATTTTATGTAAATGGAAATATATTTTAATTATTACAAAGAACAAGATTAGAGGCATATGGATAAACTCATATATAGACCACTTTGTTATCACATTAATACTAAGAAATAGAAATAAAGATTTTATAATTAACTAAAGTTATATAATTTATATTGGTACCAATAGAATCTTTTGTAAAAATTTGATTAATCTCGAATAAATAGTAAACCCAGAATTAAATTTTAAAATTTTTAATAATTTTTATTTTCTCAAAAAATTGTTAATACTGTATATTAATAAAATTATATAATTTATGTGAAAATTTGATTAAAATCGAATTGATAATGTAGCCATAATGAATTTTTAAAAACTTTAGTATTTTTTTCTCGGAAAAAATGAAACCACATGTACTACTATGATGTCTAGGCACCTTCACCATATGTCACCTTACTATTTAACCAAAAGCTTGCAAGCCGATCCTGTTCCTGGTGTGTCTAAAGTGTGTCTAAAGATCAGGCATTACTGAAAAAAAAAACCACCTGACCATCTTGAGCACTAAATAAACCTATTTTGAAAAATTCATTAAAATCAGATCTAGGAGAAGTTGCGATCACAAAATTTTGATTGAGCAAGGAGCTAACGACGCATAATACATACACTCTCATAAACTAAGATCAGATTCGTCATCTAGAAGCTATATGAAATGATTTCTATATATTTTGTTTTAATTTTGAACAATATTACAGACATCTTTTCTTTGGAGGGCAAAGTGCAGTGGCGTAGCCAGAAACTTGCCATGGGGGGGGGGGGGTTTACTAATATTAATCAATAAAGATAATACTATAATTTGTATAAAAAATAAAGAAAACAGTCAAAACAGTCAAACAGTCAAATAAAACAGTCAAAACCTTGTGAAAAACAATAATAATCTTGTGAAAAACAATCATAATCTTGTGAAAAACTTTATAATCTTTTAAAAAACAAACATAATCTTGTCAAAAACAGACATAATCTTGTGAAAAACAGTCAAAACCTTGTGAAAAACAATCTTAATCTTGTGAAAAACTTCATAATCTTGTAAAAAAACAAACATTATCTTGTCAAAAACAGACATAATCTTGTGAAAAACTTCATAATCTTGTAAAAAAACAGTGAAAACCTTGTGAAAAACAATCTTAATCTTCTGAAAAACTTCATAATCTTGTAAAAAAACAGTCATAACCTTGTAAAAAACAAACATAATCTTGTCGAAAACAGTCATAATCTTGTGAAAAACTTCATAATCTTGTAAAAAGCAGTCATAACCTTGTGAAAAACAGTCATAATCTTGTGAAAAACTTCATAATCTTGTAAAAAGCAGTCATAACCTTGTGAAAAACAGTCATAATCTTGTGAAAAACTTCATAATCTTTTAAAAAACAGTCATAATAGTCATAAAAATAGTCATAAAATAAAGAAAATTATTTTTATAAAAATCAAAGTAAAATAATATATTTCATATTTCACATACGTATGTTTTTAGTAGTTCAGCTTCTTGGGGGGGGGGGGGGGGTTCTAACCCCCCTAACACTCCCCTGGCTACGCCACTGGCAAAGTGGTAAAAATTCGATTCTACATTAAATTTATATACATATTTATGAAATGTCCGAGTAATTCCAACTACAAAATCTAATTTATCTTCTGCAATAAGCATTATAAAATAAAATTTGAAGAGAAAGAAAAAAAAATCGGATCGTGCAATTATTTTAATTTGAATCGTCCACATATTCTCGAAAATGTGTCTGCACACGAATTAGAGCAATTTTCATGAGAAATGAATAATTATGTAGGAAAATGAAATTCCGCGAATTTTCAAATCGAATCTCTGGGTATGTATGGGGAGAGATGAGAGCGACCAACCGGACCGGGCGGTCGTTATTTTGAAATTTAAATTTTCTTTCTATCTCTCTCGCTCTCTCGATTTGCGCTATATCTGTCTCCGTCTAGCTTTCTCGTTAAATTGTAAATTTCGGTAGTACATACATTACAGAAACAGATACATACAACCATACATACATAACATGCGAGACGGATATATTCGAGAATTTTAAATAAAGGATACAGTTGTTAATCCTAAGTTTGAAATATTAATGTTTTATTTACATGGTAATGTTTTAGCAACCGCACCTTGCAAATTGTGTTTAGTGTATTAGATTTTGTTTTCTTCCAGGTTATAATGTTTTTACAACAAAAATTTTTATAGATTTACATTTTTGGTCATAATTAACTTTACAATTTTGGAAATTTAAACAATACAGGGTGTTCCACGACGAACTTACGCTATCTGTATTTTACATACATACATACACAATCACGCCATGTACCCAAAAGGGTGTAGCACAAACTCTTTTCATCATTCCGAAATCAGTCGCCTCCAAACATTCCTATCCAAACAAGCAACTTTTGCTTTATCCACATTCATAATTCCTCTCATACATGCTCTTTTATTCTTACTACTTGGAAAGTTTCGCTCACGCAAAACACTCTCAATCATACCACTCCAACTACTCATCGGACGTCTACGCAAACGTATACCATCAAAATCATTCAAATAAATCTTTTTAACCAGACTTTCATTAGACATTCGCTCAACATGTCCGAACCATCTTAACTGACTAACACTAACTTTTGCTACATTTTTTCAATTTCAAACTCATCATACACTAATCTATTTCGTACCCGATCTCTCCTATTTACACCACATACCCCACGTAAAAATCTCATTTCCACAGCAGTCATTTTCTGTATTCTAAAAACTATATAATATTATGTCAATATTATTAGGTATTTCGTTATATGTTCGATTGAAGTAACTTTCTTATTTTAAATAGAATATTCTATTTTTTTATTTTATTATTGAATTTAGAAGTAAATTTTATAATATGATATTATTTTACTTTAGTCGAACTGTTTTGATTTATTAAACTTTTTTAATTTTTTTTTATATTTATATTTATATTTATATATATATATATATATATATATATATATATATATATATATATATATATATATAATTAAATTCACGACTTGAAAGTATTAATTAGGATTGAAATTTTAAATGAAAGGTAGTCAAAAGGTTAGATGTTTGAATTAATCTGTCATTCAAAATTCGGACAAACTTGTCCTTTCAGTATATTTTTTTTTACAATTTGATAAAGATAAACAATTCCAATTTTGTATTTTAATTATATACATATTTATTATTTTATTTGTCGTGACAATAATAGTAATTTCTAATATACATTAATACTTTAAAAGGAACTAGTTTATTTTTAATGATAAATGTTATGTGGACTGCTTACATTAAAATAGTAGTATGTTTTAAGGAAAGAATTTTTTTCATCAAATATGTTTCTAGTAATATCTTTTAGAACAATCCCCTGAAGAAGGTGAAAATTTACACTACATATAAAAGTCATTTTGAAAGATATAAGTTATGTTATACATTTTTTGTATAATTTGTATAAATATATTTCTATTACAGTGCTCGAAACTATCAAAACATGTTTACCATCTAAGGTATTTAAAATTATTGCTCAGAAAATTGTAAACAAATATCCCAAATCATTTCGCGACGAAGACGATGAAGGTGTAGTGCTAGGTGATGGATGTCATACATTATTTTTCAAACTTTTGGATCACAATAATTACTTAAGTCGTCTAGATCTAGATTTGAGGTTTTTATTTAACACCATCTAAATCTGACTGCAATTCCCATTAATCATTTCTTTAATTATATGTACTAGTCATAATAATTATTTACGAATTTATATATATATATATATATATATATATATATATATATATATATATATAGCGAATGTTTATCAATGTAATTTTAATATAGATATAATTTTGGTTATTGAAGCGATGCATTGTCGATGACCGTGACACGCAATCTGGAGGCATCTGCCTGCCATACAGTTGCTGAAGACACCGCCGCCATGTTGGAGAAGCATTGGGGCTCAACGCATACGGTGCAAGTGCACCGGGAATCAAATCAGAGTCTTGGCATTAGTATTGTCGGTGGAAAGGTAATTGAATTTTTCTATCATTTTCATTCATATTATAATTATTTTAAAATATTAAACTAAAATAGCTTTAATCAAATGTTGAATTATTTTCTCTACGATTTTACAAGTTACTAAATCATTGAATCGCCTTACAAAGCTATGCATCAATGATTTGCCAGTTTAACCATAGACACGTGTTTTGATCTTTAGGATTTTGTCAGTTTGATTATTATCAAAAAGACTTTAGTTTAAGGTTTTGTTTTTTTTAAATAAAATTTGACGTTTTGATAGATTACACGTATATATCATCAGGAAAAAATATCTACACGTAAAAACAAATCACTAGATAACAAATATAGTTGTAGTATGTCGAATTTTAATACAAAATAAAAAGAAAACTTTAAACTAAATCCTTTTTATTTTAATATAATGAGTTCTAATAGATTTTTTTACTATATATTTTTTTCTTCTTTCGAATTTGGCCAACTAGGAACCACGTAAAAATTTCTTCATGATATCATCTTTTTTCTCGTTCTCATCCTCTAGTAATCTTTCTTCCTTTCACTCTGTGCCCTGTCTCCTATTTCAGCTTAGCTTAAAAACCAACCTTGAAATTCTTAACTTATGATCGAAATATCTTTCTCTATTCTCTAAATCTTCCTCTGTTATTATTTCTTCGAATCTGGCCAACTAGGGACCACGTAAAATAACTCTTCATAATTTCCTCTTCTTTTTCGTTCTCATGGACGTAAAATTAGCAAAACAACTTCGAGATATCGAAAAAAGAAAAATGTCAAAATTTGGTGTAAATATGGTGAGCAAACCAAAAATTCGGTGTTTTGAATTTTAAAAAAATATAGGATGTTTTGATAACTTTACGTAAAGTTAGCAAAACAATTGTTGAAACCTGACCAATAACAAATGACTAAATGTCACGTACAGTAAAAAATTGTGTAAATTTAATGCTCCAATACTACATAAACAAAAAGTTGATTAAACAAATAATTCGTCCTTTATTAACAATTTTTAACAATTGTTTTGCTAACTTTACATAAAGTTAGCAAAACATATCATATTTTTTTAAAAATTCAAAACATCAAATTTTTGGTTTGCATACCATCATAGCACCATATTTACACCAAATTTTGACATTTTTCTTTTTTCGATATCTCGAAGTTGTTTTGCTAACTTTACGTACATCTCGTTCTCATTCTTCAGTAATCTTTCATCTCTATTGCTTTCGTTTTTCCTCTGTCCGTACTCACCCTGTCTTTTATTTTTCAGCTATATTATTAAGAATATTTTTAATCTTGTGATTTTTTTTTTGTTATAGGTTGATCTTTATAAATCGGGCTCAACTTCAGAAACACTTTTGGGAATATTCGTAAAAAGTGTTGTGCCCAATAGTCCTGCAGGTCGTACAGGACAATTTAAGGTTAGTTCAAAAATTTATTTACTCTTTTTTTATATTTTTATTATTATTTATACAGTGTCCGTCAAAAAGTCCATAGCATAAGGACTATTTGGATTATTTGTTGTTCGAAAATTATTATTACAGGATTTTTTGATGCCTGTTTTTAAACTATAAATGCACTAGTCAAACTTTAACAGTTTTATAGAGAAGTCATAAAAAATGATAGTCAAATTAAAATGTGTTATTAATGGCATAGTATATTTACTAGTTTAATAATTTAATTGTTTTATTCTTTAAATATATGTATATAAATTTTTTAGACACATTGTATATAGCTGAGACACATTGCATATTTTTATATAAAAAAACAAATAGTATATAAAATTATTTAGATACATTGCAAATATATAATTCTTAAAAAACACATTGTACATAAGTTTCTTAGACACATCGTATATAATTGTCTCGTACACTGCAACTCCGTGAAATAATACAGCTTATATAGAGAAAAATATAAGCTTATGGAGAAAAATATACTTTAATATCTTCTAGTTACGCAACTAGATAGAATAGGACCTATATTTTTCACTCGAAAAAACCTCTTTAACAAACTATTAAAGTTTGATATATTCATTATTATTAATATTTAATTATATTAATTTATATTATTTATTATTTTATATTATAATTATAATTTAATTGTTTTGGAGATAATATTTATCTGTATTATAAATATTTAATGAGAATAGTAATTATTCTACTATTATACTTAATAGTCTATAATTATTATAGAAATTAAATTTAACAGCTTAGTAAATTGAAAATATGATAAAAAAAATATAAACATTTACTGTATATACAGGGTGGTGTCTTCATACTACGAGCAAAGAATTAAAAAGTGTATATGCTATAGGACATACTGATCATGGAACAAAAATATTTTTTTGAAAATTTGCAAAAAAAATTGCATCGTATTTAAAGTGAACATTTTTTTATGGATGAGGCTATTTATACATACGGTATGTATACGCAATTGGCTATTTATACATACTAAAACAATAAAAAACTTAAACCAGCCTACTAACGTAACCTACCCTAAATAGCCAATTATGTAAAAATACTGTATGTATAAATAGCCAATTGCGTATACATACCGTATGTATAAATAGCCACTTTCTTTTTTTATCACTGGTTGATAGCCAATTTAACTCTATACTACACTACAAATAATTGTTTACGCAATGCCTAATTAATGTCTGATGTTGTGTAATTACTTATTAATAATTTAATTTACTTAGTTCGATGCAGCGTAATACTTTTGTGGAAATTATTGTTAGTTTTGAGTGTACAGTGTTGTGCAGTGTTTATGAAAATGAATACATACAGTGATAATCACCCTAATTCTCTAACGAAGTTGCTAAGTTTTAACAACGTTGCTAAGAACATTAGCCAATAATATTAGCTGACACTAAATAAAAAATCTAAATGACAGCTGTTATATTTGTTTCTATTGGTTAGAGTTGTTAGCAACGTTGCTAAAACTTAGCAACTTTGTTAGAGAATCAGGCCGAATGAGTTACTTTATGGAGAAACAAGACAAAATTCATTATTGTCACAACGTTTCTATGCAGAACATTTGAGCAATAGGTGATGTAATATTGATAATTAATTTTGATTATGTAGCTTTAAGAAAGTGGCTATTTATACATACGGTATGTATACGCAATTGGCTATCTATACATACGGTATGTATACGCAATTGGCTATTTATGCATACAGTATTTTTACGTAATTGGCTATTTAGGGTAGGTTAGGTTAGTAGGTTGGTTTAGGTTTGTATAAATAGCCAATTGCGTATACATACCGTATGTATAAATAGCCTCATCCTTAAATAAAGTACGCTACTTCAGTAGTCCTGAAAATGTTCACTTTAAGTAAACCAACCTTAATTTTGCGAATTTTCAAAAAATTATTTTTGTTCCATGATGTCCTATAGTATATATCTTTTAATTCTTTGCTCGAAGTATAAAGACTACCCTGTATATTGTTAATATTATTTTTCTTTAAAGAATATATTAATTTTTTTTTGTTTGAAGGTTTTTATGATTACAACTTTTTTAATAAGCGTATAGAATTGTTTTTCTAGCTTTTTTAATATTAAAAAAATATATAACTTTACTTTCATTAGTTGCTAAAACAAAATCTTAATTATTTTCAAGAGTTAACGATTGTAAATAATGTATATATATATATATATATATATATATATATATATATATATATATATATATATATACCGGGTGTATACTTGGTTTATGCAATATAGGAAAAACAATGTTATTTTTTTAACATCGTAATTCCTGCCTCCCCGTTAGTTTTAGAGAAAAATTATAAGAGACAAAAATTATTTAGAATTAAAAACTACATTATTTACGCTTAAAATAATTGCGATATTGCGTCTCAGTAATTAATTATTAATTAAATGAATATTATCAGTTTTCAGCAATATCAGACAGCCATGGACAAAACGCGAATGTATTTTGTTCACAAATGTCAGTGTATGACAGTAGTTGTAAACAAAATACATTCGCGTTTCGTCCATGGCTGTCTGATATTGCCGAAAACTGTTAAAATTTATTTAATTAATAATTAATTACTGAGAGGCAATATCGCAATTATTTTAATTATTTTAGTTTTTAATTGTAAACAATTTTTGTTTCTTATATTTTTTCTCTATAACTAACGGAGAATCAGGAATTGCGATGTTAAAAAAATAACATTGTTTTTCCTATATTGCATAAACCAAGTATACACCCGGTATATATTCGTTTAAATATAAAAAGTACATTCATATTTGAAACTCAACTAATTAAAATAAAAAGATGAACTGGAAAGAAAATCTTGAAAATTCCGAATATAGATATTTAATTATTTCCGACATTTTTCTCGTTCTTTTGTTGGTCTTACGTTAGCAGAATTTCGCGTTCTTATTTTATTATCATTCTTTTATCTATTATCTACACTTAACCTAATTGCATAGGAGAAACTTCACTTCGGTTTCCGCCTACGCTTGCCAACCCTCTATTGACAAAAATATTTTTAGAATTTTTCGAGTCTATATTTTTAAGTTGGTATTAACTTAAGTTAATCACGACAGTGCGCACAATAAGGAATTGATAAAATAAACATTTATATCGTAATATTGTGGTTAGATTTTTTTTCGGATTGTCGTGATATTGAAAAGTAAGGTTTTTAATTTGGATATTGAAAAGGCGTGTTACAGTCATATTAAATTTATATGGTTTATTTTTATCTAAACGATTGAAAAGCATTGATTATGATATATATATATATATATATATATATATATATATATATATATAATATACAGTGATGGGCAAATGTGTGGAACCAAGTAAATATCTCGAGAAATACACATCAGATCGATTAACCGAAAATTTTGGAAACAAGATTAGAAGTATATGGGAAAACCCATATATAGACTACTTTGACATTTCTCAGAAAGTTGGCAACACTGTATTTTAATAATATTATAATTTATGTTGGCAATAGGAGATACTTTTCTGAAAATTTGATCAAAATCGAATAAATAATGTAGCCACAATGAATTTATTAAAAATTTTGTGATTTTTTTTCTCGATAAGTTGGCAACACTGTATTTTGTTAAAATTGCATAATTTATTTAGGCACTAGGAAAATTTTTTATAAATATTTGATTAAAATCGGTTAAATAAAATGGTCAAAATAAATTTTTTTTAATTGTACTAATTTTTTTTTCGGAAAGTTGGCAACACTGTATTTTGTTAAAATTACATAAATTATATGAATACTAGGAGAATCTTTTGTGAAAATTTGAGTAAAATCGGTTGAATAACATGGCCATAATAAAAATTTTAAAACTTTAGTAATTTTTTTCTCGGAAAGTTGGCAACACTGAAAATTAATAAAATTATGTAATTAATGGGAGCATTAGGGAAATCTTTTCTGAAAATTTGATCAAAATCGGATAAATAACGTAGCCAATATGAATTTTTAAAAACTTTAGTAATTTTTTTCTCGGAAAGTTGGCATCACTGGAAAAAAACAAAACCACATGACCATCTTGGGTACTAGACAAATTTATCCTGAAAATTTCATTAAAATCGGTTGAACCGTCTAGGAGGAGTTGCGGCCACAAAATTTTGACTTACGACCGAGCGAGCGAGCGAGCTGACGACGCACACACATACACCCACATAAACTAAGTTCAGATTCGTCATCTACAGGCTATATGAAGGATTTCTATACAATTTTTTTTTTTTTTTTGAAAATGTTACAGACAACGTACCAAACGCTTTACTACTTTTCCTTGCAGTCAAAGTAGTAATAAAAGTATTAATTTTGAATTTAATTTTGCATATTTCTTTCTAACTTTTTAAATTATATTGAACCAATTTACAAATAATAAAAGTAATATCTTAATATATTTAAGTATCTTATGTAAGAATATAAGTGCATTTTACAAAATTAAATTTAAGAATATTTTACGTAACAATTAATTAACTAAGTATTATTTATGATATATAGTATAATTTACTTAATTGACATGTATAGTTTAATAAAAAATTTATTATATAAATTTAAGTAATTTCATAAATATATAATGCTAGTCAGAATATCTTAATTTTGAAATTGTTTTCTTAATATTAATTTTACTTTCAGAAATAGTTTTAATTTTATAGCTTAGAATTTGATGATAATTGAGATATATTTACACAAATGAATTCATAAGTTGTTATGGCAACTTTGCTAAAAAAATTAATTTTTTTTCTTTCATAAAATAATTAACAAATAAACTTAGTTATTATATTTTTAACCTTTGAATTATTACAATGACTTTCTTTTTACTACTTTGACTGCAAGGAAAAGTAGTAAAGCGTTTGGTACGGTGTCTGTAACATTTTCAAAAAAAAAAAAAAAATTGTATAGAAATCCTTCATATAGCCTGTAGATGACGAATCTGAACTTAGTTTATGAGGGTGTATGTGTGTGCGTCGTCAGCTCGCTCGCTCGCTCGCTCGGTCGTAAGTCAAAATTTTGTGGCCGCAACTCCTCCTAGACGGTTCAACCGATCTTAATGAAATTTTCAGGATAAATTTGTCTAGTACCCAAGATGGTCATGTGGTTTTGGTTTTTTCCAGTGATGCCAACTTTCCGAGAAAAAAATTACTAAAGTTTTTAAAAATTCATATTGGCTACGTTATTTATCCGATTTTGATCAAATTTTCAGAAAAGATTTCCCTAATGCTCCCATTAATTACATAATTTTATTAATTTTCAGTGTTGCCAACTTTCCGAGAAAAAAATTACTAAAGTTTTAAAAATTTTATTATGGCCATGTTATTCAACCGATTTTACTCAAATTTTCACAAAAGATTCTCCTAGTATTCATGTAATTTATGTAATTTTAACAAAATACAGTGTTGCCAACTTTCCGAAAAAAAAATTAGTAAAATTAAAAAAAAATTATTTTGACCATTTTATTTAACCGATTTTAATCAAATATTTATAAAAGTTTTTCCTAGTGCCTAAATAAATTATGCAATTTTAACAAAATACAGTGTTGCCAACTTATCGAGAAAAAAAATCACAAAATTTTTAAAAAATTCATTGTGGCTATATTATTTATTCGATTTCGATCAAATTTTCAGAAAAGTTTCTCCTAGTACCCACATAATTTATAATTTAATTAAAGATATTGTGTTGCCAACTTTCCGAGAAATGTCAAAGTAGTCTATATATGGGTTTACCCATATACTTCTAATCTTGTTTATTTTTGTTAATTGTACTGTAATTATTTGATAATTTAGACTGTAATTATTACTTTTTTCAAACTTAATATTTACGATTGTACATTCACTGTTACAAATAACTACGATTCGTATAAATAATCTATTATTTAGAATTTAGCAGCAGTTGAAGAATTTTTAAATGTATATAAGAGTATACAAGTGTGTAAGATAATATATTATTATTGGTTTTATTGAAATTTTAAATAATGCAAAAGAACTTTTATATATATTTTTTTGTAAAATATATAAATCAGTTGAGTTTGGAGTGAAATTATATATTTACAGAAAAAATTATTTACTTGTTTTGTGCGTCTAAAAATTGTAAGAGTATATTTTTTTTATTTTTTAAATTAGATTCAATATTTAAATTAAAATATTACGACAAAAATATGCTTATAATAAAATAATACGGCTGTAGGTTATAGTTCTGTATTAATATTTCTGTATTAAAACAAAATGTTAGAAAATCAATCAGTAATTTTACAATTATTGAGAAGTTTATGACTTTTTTTTCTGATATAATAAATAAGGCTAACGCGATTGATGTTACATGTAATAAACTTCTAACGGCTACAGTTCCATTAGAAAGCATTTTCGGACATATGTTTATTTTTAAGTTTTTTATTTAGATTACTTATAGGAATCATCCGGTGTAGTTTTTTCCCGACGTCATAAATCACCTTGTATATCACAATGAAATAGATTAAAAAAATTAAGTCCGGATCTGTTTAATAGGTTGTCTCACGTTACATCACATAGTGAATAGATCGATGTAATAATAGCAATTTGTATGTACATATCTATGTATTTTGTACATAGATTTTGCGTTTCCGTGTTTATATACACTATTGCGTATACACCTGCATTACTTTTTAAAACAGCATAGAGAGTAGGTTACATTTTATAACTATCGCAACAAATTAACACAGAACGAAATAACTAATTAGTTGTTTTTTTTTACATATTTACATTTATCAAATTTAGTTATATATTAATATTTGTGATGTAATTTGTGTATGTGTATTTTTCATTGCTTTTAAGCATAAAATGTTTTGTTAAATTTTACAACCAAAACTAAAGTGATTTTTCTCATATTTTAAAATATTTTTCTATACATATCTATAAATATAATGTGTTATTGGTTTCGTATACAGGGTGTAACAGAATAACTATTCCTAATTTTCAGAAATGATAGAGGGCACATAAAGAAACATTTTTTATTAATAAACTAGTGTCCGGAAATTTTTTTTTTAATTTTTTTTTTCGGCAGTCAATTGTACATCGTTATAATTTGTGTATCGAAAATGGTGGTCGTAACTTCGAACAATTTTTATAAAGTTTAATGCGCTATTATTTCTAATAAAACGTTCTTTAATTTAACTACTCTTTGATGTTTTGATTAAGATTGTTTTTAACGATATCTAGTGTATCTTGGCACCGAGAAATTTCCGGACACTATTTTATTAATAAAAAATGTTTCTCTAAGTGCACTCTATCATTTCTGCAAATTAGGAATAGTTATTCTGTTACATCCTGTAGATGCTGATGTGAAACAGGGCTATGTAATATTTCCTTGGCTTATAATATGAATGTTCTTTTTCGGAAAGCTTTGTGTGGTGATGATAATGAATACATATATAGGTGATTCTGTTTTACCAGCTTTAGCGTATGCTGATGACGTGGTTGTGTTTTGGCCTGAATCTGAAGAGCAACTGAGAATAATGATTGATAACGTTTGTCTTTATCAAGTCTTTACCCGATAAAAATAATAAAATAATTAAATGGAATCTATTTTTAAACAGTTTTAATTTTATTTTTAATACATGAGTTCTGAAAAATATTTTACTATATTAATGGACATATCATTTATACAGAAACAAATAAGGATTTGTTTTTTGATAATTTATGAAAATGCATTTCAAGTAAAATAAAATATAGTGTCGTCGATATTTGTGTTAATACGTGCAATAGTTTAATAGTTTAATCCTGTACATATATATTTTCTAACAAAATTGTATTTAGTAATTTTAAATGATTAAATATGAAATGTTAGTGAATTATTTTGTTTATGTATGTGTGTTCTCCGCCATAGACTGGTGATCGTATCCTGGAGGTAGACGGCATTGATTTACGTCATGCAACGCATGAAATAGCCGTGGAAGCCATACGAAGTGCTAATAATCCAGTTACATTTCTCGTACAATCGCTGATACCCTGGGTGAGTTGGAGTTTTTATTCACATATCCGATTTTTGTTTCGCGGTTGGACTTTGACTCTTCAAAAAAATCGTATATCTATAATTACATGGAACAAACAGTTTTATTTTATACAATTTCATTAAGATATAAAAAAATTGTTGAAAATCATCTTTTTTTTGCCGTTTACATGATATTTCTCCTCCTTAAGTGAAACTGAAAGATTTGCAAACCGGTTCACAGATTCGGTTCGATTTGAAACGGTTCAGAAAATAAAATTGTTACTTATGTACCCCTAACTTACCATAAAAACACTGATAAATGGATAATTTTATTGATTCAATGTGATTGAATCAACCAAATTAAAATGTGTATTTTTGCCTTTAGAGTAAAGTATTTGAGAATATAAAACGGATCTCTTTATATTTAAAATAGCTTTTAAATGGGTTTGGTTTACGCTATTTATATTTACGTGCTGTTTTTCTGGAATTATCCGCATAAATGAAGGGGCTACAAGACTACTGTAATTGTTTTTACATTATTTGATAATACATGAAAACAAAAGAACACGAAGTGAATTTATCTGGAAAGTTTAATGTTGATGAGATATAAATATAAATAGGTTTTTTTCGATTGACTCTCTTGTGTTTTACTGCAAAACGGCGCCGTAAATGATGCAGCGGTTTGCCATTTACATAACATGTAACTATACAAAATGAATAAAACAACAAACATTGACGAAGCAGTAAACAGTAGACGCAAGGGTGCAAATCAATCAATATATAATAATAAATATAATCATTTGATAGTTATTTTTATCAAAAATTAATTAAAACAAATTTGAACGCAAGACTGAAAATTTGTTTATTTTATTGTTCATGAAAAATTAATTGATTAATCTATTATATTTTTTATCAGAACTTTTTTTATTTATATTTAATTATTAATGATTAAAATTTTATTAGAATTTTTGGTAGAATAAATAAATCTGCTGATGAATTAAAAATGAACTAATATGTTATAAAATTAAACCGTCAAATATGCATTGATTAATGAATTTTTTATTTTCAATTTATTTCGCATAGTTTGTTTTCGATAATTGATTTCATAAATTATTCTAGAATTTTTTATAACAAACTCTGTTTTGTTCGTAACTGAAGCAAAATATTATTTTATTTTATTATCGACATGGGTTCATTTCATAACATGTTTAATTAAACGATACACTGTAAAAAAAATAGCGAAATTACAGAAAAAATAGTAGTAAAATTTTATTATAAAAATTTTTAAATTATATTTACCATAAATATTCTATATTTCTATCTCAAAATTCTGTAATTTTTACATAATTTATAATAATGTGCAGCACATACTTAATGTAGAATTACATATTGTTGGTATAACTTCTTAAATTGTGTCAAATTACAGCTTATCATATTAATATCTGTAATAATTCATCAAAATAATGAGACTTAGTACATATTTTGGTGTAATAATACTAATAAAATATTTTAAGTTGAATTCATTCATTTTAAAATACATTCTTTATGTAAATTTAGAAATATATGTAATTATATCAACAATAATATTATAGAACTAAACACTTATTTATAGAAAATTCCCGACAGCAAATTTACTAAGAGAGACTTTACTAAAAATACATATATGTACTTTTCCATCCCGTTGGTAATATATCATATTACATAATAAGTTTGTAATATAGTTCAGATATTATTTATTTTTAAAACAATTATGTTAAAATTACAGCAGTTGAGTAATTATACCTAGAAATACTGGTGTCTCATGGTTTGTAGGTAAAATTACATAATTTTTTTTAGAGTGTACAAGTTTAGCACAGAGAAATATTTACCATAAGTATTATTATTATTAATATTATTATTATTACATAAACAAATTTGTCATTGATGTCTAATCAAAATGGTAAATACTAAATTCGAAAAAAAAAAACAGGCAAACGGCAATGAAAACGAATTACCATCACTCGGTTCTCAACTTCATAAAGAACCAGTTTCACCTTATCCATCAGTCGTATCACTGAACCAACAAGAACCAGTGGTTCCTAACAGTTTCAAACCACCGACACCGCCACAAGAAAATGATCTGCCCTGCGTTGATAGTGAAATTGCAAAAGTCGAAACGAAAAAATCGGTTAGTGTAAAAAGTGAAAATGAAAAACGTGTTACAATTGTGGAAGACGTATCGAAAATTGAAAAGGAAACCGAAGTGGTTAAAGAAGAAGAAGCAGAAACTACACCAGAACCGGATATGGATCAAATTCCCGAAGAAGAATCTGAAGAAAGTTCCGATGAAGGGGATTTTAGGGAACTGGAAGGAAAAACGCATTCTTCTAAGGGCAAAGAAGTAAGTTCCATATTTAATTTGATTTCATAAACACACAATTCACAATTAAATTTTATTCTCTTGTTAATAACTTTGAAAGTAAATGTTATTTCAACAATTATATACAGGATGGTCCAGAATTATGTACCGTAATTGCTAGAGGTGATAGTACGTTCAAAAATAAGGGTACTTTTTTATATACTTACACTTTTTTCCAAAACTAAATAATAAGGGAGATACAACCCTGTAAGAGCAAGAATTTACAAACTTACTAAACAATGCAGTAACATTAAATGGAATAATGCTTTCACTAAATAAAAGAATTAGATTGTGTATACAACAAAATGGAGGACATTTTCGAACAACTGCTGTAAAACACTATTTTAGTGACTAATTAATATTAGTATTGTATGATTCTTTTGAAAGTTGTAAGTTTTCATTAAGTTTGATTAAACTGTTAAGTGTTGAAAAATGGTTTTTATTTAACCTCTTTACAGAGTTCTATCTCTCTTATTATTGAGTTTTGGATAAAAATCTATATAAAAAGGTATCCTTATTTTTGAACGTACTATCAGCTCTAGCAATTACGGTACATAATTCTGGACCATCCTGTATTTTAATTCGCTTGAAAAAAAAAATTTTTTTTATTAACAACAGATACTAAAAAACAACACACTTGTAATATGAACGTCTAAAATGCTTTTTCCATTTTTATTTTTTCTGGATATTAATTTCATCTTATACAAATATAAATTGTAATATTATATTGGAACATTTTAGTGAGTTTTTTTTTTGTTTTGTTGTTGTTATGTTTGTCAGATTGATCGAGCCAGTGCTGCAAACGTAAAACGAACAAAAGAAGAAATTGAAGCAGATCCGGATGTTGAGGACGATTTTGGATACACAAACAGTGAGTCATATTTTTTCTTTATTGTTTTCTACTTTTCTAGAATCGATATTTGCGTTTCTATAGTTTAAATATTAATATAATTTCTACGTTTCTCCGATTATTAAAAATGTAAACGAATTTATTATTAATTTAGTAAGTTTTATACAGTTTTTCTTTTGTCTAAATAACTTTAGAATAACAAAGAAATGAAATTTACATATATAATTTATTGAATGCATAATATGTAGTTTTCGTATTACAATAATATAATTATTTTGTAACAAATATAGTCTATTATTTTATTAAATATAGGTTACTTATTGAAGTTTTTACGTATAGGTGTCCCATATACAATATTATATCATGATATTTACTGTATGGGGCAATAAAATGCCACTTTCGGTTTAACCGGACATCGACTCTAACTTTCTAATTTTAAATAGAATACTCTATTTTTATTGTATGATTGAATTTAGGAGTAAATTTTACATATAACATTTTACTGTAGTTCAACTGTTTTTGAGTTATTTTAACTTTGTTGTTTTTTTTTTGCATGAAATTGGCAACATCTTTTAGGGTTCATATTTCAAGAATACAATCAAATATTTGCAATTTGTAGACGGGGGTCTTATTAAGGAAGCTTTCGGCTATCTTTTCATAAAAAAATTAAATTAAAACTATTGAAAAATGTGCCTGGAATATTGCTGTAAACTTGAAGTTCAAAAAACATTAAAATCTCATTTTTTTGGGGACACATTCTTGTATATTAATCCATTTTTAAAAATACTGATATTTGTATTTCTTTTACATAAATATATTTTCTGTTTTTAAAACTCTAGTAAAAAATGTATCTCTGCATAATTAATTAATGAATTTACGGTAACTAAATTATAAATTATGTTTTTTGATAATAATAATTACTATTATTATAATAACTTAATAAATATTAGATAAATTTTATCTTCGTATTGTAATACATATATTTTGTGTAATAATATGTCACATGATCACAATAATATACTAAAATTACGACATAAATACGTCATAAACCCTTAAAATATAGTTTGATATATATATATATATACGTATTCTTATACAGTTTTCTGTAAAATTACAAATAACTATAGAAAAATCTTTAACATAACAAAGCATTTTTTGCACATCATACGTATAAATCTACTCTTTACATCAATTTCAACGATATGAAATTTCCCGGTCTTAAATAAGAAAAAAAAAAGAGTAGAAGAGAAATAAGCTTAGATTGCAGCGTAGAGAAAATTTCGTGGCCGTATAAAAGATTTGTTCGCGACCCCTAGTATCCCTTAACGGTAGGGCCGTAAGGTTTCGCACACACAAACAAACTGGAGAATGTGAACGGACAAACTAGAGTACAAGTATTGTAGGTTCTATTTTATGGGTAGATAGTGTAGGGAGCCCGGTAGACGGAAACGTGTTCCGCTTAAAATCTTGTGTAAAGAAACGAACGGCAAGAAAAAACTAAATTGTGTGTGTATGTGTTTGGATATTTTTGGGGTCGTTTTACGGAATTGCTTCCAGTTGAGTTTGAATGCTTGTGTTTAGGAGGTTTTAATTTGATTTTACTAGTAGAGTGAATTTACGCATTGCAACGTCTTGTTATAATAAATTAGATTGTGAAATATTTATTATTTGCAAATCTGAAATGAAAATCAAATAATATTTTCGCAAAGCGAGAATGGAGCTAGTCGAATGTGGTTTGATTTTATAAGCTAGTTTTTCGACTAGCTAAAATAGAAGATTAAAAGTATATGAGTAAACCCATATATAGACCACTTTGACATTATCACATAAATGATAAGAAATAGGAATACAAAATTTTTGCACCGAAAGTTGGCAACATTGTATTTTGCTAATATATAATATTATAGGCGCTAAGGGTATCTTCTGTAAAAAATTCATTAAAATCGGATAAATAATGCGGGCATAACAAATTTTTAGAAAATTATAAATTTTTTTTTCGGAAAGTTGGCAACATCGCATTTTAATAAAATTATAATTTATGTGGGCACTAGGAGAAACTTTTCTGAAAATTTGATCAAAATCGAATAAATAATGTAGCCACAATGAACTTTTTAAAATTTTAGTAATTTTTTTCTCGATAAGTTGGCAACACTGTATTTTGTTAAAATTGCATAATTTATGCGGGCACCAGGAGAATCTTTAGTGAAAATTTGATTAAAATTGGTTAAATAAAGTGGTCATAATGAATTTTTTAAATTTCAGTAATTTTTTTCTCAGAAAGTTGGCAGCACTGTACTTTGTTGAAATTATCTAATTTATATGGATACCAGAAGAATCTTTTGTGAAAATTTGAACAAAATCGGTTAAACAACATGGCCGTAATAAATTTTTAAAAATTTTAGTAATTTTTTTCTCGGAAAGTTGGCAACACTGTATTTTGTTAAAATTACGAACTAGCTAACAAGAAAAGACAATAATAATAATATTGTAATATGGTAAAAAAAAAATCAGCATTTATTATATTAAAATACAGAAATAAGTCTGCTGTGGCCACCACGGAACCGACCGTCTCATCGTTTTAAATAAATTTATGGAATAGAAAAATTTGTATAACAACAACTACATTAGTTTTTTTATTTACAGAATTATATATATATATATATTTATATATATATATATATATATATATATATATATATATATATATATATATATATATAGTTCGAAAATGTATGTAACGGGATACGGTATTAAAGGTTGAAAAATTATAAAAATGCAAGCAATATCTATCAATTTATTGTACAGTCCAATATTTCGCCAGCAATTTGTGGCTTCTTCAGGGAAACACTAAAAAATTTTTAATTTTACAGTTTCACAATTATGTATAAAACAATTATTGAGTTAATATGAACTATTAATGAGAAAAAACTAACATGTATGATTAGAAATATAAATGCTATTGTATGTGATTTAAATGTTCAGAAATGATTTGTTTTTCTTATTTTCATCTTCCAACGTAAAATTAACACGTTTAATTAAAAAACTTTTTAATAATCAAAGAATTAAAACCGTTATTTGAATATAAAGTTGTGAGACAGTCGGTAGTTAAAAAAAATAAATAAATATAATAAAAATGTTAAAATAAATAAATAATAAAATAAAATGCAGTCATTCAATCAAAAAATTATTATGTACTAGACAGTTAAAATTTTAAAAAAATATATACAGGGTGTAACAGAATAACTATTCCTAATTTTAACTGGAGTATCCTGGGCTCAGAATATGAAGATTTAATGCAAATCACTGAGATAAAATGTGGCTCCTTACTGAGCTACAGGGTGTTTTATATAAAAATTTTAAAACGATTTTTGCCCAGTACTTTAAAACTATTTGACGTATCCTTATCATACTTGGCAGAAAATGTAGGTACCGTACACCTTACTAAATTATGTTAAATAAAAGTTTCTGGCTGCTGCCAGTGGCGTACAACAGGGGCAAGTGAGAGGTTGATCCTTTCTAAATTCTACGCCACTGGCGGAATTGTCATTTTAGCACAATTTTTCGATTCTCTAATATTTGCTGTGTAAAAAACATACTCTTCCTTTGTAACGATAAAGTCACTGTTTTTCGAGATATTTAAAGTTAAACATAAGCTGCACCCTTGGAATTTTTCAAAATTTGCTCAAAAAAATCTGAAAAAATTCAGTAAAATAGAGAAAAAAATTAGCTACATAATAAATAAGTAACTTTTTTCTCTAACTCATTCTGATTTGGCTGTAAAAATTATTGAAAATAAAAAAAATAAAATGCAAAAAATATTAATTTTCAATAATTTTTTCAGCCAAACCAGAATGAGTTAAAGAAAAAGTTACTTAGATATTATGTAGCTAATTTTTTTCTCTATTTTACTGAATTTTTTCAGATTGTTTTGAGCAAATTTTGAAAAAATCCCAAGGGTGCAGCTTATGTTTAACTTTAAATATCTCGAAAAACAGGGACTTTATCGTTACAAAGGAAGAGTATGTTTTTTACACAGCAAGTATTGGAGAATCGAAATATTGTGCTAAAATGACAATTCCGCCAGTGGCGTAGAATTTAGGAAGAATTAACCTCTCACTTGCCCCTGTTGTACGCCACTGGCAGTAGCCAAAAACTTTTATTTAACATAATTTAGTATGGTGTACGGTACCTACATTTCCTGCCAAGTATGATAAGGATACGTCAAATAGTTTTAAAGTACTGGGCAAAAATCGTTTTTAAATTTTTATATAAAACACCCTGTAGCTCAGTAAGGAGCCACATTTTATCTCAGTGATTTGCATTAAATCTTCATATTCTGAGCCCAGGATACTCCAGTTAAAATTAGGAATAGTTATTCTGTTACACCCTGTATAATATTATAAAAATATGAAAAATTATAAAGAAATTATTAGCCGTATCGAAACGACGATTTTTAAATAAAATATATACAGAACTTAATTCTAAAGTTTATAATTTTTTTTATATATACTTCCATTCAGAGATGGATAAAAGGAACTTAAGTAGGTATTAAGTACCGGACAGTAGATACTCAAACTACAATTATAAGTATTTATATTTTATAAAATACTTGAGTAGTAAATACAAATACATACAAAGGTACTTAAGTATTTTTCTCAGTACTGCTTCATTTTTTCCTGATGATACATCGAGTCTATTGAACTGTAGAATTTTAAGTAAAATATATATATAGAACTTAATCCTGAAGCTTTTTTTAATTTTAATATTATAAGTTCTGAAGTATTTTTTTACTGTATATATATATATATATATATATATATATATATATATATATATATAAATAGAAAATTCACGAATTAATTATAAACTAGTAACTTATTATAAACTTTACATGATGATTATAATTGCTATACCATTTGTGTATATGTTTCTCAATTTTCTAACAAGAACATGTCCTGAAGAAGGTGGAAAATTCCACCGAAAGCTTCACACAGAATTTTAAATGAGAATTTGATTTATAACACGTAATCTTTGACTATCTTCTCATAAAACAATTTTGATATATATATATATATATATATATATATATATATATATATATATATATATATATATATATATATATATGTATTTCGGTATGAAAGCAGAGAAGAAATTCAAACACAAAGACATATCTATCTTTTGACCATCTTCGTACAGTGTACTTATACGCATCGTTTTCTTCCTGCTAGAAAGCAACATTTTCCTCCTGCACGTTGTCTCCTGCTTCTCTCCGCTCTCCTGCTATGTCCTGCTGCCCTAGAAAAGGGCCGCTATTGATTTTCCTCAAACATACACATATATACACCAGCCACAGACAAATAAAGCAAAGATAGATACGAATGTATTACGTAGAAACATTTGTATATACTACAGAAAAGGTTTTTGTCACAGCTCCTTCGGCATCAGACACAAATTTCCCTCTAGTTCGAAATTCATTCAATTGCTTTCGTGAACTAGAAACGGTCTACGGATTTGTAATCATTCTGGACTACTACACCACCAAAGAGGGTTGTGGGGGGGAGGGAGGAGGTGTGCTGGGGTAAAAGGGTGGACTTTTAGTTTGCAAAATCCTTTTATAATTAGCTTGGGAGTTTAAAACGTAGAAGCGGTAGCGAGTTGTAACTTTTGCGCTGGACATCCAACTTTTCGCTTTTACCAGAGATCGAATTAATATCCTCCGTAAAGTTTTCTGCTGATTTATGCACAAATTATTAATGAAAAGCGGGCAACGCACACATATTTTCAGATTTGTCATTTTTCAAAACTTAATTTTAATTGAATTGTATTCAAACTTTTTTGTGGTTTTTTACGATTCCATTTAACCTAATAATTCTGTTGCTTGTCAAATTTAACAATAATCGAACTAATTATTTTCAAGCTACATATATTTATGTTTATTTGTTTATTAAAAACCAATAAAAGCCAAAGGCTACATTATTTAGAAATTAACTTTAATTGATATTTTATATTCATCATAAACGGAAAATGACTCCTGTGGAAATGGGATTTTTACGTGGGGTATGTGGTGTAAATAGGAGAGATCGGGTACGAAATACGATTAGTGTATGATGAGTGTGAAATTGAAAAAAATGTTGTAGCAAAAGTTGCCTCGTGTTAGAGTCAGTTTAGATGGTTCGGACATGTTGAGCGACTGTCTAATGAACGTTTGGTTAAAAAGATTTATTTGAATGATTTTGATGGTATACGTAGTTGGAGTGGTATGATTGAGAGAATGGCTTGCGTGAGCGAAAGTTTCCAAGTAGTAGGAATAAAAGAGCATGCTGTGAGAGGAATTATGAATGTGGATGAAGCGAAAGTTGCTTGTGCTGGATAGGAATGTTTGGAGGCGACTGATTTCGGGATGATGAAAAGAGTTTGTGCCACACCCTTTTGGGTACATGGCGTGATTGTGTATGTATGAATATTCATCATTAAATTTATACAATTTTACATAGGTTTTAACAATAAAAATAACATTTTTTTGTAATTTTATTGTAATAATGTAGTTAATATTAAATTTTTTATGAAAAATTACATTCACAAAATTGCATAATTTTTTTTGTAAAAAAACCAAATTCGAATTTAAACGAAAGTAAACAATGCAATTATCAATTAACTTAAGTTGACTTAATAATTGTTAATGTAGCCGTCGGAAATGTTATATTAAATACACTTGACCGTATTCCTTTGGTCGAATATACAATTTCCGACCACCCTGGACCGGTGTACATTGCATTTCTTGTACTTTTTCACACACTTTCAGTAATCAAATTCAAGAGAAAATAAAGAATGCACACTGAGAAAAATAGATATTTAACAAATTGGATAATAATAAGTAGATATTTATTTGAAATATACGAGTATGTTTACTGTATTCACAAATTTATACATTTTTAAAATCTACTCACATATATATTTTAATACTATATTAAGAATTAAGACTGTAATACTATATACAAATTTTTGGGATTTAAATTTTGTTTTTATTATATTTATAGTTAATTTTTAAATATATTTATTTTGTTATTTTTAATATCTTGTGTTTGTGTCACCTTTTTAAATATAAATAGCGTTACGGTAACTATTCATTTTTCTCAGTGCAATTGTCACCTAACTTGATTTAATAATTTTTAATATAGCCGTCGAAAATATCAAATTAAATACACTTTATCGTGTTTTTTTGCTGAAATGTGCAGTTTCTTACAATTCTTTCACACATTTTCAATAATCTAATTAAAATTCAAGCGAAAATAAACAATGCAATTAATATAACTTAACTTGGCGTAATAGTTTTGCAACATGGCCATCGAAGATGTTAGATTAAATACACTTGACATTGTAGTTATATTTGGCGCTGCCTCCAATAGTGTATTTAGAAACTAACTGCTTTATAATAATGTCATTATTGTACTAGTAACATAATAAATTCATTATAGTACCGTAATATTAAATATTATTATACGCTTGAAGAAAAAAAAATTTGAATTTGTTCCTGTTTCAATTGAAGTATGTATTTATATTTATAAAATTCAAGTATAACGATTATTTATAGAAATATTTAGAACGAGAATAAGTATTTTTCATTAATAAGTAGCGCTGAATCTGTTAAGAACTGCAAAATTTAATTATCATAATTAGAAAGAAGAAAAAGAAAATATTTGTCACATTCAAAATTAAGTAATTGAATAATTAATTTCTCAAATTCATTAATTATAAATGGTGCTATATAAAGTATTGATTATTTTCTTTAATTGTCCTGTTATTTGTTTTGTTTTTATTTATCTTTTTTCCTCTTTATTCCATTTCCTGTTTTATACAATCAGATAATTTTAAAATTTATTTGCCCGTACTTTTTTTACTCAAGAAAATTATAACTTTTTTCATACTATTCATATTTACATCAGAAAAGTATTTTGTGAAATTATTAGACACTGATAAATTTGGCACAAATATAAAATAAGCAAATTTCGAATTATCTTGTCGGATTATTTATTATTTCAATAAATTGATTAGGGCATAAACAAACGGTTTTTTTTTAATTTAAAATTGAACATAAATTGAAATTATATCGTATAATGACCACATTAATTCATGTGTTACTTTGATCTTCTGTTTGACTTAATCTTTAATGGTGTTTAAAAATTTATTAGGTAATTACATGTTCAATAGTTAATTGCTTATTTTTCCAATAAATGCATACATACATACTTACACAATTCAACTGAATTAATTAAGCACATTCAAATAATAATTAAATTTTATATATTTTTTTTAAGTGGTGTAGCGTGTTGGACTTGGACCTCAAAGGTTCTTGGTTCACACCGCGTTCAAACCAGAAATTAATTTAAATATTGACATAGTAAAAAATTTTCAGAACTCATTGTATTAAAATAAAAACTGTTTTAGAATTAGATTCTGTTTGATTATTTATATAAAAACGACGTCTCTAATAAAATAAGTAACTAGATCATAAGAATTATAGATTTTTTAATTAATGGAAACCAAATTTTATTTAACTCAGTGCCCCTTCACAATGATTGATGTTATTTTTTTCTTTATAAATTTCTATTGCTTCTCTTATTAATCTGCTGCTAATATTGATTGGTCTAGCAATTATTACTGTATCTTTAAATTTTATATCATAAAGACATTCTAAAGCATGTTCAGAAATAGCAGATTTATCAATTCGTCTAAATACATACATACATACACATTAACGCCATGTACCTAAAAGGGTGTGGCACAAACTCTTTTTATTATCCCGAAATCAGTCGCCTCCAAACACTTCTATCCAAACAAGCAACTTTCGCTTTATCCACATTCATAATTCCTCGTCTAAATCATCCAGATAAATCTGACACAATTCTGTATTAGTCGCTGTAACTCCACCAAAAGTTTGAATTTGGAAAAACCATTTTAATACATTATTCTAGACACTATAAACTTTCAGAAAATGCAATTTTTTTTTCAAACAGAAATACTTTTTAATATTAATGTACAATTTAGTGATGCAATATTTCGTAAGTTTCGCTAAATTTGATTTTACTTGATTATTAAATAGACAAATAGAATTTATGCAATATTTACGTTAGGAGTTAGGAGAAAATATATTTTTATAAAATATACATACATACATATATGTTATATTTTGTTATATATGCGCATGTTATGTTTACATAACTTGGGTATAAAGATGTTATGTTATGTATGTACGTGCGTGCGTATGTTTGTCTGTCTGTCTGTTTGTTTGTCAATGTTATTTGTGTGTTTGCATGATGACACTTTATGTGCTGTGTAGTTTAACTACAATGTATATAATATATATATATATATATATTGATCAGCAGTACTCAAACAACTACTAAAAATTATACTACTGAGAAAATCAATACAGTACATCAAATTTTATATATTTCTTTTCTTTTTTTTATTGTTTATTTTTATATCTATAATAAAATATTTGTCTATCAAAATTTTATCTATTTTTTTTTGTGTTTAATGTATTAGATTTTTTACGTGCAGCTATTTCACGAATTGGGCAAAATTTTATCCAAGCAATGTCACATAATTATGGTGTAACACATATAGAAAATTTAAATTAAAAAAATGCCCGTTTGAGTATATACAATGCTGTTTTGGTGTCTACGTTGATGTATGGGTAGTGAATGTTGTGTTTGGCTACTAAAAGCATAGAAGCAAAATGAGATATTTACATTGCGTATGTGGTGTAACTAGATGGAATCGAGTACGAAATAGATTAATGTCAGTAGCGCGGCCAGAATTTTGTCTTGGGAGGGGGCAAGATTTTCACCTTGGAGAAACAAAAAAAAAGCAAAACGATCATTACTTTCAAGTAATATTACTGTTTTCAAACTATAATTTTCTTGGGGAGGGGACAATTTGCATACATACATACATACACAATCACGCCATGTACCCAAAAGGGTGTGGCACAAACTCTTTTCATCATTCCGAAATCAGTCGCCTCCAAACATTCCTATCCAAACAAGCAACTTTCGCTTCATCTACATTAATAATTTCTCTCATACATGCTCTTTTATTCCTACTACTTGGAAACTTTCGCTGCACGCAAAACAGTCTCAATCATACCACTCCAACTACTTATTGGACATCCACGCAAACGTATAAACAGTATTATATCGAAAAGTTACGATATAGGCAATCTATCTCTAAATTTAGATATAAAAAACTTCTCAGGATATAAATTTATTTTAAATTTATTTAATGAATGTTTGGTCGATTATTAATAAATATTAATACAGAACTACAACCTGAAGCCGTTTATATTTTAATATAATGCGTTCTGAATTTTTTTACTATTGTTTTAAGTAGAATCAAAAACATACATACATACATACATACACAATCACGCCATGTACCCAAAAGGGTGTGGCACAAACTCTTTTCATCATTCCGAAATCAGTCGCCTCCAAACATTTTTATCCGAACAAGCAACTTTCGCTTCATCTACATTAATAATTCTTCTCATACATGCTCTTTTATTTCTACTACTTGGAAACTTTCGCTCACGCAAAACACTCTCAATCATACCACTCCAACTACTCATCGGACGTCCACGGAAACGTATACTATCAAAAACTGTTTCTTAAATAGCAATAAAAAAAAATACACATAAAATGTATATATAAACTTTTTAATATTTCTAAAAAGTTTATCTAATTTTTTGCAAATTGTAATGTGTGCTAAATGTTAGTAAAAATTGTTTAACAGAAACAGAATTCAGTTCAATTCGAAAAGTTTTTCAATATAACTTTGTGGCCGCTTCTAAGTTCAAGATAGAATAATGTCCTACCCAGTTTCATATCAAACTTTCTAATCGCCCACATGTGGCAGCAGAAATTTTACACTTTAAATGAAAAAAAATAAATAAATATTTCATGTAAACGTACTTAATTAAATATTCGTAATCCCGGCTACTACTACAGCGCTAGTAATTTTTTCTCGGAAAATTGGTATTATTGGAAATAAATAAAACCACTTGACCATCTTGGGCACTAAATAAACATATCCTGAAAATTTTATTAAAATCGGTTGAACCGTCTAGGAGGAATTGCAATCACAAAATTTTGATGACTGAACGAGCGAACTAATGACTCATACACATACAACTAAGTTCGGATTTGTCATCTAGAGGCTATATGAATGATTTCTAAATATTTTGTTTTAATTTTGGACAATATTACAGACACAGTACCGAATACTATACCACTTTTTTGCAGTGTAAGTGGTAATAAAAAACTAGTTTTTTTTTTAGATTTGTATATATGTACCTACACTGTAAAAAATATATTTTAAATTTATATAATTTTTACATAGGCTTCAACATTAAAATAACAACTTTTGTAATTTTACTGTGATAATTTACGTAATATTACATTTTTTTATGAAAAAGTACATTCACAAAACATATAAAATTACTAATATTGAACAAAAAATGTTCATAAGTGTATATCTGTGAAAAAAACTAATATAAACTAAAGTTCAGATTTTTCTCACTTGAGTAACTTTTGAAATTTTGAGAAAAATCTCAACTTTAGTTTATATGTATATAAAATTATATAAATTTTTTATTATATTAGTAATATAATAAAATTTGTACAAGTATAATGTTTGGTCTTCTCCACCATAAATCATCCGACACAATTTAATCGAAAATCTCGCAAACCGGCCCTGTTCAAATCCGACTAATAATGATTCAATTAAACATCGAAATATCTCACCGTGGAGACCCCCGTTAAAGATTTAGTACCGTACAGCTAATAATTCTGACATTGACCGCCGTAGCCGGTGTCTTCGAAAATGATAGTTTTTATCCTGTCGTCTGTCAGTTCAGCGCGATTATATACCGCTCTGTCACTTAGGTGAATTAAACTAACATTAATCTGATGTGACAGATGATTATGATCATGCGTAGAGGAATATTGCTTTGGCGCTTTGCCCTCTCAAAACTTGTCACTTTTCATACGAAAACGGAGAGAAAAAAGTTAGCGCCGAGTTGAGTAGGAAATCAAACTCTTCTCAAAGAAAACTTGAGTTTTTAACGGATGAAAAAAGAAAGTTTGGTGAGATTTTTATTGTTTTGTTTGTTTTATTTGACTTTCATGATTACGTTTGCTATAATAGACTATTTTATTCTTGAAGGGGTTATTTAAAATCAAACTGGAAAGAAAGTACTTATTAGGGGAAAATATTGGCGGAGGTTCCAATTTTAAAACATATTTTCAATACCATTAAAATATAAAATTGTAGAATTTAACAAAGTAAACAAATCTTTCAGAACTTATTATATTAGAATAAAACAACTTTAGATTATAGTTCTGTATTAATATTTATTAATAATTGACATTTCGACGAATTCAACGTACAGTCTTCATCAGGAAAACAAGATACAAATGACTTTTACAGTAAATAAACAGAACATGAAAACAAGTTACTATAGTAGTTTTTCTATACTAAAATCAGTCGTTAATCTCTCACTCATTCTCTCTTCCATTTTGTTTTTTGCAATTATTAATTAGCCTTTTAACACATATATTATAATATAGATTTCGATAATGATATACAGTGTGTAAAGTGATGAGGTTTCCTATAGGGAAAAAAATTTTAATATTAGTTTTATGAGAAAAACTTATTCTTTATAAAAAAATTTGCTTCTATCAAAATTCCTTATAGTCAAAGAAAAGTCCTGTAATCACTTAAGATAAGATCAAAAACTTGATATTATGTCGAGTTGTTGATTTTAAATATGACTAATTGTAAGTCCGAATGTTACATCAGTATCGTGTGAAAAATGTTAAAAATATTTTTCATACAAGAGACTTACTTTTTAATTATTATTATTATTATTAATTTGCCAAAATATAATTATTATTATTATTAACAAGTAATCCGTGGGTAACACGATACTGATGAAACATTCGGACTTAGTCATATTTAAAATCAACAACTCGACATAATATCAAGTTTTTGATCGTATCTTAAGTGATTACTGGATTTTTCTTTGACTATAAGGGGTTTTGATAGAAGCAAATTTTTTATAAAGAATAAGTTTTTCTCATAAAACTCATATTAAATTTTTTTCCCTATAGGAAACCTCATCACTTTACAACACTGTATATCATAAACAAACTTCAATTAATTTGTCACCCTCGACAAAAAACGCAACTCTCATCAGTCATCATTACCTGTGCATATCTACCCTTTTGATGTTATTTTGACATTTTGCATCCGTTCTCTATCTATATTCCAAACCTGTACCGACCCCCCAGTGGGGGGAAGGGACTTCTCATATCTATCGGGGCAAATGTGCAATTACCTACAGAACGGAATCATATCCACCATAGCGCATGCGTCCCATCCACAAACAGTAAATTCTGCAGATCTACACAGATTCAGTTTTCTTTGCCCAGTTGATTCCGGGTAGCCCGGCTTTGCGCGCGCGTATTTACGTTCCAATTCGAATCGGTTTTTACAAATAATTTTTGCGGTTATATAATTCGCGATGCAATAAATATTATATAGTTTTGTTTTTCTTCAATCCGGCCTTAATTTAATTCATTCGAAGTCCCCTTCTCGTGTTGTTAATTAATAATAGAAGTGCCTAAAAGAATCTTGTTCGTACGTGTCAGAAGTCAATATCTTTAATAAATCTGTTTTCATTTTTAATCATTGAATGTTTTTTCGGTTTAATAACGATTTCAATGTTTGATGGTACATTTTTTTTGTTTAGAGGAAACAGGTGATTCTCTCAGTCAATGTAAGAAAACATGGTACAATTTTGTTTCGATGTAAAATTTGATAAACACATGATTTTTACGTTGTTTTTTTTTTTAAGAAAAATCTATTTTTACTTCTATTTCTTATCAAATATGAGTAGTATTTCTATATTTGATATATTTTTTATATCTAATATTATAAAATACAAATAAACTAATTAAAATTGATTAGTAAGTAATTTTGTTTGGATGTAAAATTTGATAAACACATGGTTTTTATTCTTTTGCTGAAAAATAAATTTCTACTTCTATTTCTTATCAAATATGAGTAGTATTTCTATTTTTGATATATTATTTTATATCTAATATTATAAATAATTGAAATAAACTAATTAAAATTGCTTAATAAATTATTTTAAGTAAACGTCAAAAATAATTTTGACAAAAATTACTTTTAAAAGTTAGGTTGTTGAGAATACGGGCCTTTGTTATTATCGGATGTGTTAATGAAAAATTATAAAATTATATTGTGTTGAAATCGCGAAGTTAATCTTCATCAGGAAAAATGATACGTTAAATACATCGATTATTAGTAAATATTAATACAGAACTACAACTAAAACACCTAAAGCCGTTTTATTTTAATATAATGAGTTCTGAAAGATTTTTTACTGTGTTACAAATTTCTATACTATACTTAATACTTGCCAAATGAGTGAAAATAGAAAAATGACAAATTTATAAAGAAATTTATAATATAAATATATATACACTATAATTTTTCCAGCAAACGATTATCGAATATTTGTTCGAAATGATTTAATGACAAAATGCATAAAGTACACATGTCGTATATGAAAATAATGATTCAATAAATATGTATTTTTATTGTTACAATTTAATTTCATTTATTGATTGACGTGTATTATTAAATTTTAATTAATTTTATAAGAGCTACACTACGATTATGTAACGTGTTCATTTTGGAATTGACATACAACATAAATATGTAAAATCGACAATGTATACGAAATAATATTGTTTCGAGAAACTATCATTAGAATTATTTAGATGTTAAAAATAAGAATAATTAAATACAATAAAAACCATTCAAATATGTATCATTATTTATAAAAAATATTCAGAGTGGTTACAGTCTTCTCTGTATCCTCAAAAGAAACCTTAAAATGCTAGTAAAAGTCGTCTCATAAGTGAGATAATAATTTTTTTCGTTTTTACTTGAAACGATTAATTTGTTTTAAACTACTTAATCAATATTGTTCAATTGTTATTTGACAGGTTATCAATAATCCACTTTTACTATCATCTTTGTTTGACTAAATATTTTATTACTTTTACCTTGTCCTTTAAAAATCGCAATGGTTCATCGTCAACAAGGTTTGGGCCTTGCACAGTAAAAAATAAAATAATTATTATCTCGTTTATAAGACGACTTTTACTAAGGCGTTTTAAGGTTTATCGACTCCTTTTGAGGTGTACTATGGACCCCCAAAAGGATACAGCGAAAAACCATAAACCATAAGCACTGTAATTGAATTTATAACTACTATATAACTACTACTAATGATTTACAAAGTAAAATAAATAAAAATGTTCTAAATATTTTTAGAACGTAAATTTTAAACAGTTTAAATATAGTTTTCGTACACAAACTAGATTGTAAATAATGTTTCGAGAAAACAAATTCTACAATTTTATATTTTAATTGAATTGAAATACGTTTTGAAATTGGCACCTCCGCCAGTATTTTTTTTACATAAAAAATGGGTATTAACAATATTTTTTTTGGAATAAACATAACATTACTGCGCATTTAAATTTGAAAATAAATATGTAATTATTTTACATACAGAGTGTTCGTTCGGAAAGTTGTTGACATAGGCAATTACAATGGAAAATTGACAATATACGTAATACTTCTTTTTTGAGTTGAATTTAAAAACATTACCATTAGAAATATGTAAATATAGTAAAAATAACAATATTCAAACTCATTAAAACAACTCAATTATTTATTATTATTTAAAAAAAAATTATTTTAAATAAATTATTGAATATAATTTTTATTTATGACATATTGCAAAATTGGGCTTCTATATAACTGTCATAGTGGCACAACATATACTGCCGTCCATTTTATTATTCTGAGATTAATATAGTAAAAAAATCTTTCAGAACTCATTATACATGTATACATATACAATCACGCCATGTACCCGAAAGGATGTAGCACAAACTTTTTCCACTATCCCGAAATTGATTTTCTCCAAACATTCCTATCCAGACAAGCAACTCTAGCTTTATTCACATTTATGATACCTAGAAATACATACTCTTTTATTCCTACAACTCACGCAAGCCACTCTCTCAATTATACCACTCCCAACTACTCGTCGGACGTCCACGTAAACCAAACGTTCATTAGACATTCACTAAAGATGAAATAAAAATTAAAATAAAATAACCTTAGGTTGTAATTCTATATTAATATTTATTAATAATCGATATTTCAACGTACTCAACGTACATCTTTGTTAGGAATTATTATTATTTCACAGCAGTCATTTTCCTTTTATGTTTTTGTAGCCAAACCCAATACATCAACGTAGACACCAAAATACTCAAACAGGCTTCTTTGGAAACATTTACATTTCTAGCAAACGTATCCAATGCATTTTTACAACCAATATTAACTCTTTTTTTAAATTTCGAGTTCAAAAATGAACGTAGACATATATCATAATTTTAGCGAGTTTGATTAAAAAACTTTTTAATGAAAAATGCTGGGAAAAATACATATATATATTTCAGGTATTATTTTTCATCTGAGATAGATAATTTAAATATGTTCTCAGTTCTCTTTCGTTTGGTAATATATAGATTCATAATCATTTTATTAAAACTTCAGTCGTGCTTTCAGTTTAAATTTCAGCGAATAGATTAATATGTAATGTGAGTGAAATATTTTTTATTATTTCTTTTTTCTTTTATTCCCAATTTGAAAAATCAATGTTTCGACATTTATTTTAACCAAAAGTTTGAAATATTTATTTTCTTTCTGCTGCACGAATATTTCTTATTTCTTCAAGCTTATTCTAATATTGTCATATTGTTCATTTAGAAAGAGGTCATTATGTTACTAGTACAGTAATATACAGAAGTTTAGTTACTATACAGGATATTTACGGTCTTCTCTATATCCTTTTAGTTTTACTAAGACGTTTTAAGGTTTATCGACTTCTTTTGAGGTGTACTATCGCTCCCGCTAAAAATTATACAGAGACAACTGTAAAAACATGAATTTGTTCTGCACTTTATTTAATTCCAAATATATGCTAAGCAAAAATCTTAATAATTCTAAAATATAAATAACGATACGATATAAGATATTTCGCAAATATTTTGTCAGCTTTTTTCTTTGAGAGGCATATCATGTGCAGGTGTAAATGAAAAGAGATTCTTAGTTGAAAGGTAAATATTTATATAGTTGAAGTGTGTTTAAATCATTTTTGTGGTTTGCATCATGCACGGTTTTATATTTTTGGAATCATTAAAAACATGTGAGATGCTGCTAGATAACTATTACTTTATTTTTAGTTCACTAGAACATTCAAATCAAAACTTAATCGCTGTCTTATAATCTGCATCTCAAATTTTATTTATGAAATAATAATATGTAATTTTTTTTATGCAATTTTTCTATACAAAAAAAATTATAGTTTTTTGTACAAATAAAATTTTCTCTATTACGCGATTCAATCTGTACAGAATATTTAACAAATATGATTTATGTTAATTTGTAATAAAATATCAAACTCTAAAATAATGATTTTTGGAGCGAAGAAATTTGATGATGGGGGCTTGTAATTATTCTAGATTAAAAAAATAAAATATTTTGTTCAATTTCATTCAACGGAAACAGGTGATCAGCCCTCAATCTGTAACTGGTAGATGTAAACTAGGTTGGCGCGCTGAGATGCTGTTGGCCCAGTTTCATCTCTCGCATGACCTCTGACCTTATCACAAAAGTCAAACTTTGCGGATTTGCTGTACGACCCCTCAACTCGTCTCTCGCTCGATCGGTGCTCGCTCGCTCACCAATGGGGTCCGCGGTAGCTAGATATGACACACTATTAAATCAAATAGTTTTCTTCAAACTATGAGCATCAAATAAACAGAACAGAGAAACAAATAAAATTTGACTTTTTTTAAATTAAAAATTTGTAAATTTTATAATCTATTTACTTATTTTATTACCTAATAACTAGTTTCTATGTTCTGTTATATACAAATGACATTTACCAGTAAATAACGGAACATAGAAACATATTACTAGATTGAAATAAAATTTGGCTTCCTTTAATTAAAAATTTATATAAATTTTATTATCTATTTACTTATTTTATTACCTAATAACTTGTTTCTATGTTCTGTTATATACAAATGACATTTACCAGTAAATAACAGAAAATAGAAACATATTACTAGATTGAAATAAAATTTGGCTTCCCTTAATTAAAAATTTATATAAATTTTATTATCTATTTACTTATTTTATTACCTAATAACTAGTTTCTTTGTTCTGTTATATACAAATGACATTTACCAGTAAATAAACAGGACATAGAAACAAGTTACTAGGTAACAAAATAAGTAACTAGATTATAAAATTTATAAATTTTTGATTAATGGAAGCCAAATTTTATCTAAATCATTGCCTTCACAGTGACTGATGATTTTATCTTTTTCTTTATAAATTTCTATTGTTTCTCTTATCAATCAACTATAACTTGTTTTTATGTTCTGTTATACTGATGAAGACGGACGTTATGTACGTGGAGTACATTGATTATTAATAAATATTAATACAGAACTTTAACCTAAAGCCGTTTTATTTTAATATAATGAGTTCTGAATTTTTTTTATTTTGTTACCTGATAACTTGTTTCTATGTAGTATTTAATGTAAATGTTATTTGTATTAGTTTTCCTGATGAAGACGGACGTTGAGTTCGTTGAACATCGATTATTAATAAATATTAATACAGAACTTACTATAAATGTCATTTTTATCTTTTTTCCTGATGAAAATGTCGAAACGTTAATTTACTAATAAATATTAATACAAAACTAGAACCTAAATCTCTTTTTATTCTACATCAATTTATTTAACAAAGTTATTAAAAAAAAACAATAGAAAAATTGTGTGTTTATCATATTTTATATTATTAACGTCAATTAATTAACTCAATTTAAAACAAAATTTATTTCAGAAATTATCAAAATGCAATTAAAATCTTGTTAATATTCCGCGCCTAATTCAAATCTAGATTGAAGACACTGTAAAACTCTACCGTCACACTGGTTGCCTAAACTGCACAAGGACTTTAGCAGGAAAAAATCCTGTTAAAAAAAAAGAAATACATAAACATTCTAATCGTTAAAAAAACCGCGAAAGAAATAAAAACATAAATCAACGCAGGGGGAGTGGGGGAAAGGGGAACCAAACAGATGCAGGAAATATAAACGTGTAAATACAAACAGAAAGAAACTAGTGACGTCGGGCCTGACGTCATTACTTACGTCACCGTTCAACCTTGCCATTTCTCTTTCTCTCTTTCGTGTTCTCTCTTTCTGTCTTGTCTGTTAGTCCTGCGAAAAATAATTTCGAACAGTTTGTGCGCGTATAGTGAGTCGTGTATATAATATAATGTTTGATCTAGCTAGTGAATACGATGACTACGTCCGAATTTATGCCGTGCGATTTTTTGTTAATTGTCTGTTTGATGCTAGAGTGTATTATTATTAAGCTATGTTAGTAAGGACAATATGTTGTTTATATATACGTCGCCATGGAAACGATAGCAGAGGATACTGAGACTGAATATGAACTCGGTGAGTTGTAATTGTTTTATTTATTGAGACGATGATTTTTTATATTACAAAATTAGTAAAAAATCAATTTACAATCATAGTAGTTTTACAATTATTTGTTAAATGTAATTTTATAAATTGTTAGTAAATTTATAACATAAAAAAAATATAGTAATAAACCTTGAACAAATAAATGTTCATATTGTCATTGTGGAATTTTGGGAAAAATATAAAATCTTAATACTTTGAGTATTATTATAAAAAAAATATAATAAAATTACTATTATTATTATGTATATTTGCAGAAATTAAATTCTAATATGTCTGCAGGATTGAATATCAAATTTTCGAGAATTTAATTGAAAATTTTAATATATTGTAGGAATTTTTTTTATTAAGTTTGTGATGTTTATGTTAAATTTACCGGAATATGTTTAAAGATGTTTATGCTAAAAAGTTGAATGTCAAATTTATAATAATTGAGTTATATATCTACAAAAAGAATTAATTAAATTATGTGTTTTTATCAGAGTTGGATTGATTTTAATCATTTGATTTAAATTATAATTTGAACCACAATTTTAATCTTTCGGTAGTGTTTTTTACCTTTTTCAGAACCTGAAAATTTACTTATTAAATGAACTAACCGTACAGTAAGAAAAATTACAGTGAAATAATTATTAAAAATTGTTGTAACTTACATGTCCTTTTTTAGAAAATTTAGAAATAATTTTCTAAAAATAACATGATATATATATATATATATATATATATATATATATATATATATATATATATATTATATATATATATATATATATGTTATATTTACATTTACATTCATAATAAATACAAAAAAAAATAATTAATAAGCTCTTAGTTTCGAAATTTATTTTAAAAAAATCAAATATTTTCTGATTTTTTAAAAAAAAATCAGATTTTTTTTTTATTAAAAAAAACAAAACACAAACAGTGTTATATAATTGCAATAATTTTTAACTTTAATTGTGTTACTCTCATACTAAAAACGTTTCTAATATAATTGCAGGAATTTTTAAATTATCTTTTTATTTTTATGCTACAAATTTGAAAATGAAAATTGTAGGAATTTAATTCCAATTTATTTGCAGGAATATTTTTATGAATAAAACATTGTATATTAGATTTTATTGTACATCTCTAATTGAAAACTAACATAATATGCATAATAGGAGAAACACTTTTTTAATTATAATTATTTATTAAAATGTGTATAATTTATTAAAGTTACATAAGTTTATATTTACATAAGTATATATTTTTTAGAAAATTTATGTATTTTCAAATACGTATTTTTTCAAAATTAAATGTTATATAATTTTGATTAAATTTAAGAGGAAATTTCATTTATATAAATTGTCTTAATTATAAGAGAACTGTACAATACAGGATGATTCTTATTAGCGTCTATTATTTTATCAAATATTTTCTGAAAGCCTTTATTTTGCAATAGAAAATTAAAGATACATACATACACAATTACATAAACTCTTTCCTCTATCCCGAAATCAGTTTCCTCCAGACATATCTATCCAGACAAGCAACTCTAGCTTCCTGTACATTCATAATATCTCTCATACATGCTCTTCTATTTTTATTATTTGGAAACTTTTGCTCAAGCAAAATACACTTAATTGTAACACTCCATCTACTCATCAGACGTCCACTGGCAAACGTGTACCTTCAAAATTATTCATATAAACCAAACGTTCATTAGTCATTCGCTCAAGACTAACACCAACTTTTGCAACAACATTTTTTTTTTCAATTTCACATCATACACTAATCTATTTCGTAATCACATTTACTACCATACATCAATGTATGCACCAAAACAGCATTGTATATACTCAAACGGGCTTCTTTGAAAACATTTACATTCAAAGCGACCATCCTTAGACGATAAACTACCCAAATACACAAATTCATCTACCTACTCTAAACGTGCACATGTAAATTTAACAAAAATGATTGTTTTGAGCAATTCTAGATACATTAAGTAGTAACTTAAAAAAAATATATTTTTCTATAATTTTTTTTGTCATACCAAATATTATTACTTTTTTTTGTCATGTACAAAATTAATAGTCAATAAATAATCAGTAGAAAAAACTAATTAAACATTTTTGGCAGGGTTACCTTGAAATGTCACGAAAAAAAAAACGCCAAAATATATGGAAATTAACTTGACTATTTTTGTCAACGCGATTGCATTTTGTTACTGCATAAAAAAAAAACAATTGATTTTAATAAAATAAAGTAGGATGTTTTCAATCACCTTTGAACTTTAATCAGGTCCGTAATAAAGATTTTTATTGAGGTAAACATTATAATCATATAAACACAAAATTATTTTTATTTATTTTATTTATTTTCTTATCGGACTTTGTTTATATACAAACTATGCTTTATTGAAAATGTTTTTAATGTAGTTTAATTTAGCGGTCGTACTAAATTTAGCACAAAGAAAATTTAGTTAGTTATTTTTTTTTTTAGTTTATTATTTATTATTGTTGTATACAGTTATGAAACTGTATAAGCGTATAAGGCTACTTTAAACAGTAATAATTTATATACACTCTAAAAAAAATTATGTACTTTTACCTATAAACCATGAGACATTATGATGTCCAGTATTTCTAGGTATAATTACTCAACTGCTAAAATTTAACATAATTGTTTAAAAATACATAATAACAGAACTATTACAAGCATTATGTAATATGATATATTACCAACGGCATGGATCAGTACATATGTATGTAATATTGCAGTATTTTTAGTAAATTTACAGCACTTCTATAAATTTGTTGTCGGAAATTTTCCGAAAATAAGTAAAAATTGTTTAGTTTTATAATATTGTTGTTGGTATACATACATTTTTAAATTTACATAAAGGATATATTTTGAAATGAATAATATTTTATTAGTATTATTGTACAAAATATGTACTAAGTTTTATTATTTTGATGAATTATTACAAATATTAAAGTGCAAGCTGTAATATTACATAATTTTAGAAGTTATACCAACAATATGTAATTCTGCATTAAGTATGTGATGTAATTTGCAGAAAGTAAGCAATTTTACATACTTATTAAATCATTTTTACTTACTTTATGTGATTTATGTTAAAAATTACAGTATTTTGAGGTAGAAATATACAGAATATTTATGATAAAATGAAATTGCAGATTTTTTATAGTAAAATTTTACAACTATTTTTCTATAATTTCGCTATTTTTTACAATGTACTTTGCTTGAAAATAAAATTTAATTAAATCTAGCCCAAGTCCGTCTCTGCAATAACGTGCAATGAATTGTCAGTTTTTTCTTTTAATATCATAAGCCTATATAGTAACGATATTCCATTTATTGTATGCACATACAAACTGAATGATTACAAATGAATGTCATTTTATTTCACATATACAATCATACAAATACACACACACATATTTATTTATTTACATCATTTTGTAGCGATATTCGTATTTGTTCCTGTACTCCACTTTAATTAAATTTAAAGTTACGTGAATATCGGACGAACATATTACAAAATGGACAGATGAACACATTTATTGTATTCGGAATTAATTTTATTTTTTAATTATTTCCAAACAATGACATACACTATCAGTTTAAAACACCGGTATAATAATTCACGTACATCCTCAATATTTCAACTCTTTGTTCGATAAATTAAGTTATTCAGCGAAAAATAGTTTGTTCCATATCACAAAATTTATGTTTAAAGTTTCTAAACTGAATTGTTTATTGTAAAAAAAAATAGAATTAGCAATTATATACAAGTATCTACGATTGTTAAAATAGATTTAAAAAAAAATATTTGTCACAATAATTTAATTTGACCAAAAATGGTGTATGGAACAAACAAAAAATCGACTGACGAAATATGTATGTGAAGATGTATAATTAAACAGCGCTACTTGAATGATTGTAATTCAGTTTTAATTAGTTACTTGAAGTTTTAATAATTTCAGTAATTTACATTGAGTTTTTCTTGAATTTTACATTTTACATTATCTTGTTTGCGGGTCAAATGAATGTTATTTTATTTTCCAACATAATTTTAAAATAAGTTTTATATTTACTAGTCAAACTATTTAAGCATAGTTATTTTTTTTTTAATTATTGCAATATGTAATAATAATAATAATCTTTATTTGCGCAACATTAAAAACTAATTGGAGGACAATCAAAAATACATATACACAGACGTGATTTACATAGCTGAATATAATACATAATACAAAAATATGCACTGTAAAAAATTAATGTAAATTTGCATATTCTATTAATGGAATTTTAACATAAAAATGTAATATTATGTAATTAATCACAGTAAAAATGACAAAATAATGCCATTTTACTGAGAAAAACTTTGTAATATTATATAAATTGAAATTACATTTTTTACAGTATAGAGTTAAACAAAAAAATTTAAAAAGTATCTGACATATGAGATATAATAATAATATAATGATATTTTCAAACATGTTATGAAATAAATAATTTTAATTAATGTATATTTATAATAAGAAAATGTGTACTATATATTTATGACATATTAAAAAGAACCTAATTATTTAACATTAAAATAGAAACCGCAAATAAATATATTAACGGAAACGGATGTTTATTAATAGAATTATTATTATATCTCAACTATAATAAAATGACATTTATTTAAAATTTACCGAAAGGCCATTTTAGACTATTTGAAATAAATTATGAATTAATATTTATTTTCACTAAATATTTAGAACAAATTTGTGAGAACTGAATCTACCACTGCTACCAACTGACAACATTGCTGTTGCAGATATTTGTTGTCAGTTGGTAGCAGTGGTTAGATGACATGGATGTGCATGTCCTCAAAAATTTGCTTCAAATATTTATAAATTATTAACAGCTGATTTCATAACAAGACTTTTTATTTAAAGTCAATTTAAACCGAAAAAAATGCATTATTTTATTGGTAATAATAAATAATTATGCTGTTAGAAGTTTGCAAAAATTGGCAAAAAAACATAGGTTTATTGATAGCAATTATAATTATGCTAATATAATTTAAAATTGATGTTTATTTGCTTAAAGTTGACTTTAATTAAACAAATTATTATAGTCTAAAGTGGCTTTAAGTCATATCAAAATGTTTTGTTTTTCTTGAAATATAATTAAATGGTAAAAATAGATTACTGTTAATATTTAATAAATAATTAGTAATTGACGGAATTCAGTTTTTTTTATGTTTTTATGATCTACTAACTCAACGTTTCGGCAATCTCTATTGCCTTCTTCAGGGCTCTACAATGAATACAAATATGTATATATATATACATACAAATATACATATAACAAAAAATTAGCAGAATATTTTAGTTGGTTTTACATATAACGCAAAAATACATTATTTGATAAAAAAAAAAAAACGTGTCAAAACAAGCCAATAGAGATTGCCGAAACGTTGGCTTAGTAGTTAATAAAAACATAAAAAAGACTAAATTCCGTCATTTACTAATTATTTATTAAATATAATGTTTAAACTTTACAATTAAATTGTTTTTACCACTTTGACTGTCTAGTACCCAAGATGGTCATGTGGTTTTATTTTTTTCCAGTGATGCCAACTTTCCGAGAAAAAAATTACTAAAGTTTTTAAAAATTTATATTGGCTACGTTATTTATCCGATTTTGATCAAATTTTCAGAAAAGATTTCCGTAATGCTCCCATTAATTTTATAATTTTATTAATATCCAGTGTTGCCAACTTTCCGAGAAAAAAATTACTAAAGTTTTAAAAAATTTATTATGGCCATGTTATTTAACCGATTTTACTCAAATTTTCACAAAAGATTTTCCTAGTATTCATATAATTTATGTAATTTTAACAAAATACAGTGTTGCCTACTTTCCGAGAAAAAAATTACTAAAATTTTTAAAAATTCATTATGACCATTTTATTTAATCGATTTTGATCGAAATTTCCTTCAAAGTTTCTCCTAGTGCTTAAATAAATTATGCAATTTTAACAAAATACAGTGTTGCCAACTTTCCGAGAAATGTCAAAGTGGTCTATATATGGGTTTACCCATATACTTCTAATCTTGTTTTTCTATAAATTGTTAATTTTATTGAATGTTAGCTAGTGTGTATCTTATATTTGGCTAACAATTTTGCATTTTCTGTAATTAATTTTGCAGATAAGGTTAAGAAAAAATATGCGGCATTAGGACAGGTACTAATGGTACAATTGGAAAGGGGCCAACAAGGTTTGGGGATAAGTCTTGCGGGGCACCGGGACCGTAGTTGTATGGCAGTTTTCGTCTGCGGTTTGAATCCGAAGGGAGCCGCACATCGAAATGGGGCCATTCATGTTGGAGATGAAATCCTGGAGGTAAATTAATTTTCAATTTATTCTCTAGAAAAAATTCGTTAAATTTGGCCAATATTGAAACAAAAATTCTAGAATTTTAGGTACCACATTATGTAACTTTCAAATACTTTACAAAATTTTGGAAGTTTGTTTTAACTTGCGATTAATTTTAGCAGCATTCTTACCGAATAAATTAATAATAACATATTTTTTATACCGTGTGTCTCAAGATAAGCTTACCCTCGGCCTGATTCTCTTAACAAATTTGCTAAGTTTTAGCAACGTTGTTATCAACTCTAACCAATAGAAACAAGTATAACAGTTCTCATTTTCATTTTTTATTTAGTGTCAGCTAATATTATTGGCTAATGTTGTTAGCAACGTTGTTAAAATTTAGCAACTTTGTTAGAGAATCAGGTCGATTATCTGTATTAACTATATAATGTTATATTAGAAAATTTGATATGTTTAATTTTTTAATTTTTATTTTTAAGTTGGGACACCATTTTGAAATTTTCAAAAAAAATTTTTTTTTTCATTTTTTGAAAGCTTGTAGTGTGTAGAATATTCGCTTAAATTGGTGTTTTAAAATTAGAACTTGTTGCGGAGTTACAGCAATTTTTACAAAGTCGTGTCAGTGCAGGTAGATAGGGAATCTCTAAAGCTTGAATTACATTATAATTTTTTCGTCTAGATTCATACTAGGTTTCTAGTTCAAGTTTCGTTCAAGTACAGATAGTCAGTTCTAGTATAATGTAAATCAGATTTTTGCATCCAAGTTTCTTTCAAGTTTTCTAGTATAGAAATATACAACATGCTTTATTTTCTTATTCAAGTTTCATACTAGATACATTATACGTATGCGCACGCAATTGTACCAACCTTATATGTATTTATTTTCGTTTAAATGTGTTTTTCAGTATCTGTCAAATTAAGTACTTTATATTTTTAAGTTGTACAGTATGAAAATTGAACAAAACTTGAACGAAAATTGAACTAGAAATCTAGTATGAATCTAGACGAAAAAAGTATAATGTAATTCAAGCTTAACTTTAAAACCATGTTTTTATAACTTATCCAGAAGATATCTTGGAAACTATTGGTCCAATTGACTTGTTTTTTCTCTAAAAAAAAGAGAATCGAATTCTCTAGGCTGTAGAGTTGGATATTTTGGATATCAACTTTTTTTCGATTTTTTATGTGCTTTCAAAGTTGATTTTTTATGTGTGAAAAAAAAAACATTTTTTTTTTGTAATTTTATGAACTTCAAAATAATACTATTCTACAGCCTAGATTTTTGGACAGAGTAATCAAAAAGTGCTGCCCGGGAATCTGGACAACGAACCAATGTTTTTTAAACACTAGTCCACAAATAAGCGAATTACAGCTCACCACTGCAACCAATTTGGTTGAAACTTTTCTAAATTGTAGACCAAATAGTAGCTTTAAAACGTATAGAAATTACGGAACATGTGCTTTATTCTGTTTACCCGAAAAAATTTCCCAAACTTTACCTATTTTCAGAGTTGTCACTCACGACAAATCCGATTATATATAAATATATATATATATATATATATATATATATATATATATATATATGTATATATCAATTATTTATAATAATAGTAATGTAAATTGGAAAATCCGAATTGTTAATTTAACATAGAAGTAACGCAAAGTTTTAGCAAAATAAAAAAAAAATTAGGCTGCTATAAAAAGCTTTAAAGCAGGTATTACAGTTTTAATAACTAAAGTAAGTCCTTCGTACAAGAGACGTAAAAGAGAGTGGGTTAAATTCATTTAACTTTAACGTTCGGAATATTTAACCGAAAAGTACGAGTTACATTTGATCCGTGAGCGAAACAGAATTGCTTTGCTTTTGCGTTGCTTGTTCTACTATAAATATTTTACGTATAATATTCCCAGCTACTTAGTTTTGGAACAATTTTTAACAGTGTAAATTTACATTTTATTTATGTAGATTCATTATGGAGATTTTCGAAAAAAATTTTACACTTTTAGTTAACTTAACTTAAATAATACCTACATCGCCTAACTCTGTCATATTTCTTTTATTCTTTATTCTTGTACATTAAGAAAATTATTGATTTAGATCCGAGATTTTGTACTTTTAACTCAACAAAATTAAATGTGTTTTTTAACTGTAAACTTATGTTTTTCTAATGAAAATAAAAATAGTAAGTCCTTATATGAAATTAGTTAATATTTAGTTCAAAAATAAAACTACATTTGAACTGAAAATTTTTAATAATTTTATTTTATTTTTTTTTTTTTTTTATTATTTTTTTTTTTTTACAATTATTCCAGAAAAATGCTGTAGCCCGTATTCCCACCTCTTTTGTTTTTGAAAAAGTGCTTTTATTTTTTTTGCTTTAAAATAAATATTTACTTCTACCTCTTGTCAAATATGAATAGTATTTCTATTTTTGATATATTTTTTAAAATCTAATATTATAAAATTCAAATAAACTAATTGAAAATGCTTAGTAAGTAATTTTAAGTAAACGTCGAATGTAATTTTGACAAAAAACACTTTTAAAAGTGAGTTTCTAAACTAGATAAACTTTTAAAATAGTTGTATTGTTACTTGCTATTATTTTTTTTATTATTATTAAAAAAAATAATTTCTATTAGAAAAACATAAGTTTACAGTTCAAAAAAAAAACACATTTACTTTTGTGTTAAAAGTAAAAACCTTGGATTTAAAGCAAAATGTTTCTCAGTTACAGCCGATTTTATAATAAACACTTTAATTAAAGTCGTCTTTAAGTCAGCAAAAAAAATACTATTACTTACTATTTTTTTCCTTTTTTTCTATTAAAATTTTTATTTCTATTAGAAAAATATAAGTTTACAGTTCAAAAAAAAAAACATGTTTACTTTGTGTTAAAAATAAAAACCTTGGATTTAAAGCAAAATATTTCTCAGAATAGAATAAATCTTTAATTTTTTGTAAACAATTTACAGGTAAATGGAATTGTTCTACATGGTCGTTGTCATTTAAATGCATCAGCAATAATTAAGGGACTCTCAGGACCAATTTTTAAAGTTATTATATTAAGGTAAGTTTTGGGACAAAAGTTCTTTCACATATTTCATATAACATCTATATTTAAATAAAAATAATATTATAAAAAATCCTAAAACCACACGTTAAATTAAAATAAAGTTAAATACGTATTTTGGAAGCTAAGCTTCCATCTTCAGTAGCTAAATAAAATTTACAAAAAATCTTACCTGTGATCCAAAGTGCTTAAGTGTTTATGTACTTTGGATCACAGGTAAGATTTTTGTAGATTTTATTTAGCTACTGAAGATGGAAGCTTAGTTTCCGAAATACACGTATGTAGCTTTATTTTAATTTAAGTGTGGTTTTGGGATTTTTTATAATATTATATTATTTTTATTTAAATTTCGGCACAGTAGATCATTTTCTAATCTTTTAACATCTATATTATTAAGGGTGGATATTTTTATGTACGCTGAAAAATAGTGAATTAACGCCAGAATAGGACAATGTAACTACCATTCATAGAAATTCACAACCGTTATTTGATATGCACATTAAAATAGCATAAACATCAATTTATAAAATGAAACTTAACCAAACCTAATCTAATTATCTATTCTGACATTGTGTGCATTTATTATATCTGGCGTTAATTTACATAACCTGACGTCCAAACAACTTAAATTATCTGGCGGTTGTTGACATATTTAAATGTTCTTTTATATATATTTATACCCCTATTATTAATAAGCCACAGATACATAAGACAATTTTACAAATTTACGTATATCTTATTATATTTTACGTTCATAATTTAAACATACATTTTTTTAATATTATTTACATTTTTAAAATTAAAAATCTATTTTTTCCAGACGTAAAACAGCCCTTGAAGACATTGCCGTGCGACCAATAACACAATTTCCAGTCACATTAGCTGAAGAGGTAATTTTTTCTTGTTTAATTTTTTAATCACTTTGTACAGATTTATTTTTTTTAATCACGCCATTAATACACTTTATACAAATAATTCACGTAATCAAAATATTAAGTCATGTTTTCTATTTTTCATAAAGGCGCTTTCAATTTTCTAAAATAAAATACACGTTTTGATGGATTTATTTTTGGTTTTTGAATTTGTGCACTGCAAAAAAAAATTATCGCTTAACTACATAGTATTTAATTACAATTGTTAATTAATTAGAAAAGTAATCAGGTGCGTATTATTAATTGGAATCGATTATTGTTTATATTAGAGCAGTGTTTTTACGATGACATTAAAAGTTTTAACAAATATTTTAATTTCCACTTAATCGCAGTGAATTATTAATATATAATAAGTTAATTTAATTAATTTGGAAAAATGTATTGGCCTCACCAGGTTTTATGGTTCAGTTGGTAGAACATTTGCGAAAGTAAAAGGTTCTAAGTTTGAATTTCAGCGAAGCCAATAGGTTTTTTCAAATTTATACACTTTTCTCGGCCTAAAAAATCGACTAACTTTATGAATTTTTTTCTATGAAACTATAGAAGATATCAAACTACGTTTTTCTGGGGGTGAAAGAATAGATTTTGAGCTTTGTTCAGGAATTTTTATTTTTATTTTTGTTAGAAATCGTCCGAGTTCTAAGCCTTTCTTCAAAGCTCTGCAAAACCAGACGATTGTCGTCTAGTTTTACAGAACTTTGAAGAAAGGGTTAGAATTCGGACGATTTCCAACAAAAGTAAAAATAAAAATTTATGAAATAAGTTCAAATCTATAGTTTCATTTCCAGCGAACCGCGTTTTGATATCTTATATAGTTTCGGAGAAAAAAAATCATAAAGTTAGACCAACTTTTTTAGATCGAAAAAAGTTTATACCTCTTTAAATTTACAAATTAGTTTACTGGCAATTAAGTGGAAATTAAAATATTTATTCTACTATTAGCTGTTTAATTTAGATTTATATTTTTCTTTATTTAATTGTTCTTAATTGGATTATGTAACTTTTTTTGTTAGAAAATTATCTTGTATACAAGGTGACTTAATACGAAAACAATTTACGCTCTAACTCAAATATAGTGGAATTTAGATCATTTATATTTTTGTTTATTTCTATTGTTTATGATTTGTTTCTGCAGACACCGGAAGAAAGATATGCTTCTTATCCAAATGTTCGAACTGTTAATATTAAGAAGGTGGGTATTTTTGAGTAAAAAATATAACAATAAGTGGATTTGCAATAAAATCATGCGATGACTGATATTTATTTGATATTTGAACGAACTTTTTCTAAATTTTGATTACATTTTTTGATTTTCTGTTTACTTGTTATTTCTTATTGTAGTTATTGGAAATTTTAACTTTTAATTTAGCTCTTTAGGATCTCGGAGACAATGATGCAGCAACTACAATAAAAAAAACTGTAAAAACAAAATGAAAAAATTATTGATTAATCCTTTAGAAAGCAACAAAAATAACTATTATTTCCCCGATGATAATTACGTTTTAATGTAATTTATGTGAACTTCTGTAATCAAAAGACAATTTTATTCAAATGTCAAATAAATTCAATTCAACATTTAAATGACTGTGTGATTTTGTTACAAGACACTCATTCGAATTGAGTTTAAACAGTGTTTTCAAAAAATTAAATAAACAAAGTTATATTTTATTTAAAAAAAAAAATATATACGCGATATATTTTATTTTATTTTGAGAATACTGCGTGAATTAAATATTTGAACAAACATGTTTTTCTTTTGTATTTAAAGTCATCAATTTTGTGCACAATTGGCTATTAAAGTTTTTCTACACCAAACTGTAAGATTTTATGCCTTATTTAGCAAGCTTTAACAATGTAAATTTTGTATATAATATTTTTCTAAGAATGCACACCAAAAAAATATAGAAATTTTAAAACTTTAAAACCAGTAGAACAGATTTTAAATTAAGTAAAATTTTATTGAAATAGAAGAAAGAATTTTTTTGGGAAAAAATGAATCTGTAATATTATTTGAAAAAAAAAAAGAATTATAAAAAATGCACACAAAAAATATAGAAATTTTAAAACTTAAAACTACTAGAACAGATTTTAAATTAAGTAAAATTTTGTTGAAATAAAAATTAACAAAGAAGATAGAATTCTTGTGGAAAAACTGAATCTGTAATATTATTTGAGGGTGAAAAAGGGAAAGAATTATGAAATGTGGCTTGATTTAGGGT